>CM038669.1:457255918-459655918 GCA_021605145.1 Aegilops bicornis
GGTTGAGGGACTAATGCGTTTGTGAGAATTGCAGGATAACGCAGGTAGTGTCCCTCATTGATTCGGTTTACCTACCGGAGACGACCCCTAAAAATGTATGAAGACATTGAAGACAATGGTGGTATGTGAAGATATTCACATTGAAGAATATGACATGAGAAGACATTGAGTGAAGATTATGGAGCCTTGAAGATCGTGTTGTTTCGTTGTTTCCTTTTCTTCTTTGTTGAGTCGTAGGAACCACCGTCTTCGTTAAGTGGGGTCCAAGTGATCATAGTCGTAATGATCAAGTGATGCTCAACCCAAATCCTATGTCTTCGAGCGAAGACAATGAGAGCAAAACTTATCCAGAGTGGATGAGTCGCCTTTGCTTGTAGCCCAAGTAAAGTTGTCGTGAGTGTTTGAAATCGACCGTTGGAACACGTGTCGGTTCCTTAGTGACCTGTGGTCATTTCAGACATAACAGGTCGGGTTGCCTAGTGGCTATAAATAGCCCACCCCCTACACCATAAATTGGTGGCTGCTCAGAGTTAGTGCATGGCTTTTGTCGTTTGAGAGCAACCCACCTCGAAGCCTTTGAGAGAGAGAAATCCTTGCGAGGACAAAGCCCAAAACACCCAGAGCCAAAGAGTGTTAGGCATCACTGAAGTTTTCTTGTCTGTGTGACCTGAAGACTTATTACACTTGAGGATCGTGGAATCCTCCGGCCCGGTTAGGGCGTCGGCTCGAGCATCCAAGAGTCATTGTGGATTGCCGGTGAACGTCGTATGTGAAGGTTCGGAAGTCTACCTTGAAGACTTAACAGAGTGATTGGGCGAGGACTGTGTGTCCTTAGCTCAAGGGGAATAAGGTGAAGACGCGGTCTTCTGAGTTGAATCTCAGCCTCCCTAACCAGATGTACAGCTTGTCACAAAGAATCGGAACTGGTCCAACAAATCTTGTGTCTTCAACTAGTGACCGGTTCTATCCTTCCCTCCTTTACCCTAAGTTTGTCTTCGTGAAGTCATTTCTTATATGTCTTATCTTTTTGACTTCACTTTTTGACTTCTATTGTTGTTTGGCTTCATACTATCTTCCATCCCGATCCTTACTACATAGCTACTATTAGTCTTGTCCGTTCACATTATTGCATACTTGACTATGGCTTGCTTGTTGTAGTTATCTTCCGCTGCATATCAACTAGGTCATTTATGTTGTTTGTCTTTGAAACATCCGTGTTTTGAAGACTTTCATAAAAATCGCCTATTCACCCCCCCTCTAGTCGATAACTAGCACTTTCAATTGGTATCAGAGCAAGGTACTCCCTTGTTCTGTGTGATTTGGTTTAACCACCTGGAGTTTTAGCTATGTCGATCGCAGGGATAATCAAGGTCTCCGCTGCTTGCCCCGTGTTCGATGGAACCGACTATCCCTTATCGAAGAATAAGATGCGCATGCATCTTGAAGCCATTGATGTCGACCTCGGTATGTCGTCAAGAACGGCGTTCCTAAATCTGGTGAAGGTGTCACCCCCGCCGATGTCAAGAAGTTCATTCAACCGACTCCACTGCAAAGAACATCATCTGTGGTCATCTGACCAAAGGACAGTATGGCCGTGTGAGTGCTCTGAAAACGTCGAAGCTAGTTTGGGACTGGCTATCCAAGGTCAACGAAGGCGTCTCAACCCAGAGAGATCAAAGAATCAGTGTTCTTCGCAACCTCTTCAACCGCTTCAAGAGAAACGACAATGAAAATTTCCAGCTCACGTTTGATTGGCTCACTGACATCACAAATGAGCTTCATGCTCTCGGCGCCACTGAGGTCACCAAGCATGAAATCGTCAAGACACTACTAAGATCACTTGACAGCTCTTTTGACACCCTTGCCCTCATGATACAAGAACGCCCCGACTTCAAGACACTCGATCCGTCTGATATACTTGAGAGGCTCAACACACATGAGTTCCAAATTTATCCGAGAAAAGAGATATCTATGGTCCAAACTATGGCGAACTTCGCGCTTTGAAGGCAAAAGTTGTTTCCTCATCCAAGAAGAATCTGACTACGGTTCTGATGATCCTGAAGACATTGGAAAGGAACTTGCTATGCTTGTGAAGAAGTTCCAGAAGTTCACTAGGAAGAAAGGCTTCAGAAAGTCTTCACGATCCAGCTCTAGAAATGATGAAGCTTCCACTCAAGACTACAAGAAGAGAACCTGTCACAAGTGCAATAAAACTTGACACTATATCTCCGAGTGTCCACAAGGGACAATGAGAAGAAGAAGAAGAAGAGCAAGGAATATGATTACGATGACAAGAAAAAGAAGAAATCTTCAAAGTCTTCTTCCAAGTCTTCATCAAAGTCTTCATCGTGATAAGAAGAGCTCATCCGGCAAGGCTCATGCTTTTGTTGGCAAGGAAATGGATTCAGAGGAGGAGTCTGCATACGAGGAAGTGGAGGTGGAATCAAGAGGAGTCCACCCGGCGTTGTAAGTCCTGGCTTTAGCCACGACCTATGTTGCCAAGTCCATCTTCAACACTCAAGACAATGACTTCTACACCAACGTCAAGCCGATGACAAGGACGACCCTGCTCCCACCCATCGCTTCATGGCACGCGGTACCAAGGTAAAATCACGTGATGCCTACTTTCAAACATCAAGTGAAGATGACTCTGATTGTGAATCCAAACCCAGCTACAAAACACTTGCTAAAATTGCAACTGAACAACAAAGAGCTATGGAACATACTCAAAAACTGTTAGACAAAAGCGATGACCTGTTGGACGTGAAAATGACACGTTCACAGTCCTTAGTTGAAGACATTAAAAATCTTCATGCTAAGTATCAAGAACTTGAAAGTCGTCATGAAACGCTATCAACTACTCATGAAAGGCTCTCCTATGATTATCTTCAAAGGAAGCAAGAGCTTGAGAAATTGAGAGCGGCTCATGAAGATCTTCAAAAGGAGAATGAGTCACTTCGCGCTCAATGTATCAGTTCCGCTCGGGATGGATTTGAACCACCATGTCTAAAATGTCTTGAGCGTGATATCACTACCTCTGCTTTGAATGTTCAACTGCTGCTCTTTGTTGCATTGTCTTCAACTACCAATGTGGTTACTAACCCCTCTGCGGAGGATACCACTGCCATTGCTGATGAAAATGCTAGGTTGAAGACATTGGTTGAAATAGGGATGTATAAAAGTCTAAAAGGGCATCAGACACTTTGCGATGTCCTCAAAAAGCAGATTCTGAACCAAAACCCTAGGAAAGAGGGTGTTGGGTTCGAGAGGAAAATGAATGTTGATGGTTCCTACTGGAAGCCTGAGCAGTATCCCAAAACCACATGGGTTGCTGCAAAGGGACCTTCAGTGGATCCATCCACCTTATCTGGCTTTACCTGTGCTAACTCTATTATCATTGATGAATCCTTTGTTGCATACTATAAGCTATTCAAGAATCAGAATGGTGAAGTGTTTGCCAGGTATATTGGTACTAACTGCAGGAATGGAATGCCTATGAAGAAGATCTGGGTTCCCAAAAGCTGTCTTGAGAATCTTCCAGTGAATGTCATCATGACACCACACAGGAAGAAGACAAACCCTGCACCAAAAGGCGTCATATGGTCCAAAGGCTTCACATGCATGTAGGACTCACTTGAGTCACCCTAACGCCAATGTTTTGCAGGAAACAATACTCAAATTTATGAATATGAGCGTGTGTCCTCAAACCGCTATGTTCACAGAACTAAGAACTTTTCTACTTATTCATATGAGTATCACTCATCTCCTGCAAGGCTATTTGCTAGGGCTCCAAAGCGAAATTCTCAGATGCTGCACTTAGACTCATTGCTTCTAAGCCACCCCTGAAGATGTGGGTGGTTAAGAAGAATTAACTCTTTTGCAGGAAAGGGTCTCCAAATTAAAATCTAAGGCGTCGATGCTATTCTTTGGGGACCTAAAACATCTTGTAGGGCACAAGATCAAATGCCCAAATGGTCTCACTATGTATTTTGTTCCTAATCGTTTCCCATTCATCCCATCAGTCCTAATCTTGATTTAAGCTTCAATAATCCACTTGCCATTCAAATGTTTATGCTTCACAATGCTCTTGGTGAAGCCTATCCCCTAACTGCATCAGAGGGTATGACACCTCATGCTTCGTAATGGATTATGGACGGTGGATGCACTAATCATATGACTGGTGATCAAGTCTTCTCATGGACTCAACCTTACGTCCATCGGACAAGAGTCACATCACATTTCTTGACCTTTGGTAAAAGCAAGGTATTGGGTCTAGGTAGAGTTGCAATATCAAAGGATCAACACATGGACAAAGTGATGCTTGTTGAGTCCCTTGGTTTCAACTTAATGTCTGTCTCAATGCTTTGTGACTTGAACATGATTGTGATATTCGGAAAATATCGTTGCCTTGTACTAATGGAATCTGAAAAGTCTCAAGTCTTTGAAGGGTATAGGAAAGATGATCTATACATGGTAGATTTCTCAGCAGGTCCACAGCTTGCCGTATGTCTTCTTGCAAAAGCTTCAGAATGCTGGCTCTGGCATCGGAGGCTGGGGCATGCTTGAATGAGGAACTTACATGACACTCGCCAAGAAGAAGCATGTCATAGGCATCGAAGGTGTCAAGTTCAAGAAGGATCATTTGTGTGGTGCTCATAAGTCGAAAGATGACTAGGGCAAAGCACCCCTCGAAGACAATCATGACGACATCTCAACCCTTCGAGCTGCTTCACATGGATTTGTTTGTCCCTACTCATTACTCTACCCTCACAACAACTGCTTGTCTCTATGGCTTCGTCATTGTTGATGACTACTCAAGATACACATGGGTGCACATAATTCTCTACAAGACTGAAGTGCAAGATGTCTTCAGACGATTCGCCAATCGAAAGCAATGAACAATTATGGCGTCAAGATCAAGCATATCAGTGATAACGACAATCAATTCAAGAACACCGGACTTGATCTTTATCTGGATACCATGGGAATCACTCATGAGTTCTCTGCTCCATACACACCCCAAAGAAATGGCATCGTGGAGCGCAAGAACGTAACCCTCATTGAGATGGCTCGAACAATGCTCGACGAGTACAAGACACCAAGAAAGTTCTGGCACAAGCCATTGATATAGCTTGTCACGTCATCAACCGTGTTTATATCCATAAGCTTCTCGAACAAAACATCCTATGAGCTCCTTATCGCAAGAAGCCAAATGTCGATTACTTGAGTATTTGGGGCTAAGTGCCGGATCAAGGATCCTCATCACAAGTCAAAATTTGAACCCAAAGCTCACGAAGGCTTCATGCTCGATTCTGGAAAGGACTCACACTCTTACAGTAGTCTTCAATCTCTATCTCTACAAAATAAATCGAAGCTGTAGATGTGCGATTTGATGAAACCAATGGTTCACAAAGAGAGTTCCTGCCAAGCACACTAGACGAAGCTCCACCCAAATAATCTATCAAGCTAATGGGAACCGTGAAATCATGCCTTCAAGCACATCACGAAGAGGAACTTATCATTTCTGCACCTAACCAACCTGAAAACAATGCTCAGCCTGAAGACAATCCTTCCAATGACGACAACGATCGGCATGAGCAAAGTCTTCGTCCACTTCATCCTCGAGTTGCAAATGAAGTACAGATTGAGAAGATAATCGATAGCATCAACGCACCTGGTCCGCTTACTCGCTCAAGAGCAACACAGCTAGCAAATTTCTGTGGGCACTTTTCCTTTGTATCAATATCAGAACCCAAGAAAGTTGTTGAAGCTTTTATGGAACCGTAATGGATTCAAGCTATGCAAGAAAAACTTCAATGATTCAAGCTAAATAATGTTTGGGAACTTGTCAAGCGTCCTGACCCTCGCAAGCATAACATTATTGGCACCAAATGGATATATCGAAACAAGCAAGATGAGCATGGTCAAGTTGTCAGAAACAAAGCAAGGCTTATGGCTCAAGGATATACTCAAGTTGAAGGAATTGACTTCGATGAAACATTTGCTCCTGTAGCTAGGCTTGAAGCTATTCGCATACTACTAGCCTATGCTAACCACCACAACATCTTGCTCTACCAAATGGATGTGAAGAGTGCATTTCTCAACGGCAAGATTGAAGAAGAAGTATATGTTGCTCAACCACACGGCTTTGAAGATCCAAAACATCCCGATATGGTGTACAAGCTAAATAAAGCATCATATGGCCTCAAACAAGCTCCTCGCTACCGGTATGATACAATCAAAGACTTCCTCAAGAGCAAAGGCTTCAAACCTGGATCCCTTGATCCCACACTCTTCACGAAGACATATGATGGTGAACTGTTTGTATGCCAAATATATGTGGATGCCATTATCTTCGGCCGCACCAACCGTAAGTATAGTGATGAGTTTGGATACATGATGCAAGAGCAATATCAGATGTCCATGATGGGAGAGCTCAAGTTCTTCCTTGGTCTTCAAATTCAATCAAGAAAGAAATGGCATCTTTATATCTCAAGAAAAATACCTCCAAGATTGTCTCAAGAAGTTTGGAATGCAAGAATGCAAAGGATACACGACGCCAATGCCAGCCAAACACCACTTGGGTCCCGGACGACAATGGTAAAGAGTTCGATCAAAAGGTATACCGCTCCATGATTGGTTCCTTACTTTACCTATGTGCATCTAGGCCAGATATTATGCTTAGTGTTTGCATGTGTGCTCGATTCCAAGCAGCACCAAAGGAATCACATCACATAGCTGTGAAGCGAATTCTTCGATATTTGGCTCACACCCCAACACTCGGATTATGGTATCCAAAGGGCTCAAAATTTGATTTAGTTGGATTTTCGGATGCTGATTATGCTGGTGACAAAGTGGATCGCAAGTCTACATCAGCACATGTCACTTTCTCGGGACGATCACTTTCGTCTGTTGGTCTTCAAAGAAGCGTAACTGTGTCACTCTCAACCGCAGAATCTGAATACATTGCCGTTGGATCTTGCTGTTCTCGGCTTCTATGGATGAAGCAAACTCTCAAGGACTATGGCATCAATCGACACAAGTCCCTCTCTTCTGCTGACAACGAAGCGCCATCAAGATTGCCAATAATCCACCCGGCACTCGAAGACAAAGCACATTGAAATTCGTCATCATTTTCTCGTGGATCATGTCATGAAGAAAGATATTGACATCATTCACGCCAACACCAAGAGCAAGCGCGACATCATCACAAAGCCCTTGGATGAGAAAAGGTTTTGCAAGTTACGGTGTGAGCTAAATATCTTGGAATCCTCAAATGTCATGTGATCAGGCACACATCCTAACACTTATGCATGTTAATGACTTAGATGTGCAACACACGAAGTAATGTATATCTTCAATCAGTGAAGACTTACATTCTAAGTGTGAATACATTAACGTGGAATTTGACTTCGAAGCGCCACGATAATTGTGCGCCGTGTCTAGGTCTAATACTTCCTATACGGTGGGTAACACCACCACCAAATTTCTTTGTTTGAAGTGTTTCACTCAAGGCGTTATTTCTTGAAGCTATTCGCATTTGATTTGACTTCAACTTCAACCTATTTTCATGATTTTCTTCACTATGATGATTTGGTTGCTGTCTGATATATATTTCTGTCCTCTATAGCATTCACTTATAGGTATGTCTTCAAGTTGAATCTTTTGAACTAAGTGAATGTGACCGGACCCCAATCTCTCTATGCTTTCTATCTCAAACTCTATCTGTCCAAATCATATGCATTCTATTGAAACTGTAGAATGTCTTCTCTGGCCCTTGATGTAAGAAGACACAGAGACAAACTTTAAGTCTGTTTTAAATGATTCATCATTATCGTTGAACTCCGAGAAGCCGGAACGACCCTCCGACAAACCGGGCGAGCGTGGGAACGTGGGATAACTCACAGTATGTTGCATGCGTGCCACGTGCCCCTCAGATGTGAACCGCTAGGGGCACCCGAGTAATTGCGCTGCGCCGCACACCTCTTTATAAATACCTGTCCCCTGCGGTAAAGAAAATCTTCTTCCACCTCTCCACCTTGTCAAAACCCTAGCGCCACCGCTAGCTCTCGACGTCGCCGGTGACGAAGCGCTTAGCTGCCGCAACTTCTCCGACGCCGTCCTCACGCCGGCCGCGAACATCTTCATCTCCGCCGCCGCCGTAGGTGTCCTCCGTCACCAAGTTAGGGCACGGTGGACTGAACTTCTCGGCCTCCTTTCCTTCCGTCTAGCTGTTCTTCGAAGCGGTAAATGTATCTCTATTTTTACCATCTTTTTGATCTTCAAGATTCATCCTACTTGCCAAAAATGGTTTCTGCCCATACAAAGTTAGATCTATTATGTCTGCATCTCGTACTGCTTAGTATATTCACTTAAGCTTCACAACTAGTTAGATTCCTCACTTGTACTTATTCACGGATTCATACAAATCGAACCAAGTCTCGTATAAGTGAATGTCTTTGCATCATGAGGTCAATGTCTTCAACCCGATTTATCTTCAAAATCTTCTGAGAATGCATATGACCTCTTCCCCTTCCCTCGCATCTCTAATGCTGTCACAGGTACATGTCCATGGGAGAATCCCTTGGTTCTCATAGTCTGCATTCGTTTGCAGAATTCTTACAGCATCAAACCAACTCTCCTGAAGCCAGTTCCTGTCTGTCAAGCAAACGCAAGCCTTTGAAGCCTTTGATTGTGAAGCCATTCAGTTTGAAGCTCATGGCTACAGATAAATCAGTCAGGAAGGGCGGCAGACAGCATCGTGAGGGAACCTCAAAAGATCTGCCTGATGACCTCGCAGAGCTGTACAAGACAGATCCTGAAGAGACTTATAATCAGCGCAAGACACGAATCCAATGGATTCGACGCTATTGGGATGAACAGTGGTTCAAGTACAATTTCATCACACAAGAATATGCCGAGAAGAATGCCATCAGAAGCCCTTGGGTGATATTCTGTTTCGAGGCCTCCCTCCCAAGAGCATGGCTGAAGCTATTGCACAAGGTTTCTATCCTTGCATGGTCCGTGGACCTCGACTGAAAAATGCCGAATTCGACGTCTTTGCTCTGGTGTCGCGATGACAATCTCTTCAAGCACAACTTCCAGCATGCAAAGGCTTCTGCAAAGGAAAACAAGAAGTCATTGGGATTAGACTTCAACCCTGGTCCCTCTGCTCCCCGTGTTGACGACTCACGTGACGCTGAACCCAATGTCATCGGTCCGTTTTCAAAGCTTGAAGGCATCATCACTTATATTTTGGTCCAAGGTGCCAAAGTGGATCACTCTGATGACAATGATGACTCTGATGAAGCCCCAGCTCCAGCTCCTGCACCTGCTCCAAAGCCGCAGAAGCTTAAGAAAGTCAAGGCTCCAAAGTCACCGCTCCTCCAAAAGCTTCGTGTGAAGCCACCGCCATCGCACCTCCCGAAGCCGATTACGCAGTCGAGGATCAATCCCGCATCTCCAAGAAGACGGAGAAGAGAAAGAAAAGTGTCAAGAATACCGAATCGACATCGACCTCGCTACCATTCTGCGTGAAGAGCACATTGATCTGTCAAGTGATGACGATCTTGCAGATGATGCTCTTGAGCAGCTTATCAAGAGAAAAGAAGAAGCAGAAATCTTCAAGAACTTGCCCCTCTTTGATGTGGCAATCATCCATCACTTCATTGATGAGTGGTTTGACACACCAAACATCAGCTTTGAAAATCTGCAACTTCCAATTGGCCTCAGCGTCTCTTTCAACGGCGCCATTGCTTCTGAGCTAGCTCTAGCTCAGCGGATTGTTGAACTGAAGCACAAAATTGACTATGAGAAGGCTCAGTTCAAGAAGCATATGGTTGCACTCAGTGTGCAAGACGTCAAAACTTCAAGGTCATGCTGCACGACCTCAAAGAAAACTTTGTCAAGAAGCGTGAAGAAGCCAGAGGTTCTTGTGAACGCATGAAGGCTCTGGCTGACAAGTGTGTGCTTGCCTACAATGAGGCTGAGAAGCGCAAGGCACTTGGACGTCCTGGCATCGACCCTGTGATGGCTACAAAGAAAAAGAAGTCTTCAAATGACCAAGCTGCACCTTCAAGGCAGGAAGAGCCTCAAGATAGTCTTCCCAAGCAGCATGACTGGCTCGAAGCCAAAGGTACGGTCAACTGCTTCTGAACAGAAAAAGACGAGGGCTGCCGAGGCTGAAGCGAGAAAAAGGAAAAATCCTGACGCCTCTGATGCTGCTCCCTCCAAGAAGAAGCTAAAGACCAAGAAGAATCGGGCTGCTCCCACAGAGCCCTTGATTGTTCAACCCATTTCTGTGGTTCGGCCCCAGGTGTCCGCAACCCAAGAACTTGAATGACTGTTCATGAGCCCGCTTCCACAGAGGCTCCTCAAGTCAAGAGATTCCAAAGAATGATCCCCCATCGCCAAGACATTGGTCACCATGACAGTGTTGAAGATGATGAAGTTCTTCCTCAAATCGAGTACAATGTGGTAGCATCGCCTGTTCATACGAACAGCGAACTCATCAGCATTGGTTGTCCTCTGACGCCAATTGCATAGGATGCTTCATGGGCTGATCGCCCGCAACAACAAGACTCCCCCAGTACTCCCCAACAACAAGTCACTCCCCGACAACAAGTCACTCCCCAACAGCAACACCAAGAAGAAGAGGAAGACTTTGAGGCCCAGCAACCCCATCTCCAAAGGCGTCGCCAAAGATTTCGCAGGCTTCAAAAGGTCAAAGGCCTCAAGTGCCTCTTCCGAAGCGTTCTGAAGGAGAAGTGCACCACAAACCTTTTGCACGTAAAGTGTTTTCAGAAGCCACTCCAACTGTGAATGTATCTGAGTCTGAAGCCAAAGCTGTTGAAGACAATCCGGCTGCATCAGCCGCTGACACCCAAGAAGAACGTGTTCCTACACCCCCAGTAATTGAAGAAGTGATCCCTGATATCAACGTGCAAGTGCCCGACCCTCCAGCTCCTCAAGTGGAGGTTGAAAACAATGAGGCTGCCACCTCCAACACCAATGAAGCCAATGACGTGGTCATGGCTGAAGCCAATGTGGAGCCTGTCCCCAACCGCCTCGGCCAATGAAGGAACTGGCTCAAGCCAATGAGGCAACTGCTCCCGTAGCATCTGGCCGAGCAGCTCAAGCCTCGCTGTTGCCATCGCTCAGCCCGCCACCAAGGCCCTACACAATCGAGCAAGCATACAACTATGGCGAGCTAGTCACGATAAGATGGCCGTTCGTCCCTCCGCCTCATGCCTCTGGTCCTCAATTCGACTATCATATTATGCATTGGCCTCCGGTCCGTAAGCCGGGCCAAGACTGCCAAGGTTTCCGTGCACCGCCACCTCAACTGGTTCTTTCAATGCAAATGGCTTCAAAGCCCACAATACTTTCTTTCGACAAAGGCAAAGAACCCCTACAAAAGGCCAAGGATCTCATCCGACCGTTCGAGCTATCAAGAAAGAAGCTATTACTCCTGTGTTCAGATGACCAAGGCTGCATTTTCCCTCATATGCGCCTCGACACCGGGTTATTGCCGGATCGCTGCGTGCTTAGAAGAAGCACTTGATCGCTTTCATGATGCAGGTCCGCTTGGCTTCAGAATGCATAAAGAGCACTGGAATGAAGAATTAGTGCTTCAATTCTATGCCACACTCCACATCCGCGGCTACAACAGAGATACGAAGACATGGGTTCTCGAGTGGATGACTGGAAATATCCATCATGAAGCCAAAGCTCTTGACATCATTGAGCTCACAGGCCTACCCACTCCCAGAGAGCTGTTTGAACCTGGATGTCAACTCCACTGCGATGCCTTGGAAAACATATTTCATAAGCCAGAACCCGATATGGGTCAGATGCTGAGCATGATGAAGCCACTGCCACATGACGTTGAATGCCCTCAACACTTCTTTGTTGATGACCTTGAGTATCTGCCTCGTACCATATATCACATCATACGAAGAACTCTATGTCCAATAAAAGGGCATTCATCGTCTGCAAAGCTTGAAGGAGCAATGAAGACATTGGTCTTCTACATCCTCAATGGCATCAGCTTCAACACGCAAGATTTCTTCATCCGACAATTGGCTGCCTCTTGATCTGATCCGTTTGGTCTGAAGTTCTATGCTCCATGGGTCATGCGCCTCATCAAGATGCACTCTGCTATCAACTATCAACCCTCCGCCGCAATCATCCGATCTTTCTACCAGAGGTTGATATGTCCGCTAGCCATATACCCTGAGCATGCCAAAACGCCACTAAGTCTTCAGAACGCAGATCACCACAGCTTCTCTCAACCTATGGAAGGCGTCCAAGCGGTATCTCGTGTCTATCCCCTGGCCGGGAACACACGTCTGCCTCATCGTGCACGGACTGAAGCCATCGAGAGCACAATTGGCCAAAGGCCTCGGAAGCGCCTCGAGTCCTCAATGATCGAGAACTTCGTGGCGCCGCATCAAAAGCAAGATAAGCATCACTCTGGCTAAAGCGTCAAATGCAAAGCCTCTTGGTGGACGCCAATCGCATCCGTAACCTTGCCACCAAGAATGCTTTTGTCACTCACGAGACTTGTCGGCGATCATGGAAGAGTTTGACCACCTTTCGCTGAAGCTGATCTTCAAGACGATGGCTTCACTGAACGTTTCAAGTTTGACTCCACTCCTCCACGGAATGCAGTTCTACGGCGAACTCCATCTCTTGAAGACTCTGACTATTCTTCCTCCGCCGCAACGGTCAATGCCAGAGTGATCGATGATGAAGCCGATGCTACTTCACCGCCCCCTACTTCGCACGAATCGACATCGCCAAATTTCGCTCGCACCGCCAACCAACAACGACAACCTGCTGCATCATCTTCTTCAAGAGGACGAGTAGCTGTTCTATGTCTTCAAACCTTTTTGGTCCTTATCGACAAAAGGGGAGAAGCATATGAGTTTGATAGTCTTCAAGCCCGGGTTCATAAGGGCGGTTGCACTATATTTTGCCTAGTGTTTACAACTCTCGCTTTTGAAACATTTGGTTCTTATGAGTTGTAACACTTAAACTCGATGGTCGCCCTGCTACTTATTTGCTTTACCTCAGTGCGATGATAAATTCCGCATGTGCATTTATAACTTCCGCACTTAGATCATTCTCGCAAGCGTCCATTTTTCATTATGCATGTCATTCTCTTAGCTATATCATTTCATGCATGATGAATTATCTTCATAAGTTGAAGAGGATCTCCACAAGTACAACTCTGCCATGTGCATTTGCATTCCAAAAGCAAACTACTTATATGCACATCTTCAGGGGGAGCCTTTGCCACTTATGAAGACAATTCCTATCCTTTACAATTTCACATATTTTATCCCCGTTGAAAACTTCAACCAGTTTGTCATCAATCACCAAAAAGGGGGAGATCGTAAGTGCATCTAGTGCCACCCCTAGTTGGTTTTGGAGTATTGACGACAAATGTGGTTGAGGGACTAATGCGTTTGTGAGAATTGCAGGATAACGCAGGTAGTGTCCCTCATTGATTCGGTTTACCTACCGGAGACGCACCCCTAATAATGTATGAAGACATTGAAGACAATGGTGGTACGTGAAGATATTCACATTGAAGACTATGACATGAGAAGACATTGAGTTAAGACTATGGAGCGCGAAGACTGTGTTGTTTCGTTGTTTCCTTTTCTTCTTTGTTGAGTCGTAGGAACCACCATACTGTTAAGTGGGGTCCAAGTGATCATAGTCGTAATGACCAAGTGATGCTCAACCCAAATCCTATGTCTTCGAGCGAAGACAATGAGAGCAAAACTTATCCAGAGCTGGACGAGTCAGCTTTGCTTGTAGCCCAAGTAAAGTTGCCGTGAGTGTTTGAAATCTGACCGTTGGAACACATGTCAGTTCCTTAGTGACCCAGGGTCATTTCGGACATAACAGGTCGGTTTGCCTAGTGGCTATAAATAGCCCACCCCCTACACCATAAATTGGCGGCTGCTCAGAGTTAGTGCACGACTTTTGTCGTTTGAGATCAACCCACCTCGAAGCCTTTGAGAGAGAGAAATCCTTGCGAGGACATAGCCCAAAACACCCAGAGTCAAAGAGTGTTAGGCATCACTATAGTTTTCTTGTCTGTGTGACCTGAAGACTTATTACACCTGAGGACTGTGAATCCTCCAGCCGGTTAGGCGTCGCGTTCTGAGCATCCAAGAGTCATTGTGGATTGCCGGTGAACGCTGCTCATGAAGGTTCGGAAGTCTACCTTGAAGACTTACCAGAGTGATTGGGCGAGGACTGTGTGTCCTTAGCTCAAGGGGAATAAGGTGAAGACGCGGTCTTGAGTTGAATCTCAGCCTCCCTAACCGGATGTACAGTTTTCAGAGCAACCGAACTGGTCCAACAAATCCTGTGTCTTCAACTAGTGACCGGTTCTATCCCTTCCCTCCTTTACCCTAAGTTTGTCTTCGTGAAGTCATTGCTTATATGTCTTATCTGCTTGACTTCACCGCTTGACTTCTATTGTTGTTTGGCTTCATACTATCTTCCATCCTGATCCTTACTACATAGCTACTATTAGTCTTATCCGTTCACATTATTGCATACTTGACTATGGCTTGCTTGTTGTAGTTATCTTCCGCTGCATATCAACTAGGTCATTTCTGTTGTTTGTCTTTGAAACATCCGTGTTTTGAAGACTTTCATAAAAATCGCCTATTCACCCCCCTCTAGTCGATAACTAGCACTTTCACCCGCGCCTTGCCGTCCAGCTCGACCTCCTTCGCCTCCAACTCCTGCTTCAGCGCACCCAGGCGGTCACGGCGCTTGTTAAGCTTGGTGTCCCGGTCCTTGACGGCCGCCATGAGCCTTCATGTCTTCCTCCTTCTCTTGGCGAATGCGGGCCTCCTTGGCAAGCTGGTCCCAAGTCTGCAGCTCGCTCTCTCCAAATACTTGCAGCGACCTCAAGCACATCAGCTACCTCCCCAAAGGCGTCATGAGCATCCTTCGCCCCAAGGACGGCATGCTTCTCCTCGTTGCAAGCCACGAGGTTGAACCAGCGCCCGCCGAATCGGCGTCAGGCGAATCCAGCCAGAGGCCGGCTCAAGCGCCTGCCACCAAAGCGAGGTCGGCGCCAGAAGATCTTGCCACAGCCGGTCCAATTCAGCAGCAGACGATCCAGACAAAGGAGGAGTCGGAGAGATAGAAGTTGGTGGAGTAGGAGGAGAGGAGAAGCGTAACCACAAGATCTCGAGGCGGAACCTGCTGCGCCTAACACCGTGGCGGTGGCATCAGGCAAGGACACCTCAGGAGTCGCTTGGGCCATGGGGGTTGAGCTCGCCCCAGCCAGCCCCACCAGGCCTCGCGAGGATGACCGGGCAGGAGAGGCCCGTGTCTTGCCGTCGCCTTCCTTCATGGGCAGAGGCGCTGCCCCAGACGGAGCCTCAGGAGCTCCCTTTAGCTTCTTCGCCGCAGGCGCCAGCCTAGCCAAGGGATACAGATATCAAGCCTCAGCGGCAAAGCAGGGAATAAAACAAGAATCAAGCACTTGCTAGTCAACGCTCACAAGCTCGAGCAACCTCCGGCCATACTTGAAGCCCGAGAGCCGGCTGCAGGGATCAGCCTCAAGAGGCCCGGGAGCAGGAGGCACGTCTGTGGATCGCCTCGGAGCCGGGGCAGACCCGCGGGGGACCAGCCCAGTCCTATCCTTTTTTGAGATCGAGGGCAAGCTCTCGCCGCCCCGCTAGTCGCCATCCTCATCGTCATCGCTCGGCAAGAGGCGGAGAGCGCGTGACCTGCGCCGAGGGAGGGGCGCTCTCGACTCCCCGTCGGTTGCCTCGGAGTCAGGCCCCGCTTCCCGCTCCTCTTCTTCCTCCTCTTCGCTGGAGTCGCCGGAGAACACGTTCACCGTCGCCCGGGCCGCTGGGTCCTCGGGAACCTCCGCGGGCACGGGCCCGTCCCCATTAAAGGCGGGCATGGCTTCTACCGCCTGCTCCCAATCATCTCGAAGGAACAAGGGCACAGGAGCGCCCTCCAGCCTCGCCACGTCTCCCCCGACCAAAGATTTGAGGACCGCGGCCAGATCTTCGTCGGCCAAGACTGCGGGGCTCGGGCGGGGCCTCCACAGCGGAAGCGAGTACTGACGAAGCGGGGCCACCTGATGCTCCAGGAACTCCCTCAGGAGCGACGCACCAGTCAGCTTTGCCGCCGCCATGTTGCTCGGCCGCAGATCCGCGTCCATCTTCTCCAGCACCGGCTTCGCGCGGGGATCCACGAGTTCCACGCGAGACCAAGCGTCGATGGGCGTGGGCTGCTCCGTGGGCAGAATCAGCCGAGGGTGGATGCGCCGAGCATCTACCATGACCCACTTTCTCCTGAAGCCCTCGATCCTCTTCCTGGGCTTCGAGATGGCGTTGGAGCTTCCATACGCGACAAAGCTCGCGCACGCGGAGACGGGACCACGAGAGGTCCGGAGGGAGAAGTAGTGGCGCAGCAAGGCCACTGAGGGCTGCACCCCGACATGAGCCTCACAATAATAGGTGAAGATCGCCAGAAGAAGAACAGAGTTGGGGTGGAGGTGCGGAGCTTGAAGTTTGTAGTGGCGGAGGACAGAGAAGAAGAACTCAGAGAAGGGAGGCACCAGACCGGCATCAATGGCGCTCACGAAGAGCGGATAGAAGGTGCTTCCTTGGCCCTCGGAAAGGGCGGAGCCAGCCTCGAACACCTCTGCCCTGTCGATGCCTTGTGCCGCCATCGTCCGGCGCACCCGGGCGAGGCCATCCTCTGACACATTCGACGAGTCCAAGGCGGCTGAGTACCAAGCTCCGGCCGGGGTCTGGCGAGGCGCCATGTCTTGCTAGGGCACGCGGTCGAAGTAGATCTGGAGATTTCAGAGGCAGGAAGGGAAGGCGCAAGAAAGGGGATCTGAGCAATGACCGGAGGAAGCAAAGCCTAGACAGACGCCGCTCTTTTGACGATTCGCGCAGTTGCTAAGCCGCCCACGTCCAATCAACCGCCACGCGGCGCCCAAGGCCGCAGGCTGTTAGGGCCCGCGGCGCTTCGCACTTGCCCCTTCGCTTCTCTGCTCAACCAACTCCGGGTGCGCCTTGGGCCCGGGGGCTATCATGCTTCGGGAACGGGGGTCCCCAGACTGCCTGCCTGCGGCCTGCGGCGTGGCTCAAGGGGTGGCCCATCAAGGCCCATCTTCATTAGCACAAGCTCAAGACCCTCGCGAGGGGCCAAGCCTCGCGGGGCGGACGACAGGGAGCTTCCTCAGGCACGGCCTCGTCAGGTTGGCTCGCGAGGAGGCGGAGAGATCAAGGCAGGGTACCTCACGAGGTGCCCATGACGCAAGCCATGACGACCAAGGGCGCCAGGCGGGCGCCAGCCCGCGCAATGTCCTCCTTTCCTCTTTGGTGCAAAGGGAGCAAGCGCAGGCAAGAGTATCAAGCAAAGGCATCCGTTTCGGTGCAACAAGACCAAGACCGTCGCAACGGCAGGAAGGAAGTCATTGTGGAGCCCAAGCCGGCGTCACCACTAGAGCCTTTGACAGGTGAGGACCAATTTTAGTCAGGATAAGTGTACTAGATGTTCCCCTTCAAAATGTCCAATTGTTGGCGCCCTTCCCGCTCAATATTTGGGGAGAGGCCCAGGGCCTTTGCCTATAAATAGGACTAGCCACCCACAAGGTAGAGGCATCGAGAAATCTAGAGAGAGGATCCAGCATCTGGGATCAGCAGAGAGAGAGCGACTGAACTCCTCCTAGCAGTTCATCGCGCCAGCCAAGAACAGACCCTCGCGAGGCTGTTCTTCTTTGTATTGTTCATCATCATCAGCCCGAGAGGCAATCCACCACACCACAAACTAGAGTAGGGTATTACACCACAATGGTGGCCCTAACTAGTATAAACCTTGTGTCTCTTGTGTTGTTCCTTTCATAGATTAGATCTTAGCGAGGCGGCGAGGCGCAGGAAGGTAGAGGGTGAAATCTCCGCGTGCACCCCAGTGTTCGAACCTAGAGGGTCTGCCGGAACCCGAAATCCGACACACGTATTTCTAAATATTTGTATGTACATGCAATTTCAAATCTTCATGTATGCATGTTTCTTCTTCTTCGGAGAATACGCCCCGTGAGCTTCTTTCCTTTTTTTGGCCGATGGGAGGTACACTTCTTTTCTTATTTTATCTGATGGTCCATGATCTTCTTTTCCTTTTTTGTCCGATCGGCCATAAGCTTCTTTTACTAATATATAGTATGTGAGTTGGACCTCTTTTATAGGAATAGTGTGTAAGTAGGACTTCTTCTTTTTAAACGCTGCATGATTCCTTTCCTCATCCGAGTCCACTTTGCGTACATATGCCAGCCCTCAAAAAGAATTAAAAGAATTCCTGATTCCTGTCCTCTTTGCTTACAATATATACATGTGACAGTTCAAAACCTTGATACATACATGCTAACCTGCGTTACGTAAAACTTTTAAATCTCAACCATTACTATTCTGATCAAACAGTGCAAATAATATTAGCATATGTGGACAAACGTGATGGCTTATTTGTCTTATGTTTTAATTATATAATAGATAGGGCACCGTCTAAATCCGTTGAGATGACATCGTATGAACTATGGTTTGACAAGAAACCTAAGTTGTCGTTTCTTAAAGTTTGGGGTTGCGACACTTATGTCAAAAGGCTTCAGCCTGATAAGATCGAACCCAAATCGAAGAAGTGCGTCTTCATAGGATACCCTAAGGAAACAATTGGGCACACCTTCTACCACAGATCCGAAGGGAAGGTCTTTGTTGTCAAGAATGGAACCTTTCTAGAGAAGGAGTTTCTCTCGAAAGAAGTGAGTGGGAGGAAAGTAGAACTTGATGAGGTAATTGTACCTTCTCTCAAATTGGAAAGTAGCACATCAGAGAAATCCGTTCCCGTGATGACTACACCAACTAGAGAGGAAGCTAATGATGATGATCATGAAACTTCTGATCAAGTTACTACTAGACCTCGTAGGTCGAACAGAGCACGTTGCGCACCAGAGTGGTAAGGTAATCCTGTTCTAGAAGTTATGTTACTAGACTATGGTGAACCCGCGAACTATGAAGAAGCTATGATGAGCCCAGATTCCAATAAATGGCTTGAGGCCATGAAATCTGAGATAGGATCCATGTATGAGAACAAAGTCTGGACTTTGGTGGACTTGCCCGATGATCGGCGAGCCATAGAGAATAAATGGATCTTCAATAAGAAGACTGACGCTGATGGTAATGTTACTGTCTACAAAGCTCGACTTGTCGCGAAAGGTTTTCAACAAGTTCAAGGAGTTGACTACGATGAGACCTTCTCACCCGTAGCGATGCTTAAGTCTGTCTGAATCATGTTAGCAATTGCCGCATTTTATGATTATGAAATCTGGCAAATGGATGTCAAAACTGCATTCCTTAATAGATTTCTTAAAGAACAGTTGTATATCATGCAACCGAAAGGCTTTGTTGATCCTAAAGGTGCTAACAAAGTGTTCAAGCTCTAGCGATCCATCTATGGACTAGTGCAGGCATCTTGGAGTTGGAATATACGCTTTGATGAGGTGATCAAAGCATATGGTTTTATACAGACTTCCGGAGAAGCCTGTATTTACAAGAAAGTGAGTGGGAGCTCTGTAGCATTTATAGTATTATATGTGGATGACATATTGTTGATTGCAAATGTTGTAGAATTTCTGGATAGCATAAAAGGATACTTGAATAAGAGTTTTTCAATGAAAGACCTCGGTGAAGTTGCTTATATATTGGGCATCGAGATCTATAGAGATAGATCAAGACGCTTAATAGGACTTTCACAAAGCACATACCTTGACAAAGTTTTGAAGAAGTTCAAAATGTATCAGTCAAGGAAAGGGTTGTTGCCTGTGTTGCAAGGTGTGAAGTTGAGTCAGACTCAAAGCCCGACCACTGCAAAAGATAGAGAGAAAATGAAAGTCATTCCCTATGCCTCAGCCATAGGTTCTATCATGTATGCTATGATGTGTACCAAACCTGATGTGTGTCTTTCCATAAGTCTGGCAGGGAGGTACCAAAGTAATCCAGGAGTGGATCACTGGACAGCAGTCAAGAACATCCTGAAGTACCTGAAAAGGACCAAGGATATGTTTCTCGTTTATGGAGGTGACAAAGAGCTCGTCGTAAATGGTTACGTCGATGCTACCTTTGACACTGATCCTGATGACTCTAAGTCGCAAACCAGATACATATTTATATTGAATGGTGGAGCTGTCAGTTGGAGCAGTTCCAAGCAAAGCGTCGTGGCGGGATCTACGTGTGAAGCGGAGTACATAGCTGCTTCGCAAGCAGCAAATGAAGGAGTCTGGATGAAGGAGTTCATATCCGATCTAGGTGTAATACCTAGTGCATCGGATCCAATGAAAATCTTTTGTGACAATACTGGAGTGATTGCCTTGGCAAAGGAATCTTGATTTCACGAAAGAACCAAACACATCAAGAGACGCTTCAACTCCATCCGTGAACAAGTCAAGAAGGGAGACATAGAAATTTCTAAATACATATAGATCTGAATGTAGCAGACCCGTTGACTAAGCCTCTTCCACGAGCAAAACATGATCAGCACCAAGACTCCATGGGTGTTAGATTCATTACAATGTAATCTAGATTATTGACTCTAGTGCAGGTGGGAGACTGAAGGAAATATGCCCTAGAGGCAATAATGAAGTTGTTATTTTATATTTCGTTATTCATGATAAAGGTTTATTATTCCTGCTAGAATTGTATTGATCGGAAACCTAAATACATGTGTGAATATATACACAAACACCATGTCCCTAGTGAGCCTCTACTTGACTAGCTCGTTGATCAAAGATGGTTAAGGTTTCCTGACCAAGGACATGAGTTGTCATTTGATAACGGGATCACATCATTAGGAGAATGATGTGATGGACAAGACTCATCCATTAGCTTAGCATTATGATCGTTCAGTTTTATTGCTATTGCTTTCTTCATGTCAAATACATATTCCTTCGACTATGAGATTATGCAACTCCCGGATGCTGGAGGAATGCCTTGTGTACTATCAAACATCACAACATAACTGGTTAATTATAAAGATGCTCTACAGGTATCTCCGAAGGTGTTTGTTGAGTTGGCATAGATCGAGATTAGGATTTGTCACTCCGAGTATCAGAGAGGTATCTCTGGGCCCTCTCGGTAATACACATCATAAGCTTGCAAGCAAACGACTAAGGAGTTGGTCATGAGGTGATGTATTATGGAATGAGTAAAGATACTTCCGGTAACGAGATTGAACTAGGTACGAAGATACCTACGATCGAATCTCGGGCAAGTAACATACCGATAGACAAAGGGAATAACGTATGTTGTCATAACGGTTCGACCGATAAAGATCTTCGTAGAATATGTAGGAGCCAATATGGGTATCCAGGTTCCGCTATTGGTTATTAACGGGAGAGGTGTCTCGGTCATGTCTACATAATTCTCAAACCCGTAGGGTTCGCATGCTTAACGTTCGATGATGATATAGTATTATCTGAGTTATGTGATTTGGTGAATGAATGGTTTTAGGAGGCCTGGATGAGATCACAGACATGATGAGGAGTCTCGAAATGGTCGAGAGGTAAAGATTGATATATATATAGGACAATGGTATTCGGACACCAGAAGTGTTCCGGAGGGTACCAGGTACATATAGGGTCACCAGAAGGGGTTACTGGCACCCCCGGCAAATGATATGGGCCTAATGGGCCAAGAGGGGAAACTCACCAGCCACAAGGGGCTGGTGCGCCCCCATATGGGCCGAACCAAAGGACAAGGAAAGAGGGGAAGGGAGAAGGAAAGGGGGGATTCGGCCTCCCCCTTCCTTCCCTCCTCCCTCCTCTTTCCCTCCCCCTCTGGTAAATAAGGAAGGGGGCGCCAGCCTAGGATGAACCCAAGTAGGATTCGGTCCTACTTGGGGCGCCTCCTGGCCTCTCCCTGTCCCTCCCACCTATATATATGTGGGGGCGCCCCCAGCACACCCCAGAAAATTGCCTAGCCGTGTGCGGCGCCCCCCTCACCATTTACACCCCTGATCATATTTTCGTAGTGCTTAGGCGAAGCACTGCGGATATCACTTCACCATCACCGTCACCACGCCGTTGTGCTGACATAACTCATCTAGTACCTCGACGTCTTGCTGGATCAAGAAGGCGAGGGACATCACCGAGCTGAACGTGTGTAGAACGCAGAGGTGTCGTGCGTTCGGTACTTGATTGTTTGAAGCGCGAAGAAGTTCGACTACATCAACCGCGTAGAGAAACGCTTCTGATTATGGTCTACAAGGGTATGTAGACATACTCCCCCCCCCCCCCCTCGTTGCTATGCATCTCCATGGATAGATCATTTCATGTGCATAGAATTTTTTTTGTTTTCCATGCAACATTTCCCAACATCCGAAGAGTCGTACTGGATGCCCTCAGACGACGAGTAGTTCTGCTAGTTTAAATTTATGTCATCTATGTTTGAACTATGTTGAGATGAAGTAGTAGTTGGTCGTTTTCAGAATTTTACATCTTCATTTTGGACTATCTGTTGGAGTTTCTCTTTTACATCTCCGTTTTGGACCATCTGTTGGAGTTGAGCCTTTTTCGCAGATGTAAAAAGCACTTTTTGGTGATGTAAATTTTTACATCACCGGTTTGGAGCACCAAAATATACATCATCTATTGGAGATGCTCTTAGTGATGGGTAGGCAGGGGGTTATGTACGACGACTTTGTAGCGAAGGTCTTTGTCTAATTGACAAAGTTTTTTCACACAGGAGTGAATGATTTACAAGCCATGGGGGGGGGGTCTTATATGGCCTTTGAGTCCTTGATAAATGACCAAGACTAATTTGCGGAGAGGAGGTGGGAGGATTGAACTAGGTAGCTTTTCGTCATTTAGGTTATATGCAGGGGCGTGGACAGGCCCTAGGCTATCAGGGCGATGGCCCGGGGCGTAGCAAGAAATTCCTTTGTTGACTATAGCAATAATGTCACACTGTAGTAACAGCAATCACTGTAGATACACGGCTGGCCTGAGGCTTGGCAGATTCTGGCTATGGCACTGGCTATATGCCTCTAGTTGGCTACGAGGTGAGTTGTAGCCTACTAAGTAGAGAATCCCCTACACTATTTGAAGACTTACTTGTTTGGGCTTGGGCTTCTTTGCTCATTTTCCTTCATCTTTGACTTATTCTTTTATGTGGTCTTCTTTCTTTAACTTGTTGACCATTAAAGTTTGATTGAACTTTCATTGACCATGGTGGCTCATTTGGACCCATAGGAGCTTGCTTGTACTATTGTTGACCTCCTTGACTTTTGTAGACGAGACTTGACATTTGTGGGCCTCTTTGTGTTGGAGATATGCTCTAGAGGCAATCATGATGATATTTCCTATGTGTTTATGAATAAAGATAGTCCTTGGACATTATCAATGATGTGTATCAGCAAGTACGTGACTTTTTTGTGGGACTATGCATTGTATGATGACTGTCCTAAAAGGTCCCTAGTCGAAAGGGCTATATGGACGCGCAACCGACTAGACTAGCATATGACATGGTCGATAGCTTGGTCTCAGTAGCCATGGAGCATTGGATGCTAACCGGATAATATGGACTTGGAAAGGTCTGGCCAGATTCGACGTAGTCGGATCAGAGTCGAGATAAGGTCCGAGTCGGACAGACGCAGCGATATGTCATCAGTGAGTCTCTAGTACAACATACATTCTATGTCCTAAGACCTGAGCTGATGCATGTACTCGGGATGGTGACAGACTTGCTTTGGGCCAACCAAACGTTACTCCATAACTGGGTAGTTACAAAGGTAGGTTTCGGGTTTGTCCAGACCCATGCTGCGAGATGTGGTCGAGCAAGATGGGATTTGCCCCTCCAATCAGGGAAGATATACTCTGGGCCCCTCGTGTGATCCGACCAAGAAAAGCATGGCCATGCGACAAGGATTATGAGATAATCCAGATAGTGGTCGGCATCACTGGAATGAGAAAGAGGTCAGGCTAGCACAAGGATGACAATCTCGCCTTGAGCCCGACAACATATATCGTGTGGCAAAGGGACCAGAAGTGTGATATGTTGTACAGGTTCACCTAACCAGCTTCATAGTCTGCTTGGTGTTCGGCATGCCTTGCTAGAGGCCGCTACCAACTGTGCAGTTCGGAAGTGATCTAAACTGCGACCAAGTCGGCTTGAACCTAAGGGGTCGCGCACTTAAGGGAAGGAACCTACGAGGTCGGGTCCGAGGACACTGGTCGGATGTGATCCGAGCTGTATTCGGATTGTGGCCGAGTAGACTTGTGGGCTTTAGGGTCCGTGCGAGGCCCAAGTGTTGAGCCCATGAAGGACGCCTATATAAAGTGGAGGTGTGGCACACTCATGAGGTTGATCGCTTGGGTGCTATCACTAGGATTTGCATGTGTCGCGAATAGCCACCTCCACTCTTTGCCCACTGTGTTATCGGACCTAGCAGTCCGCCGCACGGTGTTCCTCCTGCACGCGCGGATACCGTTAGAGGCGGTGCACTTGCGCCGCTCCGGCGAACCTGTACGTGGGAACCAACGACTGGATGTTCGAGGGAGATCGGACGAGGAGGAGACGACCCACGCGGACGCGCTACCCCAACTCTTCATCCGCTGCACGACACTGTGCGTCTAGTGGTAACGATCTGTGATCCATCTCCCATAGCATGTTCCTGGTTATTCTGCGCGTAGGAAAATTTTAATTTGCAGTCGACGCACCCTACCATAGAACCCAACACCTTGTTGGAAAAATGCCCTGGAGGCAATAATATTATTTTATTTTATTTCCATATTCATAATTAAGTGTCTATATTCTATGCTATAACGGTTATGATCCTGGAATATGTGATTCAGTGGAAAACTCATATGCACGTATGGAAACGGTTAAATAAAAGGTTCTTAGTCTTCCTCTAGGACTGGCTCAAGTGTTGTTGGTGATCATTTTTCCGGATCTTAGGAAATCGTTAAGTGTAATGATAGTCCTAAAACAACATTGAGATTATGAAGTTCAAAGGGTGGTCATATTCAATTGACCCAAACTTGTTTGTTATGAATTGAGTTAATATCGTTTGTAATCAATTGTAATAACATGGAGTGTTAACATGTGATTTTGCTCCTAAGACCATGAGAGTATCGTAGTCACTTCTTACCATACGGTGGGCTTTGGGGTTGTTCGAATGTCAACTGTAACACAGTGATCATAACGACAACTTAAAGGTTCATCAGAAAGTTTGACAAGGGACTAGATAGCTCGAGAGTGGGAATTACTCCTCCGACGATAGAGATGCATTCTTAGGGCTCTCTCGGTGTGAAGGCATCCATCATCGCCTAGCCAGACACAGGTGACTACGTCAGGGGGATGCCGGAACACGACAACAAGAAAGAAGAACAAAACTGGTAACGAGGATAATGTATAAGTGACATGGTGATGACTCAGGAGGATCCTAATGCATCCTGGGTTTTGTGAAGTATCGTGAAGCAAAGGGAACATCACATGATAACCAAAGGTTCACTCCAATATCATTCATGCGCCCATAGGGATCGATATGGACGTCCACGGTTCCGTTGTCGGCCATTGAACGAACGGTTTCGTTCATGTCTATGAGTTACCGAACCTACGGGGTCACAAGCTTAAGGCAATCACAATCTGCCAAGTGTTAGTAGGACTGGAGTGGTGAGAATATAACTGTGGAATTGTTTCATTAATATTCGGAATAGTTCTGAGAGGATCCGGAAGCGTTATGGGGTCACCGGAAGGGTTTCGAAGAGTATCGGGTAATATCGGGTATTACAGATAAATAAATAAATGTGTGTGTGTGCGTGTGTGTGTGTATGGAAAATGTTTTCGGGGATGTTAAATTATATACAAAAGGGTCTGAAAATATTTAGAACACTTCCATATTTAATTTAATATCAACGGGCCTAAAAAGGCCAAGTGGAGGAAGGCAACTTGGGCCACCAAGGACTAAGTGGGGAGGCGCCCCCTTTCCCTATGAAAGGAGGCCGGAGTGGGGAAGGGAAAGGACTCCCCTTCCCTCCTTGGCCGACGCAAGGGAAGGGGAGTCCTTCTCCTCTTGGCTGCCCTCTCTCCCTTCCAACCTATATATACTTGAGGTATGGAGCTCTTTTGAACACACAAGTATTGGAGCCTCCTCTAGTTCTTCTAGTTCTAGTTTTAGTTGGTCCTACTTGCCTAATTAGAGCTAGGTCTAGTTCCTCTAATCCTCATAATAGAAGCCTAGTGCGGTTCTAATCTCCTCCATCTAATTCTCCCACGAGATTACCTCTAGACGGCGAAGCGCTGCCGGATCATGAAGGTTGCACGCTTGCAATCAAGTAGAGAGGTCGTGATTTCGGTCTTCGGTTTGAGGGACTACTCCTGGGCGGTTCACAGAATCGTTCATCGATGGTTCGAGGGACTCCAAGTACGATCTAGACCTACATGTTCTTCTTCGACTTCAACTCGGTTACGGTAACGATCGTGATCCCAACCTGTTATGCATCTTCATATTGATCTTGGGTGTTGATGTCTACTACGCAACTTTCTTCTTGTAGACTCTGTTGGGCCTCCAAGCGCAGAGTTTTATAGGACAGCAACAAATTTCCCTCAAGTGGATGACCTAAGGTTTATCAATCTGTGGGTGGTGTAAGATGAAGATGGTCTCTCTCAAACAACCCTGCAATCAAATACAAGAAATCTCTTGTGTCCCCAACGCACCCAAAACAATGGTAAATTGTATAGGTGCACTAGGTAAGCAAAGACATGGTGATACAAGTGTAGTATGGATAGTAGATACAGGTTTTTGTAATCTGAAATAATAAAAACAGCAAGGTAGCAAGTAACAAAAGTGAGCACAGACGGTATTGCAATGCTTAGAAACAAGGCCTAGGGTTCATACTTCCACTAGTGCATTGTCTCAACAAAGTGCTAAAATAATCGAATCACATAACCATCCCTCAATGTGCGACAAAGAATCACTCCAAAGTTCTTATCGATAGCGGAGAACATAAGATGAAATTGTTGTAGGTAGCGAACCACGTCAAAGTTATCTTTCCGATCAATCTATTGAGCGACCCCTATAAGTGTCACAAACAACCCTAGAGTTCTTACTAAAATAACACCAAATAATTTCAAATTCATAATATTCAATCCAACACAATAAAGAGCTTCAAAGAGTACCCCCAAAGTTCCTATCAGAGAAAGTAGGACGAAAACGTGTATCAACCCCTATGCCTAGATAACCCCCGATGTCACCACGAGAATGCGCAAGTGAATCAATTGAATACCCCATTGTCACCATTGGTATCTGCATGCAAGACATACATAAAGTGATCTCAAATCCAATACTCAATCTGATAATAACGAAACCTCAAAGGGAAAGACTCAATTCATCACAACAAGATAGAGAGGGAAGAACACCATATGATCCAATTATATTAACAAAGCTCATGATACATCAAGATCATGCAAAATCAAGAACATGAGGGGGGGGGAGAGAGAGATCAAACACATAGCTACTAGTACATACCCTCAGCCTCGGGGGTGAACTACCCACACATCACCATGAGAACGGAGGAGAAGTTGGTGGTGATGGTGATGAAGGAGATGTCCCTGGCGGCGGCCCGGTGCCACCGGAGGAGAGGGGGAAGGGGCCCCCTCCTTCTTCTAGTTCATTGGCCATCAGGGGGAGAGGGGGCTCTCCCCTAGATTGGATCTCTCTGTTTTCCGTTGTTGTCTTTTGGCCAAAACCGTTCCTTATATTCCCGGAGATCCGTCACTCCAATTGGGCTGAAATTTTGATTGGATTTTTATCCAGAAATTATCTTTCTTGCGGAAAATTAAGGGCTCCAACTGACTTATGAGGTTCCCACAAGGCATCCCGGCATGGCCAGGGGGTAGGCCGCATCCTGTTGCCTTATGGGGCCCTCGAGCACCGTCTTGCGTTGATTCTTCCTCCCAAACATCACACATATTCCATAAAATCTTCATAAATTTTTATCGCGTTTGGACTTCGTTTGGTATGGATTCTCTGCAAAACAAAAAACATGCAAAAAATAGGAACTAACACTAGAAACTAGATTAATAAGTTAGTCCATCAAATAATATAAAAGTGCACCAAAACCATATGAAACTATTGTAAACATGGCATTAATACTTCATAAATTATAGATACATTGGAGACGTATCAGGTGTGCGTAGGCGTGATTTTTTGTTTTGTTTTCTACTATGTTTCTCAACAATGGCATCATAAGTAGTTATATGAGTAGGTGCAGGTTGCGATCTATATCACATGTGGTATGAGGGTTTGATGTTCTTGCCATGCTTCCCTCGAGTGTTGCTTCGGTTCAGTTCATCGATAGTATAATGTAGCTTGTTACGACGTTCTAACAATCAATCGGCTCTGGCTGTCGATGATCCGCTAATAGTTCCTTGGGCTTCATCGTAGTCGGGAATATAGAACCATCATATACACAAGAGAGTGTCGAAGATGGATGATCTTCTAGGGGGCCATGCGTATTAGACGAAGTTTAGTGTGGGGCTAGAGATTTTAATTAAGTCTCTTCTTTCACTCACCCCGAAACTTAATATAGCATCAAGAATTATCATCTTATGTTGTGGACGTAGGTAGCTAGTATTATTGTTAAAGCTAGTTAACCACGTAACTAAAATTTGCTAAAACCGATTAGAGGACGTCTAACTTGGTTTTGTAGTGTATGCATATGATGTGGTATAGCCTTCGTCATGATAATGAGTTTATGTATGAGATGTTTATATGTTGTAATGTTAAGTGGCCTACGCATCATGGCATGATGGCTGAAGCAACGGGATTTCCATGTTAATGTAAATATCATAGAGATAGTTGTCGGTGTCAAAACCGGCGGATCTCGGGTAGGGGGTCCCGAACTGTGCGTCTAAGGTCGATGGTAACCGGAGACAGGGGACACGATGTTTACCCAGGTTCGGGCCCTCTCTATGGAGGTAATACCCTACTTCACCTTGATTGATCTTGATGAATATAAGTATTACAAGAGTTCATCTACCACGAGATCGTAATGGCTAAACCCTAGAAGTCTAGCCTGTATGTCTATGGTAATGAGTATATCCCTTTCCGGACTAAGTCCTCCAGTTTATATAGACACCGAGAGGATCTAGGGTTACACAAGGTCGGTTACAAAGAAAGGAATCTACATATCCGGTCGCCAAGCTTGCCTTCCACGCCAAGGAGAGTCCCGTCCGGACACGGGTGCGGTCTTCGGTCTTCGTATCTTCATAGCCCATCAGTCCAGCCCATGGCTAACAGGTCGGACGCCCGAGGACCCCTTAATTCAGGACTCCCTCAGTAGCCCCCGAACCAGGCTTTCAATGACAAGATGTTCGGCACACAGATTGTCATCGGCATTGCAAGGCGGGTTCCTCCTCCGACGGCTTCCAAGTAATGTTTTCCACTTATAATTCAATGTCGCACCCCTTGGCTTCTGTACATCTATAACTTTAGTTTCCACGTAGGTATTTTTTGCAAATAACACCCTAGCCATCCAAGAAAGAGCGTCTATTTAAAGAGATTGGATCTCAGATCCATTCGGCACCACGCGGAAAAAATCCTCAGAGTCTGCCAGGAGAGACCACTCCAACATGGCCAACATTCCCAGCTCATCTTCCCGTTCCAGCCTAGAGAGAGGCGAGTGGGAGAGGTGTTCTGTGCCCCACAGCCAATTGGGGAAGCTGCAAACGCAGGGATTTCTCCCTCCTGCAGATCTGGTCCCTGTTCGAGCAGGATTGGCCTCCTTCAACGGCAAAACCCAGGCGGAGGATTTCCCCAATCCGTCTGCGGGAGAACGAGTGTGCTTCGTCCCCTATTTGCTGAGGGGCATGGGATTCCCCATTCACCCATTCCTCCGAGGGCTTCTGGAGCATTATCGCCTCCAGCTGCACAATTTTACCCCGGCCTCCATTCTGCTCATCGTGGGTTATGTTGCTTTATGCGAACTATTTCTGGGTATTGAGGCCCATTTTGAACTATGGAGAAAGTTGTTCTGCCTTGTCCCGTGCAACCACGAAGGATCAATATTTGAAGTGGGGGGAGCCGAAATATGGCGCATTGCCGAGACCGGATACCTATCCGGCACGCTGAAGAAGGCGTCTGAAGTGTGGACCTCTGAGTGGTTTTACATTTATGACGTCGTACTTACAAGCCCGGTCCGGAGAGGCCTCCCCGAGTTTGCGAGTGTTCCTCTGAAGAAGCGCCATAGCTGGCGCCCCCGGAGCCCCGAGGAGGAAGATAGTGCGGAAGTTCGCCAACTCCTGAGCAAGATCAGGACGCTTGCCCAGTCCGGGTATACGATAGTCGAAGTGATGGCGACCTCCATAGTACGGGGAGTTTAGCCACTCCTATATAGAGGTCTTCCCATGTGGAATTACAATGGGGAAGATGACACCTCCCGCTGCGGCAGGAAAGGTCCGGACACCCCTGCCGCCCTAGCCAAAAAGTTGGCTGAACTGTTCAAAGGTGAGGAAGAGGAGTTCCTGCACATCACGCACAGAGAAGGATATTCCATGTACAATCCTCCTAGTTGGGTGAGCCCCCAACTTTTTTGCTCCACTCATTCCCCTCCATGAGCTTTATTAACCCGTCCATTTATAGCAGCACTGGCGAAAGAATTCCGAGGGGCTCTACAGCCCTGCCCCGCAGCCCGAGGGTCACAATCGGGACCTTAACCCCGGATTCGAAGAGGATTCGGATATATTTGTGGTGCTGGAGAATGGCGTGTTTTACCACGTGAGCTACAACCGCACCGAAGTGGCCATCATCGTCGATTACCCTGGTCTTCTCCCTGCTTCACACGTAAGTAGTCAGGAGACATCTTCCCCGAAAGAATTCCTTTGTTCCGCCTCACCCACCGCACTATATCGTGTTTCGAAGGGGAGGCATCCGACATACCGTGCTACTCCAGGAGCGACTCCAAAGAGAGCGGCCCCCGCACCACGCAAGCTTTCGAAGAGAAAGGCAGGCGAAGACATGGTTGGGTCCTCGTCAAAGAGGTATGGGTATACAAATATGTTTTTTAATAGTCGCATCCAACTGTGACTTTTGATACGTCCATTTTGCATCATGCTTTTATATCGATATTTATTGCATTTTGGGTTGTTATTACACATTATGTCACAATACTTATGCCTATTCTCTCTTATTTTACAAGGTTTACATAAGGAGGGAGAATGCCGGCAGCTGGAATTCTGGTCTGGAAAAGGAGCGAATATTAGAGACCTATTCTGCACAACTCCAAAAGTCCTGAAACTCCACGAAAGTTATTTTTGGAAATAATAAAAAATATTGAGCGGAAGAAATACGTCAGGGGGGCCTCCACCTGGCCACGAGGGTGGGGGGCGCGCCCTACCCCCCTGGGCGCGCCCCCTGCCTCGTGGGCCCCCTGTTGGCCCTCCGGTGCCCATCTTCTGCTATATGAAGTCTTTCGTCCGAGGAAAAATCATAAGCAAGCTTTCGGGACGAGACTCCGCCGCCACGAGGCGGAACCTTGGCGGAACCAATCTAGGGCTCCGGCAGAGCTGTTCTGCCGGGGACACTTCCCTCCGGGAGGGGGATATCATCGCCATCGTCATAACCAACGCTCCTCTCATCGGGAGAGGGCAATCTCCATCAACATCTTCACCAGCACCATCTCCTCTCAAACCCTAGTTCATCTCTTGTATCCAATTCTTGTCCCTAAGTCCGGGATTGGTACCTGTAGGTTGCTAGTAGTGTTGATTACTCCTTGTAGTTGATGCTAGTTGGTTTATTTGGTGGAAGATCATATGTTTAGATCCTTTATGCATATTAATACTCCTCTGATTATGAACATGAATATTCTTTGTGAGTAGTTACGTTTGTTCCAGAGGACATGGGAGAAGTCTTGCTATTAGTAGTCATGTGAATTTGGTATTCGTTCGATATTTTGATGAGATGTATGTTGTCTATCCTCTAGTGGTGTTATGTGAACGTCGACTACATAACACTTCACCATTATTTGGGCCTAGAGGAAGGCATTGGGAAGTAATAAGTAGATGATGGGTTGCTAGAGTGATGTAAGCTTAAACCCTAGTTTATGTGTTGCTTCGTAAGGGCTGATTTGGATCCATATGTTTCATGCTATGGTTAGGTTTACCTTAATACTTTTGTTGTAGTTGCGGATGCTTGCAATAGAGGTTAATCATAAGTGGGATGCTTGTCCAAGTAAGGGCAGCACCCAAGCACCGGTCCACCCACATATCAAATTATCAAAGTACCGAACATGAATCATATGAACGTGATGAAAACTAGCTTGACGATATTTCCCATGTGTCCTCGGGAGCGCTTTTCTTTATATAAGAGTTTGTCTAGGCTTGTCCTTTGCTAAAAAAAGGATTGGGCCACCTTGCTGCACTTTATTTACTTTTGTTACTTGTTACTCGTTACAAATTATCCTATCACAAAACTATATGTTATCTATAATTTCAGTGCTTGCAGAGAATACCTTGCTGAAGACCGCTTATCATTTCCTTCTGCTCCTCGTTGGGTTCGACACTCTTACTTATCGAAAGGACTATGATAGATCCCCTATACTTGTGGGTCATCAAGACTCTTTTCTGGTGCCGTTGCCGGGAGTGAAGCGCCTTTGGTAGGTGGAATTTGGTAAGGAAAAATTTATATAGTGTGCTGAAATTTCATCATCACTTGTTACTATGGAAAGTAATCCTCTGAGGGGCTTGTTCGGGGTATCTTCACCCCGACCAGTAGAGCAAATAGTTGCTCCACAACCTACTAAACCTACTGAAAATGAAAATGTCCACTTTGAAATTCCTTCGGGTATTTTAGAAAAACTGTTAGCTAATCCTTATGCAGGAGATGGAACAAAGCATCCTGATGAGCACCTAATATATGTGGATGAAGTTTGTGGATTATTTAAGGTTGCAGGTGTACCCGGTGATGTTGTTAAGAAGAAGGTCTTCCCTTTATCTTTGAAGGGAGATGCATTGACATGGTATAGGCTATGTGATGATACGGGATCATGGAACTACAAACGATTGAAATTGGAATTTCATTAGAAATTTTATCCTATGCATCTTGTTCATCGTGATCGCGATTATATATATAATTCTTGGCCTCGCGAAGGAGAAAGCATCACTCAAGCTTGGGGGAGGCTTAAATCAATGTTATATTCATGCCCCAATCATGAGCTCTCAAGAGAAATGATTGTTCAAAATTTTTATGCTCGGCTTTCTGATAACAATCGCACCATGCTCGATACTTCTTGTGCTGGCTCTTTTATGATGAAGACTATTGAATTCAAATGGGATTTATTGGATAGAATTAAACTCAACTCAAGATTGGGATCTCGACGAAGGTAAGGAGTCGATATGACACCTAAGTTTGATTGTGTTAAATCTTTTATGGATACCGATGTTTTCCGTAAATTTAGCACTAAATATGGACTTGACTCTGAGATAGTAGCTTCTTTCTGTGAATCTTTTGCTGCTCATATTGATCTCCCTAAGGAGAAGTGGTTTAAATATCATCCTCCCTTAGAAGTAAAATTAGCTGCACCTATTAAAGTTGAAGAAAAGACTATCACTTATAATGATCCTATTGTTCCTACTTCTTATGTTGAGAAACCACCTTTCCTTGTTAGGATAAAGGATCATCCTAAAGCTTCAACTGTGGTTTGTAAAAGCAATATTAGAACTTATACACCTCCTGAGCAAATTAAAGTTGAACCTAATATTGCTATTGTTAAAGATCTCTTGTCTGATAGTATTGATGGGCATGTTATTTATTTCTGTGATGAAACTGCTAGAATTGCCAAACCTTGTGCTAAAGATAAACATAGACCTGTGGTAGGCATGCCTGTTATTTCTATTAAAATAGGAGATCATTGTTATCATGGCTTATGCGATATGGGTGCCAGTGCTAGTGCTATACCTCATGACTTATACAAAGAAATTGTGCATGAAATTGCACCTGCTGAGATAGAAGGTATTGATGTTACCATCAAACTTGCTAATAGAGATACAATATCACCCATTGGAATTGTTAGAGATGTTGAAGTCTTGTGTGGGAAAACTAAATATCCTGCTGATTTCCTTGTTCTTGGTTCCCCACAAGATAGCTTTTGTCCCATTATATTTGGTAGACCCTTCTTGAACACTGTTAATGCTAGGATAGACTGCGAAAAGGATATCATTACTATTGGTTTGGGTGATATGTCTCATGAGTTTAATTTCTCTAAATTTAGTAGACAACACCGTGAAGAGGAATTGCCTAGTAAGGATGAAATAATTGGTCTTGCTTCTATTGTTGTACCTCCTAGTGATCCTTTAAAACAATATTTGCTAGACCATGAAAATGATATGTTTATGAATGAAAGAAGGGAAATAGATGAAGTATTTGTTGGCGTTCTGGGAACGGGGGTCCCCAGACTTGCCTGCCTGCGGCCCATAGCGCGGCTAAGCCAGCAGGCCGTACGGCCCATCTTCATCAACAAGGCATCCAAGACCCTCGCGAGGGTCCAAGCCTCGCAAGGCGGACGACGCAAGACCTCCTCTGGAGTAGCCTAGCCAGGCAGGCTCACGAGGAGCGAAGATATCAAGGCGGGGCAAAACCTCACGAGGCTCTCGTGACGTGAGCCATGACGCACGACACCAGGCGGGCACCAGCGCACGCAGCGTCCTTATTTCCTCTTTGGTGCTAAGGAGGCCAGTGCAGGCGAAGAGTACCGAGGCATCAGGCAAAGGTTGCTATATTGGTGCAACGAGACCAAGACCAGGAGGACGGCAAGACGGAGGTCATCGTGGAGCCCAAGACGGCGTCACCACCAGAGCTTTTCGCAGGCGAAGACCACTTTTGTCAGGATAGCTTGTACTAGTTGTCCCCCTTCAAATTTGCCCGCCGTTGTTGTCTCCCTTCCCGCTCGATATTTGGGAAGAGGACCAGCGCCTATATAAGTAGAGCTAGCCACCATAGTAAGGGCATCTCATCTTAGCTTGATCCGATCAGATCCAGAGACGCACACAAGCTCGTACGCACAAGAACACCTCAACCTTAGGAGGTTGTTCTTCCCTTGTACTGTTCATCATCAGCCCTAGAGGAAATCCACCACCACCACACTGGAGTAGGGTATTACACCACAACGGTGGCCCGAACCAGTATAAATCTCATGTCTTTCTGTGTTGCGAGTCCGTCGAATTCGCCCGCGAGACCTTAGCGAGCTAGGGCGTAGATCGGTAGGAGGGAAAGACTTCACGCGCACCCAAGTGTTCGAACCTTAAGGGTTTGCTGGAACCCCACATCCGACATCTGGCACGCCAAGTAGGGGTGTGTCGTAGCTCCTCTCCACCAACCTGCGCCCCTTGCTGCCGCACTTCGCTCCCATGGCGGGTGCACCGCCATCCACCACCGCGACCAACGTCGACAGCGGGGCATCTGGGTACCGAGCCCTGGCCCCTGCCCTTCGCCGAGTGCGGTGGCCGACCAAGTTCAAGCCAGAGATGCCGCCGCGTTACGACGGCGCGGCAGACCCGATGCCGTTCCTGCTGGCGTACGAGGAGGCTGTCCTCGGCCGAGGCGGCAGACAAGATCATGGCCAACTGGTTCCCCATGGCCCTTGCCGTGAGCCGCTACCGCTGGCTGCTCAATCTCCCGGGATCCACAGTGGCTTCCTGGGGGGACTCCGTGACCTCTTCATCGATCGCTACGCGGTGCCGGCGCACTATGCGGTCGTGGCCCTGCTGGGCGGCTCTCAAGCACCGCCTTCAGATCGCCACGTCAAACCGTTCCTCCGTCAGATCGGGGCCACCTCGAAGCACCCGGGGCTCTGCCAGGTTGGGCTGCCCCAGAGGCCGACCTCACCTTCGGCTCAGAAGACCACCTCGGCTCCACCGCCGGCTCCGGTATGCTCCCAATGCTCTGCACGCCCACCATCTGCAACGTGGTCATCACCAAGACCCTCGTCGATGGCGGTGCCGGCCTCAACTTGCTCTCTGTAGAAGCCTTCAGCCTTCTGCACGTGTCGCTCGAGCGGCTCGGCCTCAGCAAGCTCTTCTCAGGAGTGGGTGGTGGAGCTGCCCACTCTCTGGGGCAGATCCGCCTCCCTGTCACCTTCGGCACGCGCGACAACTACCGCACCGAGCTGGTGGACTTTGACATCGCTCGCATCTGTCTCCCGTACAACGCCATCCTCGGCTACCCGGCCCTCGCTCAGTTCATGGCGGCGACTCACCCGGCCTACAACCTCATGAAGATGCCAGGGAGCAAGGGCTTCCTCACTGTCAAGGGAGACACTAAGGAGGTCGTGACGCCGCTTAGGCTCGCCTTCAAGACCACAGCAGCAGCGCAGCCAGCCAGCGTCGGTACCCCCGAGGCCAAGGAGACCGTGCCCACCAAGAAGAAACAGTTGTTCACCCAAGACAAGGCGGAAACCAAGCAGGTGCTGGTCAATGAGGACGGGTCTTCAGGAGCCACCTTTACCATAGAAGCCGGCCTTGACCCGGGACAAGAGGAAGCTTTGGTGAGGTTTTTGCGCGTGAACAAGGAGATATTCGCGTGGGAGCCCAATCAGCTAGTAGGTGTCCCGAGAGAGGTGATCCAGCATCACCTAAGGGTATGCCCCAACGTACGCCCCGTGAAGCAACGAGCAAGATGGCAGTCCACGGAGAAGCAGGCCTTCATCATCCAAGAGACACGCAAGCTGGAGGCGGCAGGTACCATCCGAGAAGTTCGATACCCCGAATGGCTGGCGAACCACAGCCGTAATCAAGAAAGGAGGGAAGGAACGGATGTGCGTCGACTTCACCAACCTTAACAAAGCTTGCCCCCAAGATCCGTTCCCACTTCCACGCATCGATCAAATCGTCGACTCCACCGCCGAGTGCGACTTGCTATGTTTCCTGGATGCATTCTCAGGATACCACCAAATCAAGATGGCGGTGGAGGATGTGGAGAAGACAGCCTTCCTGACACCATGCGGGGTGTACTGCTACACCTGCATGCCCTTCGGGCTGCGCAACGCGGGTGCAACCTTTCAGCGGTTGATGCACATCACCTTGGGGCGGCAGCTCGGCAGAAACACAGAGGCCTACGTTGATGACATAGTGGTCAAATCTTGTGAGGTGAGGACATTGATTCAAGACTTGGAGGAGACCTTCGAGAGCTTGCGCCAAGTGAACTTGAGGCTTAACCCGGAGAAGTGTGTGTTTGGCGTCCCCTCCAGCAAGCTACTGGGGTTCCTCGTATCCCACAGAGGGATCGAGGCGAACCCGGAGAAGATCAAGGCCATCGAAGACATGAGCCCACCACAAACCCTCAAGGAGATGCACAATCTAGCAGGGCGGGTGACCGCGTTAGGGCGTTTCATCTCCAAGCTAGGCGAGTGTGCCTTACCCTTATTTAAGCTCATGAAGAAGAAGGGTCCGTTCGAGTGGACCCCGGAGGCCGACCGGGCCTTCCAAGACCTCAAGAAATACCTCACCAGCCCCCCGGTGATGGTGGCACCGCGGCCTCTCGAGCCTCTGGTACTCTACCTTGCTGTCACCCCGTACTCCGCCAGCGCGGCGCTGGTGGTAGTTCGGGAGGAGCGCCAAGACAAGGGTGTGCCGCGCCAAGCCAGAGCTGATGCAGCGCAGGGTCAGCAAGGCGCAGCAAAGCCATCAGCGGAGGGAGACCAAGCTCAGCAGGGCAACATCGCAGAAGCTCCTGAGGACGGCCAGGTCTCAGGAAACCCACCATCTCAGGATACACCACAATCTCCGCAGGACCCGAGCCTCGACAGTGTGCCAGCCCTCGTCGAGCACCCGGTGTACTTCGTCAGCACCATACTGCGGGACGCGAGGGCGCGCTACCCCATGCTGCAAAAGCTCCTGCACGCACTCTTGGTGGCCTCGCGCAAGCTGCGGCACTACTTCCAGGGCCACCCCATCAAGGTCGTCTCAGCCTACCCATTGGAGAGGGTACTCAGGAGCCCTAACTCAGCCGGAAGGGTCGCTGAGTGGAACATCGAGTTGCAAGCATTCCAGTTGGAGTTCAGCACTACCAGGGTCATCAAGGGAGCCGCGCTCGCCGATTTTGTGGCAGAATGGACAGATGCCCCGGCTCTTGAGGAAGGAGAAGACCGGTCCACCTCTCCAGGGAGCGAGGCTCCAGACGGCTGGGTCATGTATTTCGATGGCGCCTTCGCGCACCAAGGCGCGGGGGCTGGAGCGGTCCTCATCTCGCCCACTCAGGACAAGCTCTACTATGTCGTGCAACTTTGTTTTCAGCATGGCGAGAAGGTCTCCAACAACATCGCAGAATACGAAGGCCTCATAGCAGGCCTGAAGGCTGCGGTGGCTCTAGGGGTGAAGCGCCTCACCGTCAAAGGTGACTCGCAGCTCCTCGTCAACTTCTCCAAACGGGTGTATGAGCCGAAGGACAAGCACATGGAGGCCTACCTCGCGGAGGTGCACAAGATGGAAAAGCAGTTCTCGGGCCTGGAGCTGCAGCACGTGCCCCGGGGCACCAACAAGGAAGCCGACGGCATCGCTAGGAGAGCATCCAAGCGGCAACCGCAAGAGCCCGGCGTCTTCGAAGAGCGGCTCTTCAAGCCATCAGCTACGCCACCTCTTTCAAGCACGACTCAGCCTAAGGAGGAGCTCCCACAGCCCCCGGCTACGGGAGCCCCAGCCTGTGGCCTGACCTCAGGAGCTCGGCTGCTCTTGGCGCTCAAGCCCCAGGAGGAGTGCTGGACCAAGGAATTCAAAGAGTACCTGATGCACGGGACGCTGCCGGAGAAGGAAGAGGACGCGGAGCGCGTGGCTCGGCAAGCCACGGCATACTGTATCCAAGACGGCGAGTTATACAGGAAACGACCGAACGATGTCATGCTGCGCTGCATCTCCAACGATCAAGGAAGGGAGTTGCTGATTGACATACACGGCGGTGACTGCGGACACCACTCGTCGTCACGAACCCTCGTCGTCACGAACCCTCGTCGGCAAGGTGTTCCGCAGTGGGTTCTATTGGCCTACAGCACTCAACGACGCGGCCGAGCTGGTAAAGTCCTGTGAAGCTTGCCAATTCCACGCCAAGCAAATCCATCATCCTGCTCAGGACCTCCAAACCATCCCTCTCACATGGCCGTTCGCAGTCTGGGGGCTGGACATCTTAGGCCCGTTCCCACGGGCGCCAGGGGGCTACCGCTATCTCTACATCGCCATCGACAAGTTCACCAAGTGGGCGGAAGTGGAAGCCGTGCATACCATCCCAGCCGGCTCTACCGTCAAGTTCGTCAAGGGCCTCGTGAGCCGCTTCGGGGTCCCCAACCGCATCATCATAGATAGCGGCTCGCAGTTTACTAGTAACCTCTTCAAAACCTACTGTGCTAACCTTGGAACGTAGATCTGCTATGCTTCGGTGGCGCACCCCAGGAGTAATGGCCAGGCCGAACGCGGCAACGCAGAGGTCCTGAGGGGCCTCAAGACTAGGACCTTCAAGAAGAAGCTAGAGGCATGCGGCAGGGGCTGGCACGACAAGCTTCAGTCCGTGTTGTGGTCCATCTGCACCACTGCCACCAAGCCAACGGGCAAGACTCCATTCTTCCTTGTCTACGGAGCTGAAGCAGTCCTTCCTCACGAGGTCAAGCATCGCTCCGCACGGGTCCTAGTGTTCAACGAAACACAGCAGGATGCCATGCGGGGGATAGATATCGTGCTGGGGAAGGAACACCATCGTGACACTGCCGCAACATCCGCTCCAGGATGCTTGAGGTGGGCGACCTCGTCCTGAGGCGGATCCTCTCCAGAGAAAGGTTGCACAAGCTTTCGCCCATGTGGGAGGGCCCGTTCAGGGTCGTCCATGTCTCCAGGCCGGCTGCAGCGCGCCTGGAGACGTAGGACGGGATACCCATCCAGAACACCTGGAACATCCAGCACCTCCGGAAGTTCTATCCATGAAGCAAGGCCCAGAGCCTGAGAAGCAAGGCCCAGAGCCTGAGAAGAAATGCCTAGAGCCTGTGAAGAAGGCCCGGTGCCTTTGAAGAATCGCCGCCCGTGACACTCTCACGTAATAACGAGTGGGGTTGTACACGCCCCGGAGTCTCAGGAGCGCCGGCCTCAGTCCCTGGGGCTCCCTCCCACTCCTAGTGGACAGCACTTAGCTCCGCGCTGGTGAGAAGACTTGAAGACTAGATTAGGTGCCAGACACGGCTTTTCATTTGCTTTCCGTAGTTGGCTCGCTTTTCCTTAATCAAAGTTTGCCTTTGGCGCTCCTTGCTGATTTGATTCCCTCGCCTCTCACTACATTTTTTCCGGCCCGAATTTGCTCGTGTTCTCTCTCTCGCATGCCTCACGAGGGGGCTAGGCAGGTGCCCTCGCGAGCATTTTTCTCCTTTCTGCCTTCTCGCGAGCCACCCTCGTTCGAGCCCAAAAGCTGGCGCACCTCTCCTAGTCTGTGCCCCTCGGGTACCGCGATACAAAGCGCCAGGTCAGGGCCAGGATGAACGGCAAATCTTTTAACGCACTTCCTAACGAGTTTTTCGCAGTTCCTGAGCGAATGCAGGCCACCAAGGCAAGATGGATGCGATGAAATAAACGCCTCGCTAGGAAGAGGGCGTCCTGAGTATACCAGGTTAAGTTATCTTTGTGCAAATAACGACATAGCACGAGAACAACACGCATACTATTATAACCGAGGAACCATAGTTCCATACACGCCCCCATGGGCCCATACCGGTTTCATTCTTGATGCAGGAAAAGAGTAAAACAAAAGTAGCGTTGCAGCGATCCATGAAGACAGGCCCCTAGCGCTACCCCGAGCCTAGCCGGATCCTTCCTCACGCTTCACGGAGGTGCAGCGACGAGACGACCCACTGCCGCCTTCAAAACGGTCGCGGTGGCTGGTCATAGTCGCCATTGCTGGAGCTGTTGCCGGAGGAAGAGCCGCCGTAGCTGGATGAGACACGGTCGCCGCCGAGGGCGGGCTCGCCCTCGTCCTCGTCGCGACCGTCCCCAAGGCCGAGTACCTCCTCACCGTCATTTGCCTCGGGGCAGCACCCGACGCGGCGACCATCTTCCCCAAACACCCTCACATAGAGGGTCGATCCACCATCATACCTGAAGTGGAGTGTGCACCGCCTGCCCAGGCCGCACGCGCGGGAGAATGTCTGCCAGCCGTGGGCCAGGGCTATGTTGCTCGCGGCGTAAGTCTCAACCGCAACCCAAGAGGCCTTGCTGCAGCAGCCATCCGCCTGCAGCCAGAGTCCGCCTGGACCAGAGGGTCGGCACGGCCGAAGAAGCACGGAAGTTGGAGCCAGTTGCCGGCCGGGTTCTCCGACCAGACGACAAACTCCGGCGACACCTCCGCCGTGTGGAAGCGCGGACAAGGAGGCCGCGCCACTATAGCACGCCTCCCCTCATCAATTGGACCGCCACGGCTGGGATGACCCACTCCGCGTGCCGTGGCGCCGCCTCGACGGTGGGCCACGGCGGGGGTCGCGGTGTGCTTTCGCGGACGGCCGTGACCGCGCTTGGGCGCCGGGGCGCGAGGGGCCTTCCCCTTCTTGGCGGCAGAGAACTTCCTTCGTGGTGCCATGGGTGTCGCTGCAAGCGATGGAGCAAGGAGGAAGGAGCAAGCAAGGAAGGAAGATATGGGCAACGGGGCCTCCGCCCCCTCCCCATTTATAGCAAGAGAAGGCCAACCGGCGTCCCCCACGATCGCAGGTAATGATGGTTTTCCTTGCATGTCGCAGGGGCTTGTCGAGTCGAGCAGTTGCCGAGGCAGCGTGAGGAAGCAGAGACGCCCACGTCCAATCAACCGCCACACAACCGAGGTCAAGAGCTTTTGGGGCCCGCCAGGTTCGAACTTGACCCTTGGCTTTGCCGCGAAGCCAAGCTCGAGCGCACCTTTGGCCCGGGGGCTACTATCGGTGTTTTGGGAACGGGGGTCCCTAGACTTGCCTGCCTGCGGCCCATAGCGCGGCTAAGCCAGCAGGTCGTTCGGCACATCTTCATCAACAAGGCATCCAAGACCCTCGCGAGGGTCCAAGCCTCGCGAGGCAGACGATGCAAGACCTCCTCTGGAGTAGCCTAGCCAAGCAGGCTCACGAGGAGCGGAGATATCAAGGCGGGGTAAAACCTCACGAGGCTCTCGTGACGTGAGCCATGATGCACGACACCGGTAGGCGCCGGCCTTGCCGTCCTTATTTCCTCTTTGGTGCTAAGGAGGCCAAGCAGCGAAGAGTACCGAGGCATCAGGCAAAGGTTGCTATATAGGTGCAACGAGACCAAGACCAGGAGGACGGCAAGACGGAGGTCATCGTGGAGCCCAAGACAGCGTCACCACCAGAGTTTTTCGCAGGTGAAGACCACTTTTGTCAGGATAGCTTGTACTAGCTGTCCCCCTTCAAATTTGCCCGCCGTTGTTGGCTCCCTTCCCGCTCGATATTTGGGAAGAGGACCATGGCCTATATAAGTAGAGCTAGCCACCATAGTAGGGGCATCTCATCTTAGCTTGATCCGATCAGATCCAGAGACGCGCACAAGCTCGTACGCACAAGAACACCTCAACCTCAGGAGGTTGTTCTTCCCTTATACTGTTCATCATCAGCCCTAGAGGCAATCCACCACCACCACGCTGGAGTAGGGTATTACACCACAACAGTGGCCCGAACCAGTATAAATCTCGTGTCTTTCTGTGTTGCGAGTCCGTCGAGTTCGTCCGCGAGACCTTAGCGAGCTAGGGCATAGATCGGTAGGAGGGAAAGACTTCGCGCGCACCCCCAGTGTTCGAACCTTAAGGATTTGCCGGAACTCCACAGCCGACAGTATTCTTTAAACAGGAACCTATCCTGAAACACAATTTGCCTGTTGAAATCCTAGGGGATCCTCCTCCACCCAAGGGTGATCCCGTGTTTGAGCTTAAACCGTTACCTGATACTCTTAAATATGCTTATCTTGATGAGAAAAGGATATATCTTGTTATTATTAGTGCTAACTTTTTAGAGCATGAAGAAGAGAGATTACTGAAAACTCTGAAGAAGCACCGTGTTGCTATTGGATATAGTCTTGATGATCTTAAGGGCATTAGTCCCACTCTATGTCAACATAAAATAAATTTGGAGGAAGATGCCAAACCTGTCCGTGATCATCAACGATGGCTGAATCCTAAAATGAAGGAAGTGGTAAGAAAAGAAATACTAAAGCTCCTTGAGGCAGGTATAATTTATCCCGTTCTTTGATAGCCAGTGGGTAAGTCATGTCCATTGTGTCCCTAAGAAGGGAGGTATTACCGTCGTTCCTAATGATAAAGATGAGTTGATCCCGCAAAGAATTATTACAGGTTATAGGATGATAATTGATTTCCGCAAATTAAATAAGGCTACTAAAAAAGATCATTACCCCTTACCTTTTATCGATCAAATGCTAGAAAGATTATCCAAATATACACATTTTTCCTTTCTAGATGGTTATTCTGGTTTCTCTCAAATACAGTCGCCCAATGATCAATCAAAGACTACTTTTACTTGCCCTTTTGGTACTTTTGCTTATAGACATATGCCTTTTGGTTTATGTAATGCACCTGCTACCTTTCAAAGATGCATGATGGCTATATTCTCGACTTTTGTGAAAAGATTTGTGAGGTTTTCATGGGCGATTTCTCCGTCTATGGATCCTCTTTTGATGATTGCTTAAGCAACCTTGACCGAGTTTTGCAGAGATGTGAAGAAACTAATCTTGTCTTGACTTGGGAAAAGTGCCACTTTATGGTTAATGAAGGTATTGTCTTGGGGCATAAAGTTTACGAAAGAGGTATTGAGGTTGATAAAGCCAAGGTTGATGCTATTGAAAAGATGCCATGTCCCAAGGACATCAAAGGTATAAGAAGTTTCCTTGGTCACGCCTGTTTTTATAGGAGGTTCATTAAGGACTCCTCAAAATTTCTCGTCCTATGACTAATTTATTACAAAAAGATATACCATTTGTTATTGATGATGATTGTGTAGAAGCATTTGAAATACTTAAGAAAGCATTGATCTCTGCACCTATTGTTCAGCCACCTGATTGGAATTTACCCTTCGAAATTATGTGTGATGCTAGTGATTATGTTGTAGGTGCTGTTCTAGGGCAAAGAGTTGATAAGAAATTAAATTTTATTCAATATGCTAGTAAAACTCTAGATAATGCTCAGAGAAATTATGCTACTACTGAAAAAGAATTCTTAGTAGTTGTATTTGCTTGTGATAAGTTCAGACCTTATATTGTTGACTCTAAAGTAACTATTCACACTGATCATCTTTGTCATATTAAATATCTTATGGAAAAGAAAGATGCTAAACCTAGACTTATTAGATGTGTTCTCTTGCTACAAGAATTTGATTTGCATATTGTTGATAGAAAGGGAGCTGACAACCCCGTAGCAGACAACTTGTCTAGGTTAGAAAATGTTCTTGATGACCCACTACCTATCGATGATAGCTTTCCTGATGAGCAACTAAATGTCATAAATACTTCTCGTACTGCTCCACGGTATGTTGATTATGCTAATTATATTGTTGCTAAATTTATACCACCTAGTTTCACATACCAGCAAAAGAAAAAAATTCTATGATTTGAGACATTACTTTTGGGATGACCCACATCTTTATAAAGAAGGAGTAGATGGTGTTATTAGGCGTTGTGTACCTGAGCATGAACAGGAACAGATCCTACGCAAGTGTCACTCCGAGGCTTATGGAGGACACCACGCTGGAGATAGAACTGCACATAAGGTATTGCAATCCGGTTTTTATTGGCCTACTCTCTTCAAGGATGCCCGTAAGTTTGTCTTGTCTTGTGATGAATGTCAAAGAATTGGTAATATTAGTAGACGTCAAGAAATGCCTATGAATTATTCACTTGTTATTGAACCATTTGATGTTTGGGGCTTTGATTATATGGGACCTTTTCCTGCCTCTAATGGATATACACATATTTTAGTTGTTGTTGATCACGTTACTAAGTGGGTAGAAGCTATTCCAACTAGTAGTGCTGATCATAACACCTCTATTAAGATGCTTCAAGAAGTTATTTTCCCGAGGTTTGGAGTCCCTAGATATTTAATGACTGATGGTGGTTCACATTTTATTCATGGTGCTTTTCGTAAAATGCTTGCTAAGTATGATGTTAATCATAGAATTGCATCTCATTATCACCCACAGTCTAGTGGTCAAGTTGAATTGAGCAACAGAGAGCTCAAATTAATTTTGCCAAAGACTGTCAATAGATCTAGAAAGAATTGGTCCATGAAACTTGATAATGCATTATGGGCATATAGAACTGCATATAAAAATCCTATGGGTATGTCTCCGTATAAAATGGTTTATGGAAAAGCATGTCACTTACCTCTCGAACTAGAACATAAGGCTTATTGGGCTATTAAAGAGCTCAATTATGATTTCAAACTTGCCGGTGAGAAGAGGTTATTTGACATTAGCTCACTTGATGAATGGAGAACCCTGCGACCAAAAAGTCTGACTAATAACACTTTCACACATAACCCCCCACTTATCCAAAAAGTCTGACTAAAATTCCTCAAAGCCTTCCCCCGTTCGTTCGTTCTTATCCTCGTCGACTCTGGGAGAAGCCGCCGGCGCTGGCTCGACCCGCTCCAGCTCCATCATATGCGCCGTCCATTTACCCATGCGGCCAGCATCTCACGCGCGGCCAAGCATTCCTTTCCACCTTATGGGCTGCCGCAGTAGTGCTCTGCCACTTCCTTTTGAGGCGGTGACATTGGAAGAGGATGCTCGATGCCCCGATCTGGTGTCGGATGCGGAGGCGAGGCCGTCTTCGTCTCGCGCAACCAGCCATAACGCTGCCTGATGCTCCCTTTGAGGAGGTGGACGCGGATGCCCAACCGAGGGCCTGATGCAGAGAAGATGCATCCCGTATGTGCAGTCGTAGCAACTCTGCCCAATGTTGTGCGCATTTGTGCTTGGTACAGTTGGCTTTGTACTTGGCACAATTGTGAAATTTTCGTTATGTTGAGTTTAAATTTACTGAAAATGTGGATGGTTTCCTTTATCAATAATAACCATCGCCCCATCGGAAAGCAGTTCTGTGCAATGTGATTTATTGTGCTTCTGTTGGTTCTTTTGTCCTCTTAACACTCACCTTGATGCTAATGCATTCATAATTTCCTGCAGGTCTTATAGTTGTTTCCATCGGCCCGATGATTTGAAGTTACATAGTCCAACATGGTGCTGGAACATCTGAACGAAGCTTGCTGTTGATGATGGGCAGAAGGCCTTGGGGAAAGTTCAGGTGTTACGGACAAGTTAAACCTTGCAATCACCAAAGCCAGAATGACAAAAATAGAGCTTTAAAGGTTGTAGGCGACTGCCACAGCGATTGCTCCAAACCATGTTTGATCATTAGATTTGCCATTGCCTTTTAGCCTCGACACATTTTTTCGCTGTCTGCTCCAAATTCTGTTGTGTAGGTGGCATACAGGAATACATCAGGTAGCATGTATTTTCAGTTAGACTTTAGATTGTCATTGGAACGATTGATGTTATACAATGCGCATTTTTCGGAATTATACTGAGAAATGTAAGGAATTTTATTTGAGAAGATATCCACAACAATGCCCAGTGCCCTTTCCTCATATCAACTCTGTTTCCATAGTAAATGGTTTGTGATTGTGAATCTGTGATGATAATACCAGGAAACTAGCTATGTTGCAAAAATTGGGAACTGGCCGGCCTTACCTAGTTAATGTTGGGACAGAATGATGGAAACTTTAATTCTAACATGATGCATAAACACCAAATAGAACTGGAGCAACAAATTATTACTTCTTTCTGGAGTACTTCTGCAGTCACTTGATCAACGAAAAGAGGAAGAAGAACACATAATTCATGGTACAGAACCAGTACATCTTACTGGATTTCAATTTGAGAAAATAAAAAGCTATTTTTAAAGACAAGACTGAAGCTCCCAGAAGACAACGCTGAAACTCTAAATATATAATTTCAAAGATAGCTGAAGCTCTAAATTCCATCTTGTATTCCATGAAAAGAAAATCATCAGGTTGTGCAGAACCAAGCAAAATAAACCGCATGTTGACATATTTAGCTGGGACACGTGCATTTGTCATGGAAACCGACCTCCTTACACTTCCAACACATGCGGGGCTTCTTCTTCTGGCTCCCAACATCCTTATTTTGTTGTGCCCCCTTATCTGAGTGACCCCTAATTCTTTTGCATCTCCCCTTCGTACGAACATCAGTTGGTGGATGAATGTCAATTTGAGTAGGCATACTACAACCAATATGTGCCTCAAATTCTTCTTGCCTGTTAGGATGATTGACATCAACTCTTTGATACAAATCTCTTTTGAAGTCACGGAGAACATCTCTCAATGCTTCCAATTCTTCAGGAGAATGTTCAACCAACCTGGTCGTGTCGTCCAATGTGTCGTGTATCTCAGAAACCATTTTGCGCTTTGCCAAGTCTGAAGAACTGCTCGCGTTCTCCTCAAGCAAGTTGCCACTGCTATCATATAAAGCCTTCCTGTTAACTATTTTTTTCCATCTATCCAAAATAAAATGGCTAGGGAGCTCATTGAGGTTGTCACCTCTCAAAACCAAGATGATATGTCGACATGGAATTCCACGTGTCTCAAACAACATGCAGGAGCAGTGAGCACTCGTGGATGATGTGTTGAATTGTACTTCTCTAGCCTTGCCATAATTACCACCTATAACCGTGGTTTTGACATCACCATCCTGTGAGATGCTTTCAATCAAGCAATGATCTCTAGCTACAAGTACCTCCTTTTGAAAAGCTCGAAAGACTTCATGGGTGAAGTATAGACTTGCATGCTTCTCAATGCCCCATGATGTTACCAATTCAGGCATCGAATCAAAACATTCATGGTCAGCCTTAAGTTCATTCTGACGTTGCTCTTCTATGGCTGTACCAATCCTAATCCAAAACTCCACCAAAGCATGCTTGTAACCAATAAAATGGTTGAAAAATGAGTTAGCACTCTCGATCGTGAAGTGGTTCTCAAAATCTCAGCCATGAATACACCCCTGAAGTACGCCGGTAACCATGACTCACGGATTTCATATCTATGAGAAAACCACTCATTGTTCTCCAAAGCAAATTTAGAAATCATAGAAGACCAATTTGCCTCAAATTCAATTTGATTTTCAGAGCCCCATACACACGCATTCACAACCTTATAGAAATCTTCATCTTCTCTCAAAGAAGGAACGACCTTTTCTGGAAGCTTTTTCATTATGTGCCACATGCATAACCTATGGATGGTTGTCGGCAAAACCTCTTCGATGGCGGCCTTCATGCTAGCATCTTCAACAGTTACTATAAGTCTGGGTGCTACTCCATCCATTGCTTTCAAGAACGTTTGGAACACCCATTTGTATGATGGTATCTTCTCATTGACGATCAAGGAAGCACCATAGAACACAGACCCCCTATGGTGGTTTATCCCTGTGAAAGGGAAAAATATCATATTATCTTTGGTTGGTGCTATATGTAGAGTCAAAAGACACCATGTCTCCTGCTATAGCATAGTTCTTTCTACAAGTAGCATCTGCCCATAACACATGAGTTAGACGATTTTTTTCATCAAGAATGTAATCAAAATAAAATGCTGGCTTGATTTTCTTCCTTTTCATGAGATTATCAATGAACATCTGAGCATCTGAATCCTTGATCGAACTTCTCAAATTACGATGATAATTCTGCAAGTCTCTTTTTGTGCAACCCACAAACTCAAATCCGCCCACGCCAATACGAAGCAATCGGAAGGCACCAAATGTGCCAATGCTAGCTGCATGGCATGTGAACAGAGTGGTCTTGGCCCTCTGACTAACTTGTCTATTTGACTTGATTAAATGATGTTTGCTAGGTGTGAAAAATTCATGTGTGTGTTCTTCATGAAAATATACTATTGAGTATATGCCACCCTGCATAAGCTTGACAGTTATCATAGCTTCGCAACCACATCTAGTAATCTTTGTCTTCTTCTGCTTGTTTGGCTTATTTCCGGTCACAACCTTCTTGTCTTCCTCTGCCTTGGATCTGAAACCTGCTTTGGCACACAAAAATCATCTCCAGACCACCAAATTATATACAGTCCTCTTCTGACCGATTCGAACTAAAAAGCCAACGTTGTGTGCATAAGCCTTGTAGAACTCTTCAACGGCTTCCATGTTCTCGAATGTCATGCCTATAGCCGGCTTTAGATTTTCATCACATTCCGGTGTACACGATGAACCCTAAAATTACAGTACGGAGTGCATCAGAAATTAATATCGGTTAGAGGAATATTACAAAAACAGAGGATAAAATAGATGCTCACACAGAAAGGCCCGCTGCTAGCTCCTTTCTTGGGTGTGCTGAAGCTATCCTAGATGACAGGAGGGAGATTTATTTCTGGTTGTCTATTATTGGCACCACTGGTTTGCAATGAAAATTCACAACCGAGCCTAGGTTCCATCTGTAGTTCAACAACAACAGGTACGGATACGTATCAAAACATCACTTGATCACGTTTGCTCCAAGGACTAACAGAATTAATCAGGGACATGTACCACATACCTCTGCAAGGGTACGGGGAGATTGATTTTGTGCTTTATCGGAAGTTGCTGGATCCATACTCATAGAAGGGATGTCGCTGCCACTAGGTACGGGCGGTGATGAGCGCCGCGCCGTCACACATACATGGGAGTCTACGAGGAGGGTCGATGGCGGAGCTTTGCATGGATGGATCTCCATTATGTGTTTGGCATGACGACCAGAAGTCTAGGCATGGAGGACTTGAGTCTTGGTTAAATGCGTGTAGGGGGTTATGTGTGAAAGTGTTATTAGTTATCTTCTTAACCCTCCCACCTCTCACTAGATGCGTTGATTTTGGATCCAACGCCCCACGGGCAAACTTTTCAGATTTTCACCACCAGTTCATTTTCACAGGATATGTTCCCTTTATGTGTTAATTAGTGTTTGTGCCAAGTAGAACCTTTGGGAAGACTTGGGTGAAGTCTTTATGATCATGCTGTAAAAAACAGAAACTTTAGCGCTCACGAGATTAGCTAAAACTATTTACTGGAGAGTGCTATTTAGTTGATTCTTTTTGCAGATGATTACTAGAAAAATTCCTCAGGTCCACCAATTTATTTTAGAATTTTTGGATTTCCAGAAGTTTGCGTTTGATACAGATTATTACAGACTGTTCTGTTTTAGACAGATTCTGTTTTTCGTGTGTTGTTTGCTTATTTTGATGACTCTATGGCTAGTAAAATAGTTTATAAACCATAGAGAAGTTGGAATACAGAAGGTTTAACACCCATATAAATAAAGAATGAGTTCATTACAGTACCATGAAGTGGTGTTTTGTTTTCTTTCGCTAACGGAGCTCACGAGATATTCTGTTAAGTTTTGTGTTGTGAAGTTTTCAAGTTTTGGGTAAAGATTCAATGGACTATGGAATAATGAGTGGCAAGAGCCTAAGCTTGGGGATGCCCAAGGAACCCCAAGGTAATATTAAAGTAAAACCAAGAGCCTAAGCTTGGGGATGCCCCGGAAGGCATCACCTCTTTAAATCTTCGTTCATCGGTAACTTTACTTGGAGCTATATTTTTATTCACCACATGATATGTGTTTTGCTTGGAGCGTCATTTTATTTTATTTTGTTTTGCTTGCTGTTTGAATAAAGTATCAAGATCTGAATTCTTAATGTTAGAGAATATTCACATAGTTGTGTATTATTCGACTACTCATTGATCTTCACTTATATCTTTTGGAGTAGTTTGTTGTTTGCTCTAGTGCTTCACTTATATCTTTTAGAGCATGGTGGTGGATTTGTTTTATAGAAACTATTGATCTCTCATGCTTCACTTAGATTACTTTGAGAGTCTTAAATAGCATGGTAATTTTTTTAGTCCTAATATGATGGGCATCCAAGAGGGATATAATAAAAACTTTCATATAAAGTGCATTGAATACTATGAGAAGTTTGATTCTTTATGATTGTTTTGAGATATGAAGATGGTGATATTAGAGTCATGCTAGTTGAGTAGTTGTGAATTTGAGAGATACTTGTGTTAAAGTTTGTGATTCACATAGCATGCACGTATGGTGAACCGTTATGTGATGAAGTCGGAGCATGATTTATTTATTGATTGTCTTCCTTATGAGTGGCGGTCGGGGACGAGCGATGGTCTTTTCCTACCAATCTATCCCCCTAGGAGCATACACGTGGTACTTCCTTTCGATAACTAATAGATTTTGGCAATAAGTATGTGAGTTCTTTATGACTAATGTTGAGTCCATGGATTATACACACTCTCACCCTTCCACCATTGCTAGCCTCTCTAATACCGCGCACCTTTCGCCGGTATCATACAGCCACCATATATCTTCCTCAAAACATCCACCATACCTACCTATTATGGCATTTGCATAGCCATTCCAAGATATATTGCCATGCAACTTACCACCGTTCCGTTTATTATGACATGCTTCATCATTGTCATATTGCTTTGCATGATCATGTAGTTGACATTGTATTTGTGGCAAAGCCACCGTTCATAATTCTTTCATACATGTCACTCATGAGTCATTGCACATCCCGGTACACCGCCGGAGGCATTCATATAGAGTCATATTTTGTTCTAAGTATCGAGTTGTAATTGTTGAGTTGTAAGAAAAATAAAAGTGTGATGATCATCATTTTTAGAGCATTTCCCAAGTGAAGAAAGGATGATGGAGACTATGATTCCCCCACAAGTCGAGATGAGACTCCGGACGAAAAAAAATAGAGGCCATAAAAAATAAAAAAAGGAGAAAAGTCCCATATAAAAAAATGAGAGAAAAAGAGAGAAGGGACAATGTTACTATCCTTTTACTATCCTTTTACCACACTTGTGCTTCAAAGTAGCACCATGATCTTCATGATAGAGAGTATCTCATTTTGTCACTTTCATATACTAGTGGGAATCTTTCATTATAGAACTTGGCTTGTATATTCCAATGATGGGCTTCCTCAAAATGCCCTAGGTCTTCGTGAGCAAGCAAGTTGGATGCACACCCACTTAGTTTCTTTTTGAGCTTTCATACACTTATGGCTCTGGTGCATCCGTTGCATGGCAATCCCTACTCACTCACATTGATATCTATTGATGGGCATCTCCATAGCCCGTTGATACGCCTAGTTGATGTGAGACTATCTTCTCCTTTTTGTCTTCTCCACAACCACCATTCTATTCCACCTATAGTGCTATGTCCATGGCTCACGCTCATGTATTGCGTGAAGATTGAAAAAGTTTGAGAACATCAAAAGTATGAAACAATTTCTTGGCTTGTGCTACCTCTTGAGAACTGCGTTGGATTTCCCCGAAGAGGAAAGGATGATGCAGCAAAGTAGCGTAAGTATTTCCCTCAGTTTTTGAGAACCAAGGTATCAGTCCAGTAGGAGGCTATGCGCGAGTCCCTCGTACCTACACAAAAACAATAGCTCCTCGCAACCAACGCGATTAGGGGTTGTCAATCCCTTCACGGCCACTTACGAGAGTGAGATCTGATAGAGATGATAGATAATATTTTTGGTATTTTTGGTATAGAGATGCAAAGTGAAAAGTAAAAGGCAAAGTAAAAAAGCAAAGCAATAATAAAGTGATGGAGGTTGATATGATGAGAATAGACCGGGGCCATAGGTTTCACTAGTGGCTTCTCTCAAGAGCATAAGTATTCTACGGTGGGTGAACAAATTACTATTGAGCAATTGGATGAATTGAGCATAGTTATGAGAATATCTAGGTATGATCATGTATATAGGCATCACGTCCGAGACAAGTAGACCGACTCCTGCCTGCATCTACTACTATTACTCCACTCATCGACCGCTATCCAAAGATGCACCTAGAGTATTAAGTTAAAAAGCAGAGTAACGCCTTAAGCAAGATGACATGATGTAGAGGGATAGTTTCATGCAATATGATAAAAAACCCATCTTGTTATCCTCGATGGCAACAATACAATACATGCCTTGCTGCCCTTTATACATCCGGAAAGGACACCGCAAGATTGAACCCAAAGCTAAGCACTTCTCCCATTGCAAGAAAAACCAATCTAGTAGGCCAAACCAAACTGATAATTCGAAGAGACTTGCAAAGATAACCAATCATACATAAAAGAATTCAGAGAAGATTCCAATATTGTTCATAGATAAACTTGATCATAAACCCACAATTCATCGGTCTCAACAAACACACCGCAAAAAGAAGATTACATTGAATAGATCTCCACAAGAGAGGGGGAGAACATTGTATTGAGATCCACAAAGAGAGAAGAAGCCATCTAGCTACTAACTATGGACCCGAAGGTCCGAGGTAAACTACTCACACTTCATCGGAGAGGCTATGATGATGTAGAAGCCCTCCGTGATGACGGCCCTCTCCGGCGGAGCTCCAGAACAGGCCCCAAGATGGGATCTCATGGATACAGAAAGTTGCGGCGGTGGAATTAGGTTTTTGGCTCCATATCTGATCGTTTGGGGGTACGTAGGTATATATAGGAGAAAGAAGTACGTCGGTGGAGCTTCGAGGGGCCCACGAGGCAGGGGCACGCCCTAGGGGGGCGCCCTCCACCCTCGTGACCGCCTCGTGGATTTCTTGACGGAGGGTCCAAGTCTCCTGGGTCTTATCTGATGAGAAAATCACGTTCCCGAAGGTTTCATTCCGTTTGGACTCTGTTTGATATTCTGCTTTCTCCAAACACCGAAATAGGCAAAAATAGCAATTACAGGCTGGGCCTCCGGTTAATAAGTTAGTCCCAAAAATAATATAAAAGTGGAAAATAAAGCCCAATATAGTCCAAAACAGTAGATAATATAGCATGGAGAAATCAAAAATTATAGATACGTTGGAGACGTATCAGGCATCCCCAAGCTTAATTCCTGCTCGTCCTCGAGTAGGTAAATGATAAAAAGAGAATTTTTTATGCAGAGTGCTACTTGGCATAATTTCAATGTAAATCTTCTCAATTGTGGTATGAATATTCAGATCCGAGAGATTCAATACAAAAGTTCATATTGACATAAAAACAATAATACTTCAAGCATACTAACTAAGCAATTATGTCCTCTCAAAATAACATGGCCAAAGAAAGCTCATCCCTACAAAATCATATAGTTTAGTCATGCTCCATTTTCGTCACACAAGAATGCTCTCATCATGCACAACCCGATGACAAGCCAAGCAATTGTTTCATACTTTAATAATCTCAAACTCATAAACCTTCACGCAATACATGAACGTGAGCCATGGATATAGCACTGTGGGTGGAATAGAATATGATGATGGGGGTTATGTGGAGAAGACAAAAAGGAGAAGATCTCACATCAACGAGGCTAATCAATGGGCTATGGAGATGCCCATCAATTGATGTTAATGCAAGGAGTAGGGATTGCCATGCAACGGATGCACTATAGCTATAAATGTATGAAAGCTCAACAAAAGAAACTAAGTGGGTGTGCATCCAACTTGCTTGCTCATGAAGACCTAGGGCATTTGAGGAAGCCCATTGTTGGAATATACAAGCCAAGTTCTATAATGAAAGATTCCCACTAGTATATGAAAATGACGTAAACAAGAGACTCTCTATCTTGAAGATTATGGTGCTACTTTGAAGCACAAGTGTGGCAAAGGATAGTAACATTGTCCCTTCTCTCTTTTCTCTCATTTTTCTTTTCTTTTTCTCCTTTTGGGCCTTCTCTTTTTATGGCCTTTCTCTTTTTTATTCCTCACTTGGGACAATGCTCTAGAATGATGATCATCACACTTCTATTTATTTACAACTCAATGATTACAACTTGATACTAGAACAAACTATGACTCTATATGAATGCCTCCGGTGGTGTACCGGGATATGCAATGAATCAAGAGTGACATGTACGAAAGAATTTATGAACGGTGGCTTTGCCACAAATACTATGTCAACTACATGATCATGCTAAGCAATATGACAATGATGGATATGTCATGATGAACGGTATGGTGGAAAGTTGCATGGCAATATATCTCGGAATGGCTATGGAAATGCCATAATAGGTAGGTATGGTGGCTGTTTTGAGGAAGATATAAGGAGGTTTATGTGTGAAAGAGTGTATCGTATCACGGGTTTGGATGCACCGGCGAAGTTTGCACCAACTCTCAATGTGAGAAAGGGCAATGCACGGTACCGAAGAGGCTAGCAATGATGGAAGGGTGAGAGTGCGTATAATCCATGGACTCAACATTAGTCATAAAGAACTCATATATTTATTGCAAAAATCTACAAGTCATCAAAACAAAGAATTACACGCATGATCCTAGGGGGATAGATTGGTAGGAAAAGACCATCGCTCGTCCCCGACCGCCACTCATAAGGAGGACAATCAAATAACACCTCATGTTTCAAATTTGTTACATAACGTTTACCATATGTGCATGCTACGGGACTTCCAAACTTCAACTCAAGCATTTCTCAAATTTACAACTACTCAACTAGCACAACTTTGATATTATCACCTCCATATCTCAAAACAATTATCAAGCATCAAACTTTTTTTAGTATTCAACGCACTCAAAAGAAAGTTTTACAAATCTTGAATACCAAGCATATTATTATTATTAAGCAAATTACCATGCTATTAAAGACTCTCAAAATAATCTAAGTGAAGCATGAGAGATCAATAGTTTCTTTAAAACAAATCCACCACCATGCTCTAAAAGATATAAGTGAAGCACTAGAGCAAAACTATAAAGCTCAAAAGATATAAGTGAAGCACATAGTGCAAAACTATATAGCTCAAAAGATATAAGTGAAGCACATAGAGTATTCTATCAAATTCCAATTCATGTATGGCTCTCTCAAAAGGTGTGTACAGCAAGGATGATTGTGGAACACTAACAAGCAAAGACACAAATAATACAAGACGCTTGTCGGTGTCAAAAACGGCGGATCTCGGGTAGGGGGTCCCGAACTGTGCGTCTAGGCGGATGGTAATAGGAGACAAGGGACACGATGTTTTTACCCAGGTTCGGGCCCTCTCGATGGAGGTAATACCCTACTCCTGCTTGATTAATATTGATGATATGGGTAGTACAAGAGTAGATCTACCACGAGATCAAGGAGGCTAAACCCTAGAAGCTAGCCTATGGTATGATTGTTGTTCGTCCTCTGGGACTAAAACCCTCCGGTTTATATAGACACCAGATAGGTTAGGGTTACACAGTCGGTTACAATGGTAGGAGATCTACATATCCGTATCGCCAAGCTTGCCTTCCACGCCAAGGAAAGTCCCATCCGGACACGGGACAAAGTCTTCAATCTTGTATCTTCATAGTCTTGGAGTCCGCCGTGGACGATAGTCCCTGAACCAGGCTTCAATGACGACGAGTCCGGCGCGCATATTGTCTTCGGCATTGCAAGGCGGGTTCCTCCTCCGAATACTTCATAGAAGGTTTTGAACACAAGGATAGTGTCCGGCTCTGCAAAACAAGTTCCACGTAACACCGTAGAGAGAATAATTTTTGCACAGATCTGCTGACGTATTCCGCGGCGTGACATCACACCACTGCCAGGCCTTTATATGAATCGTTTTTTATTGTTCCACCTCAGTGTGTTTAGTGAGGCGGTTTCCTTGGCACGTCTTATCAAAGCATAGATCGTGCCCCCTTATCCCGGGATTCTCATTAATAGGGACGTGGGTAACCCATCCGCGCCATTGATCACGGCGCTTGGGAAATAAGCGAGTTTTACCAGGCTGGTGGGGGACACATAGCGTCGTCCGTCCATATAAGGGGATAAGGATCCACCTTTCACCTACGCCTTCTTCCTCCTTTGCTTATCCATTTCACTTTTCGAGCTCCGGTGCCCAAGTCCACACATCCCACCTCAACCTTCTCCAACCATGTCGAGCGGGAGGCAGGTGCATGGCCTCCTCCGTCACGGAGGGCACATCACAAGACTGCAGAAGCCGGATACTTGTCCGGCAACATTGCGCACAGGCTTCCCGACGAGGGGCAGCTCATTCCGACCCCTGGGCCCCATGAGAGGGTGGTGTTTCTCCCCCACTTCCTTCGGGGACTAGGTTTTTCTCTTCACCCATTTGTCCGGGGGCTCATGTTCTACTACGGCCTGGACTTCCACGACCTGGCCCCGAATTTCATCCTCAACATCTCGGCGTTTATCATCGTGTGCGAGGCTTTCCTCTGCACCCAGCCCCACTTCGGCTTATGGCTGAAGATCTTCAATGTCCGGCCGAAGGTAGTGGGCGGCCGTCAAGCGGAGTGCGGAGGCGCCATGGTTGGCAAGATGGCCAAAGTCCCATGGCTCGAAGGCGCCTTCATGGAGACAATAAAGGGGTGGCAATCGGGGTGGTTCTACATCACCGAGCCCCGCAACACCAAATGGGTGGCGGCCCCCGAATTCAGATCTGGCTTCCCCACACGGCTCTCGTCATGGAAAGAGACGGGCCTGACGTGGGGGAATTCGGACGAGACATCCGGACTTCAAACATGCGTCCGAAACCTGGTGGCCAAGAATCTTAGGCTTGTCGATGTAATCCAGGTGATGCTCATCCGCCGGATTCTCCCATGCCAACAACGGTCCTTCAATTCGTGGGAGTTCGATCCGGCACAGCACCGAACCTTGAGCCGGCTCTTCGACACTACGTACGAAGACGCCTGGAAGAGTGTTGTTCAAGGGCGCCGAAGCCCAAAGATCCGCTACCAAAGATCGCGGATACAGCTTGCAGCATCAAGCCGGGCGAGGTAAGTTATTTTACCCTTTACGGGACTCTTTTTCATAGATTGACTCTCGTGGGATCTAAAACTCCCTAATCTTTGACAGACTGGCTGAAGACGTCCGGACAGATTAACTGTCAGCTCCTTTGCGGAAGATCCGGAGGACGCCTTGGATTAATGAGGTTGCAGCTCGGCGCCGTACATGGTGCCGGAGAAGAAGGCCAGAATTTGGCCACGGGAACTCGAAGGAGCTCCCGACGCCAGTGCCGTCAGATTCTCGGGCGAATCTTCTCCTGAAGACGAGGAGGAAGAAGAAGCTCCTCCCAGTGGGAGGAGAAGAAAAGGAAGGCCGCCCAAACTCGGGAGGCCGGAGGGTCCAAGAAGGGAAGAACCCTTCCTCCGGACTTCTCCACCAACGTCGACGACGACGAGGAGGATTGGCCTACAAGGGCCAAGCCCCTGGCGAGATCGTAAGTGTCCGGATACCCATGGCTTTTTATTATTGCAGAGTGTTCTCTAATGTCGAACAACCGTGCAGCCCGCCTAAGGGCGAGTTCGCCGATTCATCGAGCGGGTCCCTGGGCTCGTCGGAAATGGAGAGTACTTCGCTTCCGACCGCCTCCTCGCCTCACGCTGCGGACGACGCCACGGTGGGGCCCCAAGGGGGGCTTGGTCAAGAGGAGGTAGCGCCGAGGCGCTACAAGGCAACCTCCTGACTCCAGCGCGAGGGGCAAGACCCCGAGGGCTCTAAGCCCGACCCTTGTCCGGACTCCATGCCGGAACCATCAGCGGTTCAAGTCCGGCCAGCGCCTTTCATAAGAAGGGTAAGACGCCGTGTCCTCCGTCCAACCGGAGGCACCGGATAGCTTACAGGAGGCGCTTAACAGCGCTTCCATCAAGGAGGAACACCGCACTGTTATGACTGCGGTGATCCGGACAGTTCAGTCCGCCAAGAGCGGACTGACCGAAGCATGTACCAGCCTTCTAACAGGCTTTGAGGTAAGTTTAGAATATGTAAAAATATTACCGCATAGACAAGGTAGCCCTGATGCTTAGTTCATGTTCGGAAAGAAAAGCCGGACTAAGGATCTGAAAAAGATATAATGAGGAGTCTAACATAAGTATGTCAATATGGGAATGCAGGCTGTGCGGTGACCTCTACCCGCCCGACTACGGAGGTCAATGCATTGAAGCAGAACCTCGAGCGGTCCGAGAACGAGCTCGGACAAGCCAAGAAGCAGCTCGAGGACAAGGAGGGTAAGTAATACCTTATTAAAGAAGTACCTTATAGAGAAGGTTTTGGTTGCAAAAAATAACAGGAATAACTTGGGTACTACAGGGGCCACGAACGAGGTGGAGACCCTGAAGGAAGCGGTGTCCATGGCCGAAAACAAAGCGGCTACGGAACGCACCGAGCGAGAGAAGGGGTAGGCGTAGCTGGCCAAGGTATGGCAAGAGCTCCAAGCTCTCGTGGAAAAACACGAGAGTTTGGAGCGTGACTCGAAGACTCGAGAGTCCGAGCTCGCCTCGGCTCTTGAGAGTGCCAAAGCTGCTAAGGCCGAGGCCCAAAAAGCCCTCCAAGAAATTGAGTCCTTAAAGAAGATAGCGGTGGGTAAGGCATTCTTTATGCAAAGCAAGCATGTGAAAGTGAATTACCTATTACTTACCCGGATTCGAGCTCTCCAGAGCATTCGCAGATTTGCCCGTAGTGTGTCCGATCTTTGCCGCATTCTACCGCGCCAAGGAGGGGAGCTCCACGGAGAAGGTGTTCTGGTCTCAGTATGCTGAGGCCGACCATCCGGTGCCCCTGAGCGACTAGCTGAAGCAGCTGGTCGATCTCCATAAGGTCGCCGAACAGGCCATGAAGGGCCTTATAGCGCGGCTGTGGCCATTGGAGGCCATGCCCGGGAGCTACTTCGGCTTGGTGCAGCGGCTGGTGGATGCCTGTCCATGCTTGAAGTCATCAAGCGCTCGTCTGCATTGAAGGTGTCCGTCGGGCCCTTGCCCATGCTAAAGTGCACTGGGGCAAGCTGGATGCGGAGAGGCTTGTGACGGACGGGCCACCGAAAGGCCATGAGCATCGCACGCCCGAAATGTACTATGAGGGCCTCTTGAAGGGTGCCCGCCGAATGGCGGATGAGTGCTCCAAAGATGTAATTTTTGAATGAACTCGCATTTGTTATCATGTACGCTGAAAACTTGTTCATATGCGCTAAGCAACGCTTATTAATTTAAAATATTACCTTCAGGCGGCCGTTTATCAAATTTGAGAGATGGCAAGTCGTTGGCTTCAGCCCCCATGCCATGAGTGCTTTGGGGTGTTCGGGATAAACTTGAGCACTCTTGTTCCCATTCTTCGTCCATCTAGGGAGGCGCTCAACACAACGTAACAAGGCAACCGGGCTTATAATGCTTGAACACTCTCACTTAGCCATAGAATTCTATAATTTTAAATTTCGGCGAAGCCCCTAGTATTCGGAAGACCGAGTTCGGGCGCTATTCACGCCTTTGGCGGACAATTCGGTTCCTCGCTCTAAGCGGCATAAGTCTTTAGGGACTCGAAAAAACCTCTCGAACAGCAACGGCTCTCGCCTTATCATGACGGTCAGTTTAGCTTTCTCCATCGAGGTGCTCGACCCGGCATAAGCTGGGGCACAATCGCGATGGTTCTCCTGGTGCTACCTTAGCCGATATAGCGGGCGTAAGGTACTAAAACACGGGAGCCGGTCAAACCCAACTATTGACCCAAGACATGATTCGGAGCCAATTCATATAATGCTATAAGTTCGGGGTGCCGCACTTGTGAAAGTGTTCGGACTTATCACACCATAATTTTGGGATACTTAAGCCCATGGTGTTATTGGCCGTACCAAAGTGTACGGTTGCAACATGTCGTGAAATGAACATGTGTATATATAAAGGAAGTAGAGCAATAATAAGCGAAAGCTATGTATTGTTTATTCAAAAAGGTACTGCAATGGGAGCAGAACGATACAAATAGTGTGATAAGCAAGGGATGGGACTATCTAACATGTCCCCCTCCAGGGGTAAGCTGCGGGATGGTATGTAAAAGCAAGGTATAATGCTCGTAATAGAGTCCACTGAACACTCGGCGTGGCTTTCCGCTTCCTGGCTGTTGCATCGTGAGTTCGGCGATTCAAGTGTCGGATAGGACTTCTCAAAGGCGGAGTCCTGAAAGTAAAAAAAGGAAGAAAAGAGGAAAAGGAAAAGGAAATGACACAAACGGAGCCCTCAGTGCGGTTGAGCCGCATTCTTGGCGTTCCGTTGTCTTGCCCCTCCCCATATGCCCATGGTATCTCCGGGCGTAATTATATGCAGCGTAATACTAGCTTCGCAATTTCGCGAGGGCTGGGGTTGGAGCCAGATTGCTACTCGTGCTTGAATCGTGCCAGGTGGTTTTGTTGTAGGTTACTCCGGGCGCGCTTGACAGTCGCCAGACTCAAGTATTGCTGTGAGAGGTTGCTTTGTGCCTCCGCCGCGAGGGCCGCCGTGTGCTCCTCTGTTCGGAGAGAGCGTTCGGTGTTTCCATTGACCGTGATTACTCCTCGAGGGCCTGGCATCTTGAGCTTGAGGTATGCGTAGTGCGGCACCGCATTGAACTTTGCAAATGCGGTTCATCCGAAGCAAAGGCATGATAGTCGCTGCGGAATGGGGCGATGTTGAAGATTAACTCTTCGCTCGGAAGTTATCCGGGATCCGAAGACCACTTGAGTGTAACTGAGCCCGCATAACTGGCCTCTACACCGGTATGACGCCTTTAAAGGTCGTCTTTGTAGGTTTAATCCTTGAGGGTCAATGCCCATTTTGCGCCTTTGTATCACGATAAAGCAGGTTCAAGCTGCCGCCGTCCATCATCGGGACTCTAGTGAGGTGAAATCCGTCGATAATTGGGTCAAGAACCAATGCGGCGAAGCCGCCGTGGCGGATGCTAGTGGGGTGGTCCCTTGATCGAAGGTGATCGGGCAGGAAGACCATGGGTTAAACTTGAGCGGCGGCTCCATCGCATATACGTCCCTTAGTGCACGCTTCCGCTCCCTTTTGGGTATGTGGGTTGCGTATATCATGTTCACCGTCCGCACTTGTGTAGGAAAATCCTTCTGCCCTTTATTGTTCGGCGGTCGGGGCTCTTCCTCGTCATCGCTATGCAGCCCCTTGTCATTGAGTTCGGCTCTTAACTTGCCTACTTGCTTGAACACCCAACGGTCCCTGTTGGTGTGATTGGCTGGTTTTTCGGGGGTGCCATGTTTCTGGCACAAGCGATCGAGTATTCGGTCCAAGTTGGACGGGCCCTGGGTATTTCTTTTGAATGGCTTATTCCCCTGACCGGGTTTAGAGCCTCTGAATCCGGCATTGACGGCCGTATCTTTAGTATTATCGTCGTTGATGCGGCGCTTGTTCTTGTTGCGACGCGACCTGCCATTGTTGTCCTTGGTATCCGGACTATCAGGATGTTTGGCCAAGTTGTTGCTTCGAGCTAGCCAGCTGTCCTCTCCCGCACAAAAGCGAGTCATGAGGGTTGTGAGGGCTGCCATAGATTTCGGCTTTTCCTGTCCTAGGTGCCGGGCAAGCCACTCGTCATGGATGTTATGTTTGAAGGCTGCAAGGGCCTCTGCATCCGGACAGTCAACGATTTGATTTTTCTTTGTTAGGAACCGAGTCCATAATTGTCTGGCCCATTCTTCTGGTTGCTGAATTATGTGGCTAAGGTCATCGGCGTCTGGTGGTCGCACATATGTGCCCTGGAAGTTATCAAGGAATGCGGCTTCCGTGTCCTCCCAACAACCAATTGATTCTGGCGGCAAGCTATTGAGCCAATGTCGAGCTGGTCCTTTAAGCTTGAGTGGGAGGTATTTGATGGCATGTAGATCATCACGGCCGGGCCATGTGGATATGGAGGAGATAATCCTCGATCCGGACCCGAGGATCTGTGGTACCATCGTATGATTCGATGTTTACGGGCTTGAAGCCCTCGGGGATTTGATGATCCATTACTTCATCTGTGAAGCATAGTGGGTGTGCGGCGCCTCTGTATTGGACTATATCACGACGTAGCTCATATGAGCTTTGTCTACTATGTTCGGCCCGGCCGGTTTTGCTGTATCCGGCACGACGGTAATCATCCCGCATTGCTGGGCGCCCACGCGACCCATAGATCGATCTTGTATGTTTTTCCTTATCCTCCAATATATCTCGCAAGTCCGGCACGTTTTCCCGTGCCTTGGCACTTTTTGAGCGGCGTCGGGGTGTGGCTTGAGCGGAGGGCCGAGAGGCTTCTCTGTCATGACCACGAGGTGGCCGTCTGCCATGTCGTCTTGTGCGCCGGTGACTTGGGTGCTTCCTCCTCTAGTCGAGGCAACGGCCTGCGTTTGGGGTAGCTTTTGGAGGCGTTTGAGTTCATACTCTTGGTTGCAAGGACTTGATCCATCATCGCCTAGCAGGTCTTGATCAGCTCTAAGCTGTTGCTGCTTTTTCTTGAGGCTGCTTTGGGCGTGGCTATAAGCCTGCGTTTGAAAGCAGCTCTGTTCGGCGGGATCCTCGAGCCACGACAAATTAAATTGCTGTCGCCGAGGCTTGCCTCATCTTCGGAGGGAGGCGCATAATTATCATCCTCGGCCTCTCTTTACGCCGCCTTTGTCGTGCGAGCTTGCTTCTCCCTCCTCTGTGTTGAGTCCTGCTGGAGGGGTTCTCTTCAAGACCTTTGTCCGGGCGTTATTATCTCCCGTGCGGAATCACCGTTTTATTGTGGTGGGATTTAGAGCGGCGCCCGGGCGTCGGTAACTTCGTTTGTTTCTTGGAGGGGTCATCCTCCGTTGTTCCATCGCCGTTCCCATCTTTTGGGATGTCCACCATATATATGTCATATGACGAGGTGGCCTTCCAGTGCCCTGTAGGCGCTGGGTCTTGGTCGTCTCCGGCATCGTCGTCCATACCGTCGATGTCTTCGGAGTCGTAGTCTAGCATGTCGGTTAGATCATCGACAGTGGCTACAAAGTGGGTGGTGGGTGGGCGTTGAATTTCTTCGTCGTCCGCATCCCAACCTTCCTGTCCATAATCCGGCCAGGGCTCTCCGGATAAAGAGAGAGACTTTAGTGAATTCAGAATATCGCCAAAGGGCGAGTGCTGAAAGATGTCCGTAGCAGTGAACTCCATAACGGGCGCCCAATCGGATTCGATTGGCAGGGGCGCGGGGGGGTCGGAGTCCGGAGAGGAGTCTGGCATCCTGGAGTCGAGGTCTTCGCAAAGGACAGGGATGGAGTTCGGCTCGATGGCCGTAGAGATTGTAGCCCCCGAGGCGGTGTCCAACCACTCGTCCTCGATCGGGGAATCCGGCTTCGGATTAAGGGTCGAAGCGGATCTTGATGCGGCATCGAGCCTTTGTTATTTTGCAGAGTTAGATAATGCCCATCGAGGCGGTCACGGCTTACGCTTAGGCTGCGGCTTCGAATCCGTCGAAGATCAAGTCTCCGTGGACATCGGTCGTATAGTTCAAACTTCCAAATCTGGCACGATGGCGGGGCATAGCTTCGATCTGCTCCGGATGGCCAGCGAATTGGCCCATGCAAAACCGCCCGAACACGAAGATCTGTCCGGGAGAAAAGTCTCACCTGGACCGCGTCGGTGCTGTTGATTGTAGGAGCCTTCGGGCCTATCCGTGACGACACGGAGGAACTCTCAATGAAAGCACCAATGTCGGTGTGAAAACCGGAGGATCTCGGGTAGGGGTCCCGAACTGTGCGTCTAGGCGGATGGTAACAGGAGACAAGGGACACGATGTTTTTACCCAGGTTCGGGCCCTCTCGATGGAGGTAATACCCTACTCCTGCTTGATTAATATTGATGATATGGGTAGTACAAGAGTAGATCTACCACGAGATCAAGGAGGCTAAACCCTAGAAGCTAGCCTATGGTATGATTGTTGTTAGATCCTCGGACTAAAACCCTCCAGTTTATTTAGACACCGGATAGGTTAGGGTTACACAGAGTCGGTTACAATGGTAGGAGATCTACATATCCGTATCGCCAAGCTTGCCTTCCACGCCAAGGAAAGTCCCATCCGGACACGGGACGAAGTCTTCAATCTTGTATCTTCGTAGTCTTGGAGTCCGGCCATGAAGATAGTCCGGCTATCCGGACACCCCCTAGTCTGGGACTCCCTCAACGCTCCGAGCAAAACACATATCATGTGGTGAATAAAAATATAGCTCCAAGTAAAATTACCGATGGAAGTGGACAAAAGAGGGGATGCCTTCCGGGGCATCCCCAAGCTTTGACTTTTTGGTGTCCTTGGATTATCTTGGGGGTGTCATGGGAATCCTCAAGCTTAGGATCTTGCCACTCCTTGTTCCATAATCCATCAAAAGAATTCACCCAAAACTTGAAAACTTCACAACACAAAACTCAACAGAAATCATGAGCTCCGTTAGCGAAAGAAAACAAAAGACCACTTCAAGGTACTGTAATGAACTCATTCTTTATTTATATTGGTGTTAAACCTACTGTATTCAAACTTCTCTATGGATTATAAACTATTTTACTAGCCATAGATTCATCAAAATAAGCAAACAACACACGAAAAACAGAATCTGTCAAAAACAGAACAGTCTGTAGTAATCTGTAACTAACGCAAACTTCTAGAACTAAACAAATTCAGAAAAAATAGGAAGACCTAGGCAATTTGTTTATTGATCAGCAGCAATTGGAATCACCATTTTATCACGTTCTGGTGAATTTTAATAAAAAAAATCGTGAACCGAAAGTTTCTGGAAATTACAGCAAGATCAAATAACTATCATCCAAGAAGTTCCTATAGGTTTAACTTGGCACAAACACTAATTAAAACATAAAACCACATCTAAACAGAAGTTAGATGGATTATTTATTCCTAAACAGAAGCAAAAACAAAAAAACTAAAAATAAAATTGGGTTGCCTCCCAATAAGCGCTATCGTTTAACGCCCCTACCTAGGCATAAAAGCAAGGATAGATCTAGGTATTGCCATCTTTGGTAGGCAATCCATAAGTGGCTCTCATGATAGATTCATATGGTAATTTTATTTTCTTCCTAGGGAAGTGTTCCATGCCCTTCTTTAATGGAAATTGAAATCTAATATTCCCTTCCTTCATATCAATAATCGCACCAATCGTTCTAAGAAAAGGTCTACCAAGATTAATAGGGCAAGAAGGATTGCAATCTATATCAAGAACGATAAAATCTACGGGCACATAATTCCTATTTGCAAAAATAAGAACATCATTAATTCTTCCCATAGGTTTCTTAATAGTGGAATCCGCAAGATGCAAGTTTAGAGAGCAATCATCAAAATCACGGAAATCTAGCAAATCACACAAAGTTTTGGGAATAGTAGAGACACTAGCACCCAAATCACACAAAGCATTGAACTCATAATCTTTAATTTTAATTTTAGTAGTAGGTTCCCACTCATCATAAAGTTTTCTAGGGATAGAAACTTTCGACTCAAGTTTTTCTTCATAAGATTGCATCAAGGCATCAACGGTATGTTCGGTAAAGGCTTTATTTCGACTATAAGCATGAGGAGAATTTAGCATGGATTGCAACAAGGAAATATAGTCAATTAAAGAGAAAAATTCATAATTAAATTCCTTGAAATCCAATATAGTGGGTTTAGCAACATATAGAGTTTTATTTCTTTCAATCCCACTTTTATCAATTTCATCATCAAGATCTAAATACTCCGAATTTTTGGAACACGTTCTAGGTAAAGGAAGATCATATTCAGTTTCATCAAGATTCATATTGCAAAACAAAGATTTAATAGGGGACACATCAATGACTTTTAGATCTTCATCTTGATTTTCATAGGAATTGGAAGAATGCGCTTTAATAAAGGCATCTTTCGTAGCACGCATCCTAGCGGTTCTTTCCTTGCACTCATCAATGGAAATTCTCATGGCTTTGAGAGACTCATTGATATCATGCTTAGGAGGAGTAGATCTAAGCTTTAAAGAATCAACCTCAAGAGAAATTCTATCAACGTTCCTAGCCAAATCATCAACTTTAAGCAATTTCTCTTCAAGCAAGGCGTTAAAATTCTTTTGTGAATTCATAAACTCTTTGACACTATTCTCAAATCCAGAGGGCATCTTATTAGAATTTCCATAAGAGTTGTTGTAGGAATTTCCATAATTATTAGAAGGATTACTAGGATAAGGCCTAGGATTAAAATTCCCTCTATACGCGTTGTTACCAAAATTATTCCTACCAACAAAATTCACATCCATAGATTCATTATTATTCTCAATCAAAGTAGACAAACGCATATCATTAGGATCAGAAGAAACACTCTTAGTAGCAAATAATTTCATAAGTTCATCCATCTTTCCACTCAAAACATTAATTTCTTCTATCGCATGCACTTTTTTATTAATAGATCTTTCGGTGTGCCATTGAGAATAATTAACCATAATATTATCTAGGAGCTTAGTAGCATCTCCTAAAGTGATTACCATAAAAGTGCCTCCCGCGGCCGAATCTAAAAGATTTCTAGAAGCTAAAAATTTTGTATAATCATCCACAAAATTCAAACCATGAGTAGGGCAATTACGTATCTTTAATTTCATTCTCCCAAGCTTGTGCAACATGTTCATGATCAAGTTGCTTAAAATTCATAATGTCGTTTCTAAGAGAGATGATCTTAGCGGGAGGAAAATACTTAGAGATAAAAGCATCTTTGCACTCGTTCCAAGAATCAATACTATTTTTAGGCAAAGACGAAAATCAAGCTTTAGCACGATCTCTAAGAGAAAAAGGAAATAGCTTCAATTTAAAAACATTATCGACATCTTTCTTCTTTTGCATATCACATAAATCAACGAAGCTATTCAGATGAGTAGCTGCATCTTCACTAGGAAGGCCAGCGAATTGATCTTTCATAACAAGATTCAACAAAGCAGTATTGATTTCACAAGATTTAGTATTGGCAAGAGGAGCAATCGGAGTGCTAAGGAAATCATTATTGTTGGTATTGGTATAGTCACACAATTTGGTATTATCTTGAGCCATTGCGACAAACAAGCAATCCAACACACGAGCAACAAAAGGCAAGCGAGAAAAAGGCAAACGGAAAAGAGAGGGCGAATAAAACGGCAAGGGTGAAGTGGGGGAGAAGAAAACGAGAGGCAAATGGCAACTAATGTAATGCGGGAGATAGGGATTGTGATAGGTACTTGGTATGTTGACTTCTGCGCAGACTCCCCGGCAACGGCGCCAGAAATGGCTCGTTGTCGGGAGTCCAAATCTTGACTTTGCGAAAGCCTCCCCGGCAACGACGCTAGAAATTCTTCTTGCTACCTCTTGAGCACTGCGTTGGATTTCCCAGAAGAGGAGAGGATGATGAAGCAAAGTAGCGTAAGTATTTCCCTCAGTTTTTGATAACCAAGGTATCAATCCAGTGGGAGGCTACGCGCGAGTCCCTCGTACCTACACAAAAACAATAGCTCCTCGCAACCAACACGATTAGGGGTTGTCAATCCCTTCATGGTCACTTACGAGAGTGAGATCTGATAGAGATGATAGATAATATTTTTGGTATTTTTGTTATAGAGATGCAAAGTGAAAAGTAAAAGGCAAAGTAAAAAAGCAAAGCAATAATAAAGTGATGGAGATTGATATGATGAGAATAGACCTGGGGGCCATAGGTTTCACTAGTGGCTTCTCTCAAGAGCATAAGTATTCTACGGTGGGTGAACAAATTACTATTGAGCAATTGATGAGAATTGAGCATAGTTATGAGAATATCTAGGTATGATCATGTATATAGGCATCACGTCCGAGACAAGTAGACCGACTCCTCACGCATCTACTACTATTACTCCACTCATCGACCGCCATCCAAAGATGCATCTAGAGTATTAAGCTAAAAAACAGAGTAACGCCTTAAGCAAGATGCCATGATGTAGAGGGATAGTTTCATGCAATATGATAAAAACCCCATCTTGTTATCCTCGATGGCAACAATACAATACATGCCTTGCTGCCCCTTCACATCCTTTGGGAAAGGACACCGCAAGATTGAACCCAAAGCTAAGCACTTCTCCCATTGCAAGAAAAACCAATCTAGTAGGCCAAACCAAACTGATAATTCGAAGATACTTGCAAAGATAACCAATCATACATAAAAGAATTCAGAGAAGATTCAGATATTGTTCATAGATAAACTTGATCATAAACCCACAATTCATCTGTCTCAACAAACACACCGCAAAAAGAAGATTACATCGAATAGATCTCCACAAGAGAGGGGGAGAACATTGTATTGAGATCCAAAAAGAGAGAAGAAGCCATCTAGCTACTAACTATGGATCCGAAGGTCTGAGGTAAACTACTCACACTTCATCGGAGAGGCTATGATGATGTAGAAGCCCTCCGTGATGAAGGCCCTCTCCGGCGGAGCTCCGGTACAGGCCCCAAGATGGGATCTCGTGGATACAGAAAGTTGCGGCGGTGGAATTAGGTTTTTGGCTCTGTATCTGATCGTTTGGGGGTATGTAGGTATATATAGGAGAAAGAAGTACGTCGGTGGAGCTTCGAGGGGCCCACGAGGCAGGGGGCGCGCCCTAGGGGGGGCGCGCCCTCCACCCTCGTGGCTTTCTTCACGGAGGGTCCAAGTCTCCTGGGTCTTATCTGATGAGAAAATCACGTTCCCGAAGGTTTCATTCTGTTTGGACTCTGTTTGATATTTTGTTTCTCCGAAACACTGAAATAGGCAAAAAAATAGCAATTCTGGGCTGGGCCTCCGGTTAATAGGTTAGTCCCAAAAATAATATAGAAGTGGAAAATAAAGCCGAATATAGTCCAAAACAGTAGATAATATAGCATGGAGAAATCAAAAATTATAGATACGTTGGAGACGTATCAGCTTGTCATCGGGGTTGTGCATGATTTAAATACTTTGTGTGGTGAAGATAGAGCATAGCCAGACTATATGATTTTGTAGGGATAACTTTCTTTGGCCATGTTATTTTGAGAAGACATAATTGCTTTGTTAGTATGCTTGAAGTATTATTATTTTTATGTCAATATGAACTTTTGTCTTGAATCTTTCGGATCTGAATATTCATGCCACAATTAAGAAGAATTACATTGAAACTATGCCAAGTAGCACTCCGCATCAAAATTTCTTTTTTATCATTTACCTACTCGAGGACGAGCAGGAATTAAGCTTGGGGATGCCTGATAGTCTCCAACGTATCTATAATCTTTTATTGCTCCATGCTATATTATCTACTGTTTTAGACAATATTGGGCTTTATTATCCACTTTTATATTATTTTTGGGACTAACCTATTAACCGGAGGCCCAGCCCAGAATTGCTGTTTTTTGCCTATTTCAGTGTTTCGAAGAAAAGGAATATCAAACGGAGTCGAAACGGAATGAAATCAACTAGAGAAGTTATTTTTGGTAGGAAAGCTACCGGAAAAACTTGGAGTGCACGCCAGGGGAGTCCCGGGCTGCCCACGAGGGTGGGGCGCGCCCACCCCCCTATGGCGAGCCCCCCGCCTCGTGGACAGCCCGAAGGTCCACCGACGTACTTATTTCACCCATATATACCCACGTACCCTAAAACTTCCGTAGAACAAAATAGATCGGGAGTTCCGCCGCCGCAAGCCTCTATAGCCACCAAAAGTCAATCGGTACCCTGTTCCGGCACCCTGCCGGAGGGAGGGATCCCTCACCGGTGGCCATCTTCATCATCCCGGCGCTCTCCATGATGAGGAGGGAGTAGTTCACCCTCGGGGCTGAGGGTATGTGCCAATAGCTATGTGTTTGATCTCTCTCTCTCTCTCTCTCGTGTTCTTTATTTGGCACGATCTTGATGTATCACGAGCTTTGCTATTATAGTTGGATCTTATGTTGCTTCTCCCCCTCTACTCTCTTGTAATGGATTGAGTTTTCCCTTTGAAGTAGTCTTATCAGATTGAGTCTTTAAAGATTTGATAACACTTGATGTCGTGGAATTGTCACGGCAGATGTCCTCTTGCAAGGACTTAGTCGTGGAGCCATCGCTACTAGGAAGCTTAAAGGGGTTTGTCGGTGTCAAAACCGGCGGATCTCGGGTAGGGGGTCCCGAACTGTGCGTCTAGGCGGATGGTAACAGGAGACAAGGGACACAATGTTTTTACCCAGGTTTGGGCCCTCTCGATGGAGGTAATACCCTACTCACTGCTTGATTAATATTGATGATATGGGTAGTACAAGAGTAGATCTACCACAAGATCGTAGAGGCTAAACCCTAGAAGCTAGCCTATGGTATGATTGTTGTTCGTCCTCTGGACTAAAACCCTTCGGTTTATATAGACACCGAATAGGGTTAGGGTTACAAAGAGTCGGTTACAATGGTAGGACATCTACATATCCGTATCGCCAAGCTTGCCTTCCACGCCAAGGAAAGTCCCATCCGGACATGGGACAAAGTCTTCAATCTTGTATCTTCATAGTCCAGGAGTCCGGCCAATGATGATAGTTCGGCTATCCGGACACCCCCTAATCCAGGACTCCCTCAGTAGCCCCTGAACCAGGCTTCAATGACGAGTCCGGCGCGCATATTGTCTTCGGCATTGCAAGGCGGGTTCCTCTTCCGAATACTTCATAGAAGATTTTGAACACAAGGATAGTGTCCGGCTCTGCGAAAAAAGTTCCACATACCACCGTAGAGAGAATAACTTTTGCACAGATCTGCTGACGTATTCCGCGGTGTGACATCACACCATGGCCAGGCCTTCATACGAATCGTTTTTACTGTTCCACCTTAGCGCGTTTAGCGAGGCGGTTTCCTTGGCACGTCTTATCAAAGCGGAGATCGTGCCCCCTTATTCCGGGATTCCCATCAATACAGACGTGGGTAACCCATCCGCGCCATTGATTACGGCGCTTGGAAGATAAGCGAGTTTTACCAGGTTGGCGGGGGACGCATAGCACTCGAGCTCCAGCGCCCAAGTCCGCACACCCCACCTCAACCTTCTCCAACTATGTCCGGAGCGGGAGGCAGGTGGATGGCCTTCTCTGTCACGGAGGGGCACATCAAAAAGCTGCGGAAGGCCGAATACTTGTCCAGCGACATCGCGCACCGGCTCCCCGACGAGGGGCAGCTCATTCCAACCCCCAGGCCCCATGAGAGGGTGGTGTTTCTCACCCACTTCCTCCGCGGACTAGGTTTTCCACTTCACCCATTTGTCCGGGGGCTCATGTTCTACCACGGCCTGGACTTCCATGATCTGGCCCCGAATTTCATCCTCAACATCTCGGCGTTCATCGTCGTGTGCGAGGCCTCCTTCGCATCCAGCCCCACTTCGCTTATGGCTGAAGATCTTCAATGTCAAGCCCGAAGGTAGTGGGCGGCCGCCAAGCCGGAGTGCGGAGGTGCCATGGTTGGCATGATGGCCAAAGTCCTATGGCTCGAGGGCTCCTTTGTGGAGACCTTAAAGGGGTGGCAATCAGGGTGGTTCTACATCACCGATCCGCGCGACTCTCAATGGGCGGCGGGCCCCGAATTCCGATCTGGCTTCCCCACGGCTCACATCATGGAAAGAGACGGGCCTGTCAGGGGTGATTCGGACGAGCTATCCGGACTCCAAACTCGCCCAAAACACAGCGGACAAGAATCACAGGCTTGTCAATGTTATCCAGGTGATGCTCATCCCCGGATTCTCCCATGCCAACAACGGGCCTTCAAATTGTGGGAGTTCGATCCGGCACAGCACCCAACTCTGAAAAGGCTCTTCGACACTACGTACGAAGATGCCTGGAAGGTGCTGTTCAAGGGCGCCGAGGTTCTACATCCGCCATCAAGATCGCGGATTCAGCTCGCAGCGTCAAGCCAGCGAGGTAAGTTATTTTACCCTTTATGGGACTCTTTTTTCATAGTTTGACTCTATCACGGGATCTAAAACTCCCTAACCTTTGACAGATCGGCTGAAGACGTCCGGACAGATTAACCGTCTGCCCTTTGCCGAAGACCCAGCCGACGCCCGATTGACGGGGCTGCTGGCTCGGCACCTCACGTGGTGCCGGAGAAGAAGGCCACGGAACTCGAAGGAGCTCCCGGCGCCAGTGCTGTCGGACTCATCGCCCGACAACCCCGAGGCGGAATCCTCCTCCGAGGAAGAGGAGGGGAAAAAGCCTCTCCCCGGGGAGAGAAGAAAGGAAGGCCGCCCCAACCGGGAGGCCGGTGGGTCCAAGAAGGAAGGACCTTCCTCCGGACTTCTCCACCAACGCCGACAACGACGAGGAGGAGTGGCCAACAAGGGCCAAGCCTGGCGAGATCGTAAGTGTCCGGATTCCGGAATAGTTCATGACTTTTTATTTGTCGACAGTGTCTTCTAACGCCGAATATGACCATACAGCCCGCTTGGGGCAGGCTCGCCGCTTCGTCGGCGGCTCCACAGGTTCGTCGGATGTGAATAGTACTTCACTTCCGACCGCCTCCTCTCCTCGTGTCGCCGGCGACACCGCGGTGGAAGTCCCAAAGGGGCCCAGCCAGAGGAGGTGGTCTGGAGGCGCCCGCAAAGGCGACCTCCCGGACTCGGCGCAAAGGCGAAACCCGGAGGGCTCTAAGTCCGGCCCTGTGCCGGATTCCGTAACGGAACCTTCAGTGGTTCCGAAGTCCGACAAGTGGCTCCTTCGTAAGAAGGGCAAGACAGCGACGCCGGTGACCTCTGTCCATCCGGAGGCACCGGATAGCTTGTTGGAGGCGCTTAACGGCGCCTCCATCGACGAGGAGCACCGCACTATTATGAGTGTGGTGATCCAGAAAGTTCAGTCCGCCAAGATCGGGCTGACCGAAGCCTGTACCAGCCTTCTAACAGGCTTTGAGGTAAGTTTAGAATATGTAAAAATATTACCGCATAGACAAGTGAACCACGATGCTTAGTTCGGTGTTCGGAAAGAAAAGTCGGACTAAGGATCTAAGAAGATATACGCAGGAGTCTAACATAAGTATGTCAATATGCGAATGCAGGCTGCTTGACCTCTCGGCCTTGTTGCAGAGGTCAATGCATTGAAGAAGAGCCTCGAGCGGTCCGAGAACAAGCTCGGCCTTGCCAAGAAGCAGCTCGAGGACAGGGAAGGTAAGCAATACCTTATTAAGGAAATACCTTATAGAAAGGATCCGGTTGCAAAAAATGACAGGAATAACGTGGGTATTGTAGGGGCCACGAACGAGGTGGCGACCCTGAAGGAAGCGGTGTCCGCGGCCGAAAGCAAAGCGGTCATGAGCGCACTGAGCGAGAGAAGCAGGAGGAGTGGGTGGCGGAGGTGCGGCAAGAGCTCCGGGCTCTCGTGGAAAAACACGAGAGTTTGGAGTGTGACTCGAAGACTTCGAGTCCGAGCTCGCCTCGGCTCTTGAGAGTGCCAAAGCCGCTAAGGCCGAAGCCCAAAAAGCCCTCCAAGAAATTGAATCATTAAAGAAGATAGTGGCGGGTAAGGCATTCTTTATGCAAAGCAAGCATGTGAAAGTCAATTACCTATTACTTACCCGGATTCAGAGCTCTCCGGGAGCATTCGCAGATCTGCCCGTGGTGTATGCGATCTTTGCCGCGTTCTACCGCGCCAAGGAGGAGCTTCGACGGAGAAGGTGTTCTGGTCTCGGTATCGAGGCCGAGCGTTCAGTGCCTGGCGACTAGTCTGCAGCGGTGGTCGAGCTCCACAAGGTCACCGAACAGGCCATGAAGGGCCTCATAGTTCGGTGTGGCCATTAGAAGCCATGCACAGGAGCTACTTCGGCTAGTGCAGCGGTGGTGGGCCTTTGTCCATGGATTGAAGTCATCAAAGCGCTCCGTCTGCATTGAAGGTGCTGTCGGGCCCTTGCCCGTGCTAAAGTGCACCGGGCAAGCTGGATGCGGAGAAGCTTGTGACGGACGGGCCACCGAAGAGCAAGGAGCATCGCAAGCCGAAATGTACTATGAGGGCGTCTGAAGGGTGCCTGCCGTATAAGCGGATGAGTGCTCCAAAGATGTAATTTTTGAATAGACTACGCATTTGTTATCCTCAGACGCTGAAAACTTGTTCATATGCGCTAAGCAATGCTTGTTAATTTAAAATATTACCTTCAGGCGGCCATTTATCAAATCGAGAGATGGCAAGTCATTGGCTTCAGCCCCCATGCCACAGTCTTTGGGGTGTTTGGGATAAACTTGAGCGCTCTTGTTCCCATTCTTGGGTCCGTCGAGGAGGCGCTCAACGCATAGCGAACAAGGCAACCGGACTTATAGTGCTTGAACACTCTCACTTAGCCATAGAATTCTATAATTTTAAATTTCGCAAAGCCCTAGTATTCGTAAGACCGAGTTCGAGGCGCTATCCACGCCTTGGCGGACAATGCCGACTCCTCGCTCTAAGCGGCATAAGTCTTTAGGGACCCGAAAAAACCTCTCGAAGCAATCGGCTCTCGCCCCTATCATGACGGGTCAGTTTTAGCTTTCTCCTTGAGGTGCTCAACCCAGCTCAATCGGGGCACAATCGCAATGGTTCTCCCAGCGCTACCTTAGCCGATATAACGGAACGTAAGGTACCAAAACATGGGAGCCGGGCAAACCCAACTATTGACCCAAGACATGATTTGGAGCCGATGCATATAATGCTATAAGTTCGGGGTGCCGCACTTGTGAAAGTGTTCGGACTTATCACACCATACTTTTGGGGTACTTAAGCCCCGGGTGTATTGGTCGTACCAAAGTGTACGGGTGCAACATGTCATGAAATGAACATATATATATAGATAAAGAAAGGAGTGCAATAATAGGCAAAAGCTATGTATTGTTTATTCAAAAAGGTACTGCAATGAAAGCGGAACGATACAAATAGTGCGATAAGCAAGGGATGTGACTATTTAACATGTCCCCTCCGAGGTAAGCTGTGGGATGGTATGTAAAAGCAGGTATAATGCTCGTAGTAGAGACCACTGGACACTCGGCGTAGCTTTACGCTTCCACAGCTGTTGCATCGTGAGTTCGAGAAATTCCGATGTCGGACGGGGCTTCCGGAAAGCGGAGTCCTGAAAGTAAGAAAAAGAAAAAGAAAAGAATGACACAATCAGGGCCCACAGTGCGGTTGAGCCGCGTGCAGGCGTGCCGTGGTCGTGCCCTCCCTTATGCCCATGGTATCTCCAGAGCGTAGTTATGTGCGTAGTAATCGCTTCGCATAATTCGCGAGGGCTGGGGTTGGGGCGGGTTACTCTGGCGATGCTTGGATCGTGCCAGGCGGTCTTGTTGTTGGTTACTCCGGGCGCGCTTGACAGTGTCCTGACATTTAGTGGCCGGACTCGAGAATTGTTGTGAGAGGCTGCCTTGCACCTCCACCGCGAGGGCCGCCGTATGCTCCTCCGTTCGGAGAGAGCGTTCGGTGTTTCCATTGACCGTGATTACTCCTCGAGGGCCTGCCATCTTGATCTTGAGGTATGCTTAGTGCGGCACCGCATTGAACTTTGCAAATGCGGTTCGTCCAAGAAGTGCGTGATAGCCGCTGCGGAACGGGACTATGTCGAAGATTAACTCTTCGCTTCGGAAGTTATCCGGGGATCCGAAGACCACTTCGAGTGTAACTAAGCCTGTACAATTGGCCTCTACACCCGGTATGACGCCTTTAAAGGTCTTCTTTGTGGGTTTAATCCTTGAGGGGTCTATGCCCATTTTGCGCACTGTATCCTGATAGAGCAGGTTCAGGCTGCTGCTGAAGGAAATATGCCCTAGAGGCAATAATAAAGTTATTATTTATTTCCTTATATCATGATAAATGTTTATTATTCATGCTAGAATTGTATTAACCGGAAACATAATACATGTGTGAATACATAGACAAACAGAGTGTCACTAGTATGCCTCTACTTGACTAGCTCGTTAATCAAAGATGGTTATGTTTCCTAACCATAGACAAAGGAGTTGTCATTTGATTAACAAGGTCACATCATTGGTTGAATGATCTGATTGACATGACCCATTCCATTAGCTTAGCACCCAATCGTTTAGTATGTTGCTATTGCTTTTATCCATGACTTATGCATGTTCCTATAACTATGAGAATATGCAACTCCCGTTTACCGGAGGAACACTTTGGGTACTACCAAACGTCACTGGCAATCGGGTGATTATAAAGGAGTACTACAGGTGTCTCCAAAGGCGGATGTTGGGTTGGCGTATTTCGAGATTAGGATTTGTCACTCCGATTGTCGAGAGGTATCTCAGGCCCTCTCGGTAATACACATCACTAAGCCTTGCAAGCATTACAACTAATGAGTTAGCTGTGAGATGATGTATTACGGAACGAGTAAAGAGACTTGCCAAGATGCAGATTGAACTAGGTATTGGATACCGACGATCGAATCTCGGGCAAGTAACATACCGATGACAAAGGGAACAACGTATGTTGTTATGCGGTCTGACCGATAAAGATCTTCGTAGAATATGTAGGAGCCAATATGGGCATCTAGGTCCCGCTATTGGTTATTGACCGGAGACGTGTCTCGGTCATGTCTACATTGTTCTCGAACCGTAGGGTCCGCACGCTTAAGGTTTCGATGCGATTATATTATGAGTTTACATGTTTTGATGTACCGAAGGAGTTGAGTCCCGGATGAGATCGGGGACATGACGAGGAGTCTCGAAATGGTCGAGACGTAAAGATTCATATATTGGATGATATGTTTAGGCTAAGGGGTCAAGCCCATGAGGCTTTAGGTCGGTGCAAAAGGAGTTTTATGGAGGCCGAGGGCCAAACGCCGGAGACCTGGCGTCGGCCTGGGCCAGACGCCGAGGCCCATGGCGTCTGGGCAGACGCCAAGGATTGTGGCGTTTGGTCCTGGAGTCCGAGTGGGACTCTTGCCTTTCGGGCAAAACCGACTTTGAGGAGGCTTTTGCTCCAAGTTTCGACCGGGGCTCAACATATAAATAGAGGCAGGGCTAGCACCAAAGACACAACAATTGATCTCTTGGATCTCTTAGCCGTGTCTGGTGCCCCCCTCCACTATATTCCACCTCGGTCATATCGTGGCGGTGCTTAGGCGAAGCCCTGCGTGATAGAACATCAAGATCGCCACCACGCCGTCGTCTTGTGGAACTCTCTCTCCCGGAGCTTTCTTTGGATCGGAGCCTGAGGAGCGCCACCGAGCTGAACGTGTGCCAAGAACTTCGGAGGCGCCGGAGTAACGGGCGCTGGGATCGGTTGGATCGCGAGGAGAACGTCGACTACTTCCTCTACGTTGTGATCGCTTCCGCTTGGTCTCACGAGGGTACGTAGACAACACTCTCCCCTCTCGTTGCTATGCATCACCATGATCTTGCGTGTGCGTAGGAAATTTTTGAAATTACTACGTTTCCCCAACAAAGGGCATCGAGCCTAGGTTTTTATGGTTTGATGTTTTGCACGAGTAGAACACAAATGAGTTGTGGGCGATACAAGTCATCTTGCCTACCAGATGTCATACTTTGGTTCAGCGGTATTGTGAGATGAAGCGGCCCGGACCGACATTACGCCAGACGCTTACGCGAGACTGGTTTCACCGCTACGAGCACTCGTGCTTAAAGGTGGCTGGCGGGTGTCTATCTCTCTCACTTTAGTTGAACTGAAAAGTGGCTACGCCTCGGTCCTTGAGAAGGTTAAACGGAGTCTAATTGACGAAGTATCGTTGTGGTCTTGATGCGTAGGTGAGATTGGTTCTTACTTAAGCCCATAGCAGCCACGTAAAATTTGCAACAACAAAGTAGAGGACGTCTAACTTGTTTTTGCAGGGCATGTTGTGATGTGATATGGTCAAGACGTGATGCTATATTTTATTGTATGAGATGATCATGTTTTGTAACCGGTTATCGACAGAATCGCTGGAGCCATATGGTTGTCGCTTTATTGTATGAAATGCAACGCTTGTAATTGCTTTACTTTATCACTAAGCGGTAGCGATAGTCGAGAAGCAATAGATGGCGTAAACGACAACGATGCTACGATGGAGATCAAGGTGTCGCGCGGTGGCGATGGTGATCATGACGGTGCTTCGAGATGGAGATCACAAGCACAAGATGATGATGGCCATATCATATCACTTATATTGATTGCATGTGATGTTTATCCTTTATGCATCTTATTTTGCTTTGATTGACGGTAGCATTTTAAGATGATCTCTCACTAAAATTATCAAGTAGTGTTCTCCACGAGTATGCACCGTTGCCAAAGTTAAATCGTGCGAGACACCACGTGATGATCGGGTGTGATAAGCTCTCGTCCATCTACAACGGGTGCAAGCCAGTTTTGCACACGCGGAATACTCAGGTTAAACTTGACGAGCCTAGCATATGCAGATATGGCCTCGGAACACGGAGACCGAAAGGTCGAGCGTGAATCATATAGTAGATATGATCAACATTGTGATGATTCACCATTGAAAACTACTCCATCTCACGTGATGATCGGTTATGGTTTAGTTGATTTGGATCACGTGATCACTTAGATGACTAGAGAGATGTCTGTCTAAGTGGGAGTTCTTAAGTAATATGATTAATTGAACTTAAATTTATCATGAACTTAGTCCTGGTAGTATTTTGCAAATTATGTTGTAGATCAATAGCTCGCGTTGTTGCTTTCATATGTTTATTTTCATATGTTCCTAGAGAAAATTGTGTTGAAAAATGTTAGTAGCAATGATGCGGATTGGATCCGCGATCTGAGGTTTATCCTCAATGCTGCCTGTAAGAATTATGTCCTTAATGCACCGCTAGGTGACAGACCTATTGCGAGGAGCGGATGCGACGTTATGAGCGTTTGGCTAGCTCAATATGATGACTACTTGATAGTTTAGTGCACCATACTTAACGGCTTAGAATCGGGACTTCAAAGGCGTTTTGAGCGTCATGGACCATATGAGATGTTCCAGGAATTGAAGTTAATATTTCAAGCAAATACCGAGTTGATGATATGAAGTCTCCAACAAGTTCTATAGCTAAAAGATGGAGGAGAATCGCTCAACTAGTGAGCATGTGCTCAGATTGTCCGAATACTTCAATCGCTTGAATCAAGTGGGAGTTAATCTTCCGGATAAGATAGTGATTGATGAAATTCTGTAGTCACCATCACTAAGTTACTAGAACTTCGTGATGAACTATAGTATGCAAGGGATGACGAAAACGATTCCCGAGCTCTTCGTGATGTTGAAATCAACGAAGGTAGAAATCAAGAAAGAGCATCAAGTGTTGATGATTGACAAGACCACTAGTCTCAAGGAAAAGGGCAAAGGGAAGAAGGGGAACTTCAAAAGGAACGGCAAGCAAGTTGCTGCTCGAGTGAAGAAGCCCAAGTCTGGACCTAAGCACGAGACTAAGTACTTTTGCTGCAATGGAACTGGTCCTTTGGAAGCGGAACTACCCTGAATATTTGGTGGATAAGAAGGATGGCAAAGTGAACAAAGGTATATTTGATATACAGATTATTGATGTGTATTTTACTAGTGTTCATAGCAACCCCTCGGTATTTGATAATCGTATAGTTGCTAAGAGTAGTAACTTGAAATGGAGTTACAGAATGAGCAGAAACTAGTTGAAGGGAAGTGACGATGAGGGTTGGTAGTATTTCCAAGATTGATATGATCATCATCGCACACTCCCTATACTTTCGGGATTAGTGTGGAACCTAAATAAGTGTTATTTGGTGTTGAGCATAAATATGATTTGATCATGTTTATTGCAATACGGTTATTCATTTAAGTAAGAGAATAAATTGTTGTTCTGTTTACATGAATAAAACCTTATATGGTTACACACCCAATGAAAATGGTTCATTGGATCTCGATCATAGTGATACACATATTCATAATATTGAAACCAAAAGATGCAAAGTTAATAATGATAGTGCAACTTATTTGTGGTAATCGCCGTTTAGGTCATATTGGTGTAAAGCGCTTGAAGAAAACTCCATGCTGATGGACTTTTGGAATCACTTGATTATGAATCATTTGATGCTTGCGAACCGTGCCTTTTGGGCAAGATGACTAAAACTCCGTTCTCTGAACAATGGAACAAGCTCTTGACTTATTGGAAATAATACATACCGATGTATGCGATTCAATGAGTGTTGATGCTCGTGGCAAGTATCGTTATTTTCGACCTTCACAAAATGATTTGAGCAGATATGGGTATATCTACTTGATGAAACATAAGTCTGAAATAATTGAAAAGTTCAAAGAATTTCAGAGTGAAGTGGAAAATCATCGTAACAAGAAAATAAAGTTTCTGCGATCTGATCGTGGAGATAAATATTTGAGTTACGAGTTTGGTCTTCATTTGAAACAATGTGAAATAGTTTCGCAACTCACGCCATATGGAACACCACAACATAATGGTGTGTCCGAAAGTCGTAACCGCACTTTATTGGATATGGTGCGATCTATGATGTCTCTTATCGGTTTACCACTATCGTTTTGGGGTTATGCATTAGAGACAGCTGCATTCACGTTTAATAGGGCACCATCTAAATCCGTTGAGGCGACACCGTATGAACTATGGTTTAACGAAGTAAACCTAAGTCATGCGTTTCTTAAAGTTTGGAAGTTGTGATGCTTATGTGAAAAAGTTTCATCCTGATAAGCTCAAACCCAAATCGGAGAAGTGCGTCTTCATAGAATACCCAAAGGAAATTGTTGGGTACACCTTCTATCACAGATCCGAAAGGCAAGACATTCGTTGCCAAGAATGGATCCTTTCTAGAGAAGGAGTTTCTCTCGAAAGAAGTGAGTGGGAGGAAAGTAGAACTTTATGAGGTAATTGTACCTTCTCCCTTATTGGAAAGTAGTTTATCACAGAAATCAGTTCCTGTGACTACTACACCAATTAGTGAGGAAGCTAATGATGATGATCATGTCACTTCAGATCAAGTTACTACCGAACCTCGTAGGTCAACCAGAGTGAGATCCGCACTGAGTGGTACGGTAATCCCATTCTGGAGGTCAGGTTACTTGACCATGACGAACCTACGAACTATGAGGAAGCGATGATGAGCCCAGATTCCATGAAATGGCTTGAGGCCATGAAATCTGAGATGGGATCCATATATGAGAACAAAGTGTGGACTTTGATGGAGTTGCACGATGATCGGCAAGCAATATTATATAAATGGATCTTCAAGAGGAAGACAGATGCTAATAGTAGTATTACTATCTACAAAGCTAGACTTGTCGCAGAAAGGTTTTCGACAAGTTCAAGGTGTTGACTACAATGAGATTTTCTCAACTGTAGCGATGCTTAAGTCTGTCCGAATCATGTTAGCAATTGCCACATTTTATGAAATCGGCAAATGGATGTCAAAACTACATTCTTTAATGGATTTATTAAAGAAGAGTTGTATATGATGCAACCAGAAGGTTTTGTCAATCCTAAAGGAGCTAACAAAATGTGCAAGCTCCAAATGATCCATCAATGGACCGTGCAAGCATCTCGGAGTTGGAATATACGCTTTGATGTGTTGATCAAAGTATATGATTTTATACAGACTTTTGGAAAGGCCTGTATTTACAAGAAAGTGAGTGGGAGCACTACAGCCTTTACGATAAAGTATATGTGAATGACATATTGTTGATCGGAAATAATGTAGAATTATTCTGCAAAGCATAAAGGAGTGTTTGAAAGGAGTTTTTTCAAAGAAAGACCTCGGTGAAGCTGCTTACATATTGAGCATCAAGATCTATAGAGATAGATCAAGACGCTTGATAAGTTTTTTCAATGAATACATACCTTGACAAGATTTTGAAGTAGTTCAAAATGGAACAGTCAAAGAAAGAGTTCTTACCTGTGTTACAAGGTGTGAGATTGAGTAAGACTCAAAAACCGACCACGGCAGAAGATAGAAAGAGAATGAAAGTCATTCCCTATGCATCAGCCAAAGGTTCTATAAAGTATGTCAAACTGTGTACCAGATATATTGCATACCCTACCACTAAGCTTGGCAAGGAGTGCAATAGTGATCTAGGAGTAGATCAATGGACAGCGGTCAAAATTATCCTTAGTAGAATAAGGATGTGTTTCTCGATTATGGAAGTGAAAAGGTTAGGTAAGTAAAGGGTTACGTCGATGCAAGTTTCAAACACTAATCTAGATGACTCGAGTCTCAATCTGGATACATATTGAAAGTGGGAGCAATTAGCTAGAGTAGCTCCGTGCGAGCATTGTAGACATAGAAATTTGCAAAACACATACGGATCTGAATGTGGCGAGACCCGTTGACTAAACTTCTCTCACAAACAAAACATGATCACACCTTAGTACTCTTTGGGTGTTAATCACATAGCGATGTGAGCTAGATTACTGACTCTAGTAAACCCTTTGGGTGTTGGTCACATGTCGATGTGAACTATGGGTGTTAACCACATATAGATGTGAACTATTGATGTTAAATCACATGGCGATGTGAACTAGATTATTGACTCTAGTGCAAGTGGGAGACTGAAGGAAATATGCCCTAGAGGCAATAATAAAGTTATTATTTATTTCCTTATATCATGATAAATGTTTATTATTCATGCTAGAATTGTATTAACCGGAAACATAATACATGTGTGAATACATAGACAAGCAGTGTCACTAGTATGCCTCTACTTGACTAGCTCGTTAATCAAAGATGGTTATGTTTCCTAACCATAGACAAAGGAGTTGTCATTTGATTAACAAGGTCACATCATTGGTTGAATGATCTGATTGACATGACCCATTCCATTAGCTTAGCACCCAATCGTTTAGTATGTTGCTATTGCTTTTATCCATGACTTATGCATGTTCCTATAACTATGAGAATATGCAACTCCGTTTACGGAGGAACACTTTGGGTACTACCAAACGTCACAACGTAATCGGGTGATTATAAAGGAGTACTACAGGTGTCTCCAAAGGCAGATGTTGGGTTGGCGTATTTCGAGATTAGGATTTGTCACTCCGATTGTCGGAGAGGTATCTCTGGGCCCTCTCGGTAATACACATCACTAAGCCTTGCAAGCATTACAACTAATGAGTTAGCTGTGAGATGATGTATTACGGAACGAGTAAAGAGACTTGCCGTAGCGAGATTGAACTAGGTAATGGATACCGACGATCGAATCTCGGCAAGTAACATACCGATGACAAAGGGAACAACGTATGTTGTTATGCGGTCCGACCGATAAAGATCTTCGTAGAATATGTAGGAGCCAATATGGGCATCTAGGTCCCGCTTATTGGTTATTGACCGGAGACGTGTCTCGGTCATGTCTACATTGTTCTCGAACCGTAGGGTCCGCACGCTTAAGGTTTCGATGGCAGTTATATTATGAGTTTACATGTTTTGATGTACCGAAGGAGTTCGAGTCCCGGATGAGATCGGGGACATGACGAGGAGTCTCGAAATGGTCGAGACGTAAAGATTCATATATTGGATGATATGTTTAGGCCAAGGGTCAAGCCCATGAGGCTTTAGGTCGGTGCAAAAGGAGTTTTATGAGGCGGGGCCAAACGTCGGAGACCCTGGCGTCTGGCCCAGGGCCAGACGCCGAGGACCATGGCGTCTGGGCCAGACGCCAAGGAATGTGGCGTTTGGTCCTGGAGTCCGACTGTGACTCTTGCCTTTCCGGCAAAACAGACATTGAGGAGGCATTTGCTCCAAGTTTCGACCGGGGCTCAACATATAAATAGAGGGCAGGGCTAGCACCAAAGACACAACAATTGATCTCTTGGATCTCTTAGCCGTGTCTGGTGCCCCTCCACTATATTCCACCTCGGTCATATCGTAGCGGTGCTTAGGCGAAGCCTGCGTCGATAGAACATCAAGATCGTCCACCACGCCGTCGTCGACGGAACTCTCTCCCCGAGCTTTGCCGGATCGAGCCTGAGGAGCGTCACCGAACTGAGCGTGTGCCAAGAACTTCGGAGGCGCCGGAGTAACGGCGCTGGGATCGGTTGGATCGCGAGGAGAACGTCTGACTACTTCCTCTAGATTGTGATCGCTTCCGCTTCGGTCTACGAGGGTACGTAGACAACACTCTCCCCTCTCGTTGCTATGCATCACCATGATCTTGCGTGTGCGTAGGAAATTTTTTGAAATTACTACGTTCCCCAACAGCTGCCACCGTCCATCAGGACTCTAGTGAGGTGAAATCCGTCAATGATTGGGTTAAGAACCAATGCAGCGAATCCACCGTGGCGGATGCTAGTGGGGTGGTCCCTTCGATCAAAGGTGATCAGGCAGGAGGACCATGGGTTGAACTTTGGGGCGACTGGCTCCATCGCATATACGTCCCTTAGCGCACGCTTCCGCTCCCTTTTGGGTATATGGGTTGCGTATATCATGTTCACCGTCCGCACTTGTGGGGGAAACCTTCATCCTCTATTGTTCGGGCGGGGCTCGTCCTCGTCATCGCTATGCAGCCCCTTGTCGTTGTTTTCGGCGCTTAGCTTGCACGCTTGCTTGAACACCCAACAATCCCTGTTGGTGTGGTTGGCTGGTTTTTTCGGTGCCATGTATCCGCACAAGCGATCGAGTATTCGGTCCAAGTTGGACGGGCCCTGGGTATTTCTTTTGAATGGCTTCTTCCACGACCGGGTTTAGAGCCTCTGAATCTGGCATTTCGTCAGTATCTTCAGCATTATCACCGTTAATCTGGCGTTTATGCTTGTTGCGACGCGACCTGCCATTGCTGTCCTTGGTATCCGAACTACCGTGTTTGGCCAAGTTGTTGCTTCGAGCTAGCCAGCTGTCCTCTCCGCGCAAAAGCGGGTCATGAGTGTGGTGAGGGCTGCCATGGATTTCGGCTTTTCTGTCCTAGGTGCCGGGCTAGCCACTCGTCGCGGATGTTGTGTTTGAAGGCTGCTAAGCGCCTCTGCATCCGGACGATCGGCGATCTGATTTTTCTTTGTTACGAACCGCGTCCAGAATTGTCTGGCCGATTCTTCTGGCTGCTGAATTATATGGCTAAGGTCATCGGCGTCTGGTGATCGCACATATGTGCCATGGAAGTTATCAAGGAATGCGGCTTCCAGGTCCTTCCAACAACCAATTGATTCTGCTGGCAAGCTGTTAAGCCAATGCCGAGCTGGTCCTTTAAGCTTGAGTGGGAGGTATTTGATGGCGTGTAGATCATCACCGCGGGCCATGTGGAAATGGAGGAGGTAGTCCTCGATCCAAACCGCAGGATCTGTTGTGCCATCGTATGATTCGATGTTTACGGGTTTGAAACCCTCGGGGATTTGATGATCCATCACTTCGTTTGTGAAGCATGGTGGGTGTGTGGCGCCTCTGTATTGGGCTATATCACGACGCAACTCAAATGAGCTTTGTCTACTGTGTTCGGCCCGGCGGAGTTCTTTGTATCCGGCGTGGCCGGTTATCATCACGCGTCGTGGCGCCCACGCGATCCGTGAGATCGATCTTTTTGCCTTGCCTTGTCCTCCAATATGTCTTGCAGTGCAGCGCGTTTCCCGTGCCTTGGTCGAGCGGCGCCGGGTGCGGCTAGAATGGAGGGTCTAGAGGCCTCTCTGTCGCTGCCACGGGTGGCCGGGTCGGCCCGCATCATCTTGGTTGGTGATGTAGGTTTGGGTGCTGCTTCCTCTAATTGGGGTAGCAGCCTGCGTTATGGGTATCTCTTGGAGGGGCGTTCGAGTTCGTACTCTTCGGCTGCGAGGACTTCAATCCATCTATCAGCTAGCAAGTCTTGGTCAGCTCTAAGCTGCTGCTGCTTTTTCTTGAGGCTGCTTGCCGTGGCCATAAGCCTGCGTTTGAAACGCTTCTGTTCGGCGGGATCCTCAGGCACGACAAATTCGTCGTCGTCGAGGCTTGCCTCATCTTCGGAGGGAGGCATATAATTATCGTCCTCCACCTCCCTGCCTGCCGCTCTATCATGAGGGCTGGCTTCTCCCTCCTCCTGTGCTGAATCCTGCTGGAGGGGGTTGTCTTCGGCACTATCCGGGGTGTTATTATCTCCCGTGCCGGAATCACCGTTTTTGCTGTGGCGGGATTTAGAGCAGCGCCGCTGATGCCGGCGCTTGAGCTGCTTCTTGGAGGGGTCATCCTCTGTTGTTCCATCGTCGTTCCCATCTTTTGGGATGTCCACCATGTATATGTCGTATGACGAGGTGGCCTTCCAGTGCCCTGTAGGCGCTGGTTCTTGATCGTCTCTAGCATCGTCGTCCATACCGTCGATGTCTTCGGAGTCGAAGTCGAGCATGTCGGTTAAATCATCGACAGTGGCTACAAAGTGGGTGGTCGGTGGGCATTGAGTTTCTTCGTCGTCCGAATCCCAACCTTCCTGACCATAGTTCAGCCAGGGCTCCCCTGACAAAGAGAGAGACTTTAATGAGTTCAGGATATCGCCAAAGGGCGAGTGCTGAAAGATGTCCGTGGCGGTGAACTCCATAATCGGGCGCCAGTCGGATTCGACCGGCGATGGCGCTGGAGGTTCGAGTCCGGAAAGGAGTCCGCACACAGGAGTCACGAGATTTGCAAAGGACAGGGATGGTGTTCGCTCAATCGCCATAGAGATTTCAGCCCCGAGGCGGTGTACAACCAACCGTCCTCGATCGTGAGACCGGCTCCGGATTAAGGGTCGAAGGCGAACCTTGAGTGCGGCCTCCGAGGCTCGGGCAGAGCTAGATCATACCCATCGAGACAGTGCGGCACGCTCGGCTGTGGCTCGAATCCATCGGAGATCAAGTCTCCGCGGACATCGGCCGTATAGTTCAAGCTTCCAAATCTGACCCGATGGCCATGGGTGTAGCTTTCGATCTGCTCCAGATGGCCTAGCGAATTGGCCCGCAGTGCAAAGCCGCCGAATACGAAGATCTGTCCGGGGAGAAAAGTCTCACCCTGGACTGCGTCGTTGATGATGGTTGAAGGAGCCATCGGGCCTATAGGTGACGACACAGAGGAACTCTCAATGAAAGCACCAATGTCGGTGTCAAAACCGGCGGATCTCGGGTAGGGGGTCCCGAACTGTGCGTCTAGGCGGATGGTAACAAGAGACAAGGGACACGATGTTTTTACCCAGGTTCGGGCCCTCTCGATGGAGGTAATACCCTACTCCTGCTTGATTAATATTGATGATATGGGTAGTACAAGAGTAGATCTACCACGAGATCGTAGAGGCTAAACCCTAGAAGCTAGCCTATGGTATGATTGTTGTTCGATCCCTACGGAGTAAAACCCTTCGGTTTATATAGACACCGAATAGGGTTAGGGTTACACAGAGTCGGTTACAATGGTAGGAGATCTACATATCCGTATCGCCAAGCTTGCCTTCCACGCCAAGGAAAGTCCCATCCGGACACGGGACGAAGTCTTCAATCTTGTATCTTCATAGTCCAGGAGTCCGGCCAACGATGATAGTTCGGCTATCCAGACACCCCCTAATCCAGGACTCCCTCAATGTTAATCGGGACAAAGGACACGAGAGGTTTTATACTAGTTCGGCCCCTGACGGTGAAGGTAAAGCCTACCTCTAGTTGGGTTGGTATTGCTTGAGGTTTCGATGACCAGGGAGCGAGATACGCTATGCCTGGTTCTCGATTGGATGTTTCTTGCCCTAAGCCGCCAACAGGTCGTCCCCTTATATACACGGGTTGACGCCCTGTGGCCTACAGAGTCCCGGCCGGCTTATAAACAATGTCCGGCTCGGTGACTAGTAAAGTCTACCTTATGATACAAGTCTTGCCATTATGGCGGTTTACTACAACGGGCCTTAAGTCGCCTGTGGGCCTTAGGCCCTTTGTTGAGACGCCATCTTCATGCTTGGACTTGGGCTTCTGTCTGGTAACCTCTTTACGTAACCCGGCCCCTCCTGGGCGGCTTACACAAATAGTTATATCCCCAACATTAGGCCCCGGATTGATTTGAACCTGTTCATGTCAATCTTAAAATAACTTTAAACATAAATCTTCAGTCTTCTGACTGCGCAAAAAGACTTTCTTTAACCCGCCGTGACGTCATTCTTTGGATCCGTGTTAACCCGTCATGACGTCATCTTTCCTTTTTATTCCGCCGTATCGCCCAACGGATCTCTGTCTTTATTGTCCATTCCGGAAATCGAGGCGTCGGGGCTGCTGGATAATAATTCTTATCTCCTCGTTTCCCGCGCCATCTCAGTTATGCTCTCCTTATAAATAGGCGCGACCTAGGTTTCATTTTCACCCTTCCAGTCGTCTTCTTCCTCTTGCCTCCTCTCGAGCTCCGCCGCCGCCGCCGCCGTCAAGCTTCTCGTCTTCACCGACCCAGGCCACCGCATCAACCTGAATCGGACCAGAAAAACATCGGCGAACCTCCGCAGCTCCTCCAGACCCGTAAGTTTCTTTTCCTTCCCTGCTCAGATCTGCATTAGAGCTTCTTCGAGTTCGTCGTAGTTCATCACCATTAGAGCCAACTCCTTGTTAGTTTTTTCTCCTAGATGCCACTTCCGATACGAGAATGATATAAAACAGCTGCGGTAGTTGTTTTGCCCTTATCTTGGATACGAAACAGATCTCTTTCTCTGTATGAAGGCCTTATTTGAGCTTATGAACGCATCTGTGTCAGTTTTTAGGTCTAGAAAAACTTTCTTATCAGAACAGATCTTTGATCTCAAATCATAGCAGAAGATTATGAAACCTGTTTTTATCACCCGGAAAACTTCTTATGCTAAATACCTTTAACATAACTGTCCAGGTATCCGGTTTAAATGCATTCCACTTGATCTGTGAACCTTGGCGCCTTCTCAGGTCTCTAAAACTTTTGAACTGTTGCTAACACTTGTAACGGCTTAAATAATGTTGCTCAATTATCCTTATGTCATTAGGCCCCTTTAAACTGCTACCTTCAGTAATTTGGATATTTTCTTCCGGGTTAAAATTTAAACCGGAACTCCTTATTTTGTAATAGGCCAATCTGTTGTCATGGCGCCTAAGTCGACCAAAGCTCCTGTAACCTGCAACTGGGTCCCATCCACAGTCACTAAGAGCAAACTAGCTGAATTTGTGAAGACTGGACATTTGCCAAAAAGGGAGGTCATGTCTTATCGCGTCCCTGACCCGTCTGAAGAGAAGCCTCAACCCAAAGAAGGGGAGGTAATAGTTTTCACGCATCACATGAGCCGGGGATTTGCCCCTCCCGGCTCAAAGTTCTTCAGAGAAGTTTTAAATTTCTTTGACCTTAGACGTCAAGACATTGGACCCAATTCCGTGTCCAATCTTTGCAATTTCCAAGTCTTACGTGAGGTGTACCGGGAGAGGAGCCAAGCCTGCTCTTGTTCGTAGAACTTTTTACTTGGACCGGTAGAATGAGCGTGCCAGCGGGCCGAGTCTTGAACTTGGCGGTATCTCGATCCAGACGGAGAGACTGCTCTGCTTCCTTATGCCGAGCTGCCGAGTCACCCCAAATATTGGAACCAGTCATGGTTCTACTGTCGAGATACTTCTCCGGTGATGAGCCGCCTCTGCCATGACTTCGCGCGCGCCTTGAGTCCAACCATCCGCTGGCGGATAAACTGACCGTTGTTGAACGTCTGCCACTCAACCCCACCATCAAGAAGATTAAATCTCTTCTGGGAAATGGTTTAAATGGCATCGACTTGGTCCGGGTCTGGGTCACTTGGCGTATACTCCCGTTAAGCCGCCGCTCCGGCTTAATGTGCACCTATACAGGCGAACAGAACGACCCAATGCACCACAGTTGTACGACTTACCAGATGATGTGGCAGATGTCAGAACTTCCATCTTGAAGGAGGGTAATCATTATCAACAATACCTTCGGGTTACTTCCCTTCTGCAAAAAGAACCCGACCCCTGCAGTAAGTTACCAATCTTAATAAATACTCTTTTAATATGTTTGCCTCTTTGTACTTATAATTCCTTATCTTTTCCACAGGCTGGTGATGATTTCTGGAAAGTCAAATATGACCACGAGGCCGCCCAACAAGCCAGAGCAGCCAAGAAAAATGAAAGGAAAAACGCCAAGACGGGGACTTCAAAAAAGAAGAAACCTAGCGCCTCCGAATTGCTCAAACTGGATGACTCTTCTTCAGATGAGGAAGATGTAATCCCTTGTTCTCTTAACTCCTTTGTTACTATTTTATTAATATTTCCGCCTTTCAGGAAGACACTGGAAACAGCCAAGCTCATGGCGAAGAGGTAACTATAATCTCCTCCGACTCAGAGCCTTTGCCAAAGTACAAAACCCGGCGGGTGACCCGGAAAGTAAGATTTTCACATCCCTTAGCTTATCAAGATCCTCAATTTCTTTTGAAGCAGCAACAGCTTGAGAGCCGGAGGCAAACCTGGACAAGTAAAGATGTAGAGCTCTCTTCCGGCTTACCTAATGTGAGCAGGAAGCGTCGAACTGAGGTCATCTCCGCTTTGCGTTCTGTTTATCCTTTGGCGGGTTTAATTTGTCAGCCTCTCAATTCATCTGACTCCAATTATCAGGATACCTCTCCTTCCTCTGGCGAGTCTATGCAATCCAACATGCCTGCCTTCAAGACTGCTCATGGGTAATTTACCTTTGATATCCACATTCTTAGACTTACTCATATTATGTACTCATCCCTTTGTTTTATCCACGGTGTGCAGTGTGAAGCCCAAGAAGAGGGCAAAAAAGAATAAGCCGATTGAAAACCCGGTAGCAACGGAGCCGGAACCCGGAACCACTGCCCCTGATGCTTCTACTCATCAACCTCCTCCTGAGCCGGCCCATGAAATTTCGACACCATCTTCCGACCCGCCTCAAGAAGACACTCTTGATAGCTCCGATAAACCAGAAATTCCTAGCCCGGTCCGGACGGCTGAGCCGGAAGTTGAATTCTTGAAAAGCCAGTATGTTGAACCGAGGCGGCCTACTGTTCTTGCCAGATGTACCGCTAAGGAAGAACTTGTCAAAATCCGGAAGACCAAACAGGACATCGCTGATTATGCCCACTTAAGCATTGGCGATATAGTCTCAGGCTATCTGAATCAAGTGCATAACAAGCGACACTGAAATTGACATGGTGAAACAGATCTGACATAAATCTGAGGTATAACTTATATTATTTCTCCTGAATCTTACTTACTGTACCAGCCCCCAAGTCTACTGTTTATAGGTAAATATGCCGTAGACTTAGATATCGGCTTACTGTTAGTTCACCCGGTTTACAAGAAAGGATATTTAACCCGGCTATAATATAACAACTTAAAACAAGCGATACACATTAGCCCCCAAGTGTCAAGTATCTTTACTTGTAAAATGCTTGAGACTTTAATATGCATAATCTGACATTATAAAGTAAAATTTTCTTCAGCATACATTAGCCCCCAAGTGTCAAGGGTCTTTACTTGTAAAATGCTTGAGACTTTAATAATACCTTACCATAACCTTATTTGTAACCCGCGTTATTGCAGGTCTCCACCAGTCAATTTGAATTGGAGATTGCTGACCTGAAGACCCGGCTGGCGGCCCAAGACCTTGAGATTCAAAAAGCCGACTCCAAATTCGCATTCAGCGTCTCTGAGCAAGAAAAGTTGAAGAAGGATTTTGACGCGGAGAAGAAGGCCTGGGCGGATGAAAAATCTTCACTTGTGACCCGGGCCAAGACAACAGAAGCAGCTCTTGCCGAAGCAACTGCCGAACTGTCCGACTTAAAGCACCAGATATCCCAAATGGTCTCCGCAATTTTCGGTAAGTTACTATGTGTAACTTTTGAACATCACCATGATTTATTTGATAACTATTTCAGATATTATCTCCGGCTTAATCTTATATGTATAAACGCAGGTTCCGTGAGTACCAACTCAAGCGTAATATGTTGATCAAGCTTAAGGCGGTGTACACTCTAGTGGAACAATCAGACATCGGGTCACAACGTGCTTTGGCCGTTGTGGCTTTATCAAATGATACTCCTTATCTCCTGCATGATGTGCTCAAACGGCTTGCCGTGTTACCTCAACGGATCCAGGAGTTAAGGCGGGCATCTGGTAGAGCCAGGGCCATAGCCGCCTTAAGCCGGGCCAAAGCGTTGGTTCCAGAGCTAGACTTAGCCGATGTTGCTCTTGGATATCCTAGCTTGAAGGAGGACGGCTCCGCATTCAATGAATCAGACTTTACCACCTGTGTGAGAGTCGTACGTCCTGTGGCCACCATCATCGGCAACGATGTTGATCTTACGAAGTATCAGCCGGGTTATGACAACGAGAACCGGAGGATTCCCACTCCGCATTATGATGATGTCAGCCTGATCCCTCCAACTCGTAAGCATACCTTTGCTCCGAAGTTGACCCGCCAGTTTAATAGATGATGAAGCTGAATTTGAAGCCTTAAGCGGCATTGACTGGACCTCGTCAACCTTCCGGGACAAAGCAGCGTATTTAAGAGGCGGAGAAGGATAACCCGGAGTCGCTAAGTCCACCAAAGGAGTAACCCTCCACGGCACTAAGTCTTTGAAAAATAATGCTTCATTATTCAGACTCGGGAGTCTTGTAATAGGGTAGAAAAACTTCTTAACTCTGTCATGCCTTCGCGCATGTTTGTGGTGCTTAACAATGTCTCAAGCCGCAGTTATTGTATACTGCCGGCTTACATGAATTGTTTCTTGACATCCAAAAGCTTTTTGCTTTACCCTGTGTATAAAACAAAAAATTCCTTTGGTGTCTTACCACATCCGGGGTCGTGTAAAATAATGTTAACCCGGAGTATGAATCAAAACATCATAAGTATCAGCCGGTTCATGATCATGACCATAATAATATACCTGTTATCTTATTGAAGCGTACATTACCGGCTTACGTGATCCCAAAAAGCAGACAGTTACACTTAACTTCTGAAAATTGGCACATATAATGTTTACCTGGTTCTTAATATTATTTACTCTTATAGAATAAAGTAAACCTAATTTTCAAAGGCCTCTGATTCGAATACGATCAGTAGAACCGTTCCAAAGGGGTTAAGCTAAGATTCGGATACGATCATATAGCCCCCAATGGCTTTGGCGATGCCGATCAAGTGGGTATCGACAGCTATGTTCTCTTTGGTTCGAATACGACCTATGTTTGAACAAGAAGCCCCCAAGTGACCATGAGAGTTGTTTAATGACGCTGATTCGAATACGATCCATGTCAGACCCAAAGAGGTTAAGCTATGATTCAAATATGATCAAGAAGCCCCCAAGTGGGTTTGGCAGTGTGCCAATCAATTGGGTATCGACAGCTATGTTCTCTTTGGTTCGAATACGACCTATGTTTGAACAGGAAGCCCCCAAGTGACCATGGCTAGATTCAGATATGATCATAAGCGGACCAAAGGGAAAACCGGATTCAGATATGATCCGCTCCCTGTTAGTTGTTTCCACCACCTGGTAAAGAAAACACATAAACCTTGTAGGATGGAAAGGAAAGAGGTCCTGCTTTATTGCTTTATATGATATATACATTATTAAAAAGAAAAACAAATATACTCTGAGAGCCGGTCGCTCAAGTATAGTAGGGCCGGAGATGCGCTATGTTCCACGGCCGGCGGGTCTCTTCCTCTGACTTACGTGAGTCTTTGTGCTCTCGAACATCGATGAGGTAATATGACCCGTTGTTGAGATTCTTGCTGACCACAAAAGGTCCTTCCCAAGGAGGGGACAACTTGTGCATATCAGATTGATCCTGGATGATCCGGGGCACTAAATCGCCTTCCTGGAAAGTTCTGCTTCTGACCCGGCGGCTATGATAACGGCGCAGGTCTTGCTGATAAATCACCGAGCGGGCTATTGCCAAGTCTCGCTCTTCATCCAACAAGTCAAGTGCATCCTGACGAGCTTTTTCATTATCAGCCTCAACGTAAGCCGCTACCCGGGGTGAATCATGCCGGATATCACTAGGCAGAACCGTCTCTGCTCCGTACACCATGAAGAAAGGTGTATAACCAGTAGATCTGTTAGGCGTTGTGTTGATGCTCCATAGTACAGAGGGTAACTCCTCCACCCAACAACCCGGAGTTTGCTGCAAGGGAACTAAGAGCTGGGGTTTGATACCTTTCAAGATCTCTTGATTAGCTCTTTCTGATTGACCATTAGACTGGGCGTGAGCAAGAGCCGAAACATCAAGCCGGATGTGCTCTTGTTGACAGAACTCTTCCATGGCACCCTTGGAGAGATTAGTACCATTATCAGTTATAATGTTGTGCGGAAAACCAACACGATAGATCACCTTTTAGATTAACTAAACCACCGTGGCTGCATCACACTTACTGACCGGCTCTGCTTCAACCCACTTGGTGAATTTATCCACTGCCACCAACAGGTGTGTCTTCTTATCCTTAGACCTTTTGAAAGGTCCAACCATATCAAGCCTCCAGACTGCAGACGGCCAAGTAATCGGAATCATCCTCAATTCTTGAGCCGGCACATGAGCTCGTCGTGAGAATCTCTGACATCCGTCACATTTGCTGACCAGATCCTCCGCATCAGCATGAGCCGTCAGCCAATAAAAACCATGACGAAAAGCCTTGGCTACCAGAGACTTTGAACCGGCATGATGACCACAATCACCTTCATGAATCTCACGAAGTATCTCCTGACCCTCCGTAGGTGATACACAACGCTGAAACGCCCCAGTGACGCTGCGGTGATGCAACTCGCCATGAACAATCGTCATGGATTTGGACCGCCTGACGATTTGTCTTGCCAAGGTCTCGTCCTCAGGCAACTCTCCCCGGGTCATATAGGCCAAATATGGGACCGTCCAATCCGGGATGGCATGGAGAGCTGCCACCAGCTGGGCCTCCGGGTCTGGCACTGCAAGCTCTTCCTCTGTAGGCACTTTGACAGAAGGGTTATGCAAAATGTCAAGGAAAGTATTAGGCGGCACCGGCTTACGCTGAGACCCCAGCCGGCTTAAAGCATCAGCCGCCTCATTCTTCCTTCGATCAATGTGCTCTACTTGATAACCTTTGGAGTGCCCAGCCACCGCATCAACTTCACGACGATAAGCCGCCATAAGGGGATCCTTAGAATCCCACGTGCCTGACACCTGTTGAGCGACGAGGTCTGAATCACCCAAGCATCTTACCCAGCTCAAATTCATCTCTTTGGCCATCCGGAGGCCATGGAGTAAAGCCTCAGATTCAGCTGCATTGTTAGTACAGGAAACATAAGCCGGAGCACATAACAAAATTTGTCACCTCGGGGAAGTTAAACGACTCCAGCCCCGAGCCTTCCAACTACTGGACCCATCAAGTGAATAGTCCAATATGTGTTATCCGGCTTCTCCTCCGGTGCCCGCAACTCCGTCCAATCATTGATAAAGTCCACTAGGGCTTGAGACTTGATAGCTGTGCGTGGCATATACTTCAAACCGTGAGGCCCAAGCTCGATGGCCCACTTAGCAACTCGTCATGTTGCTTCCCTGTTCTGGATGATGTCTCCCAAGGGGGCTGAACTTACCACAGTTATAGGATGACCCCGGAAGTACTGCTTTAGCTTCCGGCTTGCCATGAACACCCCGTAAACAAGTTTCTGCCAATGCGGATACCTTTGCTTGGATTCTATGAGCACCTCACTGATGTAATAAATCGTCATTGAACTGGATGCTCCTTCCCAGTCTCCTTACGCTCCACCACAATGGCCACACTAACAGCACGTGAGTTAGCAGCAACATACAATAGCAATGGCTCTTTATCAATAGGAGCTGCGAGAACCGGCGGCTCAGACAATTGTCTCTTTAAATCTTCAAAGGCAGCATCAAGAGCCTCACCTGCATAAAAGTGTATGTTTTCTTCATCATCTGATACAGCGGTAGAGCCTTCTCCCCTAGCCGGCTTATGAATTGGCTTAAAGCAGCAACGCGACCCGCCAATCGCTGAACATCATTGATGCACACTAGTTTAGCCAGAGAGGTAATCGCCTTGATCTTCTCCGTGTTAGCTTCAATGCCCCTGTTTGAGACCAGGAATCCCAAAAGTTTGCCTATAGGTACACCAAATACACACTTGTCCGGGTTAAGCATCATCTTGTAGACCCGGAGATTATCAAAGGTTTCCTTTAAGTTGGAGATCAAGGTTTCCTTCTCTCTGGACTTCACCACAATGTCATCCACATAAGCATGAACATTGCGCCCAATCTGGTTGTGGAGACAATTCTGCACACACCGTTGATAAGTCGCCTGGGCACTCTTGAGCCCAAACGGCATAGACACATAGCAGAAGGCTCCAAATGGAGTAATGAAAGCCGTCTTCTCCTGGTCCTTAACTGCCATCTTGATCTGATGATAACCAGAGTAAGCATCCAAAAAACTTAACCGCTCGCAACCCGCTGTAGCATCGATGATTTGATCAATGCGAGGTAGAGCAAAGGGATCAGCCGGACAAGCTTTATTTAAGTCCGTGTAGTCCACAAACATCCGCCAAGTGACGTTCTTCTTGAGCACAAGCACCGAGTTAGCCAACCACTCCGGGTGAAAAACTTCCACAATGAACCCGGCCGCTAAGAGCCGAGCAACCTCCTCCCCTATAGCCTTTCGCCTTTCCTCATTGAATCGCCGAGAAATCGCCTGACCGGCTTATATTTTGGATCAATATTAAGAGTGTGCTCAGCGAGTTCTCTCGCACACCCGCATGTCGGAAAGGTTTCCATGCAAAGATGTCCGGCTCTCACGGATGAACTTCGATGAGCGCGCTTTCCTATTTGGGATCCAAATTGGTACCGATGCTGAACTGCTTGGAAGAGTCGCACGAGTGAAGTCAACCAGTTTTGTCTCGTGACCGACTTAAATTTCAACGCCGAGTCTTGCTCGTGGTTGGCTTCTTCAAAGAGGTCATATCTGCGGGTCAACATTAGTTTGATAAAACTTCAGCTCCTCTTCAAAGACAAACAGATTCAGCATAAGCCGCATCACCTTCCTCGCACTCCAAGGCCACCTTCGACTCCCTTGCACTGTGATGGTGCCCTTGTAACCCGGCATCTTGAGCTGAAGATAAACAGAACACGGCCGTGCCATAAACTTGGCATAAGCCGGCCGTCCAAACAGAGCGTGATATGGGCTCCTGATTTTGACTACCTCAAGCGTCGACTTCTCAGCCTGGAATCATATTAGATCTCCGAAAAGCCACTTCCAGCTCGATCTTTCCAACTGGATATGCCGACTTACCGTGTACCACCCCATGAAAAACAGTGTTAGACGTCCTCAAGTCCTTATCGGTCGGACCCATGCGGCGAAAGGTCTCATAATAGAGAATATTGATGCTGCTTCCTCCGTCCATGAGCACCTTAGTGAATTTATATCCACCAACACGAGGGGCCACCACCAAGGTTAACCGACCGGGTTATCAACCCGAGGGGGTGATCTTCTCTACTCCAAATGATAGGCTGCTCGACCACCTCGGATAACGGGAACCGCCCGGCTCAACCGAATTCACAGCCCTTTTATGAACCTTCGTCACGTTTACACAAGTTAGTGGTAAACACATGGTATTGCCCACCGTTCAACTGTTTTGGATGGCTCGATAACTTTATTTGTTCTGCCTTTGTCCTCCTTGACCCGCATTGTGATTATAACCACCTTGACCGCCTTGAAAACCGGAACTTGAGCCGCCACCCGGGCCATGGAAACCACCTGCTCCTGAACCGCCGCTTGATCCGTGGTTGCCATCAAACATGTTTGAATTCTTGAAAGCCTTCATGATCGCGCAGTCCTTCCATAAGTGGGTGGCAGGATTTTCCCGAGTACCGTGTCTTGGACAAGGCTCATTCAGAAGCTGCTCAAGAGATGGACCTGAGCCACCGGATGAGGGTGCTCTCCCTTACGCTTCTTGTTATTACCTTGGGCATTAGCATTGGCCACAAACGCCAGGTTACCCTCCGCTTACGCTTGTTGCCACCTTGACTTACCGGGTGATCTTTGACCCTTTCCATTGTCGTTTTCTTTCCTTTCCTGTCTTTTCCTCCTCGACGCGGGATCATCGGTAGTATCGTAATCGGCATATTTAACCAAAGCCGCCATCAGCGTACCCATGTCATTGCAATCACGCTTAAGGCGCCCCAGCTTCTGCTTCAGCGGCTCAAAACGACAATTCCGATGGAGCATAAGTACCGCAGAGCCGGCGTCCATCTTATCAGATGAGTGTATTATTTCCTTGACCCGGCGCACCCACTCACCCTCCTCCTGCTTACAATTGGTCAAGTCCACAATGGACATAGATTGCTTGCAAGTATCCTTAAAGTTCTGGATAAACCGGGCCTTTAGCTCTGCCCATGAACTGATGGAATTGGGAGGCAAACTTTTCAACCAAGATCGGGCCGTTCCATCTAACATCATGGTGAAATACTTAGCCATTGCCGCGTCGCTGACTTCCAATAACTCCATGGCCATCTCGTAACTTTCAATCCATGCCCCGGCTGTAAGTCGGCCGTGTCATTCGGCACCTTTCGAGGTCCCTTGAAATCCTTGGGCAGACGCACATCCCGCAGAGCCGCACTGCATAAGGGACACCACCGGTTCTAGTGGCTACTCTGCTCCAACAAGTCGTTGGATACTGCAGGAGACCATCATATGTCGCCCCGAGCCGCTAATTGAGCCGCCTGCTCATCTTCCCGACGCAATCGATCCTGCACCGGGTTATAGCCACCGGGTTGGTTACGACCTTTGGGCATTGCTTGATAAAGCTTCGACTCCATGTGCCTTTCAGAACTCGGACTCCGGTTTGGACGAGGTGCTATCCAAGGCTGAGGAGTGGAATGAATCTTGTCCTGTTGTAAGAATAGGTCTCTTGCGTGCCAAGGCCGTCAAGAAGATCCCTAACCCTCCGGTTTCCACCACCGTCGGTCGTCACCATCCACCGGAAGAGCCGCCAGACGCTACCGATGTTGCTATCAAGTTCTCCATGGGGTTGGAGAAGTGGCCGGAGGTGTCGGTATGTATCGGGCGGGCCATGCTCCCGTGAAGAGGTGCCATCTCTCGAGGCTGAACCGCCCTCCAGCTCCGGTGTCATAAATTGATTGGCTTCGAGCGGATTGCTAGGACCAGCACCGGTGTCGTGAAAAGATTCCAAGGATCGTAAACCGGCGCGACGGGACTGGTCTTCGATGTCTTCTTCTCATCACCTCATTGGGCCGATTCAGACTCATGTTAAGCTGGAAAGCCTCTGACTGGAGTCGCTGCGCCCGTGCATCCAAAGCCGCCCGCTCCGCAGCTAGCCTGGTGTCCTCAGCCGCCAAGGCCTCCTTGGCCAGGGCTATCTCCTCACGCACTTTTGCCACCTCCGCGTTATGCTCATCTGGATTTGCAGGAATAACCGTGGTGGTTAACAGGGCCGTCAACTTGTCCATAAGATCTATTAGCACCTGAGCCGGCGGGCGCGCGGGGCCTCCTGCCCCGGCCGCTCCTGACCCGGACGTTATTGCTGTCGCAGCCGTCGAGTTTTGGCCGGGTTGGGTACCAGCCATGAAGACTCCTGCCCAGCTTGGCGGCTCATAGCAATCCGGAACGCTAGAGTCGTCAGAACAGCCCCCAAGCATGCCTTCTTGGACCTGATCTGTAGAATCTGTTGAACCGAGGACGAATCATCATCCGATGGAACGGCCGTCTCTTCGCCATCTTTAGATCCTTCGTAGTGCCTCTCCGTGAATACAGCCCACAAAGGCACGCTTCATGGTAGGTTGAATCCGGGCGGGTCTCGCATAATCGAGCCGTCTCAATGAGGTCGGTGCAGCTGTCCGCTCTGGGCCCGCTCACCAATCCGGTCGATGAAGACGTGGATTCCGCCAAAGGGGACCCGCACCGTACTCAATTGAGTCGGCCTCGGGGCCCCGACCTTCATTGTCGATGTAGATCTTGCCGCGACGACTCTTGGTCATCCGCCCATCATGTATCCCTTGAGCCCTTGGAAGCTGCCCTTCAAGAACTCAAATCCACCGTGCGCTGGCCCCACGGTGGGCGCCAACTGTCGTGGAATTGTCACGGCAGATGTCCTCTTGCAAGGACTTAGTCGTGGAGCCATCGCTACTAGGAAGCTAAAAAGGGGTTAATCGGGACAAAGGACACGAGAGGTTTTATACTAGTTCGGCCCCTTACGGTGAAGGTAAAGCCTACGTCTAGTTGGGTTGGTATTGCTTGAGGTTTCGATGACCAGGGAGAGAGATATGCTATGCCTGGTTCTCGATTGGATGTTTCTTGCCCTAAGCCGCCAACAGGTCGTCCCCTTATATACACGGGTTGGCACGCCTGCCCTCTGAAGTCCTGGCCGGCTTATAAACAATGTCCGGCTCGGTGACTAGTCAAGTCTACCTTATGATACAAGTCTTGTCATTATGGCGGTTTACTACAACGGGCCTTAAGTCGCCTGTGGGCCTTAGGCCCTTTATTGAGACGCCATCTTCATGCTTGGACTTGGGCTTCTGTCTGGTAACCTCTTTACGTAACCCGGCCCCTCCTGGGAGGCTTACACAAATAGTTATATCCCCAACACTTGATGTATGTCTTGCCATGCGTATCTGTGGTGACAATGGGATATCATGTGATCCACTTGATGTATGTTTTGGTGATCAACTTGTGGGTTCTGCCCATGAACCTATGCATAGGGGTTGACACACGTTTTCGTCTTGATTCTCCGGTAGAAACTTTGGGGCACTCTTTGAGGTTCTATGTGTTGGTTGAATAGATGAATCTGAGATTGTGTGATGCATATCGTATAATCATACCCACGGATACTTGAGGTGACAATGGAGTATCTAGGTGACATTAGGGTTTTGGTTGATTTGTATCTTAAGGTGTTATTCTAGTACGAACTCTAGGGTTGTTTGTGACACTTATAGGAATAGTCCAACGGATTGATTGGAAATAATAACTTTGAGGTGGTTTCGTACCCTACCATAATCTCTTCATTTGTTCCCCGCTATTAGTGACTTTGGAGTGACTTGTTGTTGCATGTTGAGAGATAGTTATATGATCCAATTATGTTATTATTGTTGAGAGAACTTGCACTAGTGAAAGTATGAACCCTACGCCTTGTTTCAAGGCATTGCAATACCGTTTATGCTCACTTTTATCGCTTGCTACCTTGCTGTTTTTATATTTTCAGATTACAAAAACCTATCTACCATCCATATTGCACTTGTATCACCATCTCTTCGCCGAACTAGTGCACCTATGCAATTTACCATTGTATTGGTGTGTTGGGGACACAAGAGACTCTTTATTATTTGGTTGCAGGGTTGCTTGAGAGAGACCATCTTCATCCTACGCCTCCAACGGATTGATAAACCTTAGGTCATCCACTTGAGGGAAATTTGCTACTGTCCTACAAACCTCTGCACTTGGAGGCCCAACAACGTCTACAAGAAGAAGGTTGTGTAGTAGACATCAATAGACAGAGGCGTAATCGAGCTTAATGCCTAGATTAGCGCACCAGGTTTTCACTTCATCGGCTGTGAAATTGGAGCCGTTATCAGTGATGATGCTGTGCGGAACACCATAACGGTGTACGACACCGGATATAAAGTCTATTACTGGTCCGGACTCGGCCGTTTTAACTGGTTTGGCCTCTATCCAGTTGGTGAATTTATCCACCATGACTAGCAAATATTTTTTCTTATGGCTTCCTCCTTTAAGGGGTCCAACCATATCCAGTCCCCAGACCGCAAAAGGCCAAGTGATGGGGATTGTTTGTAGGGCGGTGGGGGGCATATGGCTTTGGTTGGCGAAGAGTTGGCATCCAACGCAACGTTGGACAAGGTCATGTGCATCCGCTCGGGCCGTCGGCCAATAAAACCCTGTACGGAAGGCCTTGCTAACAAGGGCTCGAGTTGCAGCATGGTGCCCGCCAAGACCAGCATCAATCTCAGCCAGGAGCTGCCGCCCCTCCTCCTCGGAGGTACATCTTTGAAGGACTCCGGTAACGCTTTTCTTATAGCGCTCTCTGTCGTGAACCTTGTAGGCCTTCGAACGCCGGACAATGCGGCGGGCCTCATTCTGGTCCTCAGGAAGTTCCTTCCTGTTAAGATAGGCTAGGAAGGGTTCGGTCCATGGGGCAATGCCTGCCATGATGAGATGCGCCGATGGTGTTATTTCGCTGGGCCTCCGATGATGTCGGTGTTTTCGGAATTTGGGGTTATGTTCGGATCCGGACTAGTGTTGTCGTTTTCCCCCTGCCACACCATGGATGGCTTAAAGAGCCTTTCCAGAAAGATATTAGGTGGGACGGGATCGCGCTTAGCACCGATGCGAGCAAGAACGTCCGCCGCTTGATTACTTTCTCGAGCCACATGATGGAACTCGGGCCCCTCGAACCGGGCCGACATTTTTATGACGGCATTATGATAAGCTGCCATCTTTGGATCTTTGGCGTTGAAGTCTCCATTTATTTGAGATATTGCAAGGTTTGAATCCCCGCGCACTTCTAGGCGTTGTATGCCCATGGAGACAATCATCCGAAGACCATGCAATAAGGCCTCGTATTTGGCTGCATTGTTGGAGTCTGTGTATAGTATTTGGAGTACGTACTGAACGACGTCTCCAGTAGGCGACGTTAAAACGATGCCCGCTCCTAGCCCTGCCAGCATTTTGGAGCCATCAAAGTACATGACCCAATTGGAATATGTGCCATACTCTTTATGGAGTTCGTCCTCTGTCCATTCGGCGATGAAGTCAGCCAGTACTTCGGATTTGATAGCTCGATGTGGTTTGTATGTAATATCAAATGGAAGGAGCTCAATGGCCCAATTGGCAATCCGGCCCATGGCGTCGCGGTTTATTATTATGTCGTTGAGTGGTACTTCGGAAGCCACTGTGTTTGAACACTCCTGGAAGTAGTGTCGCGGCTTTCGTGATGCCATAAAGACCGCGTATGCTATCTTTTAATAATGGGGGTACGGGATTTGCATGGTGTAAGGACAGTGGATATGTAGTATACTGGCTTCTGAAGAAGGAATTTGTATCCGTCCTGTTCTCGTTCAACGATGAGCACGGCGCTCACCGCCTGATGTGTTGCCGATATGTATAATATCATGGGCTCGCCGACGTTGGGCGCGGCCAGGATTGGGTTGCTTGCTAGAAGTGTTTTTATTTCCTACAGTCCGGTTGTTGCCGCGTCCATCCACTCGAAGTGATCGGTTCGCCGTAGAAGGCGATAGAGTGGCAGTGCCTTTTCTCCCAATCTGGAGATAAAGCGGCTTAGAGCTGCAACGCAACCCGCGAGCTTTTGGACTTCTTTGAGGTCTGTTGGCGTAGCCCATTGTGACAGAGCTCGGATTTTGGCTGGATTTTCTTCAATTCCTCTGTTGGAAACGATGAAGCCCAGCAGTTTTCCAGCGGGGACGCCGAAAACGCACTTTTCTGGATTGAGCTTAATGTCATACGCGCGGAGGTTATCAAATGTGAGACGTAAATCGTCTATTAGTGTTTCGACGCGCCTAGTCTTGATGACGACGTCGTCCACATAAGCTTCAACTGTCTTGCCGATCTGTTTCTCCAGGCATGTTTGAATCATGCGTTGATATGTGGCACCGGCGTTCTTTAGCCCGAAGGGCATGGTGTTGAAGCAGAATGGCCCATATGGGGTAATGAATGTTGTTGCAGCTTGATCGCACTCCTTCATTTTGATTTGATGGTATTCGGAATATGCATCGAGGACACAGTGAGTCGTGTCCTGTGGTAGCATCAATGATTTGATCAATGCGGGGGAGGGGGAAGGGATCCTTAGGGCAAGCCTTATTGAGGTCTTTGAAATCGACGCATAACCGCCAGGATTTGTCCTTCTTTGGTACCATCACCAGGTTTGCCAGCCAGTCAGGATGTTTTATTTCTCTGATGAATCCGGCCTCAATTAGCTTGGCCAGCTCCTCCCCCATAGCTTGGCATTTGGGCTCGAAAAAGCGCCGCAGTGCTCACTTGATTGGTTTGTATCCCTTTAGGATGTTAAGGCTATGTTCAGCCAGCTCTCGTGGGATTCCAGGCATGTCAGAAGGGTGTCAGGCGAATATATCCCAGTTTTCACGAAGGAAATCCCTTAGTGCGGCATCGACCGTTGGGTCAAGTTGTGCTCCAATAGATGTTGTCTTCTTGGGGTCTGTTGGGTGGACCTGGAATTTGACTATTTCTTCTGCAGGTTTGAAGGAGGTGGATTTGGGCCGTTTGTCTAAGATCACATCGTCCCTATCCACCATGGAGCGCGGTGCGGTTAATTCTTCGGCCGCGAGGGCTTCGGATAATGCCTCAAGGGCTAGGGATGTAGTTTTGTTTTCGGCGCAGAGTGCTATGTCCAGATCACTTACAAGAGTGATTATGTCGTTTGGTCCGGGCATTTTGAGCTTCATATATCCGTAATGAGGTATAGCTTGGAAGCGTGTAAAAGCATCCCGCCCCAACAGGGCGTGGTATCCGCTGCTGAAAGGAGCCACTTGGAAGGTGATCTCTTCAGACCTATAATTCTCCGGCGTGCCGAATACCACGTCAAGTGTGATTTTTCCCGTACACCGCGCCTCCTGACTGGGAATGATTCCTCGAAAGGTCGTACTGCTTTGCTTAATACGGCTCCTGTCTATTTCCATTTTGTGGAGTGTATCCTCATAGATGAGGTTTAGTCCGCTGCCACCGTCCATGAGGACCTTGGCGAGTCGAAAGCCGTCCACGATGGGACTGAGGACTAGAGCGGCTGGTGCTCGGACTGTCCTGTATTTTGGTTCGTCTCTGGTATTAAAGGCTATAGCCGAGTCGTTCCAAGGGTTTACTGTGGCGATTTGGCAGACTTCGGCAAGGCCGCAAAGTTCCCTTTTGCGCTTATTGTTTGAAGCGAGTGTCTCAAAGACCGTTAGTACTCTGGATCGTCGTCTTCTGGAGGGTGTTGCTCTGGGGTGTTTTTGGTAAGTATGTCCTCACCGCTTTTGGCCACTTGCCGGAGTATCCAACATGCTCTAAGGCTGTGGGTTGGTATGGTATCCGGTGTTGTGTGTATTTTGCATGGGCCATCGAGCCATCCCTCCAGAATTGTTCCGCGCCGCATAATGGGTTTGTATTTCTTGGCTATTGGGCTGCGCGCGCCACGAGGATGCGCCCTTTTCGCCTGGACCAGTGGTTGAGTTGGGAGCGATGGCTCCCAGCAAGCTGCCTGATCCCTTCAGGCGCTTTCCATTGCGCTGTACTTCTGTAGTATAGTTGCCAAGTCAGCAAAGTGTAGTATGCGGCGGCGATTAATGGCATTGAGGATTCCTTCATCCGTGCAATTGTTGTAGAACGCAGATATCGCGTCCTCGTCGCGGCAATCTTTAACCTTGTCCTTGACAAGGAGGAATCTGGCCCAGAAGTAGTGGACCGCTTCCTGAGACTGCTGCTGTGTGCTCATAAGAGCGCTTGCGTTTGGGTGGGTGGGTGGAATTGAATCCGGACCCTGACCCGACTGATGATCCGGAGTCTGAAGACTTTCCAGACTTAATAGTCCAGACTCCTGGGTGTCTTCGGATTACTTATGCCCGTCGTCCGGTTCTATGTTCGGAAGGCTGATCACATCCTTTCGCTGGTGGGTATCCGGCTCTGCAGGGTCGGAGACCCGAACATAGTTCATCTTCAGTGTAGGTGAAGAGTTGTCGTCCTGCTCCTCGACTACCGCTATCTGTGAAGGAAATATGCCCTAGAGGCAATAATAAAGTTATTATTTATTTCCTTATATCATGATAAATGTTTATTATTCATGCTAGAATTGTATTAACAGGAAACATAATACATGTGTGAATATATAGACAAATGTAGTGTCACTAGTATGCCTCTACTTGACTAGCTTGTTAATCAAAGATGGTTATGTTTCCTAACCATAGACAAAAGAGTTGTTATTTGATTAACAAGGTCACATCATTAGTTGAATGATCTGATTGACATGACCCATTCCATTAGCTTAGCACCCGATCGTTTAGTATGTTTCTATTGCTTTTATCCATGACTTATACATGTTCCTGTAACTATGAGATTATGCAACTCCCGTTTACCGGAGGAACACTTTGGGTGCTACCAAATGTCACAACGTAACTGGGTGATTATAAAGGAGTACTACAGGTGTTTCCAAAGGTACATGTTGGGTTGGCGTATTTCGAGATTAGGTTTTGTCACTCCGATTGTCGGAGAGGTATCTCTGGGCCCTCTCGGTAATGCACATCATTATAAGCCTTGCAAGCAATGTGACCAATGAGTTGGTTACGGGATGATGCATTACAGAGCGAGTAAAGAGACTTGCCGGTGACGAGATTGAACTAGGTATTGGATACCGACGATCGAATCTCGGGCAAGTAACATACCGATGACAAAGGGAACAACGTATGTTGTTATGCGGTTTGACCGATAAAGATCTTCGTAGAATATGTAGGAGCCAATATGGGCATCCAGGTCCCGCTATTGGTTATTGACCGAGAATAGTTCTAGGTCATGTCTACATAGTTCTCGAACCCGTAGGGTCCGCACGCTTAAGGTTTCGATGGCGATGCTTATATTATGAGTTTATGAGTTTTGATGTACCGAAGGAGTTCGGAGTCCCAGATGAGATCGGGGACATGACGAGGAGTCTCGAAATGGTCGAGACGTAAAGATCGATATATTGGACGACTATATTCGGACATCGGAAAGGTTCCGAGTGATTCGGGTATTTTTCGAGTACCGGAGAGTTACGGGAATACGTATTGGGCCTTATTGGGCCATACGGGAAAGAAGGAAAAGGGCCTCAAGGGTGGCCGCACCCTTCCCTTGGTCTGGTCCGAATTGGACTAGGGAAGGGGCGCCTTCCTTCCTTCTCCTTTTCCCTTCCCTTTCCTTCTCTCCTACTCCTACTACATGGAAGGTTTCCTAGTTGGACTAGGAAAGGGAATCCTACTCCGGTGGGAGTAGGACTCCCCTAGGGCGCGCATATAGAGAGGGCGGCCCTCCCTCCTCCACTCCTTTATATACGGGGCAGGGGCACCCCATGGACACACAAGTTGATCTACGGATCGTTCCTTAGCCGTGTCTGGTGCCCCTCCACCATATTCCACTTGGTCATATCGTCATGAGCTTAGCGAAGCCTGCGCCGGAGAAGTCATATCGTCAGCGGAGCTTAGGCGAAGCCTGCGTCGGTGGAGCATCATCATCGCCACCACGCCGTCGTGCTGATGGAACTCATCCCGACACTTTGCTGGATCGAGTCCGGGGATCGTCATCGAGCTGAGCGTGTCTGCGTAACTTCGGAGGTGCCGTCGTTCGGTACTTGGATCGATCGGATCGTGAAGACGCACGACTACATCAACAGCGTTGTTATAACGCTTCCGCTTACGGTCTACGAGGGTACGTGGACATACACTCTCCCCTCTCGTTGCTATGCATCACCATGATCTTGCGTGTGCGTAGGAAATTTTTTGAAATTACTACGTTCCCCAACAGTGGCATCCGAGCCTAGGTTTTTATGGTTTGATGTTTTGCACGAGTAGAACACAAGTGAGTTGTGGACGGTATAAGTCATACTACCTACCAGCATGTCATATTTTGGTTCAGCGGTATTGTTGGATGAAGCGGCCCGGACCGACATTACGCGTACGCTTACGCGAGACTGGTTCTACCGACGTGCTTTGCACACAGGTGGCTGGCGGGTGTCGGTTTCTCCAACTTTAGTTGAACCGAGTGTGACTACGCCCGGTCCTTGCGAAGGTTAAAACGGAGTCTATTTGACAAACTATCGTTGTGGTTTTGATGCGTAGGTGAGAACGGTTCTTGCTAAGCCCGTAGCAGCCACGTAAAATTTGCAACAACAAAGTAGAGGGCGTCTAACTTGTTTTTGCAGGGCATGTTGTGATGTGATATGGTCAAGACATGATGAGATATAAGTTGTTGTATAAGATGATCATGTTTTGTTGAAGTTATCGGCAATGGCGAAGCCCTATGGTTGTCTCTTTGTTGCATAAGATGCAAGTGCCAAATAATTGCTTTACTTTATCGCTATGCGATAGCAATAGTTGCAAGAGCAATAGTTGGCGAGACAACCATGTGATGACACATTGATATAGATCAAGATGATGAAGATCATGGTGTCGTGCCGGTGACGATAAAGATCATGACAGTACTTTGGAGATGGAGATCAAAGGCGCAAGATGATCATGGCCATATCATGTCACATATTTTGATTGCATGTGATGTTTATCTATTATACATCTTATTCTTGCTTTGATTGTCGGTAGCATTTTAAGATGATCTCTCACTAATTATCAAGAAGTGTTCTCCCTGAGTATGCACCGTTGCCAAAGTTCGCGTGCCCGGACACCACGTGATGATCGGGTGTGATAAGCTCTCGTCCATCTACAACGGGTGCAAGCCAGTTTTGCACACGCGAATACTCAGTTAAACTTGACGAGCCTAGCATATGCGGATATGGCCTCGAGCACGGAGACCGAAAGGTCGGCGTGAATCATATAGTAGATATGATCAACATAGTGATGTTCACCATTGAAAACTACTCCATCTCACGTGATGATCGGTTATGGTTTAGTTGATTTGGATCACGTGATCACTTAGATGACTAGAGAGATGTCTGTCTAAGTGGGAGTTCTTAAGTAATATGATTAATTGAACTTAAATTTATCATGAACTTAGTCCTGGTAGTATTTTGCAAATTATGTTGTAGATCAATAGCTCGCGTTGTTGCTTTCATATGTTTATTTTCATATGTTCCTAGAGAAAATTGTGTTGAAAAATGTTAGTAGCAATGATGCGGATTGGATCCGCGATCTGAGGTTTATCCTCAATGCTGCATGTAAGAATTATGTCCTTAATGCACCGCTAGGTGATGACCTATTGCAGGAGCGTATGCGCACGTTATGAGCGTTTGGCTAGCTCAATATGATGACTACTTGATAGTTTAGTGCACCATACTTAACGGCTTAGAATCGGGACTTCAAAGACGTTTTGAACGTCATGGACCATATGAGATGTTCCAGGAATTCAAGTTAATATTTCAAGCAAATACCCGAGTTGAGAGATATGAAGTCTCCAACAAGTTCTATAGCTAAAAGATGGAGGAGAATCGCTCAACTAGTGAGCATGTGCTCAGATTGTCCGAATACTTCAATCGCTTGAATCAAGTGGGAGTTAATCTTCCGGATAAGATAGTGATTGACAGAATTCTCTAGTCACCATCACTAAGTTACTAGAACTTCGTGATGAACTATAATATCTTGAGGGGATGACGAAAACGATTCCGAGCTCTTCGTGATGTTGAAATCAACGAAGGTAGAAATCAAGAAAGAGCATCAAGTGTTGATGATTGACAAGACCACTAGTCTCAAGGAAAAGGGCAAAGGGAAGAAGGGGAACTTCAAAAGGAACGGCAAGCAAGTTGCTGCTCGAGTGAAGAAGCCCAAGTCTGGACCTAAGCACGAGACTAAGTACTTTTGCTGCAATGGAACTGGTCACTTTGGAAGCGGAACTACCCCCTGAATATTTGGTGGATAAGAAGGATGGCAAAGTGAACAAAGGTATATTTGATATACAGATTATTGATGTGTATTTTACTAGTGTTCATAGCAACCCCTCGGTATTTGATAATCGTATAGTTGCTAAGAGTAGTAACTTGAAACGGAGTTAAGGAATGAACAGAAACTAGTTGAAGGGGAAGTGACGATGAGTGTTGGAAGTAGTTCCAAGATTGATATGATCATCATCGCACACTCCCTATACTTTCGGGATTAGTGTGGAACCTAAATAAGTGTTATTTGGTGTTGAGCATAAATATGATTTGATCATGTTTATTGCAATACGGTTATTCATTTAAGTAAGAGAATAAATTTTTGTTACATTTACATGAATAAAACCTTATATGGTTACACACCCAATGAAAATGGTTCATTGGATCTCGATCATAGTGATACACATATTCATAATATTGAAACCAAAAGATGCAAGTTAATAATGATAGTGCAACTTATTTGTGGCACTGCCGTTTAGGTCATATTGGTGTAAAGCGCATGAAGAAAACTCCATGCTGATGGACTTTTGGAATCACTTGACTATGAATCATTTGATGCTTGCGAACCGTGCCTTTTGGGCAAGATGACTAAAACTCCGTTCTCCGGAACAATGGAACAAGCTCTTGACTTATTGGAAATAATACATACCGATGTATGCGATTCAATGAGTGTTGATGCTCGTGGCAAGTATCGTTATTTTCTGACCTTCACAAGATGATTTGAGCAGATATGGGTATATCTACTTGATGAAACATAAGTCTGAAATAGTTGAAAAGTTCAAAGAATTTCAGAGTGAAGTGGAAAAATCATCGTAACAAGAAAATAAAATTTCTGCGATCTAATCGCAAAGACCAATAATTGAGTTACGAGTTTGGTCTTCAATTAAAATAATGTGGAATAGTTTCACAGCTCACGCCACCTGGAACACCACAATGTTATGGTGTGTCCGAACGTCGTAACCGCACTTTATTTGATATGGTGCGATCTATGATGTTTCTTACCGATTTACCATTATAGTTTTGGGGCTATGCATTAGAGACAGCTGCATTCACGTTAAAAAGGGCACCATCTAAATCCGTTGAGACGACAACATATGAACTGTGGTTTAGCAAGAAACCCAAGTTGACGTTTCTTAAAGTTTGGGGTCATGCGATGCTTATGTGAAAAAGTTTCATCCTGATAAGCTCGAACCCAAATCGGAGAAGTGCGTCTTCATAGAATACCCAAAGGAAATTGTTGGGTATACCTTCTATCACAGATCCGAAGGCAAAAACATTCGTTGCTTATAAATGGATCCTTTCTAGAGAAGGAGTTTCTCTCGAAAGAAGTGAGTGGGAGGAAAGTGGAGCTTGATAAGGTAATTTGTACCTTCTCCCGAATTGGAAAGTATTTCATCACGGAAATCAGTTCCAGTGATTCCTACACCAATTAGTGAGGAAGCTAATGATGATGATCATGTAACTTCAGATCAAGTCACTACCGAATCTCGTAGGTAAACCAAAGTGAGATCCGCACCAAAGTGGTACGGCAATCCTATTCTGGAAGTCATGCTACTAGATCATGACGAACCTACAAACTATGAAGAAGTGATGGTGAGCCCAGATTCCGCTAAATGGCTAGAAGCCATGAAATCTGAGATGGGATCCATGTATGAAAACAAAGTGTGGACTTTGGTTGACTTGCCCGAGGGTCGGCAAGCAATAGAAAATAAATGGATCTTCAAGAGGAAGACGGACGTTGATAGTAGTGTTACTATCTACAAAGCTCGACTTGTCGCAAAAGGTTTTGACAAGTTCAAGGTGTTAACTACAATGAGATTTTCTCAAGCTGTAGCGATGCTTAAGTCTGTCCGAATCATGTTAGCAATTGCCACAATTTATGAAATTTGGCAAATGGATGTAAAACTGCATTCCTGAATGGGTTTCTGGAGGAAGAGTTGTATATGATGCAACCAGAAGGTTTTATCGATCCAAAGGGAGCTAACAAAGTGTGCAAGCTCCAGCGATCCATCAATGGACTGGTGCAAGCATCTCAGAGTTGGAATACATGCTTTGATAAGTTGATCATAGCATATAGTTTTATCTGAGACTTGCGGTGAAGCCTGTAATTACTAGAAAGTGAGTGGGAGCACTACAAAGCATTTCGATAAGTATATGTGAATGACATATTGTAGATCGGAAATAATGTAGAATTATTCTCGCAAAGCATAAAGGAGTGTTTGAAAGGAGTTTTTAAAAGAAAGACCTCGGTGAAGCTGCTTACATTTTTAGAATCAAGATATATAGAGATAGATCAAGACGCTTGATAAGTTTTTTTCAATGAGTACATACCTTGACAAGATTTTGAAGTAGTTCAAAATGGAACAGTCAAAGAAAGAGTTCTTGCCTGTGTTACAAGGTGTGAAATTGAGTAAGACTCAAAACCCGACCACGGCGAAGATAGAAAGAGAATGAAAGTCATTCCCTATGCCTTGGCCATAGGTTCTATAAAGTATGCCATGTTGTGTACCAAATCTATTGTATACCCTACAATCGAAGTTTGGCAAGGAGTACAATAGTGATCTAGGAGTAGATCATCGACAGCGGTCAAAATTATCCTTAGTGGAATAAGGATATGTTTCTCGATTATGGAAGTGATAAAAGGTTCGTCGTAAAGGGTTACGTCGATGCAAGTTTTGACACCGATCTGGATGACTCTAAGTCTCGATCTAGATACATATTGAAAGTGGGAGCAATTAGCTAGAGTAGCTCCGTGCGGAGCATTGTAGACATAGAAAATTGCAAAATACATAACGGATCTGAATATGAAAGACCCGTTGACTAAGATTCTCTCACAAGCAAAACATGATCACAGCTTAGTACTCTTTGGGTGTTAATCACATAGCGATGTGAACTAGATTACTGAATCTAGTAAACCCTTTGGGTGTTGGTCACATGGCGATGTGAACTATGGGTGTTAATCACATGATGATGTGAACTATCGATGTTAATCACATGGTGATGTGATCTAGATTATTGACTCTAGTGCAAGTGGGAGACTCAAGGAAATATGCCCTAGAGGCAATAATAAAGTTATTATTTATTTCCTTATATCATGATAAATGTTTATTATTCATGCTAGAATTGTATTAACAGGAAACATAATACATGTGTGAATATATAGACAAACAGAGTGTCACTAGTATGCCTCTACTTGACTAGCTTGTTAATCAAAGATGGTTATGTTTCCTAACCATAGACAAAAGAGTTGTTATTTGATTAACAAGGTCACATCATTAGTTGAATGATCTGATTGACATGACCCATTCCATTAGCTTAGCACCCGATCGTTTAGTATGTTGCTATTGCTTTTATCCATGACTTATACATGTTCCTGTAACTATGAGATTATGCAACTCCCGTTTACCAGAGGAACACTTTGGTGCTACCAAACGTCACAACGTAATCGGGTGATTATAAAGGAGTACTACAGGTGTTTCCAAAGGTACATGTTGGGTTGGCGTATTTGAGATTAGGTTTTGTCACTCCGATTGTCGGAGAGGTATCTCTGGGCCCTCTCGGTAATGCACATCATTATAAGCCTTGCAAGCAATGTGACCAATGAGTTGGTTACGGGATGATGCATTACAGAGCGAGTAAAGAGACTTGCCGGTGATTTAGATTGAACTAGGTATTGGATACCGACGATCGAATCTCGGGCAAGTAACATACCGATGACAAAGGGAACAACGTATGTTGTTATGCGGTTTGACCGATAAAGATCTTCGTAGAATATGTAGGAGCCAATATGGGCATCCAGGTCCCGCTATTGGTTATTGACCGAGAATAGTTCTAGGTCATGTCTACATAGTTCTCGAACCCGTAGGGTCCGCACGCTTAAGGTTTCGATGGCGGTTATATTATGAGTTTATGAGTTTTGATGTACCGAAGGAGTTCGGAGTCCCAGATGAGATCGGGGACATGACGAGGAGTCTCGAAATGGTCGAGACGTAAAGATCGATATATTGGACGACTATATTCGGACATCGGAAAGGTTCCGAGTGATTCGGGTATTTTTCGGAGTACCGAAGAGTTACGGGAATACGTATTGGGCCTTATTGGGCCATACGGGAAAGAAGGAAAAGGGCCTCAAGGGTGGCCGCACCCTTCCCTTGGTCTGGTCCGAATTGGACTAGGGAAGGGGCGCCTCTTCCTTCCTTCTCCTTTTCCCTTCCCTTTCCTTCTCTCCTACTCCTACTACATGGAAGGTTTCCTAGTTGGACTAGGAAGGGGAATCCTACTCGGTGGGAGTAGGACTCCCCTAGGCGCGCCATAGAGAGGGCCGCCCTCCCTCCTCCACTCCTTTATATACGGGGCAGGGGCACCCCATGGACACACAAGTTGATCTACGGATCGTTCCTTAGCCGTGTGCGGTGCCCCCTCCACCATATTCCACTTCGGTCATATCGTCATGGAGCTTAGGCGAAGCCTCGCGCCGGAGAAGTCATATCGTCATGAGCTTAGGCGAAGCCTGCGTCGGTGGAGCATCATCATCGCCACCACGCCGTCGTCTTGATGGAACTCATCCCCGACACTTTGCTGGATCGGAGTCCGGGATCGTCATCGAGTGAGCGTGTGCGTAACTTCCGGAGGTGCCGTGACGTTCGGTACTTGGATCGGTCGGATCGTGAAGACGACGACTACATCAACAGCGTTGTTATAACGCTTCCGCTTACGGTCTACGAGGGTACGTGGACATACACTCTCCCCTCTCGTTGCTATGCATCACCATGATCTTGCGTGTGCGTAGGAAATTTTTTGAAATTACTACGTTCCCCAACAATCTGGTGGGTGACCAGTGGAGATTTGATTTCTCTTTGGTCGGGTTTAAGACCGATCCGATCGTAATCTGTGGCGATTCCCAGGGTGGCGATGCGATCAAGGAGCTCGTTTAAAGACGAAAACTCCGCCGGATCCATCTGCTTGGAGTGTTTAGGGTCAATACGAAGGGGATTTTCGATGGCCCAAGAGGTCATCGTCGGCTTAACGGCCGAACGGGCGGTCATGGTAAAGCCGCCCAGCTGGAGGGTTTGTCCTGGGGCCAGTTCTCCTCCGGCGGTGATATCGTCTTTAAGGACGAGGCGAGTCATCGACCGTGTCATTAACGGCACAATGGAACTCTCAATGAAAGCACCAATGTCGGTGTCAAAACCGGCGGATCTCGGGTAGGGGGTCCCGAACTGTGCGTCTAAGGTCGATGGTAACAGGAGACAGGGGACACGATGTTTACCCAGGTTCGGGCCCTCTCTATGGAGGTAATACCCTACTTCCTGCTTGATTGATCTTGATGAATATAAGTATTACAAGAGTTGATCTACCACGAGATCGTAATGGCTAAACCCTAGAAGTCTAGCATGTATGTCTATGGTAATGAGTATATCCCTTTCCGGACTAAGTCCTCCGGTTTATATAGACACCGGGAGGATATAGGGTTACACAAGGTCGGTTACAAAGAAAGGAATCTACATATCCAGTCGCCAAGCTTGCCTTCCACGCCAAGGAGAGTCCCGTCCGGACACGGGTGCGGTCTTCGGTCTTTGTATTTTCACAGCCCATCAGTCCGGCCCATGGCTAACAGGCCGGACGCCCGAGGACCCCTTAATCCAGGACTCCCTCAATAGCCTACAAGTTATAGGTGACGATGGCAAGCGTAAACTGAGGACCTCGAAGTGGAGATGTACTAAGGCGTGGGACGAGGAGCTATAATTTCGTGCCATGGTGCAATTTTTAAATTTGGTACCACGGCAATGTTTTCTGAAACAGTCACCATGACAACATTTTCTGAAATTGCCGCCACGGCAGTGTTTTTGAAACGGTTGCCACGACAATGAAATATTAGCCGTCACGACGCTTCAACTGAAGATTGAAGATGGTCATGGAGGATTCTTAGTGCCCAGTGCTATACCATATCATGCTTTTATGATTGAGAGGATTGTCCTCTAAGAGTGTCAAGAAGGATTTTGTCCTACTGCATACTTGCAATGTTCTCCTACTAATGCTATGGATGATGAGACTTACGTATTTGCTTGCTTCCAAGAAACCCGAACTTCAAAATGTTTGGGATAGTTATGTGATATTCTTGGAACTAAAAATTGTTTTCAGAAACAAACAAAGGTTAAAAGATATATGATATCTAAAGAAGTGCTTTGTTTGTGAGTTCTGGTGAAGCATTCAACTATGTTTGAGACTAGAATGTGTAAGATCCGTAAGAACTCCAGTCATGAGTTGATAGTGAGAACTTAAAGAGAAAGAATAAAACCAAAGGATGTAATGAGACTTACATGCCTATCGAAGTTTGGAGCTCACACCATTCTTAAAAAGTTAGATAATTCTTCTGTTGAGTGGGAGAAGTACTAGAAGTAAAACTATATATAAGAAGTTTAGAGGCGGAAAGAAAAGAAGACTGAATGTCCAGCTCAGGTATGAATGTCATATAATTTATAAGATGTAGACAAAGTTGGTCAAGTAAAGTGTGATTCTTGAGAATTGTGATTAAAATTGTTTAACACTAAATTCTTCGGGAATTGTGGTTAAAGGTTGATCACAAGGATACCGACTCGACTGCATGTTGTTGCGAATCTATGCAGGAACTACTATGGCCTAATGACCTCCAACAAATTAACGAGGTTAAAATATGTTTTGAAATTTTTGTAAAAGTTATGATACTTTTGCATCAACATATTACCTTTGAATTTATTGTCATAATTCATTTTAGAGTTTTGTACGCTCTAGTTGTGACGCCCCCGATTCAACCGTACACTAATCATACACGCAAACATGTACGATCAAGATCAGGGACTCACGGGAAGATAACACAACACAACTCTAGACAGAAATAAAATAATGCAAGCTTTATATTACAAGCGAGGGGCCTCGAGGGCTCGAATATATAGCTCGATACACAAGAGTCAGCGGAAGCAACAATATATGAGTACAGACATAAGTTAGACAAGACTGCCTTAAGAAGGCAAACTCAAAAGCAACAACGATCGAAGAGGCAAGGCCTCTTGCCTGGTACCTCCTAACTACTCCTGGTCTTCGGCGGCCTCCATGTAGTAGTATCCACCATCTGGTTGCATCAACCTGAAAGGAGAAGGAAGGGGGAAAGGGGGTAGCAAAGCAACCGTGAGTACTCATCCAAAGTACTCACAAGCATCAGATCTATACTAAGTATGCATTGGTATCAAATGGAAGGGTTGTATCTGTGGACTGAACTGCAGAATGCCAGAATAGAGGGGAAGGCCTAGCCTATCGAAGACTAGCATCTTCAAGCAGCTCCAAGCATCTTGCAGCATGTAGAAGAGTAAAGAATAGCACTTTATAATTAACAAACATGTTGCAGCATTAACGCCCAGAGATCCTTCCTCGACTCCCTACGAGAAAGCAATCTCGGGACCACATATCCATCACATATCTCAAGTATCCATTTCTAGTTATATAAGATCCGGATACAAGTCTGAACGTCCATTACCGTGGACACGGTATTCGAATATATATCTTCCCTGTAGGGGTGCACCACGTTACCCAACACGCTCGATCACTCTGGTCGGACACACTTTCCTGGGTCATGCCCGGCCTCGGAAGATCAACACGTCGCAGCCCTACCTAGGCTCAGCAGAGAGGCCCCCGCCGGTCTACATCCTAAGTGCCCCGGGGTCTTGGGCCCATCGCCCATTGCACTCTGGGTTGTTGCACGCAGGGTGAATGCCAGCACCACCTCGGATGGTCGACACGATCCGACCGTGCCGCCATGCTAAACTGGACGTCTGACAAAGCTTTGGCTGATATTGTGACGTCGAGGCCCATAACTATTCTCGCGTGGTGGTTAGTGCGTAAAGGCCAAAGGCCAACTCAGAACAAATACCCAAACCTGTTAGTGCATTGGGGGCTCGCGGAGACAAGCAGAGACTCACGATAATGTGACCGGTCGCCCGTCTCATGGACTTACGGCAGGGCCCGGGCGCCTTGGCCGTGACATGTAGAAAACTCACGGGTGCTCTACGGGCCCGCCCGACTTCCACATCAACTCGCGGGTACCACTCAGGGCCGACCCGACTTCAACAATGGTCTCAAGTAAAGTCCCGGTAACCGTGTGTCCAAAACATCAAGGAGGAAAACCAGAGGAATCACCCTCGGTGAATCCCACTCGATGTAATCATCAAGGTGAACGTAGGAGGAACCACCCTCGATGTTCACACTTGAGGGGTTACTGCAACGAGCCGTGCTCGGGAATGGTGAAGGAGGAACCACCCTCGTTGACCACGAACGAATAGCTACACTACAGAGTTTTCATCAGGAGTGTGTTGTGAGGTATCACCCTCGGCACTCGATAGTAGCTCTGCAGAGTCGAGCAACAAAAGGGGCGTGATGTGATGTAAGGTGTCGGGCTCTGGTCGTCGATCACGTTGATCGAGTCGTTGATGATGAAGTAGGGGCAACAAGGACAAGGTGGGGGTCACTGATGGATCACTAACCAACCTATACTAAGCAGTTTAGGATAAGCAGGTAAGGTACAATGAGCAGGTTACAAAAGCAGGCTATGCATCAGAATAGGAGCAATCAATTACAGTAGCAAAATCTAATGCAAGCATGAGAGAATGGAATGGGCAATATTGGGATGATCAAAGGGGGGGCTTGCCTGGAAGCTCCACTGAAAGGGAAGAAGGGTCGTCGTCGACGTAGTCGATCACAGGGGCATCAGCAGCGGTCTTGGGGTCTACCGAAGAGAAGAGGGGGGAAGAAACAATAAATACAGAGCAAACAAGAGCAATACTATGCATGACAAGTCAAAAAGCAGCACTAGGCGTGTTCTAACGCGATGCTACACGATACCGTTGATGGGGGGAAACATCCAGGAAAGTTTTCCCGAAGTTTGGCATTTTCGGACAGATGAATCGGAAGGGGAAGGTTGCATGTTCGCTATGCTAGGGATGTGTCACAAATAAATGGACCGTGTATTCGGATTCGTCTTGTCGTTCTGAACAACTTTCATGTATAAAACTTTTTCATCCGACTTACGGTTAATTTTCTACGGATTTCTAAAGTTTTATCAATATTCTGAAATCATTATTAATTCGAAAATAAATATTAAAACGCTTAGATGCACCCAAAGACAAGGTACATGTAATTGCACCCAGTGGCTGACGGTGAGCTAGGGGGTCCTAGTTGACCAGTCAACGTTTGGCTGGTCAAAAGGGGGTGGGGGCCCCTGTCATTGAGACATCTAACTAATTATAGATAAATTAGCTAGTTGATTAAGTTAATTAACTAATTAATTAATTTTTTAACATTGTTATTTATTTTTTTTAGCTTTTTTTAACAGGAAAAGGGGCCTAGGGGCCCCACTGGGTAGAGACCAAGGGGTTAGCGGGCGACGGGCGTGAATAGCGCCGGGCGAGGCGGACCCGCACTGCTCATGAGCACATGCCCGGCATGGCCACGGCCACGGCTCGGCGCCGCAAAAAGCGCGCGGCACGCAGGCCGGGCTGGCGGCCGGAATGCAATGGCGACTGCAGGCGCTGAGTCTTGGCGCGCAGCGCAGCCGCAACAGCAGAGGAAGTGCAATGACGACGGCGGGCAGCGGCGAAGCGAAAAGGGCAACCGAGACGGCCGCCCGGCTGGCCAGGGCAAGCACCGGGCGTGGTGGGAGGTTCGGTGATAGCTCGCGGCAAGGCGACGCAGCAGAAGCTTCAGCGCGGCAAAGCGAGCGGAAGGTCAAGCGGTGCGGGCAACGCCGACGGCGACGCAGCGCCAGCAGAGCGGAAAGGGGAGCGATGAGGCGCATAGCGGCAACGCGTGCGGCATGGGCCAAACACGGGAGAGCTTCGGCTCTCATGGCGATGGGGGGCTTCGGGCACGGATACGCGGAGTAAACAGGGGGGATCAACGCAAGCTCACCAGAGGAGCACATGGAGGCTCGGTGGTTGCTTAGTAGCAGCAGAAAACTGGCAACCGTCGGAGAAGCTCGTCGGAGCCAAAGATGGAGACCAGGTCGCAGTGCTCGCTGCAGGGGTCCCTCCATGATCCAACGGGCGAGGAGGATGGAGCAGTAGACGGCAGTGCTCTCGGACTCGGTCTTGCGGCGCGGGGACGATGGTGACCGCAGGATCGACAAAGGCGGCAGCGACGGTGGTGCTCGGGTGGTGCGAACAGAGGAGGATAGCGACGCGCGGGGGGGGGGGGGGAGGAGGAGGTGAGGTCTAGAGTTGCCAACGGGGTCGAGGGGGGGGTTCTTATGCCTTTTGGTAGCCGGGGGATCGTCGACACGCGCCATGGCGCGCCTGGATGCCCGCCACGATCCCCTGATGAACAGAGGAAGGAGGAACGAGTGGAGTGGGTTGGGCAAGGTGGGTTGGCCAGTTGGGCCGGTTGGCCATCTGGGTCAAGGCCCAGCAAGGAGGGGGACTTTTCCTTTTTCACATATTTAAAATTGTTGTCAATTTTAGCTACTGTTTTCTATTAAATTGCAAAACTAAAAGAGTTTTGTTAGAAAAGAGACTTGTCACATAAAACAAGCACATCAATTCTAGGAGTCACAAAAAGTTTGAGGCCAAAAGGAGTTGCCTAACCATTTTTAGAAATTGAAAAGGCCAATTTTAAAAAGTTGTTGGACAACTAAATAAATACCAGGGGCACTTCGGCCTAACCATTAACGGAGGATTACTGTAGCTTAATTATCCAGGCGTCACACTAGTCCATTGCATAGAAGTTGCAAAGAGGTTGTTCACAAGAGAACAATAGTTGATCGATATAATGAACAAAAGGACCATACTCCTATTGTGAATAGGATGTAAGTTATGAATATTGATGATATAGAATTAAACATCCATAACACTAACGCCTAAATGTCGCAAGACTAAAAGAATATCACAATGTGTGGCACTGCATTTAGTTACATTGGAGAAACCCGCATGGACAAATTCCATAGTGATGGATTTTGGAGTCATATGATTACGAATCATCTCACACTTGCAACTTTCATCCAAATAGTGAAGTGAACTAAAATACCGTTCACAGGCCATAAAGAACAAGCAACAAAATAATTGAAAATATGCATATTGATGTATCTAGTCCAATAAGTGTTATTGCAAGCAATGGATTTATCTATCTTCAAGGATGACTCGAGTAGGTATTTATACTTACTAATTGAGACATAAATCTGGATCTTTTGAAATGCTTCAAAAGATTTTGAGAACAAAGTAGAAATTATTGTAATAAGAAAATTATGTTTTTACAATTGGATTACAGAAAAGAATATTTTAAGTTATAAATTTAGCAAATGTCTGATGAGCTGTGAAAAGTATTGTATAGCTTGCACCTTCTAGAAAAACTATTAAGAGTACAATGTTTTGAATAGATGTAATCAAGCTATGTATGACATGGTGCGATCAAAGATGACATTTATTATTTCACCAATATATTTTTAATGTAATGCTTTAGAAACTGTGGCTTTTACACTAAAAGAATGCCATCAAATTTATTGAAATAAGTACTACCTTGTAGGCAATCCTAAACGGTTGAGTCTATCACTACGCTAAGGCAAAGTGTTTTGTTAGAGAGTGCAATTTTTTGGAAAAAAATATTTTATGCAATAGAATGAGTGGAAGGACAATGCAACTTAACAAGATTGCAGATTCATCGTGTCAGGTCAAAGAAAAAAACACTAGAAGTGATTCTAGAATTTTCTATATACTACAGTCGAACTTGCAGCTGCACCATATAGGTTGGAAAAAATCATGCAGACCTTTACGGTATGCAAATGAAATATTGTTGAAACAAACAATGAACCTATAATATACAGAGTAACATTTATGGACCCTGACATCAAAATTGGCAATACGTCAAAATAACCCGAGATAGTATCCATGCACATAATTCAAGTTTAGAACTTGATAGACCCTCTGAAAAATTTGAAGTCTATAGTATAGTGATGGATCTATATATTAACAAAGATAAAAATGTTTTATAATGTTTAGTTTATGACAAGATAACCAGTCCAGCGGGAACGCGAAGCGCAAACGAACATGAGCTGCTATACCGATTCCCTCGCTGGCCATCGGGGACCTAGTGGTAAGGCCATGATCCGCAGGGGAAGGGATCACTCATTCTTCTATTGGGGACAGGTACACGAACGACAACTCCAAACGTCAGACAAGTTGATTATGACTGAGATTGTCTTATCATAATAATACTTAAAGTCGCGAACCAACATGTGGTTGGTACCCCACACTGAGAACTGTCGCAGTCTTTCGGATTTATTTTGGCAATTCCGGCAATACGTTTTCTATGGGAGAAGGCGTTCCCGACTACAAGACGCCTACGGTGACTTGATATGCCGGCTCAGTCTCTCGAAAGTACTCATAAGGGTAGGGTGTGCATATGCGCGTTTATAAGGATGAGTGTATGCACGTTTATACGAGCGCTTGCGTATATACTGTATTCAAAAAAATACTTAAAGTCAGTTCAGCTTAAACTAGCAATTACTAAATATTTTAGTTATGAGATATAACGGATGGTCGAAGGTAATTTTTCAATCCAAAGAATGCTAGTATTAGGGGACCAAAGGCGTTCCAAAGTTGGTGTTGCCACAACAAAACTACAAAGGCAGCAAACTAAAAATTGGATATGAAATTGGATTTCATTTCCAATTTCATATCCTTAATTTTTCTTGTCACAATGGTCATTTGATTATCAGGATTGAAATCTTCAGGATTTTTGAGGATTTGTGATCGATTTTGAAAGAATTTTTTCATTTACTAATGTGTTTCATGAATAGTGTTCAAGAGAAGAATTCATGTGAATCAAACAAGCCCTAGAAAATCTCAAACTGTCTTCCTCCACAGCTGCCTTTATTTACATCCACATCTCCTCAAAACTTGCTTCATGAGCCAAAAGGAGCGCCCAAGTTCGATTTCGTCTACAACAACTCATAATCAAAATGTGACTATTTCTCTCCAATTTGCTCCACCTCATGAAAAAACCTGTCACAACTTCTGACGGCAGCTTAACCGGCACGTTCGTACATGCCCTTGAGGCAAGTCCAAATGCATCGATAAGTGTAGCTCAGATCAGCGTCAGTCATGACCTCATGGGAAGCTGTATTCGAGAAACAAAATTGTTCCTATTGGTGTGCTCATTTTATTAATACTACTTTATTATCTGAGCCATTAGCTTTCTGTATTAGAGCGTGGGATAGTTATTTATGTATTTAAAATTGGTTTCATTTTAATAAGAAAATGAACGAGGTGCGAGTAATGAAAACAAGGTGTAGTGCTTCCTGCAAGAAACTTTTGTCTTGCTGTTTCAAGTTTGCTGTTGGACATAAATACAATCTTCGTTTTTTATTGCAATATAAGCTGCCTCTGATGTAACATCAAACAAGCACAATCGTTCCCAAAGACATAATCCCATGAGCAGCAAACCAACAAATTATTCTTCTCAAGAAGTAAGCAAGTCAAGGAAATAGAAATGTTGGTCAAATCCAGGCCCGCGAGATCAAAGCCCGAAGGCGTCAAGACGAGCAGACATATGCAAACCACCGGTATCGGTACTCTCCGTGCACATTACCATGCTTCCTTCCTCCCTCGATCCAGAGCATCGGCTTGTTGTGCACGGCACAGATTCAAACTAGAAATGAAGATGCAAAGAGAAGCGATAAGAAACATTTTCGGTTGATCAGATAATTGTAGTCTGTATTTTGGTCAACACAACAGTCAAGTTTCTGTACAGGCTTATCCTCACATCAACCAAAGCAAAGAATACTCGTCTTTGAAGCGAAATACAAGAAAAATTCCCAGAGAGAACCGAAAAGCAGAACAGAAATAGTAAAAGTTGAGCAAAAAAGCAGTATTGGGCAGGCTCAGAAGGATCCATTGGTTTCTCTCAATCAGGAGGAGGGAAACTAAGTTCCCGTCCCTCAGAAAATCCCTTTACCGTTGCGCATCACAGCCGCCAACAAGATTGGGCCAATAATGAAAGGCAAGAGCGAAACGACGAGCAAAAACAAGCAAAATTGTAGCACAGGGGCTACAAGAGACTCATCGTGCTCATGGGGGAGGGGACGGCGGCGCAAAGGGAGGAAGTTGGTCGGTCGATAGGTTAGATTGTGATGTTGGGAACCTTCGGCTTATATATAGGCGAGACTGGTGGGCTAGGGTTTGGATGGTTAGGGCTTATTTGGGCTTCACCTTCTGCTTTGTGAAGGCCCATTCTATCCGGTATGAGGAGGGTTCCGCTAAAAAGAAAAACAGTGTAAAGAGTAGGCAAAAAAATAAAAAAGATCCATTGGTCCTCCCTTTGTCGAACTGAAAAAAATCTAGCTGTTTGCCACATCTCCTTGTCGTCTCTACTTCGGGACTGGGGGGCAGCTAAAAATACACTTAGACTAGAAAAGGCTAAAAATGCATTTATTTTAACCAACATCTCTTTTTTTAGGGAATGGCCTTGTGCACACTTTGTTCATACTCAAATGACAGTTGTATCGAACAAAATGTCCGGTAAAACAAAGCTAGGAGAATTGATGTTCCACCCACCACTACTTTTGAATCATGCACACATCTGGGAATGTTATGTGACATCAGATTAGCTTCCCTAAGGCAGTGAGTGAAAAGAGGCCTCGAGTGAAAATCATTGAGCTGATTTTCTATGAACCCTCCGAAAACAGTCTGCAAGAATTGTCGTATAGGGACTTCACACTTCGATTACTCGATTGAATGCTTGTATAATCTCTAGAGAATTTGTCTCCGTCGTGACATGCTTGCATCCCAGCTCTTCCACCACTCTGAGACCCCTTTGCATAGTTATAGCCTTTGTTGTCTTACATTCATATAACCAACTTTTCCGTTGAGATTTCCCGTCCCACCTCATTTCACCCCCACATATGGCGAGAAACACGGCTCTCCCCCGTTTTCGGTGATCGTCATTGTCCTGCAACCGTGCTCGACCTCTGCCACTTCTTGCTTGCGAAAATGGGGGCTATGTAAGAGTTGCTTTAACATTTTGTCAAGATTTTTGAGCCCACACATGGCATCCATGCTCTATATTTGCAAAGTGATTTTGTATACACAATGTAAAGTGTGGGAAAAAACAGTGGAATGTCGTGCTACAACAAGTACAAGGTCACACAAGAAAGTACACGACAAAGTAGATAGAGAAGGAAAGTAGTAGATATTTGGTGCAGCGATTCGGTGCCCAGGCTCATCTGCACCCGGTCTCAAAAAATTCAAAACAAATACTAGAAAAATTAAAAAAAAAATCATTTTTTTCCCATTGTAGACAATTTATTGCGTGAGGTTCCCTCCAAATTTTAGCTCATTTGGATATCTGAGTGCTCTCAGCAAAAATGACAAATCGGGTCAAAATAGTACATAAACAGTAAACAGTTTTACAGACCCCGAATTTGTCTTTTTTGCCGAGAGTTGCTCGGTTGTCCAAATGATTTGAAAATTAGGGCCGACCTCACGCATCAAATTGTCTACCATAGGAAAAAAAATTGGAATTTTTTTAATTTGTTTAGTATTTGTTTTAATTTTTTTATTCAACACGGGTGCAGATGAGCCCGGGCTTAGAAAGGGATTTTCCATATTTGGCATAATTCATAGCGGATATTTCCAATTTAGTTATCGTGCTGTATTTTTATGACACGACGAGATGTTAATGACGTTGATATCTTGTCTTCGTAAAATTTGCGACGGTGTCATGTATACTGTTCTCACGGCTCAGCGCTTGGAGTGGTAACCATGGTGCTCAATCTACACACATTCACTACCACCCGATGTCTAATCAAGCTTCATCGGGACATAACTTTTTTTTTTTGCAGTTTTTAAATTCTAGAACCTGTGATAGATTGATGTATATGACTTGATTTGCTCGGTACAAAACAAATCGACTTTTCAATTTATGCAGGAAGGATCCGTCCACAAAGCATGACATTTCAGTTTCTCGAAAGCTGGCCTACGCGTTATTCCTAATCCTCTCAATGCAGCACCAACAACAAAAGCAACCCAAAGACGAGCAGTTAAAAAAATGCCTTTCTTTCTTAATAACAGCAGGAGCATTTACATCACTCATACGTCATTACAACGGCATCGCTGAAGCAGGACCCCGAACAACAGTCAGACAAGCACACACTGCCGTCATCATTTGTTGTTAGGTCAGCCCAAAAATTGTGCTTCCAGCAGCAAAAAAATAAAGAAAAAAACATTTGGCTACATGGTGCCTCTATAATCAGTTAATTCTAAGCAAAACATTGTCAGGTAACAAGAACAACACATGTCAACCAAAATCGGTAAAAAAAAACATTTGTTTACTGTGATGTTCTATGTAAATGTACACAGGTATGGAGCAAAAATGGGCAGCAATTAGCTTAAGGTGATGCATATGTACACAAATTTAAGAGTCAGGTGGTTGCCGACGTCCTCGTCCAGCCTCTGCGAGTTTGCTCATTAGCGGTTTCATCTCCCGGTGTGTCTCCCAAACTGAAACACAGCAGAGAGGTCAATGTGCTTCTTCCTACATCACTAAAGCTATAAACATGTAATTAGACTTTGGTACATAAATTTCCACCAGACCTGGCCAGAGTTTACTAAAGTTACCATGGCTTTTACAAGAAAGGCTTCAAACAAATTCAAATAGGAAGCACAAATTAGTTTTTCTCGAACAAGTAATCACAATTAATCATTGCATGCTGTTGGTTAACACCCATTAAAGTTCATGTTCCCCTTTTCTCCATGATAATCAGAAAAAGGAATCACATACATTTAGTTTGCCACCGTTGTTACTCGATGGACTATCAAACATATCTAGTGCAGAAACACCAACAAGATGCAATCATGCAAAACTTTTTCCTTGTAATTATCAATTAAAAATGCATGATTAAACTAAGCAAATAGATATTGAGGGATGGTGGAGATTCTTGCCTGTTGGAACCTTCATAAATAGACCAATTGCAGAAGGGGGGAATTAGACCGCTCTTCTGAGCCCTCACCTAAGGTTCTGTGGCCACTCATTTAAAAGTTTGTAGGTTTAACATGCTCCTACTGCAATCTTCTCCCTGTTTAACAAATCATTATATCCGTGACAAATAAACATAGATGCAAGGCAGTAGAGGGCACTCAGGCATGAGAAGGATGCAATGTTCCAAAGAAAAAAAAAGGGAAATTTCACAAATATTTCTTACCGGTACAACAGTTAACAGTCGGGTTGCCTTCAATAACTTGAATTGCGTAACTCAACATACATCAAAACTGAGAACTTGGAATGTAGCAATTTACATCTGCAGGCTAACTCTTGGTTTAAAACCCATTTGGCAGAGGTCAAAATGATCACCCTAAAAGAATATTTCCAGGCAATAACGATGGCAATGTGACCCCTTCTCCCTTCATTCACACTAATATACTGATTCATCCCGGTTCACGCTTACACCCATTTGGTGGTACCATTATAACAGAAATGCCGAAGCAACCTGCCATCATATATCACTATTCACAGGAAAAATGTTTGTTCTATTATTTAACACTTTCATGGTTGATGGATTCCAATGAATGGCGAATCAGTTGTAGCAGGCCCTTGACATTGTGAAAACTGAATTCAAGGACTTCCCTAACAAGAGCAATACCATCAGCCTGATCCTTTCCAATATCAGTAACATAAGCAGCTAATGAACTTTGTGATTTTCTGGTTCCGTCAAATGCATAATTTATGTCATCTGCCTGCAAAGAACAGTCAAGAAATAAAATACTCTATTAGCAAATTGAACAGACATTTTACTGAATGATCATAAAGAAATTTTGTGATGCATTGCAGTGTATTAGAGTAGTTCAGTACTTCAGTGACCGGGATATATGTTGTCTTTTAGTTACCGTGAATTAGATAACTAGTCAGCCTGAACTAACAAGATAACTTGTAACATAAAACCAAATAGTTGAAGATTATTAGTATTCTTTAAATTTGAATTACCTGGAATATAAAGTATCCAGTAGCATCTTTCAATTCGTTTCCATTTACAAGACCTAATTATTCTGAACTACTAGAAATTAGCGCAGGCAATGCCACTGCAGTTGTAAAACAAGTGCATTTGCACAATAAGAGCAAATGACTAAACCGTCTGTCAGAATGAAGTCAAACTAATCTGATGTGGAATAGAAGGAAGTAATATTCTAGTTTTTACCATATATGAGGGACATATTTTTGGTAGGTAGTGGCCTGTCACATACTTAGATAGAGAAACAAAAGGAGAAGTTGGATGCCCTTCATCATTAATTTTCAGCAGACAGTTAGTTTTTCTAATTATATATCCACTCTTCAGTACCATCAGGTGCCATACTTCACCTTATCTAGCAAACTGAAGAGATCACGGAAAAACATTCTGCCAGAACAGGAAGCGAGATGATTTTTTTTGCAATCATTAAGCTCCATGAGAATATCATGTTTCTACAGCAAAAAATGCATTGTTTTGCAGTAAACTGAATGATAAATCACCGAATACAGAATTACTAGCTTGCGCAATGCTAAGTTTTTATAAGTTATCAACCAACAGTCAGTTCACATTTATCAAAAGCCTTAGCTCCAACAAATCTAATAGGACTCATGATACTGATATTGAATGTGAAAAACAGTAACTTACATAAGCAAGCAACCCCATCAAGTGATGATTGTTCCGGGGTATGGAATTGCCACCAATTTTAGGAGAGTACAAAGCTCTTGAAATAGCCTTAGCAGCTGTACTCTGGTTATTCAGATTATCAACATCTGAGGCAGAAGATGACGGTGACTCAGCTAGCCCAAAAAGAAGAAATTAAACAATCAGAAGGTCAATCGTTTCAAATAAAGATGAATGGCGAACTTATTCGCATTGATATGACAAAGATAAAATGAAGGTTGCCTTTGTCTAATAAATCTCACGGGAAAGATAACTTCCAAATAAAAGCTGACACACTTCCACTTTATTAATATCGACCAGACACTAAGTGTGCCTAATTTGGAGGTATATTTGGTTTGAGGAATGTGTCAGTCCTAGGATCATCCGTTAATAACCCTTAAAGTGGACTTTATGTGTGAACGGAAAATAAGGTGTATTGGTTCATCACCATGCAATTCTATAAAAGTTGAGGAATAAGGTTAACCGATTTTTTTTGGATCACTTGCCTCATGATAGACCAATCTATTTCTCAAACCAAACACTCAAGCAGGCCCTTATTATGACAGGTTGCAAGAATTATTTAAATAACTACGCAACTCGAGGGAAAACCTGGAGGAACCATCAAAGATGTTGCTTGCAATGCATGTTTGTCTTTAATAGCACCAGGATGTTTGTAGAAGGCAGCCTTCATATATGCCACTTCCACACATTTATAGGCCAAAGCAGCACTTGCCATTTTCTTAAGCCGCTCAAATTCACGGGCACAAAATCTAATGAAACAAATCAACAGTGAAACATTAGTATAGTTCATTGCAGGTGAGCATCATATGGCATTAAAATATGTATGTAAGAGTTGAGGAAATAAGTAGAACTGCCATCAATTAGCAACTACTCCCTCCGTTCCTGAATATAAGTCTTTTTAGAGACTTCAATATAGACTACATACGGATGTATATAGACATAGTTTAGAGTGTAGATTCACTCATTTTGCTCCGTATGTAGTCCATACTGGAATCTCTAAAAAGACTTATATTTAGGAACGGAGGGAGTAAATATGAAGGCTTGTCCGCAAGAAAGCAACATGTGATTACAAAGGATGGAAGCCCTAAAATACTAGCTACAGGAATAAGTAGCCATGAAGATAGGGTATATCAAACCAAATACTATTAACAGATAGACATACTGTCTGAATCTTAAAGAGACGGCATTGTTGCTTACCCACAGAGGTTTCCTGTTTCGGAATATAGTCTCATAGCTTGTATAGAATCCCCTTGCTTGGAGCTATCAATACTCGGAGCTTCCAACAGAGATGCAACATGGAGAAATTTCAGGCCAGCCTCAAAGCACATGTTAGCACTCTCAAGGTCATCTCCCTTTTCCTGCAACAAGGGATGCACATGAGGAGCAACACTCTGGATGAAAACATAGACACAAAGGTTTCGAGTAATTTACTAAATATTCAAACCTTTAAACGTTTAGACAAGTGCTTCAAATCCCGAGCCTCCTTCAGTAGCACAGATGTGTTTACTGGATTCAAAGCATCACGACTAAGAGTTGCTTGTTTTGTATTTTCAAGAACAGCCTTCTTTAGTTGCTTTGCCTTGTACGAGAGATCGCCATTTGATGAATCATTTAATGCTGGCTGCTGCTTGCTTCCTTTAACAGTTGATGGATTTGTTTTCATATCCTTCTGTTCTGCATCCCCTTTATCAGGCTTAACCTGTACTGGATGTTTCCCAGAAGTCAACTTTGCATGGTCACATTGGTTTGAACTAAGATGAGGTGGTGTTTTCCCGTTTTGAAGGGATGGTGGCAGTTTGTCATCACCGTTGCCACGTATTGAAAGGACCTGTGAATTAACTTTCTGTACCTTCACTGGATTCAACAGACCATTCCTTGTACCAAGTCCAGAATCTTCATTTTTGAGCATTCATTGTCTTGTTTATCCTTCTGCAACTCCCCATCCTTCAAAACATGATGATGCATATCTCCACTGAGGCAGCCAGAACCATGAGCCTTAGCATGATCGGAACCAGATCCAAAATCATTTTTTCCTTGGAAAATGACAAACAGCTTTTTCCTGATTCTTGAGAAAGTACTTTTCTGCAACTGCACTTGGATACCTTTTATGCTGATCCACAAGATTCTTATCGGAAGTTCTCAAGGGTGAAGAAGAAACTGACTCTACAGGAGAGGCCCTTGTTTCTTGAAAATCAACTTTACTCTTGTGGGAGCTAGACACCTTAGATGAACTGGAGGTAGCAGCTGCAGATGCTTGTGCATGACACATATTTTTCTTCATGGAGTTTTGAGAGAGCAGTGAATGCTGCTGGAGATGAGTATTCTCTTGGTGTTGCTCACTTAAACACTCTTTGTCACTATCAGTTCCAGCAATGGGGCCTCTGGCATGGGCAACTTTCCTATCATCTGCCTTCAAAAAATTCAGCTCTGGCATAGGGTTTTCCTTGGCATGATTACTTTCACTTAAAGCTTCTTCCACAGTATGCTTTGGAAAGGCATTGCTAACTACAGGGTCCGGACCACGCTTGCTTAGTTGCCTTTGTTTCGATTTTCTATTCTTAATGGACAATTCTGGAACATCGGATCGTCCTACATCTGAAGTCCTGATGCCCCCATTTGAGATAATTTTATCATCATTACACTTAACTAATGAAGATGAACCATACTTTCCCATGCTAGGTGAAACACCACTATACCGATGTAAGCTTTTTGGAGTTCCCTTGATTGAAGGACTGCTTTTGCTAATCTCAAACTCAGAGGGATGATGCTTGGCTGGCTCATTAGGTTCCTTCTTCATTTTCTTTGATGCCCTAAGACTATCATGATCAAATCCTACACTGCTGCTCTTCGATTCTGGATGCAGCCGGTCTACTGAAACAGTTTCACCTGCATAAATTGAACCATTAGAATCAAATGACTGAAATTAGGAATAGAGAAAATGCTCAAGACTTGCACCATCATCTGACGATCCTATGTGCTTCCGTTTTCCCTTCTGTTTAGGGAAGCAGTCAACATCATCAGGATTTCTACTTGTAGGAGCCTCTAGCTTCTTCGAAGATTTTGACGTCTCACCCATCTTTAAATTATTTGATGTATCTGCACTGGAATCAACTTTCAGTGTCCCTGATGTAGCGATGGATTTTATACCGCCCTGAATAGTTGGTGGAATCGTAGCTGCGGATACGCCTGATGTAGCAATATCATGGCGAACATCCACACTAATATTATTTTCAGGTGCAAGGGGCATTGCACGAAGGGCTTTTGTGGTCTCATCCTCGCTTACTTTGCAGTTATTCATTCCATGCCTACAAGTTACAAATACCTATCCATTATATCATGCAGATAGTAAACAAGATATTCGAGCAACACTTGCACACTGAAAATTTATACATGACCACATAACTAGAGATATGTGCAGGAGCTTCTAAGGTAACGGTTTGAAAATATTGCACAAATAAAATCTAAAAATAGAATTGAAGGAAAACTTCAGAGTTATTGCAATTCAGAGAAATTAGAGGATATAGATACTACGAAAATGCATAAAAATAACTAAAACTGAAGAAAATGTCTCTTGCAGAAACTTACAACCAACTCTGCATGCTACACCGCCATTTTTTGGGAAGTACATCTGGATTCATCCAATAGGGTAAAAGGCGCCATTTCTCACACTTATCACAACATACCCACTGTTCGTTTATTAAAACAGGTTCCACAGGCACTGCCACAGATGATTCCATAGCTCCAGTCATGCATGCTGATGGCACAGGAGCTGATCTGTCAAAATTCAGGGGAGATATCTTGTGGTCACCATCATTTACACCATCTGACCTGCCATTATCAGTTTCTCCGGATGAAACAGTCTCCTTCTCAGGCTTCACACTCTTATCTTCACCATGAGATTTTCGAGTGATGCCATTGCTCAATTGCTTGTGTGCTTTAACCTTGAGCTTCTTCCCGGACGGAGCAGTTTGCAATGAGGAAATTTTCATTTTTCGTTTCGGCATTCCAGAAGGATTTCCACCTACATTTTCGGTGATAATATCCATGGAATCTGCATTAACTAGACCCCCCGATTCCTCCCTTTTGCACTGTGATGGTTCATCTTTTACATGCACCACTTTTCTTTTGTCTCTGTCAACTGATGTAGCAGTACCACTAGGAGGAAGATTGTTTGGTTGACTTGAAGTTGTAGAAAGTCGATGATCATATCCATCAGAATCATATTTGATTTTATCAACAAGTCCTTGACCAAGTGTAGGTTCTGTCTTACTGTCCTTGCTCAAGTTGTCAAAGCTATTTCTCACTGTACATGCTTCTGAATTTGCTTTACCCTTTGGATAATTATCATCATTTGCTAAATTAACAGCTTTTACATGTACTGAATCAATATCTCTCAAAGGGATCTTGTCCCTAATTCGCCCTTTCAGTGGAACATTCTTTGTTTCCTTCAGATGATTTGAAACATCAGTCACCAATTTTGCTGATGCCTCAAGTGAATGTTGTTCTGTCCGCATACTTCCAGGTACAATTGAATCTTTATCATCTGAGATATCCAATAAATCAGGCATAGTCCCATTATTCATAATCGTTGAATTGTCACGCTTGCTTTTTGAACTCTTAATATTCAGAAGGTGATCCTTCTTTTCATCATAGTTGTATTTATGCACCATCTGATCTTTGTCACCTTGTGCAGCAGAGGTCGTATGACACCAGTCTCTGTTTAATTCTGTTGTGTCATCATCAAATGCAGGTGCTTCGTATTTCTTTCTTGCAGATGCTGACTTCTTTCTCAGTGCCAGAATATTTTCTGTAAGGGGTGAAAGCAAGAGTCCTCCAGGAATAGGATGGCAGGTCATTATCTGTTCAAACAACACAATGATTAACTCTTTAAAATCAATCAACAAAGGGTTTTACCAAGGCAAATAAACTGATGGGGAAAATGTAACCTGCAAAATGGTATGCGGAGATTCGTCGGGCAGATTTTTCGGCTCAGGAGCCCCGGCGCACCCATCAAGGCTGTCATCCATAGAAGAGGAAGGGGAAATGTCGAGGCCCAGACCACTGTAGATAGCAGCAGTATTTCTTGCCAAGTGTCTATTGTTGTTCACCTTGATACGTATTTTCGGCGCCTTTTGTTCAGGACCATTGACTGCTCTGTTCAACATCCGTTGCTGAGGATTACCATTGGTCCCATTGGATGTTCTTTGACAATAATCATCCTTTCCCCTGCTATCTAATCCATTCTTAACAAAAAGACTCTTCTGTGCACTCTGAAATCACATCAGAACAATTTAATAGGATGCTAATGTTTATGTACCACATGGATCCTACTAAGTAAACATGCAATGGTGAAATTTGCACAAGTATACCTCCACTGGAACATAAGGTGATCTAGAGGCACTGCCACGGTTTGGTGGAACTGCAGGGCTTCTAGATTGAGTTGCGACAGAAGGGGAATGCTGGTTTGGAGGCAAGAATGAACCATAACCCCCATATCGTGACCCTATGTAGTGTGAACGATTTTTCACATACATCAGTACAAGAATAATAACCCTACAGGGCAAACAGGGTGCAGCTTTTATTCCCCTTACCCAAGTTCTCAGCAAGTACTCCACCTTCAAAGTCCTTCTGGAAATGACCCAACACATTTTGAAGTCTTTCATCCTGTACATCATATTTCATTTAGAAGTTATAAATCTTTCACAAAGAAAGAAGTACTTGTTTAAAAGTTCAGTTCATATAAAATAAGGAGCATGCGTGGGAGAAAGCCGCTATTTATTAAGAGTATATATGTATATACGCCAACTAAAGTTGAAGACCTAATATCTACGCCTCATTAGCAGTAGTTAAATATAGTCTACCAAAATTGTTCATGCTCTAACATTTCCCAAAAATTCAAATATTAACCAGGGGGTAAGAACCCTATAGGTTTGAGACCTCCATGTCACAGATAGATTGGATCCCCTCAATCCAAACAAACTCATATGAGTTACGTCCTCCATATGCCAGAGGCAACATCATCGCGTACCTCACTGTTCAGTAATGAAAGCAGGATCAAGAATGCAAACCATGAATAGATATATGGAATATGGTATGTACATATGTCCTTTTAGACCATAGCCACAATATGCCATTGCATAGGAACAGGCATATCATGCAACATCAAATGAAATTTCTAAAACACAGAGAATCTCATATGATACTACCTTCCTATGTAACTATTCCATAATATATTTCTGCAAGGTTCCAAAAAATGCAACTATTATCTGTCTCATCACCCACCTAGTAGTGATTATGCAGAGTAATGGTGATTATACGGTACAAGCAGGAGCACCAATTAATTGTACATGGCAAGTTGATCCATTTTAGAAGACTATACTTTTGTCAAAAGCAAAACTTTCTGTATGCATTCTAATACTGAAATTCCTGATGCACAAAACAGTGTTCTTATTTCTGTACATCCTACCAACCCTACCAGCACACATGCTTACATGTGAAATAAAAAATAATGATAAAGTGTAGGATGTCAATAGAGAGAGTTTTAGTCAAATACAACTAGATGTCATCTAATCGTATGGAAATTTGCATCAACTATGGTTTTTGATTATGCTACTACTGTGGTTGGTACCTTGTTTGACAAAGGAGTCCATGTGAATAGACAGGTAGTCAACTAATACAACAAAGATATAGGTCTATCCTTTAGTTGGCATAAATGTGGAGCTTCTTATAGATAGTTTTATACTTTATGATGTAACATGTTCCCTTAATTAATAGAATCAGATCGCTCGCCTATAAAAACTTCTATACTTTCAGATCATACAAGACAGACTTCTACGAGAAAACAAATATGGGTTATGTCTTGGCAGGTTCAGTGAGCCTCTAGATTAGAACCAGAGCAAGCTTATCAAAAGCAACTACAAGACAATAGCAGATGGTTTGGCTCGACTGGCACAACTTCTTCACATAGCAGTTCTGTTACATATCACAACAGAATCTAGCATCACGAGATAAATATTCATCTCTTATTTGATAAGCACGAACTTCACACAAAAACATATCCATGGCTCAAAAACACCCTGCATCAGCCCATCTCCCACGCCATTTACTTCATTCTATTTATACACAGTCAGAAATCATCTCAGACAGTTTTGACCAAGAGCAAATGTAACTGAAAGTAGCCATATAATCAATTCTGTAAACTGTTAAAGTATCATCATGGGTTAAACCGATGCACGTGACAAAAACCTGTTTGTGTGTTAAATTATGAAAGCTCCTGAATTCACTTAAAAGATGCACCAGAAATCACTGTAAACAAACATGGGGTGGCAGAATAAAAACTTAGAAACTAACTGGACTCCCCAGCATCAGCTCCAAAGCCAACACATAATTCCCAGGAAATCAGCTAAAGCCAACACATTAACCACATTTCATCTGACCAGGGGGCAGGCAATTACCTCAGAAACCCCATGGGCACAACAGCCATGATAACTGTTCTTGATTATACAAACAACCATACCGGTTAGTAATCACCTCCATTATGAACCAGAAATAAAAACCCGGCAGCTGATACGCAGCAGAATTCACGCAAAAATTCGTAATGCTGCAAGCGAACTAGCACAATTACTAGTGCACGAAACAATAAGGCAAGTACAGTACACCAGGGTGCCACCAGCTCATCAACCATCCAATCCAATCCACCCGCACGGAGAGAGAAGGAAAAAACACGAAGCAAGAGAGCGTCGCTTACGATGTGTGTGAGCGAGTCGGGATCAAGGAGCTCGTGGCCTCCCACGTCCGGGCCGCCGCCCAACGCCTGGCCGTCCTCGAGCTCGAGCTCCCCCTCCTCGTGGCCCGCCTCCCTCCGCGCCCCGCCGCCCAGCATCTCACATCGGCGCGGAGCGATCCCCGGCGATCGCCCCAACAGCTTCTCCGGCAACCGCGGACGCGCCGCGCCGCGCCGCCGAGATCACCGCCGCCGCCGCCGCCGCCTAGGGTATCCTGCGTCGTTTTTTATTTAGATCTTTATTTTATTTTCCGTGTTTTCTCGCTCGTCGCCTTGGGTGTGTTCTTCTCGGAGGAAGCGGGGAGGAGAAAGAGGAAAATATTTTGCGACAGGAAAATATTGTTAACGCGCACGGACGCCGCTAGTCACCTGCGCTGCTAGTCCGGACTCCGGAGCAGGATCCAACCAGCGATTAGCTCTTTCCCGGATCGGTCCCTGTGCGGTCCAGATATTGCCTCGTGCTCCAGCGTGCGGGTGCTGCGCCTGGCTGCCGCGGGATCTCCGTCCGACGGCCGGGATGGGGGCTCGGGGGAGCAGAGGTGAATTTCTTTGTTTGGCGTGGGTGGGGAGGGAAATGCGGCGCAGGGCACGTCGCATCGTCGCTTGTGCGCGAAACAACACATGCTTGGAAAGGAAACGTGAGGCGATTGGCGTTGGTGAGAGCATCCAGCGCTGACGCGCCACGCGATGAGGGTCGGTTTTGCCATATTTGTGTCCGACTCGTGGCAACCAGACCAGCCACCAAACATGAGACGATGCCGTAAAACCTTTTGGAGCCATCGATGACGTGTGGCGGTGTCGCGCACACCAAAAAACACCTGTTCCTGTGCACCATGAAAAGGGTACGGTGCTCGTCTGATTGCTATCTAGATTGTGTGCACGTGTCCAGAATATATTGGGATCTGCGGGATTAGGTTTCTCCGACTTAAGTCATCTGCCTTTTTCTTTTTTCTTTTTCAAGAAATCTTTTGATTTATTCATCTTCAATCATGACAGTACGACGAACACCAGAAATAAGTCATCTGCCTTTAGATAGCTGATGATATATGAACCCACGTGTTGGTCATTCAAAGTTAGGCGACTTAAGTCAAATAATCTTCTTTTCACAAAAAAATGTCAAATAATGAGTGCTGCTATTTGACTCCCGAGCTCATCTGTTCTCATCATCATGAACAGTAAGATTCAAAAAAATACTAAAAAATTATGAAAATGATTTATTTATTTTGCATGGAAGATGCTTCGATGCGTGAGGCCCGCTTCAAATTTTAGCTCATTTGAACATCTGAGTAGCTTTTGGCAAAAAAGACAAATTTAGGGTATGCGAAACAGTTCATGTACTATTTTGACCAAATAAGCTGAAATTTGGAGTGGACCTCATGCACCGAAGCATCTTTCATACAAAAAAAACAGATTTTTTTAAAAAATTAAGATTTTTATCTGAATTTACTGTTCTTTTTTACAGGGATTATTAGGTCAAAGAGTCTCCATTTATATATGTCAAACACAAGATATGTTTGTTGGTGTTAGAGTGAACTAGTTTTCAAGACACGAAAGGTGTGAGATGTGTTTCTTGTGAAATTCGCACAGACACACATCTGCACCGCAGTTAATCCGCGTTGTGATTTTAAAACTCGATTTGACCGGAAATTTCCCAAAAAAATAGACGGAAATTAGGAAGCATGTGCACGACATAATATACATATCCATCTTGTATTACTACTTCCTACAATTGTTCTTGTACATTACATTCGTTCTACTTTTCATACTACAATTTTTGTTATTAATTATATACTTCTTCCCCCTTCAACCAATCGTACTACTCAATCATTTTTTGATCCATTATCACTATTCATATTCTTCTTCCATTTATATTGTTCATCTTCTTCGTCGATACACTTGTCACTCTATGACTTTTCTCATACTCTTTGGATTTGGGTCATCTGTGTTTTTCCTTTCAACCATTTGGTCATGTTCTTAGCGAACCTTCTTGATCTTCACTCCGAACCTTCTTGATCGTCATTTCAAATTGATGTTTGGGCCTTCTTAGCGAAGTTCTTGAAGATCTTTTGGACCTGCGATTTGTCATTAAGAAAGAACACCCACGTAAATCTGGAAAAATCATCAACAATGACCAAATCAAAAGAGTTACTGTCGAGGCTCTTATAAGCATTGGGGCCGAAGAGATGCATGTGAAGCAGCTCAAGTGGTCTTCTCGTGGTCATGGTGTTCTTCACGGGGTAACTTCCTCGAACATGTTTTCCTGCTTGACAAGCACTACAAAGTCTATCTTTGTCAAATATAACATCTTTAACACCAAGGATATGATCACCTTTAATGAGTTTATCAAGATTTCGCATGCCAACATGTCCTAACCTTCTATGCCATAACCATCATTTAGAAGATTTAGGAATTAAACAAGTACGAGGTTGGGCTCTCTTAGTGAATTCAACAATGTATAGATCACCTCTACGAATGCAGGTAAAGACCATACTGTGATTATCTCAACGAAACACTTGGCAATCTACTTCGATAAATAAGACATTGAAACCAAAGTCGGCTAGTCTAGATACGGAAAGAAGATTGTAACCAAGAGATTCAACGAGCATGACATTTTGAATGGAGTTATCATTGGATATGGTCTCCTTACTAAGGCCAAGTACCTTACCCTTGGAGTTGTCTCCAAAAGTCACATACTTGCGTGGATCATCATTTTTGTCAAGCTCACGGAACATGTTTTTATCTCCGGTCATGTGATCGGTACATCCACTATCAAGAATCCACTCTTTTCCTCCAGATATGTAATTTCTAAGATTTGCCATGAGACTAAGATTCATCATAGTCTTTTCACACTCAATATCAAATTCTTCGTCCTCATCATAATAACCATGCTCAATGTCATCATCATCGTCATGCATGTGATCATCACCTAGTTCAAGTGATTCATTAGATTTATGACTATGACAATGTTCAAGTTTACGAATTCTAATTGTTTTCGTGATGATGCTACTAATAGTTCCAACATCACCCTTTGCACGCATAAGATCATGGAGCTCAAATAGACATTCATCAAACTTGGGATCACTAGGCTTCTTCTTATGAAAAGCAATGGACTTTTGAAGAATTTGATCTAGATTTTTTAAAAAGTAATTTGGAAAGTGTTCCTCAAGATAATTCCATATAGTATATGCGCATCCAAAGGTTGGCAAGCAAACAAGCACATTTCTAGGAAATCCTCTAATGATAATATCGACAGTCCTAAGATTGCGAACCATGTCAAGATACTCGTCGGGGGTATGATGCAAAGTATCACTAGGAGGTACATAAGGGCTAAGAGTATACTTGCTCAAATTATATTCATTGAAGATCTCAAACATTTTCATTTTTCCATTAACCATAAAACTCTCCATCAAGAATAGGCACTCTATGTCTCAGACTCCCGAACGTAGACTCAATCCATCTTCCTCCAAAGGTGATTAAACCAAAGCAATGGAGACCAATGATATGATACCAATTGAAATGATCGAGAAGAGGGGTCTAGAGGGGGGGGTGATTAGACCCTTAACAAGTAAAAGCGGCAGTTTTTAGTTTTTTCAAGTTAAGGTTGAGTTTAGCACATGTTAAAGGGCACACAATGCATTTTACACAAGCATAGCAAGAGTATAAGGAGCGGAAAAGTAAAGCATGCAAGTGCAAGAATGTTAAGGGATGGGATTGGAGTGTGCAAACGCAATGGAGACGCGAAGAATTTTTGGTGTGGTTCTGATAGGTGGTTCTATCGTACGTCCATGTTGATGGACACTTCAACCCACGAAGGGTAACGGCTACGCAAGTCCACAGAGGGCTCCACCCATGAATGGTACACAAAGAAGCAACCTTGTCTATCCCACCATGGCCATCACCCACGAAGGACTTGCCTCACTCGGGTAGATCTTCACGAAGTAGGTGATCTCCTTGCCCTTACAAACTTCTTGGTTCAACTCCACATCATGTTGGAGGCTCCCAAGCGACACCTAACCAATCTAGAAGACACCACTCTCCAAAAGGTAATAGACGGTGTGTTGATAATGAACTCCTTGCTCTTGTGCTTTAAATGATAGTCTCCCCAACACTCAACTCTCTCTCACAGATTTGGCTATGGTGGAAGAAGAATTTGAGTGGAAAGCAGCATGGGGAAGGCTATAAATCAAGATTCAAATGGTAGGAATGGAATCTCTTGATATCAACACATGAGTAGGTGGTTCTCTCTCAGAAAATGAACGGTAGAAGTGTAGGCACGTTTTGATGGCTCTCCTCCACGAGGAAGAAGGGGTGGAGGGGTATATACAGCCTCCATGCAAAATTCAACCGTTACACACTTTTGACCCATCTCGGTGGCACCGATCAGAAAACTCTGTGGCACCGATCTGTACAAAAATATGAACGGTAGGAATCTTGGTGGGACCGACTGGAACAACTCGATGGGACCGATGTGCTAGGGCTTAGGGAAAACCTCATCTAGGTGGCACCGATTGCATCATCTCGGTGGGACCAAAGTGAAGCAACAAGGCAACACAGAATCGGTCAAGCCAACTCGGTGGGACCGATTGCAACATCTCGGTGGGACGAAGTGAATGCAACAAGTCACAGAGCGCTGGCAAGGCCATCTCGGTGCAACCGAGATCCATATCGGTAAGACCGAATTATTAAGGTTTTGGCAGTGGCTAAGTCCAGATGACTCCGTGGCTCCGGATGGGAAATATCGGTGGGGACGAGCTGAAAATTAGGGTTTAGGACATATGTGGATAGAGAAAGTGGCTGAGTGTTTTGAAGCAATATCACTAAGCACTTGAGCAGCAAGATCATTAAGCAACACCTCAGCCCCTTTTAATAGTATTGGCTTTTCTATGGACTCAATGTGATCTTGGATCACTTAAACAAAAAAGTAGAGTCTTGAGCTTTTGTCAATAATTGTCCTTAGCATTTTGAAGGGGTTCCACATCCTTTTGCCCTTGCCACGCAACCGTTGAACTTATATGAAATATACTAGATAAAATTATTAGTCCAACAAGAGATATATTGATATTAATTACCAAAATCACCCAGGGAGCACTTGTGCTTTCAGTACACGTGAATTAGTTTTTTGATACATGGTGAATAATTTTCAAATTGATGATGTACAATTCTTTTAACATGTTTGAACACTTTTTTAATACATGGTCAACCTTTTGTTAAATACATGTTGAAATATACTTTTAATGGTAATAGACATTTTTTTCAACTACGTGAACATTTTTTTTACATTTGTATAATGTTTTTTTGAGTGTTACAAACATTTTGTTTGAAACGTGAGGATGTTTCTTCAAAATATAGCATATATTTTCTGAATGGCATGAACCATTTTTGTATACTACTACGTATAACATTTTTTTACATTGTATAAACATTTTTTAAAAATCTCAAAATTATATTTTTTGGAACACATGAACATTTTTTATGGTCATGAACATTTTGTTTGAAAGCTATCAACATTTTATTTTAAATTGTGCTAACCTTTTCTTGTTACTATGTTAAAAAAATTAATTCTCGATTTTTATTTTAAGTAATTTTTTTAAATACGTTTATTTAAAATGTAAATAAAAATAAGAGAAGAAATTATCGTGACGTCAGCATGGCGACCCGCGTTCCTACTAGGCTGGCCCAGTACTGGCTTCGTGTAGCGGGCTGGCTGCTGCCTCGCTATAAGCGAGACATAAGCGCGCCCTGGAGCAACCGCGGCGAGAAGCAAAGGAGGAGGCTTTTCTCATCTCAACAAAAAAAAAAAAAAAGGAGGCGCGATCCGAAGGCGAAGGCGAGCTGAAGCAATGGAGCGGCTGCAGAGAATCTTCAGCGGCGCCACCGGGATGGGGCAGCCGGGGAGCGACTCGCCGCTGCTCGACTCCTCCGAGCAGGTCTACATCTCCTCCCTCGCTCTCCTCAAGATGCTCAAGCACGGTCAGTCGGTAACCCTAACCCTAGTCACCCCACCCCCCGGATTGGCTAGCTAGGCTAGCGCCCGCCAGGGTTCGAGATCGGTCTCACGCGCTGCTGCTGATGCAGGGAGGGCCGGCGTGCCCATGGAGGTGATGGGCCTGATGCTGGGCGAGTTCGTCGACGACTACACCGTCAGGGTGGTGGATGTCTTCGCCATGCCGCAGAGCGGGACCGGGGTCAGCGTCGAGGCCGTCGACCACGTCTTCCAGACCAACATGCTCGACATGCTCAAGCAGACCGGGAGGTACGCGATGCTTGATAAGCGATAGTAACTTGGTTCATACCTCTCCTGATTCTAGTATTCCTTCAATCTGTTCTATGCTTAATTGTGGACACCAAAACTTCTCCTAATGTTAGAATTCAGTTAGTCATGGCTTGCTCTGTTACATTTCGTTTCAAGAAAATCAAGATGTAGATTTGGTTCATTTCAAAATTTACAGGTTCCTAAATGTACATAATCACCTCTCATGCAGCGCAGGATACACATCTAGATTTCTATATGCTTACTGCCAGCCAATTGTTTTATTAATTATTTTGGCCGTGGCTTTAATATATGTTTTTCTTTGGTGAATGTTTGATGATCAAGCGTGATCTTTGCTCAGTTATCTTGTACGCAAACAATTCTATTAATACATATGTTGCTTTTACAGACCTGAAATGGTGGTAGGCTGGTACCACTCGCATCCTGGATTTGGTTGCTGGCTTTCAGGAGTTGACATCAATACTCAGCAGGTCTATGCAAATGCCAGCTATTTTTTGGTGTTCCTTTGTTGCATTGTAGAATCGTTGTTTGACAAACATATATTTTATTTCTGCCACAGTTCCATTGTGCCGCTTTGTAATTCACTAATCCATGCTCACATATCGCTTTTTTACGGCATGCTCACATATCGTTTACGGTTCTCCATTTCATCGTAAAAACTATCTTTTTAAACTTGTTTTGGCAAAAAGATGCGTTGGTTGTTCTGCAGTCCCACTGTACTGTATGCCAACTCATAAAAATATATGTAATAAAAATTTAATAAACATGCATATAACAATCTAATCTGTTTAAGTGAAAGGATTAAAAGATAGCATATGCTTTGTTTCAGTTGTCATATGTTTGCTGCCTAGGTACAAGTATCTATGTGGTAGTCAACCCTGCCACAGAGGCTAGTCTAATGAGCTTCACATTTGTGTGTCTTCCCAAGTCCAAACTCTGAAGCGACTTGAGTTGAATTGTATACATCTGATCTGGAATAGAATAGGAAAAGGGAAAATGTCCCATCATAAGAGGCAGTGATAGATAAGTTCTCAACGAACCTCAAAGCCTAATTTATTTCAAAGTAAAAAAAAACTGCTCTGATTTTACTCTTGTTTTTCCACAAAGTGCGAAATTTACTCTTATGTAAATATTTCTGCTGAATTGACTTGAGTATGCTTGTGATATGTAACATCTTAAAACTTGGACATGCAGAGTTTTGAAGCTTTAAACCCCAGGGCAGTTGCTGTTGTGATAGATCCCATCCAGAGTGTCAAGGGGAAGGTGGTCATTGATGCATTCCGTCTCATTAACCCTCAGACCATGATGCTTGGCCAGGAGCCAAGGCAGACAACATCCAATGTTGGGCACCTAAACAAACCATCTATTCAGGTAAGTATTAGTGTACTACATAATGCTGGTCCTTCTGAACTCGTCTTTATAATTTATCATAAATGTTTGTGTTATCTCTGTGTTGCCAGGCACTTATTCACGGGCTGAACAGGCACTACTACTCCATTGCAATCAATTACCGGAAAAATGAGCTTGAGGAGAAGATGCTGCTGAACTTACACAAAAAGAAATGGACTGATGGGTTGATTTTAAAGAAATTCGACACCCACTCAAAGACCAACGAGGAGACTGTTCAGGTGTGTAGCATTCTACTTCCTACCTCCGCTCAGAAGATCGGTTTAGTTGAAGCTGCAAACTGGAGTACTCCTTGTGGTTTGTTAATATTTGTGTTACCATGTGCAGGAAATGCTGAGTCTGGCCATCAAATACAACAAGGCAGTGCAAGAGGAGGATGAGCTGCCGCCTGAGAAACTAGCGATAGCAAATGTCGGGCGGCAGGATGCAAAGAAGCACTTGGAGGAGCATGTCTCGAATTTGATGTCATCGAACATAGTACAGACCCTAGGGACCATGCTCGACACAGTGGTCTTTTAGTCTGCTACTACTGGTTGTTCCAATTCTATACACAGAACTGTGTTATTTTTGTTGGTCACAGCCTGTCATAATGCAGTAAGGCAGTGCAAGAGGTTAGGATTTTTTGTCTGATGTAGCACCATGCGACGCGACTATCTTCTGTAGGGCTTACTGTTAATCTACCTACTAATATCTCCCCTGCAAAAAGAATCAAACGGTTTTGTTGTTCAGTCTATGCGTGTTGTTGTGAGAGCTTTCTGCCAGTTGCTCATTCGGTAACTCTTATTCTTGTTCTAATATACTCCCTCTGTTCCGGAATATAGGTCGTTTAAGCGATGGTAGTGTAATTTTCATCACGTTACGAAATTCTTTCACTTTCCCAATTTGCCCTCCCGCATCGACGTCGGCCTCCCCTCTGCCACTCCCTCTCGACGTCGCCGACATCTTCCACCATCCCCTTTCTCCCCACCACCGTATGCGTCGGTGAGTCCGATGGTGAAAAGATCGATTTTTGCGCCGGTGATGAGCGATGGAGGTGTTGGATGTGGAGGCGGCGGCTGCTGTTGAGCGTTGTGGATCTGATTTAGATGGAGTAGGAGGCGGTGGCATCAGCGGCGCCTGCGCTCGTCGGAGGGGACGGCGCCGTCAGGGCCGTCGCCAGGATCTGCCGCGGTGGGCACCACGACGACAGCGCCAGCTCCTGCCGCCAGGGCATCGTTGTCCCAGGTCGTCGCCTCGCGTAGCCGTCGCCCCGCGCCTCCGGAGCTGCCGCCGGCGCCGTCCTCTCGTTCACCCCCGCCACCGCAGCTCCGACCCCTCCTTCCACATCGTCCTCTTCGTCGCAAGGGTACTTGGTTTCCTTCCTCAGTTCCCATTTAATTCTGCCGTTAATTCCTTCCCGACTGAACATTTTCCCCTCCGTGCGCGTTCCCCTGCTACAGGCTGGACTGGTGCTACCTGCAGGACGAGACCAACCACCACTTATTCCTCCATGAGCTCCGGCCCATCCTCGCGCACCACCTGCACAACCAGACCACCACTGGAAGCAGCAGCAACGCCTGTGTCGTGGCCTGCAGCGCGGCCGCCGCCATGGAGGAGGAGCCCACTTCCTGGTTGGTACCCGAGGACGCCGCTCCGTGATATCACGGTGATTGTAAAGGTGATGAGCAATTTCTTCAGATTAAGCAATGTTGTTCTGACGTGAGTAGTTGAACTGCCTGAAGATATACTCTTTGTTGTTTAAGAGGTTCTAGATGAAGGAGTAGTTGCTTCGCTTGCTATCTTGCTTAGGATTCTGCTCTGTGCTGTTTAAGAGGTTCTAGATGAAGGTGTATAGTGCCTTTTCTTCTTTGCCAATTCCATTCTGGAGTTGTTGTTAGGATTTTGGTGTACACTGTGAAGCTTTTTTATTGCACACTTTATAAATGAATTGGAGTTGTTGTTAGGATTTGTTTTGTTTTCAGAGAAATAAAAAGGAGTAGCTACAGAATAAAAATGATCAACCCAATTCTGAATTAATAAAAGGAGTAGCAGTGTGCTTGGAGTAATTAAAATTAACTTATGCTTGTGCTCGGAGTAATTAAAATTAACTTGTGCTTGTGCAGCAGTGTCCTCTCTTACTCTCTTCTTTTTCAGTAAAGTGTAGGAGTACATCTTCTTTTGTGATCTCCTGTGTGTAACTGAATGTGCTAAAGCATGGAGTAGAGATTTGTAGTGATCTCCTGTAGCTTCTTCAGACTTGATTCACTAAATTAACAAAAGCATGGAGTAATTTTTAAGTAACATTTTTCTGTTAATCAAGATAAACCGAAACCTTTTCCTTTAATTAACTTAAACCTTTTCAGTTAATTAAAATTATCTGATTTTTTTAGTGTAGGACTTGCAAGAAGAGGATTGCAAGCTACTGTAGTGTACTCCTCTTGCAAGTAGTTTCAGTAGTTTCAGTACTGTAGTTTATTGTAGGATTGCAAGCTACAGTAGGCCTAAATCCAATACTCCAATTTCCCTCTTTTCTCTTCTTTCTTTCTTCTTTTCTCTCCTCTTCTAAAGCTTCTCAAGCATCCTCCATTAATTAAATCTAAATGCATCTTCTATGTTAATAAATGTAAATTAAACCTTTTGTGTTAATAAAATTAAATGAAAATTTGTGCAGTTGTAGCTGCAAAGCTAAGTCGATGGTCAGCTGGACATGATCGCCAGCCTCGCCATTTACTTGTTCTAAATTTATTTTACAGCCACAGGCCAATGGGAGAAACGGTACGCGTTACAAGGAGAATAGGAAGACAACACTAGTCATCGGAAACAACAGGCCATGCAAGGCAGGAGGCAAAGCTTTCAGGAACCAAGAGATCGAGCAGCAGGTGCGAGAGTTTCCTGCATAGAGAAGACAAGTGCAGGCCAGTTAATTAGCAGAGGTGCCTTGAGATCAAGGCAAGTAACCGAGCCGAACCTGCCAAAGCAAGTAACATTCTTTTTTTTGTTCTAACTGAGCCGCAATGCAGCCCGGGGAGAAGAAAAATTAATTAAAGGGATGTACGTTGCACCGGCGGAAGAGGCGGGCTGACTGACTGACTGACAGAGAGGACGCCCCTCTCTAAATGATCAAATAGAATGATCATTTGATAAAATGATCATTTTATAAAATGGCCAAATGGAATGATCATTTGATAAAATGATCATTTCATAAAGGGACTAAATGATCATTGGATAAAATGATCAAATGAAATGATCATTTCATAAAATGATCAAATGATCATTTCATTAAGTATATATTCAGTTAATTGAAAATATTCAGTTAACTGAAATTATTCAAATGATCGAATGATAACTGAAAATATTCAGTTAACTTTAACTGAATTTTTTAGTTACCTCAAAATATTCAGTTAAAATTAATTGAAAATGTTGCATGTCAATTTGTGTACTCCCATTGCTTTATTTGATCATTTCAGTTAACAGAGTATTTAACTTTAACTGATCATTGTTTTATTTGATCCTCATTGTGTACTTCCCATTGTTCTAGTTCATGTCAAATAAATTCAGAAATATACCTGCATTTAGTATATCTTCATCTCCTACTTCAATCATCTCATCTTCAATCATCTCATCTTCTGCAGGTGGAGTGTTGTTGAGGTCTGGGAGAACCATCTTGTACAGGCGAGACGACGAGGCAGTTGTCAGCGGTGATCTGGTACTACAGGTAAAACATGTTCTCCAGAACCTTCTGCTGCTCCTTATCTGTTGCTGATCTGTTACCGCTGCTGTTGCTAATCTAGCAAGTAATGAGAGAGTCAAACTACTGCTGCTGTTGATAATTTGTACCTGTTAGGACAGGATGCATAGCTGATGCTACTGCTGTGAAACGGCTGCTGCTGCTATGAAACCACTGCTGTCGTGAAACTATTGTTGTTTCTGTTGTCAAACTACTGCTGCTGCTGTTGTCATACTCCACCTGCAGAAGAACCCAGCAGTTGTTGGTTGCTGTTGCTGATCAGTATGACTCTAATCTCCGATGTTGCTGCTGTTGCAGGAGAAGGAACACGCCCAGGAGAAGAAGGAGCACGCCCAGGAGAAGAAGAAGGAGCAAGATAAGGCCCTGAGGACCTGGGATCGCTGCTGCTGGACCTGGGACTTGGGATCGCTGCTGCTTAATCTGGGACCTGGGGTCGCTGCTGTTGTATGCTCCTTCTGGGAGACGAGGACCCTCCTTGGCGCCCCTGGATCGATGCGCCTCTAGATTGCTGCTGCTGGAGACGAAGACTTGAGCGCACTGAGGAGCAGGGACTTGGGCCTAGGAGCGCCTGGGACCTGGGTGTGTGGAGGAAAAGCAGGGGCGGGCGGAGGAGAAGCAGGGGTGGGCGGGCGGACGATGGCCTGGCGGAGAATTTCAAATCCAGGGGCCTGGAGGAGAAGCAGGGGCGGGCGGACGATGGACGATGGCCTGGCGGATGGAGGAAGACGATGGCCAGGGGATACCGATTCAAACTAAGGGCAGCGATGTAAATTTCACCGTTTTCACCTGGTCGGAACGAATCCTCCAGCGACCTATATTTCGGAACGGAGGGAGTACATGCTGCCGGTTTGATGCGCTGTGGTAATAAAAGGAATCTGCCAGACCAAAATATTATGGCATGAACAAAACATATAGATAATTTTTTGTTAGAATTCAGCGCAAACCATCACTTTGTGGGGTTAGAGCATCTACAGCCTTGTGCCTCAAATTCCCCTCAAAACGTCTGGGAGGATGCCCGGGTCATTGACCGGCCAGAAAAACCAACCTGACCCAGGCGGGGGGCCTTAAACGGTCTGGAACGTCCAGGCTGACCGGCGCCCCTCATCTCTACTCCTATAAAAAGTTGAGTTGATGATGATGGTGTGCCTGCCATTCTTCATTTACAACCGTACGATTTACATCCAATGCATCTGAGACAAACTATGTCAGTTTTACAAAGACCCCCGCACTCCACTACTCGTTCGTAGATAACCCCCTGCCTCTCACCTCATCTAGCCATCTCATGACAAAAAAGAAGAATCTGGAGAGGTTGCTGCTCTTGGTGTCGTCTGCCCCCAACGCCTCTCATGCCTTCGCTTGGGCCGCATTGCCGACCACTGTAAGTGCATCTAGTGCCCCTTAGTGATTTTGGTGTATTGAAAACTTATAGGTTAAGGGACTAATGTGTTTATGAGTGTACACAGGTCTATAAGTCTATGAGGAGTTTGATATTTTACAGAGAAAGTCGACCTTTAAAATGAAGTTCTTCGACTGAAGACTTTGGATTTCTAAAGACTTTCTAAAGACTTTGAAAGTGAAGAAATTAATGTGACCTTAAAGACTTGGTATTCATTCGAGGAACATGAAGCGTGAAGACTTTTGTTTTCTTAGTTTCATTTTCTCTTTCTTGAGTCATAGGAAACACCGTACTGTTAAAGGGGGTTGAGAAAATACTAAGGAAAAATTTCCATGTGATGCTCAACTCAAAATCCTACACCTACCAATCCCTTCGAGTGAAGCCATTGGAAATCTCATACAGTTTAGTCATATTCTTCAAAGGATGAGACGAAGTTCTTACGGTCTTTGAGGAATTTGTTACGAGTGAGGAGTTAGGAATTCGCCAGTCTGGATTGCCTACACAAAGGAGGAACATGATAACCACGAGGAATTTGAACCTCAAATTTCCGACCCGTTCTTTGTCTCTGGCACCGTCCCAAAATATCTTATTCACTAACGGTCATATCATTGAAGGGCATTTATGTCTTATCTGTCATGCTGTTCCCTAGGCTATAAATAGTCACTTCTACAACCACTAGTCGGGTTGGCTGCATTGGGGATGTAACTCGAATATAAACCGCCTCAGCAGGGGCGGTTCACCCTCACCATAATTGGAGCCCACGAAGACTCGAGAAGGTGGCGATTCGCCATAGAGCTTAGAGGCCGGAGCCCATGGGCGAATTAGGGCCCATAATGGTAAAACCGCCATAACCATGTAACTTGTAAGATAAGAGAAAGAAGAGACCGAGCCGGACCTTTGGTATGAGCCGGCCTCGGGACTCAGAGACCGGCCGATCGTCGGCCGTGTATATAAAGGGGCGACCCGTGGCGGTTTAGGGACAAACAACGATAACTCGAGGCTTAGGCGAAGCTATTGCTCCCTAGTCGCCGAGATCACATCAATCCCATTACAAACTAGGCGTAGGCTTTTACCTTCATCGAAGGGCGAACTAGTATAACCCTTGTGTCTTTGCGTCCGCTTTAACCCTCTAAGTTAACCCGCTCGATGGCCCCGCGACTAAGTCCTTTCATGAGGACATCTGCCGTGACAATTCCACGACGGTTGGCGCCCACCGTGGGGCTATCGCCGCGATGGTTTGATGATCTTAGAGGGCAAGTTCAAGGACTCGAAGGCTATCTTTGTGGGCGGATGACCAAGAGTCGTCGCGGCAAGCTCTACATCGACGATGCAGTTTGGGGCCCCGAGGCGGCTCGATTGAGTACGGTACCGGGTCCCCTTTGGTAGCATACACGTGGTCATCGGCAAGATCGGTGAGCCGGGGCTGGCCGGACATCTGACCGACCTCGTCGAGACGGCTCAATGGGCGAAACCTGCCTGGCTAAACCGGCTGTCAGCGTGCTTTGTGGGAGTCATCCACGGAAGAAACTACGAGGACGGATCAGCATCGGTGGCGAAACCGTTGTCTACTCGGATGACGAGTCATCGACCGAGAAATCAATCTCCGTACCACCGCAAGATGGCCGGATTGGGGGCTGTTCGACGGTGACATGATTCCGGACCCTTTGATCTCGCCCAACCGGGTTGGAATATTCATGGCGGTACACAAGCGGCGCTTCACTCCTCAATTGCCGCAACAATGGTCGCCGGTTCGACAATGGGCGGTGGCAGCCGGGCAGAGGCCCCGTGTCGCCCGCCGCTCAAGTTTTATCGTAACTATTTGATGCGTTGGTCGTGCTCATGGCGAGGCTAACCCGGCAGATCAAGATCTGCATAACGCAGATTGCAAAGGTGAAGGAGCAAATCACTCAAAGCTAAAGCGGATCTCGGCCTACAAACGCTAGGATGGTGGCAGAGCGGGCCGCTTTGGATCCGCAGGCTTATAGGCTCATGCTGGATCAGAATGCGTCGCATGAAGTCATGAAAAGAAAGTACAGATCCCGTTTGCCCTCGGTTTTTGAGGGAAGGGACCTCTTCAACACCCGTGAGCAGGGACCGAATCCGCCGCTGGTGAACCAGCGGAAGCACCTGAGACGGCGCGCCGATTCAGCCTCGTGTGATAGATCTACCTCGCCATCATGCGGGCGCCTCAAGTCAGCAAACACCTCCGTGTCACTACTCCAACCCGATGGATAACCTTGTTGCGGCTGGCGCGCGGTTGGAGGTGATTCCAATCGGCGATTCAATCGGCGCGATTCACCACAGCGATGGAAACACGCCGGGTCAAAGAGCTCCTTAGGACGGCTCGGTCCAACAAGAAGCGTATTCATACAACGCGATCGATCCACTCCACCCCCGCCGAGCCGGAGCAATAGCGAGCATGCAGATGAACCGACCGTGTCAAGTAATGCGCAGCGCAGTGCACCTCATGCAACAACCCGGCGGGTGGTTTCAAAACGCTCAAGAGGTGGTGGACCGGCCAGGCACGAGGGGGGCCGAGTTAGCGAACAAAGATCGATTATCAGCTTGCGCCGGTTCGACCGACTATCTTCGAGCACAGGTTACATCTAGCTCTTTGGGGTGCCTTGCCTCGTCCCGCTTTACGCAATATACGCTTGCCCAAAAGATTTCAAGGGCCACGCAAGGTGCCCAATTATACCGCCGATCCGCTCCGTAAGCATGGATAGAAAGCTATGAGATGGCCATGGAGATGCCGGATGTGGATGAAGCTGCATGTGCAAAGTATTTTACCATGATGCTTGAAGGCACGGCCCGTGCATTTGGTTGAAAAACTTGCCACCCAATTCCGCTACCATGGACCCGATTCTATGGACCCGGTTCATTCGTAATTTCAAAGACACCGTAAGCAGCCCATGTCTGTGGTGGACTTGGCGGCTTGTGTCCAGCCGAGGGAGAATCCACAACCCATTGGGTGCGCGCTGCTTTTAAGTTCTACATTCTTCGCACCGGATCAACACCGATTCTCGCAATCTTAACCCTAGAGGGCAAATCGCCGGTTCGAACCTTTAAAATTGAAGCTGGGTCGCATGAAGCGTTTTGCAATGACATGGGCACTCTCATGGGCGTTTTAGTGAAGTATGCTGATTCGATAGTACCAAGGATCCCGAGTCCGAGGAGGAGGATGAAACGGGAAGGGAAAACAGAACAAGAACTCCAGAGGCCAAGAAAGATCACTCGGCAGTAACGGAGGAAACAAGCGTAAGGCGAATGGTAACATGGGCTTTGTAGCCAACACCAACGCTACAGGACAAGGGCCAACGGCGCAAGGGTAAACATCCGAACCGAGGTGGTGCGCCTAATCACAATCCGGACCAGCTTGAATTATCTGTTGAATCAACCCCGTCCAAGCATGGGACGAAGGAGGCGCCAAAGAAACCACCTCTGGAAGGATTGTTACATTATGCAGAGTTCAAAAGTTCCGACGCTTTCCGGTATGATCAAGGCCCCGGCGGTTCGTGGTCCGCCCGGCACGGTGGAGGAAATTCCGGTCCGTGGTTTAATGGTAATCTGGGCGGCGTAACAATCGTAACAATCAAGACAATCGTAACAACCAAGGTGGTTACAATCAGCGGCAGCAGCAATCGGGTTATCGAGCAATCCGAAGCGGTTGAATGGTGGGCGATATCACGTCTTCACCACTAAGCTTGGACAAGCGAGACCGAAACTTCGTAAGCGGGCAAATAACTTTGTTGAACCGCCGTGCCTCATTACCTACGCTGGTCGAGCAGCCTATTGTGTGGAGTAGAGAGGATCATCCTCCCGGGTTGACAATCCGGGTCAGCTAGCCCTAGTGGTGGCGCCTCGGTAGGAGGATACAAGTTCACCAAAGTGCTTATGGACGGAGGGAGCAGCATCAACATCCTCAGTATTATCGGACCTTCCGTAAATGCAGGGTTAACAGATAAACATCTCTAGCCGCCCAATACAATGTTTCATGGTGTGGTGCCCGCAAATCAGCATATCCAGTTGGTAAAATAGCTCGAGGTGGCCTTTGGGGATGAACATGACTCAGATCGGAAACATTGACGTTTGAAGTGGTGAAAATTCAAAGTCCTTACCACGCCTGTTTGGGCGGCCGCTTATGCCAAGTTCATGGCACGGCCTTGTTATGTCTATTTGCAGCTAAAAATGCCGGGTCACAAAGGAACGATAACGGTTCATGGGAGCCGCAAGATTGCTTTAGAGTGTGAGGAAGGTGATGCGGCTTACGCAGAGTCGGTTTGTGCCACCGAAGAGCTAAAGTACTATAAAGATAATGTTGATCCGGCGGATATGACCCCGTTGAAGAAGCCAACTACGAGCACGATCCGCCCTCAAGTTTAAATCGCGGCCGAGACTAAACTTGTTGACTTCGCATCCGGTGATTCGTCCAAGCAGTTCATCATTAGTGCCAACTTGGATCCTAAATAGGAAAGCGCTCATCGAAGTTCATCCGTGAGAATCGGGACATTTTGCATGGAAGCCTTCGACATGCCGGTGTGTACCGAGGGAACTCGCTGAGCACACTCTTAATGTTGATCCCAAGTACAAACCGGTAAAGCAGTTCCTTCGCCGGTTTAACGAGGAAAGGCGTAAGGCCATTGGAGAGGAGGTTGCCAGGCTCTTAGCAGCAGGTTTTATCATTGAAGTTTTCCATCCAGAGTGGCTTGCTAATCCGGTGCTGGTCCTTAAGAAAAACGGCACTTGGCGCATGTGTGTGGATTACACAGATCTTAACAAGGCTTGTCCAGCAGATCCTTTTGCCCTCCCCCGCATTGACCAGATTATTGACGCTACGGCGGGTTGTGAGCGTTTGAGCTTTTTGGATGCATATTCTGGATATCATCAGATCAAAATGGCGGTTAAGGACCAGGAGAAGACAACGTTTATCACTCCCTTTGGAGCCTTCTGCTATGTGTCTATGCCTTTTGGGCTCAAGAGCGCCCAAGCAACTTATCAACGTTGCATTCAGAATTGCTTGCATGAACAGATCGGCCGTAACGTACATGCTTATGTGGATGAAATTGTGGTTAAGTCAAGGAAGAAGGAAACACTGATTGAGGATTTGAAAGAAACCTTTGACAACTTGCGGGTGTACAAGATGATGCTTAACCCGCCAAATGTGTTTTCGGTGTTCCTACAGGCAAGTTATTGGGTTTCCTTGTGTCCAACAAGGGATTGAAGCTAATCCGAGAAGATTACAGCTATCACCTCCTGGCTAAGCCAAAGTGTATCAATGATGTCCAGCGATTGGCGGGCGGATTGCCGCTACCGAGCGGTTTATCACCGCCTCGAGAGAAGGCCATTCCTTTGTACCAGAATCTTTGAAGAAGACAGATCGGTTTATGCAGAGCCCTGCTGATGAAGCGTTGGAGGACTTGAAGCGGCAATTGGCCAACCCGCCTGTACTCGCCGCTCCCATTGACAAAGAGCCGCTTCTGCTATATGTTGCTGCTAATGCCAGGGCAATTAGCGTAGCCATTGTGGTAGAGCGGAAGGAGGTGGAAGGAGCATCCGTTCAACATCCGGTTTATTATATCGTCGAGGTGCTTATTGAGTCTAAGCGAGATATACGCATTGGCGTAAGCTGGTGTATGGAGTTTTTATGGCAAGCGGAAGCTGAAGCAAGATTTTCAAGGGCATCCCATCACGGTGGTCGATTCAGCTCCCTTAGGTGATATCATACGTAACCAGGAGGCGATCGCCGGATTGCTAAGTGGACGATAGAGCTTGGGCCGCGACGGTTTAAAGTACATGCCTCGGACGGCGGTAAAATCCCGAGCACTTGTGGATTTCATTAATGATTGGACGGAGTTACAAGCGCTCAAGAAAAGCCGGATCATACTTATTGGACCATCCACTTTGACGGGTCCAGCATTTGGAAGGCTCGGGGTCGAGTCGTGTTAACTTCCCCACGAGGTGACAAGTTTTGTTACGTCCTCCGCTTCATCGCTCCCTTGTACTAACAATGCAGCTGAGTATGAGGCCTTGCTCCATGGTCTTCGGATGGCTAAGGAGATGAATCTAAGCGGGTTAAGTGCTTCGTGACTCGGACTTGGTGGCCCAACAGTGTCTAGCACTTGGGATTCCAAAGACCCACTCATGGCCGCATATCGTCGGGAGGTGGATGTTGTTGCAGGTCATTTCAAAGGCTATCAGGTGGACCATGTGGATCGACGGAAGAACGAAGCGGCGAACGCTTTAAGCCGGTTGGGCTCTCAACACAAGCCGGTCCCGCCCAATGTCTTCCTTGATGTACTGTACAACCCGTTAGTCAAGCTCCCCGATGAAGCAGATTTGGCTATTCCTGATCCGGAGGCTCTGTTGGTGGCAGCCCTGCATGTCATTCCGGATTGGACGCTCCCTTATTTGGCGTACATGAGCCGGGGCGAAGTTACCGTAAGATGAGATGTTGGCCCGACAGATAGTTCGGTGGTCTAAGTCTATGACCATTGTTAATGGCGAGTTGCATCATTGCGATTAAGGTGTCGTATGCGTTTCAACACCGTGTGTCCCCGAGGAAGGCTGTGAAATATTGCGTGAGATCCACGAAGGGGACCGTGGTCACCATGCCGGTTCAAAATCCTTGGTGGCTAAGGCGTTCCGCCATGGTTTTTATTGGTTGACCGCCCATGCCGATGCGGAAGATCCGTCAAAGCGATGTGATGGTTGCCAGAAGTTTTCTAGACGTGCTCATGTACCGGCCCAAGAATTGAGGATGATTCCAATTACTTGGCCGTTTGCGACTTGGGGGCTGGACATGGTTGGACCCTTTAAAAGGTCCAAGGACAAAAAGACACACCTGTTGGTGGCAGTTGATAAATTTACAAAGTGGGTTGAGGCAGAGCCGGTTGGCAAGTGTGATGCGGCCACGGCGGTTCAGTTCATCAAAAAGGTGATCTTCCAGTTTGGTTTTCCACACAGTATAATCACAGATAATGGTACCAATTTGTCCAAAGGTGCCATGAAGGAGTTTTGTGAACGTGAGCACATCCGGCTTGACGTTTCTTCAGTAGCTCACCCACAGTCCAATGGTCAAGCAGAACGAGCTAATCAGAGATCCCGAGAGGTATCAAGCCCGCTTATGGTCCCTTTACGAGGGACGCCGCTGCTGGGTAGAAGAGTTACCGTCTGTGTTATGGAGTATAAATACTACCCCTAACAGATCCACTGGATACACACCGTTTTTATGGTCTATGGAGCGGAGGCGGTCCTCCCCAGCGATATCCGTCATGACTCACCTCGTGTGGCGGCCTATGTTGAGGCAGATAATGAGACAAAGACGGGCAAGACGCTTTGGATCGACCGATGAAGAGCGAGATATGGCGGCTGCTCGCTTCGGCGATTTACCGGCAGGATCTTCGCTTGTATCACGATGACGGGTCGTAACTGTAACCTTTCAAGAAGGAGACTTGGTGCTTGGCTCATTCAAGACCGACATGATATGCACAAGCTATCCCCACCTTGGGAAGGGCCTTTTGTGGTCGCAAGAATCTGCACAATAGGTCATACTATTTGATCGATATTCGAGAGCATAAAGACTCACGCACGCCGAAGAGGAGACCAACAGCCGTGGAATATAGCTCATCTTCGCCTTATTATACCCGAGCCATCGGCTCTCCTTATGTACATATTATGACAATGTATATATTATGAATAAAAGCAATAAAACCGGAGCCTCGGCTAAAGCGGGGTATCCGTTCTGTAAGCATCCGGTTTGGGTACATGGAGTTGTTGTCTTAAAACGGCCTCCGGTTTCCCCCGGAGCTTCCTTTTCGGAAGCTTTTAGATGTCACTTGGGGGCTTGGTCGTATCCGAACCAATGCCACACCTCTTGATGGGCGAAAGCCACCAGATCACTTGGGGACATGGTCAAGTCTGAACCAACACGCCTCTTGATCGGCCTAAGGCCATAGAGTCACTTGGGGCTTGGTCGAACCCGAACCATTGCCACGCCACTTGATCGGCATAATGCCACGGTTTCAGTTGGGGACCTGGCTGACTTGAACCGTAGCTACACCTTATTGGGAGCTTGGTCGTGTCCGACCATGGTAATACCATCTGATCGGCTCAGTAAAGCCTTTTTCTGCAAATTGTTATTTGATTTTTTGTTGCATTTTTAAATCGATAACATTTTTTCAAACCGGTTCAACCAGTCAATTGACGGCTTTCGGTTTATTTTAATCCGGAAATAACTTTTCTGGTTTGACTTTTCGTATTAACATCCCATTATGGAGTAACAGGGGGCTTAACATGACCCGGCATGGTTTACATGGTAAACCGGCATTATAAACACATGAGCTGTTTTCTCCTTTGACGGTAATGGTTTATACAACCTCCGCTTCCAGGTTGGCTAAGCCAACTTCATGCCCGACGTTGGCAGGTATTTTTGTATCACAAAATTTTGATCATATACCTCAAAATTTCCTTACATATACATATGAGCGTCACAAGCCGGCTGGCGACACAAGCCGCCGTGGCAGGTTAATTTGTGATTGCAGGCAATATAGATTGAAGGTTTCGATTATTCAATCATAAGTATCAGCACCTCTGTGCGAAGGTTGCAGAATGAAGGCATAAAGGCATATTCAAAACAAAAGTGATGGCTATTCTATTACAAGGCCTTCAGAGGCCCAATATTTCGAATGGTGTCATGACTAGCAGCTTATGATGCATCAACCTAGCTTGACGGATCAAGTTTCCTTGCCGGGTTGACGTGAAGAAGATGGGTCGTCTGGCGTCGGTTCAGCTTCTTCCTCCTCATCACCCAATGGCCGGAAGTCATTGGTGGACCAGTCAATCCGGTTTAAAGCCCGAAGATGCCTCTTCACTTATAAGCTCACCGGATCAACGTCGGGGCATAAGTGTGCTTACGGATTGGGGAACAAGGTTCTGCACTTCCGGAATGACAACTTCCACCGCTTTGTTGTTTGCATCATAGAAAGAGCGGTAAACCGCCAGTTGGCTTCTCACGCCGCTTGACTCGCCAGAGGACGCATCTCCTTTGTTATCCGTTTGAGGGCATTATTATCAAAGGCTTCGCCATTTTCTTGAGTGCTGGGGAAGCCCTTGGCTATGTCAGACGGATCAAGGTCCGCTATCCATGCTTTGGCGCGAGTTAGAGCCAATAAAGTGCCAGCCCGGGCCGCGGATCGTTTCAATTCTTCAAGTTGTGCCGGGATCATGGATAGCCGGTCCAGCGTATCTTTGATCAAAGACGGAGCTGCGTTATCATATGATGTCGCACATATGACTCGCTGGGTGCCGGTATACAGTTGCTCAATCAGCGTATATGTGGCCTTGAGCTTCTTCCGCATGTCTGAGCCCAGATGAGCAATACGCTTCCCTATACCGGTTTAAAGAAGTTCAGGTTAGACCGGTGGAAATGTCAAAATGGAATAATAATCACAAACCTTGGTGAAACATTTCTTACCAAAGATCACAGAGGTCATGGCGTTAATCTGGCGCCTTAGTCCGGTGAGCTCTTCTGTCACCGGTTTAAGAGCTGCTCAAAGATCTTCAGCCCGTTTAGCAACCCGGCCTTCTCCGCCTCCCGATTGGCCTGCTCAGATTTAAACCACTCCTTGAGCTGTTCCATAGTGGTCAAGGCGGTTTTCAACTCATCCTTGGCCTTGGAGGCTTCGCTTGTTGGGTCTCCAGTTGGCACGAAGGTCATTGAGCTGTCCGGTTTGTTGGCATATCTCACTCACGATAAAAAAGGGATCACGTTAGTTGTTTCATCATGAAGTCCCAAGCTCAATACAGGTATTCAACTTGGCACTTTCGGGGCTAATGGCTAATTGCTCAAACATGTTTTGCTACGGTGATACAACTTATAGTCCCGATTTAACTATGCTAAGTTGAACCGGCCCTTGGGGGCTACAGCACTGAAGTTTGAGACGTATGAGTTTTATATTAAGTCCCGGTTTAACTATGCTCAGTTGAACCGGCCCTTGGGGCTACTACACAATGTAAGTACAAGAGAGACATAACTCCTTACCTCATAGCGTTCCTTCATAAGATTCACCGCATCGGCTTCGAGGTCACGACTTGTGTAGAGTCGGTTCAGGAAGCCGGAGTGAAGTTCTTGGGCGTAGAAATTGTCATAGTCGGCTGCATCAGTTTTTCCCTTCTCTTTGCTCATGGCGAGACTCTTCCTTGGCGCTGTGTTTTGATAGAGCAACCGGATTGCCAGGGGCGGTATAGGCGGTGCCCGTTACTACGACATCATCATCTTTGGTCGGACTGACCGGATTGGCATTCTTTCCTGGGCTTGGTGCTTTCATACCCGGGCTCGGCGGATCAGCAACTGAAACCTGTTCTGCTGCAGGACTCAATGGAGCAGGATGTGATGTTTCCACTTGGCCAGCCGGTTCAACCTCCGGCGGATTAGCACTGCTGCCTTGGTTAAACCCGGCAGAGCTGTCTTTTCGCGACTTCAAAGCTTTTTCGCCATGATGCTCGGAGTCTTCTCGAGATCAACGTCCGCAGAGGGTCAAGGGTCTTCGCCTTCTTACTTAAGCGAGCCTTGGTGCTGCAACATTCGGAGTTAGAGTGTGATAAACCGACAAATGCAAAAAAGAAAGAGTAATATGCTCACCCAGCAACAACTTTAAGAGGAGGCAGTTGAGTGGTTGATGAACCGCCAGATGAGTTGGAAGAGGCCTGGTAATTCGGATCAGACGGATTGAGAGGACATCAGAAGAAACCTTTCAAAGGATAACGCTTTTCAGAGAACAAATCACCTCCGGACGACGCTTCCGGGTTGGGGTGTCGAGTAAACCGGACGATGTAATTTGTTGACCGCTATGCCGGGTTGTACGGGCGTTCTTCAAATTTTGGTGTCTTCAAAGAAAGATTTGGATTTAAATGAGAACGGGAGTGAGATTTTTTCACTTTCCGGACTGTGCGGCGAATTCTTTTAACCGGTTCAAGATCATATTCGGAAGAAAGGAGGATTACCTCAACAGGATCGGCATGGCTGGCCTCAGCATCATCCTGGGAATTGTATCACAATAGGATGAATGATAAAAAGGGACAAAGTAAATCAAGTTTTACCTCAGCTTCTGAATCTTCATCTTCCGGCGGTTCAGAGGACTCGGCGGTTTTCCTCTTACCAGCTTTCTTGGTGGTCTTGGACTTTACGCGAGGACCCCGGGCCGGTTTGGTTCGTTTCCAGAAGGAGCTGTTAGCCTGAGAAGTAACAAGGATTAATATATCTCAATAAGGCATTAAAAAGTCAGTGGAGCGATGAGCGGAGTCTTACCGCAGGCGGCTTGTTGGAAACACAGAACGGGGCCAACCCGGTTTGGCTGCAGACGGAGATCGGTTCATCGAGCATCCTTTTCAATCGCCTCAAGAATCTCCACTTTCGCTTATTGGTAGCTCGTGGCGTCGTTGAGGGTCTTTGATGCTACCGGTGTATTCATGCATCAATCCGGGCGGCGGCTTAATGGCAAGATGCCCCAAGAAACCCAACATCGAACAAGGTCAATACCGGTTAAGCCATTGGCCATTAGAGCCCGGAGCTTGATAATTTGAGGCGCAAAATTCTTCCGCTTCTGCGGCGGTCAAGCGTAAAGGCAATGGGTGATGGTTGCTAAGCCGGTGAGGGCGGTAACCCGGCAAGGGGTTTTCGCTGTTAGGAGCGGTATTCCGGCAATAGAACCAGGTTTGGTTCCAATCTTTTGGATGGCTATGGTGTTTTGCGTGAGGGAAGTCTACTTCCTTCCTTTTCTGGATTGAAACGCCACCCAGTTTCGTGTTAGGACCATCCGAAAACTTCGTACGGCGGTTCAAATGAAAGAAATCCCGGAATAACTCCACAGATGGTTCTTCTTGAAGATAGACTTCGCAGAAAACTTGGAAATTGCATATATTGGACACAGAGTTTGGACCAATATCTTGTGGATGGAGTTGGAAACTTGCGAGGACATCCCGGAAGAATTTTGATCCAGGCGGGCTAAATCCCCGGTCTAAGTGTTGCATAAATACGATTACTTCTCCTTCTTGAGGTTCAGGAGGGCATTCAAGTCCTAACACGCCAATGAAGGACATTCTTGGAGGCTAAAGCGCGGTGGTGACATACCCATTGAGTTTGCGTCTCGGTGATCTTGGACCGGACCCAATTGCAAGCTGAGAATTGTTTGGCCATTCGGAAGAAAAAAGCTGCGAAAGGAAAGGTAAAGACCGGTTCACCGTTAACGGTTCAGCATATTATTCAATGTTAAACCGGCAGTTTGGTATTCGGTTCCAATTTCCGATTTAACCGAGGACTAATGGCGTGTGGCGGATTAGCTATCAAAAAATTAAACCGCCCTTAGGACGAAGAGACAGAATCAAAAATCTGCTAAGTGTTGATGTAAACAGGTTTCACACATGAACGGAATTAATTTGGATCTACCAAGATTCAAGAAGGAAAAATTTCTGCGATCCATACAAGCTTTATAAAGGACAAGGAAGTTGAGGCGTTCTATCAAGAGGGTCTGAGTAAAAGGAAGATTTGCGAAGTGCTAAGTCGAGGCGGAGCAGCTACCGCACGAGATATATGCTACGCTTGGATTAAGAAGCCATGGCGTAACAGGTATGAAGAGACTAGGATGAACACCTAGGAACGACGGCACGCACGTAAGCCTTAAGCTGCAGATCTAGGGCATGAGGAAGAGCCTTACCAGATGCACAGGCAGCGGAGGAGCCCCGAGAGTCTCTGGTACGACCAGGTTGATGCAGCGGCCTTGTGCTGGGGCACCGTTCGGAGGTCGGAGGCGACGGCGGAGCTTCAGAGCTGGGCGTCGCGAGGAAGAAGAAGTGCGGAAGGAGGAAGAAGAGAAAGGGCCTTCCGGTCTATTTATAATGAGACAGAGTAATTGACAAGCGCGAGAATCGAGGAGTTGAAAGCGGCAAATGGCGCAGCGGTCGCCTCGATTTCCAGGACAATATTAAATGAAGGGAATCATATTGTTTGGGCTTCTTTAATGAAGATGACGTCAAGATGCTCGCTTTGGGGTCGAAGGATGACGTCCACGGCGGTTTAAGCAGATGGCGGTTTACGTAATATGAAGGAAGATATTGAGTTTTTCTAAGATGTTGAAGATTAACATGAACAGTTCAAGTCAATCTGGGGCCTAATGTTGGGGATGTAACTCATCGAATATAAACCGCATCAGAGGGGCCGGTTCACCCTCAGCCATAATTGGAGCCCACGAAGACTCAGAAGGTGGCGATTCGCCATAGAGCTTAGAGGCCCGGAGCCCATGGGCGAATTAGGGCTCATAATGGTAAAACTGCCATAACCATGTAACTTGTAAGATAAGAGAAAGAAGAGACCGAGCCGGACACTGGTATGAGCCGGCCTCGGGACTCTGTAGACCGGCCGGATCGTCAGCCCGTGTATATAAGGGGACGACCCGGCGGCGGTTTAGGGACAGACAACGATAACTCGAGGCTTAGGCGAAGCTATTGCTCCCTAGTCACCGAGATCACATCAATCCCATTACAAACTAGACGTAGGCTTTTACCTTCATCGAAGGGGCTGAACTAGTATAACCCTTGTGTCTTTGCGTCCGCTTTAACCCCTCTAAGTTAACCCGTTCGATGGCCCCGCGACTAAGTCCTTTCATGAGGACATCTGCCGTGACAATTCCACGACAGCTGCTCTGAGAGAAACTGATACTTGTCAATTGAGAGCATCCCATCCTCCGAGGACTTTGAGCGAAAATCATCGAGTGAGGAAAACCCAAACCCAAACATCTACAAACCCAAAGTGATTGAGCATCACTGAAGAGATTGATCCTGCGTGGATCCGACGCTTGCTACCTTTGAAGATCATGCTTCTTCCAGACGGTTAGGCGTCATGGTATAGAGCATCCAAGAGGAAATTGTGGATCGCCGAGTGACCGAGTTTGTGAAGGTTCGGAAGTCACCTGAAGACTTACCACGAGTGATTGAGCGAGGTCTGTGTGACCTTAGGTCAAGGAGAATACGGTGAGGACTGTGTGTCCTGAGGTTTAAATATCTAGCCGCTCCAACCAGATGTACAACTGAGACATCAGTTGGAACTGGTCTACCAAATCTTTGTCTTCACCAAGCCAACTGGTTCTATTTCCTCAACTCTTTCATTTCCTCATAACTGTGTTGTGCACTTGTTCATATCTGTGTTTGAAGACTTGTTCAAGACTTTCTCAATTTCCTCAGTTCAATTTCTTTAGTCTGTTTGTCTTCATCCCGTGTTTACGCTTTTCGATTGCGTACTGTCTTCATTTCATCAATGGCGACCATGCTTGTGTTATGTTATGTTTACTTACGAGTACTTATTTCACTGCAAGTAGTTCTTCGGTAAGGAATTTCCTCACCAGCAAATTCCTCGATGAAGAATTCATAAAATCGCCTATTCACCCCCCTCTAGTCGATATAACGCACTTTCAATTGGTATCAGAGCAAGGTACTCCCTTGTTTTGTGTGATTTTGGTTTAACCGCCTGGAGTTTTAGTTATGTCGACCGCAGGTATGATCAAGGTCTTTGCTGGGTGTCCTACCTTCGATGGGACGGACTATCCCTAGTGGAAGAATAAGATGCGAATGCATCTTGAAGCAATTGATAACGATCTCTGGTATGTTGTGGAAAATGGTGTTCCCTCTGTCTCACCCTCACTGAACGCTACCGATGTGAAGAGATTCAAGCAACTCGATTCTCAAGCGAAGAATATCATATGTGGCCATCTCGAGCAAAGGACAAGATGGAAGAGTGAGTGCTTTGGTAACTGCTAAGCTTATCTGGGATAGGTTGTCCAAAGTGAATGAAGGAGTTTCAACTTAGCGTGACTCTTGAGTTGATGTTCTTCGCAATCTCTTCAACCGCTTCAAAAAACTCGACAATGAAAATGTTCAACAAACCTTCGATCGCCTCACTGACATCTCAAATGAGATTCAAGCGCTTGGTGCCACTGACATCACCGACCATGAGGTGGTGAAGAAATTGTTGAGATCGCTTGATTCCTCATTTGATACTCTGACATTGATGATACAAGAACGTGCTGATTACAAGTCACTTGATCCCACTGATATCCTCGAGAGGCTGAATACTCATGAGTTCCAAATTCTTTGAGAAGAGAGATCTCTATGGCTCGAGCTATGGCAGATCACGTGCACTGAAGGCCAAGGCAGTTTCTGAGTCCGAAGATGAAGACTCTGGCAGTAGCCTTGGTGATCCTGAAGAACTGAGCCATGAACTAGCACTACTCGTGAAGAAATTCCAGAAGTTCTCAAGACGTGGTCGCTTTGGAAGACCCTCAAGGAGCAATGATTCCTCATCCAGTGACTACAAGAAGAGGCTTTATCACAAATGCAAGAAACCCGGACACTACATTCAAGATTGTCCTTAGTGGGAAAAGGAATCAAAGAAGAAGAAATACAAAGATTACAGTTCTGATGATGCGAAGAAAAAGAAGAAATCCTCAAAATCTTCATCATCAAAATCCTCAAAGTCTTCATCTCACAAGAAGAGCAGCTCCAAGAAGCCCCGGGCATTCATTAGCAAGGAAATGGACTCTTAAGCTGAATCTGAGGAACATGAGGAAGAGGAGGCATCTGAGGAGTCCGAGTCCAGAGTAGCGAGTCTAGCTCTCGCTACTGCGTTCGTCAGCAAGTCTATCTTCAACTCTGAAGAAAATGGCTACACCAACAAGGCTGATGAAGGCAATGATGACTACACTCCCACCTATTGCTTCATGGCAAAGGGTGCCAAGGTACTCAAATATACCTCCTCTGAATCTAGTGAGAATGAATCTGATGAAAACCTCAAGCCCAGCTACTCTAAACTTGCTAAGATTGCTGTGAAGAAATGGATCGCACTAAAACCTTGACTGAAAATCTTCAGAGACTTCATACTAGGTTTGACAATCTTCAAGGTCATCATAACACTCTCTTGTATGATCATGAGAAGCTTTCTTATGAATTTCTTCAAAGAAAGCAATATCTTGAGAAGCTAAGAGTGAGTTATGAAGATCTTCAGAAGGAGCGCGATTCATTACTTGCTCAACAAATCAGCGCTGCTCAGGAAGAATTTGTTCCTCCATGTTTGAAATGCATTGAACGTGAATCTACTAATTCTTCACCTGAATGTTCAAATGCTTCTAAAGTTACAAATTCTTCACCTACCTCTGCTATCACTAATTCCTCATCTGAGGACATTGCTAGTATCGCTGACGATGCAGAAATTTGAAGGAATTGTACATGACAGGCATGTACAAAAGCCTCAAAGGGCATCGACTCTTTGTGATGTGCTTAAAAGCAGATCCTCAACAGGAACCCTAGGAAAGAGGGTATTGCCTTTGAGAGGAAACTCAATGCAGGTGGTACATATTGGAAGCCTGAGCAGTACCCCAAAACCTCATGGGTTGCTGCAAAGGGACCTCTAGTTGATCCATCTAATCGATCTAGCTTTACATGTGAATCTTCTCATTCTTCTGATGAGTCATTTGACTCCAACTATAAACTGTTTGATGCCTGAAAGGACGCAGACTAATCTTGAAGAAATGAACTCTCATTTCTCATGTCCTCATACTGCTTTATTTGTCTTACTGCTTGATGAAATTCATCTGATGAATTTGATATTATATTCTTCAATGATGAAGTATATGAGTTCATAAGCTGCACTAATTCATCTGCAGGATGATTAGCCCAAAGCCACTGAGTGGGTCCTTGATAGTGGATGTATAAATCACATGACTGGTGACAAGAATCTATTGATGGATGCTCCCTTGTCACCATCGCATCTGAAGCATATCATCTTCGCTAACAAAGGCAAAAGTCAGGTATTGGGTTTAGGTAAGGTTGCGATCACAAAGGATCGACACATGGACAAAGTCATGCTTGTTGAGTCCTTAGGATACAACCTCATGTCTGTCTCAATGCTTTGTGATCTTAATATGGTTGTTGCTTTGGCAAGTATCGTTGTGTTGTGGTTATGGAAGCTGACAATTCCAAAGTCTTCGAAGGCTTTAGGCGAGGAGACTTGTATATTGTTGATTTCTCTACAGGACCTCAACCAGCCGTGTGCCTACTTGCAAAAGCTTCAGAAGGCTGGCTATGGCATCGACGACTTGGTCATGCAGGCATGAGGAATTTGCACACGCTTGCGAAGAAGATGCATGTCATTGGCATTGAGAATGTCAAATTCCTCAAGGATCACTTATGCGGAGCCTGTGAAGTTGGAAAGATGACCAAGGCCAAGCATCCAGTGAAGACTATTATGACCACTGCTCGTCCATTTGAATTGCTTCACATGGATCTCTTCGGTCCTAATCATTACTCAGCAGTCACAAATGACGCATCTCTCTATGGTCTTGTGATTGTTGATGATTACTCTCGGTACACATGGGTACACATTGTTACTTACAAACATGAAGTGCAGGAAGTCTTCAAACGATTTTCCTCGAGGGCTTCCACCAACTTTGGTGTGAAGATCAAGCACATCAGAAGTGACAATGGAACTGAGTTATCTGCTCTTGATGACTATCTTGATGAACTTGGTATTACTCATGAGTTATCTGCTCTTGATGACTATCTTGATGAACTTGGTATTACTCATGAGTTATCTTCTCCTTATACTCTTCAGCAGAATGGCGTCGTGGAGCACAAGAACAGGACTCTTGTTGAGATGGCTCACACTATGCTTGATGAATACAAGATGCATCATCACTTCTGGATTGAGGCAATTTATACTGCGTGCCACATCATCAACAGAGTATATCTTAACAAATTCTTCAAGAAGACTGCCTATGAACTCCTCACTAACAAGAAACCCAATGTGAGTTATTTCAAAGTCTTCGGTGCTAAATGTTGGATTAGAGATCCTCATCACAATGCTAAATTTGCACCGAAAGCACATGAAGGTTTTATGCTTGGTTACGGAAAGGACTCGCACACCTACAGAGTCCTCAACAACGTTCTTCACAAGGTTGTTGAAACTGTAGATGTGCAGTTCGATGAAACTAACGGCTCGCAAAGAGAGCACCTACCTTCTATGATAAATGAACCAGCACCTGAGGAAACTATCAAGTTCAAGGCTACTGAGGATGTCATCCCTACCGAAGAATCTGCTGAAGAATTCATTCCAGAACATGAAGAACGTCGAACTAATGCACCTGAAGAAAATGTTGATCAAATTCCTCGATGACAACTAGCTCATCCTCGGAGTGCAAAAGAAGTGCAAGTTGAAAAGATCATCGATGATATTGAAGCACCAGGTCCTCTCACACGCTCAAAAGCTTCACATTTATCTAACTTTTGTGGGCACTATGCCTTTGTCTCTATCACAGAGCCCACTAAGGTAGATGAAGCATTTCTGGAGCCTGAGTGGATTCAAGCCATGCAAGAAGAATTACATTAGTTCGAGCTCAACAACGTCTGGGAACTGGTCAAACGTCCAGATCCTCGAAAGCACAATATCATTGGCACAAAGTGGATCTATCGCAACAAGCAAGATGAAAATGGCCTTGTGGTGAGGAATAAGGCACGGCTCGTAGCTCAAGGCTACACACAGGTTGAAGGAAGTGATTTCGATGAAACTTTTGCACTTGTTGCTAGACTTGAGGCTATTCGCATATTACTTGCTTATGCTAACCATCATGATATCACTTTATATCAAATGGATGTGAAAAGTGCAATCCTCGTTAGTAAGCTTGAGGAAGAAGTATATGTTGCTCAACCCCCTGTTTTTGAAGATCCTAAGCATCCTGACAAAGTCTTCAGACTCAATAAGGCCCTCTATGGCCTCAAGCAGGCCCCTCGGGCGTGGTATGATACTTTGAAGGAATTCCTCATGAAGAAAGGCTTCAAACTCGGTTCACTCGACCCTACTCTTTTCACTAAATCTTATGATGGTGAACTGTTTGTGTGCCAAATATATGTTGATGATATTATCTTTGGCTGTACTGACCAACGTTATAGTGATGAATTTGCCTATATGATGAGTGAAGAATATTAAATCTCTATGATGGGAGAGTTGAAATTCTTCTTAGGTCTTCAAATTAAACAGCAAAATGGCATATTCATATCTCAAGAGAAATACCTCAAGGATGTACTGAGGAAATTCGGCATGCAAGATTGCAAAGGCGTCAAAATTCCTATGCCCACAAATGGCCATCTGTGCACTGATGAAAATGGTATTGACTTCGATCATAAGGTATACCGCTCCATGATTGGTTCTTTATTGTACTTATGTGCATCTAGGCCAGACATAATGCTTAGTGTTTGCATGTGTGCCCAATTTCAAGCTACAAGAAGGAATCACACCATAAGGTCGTGAAGCATATTCTTCGATATCTAGCTCACACACCAACACTTGGATTATGGTACCCCAAGGGTTCGGCTTTTGATCTCATTGGATATTCTGACTCTGACTATGCTGCTGATCGTGTGGACCACAAGTCAACATCTGGTACATCTCATTTCCTCGGACGATCTTTGGTCTGTTGGTCCTCGAAGAAACAGAATTGCGTATCACTTTGTCTCATCAAAAGTACATTGCTGCTGGTTCTTGCTGTGCCCAATTGCTATGGATGAAGCAAACTCTCAAGGACTACGACGTCAATGTGAAGAATGTGCCTCTCTTCTGTGACAATGAGAATGCCATCAAGATTGCTCACAACCCAGTTCAACACTCGAAGACAAAGCATATTCAGATTCGTCATCATTTTCTTCGCGATCATGTGTTGAAGGACGACATTTCTATTGAGCATGTGAAGACTGAAGAACAACTAGCCGATATCTTCACAAAGCCCTTGGATGAAAAGATTTAGCAAGTTGCGGTGTGAGCTAAATATCTTAGAATCTTCGAATATTCTTTGAAAAGGACACTCATCCTAACACTTATGCAAAATTGATGACTTAGATGTGCAACACATGAAGAAACGTTTTTCTTCAATCAATGAAGACTAACACTCTAAGTGTGAAGAAATTAATGAAGAATTTGATTCTCGAGAACCCTCGACAATTGTATGCGGTGTCTGAAATCATCATTCTTATCTGATTGGGTCACGCCACCACCAAAAGTTGAAAATCTTCAATTTGAGTTTTTCCTCGGTTTGAAATTCCTCAATTGTTCATATTCTTCAACTTTGCATTGTCTTCACCGTTTCCATCGCTTTCTTCATTGGCTATATATATATATATATATATATATATATATATATATATATATATATATATATATATATATATATATAAAAGTTTATGTCCTCTACAACATTCACTTATGGCTAATTCTTCAAGTTGATTTTTCTGCTAAGTGAATGTGATCGGACCCTTCCCCCTCTATGCTATACTCAACCCAATTTATTCACAAATTTTTCATGTGCGTTCTATTTGAAACTCGTTGAAAATCTTCACTGTGTTCTTGTCAGCTGAAGAATTTGCGAACGGAACGTTAAAACTTATCTTATCCAAATTTTTGGCTTTGCCGCTCAAACTGTTCCGCATCCCACGAAATACTTATCTATTCACCCACAATCTAACACGATCTCCACTTCTCAGTACGTGGGTGACACATGTCAAGCGAATGAGAAGGGTCAGGGGCACGTTCGTCCAAATTCTTCGGGCGAACAGTTTTTCACCGTGGCTATAAATACCCCCTTCCCCTTCCTCATTTCCTTTACTCCGCTCGACCTCTCTCTAGCTCAAGCTTCTCAAACCCTAGCGCCGCCGCTACTTCATCGTTGATGGTGAGGAAGAGCTTCACTGCCTCGACCTCGTCGCCGCCGTACTCGCGCCGGCCGCGGAAATCTTCACTCCGCCGCCGTCGTAGCTGTCTTCCTCCGCCGAGTTAGGGCGTGGAAGATCTGCACAGACGAACTTCACTTCTCCATCTCACAGTTCGTCGTGTTCTTCGTTCAGGGTAATTAAAAGTTACTTTTACTGCCCTCTTTGATTCAAATGATTTCTACAAAATCTTCAAAGGTGTTTATTCTTCAAATCCTCACACACTAAACACCTCACATGTCATCTGTTCTTGATTCATTTCTCTAAGCAATAATTTTTCTTCAAGATTCCTCAATTGTGCGGATTTCTGATCTGTACAACTCTGGAACCTAAGACTAAGAACGCTTAGTGAGATTCTTCAAGACTTGTCTGGTCAAATTCCTCAAACTTGTTCTTTTTTACAAAACCTTCTGAGAACGCATATGACCTCTCCAAATTCCTCGCAACTATACTCTGTTCACAAGTACTCATGTCCGCTGCTGAATCTCTAGGTTCTCATCAACTTAACTCATTTGCAGCGTTCCTCGAAGAAAAGTTGCATACTTCTTCAGAGAATTCAATTGTTCAAATTCCTCAACTGAAGAAAATGGCTTATGGAAAGAAGCCACAGAAAGGAGGAAAGAGGCCTCGTGTCAACACAGCGTTTGAGATCCTCGATGACATCTATCTTTGAGTCTTGCACACCCCCTGAGGAAGATAAAAATCAGCGCAAGGTGCGCATTCAGAAGATAGAGAGGAGATGGGCAAGAGAATGGAGGGAGTACAGATATGTTACTCAAATACATGAAGAAATTATTTGTTACCCTCCATGCTCAAGACCTCCATTGGCACCTGGCCAAGAAGCGGATCCCACCAGCATCAAGCGCGGTGAGGACTATCCTGAAGAATGGGCGAAGCGCCAGGCCAAGTTGGCCAAACAGGCAAAAGAAGCAGCGAGTAAATTCAATGAAGACTCTGCTGCTGCTGCTGCCGCTGAGGCCTCTATCAAGCCGAAGAAATCCAAAGCAAAGAAGCCTGCGCGTAAGCCAAGTGCTTCACCTTCAATGTCCTTAAGGCCAAGTTCCTCAGCAATGCCCTCATGGCCAGAATCCTCAAAGCCCTCACGGCCAATTCCTCACGCTGCTCCTGCTCCTCCAAAGTCCTCAGCTGCTCCGACAAAGTCCTATGCACCTGTGCATCTTGCCATGTGCCAAAGGACTACATGCATCTCTATTGCCTCAGGAGCTTCAGCTAGTTCCTCAGCTGCACCCAATTCTTCAACATGACCTTCTCTGCTGAAGACAAAGACCACTGCTGGACGAGGTTCTCGCCCAAGTCCTCACAAGAAGCAGGTCGCCTTCCAAGTGCCGTCTGAAGAAGACAAAGCTGATGATGAAGAACTTGCTAAAATCATCAGAAATAGGCAAGTCAGGGCCACTAGAGCCAAAGGCACAACTGTGCCACTGCTTTTGGATCCAAAGTTGATCCTCGACTACATTGATCTCTGGCACAAGGACCCAAACACTCCTATGCCTGATTTCAAGTTGACTCCTGGCCAAAGTCATATCTTGTTGCCTTCATCCAAGAAGAAAAATGGAAATATGAGAAGGCCAGGCAGATCAAGAAAGCGCAGTATAGGAAGGAGAAATTTCTGAAGAACAACGTTGTCTCTATGACAACTGATGATCTTGTGAAGATCTAGTCTGAAATCAAAGTCCTCAGCGATGATTTCAATGCTTACTATGCTGATTGGCAAGGAGCCAAGGTCAGGTTTGTTAAACTGACTGAGAAGTTCACCTCCAATGTTGCAGCTCCATCGCAACAAGAAATTCCTCAGGCTGAAGCATCTGCTCAGCCGACTGAAGAACATGCCAGCACCGCTGATGACTTTCAGGCTGCTGAAGAAAATGTGAGTTCTAGGGTTGATGACTGCATTCCAGCCGCTGATGAAATTGCCAGGGCATCCACTAGTGGTGCGCCTGAAGAAAATGAAGAGGTTAGGGCAACTGCATCAGTTGTGCCTGAAAAAAATCAACCACATTCCTCTGCTCCTCCTGCGCCTACATCAACTCCAATCCTTCCATCTGCATCAGATGTGAAGAAGACCAAGGCTGCAGAGCGTGCAGCAGTGAAGAAAAGGAAAGCATCAGCTTCTTTAGATTCTTCAGCTCCGAAGAAAATGAAGTCTATGACCAGCTCATTTGCAAATCCCATTGATGCTGTTCCGATCTCAACCATGCCATCAAAGAACCTTGTTCCATTTGATGAAGAATATGTGATCCCTAGCGGATCTGATGAAGAAAATCCTTCTGCTGCTTCGTCAGAACAGATGGATGAAGAAATTGAAGTGGATGAAATCCCTTCAACACCAGTTGTTTCCTCGCCTATGCCTCAGTTTACTGCTGAAGAGGCCGACGTTGAAGAAATAGAAGATGAAGACGTGGACATTGGCTGTACCACACCAGTGATGAATGATGACTTTTGGGAAAGTCAGCACCCCAATTCTCCACTCTTCACACCTTTACAGCAAATTCCTCAGTCCCTTGTTGCCACTGAAGTACAAATGGGATCTGAAGAACCTCGTGCAACCCCATCAGTCCATGAAGAAATTCCAGCCACTAGTGCTGAAGAAAATGTACATGAAGAATTGAAGAACCAGGCTATCACTGGAATAGAAGCTGAAATTCCTCAGCCTGAAGAACCTGAGGTGGTGATGCAATTGACTGACACTCCTCAGCCCAAGCCTAAGGATCCATTCTCAAAGAAGCATAAATTCAAGGCCGATGATTTCTTCGGTGAGCACGTGTTCTTCACAGACTACAATCCCTATGATTCTGCTCGTCTTAGAAGGAAGCGCTTTTGGACCGCCAGCCAGGCCAACTTCTATTCTTCACTGCTCTTCAACAAGGACAAAGTAAATGCGACCATGAGCATATTCCTCATGTGGACATGGAATCACCGCCATGCTTCACTCATGTCCTCGGTGTGCTTCATGACACAGGCCTCCTCAACTTTTGCACGAGACATAGTTGATTGGAATGAAGAACTTCGTTCTTCAATTCTACATAACTTTGCACATCACGAGGAGATCTTGACGATGTGAACTCTTGGGTTTTGGACTAGATGACAGAAAATACTCACTATAAGGCACCGGCCTCTGAATTGCTTCGCGCCCTGCCCATCAGTCCTCCACCTGAAGGAGCTCGTTGCATGTACCAAGAGCCTGAGCTTATAGATCACTATATGCAAGTGCTGGTGAAGCCATTGAAGCCCGGTCAAGCCTCAAGGACAAAATTCCTCGTGAAGGAATTGCAGTATGTACCAAGGACAGTCTATCGCATTCTGACAAAGACTATGAGTCCAATCAAAGGCCACGACTCATCTGATGAGGAAATTGTCGGCATCATGAAGAATCTGGTTTTCAACATCATTCATGGCATTCCTGTCAATTATCATGATTTCTTCATGAGGACTCCGGCAAATGTTGCACTTTCACCGTTTGAGCTGAAGCCTTATGACCTTGGATTATGAGATTCCTCAGGACAAGGTCTTCACTCAACTACAAGGCTGATTTTCAGAATCACCTCAGCTACTTGCCCCCGATTGAAGTCCTCAAGCGGACCTATTCCTCAGCTGATGAAAAGGGCAAGGCACCAGCTGTTATAGATGAAGGCATTCATCCATTGGATGGACAATTTCGCAAGGCTGCATCCTATTCCACCAATGATGACTCTGCCACTCATGATTCTGCTGCCCATGCCTCCAAGCCAAATCCTCAAGCTACTGCTCCTCGTGTGATGATGCATCGTGAACTTCTGCTAAGTCTTCACCAGAAGGTGGATCGAAACCATAAGTGGGTTAAGCATCAGTTTGGTTCAATTCTTCACAACATGACTGCTACGCATAATGCAGTGAAGAAAAACCATTACTACCTCCACGAAGTATTCGATCGCACCTGGGCTATTCTATCACATGTATATGGTGAAGATGATCTGAAGAAAATGGGTCTCAAGGAGGACTTTGACTGGTTTGCACCTCCACCGAAGAAATACAAGAAGGTCAAGGTTCCTTCCTTGGTGGCCAGCTCCTATTCTTCATCACGCGACACCGATGAGCATGAAGACTTGGACGACACTGCAGCAGGCCCTACTACGACAAACGATCCCAACAACGCTAGCGCTCCTTCATCAACTTGATATTCTTCAGGGGCGTCAGTCCTCATTTTCGAACCTTTTGGTCATTCGATGACAAAGGGGGAGAAATTTGAGTTAGTCTTCAAGCGGGTCTATTATGTGGGCGTTTTTTTTTCTAAGTTGCAACTCTCGTTCTTTTGAAGACTTTGCTGGATCGAGTTGTAAACTTAAACTCTATGGTGACCTGATACTTTTGCTGTACTGTTCTGCATGCTTATTCCTCATTAATATTAATGCATGCATGCTGAATTACATCACTCACCATATTTCATCATGCATTTCAAATTCTTCATATGTTATATGTCAAATGCGTGTATGAATTACAAGATATAGGGGGAGATCTCCATGATTCTACTCTTCAAGTGTGCATTGCTTCAAAAGCAAATTCCTCACTATGCACATCTTTAGGGGAGTTCTTCTATATGTTGCAATCAAATTCCTCAATATTAGTATTTACACTTCATATGTTTATCCCGTTGAAAACTTAACCTATATTGTCATCAATCACCAAAAGGGAGATTGTAAGTGCATCTAGTGCCCCTTAGTGATTTTGGTGTATTGAAGACTTATAGGTTAAGGGACTAATGTGTTTATGAGTGTACACAGGTCTATAAGTCTATGAGGAGTTTGATATTTACAGAGAAAGTTGACCCTTAAAAATGAAGTTCTTCGAATGAAGACTTTGGATTTCTGAAGACTTTGAAAGTGAAGAAATTGGTGTGACCTTGAAGACTTGGTATTCATTCGAGGAACATGAATGATACATCTCCAACATATCTATAATTTTTGATTGCTCCATGTTATATTATCTACTGTTTTGGACCATAATGGGCTTTATTTTCCACTTTTATATTACTTTTGGGACTAACCTATTAACCGGAGGCCCAGCCCGAAATTCTTTGTTTTGCCTATTTCAGTGTTTCGAAGAAACGAAATATCAAACGGAGTCCAAATGGAATGAAACCTTCGAGAACGTGATTTTCTCATCAGATAAGATCCAGGAGACTTGGACCCTCCGTCAAGAAAGCCACGAGGCGGTCACGAGGGTGGAGGGCGTCCCCCTAGGGCATGCTGTCACATCCTAGCTAGTCCATGCATTAGTGTGTTGCATCATGTTTAACTTTCATCAGAAAATTGAAATGGGGAAGACAGAACCCCCAGAACCCCTTTTGAATCCAAATAGGGCTTACTAAAATTATTTTCAATGAACCTGAAATGCCCTTCTAAAATGCTCATCACATTTGCTTTGGTTCAGAGCCTCTGCCAAAAGTGGTGCACAATTTTCTAGGTCATCCTAAGGTTTTTGAATTAAATCATAAGTATTTGAGTTTGGGCATTTAAATTATATAAAATATTTCAAATGCCCAAATAATTCCAAACTAAAATGTTCCATGCTGGAAATATTCCAGCTAAGGACCAGGTGCAGTTTGGTGAATTTTGGAGTTATTTAGGTATTTTTAGAAAGTCCACAAAGTTACAGAAAATAGAAAAAGGGAACAGAAATGAAAAAAACATTACCTGGCGCCACCCAACCGGCCCACCTGCCGGCCCAGCCCACCGCCACAACAGCCGCTTGGCTTGGCCAGTAGCAGTGAGTGATCGACAGCGAGCACAGCATGCGTGCCACGCAGCTGGCCGCCGCCTCGCCGCTTCCCTCACCGAGCTGCCGACGCGGAACACTCTCATTCTCTCCCCGAGCCCTCGTGACACCTCTCCTCCTCCCGGCTCCTCCCCTCGCTCTCCCACACCATGGCCGACGCCACTGCAGCCGCACTGTCGCCAGTAGTCGCGCTCTCCGTCGTCCTTGCGCCATCCTCGTGTCTAGGAGCTCCGCCGCCCTCCTCTTCTTCGAGCTAGCCGAGCCCGAAGGCCAGGTGGCCCGAGGCCTCTGCACCGACCTCGCCCGACTCCGCCGTCGCCGGAGATCCCCTTCGACGTCACCGCCGCACCAGCTCGTCCCCGACCGCACCGTTTGCCTCCTTGAGTTCTCCGTGAGCCTAGCTACCTCCCCCTCCTTTCCTTTCTCGCTCCCAAGCCTTGTAGCAACTGTACGGAGCTCACCCGCACGCGCCGCCGCGGAGCTCGTCGCCGACGTGCTTCCGGCCATCCACCGGTCACCCCTCGGTGTCTAACATGCTCACCGCACCACGTAGCGTCTAACCCATCACTTCACGCACCTCACCGCACACCGTAGCCATGAGTTCGTCATCACCTGAACTCCGGCGGCCGCCAAGGTCGTCGCCGGCGCCGTTTCCGGCCACCCCGAGCCCAGCCAACGCCACCAAGAGCTGCGGGTTGTTCCCAGCTACACATAGACGCCCTCCGCGGCTCATTTGGTTGCCGGAACGGCCAAAACCACTCTCGCCGCCGCGTCTGGCTCGCCGGCGGCTAAACGCCGGCGTAGTTGACTCTGACTTTGACCAGGGCGGGCCCTGGTTGAATCTCCTGAGTCTATGACAGGTGGCTGTTGGGGAACGTAGTAATTTCAAAAAATTTCCTACGCACACGCAAGACCATGGTGATGGCATAGCAACGAGAGGGGAGAGTGTATGTCCACGCACTCGTGAGACCGTGGCGGAAGCGTTATAACAACGCGATTGATGTAGTCAAATGCGTCTTCACGATCCGACCGATCCAAGTACCGAACGTACGGCACCTCCGAGTTACGCACACGTTCAGCTCGATGGCGATCCCGGACTCCGATCCGGCAAAGTGTCGGGATGAGTTCCACAAGACGACGTGGTAGGACGATGATGATGCTCCATCGATGCAGGGCTTCGCCTAAGCTCCGCGACGATATGACTTCTCCGGCGCAGGCTTCGCCTAAGCTCATGACGATATGACCGAGGTGGAATATGGTGGAGGGGGCACCGCTGACACGGCTAAGAGATCCAAGGGATCAATTGTTGTATCTTTGTGCTAGCCCCGCCTCTATTTATATGTTGAGCCCTGGTCGAAACTTGGAGCAAAAAGCCTCCTCAAAGTCGGTTTTGCCCGAAGGCAAGAGTCCCACTCGGACTCCGGGACCAAACGCCACAATCCTTGGCGTCGCCCAGACGCCATGGGCCTCGGCGTCAGCCCGGAGCAGACGCCAGGTCTCCGGCGTTTGGCCCCCGGCCTCCGCATAAAACTCCTTTTGCACCGACCTAAAGCCTCATGGGCTTGACCCCTTGACCTAAACATATCATCCAATATATGAATCTTTACGTCTCGACCATTTCGAGACTCCTCGTCGTGTCCCCGATCTCATCCGGACTCGAACTCCTTCGGTACATCAAAACATGTAAACTTATAATATAAGCATCGCCGAAACCTTAAGCGTGCGGACCCTACGGGTTCGAGAACTATGTAGACATGACCGAGAACTATTCTTGGTCAATAACCAATAGCGGAACCTGGATGCCCATATTGGTTCCTACATATTCTCTGAAGATCTTTATCGGTCAAACCGCATAACGACATACGTTGTTCCCTTTGTCATTGGTATGTTACTTGCGAGATTCGATCGTCGGTATCCAATACCTAGTTCAATCTCGTTACGGCAAGTCTCTTTACTCGCTCAGAAATGCTTCATCCCGTAACCAACTCATTGGTCACATTGCTTGCAAGGCTTATAATGATGTGCATTACCGAGAGGGCCCAGAGATACCTCTCCGACAATCGGAGTGACAAAACCTAATCTCGAAATACGCCAACCCAACATGTACCTTTGGAGACACCTGTAGTACTCCTTTATAATCACCCAGTTATGTTGTGACGTTTGGTAGCACCCAAAGTGTTCCTCCGTAAACGGAGTTGCATAATCTCATAGTTACAGGAACATGTATAAGTCATGAAGAAAGCAATAGCAACATACTAAGCGATCAAGTGCTAGGCTAACGGAATGGGTCATGTCAATCAGATCATTCTCCTAATGATGTGATCCTGTTAATCAAATGACAACTCATGTCTATGGTTAGGAAACATAACCATCTTTGATTAACGAGCTAGTCAAGTAGAGCCATACTAGTGACACTGTTTGTCTATGTATTCACACATGTATTATGTTTCCGGTTAATACAATTCTAGCATGAATAATAAACATTTATCATGATATAAGGAAATAAATAATAACTTTATTATTGCCTCTAGGGCATATTTCCTTCGGTCTCCCACTTGCACTAGAGTCAATAATCTAGATCACATCACCATGTGATTAACATCGATAGTTCACATCATCATGTGATTAACACCCATAGTTCACATCGCCATGTGACCAACACCCAAAGGGTTTACTACATTCAGTAATCTAGTTCACATCGCTATGTGATTAACACCCAAAGAGTACTAAGGTGTGATCATGTTTTGCTTGTGAGAGAATCTTAGTCAACGGGTCTTTCATATTCAGATCCGTTATGTATTTTGCAATTTTCTATGTCTGCAATGCTCTGCACGGAGCTACTCTAGCTAATTGCTCCCACTTTCAATATGTATCTAGATCGAGACTTAGAGTCATCCAGATCGGTGTCAAAACTTGCATCGACGTAACCCTTTACGACGAACCTTTTGTCACTTCCATAATCGAGAAACATATCCTTATTCCACTAAGGATAATTTTGACCATTTGTCCGATGATCTACTCCTAGATCACTATTGTACTCCTTGCCAAACTCAGTGTAGGGTATACAATAGATCTGGTACACAACATGGCATACTTTATAGAACCTATGGCCAAGGCATAGGAAATGACTTTCATTCTCTTTCTATCTTCTGCCGTGGTCGGGTTTTGAGTCTTAATCAATTTCACACCTTGTAACACAGGCAAGAACTCTTTCTTTGACTGTTCCATTTTGAACTACTTCAAAATCTTGTCAAGGTATGTACTCATTGAAAAAACTTATCAAGCGTCTTGATCTATCTCTATAGATCTTGATGCTCAATATGTAAGCAGCTTCACCGAGGTCTTTCTTTGAAAAACTCCTTTCAAACACTCCTTTATGCTTTGCGAATAATTCTACATTATTTCCGATCTACAATATGTCATTCACATATACTTATCGAAATGCCGTAGTGCTCCCACTCACTTTCTAGTAATTACAGGCTTCACCGCAAGTCTCAGATAAAACTATATGCTTTGATCACACTATCAAAGCGTTTATTCCAACTCCGAGATGCTTGCACCAGTCCATAGATGGATCACCGAGCTTGCACATTTTGTTAGCTCCTTTAGGATTGACAAAACCTTCTGGTTGCATCATATACAACTCTTCTTTAATAAATCCATTAAAGAATGTAGTTTTGACATCCATTTGCCAGATTTCATAAAATGTGGCAATTGCTAACATGATTCGGACAGACTTTAAGCATCGCTACAGTTGAGAAAATCTCATTGTAGTCAACACCTTGAACTTGTCGAAAACCCTTTTGTGACAAGTCGAGCTTTGTAGATAGTAACACTACTATCAGTGTCCGTCTTCCTCTTGAAGATCCATTTATTTAACATGGCTTGCTGATCATCGAGCAAGTCAATCAAAGTCCATACTTTTGTTCTCATACATGGATCATATCTCAGATTTTATGGCCTCAAGCCATTTCGCGGAATCTGGGCTCATCATCGCTTCCTCATAGTTCGTAGGTTCATCATGGTCTAGTAACATGACTTCCGGAACATGATTACCGTACTACTCTGGTGCGGATCTTACTCTGGAAGACCTACGAGGTTTGGTAGCAACTTGATCTGAAGTTTCATGATCATCATCATTAACTTCCTCACTAATTGGTGTAGGAATCACTGGAACTGATTTACGTGATGAACTACTTTCCAATAAGGGAGAAGGTATAATTACCTCATCAAGTTCTACTTTCCTCCCACTCACTTCTTTCGAGAGAAACTTCTTCTCTAGAAAGGATCCATCTTAACAACGAAAAACTTGCCTTCGGATCTGTGATAGAAGGTGTACCCAATAGTTACCTTTGGGTATTCTATGAAGACGCACTTCTCCGATTTGGGTTTGAGCTTATCGGTGAAAACTTTTTCACATAAGCATCACAACTCCAAACTTTTAAGAAAGCGACGACTTAGGTTTCTTTGTTAAACCATAGTTCATATGGTGTCGTCTCAACGGATTTAGATGGTGCCCTATTAAACGTGAATGCAGCTGTCTCTAATGCATAACCCCAAAATGATAGTGGTAAACCGATAAGAGACATCATAGATCGCACCATATCAAATAAAGTGCGATTCTGACGTTCGGACACACCATAACATTGTGGTGTTCCAGGTGGCATGAGCTGTGAAACTATTCCACATTATTTTAATTGAAGACCAAACTCGTAACTCAATTATTCGTCTTTGCGATTAGATCGCGTAAACTTTATTTTCTTGTTATGATGATTTTTCCACTTCAATCTGAAATTCTTTGAACCTTTCAACTATTTCAGACTTATGTTTCATCAAGTAGATATACCCATATCTGCTCAAATCATCTTGTGAAAGTCGAAAATAACGATACTTGCCATTTAGCATCAACACTCATTGGATCGCATACATCGGTATGTATTATTTCCAATAAGTCAAGAGCTTGTTCCATTGTTCCGAGAACGGAGTTTTAGTCATCTTGCCCAAACGGCACGGTTCGCAAGCATCAAATGATTCATAATCAAGTGATTCCAAAAGTCCATCAGCATGGAGTTTTCTTCACGCGCTTTACACCAATATGACCTAAACGGCGATTGCCACAAATAAGTTGCACTATCATTATTAACTTTGCATCTTTTGGTTTCAATATTATGAATATGTGTATCACTATGATCGAGATCCAATGAATCATTTTCATTGAGTGTGTAACCATATAAGGTTTTATTCATGTAAATGTAACAACAATTTATTCTCTTACTTAAATGAATAACCGTATTGCAATAAACATGATCAAATCATACTTATGCTCAACACCAAATAACACTTATTTAGGTTCCATACTAATCCCGAAAGTATAGGGAGTGTGCGATGATGATCATATCAATCTTCACTTCCCCTTCAACTAGTTTTTGTTCATTACGCAACTCCCGTTTCAAGTTACTACTCTTAGCAACCGAACCAGATCAAATACCGAGGGGTTGCTACTTAACACTAGTAAAATACACATCAATAATCTGTATCTCAAATATACCTTTGTTCACTTTGCCATCCTTCTTATCCGCCAAATACTTGGGGTAGTTCCGCTTCGATGACCGGTTCCATTGCAGCAAAAGCACTTAGTCTCGTGCTTAGGTCCGGACTTGGGCTTCTTCACTCGAGCAGAACTTGCTTGCCGTTCTTTTGAAGTTCCCTTCTTCCCTTTGCCCTTTTCCTTGAGACTAGTGGTCTTGTCAACCATCAACACTTGATGTTTTTCTTGATTTCTACCTTCGCCGATTTTAGCATCGCGAAGAGCTCGAGAATCTTTTTCGTCATCCCTTGCATACTATAGTTCATCACGAAGTTCTACTAACTTGGTGATGGTGACTAGAGAATTCTATCAATCACTATCTTATCTGGAAGAATAACTCCCACTTGATTCAAGCGATTGAAGTACCCAGACAATCTAAGCACATGCTCACTAGTTGAGCGATTCTCCTCCATCTTTTAGCTATAGAACTTGTTGGAGACTTCATATCTCTCAACTCGGGTATTTGCTTGAAATATTAACTTCAATTCCTGGAACATCTCATATGGTCCATGACGTTCAAAACGTCTTTGAAGTCCCGATTCTAAGCCGTTAAGCATGGTGCACTAAACTATCAAGTAGTCATCATATTGAGCTAGCCAAACGTTCATAACGCCCGTGCATCTGCTCCTGCAATAGGTCTGTCACCTAGCGGTGCATCAAGGACATAATTCTTCCATGCAGCAATGAGGATAAACCTCGGATCACGGATCCAATCCGCATCATTGCTACTAACATCTTTCAACACAGTTTTCTCTAGGAACATATTAAAATAAACATATGAAAGCAACAAGCGTAGGGAAGCAACAACGCGAGCTATTGATCTACAACATAATTTGCAAAATACTACCAGACTAAGTTCATGATAAATTTAAGTTCAATTAATCATATTACTTAAGAACTCCCACTTAGATAGACATCTCTCTAGTCATCTAAGTGATCACGTGATCCAAATCAACTAAACCATAACCGATCATCACGTGAGATGGAGTAGTTTTCAATGGTGAACATCTTATGTTGATCATATCTACTATATGATTCACGCCGACCTTTCGATCTCCGTGTTCCGAGGCCATATCTGCATATGCTAGGCTCGTCAAGTTTAACTCGAGTATTCTGCGTGTGCAAAACTGGCTTGCACCCGTTGTAGATGGACGTGGAGCTTATCACACCCGATCATCACGTGGTGTCCGGGCACGACGAACTTTGGCAACGGTGCATACTCGGGAGAACACTTCTTGATAATTAGTGAGAGATCATCTTAAAATGCTACCGTCAATCAAAGCAAGATAAGATGCATAAAGGATAAACATCACATGCAATCAATATAAGTGATATGATATGGCCATCATCATCTTGTGCTTGTGATCTCCATCTCCAGAGCACCGTCATGATCACCATCATCACCGGCGCGACACCTTGATCTCCATCGTAGCATCGTTGTCGTCTCGCCAACTATTGCTTCTACGACTATCGCTACCGCTTAGTGATAAAGTAAAGCAATTACGTAGCGTTGCATTTCATACAATAAAGCGACAACCATATGGCTCCACCGATTGCCGATAACTTCGGTTACAAAACATGATCATCTCATACAATAAAATATAGCATCACGTCTTGACCATATCACATCACAACATGCCCTGCAAAAACAAGTTAGACGTCCTCTACTTTGTTGTTTGCAAGTTTTACGTGGCTGCTACGGGCTGAGCAAGAACCGTTCTTACCTACGCATCAAAACCACAACGATAGTTTGTCAAGTTGGTGCTGTTTTAACCTTCACAAGGACCGGGCGTAGCCACAGCCGGTTCAACTAAAGTGAGAGAGATAAACACCCGCCAGTCACCTTTAAGCAACGAGTGCTCGCAGCGGTGAAACCAGTCTCGCGTAAGCGTCTGGCGTAATGTCGGTCCGGGCCGCTTCATCTCACAATACCGCCCGAACCAAAGTATGACATGCTTTGGTAAGCAAGATGACTTGTATCGCCCACAACTCACTTGTGTTCTACTCGTGCATATAACATCAACGCATAAAACCAGGCTCGGATGCCACCGTTGGGGAACGTAGTAATTTCAAAAAATTTCCCTCGCACACGCAAGACCATGGTGATGGCATAGCAACGAGAGGGGAGAGTGTATGTCCACGTACCCTCGTGAGACCGTGGCGGAAGCGTTATAACAACGCGATTGATGTAGTCGTGCGTCTTCACGATCCGACCGATCCAAGTACCGAACGTCACGGCACCTCCGAGTTCTGCACATCGTTCAGCTCGATGGCGATCCCGGACTCCGATCTAGCAAAGTGTCGGATGAGTTCCGTCAAGACGACGGCGTCTTGGCGATGATGATGCTCCATCGACGCAGGGCTTCGCCTAAGCTCCGCGACGATATGACTTCTCCGGCGCAGGGCTTCGCCTAAGCTCCGCGACGATATGACCGAGGTGGAATATGGTGGAGGGGGGCACCGCACACGGCTAAGAGATCCAAGGGATCAATTGTTGTATCTTTTGTGCTAGCCCTGCCCCTCTATTTATATGTTGAGCCCCGGGGTCGAAACTTGGAGCAAAAGCCTACTCAAAGTCGGTTTTGCCGAAAGGCAAGAGTCCCACTCGGACTCCGTGACCAAACGCCACAATCCTTGGCGTCGGCCCGCACGCCATGGGCCTCGGCGTCTGGCCCAGGCGACGCCGAGGTCTCCGACGTTTGGCCCACAACCTCCGCAAAACTCCTTTTGCACCGACCTAAAGCCTCATGGGCTTGACCCCTTGACCTAAACATATCATCCAATATATGAATCTTTACGTCTCGACCATTTCGAGACTCCTCGTCATGTCCCCGATCTCATCCGGGACTCCGAACTCCTTCGTACATCAAAACATGTAAACTCATAATATAAGCATCGCCGAAACCTTAAGCGTGCGGACCCTACGGGTTCGAGAACTATGTAGACATGACCGAGAACTATTCTTGGTCAATAACCAATAGCGGAACCTAGATGCCCATATTGGTTCCTACATATTCTACGAAGATCTTTATCGGTCAAACCGCATAACGACATACGTTGTTCCCTTTGTCATCGGTATGTTACTTGCCCGAGATTCGATCGTCGGTATCCAATACCTAGTTCAATCTCGTTACGGCAAGTCTCTTTACTCGCTCAGTAATGCTTCATCCCGTAACCAACTCATTGGTCACATTGCTTGCAAGGCTTATAATGATGTGCATTACCGAGAGGGCCCAGAGATACCTCTCCGACAATCGGAGTGACAAAACCTAATCTCGAAATCGCCAACCCAACATGTACCTTTGGAGACACATGTAGTACTCCTTTATAATCACCCGATTACGTTGTGACATTTGGTAGCACCCAAAGTGTTCCCCGATAAACGGAGTTGCATAATATCATAGTTACAGTAACATGTATAAGTCATGAAGAAAGCAATAGCAACATACTAAACGATCAAGTGCTAGGCTAACGGAATGGGTCTTGTCAATCAGATCATTCTCCGAATGATGTGATCCCGTTAATCAAATGACAACTCATGTCTATGGTTAGGAAACATAACCATCTTTGATTAACGAGCTAGTCAAGTAGAGGCATACTAGTGACACTCTGTTTGTCTATGTATTCACACATGTATTATGTTTCCGGTTAATACAATTCTAGCATGAATAATAAACATTTATCATGATATAAGGAAATAAATAATAACTTTATTATTGCCTCTAGGGCATATTTCCTTCAGTGGCCCCCCTGCTAATTAACCTAGCTAGTTTAAACTAATTTTAATTAGTTAAATTAATTGCTGACATGCGGGACCCACTGGTCAGTTTGACCTGGACATCCCCGTTGACCTCTGACATCACCCTGACGCATTGCTGACGCAGTAAATGAATTACTGGAATTATTCCGTCATAGGAAATTCCAGAAAATAGTTCAAACTTCAAAAATTCATAGAAATTAATCTGTAACTCCAAATGCAAAGATTTATATATGAAAATGATCAGAAAAATCCATTCTATCCATTGGTAAAGGTTTCATGCATGATAGAACAAGTTAACCTTGCTGTTTAAGCAGATTAAGATAATGCACCTTTATGGCTATGTTAAATGAGCTAACATTTGAATCTTTGATTCAAATGTGTTCATCCCTATTTGTTCCAGCTTGCATTAGGCCAACACACATTCATATTGCCATGTCATAGCATGCATCATATTGTTGCATATTGTCATGTGTTGTTTATTTTCGGTGTGTTTTTCATGATAGGTTCTGCCTCCGAGGATAATCTCGAATATCCATCTGAAGGGCAGTATCCTGCCACCACTACATCGGGCAAGCAACCCATTGATCATTCTGATACAAACCCATGTTCTCGCTTATGCTCTTGTTACTGCATTAAGACAACGCGATTCAAACTGTTGTGTGCTGCGGTAGTTGAACCCACTTCCTTTGCATGACCTGTCATTGCCACAGTAACTAGATGAAACCCACTAGTATGTGTAGGAGTTGATTGAGCCATGTTTGTGATTCCTACCATGCTATGCTTGCTATGCTTAGAGTTGTGTCGTGTCCGGCTCATCGGGATGATGAACCGGAGTGAAAGGTTGTGTTGGGTTCGGCGTGAAAGTGTTGAACACGTCTTGGTAAAGGTATCGATGAGAGGCCTTGTAGGAGTACATGGTGGGTTGTTTCATTGAAGCCGTCCCTAAGAACCGAGATCTGTGTGTGATTTAAGACTTAGCTACTACCACGCATTGGGATCCTTAATTGACCCTCTCGACTTATTAACCACTCTTGTCCTCAGTCCGGGAGTTGCAAGTAGTTTCTGGTGTTTGTAGCATGCTAGGGCCCGCACACAACGCTGACCTTAGGGGTGGGTTGTGTTGCAGTAGGCTCGTGGCCCGGTGTACCGATTCGCCCGTTTGGTGTCTCGGGAACCCTGCACACATCGCTCGGGGCCGTTAGTGGAAACCTCGGCCGGACTCCCTGCGGATGGAACCCGAATAGGCGATAAACCTGGACTCGGGACTCGTGTGTTTAGTCGGTCGTGGCCGACACCCACGTTGGGCTTCCGCTTGAAGGTTGCCGAGTACATGTCGTGTAAAACGACGGTAAGTGGTGAGCGTGTGTGAAGAAGTACACCCTGCAGGTATAAAACTATTCGAATAGCGCGTTCATGTAAAGGACTACTTGGTCACCTATACAGTTCATAGACAAGTAAATGGATACTACTAAAAGCCTCAAGATAAGTGTGAGTGCCGCCGGTGGCCCTCTCGTGGGTTGACGAGAGAGGATCCACGGTGGAGTATTGTGATGGTGATTAGTGGACTCGTGTGCGACAAATGCTTTCAAGTGGTGTCACGTAGGATAGTTTAGCCAAGAGTCAAAGCTGGCTTGTCGCAATAACTCCACCACCTTCTTGAGAATGTGCATGTATGATAGGATTACATTGTAAGACTTGTTGAGTACCTCCGTACTCATGTTTGCTTAATTAATGTTTTCAGACGACAACACCGCCCCCCTCCGATGGGTTTTATGTAGACCTTGACGTCGACGAGTGAACTAGCCACCCAGGTGGTGATCCAAGGCTTGTGAAGGGCCACTGTAGATAGAAGGGCTTCATCAAGCTTTCTTTCTTTTTAGAGTCTCAGACTCGAGACTAGTTTGCTTCCGCATGTGCTTGTATGTTTGTATGACTTTAGTGTTGGGTCATGTGACCCCTACCTGTATGGATATGTTATGTATGGCTCCTCGGGCCTCTTAAATAAAGTACTTTGAGTTGTAGAGTTTTGTTGTGATGCCATGTTGTATGTACTCATATCGGGCATATTATGTATGATTGAAATGCTTGGTATGAGTGGGATCCGACAAACTAGTTGTTTATCCTTGGCAGCCTCTCATATGGGGAAATGTAGTCTCGTGCTTCCGAGCGATAGTAGTCCGCTTCTGACCGGTTCACCGGAGTCCTGCTAGCCCAAAGACTACTGCTTGGACACTTGACTGGCGGCATGTGTTTCACGCCGTTCCTATATACGTCCCTTCGGGAAATGTCACGCGGTGATATTCGAGTCCTGCCTAGCCTGCTACAGCCGGGATACCGGAGCCTCATAGCCCAGTGCTACAGCCCGAATTCACACGTTGATGACCGACATGCTCGATGTGATTCATGTATGCTGTCCCCATGGGTTAGCGCCGCTTTGGGTTCACGACTAGCCATGTCGGCCGGGTTCTTTGTCATATGGATGCTAGCGACACTATCATATACGTGAGCCAAAAGGCGCAAATGGTCCCGGGCCATGGTAAGGCGACACCCGTGGGAATACCGTGTGTGAGGCCGCAAAGTGATATGAGGTGTTACCGGCTAGGTCGATGTGACTTGGAATCGGGGTCCTGACAGCGTTGGCATCAGAGCAGGACTGCCTGTAGGTTCGCTAAGCCAAACTGGTCAATGTCGAGTCTAGAAATGCTTTAGTTATATGTAGTGGAATTGATTGTGGGAGGGAACGTAAGGCTCTTTTTACTCCTTTACCTTATGCCCTCTGATCTGAGTCATCCTCTTCTCATTCTACGTGGGTATATGACTAGGCTCTCTTCTCTCTATCAGGTTCACGTGTTACTAATCCGTAGTAACTTATAGGATTGTTGATTCTGACCTCGATTCAGTTTGTACTACTTTTTAGTATGCTATCGCTGAACCGTAACCTTGATATGATGTTGTTGAGTGGTTTTGCAATCTGATTTTGAATGTCTCAAATCTGTTCTTGAGCATTTACAGATGTTATGTCTTTTGATTTTCCCTAGAAATTCTAATGTCTTTGCATTGTGGCTGTGCTTTCAGATGGCCACCCGTCCCCAGAACCAAGTGGTTCGTCTGACCCGTTGCATTCATGTGTGTGGTCACACAGCCATGTTGGTTCGGGTGATGGTCGAGACTGGTTACCGATGGTATCCCGAATATACCGTCGAGGAGCAGTTTCTAGATTTTAATCAAAGCCAATATCTGTGCACGGTCAGGATATATCCATCTTATCCCGGAGCTACTGAACCGCTCCACTGTTCTTATGGACTTGGGATCACTATTGGGATGTCCGTGCAGGCTGCAGCCTACTCAATGATGACTATTATTCGAGCCAGAACTGCCTTGCTGTGCAACACCGATTTCCGCTACATGCCAGCATCCCTCCCTGGGGCGCATGGTTACCTTCAAGGTATGTACAACGACGCATCCCATGAGGACTCTCTCCTCCGCACCACTACAGAGATGCTGGAAGACAAGGACCGTGAAAACCGGGCCTTGCGTATGGAGCTCTTTAATGCCCGCTCTGATCACTGGGCCACTCTGACTCGGTTTGCACCTGCCGTGCAAGCCGGATACATGGACATGAGGGACTTGTACCCTGTGCGGGCTGGTCTGCCAGATTTTATGGAGTGGCGTGAGGTAGGAGGCATCACCCCTCCTCGTGGACCTCGTCTGCCGCCGTTTGTTGGACCACGGCCACATTCGAGTCCCTATGGTCCGCAAGCTCCACAGGACCGTCTGTTCCCGGATGATCATGTTCCGCTTCCAGGCTTGGGTGGTGACTTTTATGAGGACTACTACGGAGTCTATGCGAGTTACTAGTAGTATCCCTAGTATTGTAATAGTTGTATTTCCACCGTCTGCGTGATCTGTGGAATATGACTTAGTGTGTATCATTCTGGAAGTGTAGAAAAATAATGTATAGGAGTTGGAATGCTTCCGATGAGATGTAACGCCTTTCACTATAGTTGTACTCCGTCGGGCTTGTACTAAACTATGAATGGTGTGTATGACCGTTGGTATATATATGGCAGTTTTATATTACCATGTCATACGGATGAACATCCTCGCATTCCGTGTTATCCATTACATTCTCGCACTTCCTTGCTGAATTCTGCCATCCTGGTTTAAACCGTTGTTTTGTTTCCTAGGATGGTCAACACCAATAACAATCCTGCTGCTCGGAGCGGGGAGAAGCCAGTGCAGCTAGGAATGTAAATCTGCCTCAACCGCCTTCTTTGGCCGGGTTATGTTGGAGGCGAGCGCAACAAGCGTGAGACCAATCGCTTCTTTGGAGCGGATTGAGCGTAATACCGCACGCCAGCCAAGGAATGATCTGGTGTCACTCAATGACTTTGTCAAGTCTGTATCCACGAAGTTCAAACATTCCGTTGAGCCTCTCGATGCGGATGATCGGCTTCAAAGATCACCCACAAGCTACGTTCTGCCAACGTGGCTGAAGCTGATAAGGTTACCTTTGCCGCCTATCACCTCGAAGGCCCTGCTAGCCTTTGGTGGGAGAATTATGAGGTTAGGCGCCCGGTTGGCCAAATCACTACTTGGGCTGAATTCAATGCCGCTTTCCGTGAGCATCACATCCCGGAAGGTCTCATGGATCGTAAGAGGAAGAATTCTGTAATTTCACCTGTGGTAGACTGACCGTGGATGCATACAACGTGAGTTTGGAAATCTAGCACGTTATGCTCTGAAGAGGTTTCTACCGGCGCCAAGAAGCGAGCAAGGTTCCGCAAGGGACTTAGCCCGAAGCTTCGCCGTGATCTTCGTCTGCACGAGTGCACCTCTTTCCGAAGTTAGTCAACAAGGCTATCGGTCTTTGGCCCTGGACGATCGACTTTGAAGCTTCACGCAAGCACTCCCATGACTTTGGTTCTTCATCCGGCTCGATCTCGGCGCGGTCTGGATTCCAAACACCTTTCGCCACCCGAGTTCACTCTGAGGCCATCCTTTGAGGCGCCTCGCCCCAACCAGCAGTATGTACCGCCCAAGACTTATGGTGGCCCCGCTGCTAATGCTGCTCCACGCCCCAATATGATAACCTGTTTCAAGTGTGGAGAGACGGGCCACTACATCCGTGAGTGTCCCCAGAACAACCCCAGTCAGATCGGAAAGTCTGTTGGCCGTGGTAAGCCCCAGAAAGGTGCTCTATGCCAAACCAGCCGCCACCGCCGTGGCCACGTCAACTATGTTTCACCGAGGAAACCCATGAGGATCCCAACGTTGTTCTCGATGCGCTCCTTGTTAATTGTCATCGGCAACTGTTCTTTTTGATACCGAGCATCTCATTCATTTATTTCTGAGAGCTATGCTCGATTGCACAACACCACATTCTGTGACATGCACACCTCCATGGAAATTCAGACCCCTGGTTCTAGATGGCAAACCTCTAGAATAAGTCATGGGAATGAAATCCTTGTCGATAGGTTAGTCTTTCTTGCATCTCTAATAGCTCTCAAGTCCTCGGACATAAACATTATCTTGGGTATGGACTGGATGTCAGCCCATTATGCTAAGATTGATTGCTCTACTAAAATTGTTCAACTCACCCATCCTTCGGGCAAGACAGTTAATGTTTTAACCCCGAGTGTCTAAGCGTCAGCTATACTCCTTAAATGCCAACCCCCTTCCAGACCTCGAAGATATTCCGGTAGTCCGTGATTTTCCGGATGTCTTTCAGAAGAACTGCCGTGTGTTCCACAGCGGGGATGTCGAGTTCGTGATATATCGTGTTCCCGTAACCGTCCCAATCTCTAGAAGACCTTATAAGATGGCACCCCTAGAACTAGTCGAGCTTAAGAAACAACTCGATGAGTCCTTGCAAAAGGGTTTCATCCGTCCTAGTTCATCTCCATGGGCTTGCCCCGTCCTCTTCGTCAAGAAGAAGGATGGAACAGATCGGATGGTTGTAGATTACCGAATTGGCCAACTTGGTCACTATCAAGAACAAGTATCCGCTCCCGGGATCAACGACATGTATGATCAGCTCGCGGGATCCTCGGTCTTTTCAAGATGGATTTGAGGTTGGGCTACCATCAAATCAAAATCAAGAACGGGACATTCCTAAACGGCCTTTGTTACTCGTTATGGCCAATCTGAGTACACCGTCATGTCCTACGGGTTAACAAATGCTCCATCCACCTTCTCTCGGTTAATGAACTCAATCTTCATGGAGTATTTGGATAAATTCATCGTGGTATACCTCGACGATATACTCATTTACTCCAAGAATGAGGAAGAACATGCCGAACATCTAAGGCTAGTATTGATGAAACTTCGAGAGCACCGCCTTTATGCCAAATTCTCTAAGTGTGAATTCTGGTTACGTAAGTGACCTATCTAGGCCATGTAATCTCTGGTAAGGGCATTGCTGTCAATCCCGGCGAGTTCAAGCCGTCCTTGACTGGAATCCACCTGAAACGGTCAAGCAAGTTCAGAGTTTTCTTGGTTTAGTGATCTATTGCCGCCGCTTCGTCGAGAATTTCTCCAAAGTTGCTAAACCTCTAACTGAACTCCTCAAGAAAGATAAAAAGTTCGAATGGGCGCCCACGGTCTGCGAGTTCAGCTTTCGTGAACTAAAAGATGCCCGACATCTGCTCCGTACTTGTTCCACCCGATTTTCTAAGGACTTTATTATCTATTATGGCGCCTCGCGACAAGGACTAGGTTGCATACTCATACAAGATCGTCATGTGATTGCCTACGCTTCTCGGCGATTCGTCCACATGAGGATAACTATCCCACACACGATCTAGAGCTTGCCGCGATGGTCCATGCACTAAAAACCTGGAGACATTACCTTCTTGGTAATCGCTACAAATTTACACTGATCACCAAAGTCTGAAATATATCTTCACCCAACCGGATTTGAATCTCGTGCAAAGGCGTTGGGTCGAGTTGATTACAGATTACAACTTAGAATATCTTACACCCTGTGCAAAGCCAATGTCATGGCTGGCGACTAAGTCGCAAATCTTATTGTAACAATCTGATGTTACAACAAAGTCAACCATTTCTCCACGAGGAATTTTGTAAGCTTAATCTTCACATTGTTCCTCGAGGATTCCTTTCCACCCTGGTGGCGAAACCCAATCTTACAGATCAAATCATAACCGCCCAGCGGTATGATAGAGGAATATCTCGGATCAAGGAGAACATTGCTAGCGGAGCTGCTAAGTGTTTCTCCATAGATGAACGAGGTGTTGTCTTCTTTGAGAACCGCTTGGTGGTTCCCAAGAAACAACAGCTACGACAACTGATCCTTAAGGAAGCTCATGAATCTCCTCTCACCATTCATCCCGGTAGTACTAAAATGTATCAAGACCTCACGCCAGAGGTTTTGGTGGACTAGGATGAAGAGAGAAATCACTCAATACATTGCTAATTGCGACGCGTCGTCGAGTTAAAGCAGAACATCAACGGCCTTTGGTACCCTTCAACCTTTGGCTATTCCCGAATGGAAATGGGATAAAATCGGTATGGATTTCATTACCGGGTTTCCCAGGACCAAGAGAGGGAATAATGCTATCCTCGTTGTCGCCGATCGTCTTTCCAAAGTAGCCCACTTCCTACCCGTTCGTGAGAGTATAACCGCTAGCCGCCTAGCTGATTTGTACATCTCTCGAATAGTGTCTCTTCATGGTGTTCCGTTGGAGATTAACTCAGACCGTGGAAGTCTCTTAACCTCTCGATTTTGGGAAAGTTTCCAAAATGCTATGGGAACTCGTCTCTCCTTTAGCACCGCCTTCCATCCTCAATCAAGTGGTCAAGTAGAACGAGTCAATCAAATCTGGAGGATATGCTTGAGCTTCTGTCATCTCTTCGGCATGAATTGGGAGAAATGCCTTCCATTCGACGAGTTCGCTTATAACAATAGTTATCGGCTAGCTTGGGCAAAGCTCCTTTCAAGTTCTCTATGGACGGAAATGTCGAACGCCTCTTAACTGGTCGAAACCGGGGAGAGACAACTCTTTGGCCCGGATATGATCCAGGAAGCAGAAGAGCAGGTTCGCGTTATTTGTGAGAAATTGAAAACAGCCCAATCTCGTCAAAAGAGCCAATATGACCGCAAGCATAAGCCCATGGCTTATGAAATTGGCGAGAAGGCTTACCTTCGGGTTACTCCTTTGAAGGGAACCCATCGATTCGGTATCAAAGGCAAGTTGGCTCCTCGTTACATTGGACCCTTTCGCATTCTTGCCAAACGAGGAGAAGTTGCCTACCAATTGGAACTACCTCTGCATCTTTCCAGAGTCCATGATGTCTTCCACGTTTCTCAGCTCAGGCGTTGCTTCTCGGATCCTATCCGTGGAGTGGACCACGAAACGCTCCAAGATAACCTCACCTATCGAGAATATCCCGTTCGTATTCTTGATCAAGCCGTGTGTACCACTCGACGTCAGAATTTCAAGTTTCTCAAGGTTCAATGGTCAAACCATTCCGAGCAAGAAGCAACTTGGGAAAGGGAGGATCGTCTTCGACTTGAGTATCCCACCTTTTTCGCAACGGATTGTAACATCCCAAATTTTCAATTTGGAATGTTATACATTAGGTCATCATGCATATCATATTTTCTCGCATTATTCCGATCCTAGAAAATTTCACGCAACTCAAGGACCCTCGGAGAGAGTTGGAAGTTTCATTATTTTCATATTTGGGATTTCTCAAAATTTGGAAATAGGATCATTGGATTTATTTAATTACCTTAATTACCTTCATAAAGTTTTTCCAATAAAAATCTCAAGAGAGGGAATAATATGACTTTCCCAATATTTAGGAAAAATGAAGATATTTTAAATAAATCAAATTTGGGTTTTGAAGATTTATTTTGCTTAGGCAAAAATGAGCATTTTAAAATTTTTATGCATGTTTGCTGTTTTTAAAGTTCATTTTGTTCGACTCATTTTTAGGAGTCGGGGAAAATTTGTTTTATTTAATTTGGAATTCATTTGGTATTTTTTTAAATTCGTTTTGGTTTAATTTTATTTAAAAAAAAATATTCACATACTGAGGCCCAGGCCCAGCCCGGCCAGCCCGGGCCAGCGCCCCACCCACCTCCTCTCCTCCCTCACGCCGCCCGGCGGACTCACACCGCCCGCCGCCACTTGCCGCCTTGAGTCCGGCTCCGCCCGGGACCGTCGCCGCCTCCCCAAGCAACCGGACGCCCCTATTTAACGCCGCCCCCCTCTCTCTCACATCGCCCGCCGCCCGCCGCCTCCCAAAGCCGAGGCCGCCGTCGACCAGCCTTGCCGCCCGTCGCCGAACGCCATTGTCGCCCGAGCCCTCCCGACCCCGCCGCCACCCGCCCGACCCGACGCGGAGACTACCCGGAGCCCGCCGGCGACCGCCGGAGGTAGCAGCCGCCCCGCGCCCGATCCGATCCGGTTTTCCCTAGAAAAACCCGGTCCGGTTTTTTTTTGCAAAGTTCGGTTTAAAAAAAAACCTAGATTGGTTTTATTTTTTTTCGGTTTTCTTAATTAACGAACGTTCACCGACCCGTTCGTTTCAATGAAACGTGTTCGTTGGATTCGTTCCGTTAACGAGCGTCCGTTATTTAGTTCGTTAAATCGTTTTCTTTAAAATCGGATTTAATCCGATATATTTCAGAATCGATTTATGATCCGATTTTCAAATCTGTTTTATTTCTTTCTCGTTTATCGTAATAAGGTGATTCAAGCGCTGGAGTTTAAATATGAAACCGCCGTTCGACTAACCTACTTTCACAGAGTTTTGCGACTATGGAATTTTGACCTAATTTCAGATTTCCAAACCGAGTCGTTCTCTCGAGTTCCGACTTTCGATGCTTTATTCGATTCGATTCTTTTGCAACCAGAGTTCTTAAGTTGAACTATCTGGTTAGATCTTTTATTCGAGATTTCCTGTGCATTAGATGAGTACTTATTGTATGCTTGTTGTTTGTCTGCGTTAGATCACCCGAGTGCGCCGCTTGTTACTTGAATCTCTAGGACTCGCGGATCATCGGCAAGGCAAGTAACACTTTGATCATACCTTTTCTACTACCCAGTTTTATTGCATTAGATCAAACCTCAAACACTTGCATGATTAGGATCTAATCAAATTGTGGGATGGGAAGTAGATTGAGGTAGTACCTATTACCTGTTTTACTTATGAAACCTTGGGAGTTACTTCTCGTTTGCTTGATTATACCATGCTATGCTAGTAGGCGTGGATTGGGTGAGTGAATATCCATGCCGGATGTGAGATTGTTAATTAATGGTTTATCTAAGGTGGCAACCTAAACACACATCTGGGTGGATTGAGGCACCTGGTTTCTATCGAGGACTTGCCTGTATTTCTTGGACCGCCACCTGTGCTCAAAGGGAGCATAAGATTATTCAAACTAGAGACTTCCGTGTGCAGCCACAAGCCAATTATGGGCTCTGGCGTAGTTGACTAAGTTGTGCGAACTCTTACGGGTAGGCTAGCTGATGTAGGGGATGTAGGTTGGTACGGTCTACCCACATGTAAGGTGCTAGCGCTTCTGAAAGACTATGTCTCGGTCATCCGTTTCTCAAACACCATGTAGTGCGAGAACCAAGCGGAGGCGATCGAGTCTTGTGGGGAAAAGTGCGCAAACCTCTGCAGAGTGTAAAACTGATCATGATTAGCCGTGTCCCGGTTATGGACAAATCTTGAGTATCTAGTACTTGAATATCATGTGAATCTCAACATGTTACTTCTAATAATAAAGTTATTGGGTTTTAATGAGTACTTTTTAATTGGGATTGAGGATCTTGTCAACCATTCTCAATGTTTAACAACCACCATGATAGTTAAATAAAATTATTCCTTTGATGTAGGGAAAAATCAGCTTTATGCAAAAATGTAACCGTAGAGCCTTACCACCAGCCAAATATGCATGTAGTATAGGCTTATTGCCTCATTGTTCTCTATGTGTTACATTGCGGCATATTCCATGTCTTGACCCGTTTTCGCTGCAACTTTTCATGTTGCAGACTTTTCGGATGACGAGTAAGGTGTTAGGTTGTGGTTCTATACTCGGTGATGCCGTTGGAGTTGATGGACTCACTCGTTTTCCAAGCCTTCCGCTGTTATTATTAGATGGCCTTAAGCCATATTATTGTATTAAGTTCCCTTGTGGACAACGATGTAATAAGTGTGTGATTGCTACTCTGCTATAAATCCTTCAAGTAATCTTGTGTTGTGTCAAGATTATCGATCCGAGGATGACATCGAGCACGAGCGCTAGATCCATTCGGTCCGGTCGCGACAGAGAATGGTATCGAGCACACGCCGACTATAGGACACGACCACTAAGATAAAGCCATAGATCACTACTCTCTTCTCATTTTCTAACTCCTCATCTTTTCTACTCTCTTTAGGATGAAGGGCCTTGAAGATCAAGTACACCCAACCAGATGAAGGCACACCTTTTGGATTTCACTTGAAGGAAGTTACCAAGTACCTAAACATTGGATTACCAAGTTTCACCGGAACTTTCAACGCCACTCTGCCTGAAGAGGAGCTTGGAAGATTCACGCTCACGTTCCAGGAAGGACATTCGCCCCAATCACCAAGCCAATAGATAGTGTTTTCAGTGCACCAACTTGGAGTCTGGGAAAGAGCATGGCAGCTCACATCACCATGGGACGCATTGGAGAAGTTTATCAAGAAGACCTCAAGGACACAATCTACCAGATTTTGCGGACGCCTTGAGATGACAAATGGGAAGTAAATCGGCACCAAGAAGGATAGATCCATTGCAGCATTTATCCAGAGTTAAACCAGCACATTCGACGCCAGGAGAACCGGATGTGCAATGATATGTTGGACTTGCGAGAATCACGAAAGGAAGGATCATCGAACTTGAAGAAGAACTAAAGACAACTCGCAAGGACTATATGGACGAGATCGTAGCTCTAGCAAGACACAATAACGATCTTAAGTACGAGATTGAAGAACTGAAGAAGAAGTTGGCGCTCGGGAATGAAGACCAAGATGTCGATTGCCCAGCGACTACATCAACATCGACGACACCGATTCGGATCCAAGTGAACCCGACTTTGAAGACGAAGTGGAGCGAACATTATGGAGTCTTCCACCGGTTCAAATTAGTAGAAGTCCCCCACATATTAGTAGTATTCCTCCATGTAAACATGATAGTACACGCACTTTTGCGATAGTTAGATCGTTGTAAGCCTTTGTTTGATTGAATGAAGTGATTTTGTGTGTATTTGCTCATGTGCATTTGGGTAGTGATTCCCCTTAGACCTCATTCTATTCTAAATTCTCATCTTTTCTAAACCCATCAGATGCCTCCGAGACGCGACCCGGATTCGCTTTTCCCGCCAGAGATCACCCAACTGGATCCAAAGCGAGAATACCCTGATTCAAACATTGGTGCGTAACTGTGGCAACAACAACAACAACAACAACCCACCACCACCACCGCGGATCATCCGACTCGTTTCTTAGACCGAACCCGCCGTGTATTCCAAAGAGCACCGAGCCTATTGTAGCAGATGACTAGCTCCGCCAAGATAGGAAGGGAGCTGACCCACCGCAGGATGCACGGATGGAGAAAGAGTGAAGTTTGCGCACATCACCTTGAAGGACCCAGCTGAAGATGGTGGGAGAATTTCCACGACCACTTACCTGTAGACACCTTTGTCACATGGGATCAATTTCAAAGCAAGCTTTTCAGACCGCCCATGTTTCAGCAGGAGCTATGGCCATGAAGAAGCATGAGTTTCGCAACTTACGCCAAGGAGGAAGGACTGTTGGCCAGTACGTGGATGACTTTAGCAAATTAGCACGTTATGCCCCAGATGACGTTGCTACAGATGCAGCTAAACAGGAGAAGTTTCTAGAAGGACTGAATGATGAGTTCAAGATGCCGTTGATGGTAGCCGCTTCAATAACTACCGGAGTTAGTAGACCGAGCCCTCATGATTGAAGGAAAGCAGACAAATTGAGAACCGTGGCGGAAGTATGGGCAAGGGAAGTATAACTCTGGAGCTCAGCAGAAACCTCGTTATACCCCTAAGTCAGAATTCAGTTTGACATACCCATGGAGGAGGTAATTCGCATAACCATAACATCACTAAGAATGGGAGCGAGAATGGAGGAAGCAATGCATGTAATCGCACCAACCCGTCAACACCATCCAAAGTAGACCTGAGTCATATTACTTGCTTTAAGTGCCGCAAGATCTGGGCATTATGCCAATGACCGCCCGTAGGCCAGAATGGAAATGGCAATGGAAGCTCGAAAGAAGCCCAACCCTTTTAATAGAGGACAGGTGAACCACCTTGAAGTGGAGGAGGTTGAAGATCACCGATGCAAGAATCGGTAAGTTTTTGGTTAAGTCATTTCTGCGGTTGTTCTTTTCGACATCTTTGGTGCATCGCATTCATACATATCAAGGGAATTTGTGGATAAGTACAAGTTACCAACCCAAGCCCTTAGGTCACCCATGCTAGTAACCTCACCCGAGCAGTAGTACATGGCTAGTAAATGGTCGATCGATTGCCATTAAGGATTGGACACTATGTTTTCCCTCGGACCTAATAGTTACGGAATCCCAAGGATTGGATGTGATATTAGGTATGGATTGGTTATCAAAGTATGGAGGAAACATTGATTGCTCCACTAGATCAATTTTGCTCACCACACCAAGGAAGAAGGATTAAGTATGTATCACAAGACGAGCCGAGGAGAGCACAAGTTAATTGCTTATCGTGAGTGGTACGGAAGAAGTACCGATGGTGAAGGATTTTCCTGATGTATTTCCGAGGAGTTGCTGTGAATGCCACCGGATAGAGACATTGAGTTTCGATCGAAATTTGTTGCGTGAACAGGCCCTATATCGAAGCGACCGTATAGGATGCCAAAGACAGATTTGGCGGAAATCAAGAAGCAGATTAAGGAACTATTGGATAAAGGTTTTATACGCCCAAGCTCTTCACCTTGGGGATCACCCGTTTTGCTAGTGGAGAAGAATGATGGATCATTAAGAATGGTTGTTGATTATCGTGGATTGAATGAAGTAACAATCAAGAACAAGTACCCACTACCTATGATAAATGATCTGTTTGATCGCTTGCAAGGAGCCAAGGTGTTTTCCAAGATCGACTTGCGATCGTGGTACCATCGATTGAAGATTCGGGAGCAGGACATACCCAAGACAGCATTTACCACGAGATATGGACTATACGAGTATACCGTTATGTCATTTGAATTGACTAACGCACCAGCCTATTTCATGAACCTGATGAACAAAGTGTTTATGGAGTTTTTGGATAAGTTCGTCGTGGTGTTCATTGATGACATTTTGATTTTCTCGAAGAATGAAGAGGAACACAAGGAACATTTGCGATTGGTTTTGGAGAAACCGAGGGAACACAGTTGTATGCCAAGTTCAAAGAAATGTGAGTTTTGGCTAAAGGAAGTTGGATTTCGGACATGTTATATCCGGAGAAGGGATAGCGATTGACCCACGAAGTTGAGACCGTAACCAAATGGGAAGCACCAACGACAGTTGGAGAGATTCGGAGTTTCCTTGGACTCGCAGGATACTACCGAAGGTTCATTGAGAATTTCTCAAGGATTGCTAAGCCTATGACAGAATTGTTGAAGAAGGAAAATAAATTCATATGGATCGAGGACCGTGAGGCAAGTTTTAGGAGTTGAAGAAAAGATTGGTTACCTCACCAGCTTTTGATATTGCCGTATCGGACTAAGGATTATGAGGGTGTATTACACGCTTCACGTCGAGGACCTGGAGCAGTACTTATGCGGGGAAGGAAGAGTTGTTTCGTATGCTCCACGACAACTTAAGCCCCATGAGTTAAATTATGCCACTCATGATTTGGAGCTAGCGACCGTTATTGCATACCGAAGACGTGGAGACATTTTCTCATTGGAAATCATTGTGAAGTATATACGGATCACAAGAGTTTGAAGTACATCTTCACGTATGAAATTGAATCTCGAGACAAAGGAGATGGTTAGAGCTTATCAAGGATTATGACATGAGATTGCATTATCACCCCGGGAAGGCTAATGTCGTGGCAGGCGCATTGAGCCGTAAGAGCCACGTCAATACCCTAATAATGGGAGGAATACCCAATGAGTTAGCCGAGGACCTTCGAGAGCTATGTTTGGAAATAGTTCCGAGAGGCTATGTAGCGCATTGGAGATTCATCCAACGCCGATGGACAAAATCGAGAAGCCCAAAAGCGAGATAAGGAAGTTGCCTCTATAAAGGAGAAAATGAGCAAAGGAAAAGCTAAAGGATTTCGTGAGGACGAGCCACGATACCCTATGGTTCAAGACCGTGTTTATGTGCCCAATGACCCGGAGATCGTGAAGTTGATTTTACAAGAAGCCCATGATTCACCCTATTCGATTCACCCAGGAAATACCAAGATGTATTTGGATTTGAAGAATACTTTCCGGTGGACCGGAATGAAGAAGGATATTATGCGGAGTATGTAGCGAGTTTGCGATGTATGTCGAAAGTAAAGGCGTAACATCGAAGCGGCGAGATTGTTACAACCATTGCCGATACCGAATGGAAGTGGGATAAACTAGGCATGGATTTTATCACAGGATTGCCAAAGACTCGTTGAGATATGACTCGATTTGGGTTATAGTCGACCGTTTAACAAAGGTAGCTCATTTTATTCGATCAAGACTACCTATAGCAGTGCTAAGTTGGCAAAGATATACATGACCAGAATTGTGTGCTTACACGGAGTTCCGAGGAGCATCGTATCGGATAGAGGAACCCAGTTTACCTCGAAATTTTGGAACCAGTTGCACGAAACATTGGGAACCCGATTGGAATTCAAAGACGACTTTCCACCCACAGACCGATGGACAGACCGAGAGAGTCAATCAGATTTTGGAAGACATCTTTGAGTGCTTGTGCCCTAGATTATGGATCTAGCTGGGATGACAATTTGCCGTATGCAGAATTTTCCTACAACAACAGCTACCAAACCAGCTTGAAGATGGCACCTTCGAGGCTTTGTATGGAAGAAGGTGCAGGACACCATTGTTATGGGACCTAAACCGGAGATCGTCGGTTGTTCGGACCAGATTTGATTAAGGAGTCTGAATGAAAGTTAAGTTGATTCGAGACAGGCTCAAGGTAGCCCAGTCCGGACAAAAGAGCTATGCCGATTCAAAGCGCCAGCGATTGAGCATAAAGTTGGAGACAGAGTATATCTCGAGTATCCCCGCTTGAGGAGTTAAGCGTTTTGGAGTTAAAGGAAAGTTAGCACCCGTTTCGTTGGACCGTATAAGATTTTGCAACGCATGGGAGAAGTTGCTTATAAGTTGGAATTGCGGAAGGGTATCGAGGAGTTCATGATGTATTCCATGTTTCTCAATTGAAGAAATGTCACCCCGAGATAGCAGAGGTACCGTTAAGAGATACTGTACCATTGGAAGCAATTCAGTTGAAGGATGATTTGACATATGAGGAAAGACCGATTAAGATTCTCGATTATGCCGGTGAGTTACCCATGACAAGGTTATCAAGTTTTGCAAAGTTCATTGGAGCCACCACACCGAGGATGAAGCCACCAGGAAAGGGAGGAAGTTTTGCTCAAGGACCACCCTCACCTATTTTCTAGCCAACCCGAATCTCGAGGGCGAGATTCATCTTAAGAGTAGGTTTGTAACATCCCAAATTTTCAATTTGGAATGTTATACATTAGGTCATCATGCATATCATATTTTCTCGCATTTTTCCGATCCTAGAAAATTTCACGCAACTCAAGGACCCTCGGAGAGAGTTGGAGGTTTCATTATTTTCATATTTGGGATTTCTCAAATTTTGGAAATAGGATCATTGGATTTATTTAATTACCTTAATTACCTTCATAAAGTTTTTCCTATAAAAATCTCAAGAGAGGGAATAATATGACTTTCCCAATATTTAGGAAAAATGAAGATATTTTAAATAAATCAAATTTGGGTTTGAAGATTTATTTTGCTTAGGCAAAATGAGCATTTTAAAATTTTTATGCATGTTTGCTGTTTTTAAAGTTCATTTTGTTCGACTCATTTTTAGGAGTCGGGGAAAATTTGTTTTATTTAATTTGGAATTCATTTGGTATTTTTTTTAATTCGTTTTGGTTTAATTTTATTTTAAAAAAAAAATATTCGCGCCCCACGGACTGAGGCCCGGCCAGTCAGGCCCAGCGCCCACTGACCCACCTCCTCTCTCCTCCCTCGCCTTGCTTGGCCGGACTCCGCCGCCGCCACCAGCCCCGCCCTTGATCCGGCTCCGCCCGGGACCCCGCCTCCCCAAGCAACCGGCGCCCCCCTATTTAACCGCGCCCTTTCCCCCTCTCTCTCCCATCGCCCGCTTCCGCCGCCTCCCAAAGCGACCGCCGCCCGTCGACCCGCCGCCGCCCGCCGTCACGAGAACCGCCAGCCGTCGCCCGGAGCCCCTCCGACCCGCCGCCACCCGCCCGACCCGCCCGACCAGCAGGAACCGCCCGAACCCGCCCGGTGACCGCGGAGGTAGCCGCCGCCCGCGCCCGATCCGATCCGGTTTTCCCTAGAAAACCCGGTCGATTTTTACCAAAGTTCGGTTTTTAAAAAACCTAGATTGGTTTTATTTTTTCGGTTTTCTTAATTAACGAACGTTCACCGACCGTTCGTTTCAATGAACGTGTTCGTTGGATTCGTTCCGTTAACGAGCGTCCGTTATTTAGTTAGATTCGTCGTTTTCTTTTAAATCGGATTTAATCCGATATTTTTCGTATTCGATTTACGATCCGATTTTCAAATCTGTTTTATTTCTTGCTCGTTTATCGGAATCAGGTGATTCAAGCGCCTGGAGTTTCATAACGAAACCGCCGTTCCGACTAACCTACTTTCACAGAGTTTTGCGACTATGGAATTTTGACCTAATTTCAGATTTCCAAACCGAGTCGTTCTCTCTCGAGTTCCGACTTTCGATGCTTTATTCGATTCGATTCTTTTGCAACCAGAGTTCTTAAGTTGAACTATCTGGTTAGATCTTTTATTCGAGATTTCCCTGTGCATTAGATGAGTACATATTGTATGCTTGTTGTTTGTCTGCGTTAGATCACCCGGAGTCGCCGCTTGTTACTTGAATCTCTAGGACTCGCGGATCATCGGCAAGGCAAGTAACACTTTGATCATACCTTTTCTACTACCCAGTTTTATTGCATTAGATCAAACCCTCAAACACTTGCATGATTAGGATCTAATCAAATTGTGGGATGGGAAGTAGATTGAGGTAGTACCTATTACTGCTTTACTTATGAAACCTTGGGAGTTACTTCTCGTTTGCTTGATTATACCATGCTATGCTAGTAGACGTGGATTGGGTGAGTGAATATCCATGACAGCTGTGAGATTGTTAATTAATGGTTTATCTAAGGTGGCAACCTAAACACACATCTGGGTGGATTGAGGCACCTGGTTTCTATCGAGGACTTACTGTATTTCTTGGACCGCCACCCAGGCTCAAAGGGATCATAAGATTATTCAAACTAGAGACTTCCGTGTGCAGCCACAAGCCAATTATGGGCTCTGGTGTAGTTGACTAAGTGGTGCGAACTCTGACGGGTAGCCTAGCCGATGTAGGGGATGTAGGTTGGTACGGTCTACCCACATGTAAGGTGCTAGCGCTTCTGAAAGACTATGTCTCGGTCATCCGTTTCTCAAACACCATGTAGTCACGAGAACCAAGCGGAGGCGATCGAGTCTTGTGGGGAAAAGTCATAAACCTCTGCAGAGTGTAAAACTGATCATGATTAGCCGTGTCCCGGTTATGGACAAATCTTGAGTATCTAGTACTTGAATATCATGTGAATCTCAACATGTTACTTCTAATAATAAAGTTATTGGGTTTTAATGAGTACTTTTTAATTGGGATTGAGGATCTTTGTCAACCATTCTCAATGTTTAACAACCACCATGATAGTTAAATAAAATTATTCCTTTGATGTAGGGAAAAATCAGCTTTATGCAAAAATGTAACCGTAGAGCCTTACCACCAGCCAAATATGCATGTAGTATAGGCTTATTGCCTCATTGTTCTCTATGTGTTACATTGCCAGCATATTCCATGTGTCGACCGTTTTCGGGCTGCAACTTTTCATGTTGCAGACTTTTCAGATGACGAGTAAGGTGTTAGGTTGTGGTTCTATACTCAGTGATGCCGTTGGAGTTGATGGACTCACTCGTTTTCCAAGCCTTCCGTTGTTATTATTAGATGGCCTTAAGCCATATTATTGTATTAAGTTCCCTTGTGGACAAGGATGTAATAAGTGTGTGATTGCTACTCTGCTATAAATCCTTCGAAGTACTGTGTTGTGTCAGCATTACTGATCCAGGGATGACACTGAGCACAGAGCGCTAGATCCATTCGGGTCTGGTCGCGACACGGATCCTAAATCTTGGGACGAGATTCTTCTGAGTGGGGGTGAGTTGTCATATCCTAGCTAGTCCATGCATTAGTGTGTTGCATCATGTTTAACTTTGATCAGAAAATTGAAATGAGGAAGACAGAACCCCCAGAACCCCTTTTGAATCCAAATAGGGCTTACTAAAATTATTTTCAATGAACCTGAAATGCCCTTCTAAAATGCTCATCACCTTTGCTTTGGTTCAGAGCCTCTGCCAAAAGTGGTGCACAATTTTCTAGGTCATCCTAAGGTTTTTGAATTAAATCATAAGTATTTGAGTTTGGGCATTTAAATTATATAAAATATTTCAAATGCCCAAATAATTCCAAACTAAAATGTTCCATGTTGGAAATATTCCATTAAGGACCAGTGCGATTTGGTGAATTTTGGAGTTATTTAGGTATTTTTAGAAAGTCCACAAAGTTACGAAGAAAATAGAAAAAGGAACAGAAATGAAAAACATTACACAGCGCCACCCAACCGGGTCCACCCGCCCGGCCAGCCAGCCGCCCAGCGCCTGGCTTAGCTTGGCCAGCAGGCAGCAGTGCTCGACAATGCACAGCATGCGTGCCACGCAGCTGGTCAGCCGCCTCGCCGCTTCCCTCACCGAGCTGCCGACGCTAAACACTCTCATTCTCTCCCCGAGCCCTCGGACACCTCTCCTCCTCCCGGCTCCTCCCCTCGCTCTCCCACGCCATGGCCGACGCCACCGCAGCCAAGACTGCCGCCAGAATCGCGCTCTCCGTCGTCCTTGCGCCATCCCGTCGTGTCTAGGAGCTCCGCCGCCCTCCTCTTCTTGAAGCTAGCCGAGCCCGAAGGCCAAGCGTGGCCCGAGGCCTCTGCACCGACCTCGCCCGACTCCGCCGTCGCCGGAGATCCCCTTCGACGTCACCGCCGCACCAGCTCGTCCCCGACCGCACCGTTTGCCTCCTCGAGTTCTCCGTGAGCCTAGCTACCTCCCCCTCCTTTCCTTTCTCGCTCCCGAGCCTTGTAGCAACTGCACGGAGCTCACCCGCACGCGCCGCCGCGGAGCTCATCGCCGACGTGCTCCCGGCCATCCACCGGTCACCCCTCGGTGTCTAACATGCTCACCGCACCGCGTAGCGTCTAACCCACCAATTCACGCACCTCACCGCACACCGTAGCCACGAGTTCGTCATCACCCGAATTCCGGCCGCCAAGGTCGCCGCCGGGCGCCGTTCCGGCCACCCCGAGCCCAAATTAACGCCACCAAGAGCTGCGGGTTGTTCCCACACATAGACGCCCTCCATGCGGCTCATTTGGTTGCGGAACGGCCAAAACCACTCGCCGCCCAGTCTGGCTCGCTCCTGAGCTAAACGCCGTGTAGTTGACTCGACTTTGACGAGGCGGCCCCTGGTTGACTCTCCTGAGTCTATGACAGGTGGCCCCCCTGCTAATTAACCTAGCTAGTTTAAACTAATTTTAATTAGTTAAATTAATTGCTGACATGCGGGACCCACTAGTCAGTTTGACCTGGACGTCCCCGTTGACCTCTGACGTCACCCTGACGCATTGCTGACGCAGTAAATGAATTACTGGAATTATTCTGTCATAGGAAATTCCAGAAAATAGTTCAAACTTCAAAAATTCATAGAAATTAATCTGTAACTCCAAATGCAAAGATTTATATATGAAAAATGATCAGAAAAATCCATTCTATCCATTGGTAAAGGTTTCATGCATGATAGAACAAGTTAACCTTGCTGTTTAAGCAGATTAAGATAATGCACCTTTATGGCTATGTTAAATGAGCTAACATTTGAATCTTTGATTCAAATGAGTTCATCCCTATTTGTTCCAGCTTGCATTAGGCCAACACACATTCATATTGCCATGTCATAGCATGCATCATATTGTTGCATATTGTCATGTGTTGTTTATTTTCGGTGTGTTTTTCGTGATAGGTTCTGCCTCCGAGGATAATCCCGAATATCCGTCTCAAGGGCGATATCCTACCACCACTACATCAAGCAAGCAACCCATTGATCATTCCGATACAAACCCATGTTCTCGCTTACGCTCTTATTCTGCATTAAGACAACGCGATTCAAACTGTTGTGTCTGCGGTAGTTGAACCCACTTCCTTTGCATGACTGTCATTGCCACGATAACTAGATGAAACCCACTAGTATGTGTAGGAGTTGATTGAGCCATGTTTGTGATTCCTACCATGCTATGCTTGCTATACTTAGAGTTGTGTCAGGTCTGGCTCATCAGGATGATGAACTGGAGTGAAAGGTTGTGTCGGGTTCGAGAGTGAAAGTGTTGAACACGTCTTGGTAAAGGTATCGATGAGAGGACATGTAGGAGTACATGGTGGGTTGTTTCATTGAAGCCGTCCCTAAGAACTGAGATCTGTGTGTGTGATTTAAGACTTAGCTACTACCACGCATTGGGATCCTTAATTGACCCTCTCGGCTTATTAACCACTCTTGTCCTCGGTCCGGGAGTTGCAAGTAGTTTACGGTGTTTGTAGCATCTTTGGGGGCATACGCATGGCCTTGACCTTAGGGGTAGGTTGTGTTGCGGTAGGCACGTGTCCCGGTGTACCGATTCGTCCGTTTGGTGTCTCGGGAACCCTGCACACATCGTTCGGGGCCGTTAGTGGAAACCTCGGTCGGACTCCCTGCGGATGGAACCCGAATAGGCGATAAACCTGGACTCGGGACTCGTGTGTTTAGTCAGGTCGTGGCCGACACCCACGTTGGGCTTCCGCTTGAAGGTTGCCGAGTACATGTCGTGTAAACGACGGTAATCGTGAGAGCGTGTGTGAAGAAGTACACCCTGCAGGGTATAAAACTATTGAATAGCGCGTCATGATAAGGACTACTTGGTCACCTATACGGTTCATAGACAAGTAAATGGATACTACTAAAAGCCTCAAGATAAGTGTGAGTGCAGCGGATGGCCCTCTCGTGGGTTGACGAGAGAGGATCCACGGTGGAGTATTGTGATGGTGATTAGTGGACTGCAATGCGACAAATGCTTTCAAGTGGTGTCACGTAGGATAGTTTAGCCAAGAGTCAAAGCTGGCTTGCTGCAATAACTCCACCACCTTCTTGAGAATGTGCATGTATGATAGGATTCTGTTGTAAGACTTGCTGAGTACCTCCGTACTCATGTTTGCTTAATTAATGTTTTTGAGCGACAACACTGCCCCCTCCGATGGGTATTATGTAGACCTTAACATCGACGAGTGAACTAGCCACCCAGGTGGTGATCCAAGGCTTGTGAAGGGCCACTGTAGATAGAAGGGCTTCAACAAGCTTTCTTTCTTTTTAGAGTCCCACTCGAGACTAGTTTGCTTCCGCATGTGCTTGTATGTTTGTATGACTTGAGTGTTGGGTCATGTGACCCCTACCTGTATGGATATGTTATGTATGGCTCCTCGGAGCCTCTTAAATAAAGTACTTTGAGTTGTAGAGTTTTGTTGTGATGCCATGTTGTATGTACTCATATCGGGCATATTGCGTTTAAGATTGAAATGCTTGGTATGAGTGGGATCCGACAAACTAGTTGTTTATCCTTGGCAGCCTCTCATATGGGGAAATGTAGTCTCGTGCTTCGGCGATAGTAGTCCGCTTCATCCGGTTCACCGAGTCCTGCTAGCCCAGCACTACTGCTTGGACACTTGACTGGCCGGCATGTGTTTCACTTCGTTCCTATGTCTGTCCCTTCGGGGAAATGTCATGCGGTGATATTCTGAGTCCTGCCTAGCCTGCTACAGCCCGGGATACCGGAGCCCTGTTAGCCCAGTGCTACAGCCCGAATTCACACGTTGATGACCGACATGCTCGATGTGATTCATGTATGCCTGTCCCCATGGGTTAGCGCCGCTTTAGGTTCACGACTAGCCATGTCGGCCCGGGTTCTTTGTCATATGGATGCTAGCGACACTATCATATACGTGAGCCAAAAGGGGAAACGGTCCCGGGCTATGGTAAGGCGACACCTGTCGGTGTACTAGAGTAGGGGTACCCTAGTATCCCGTACTCGTGCCGCAGACGATTCTGCACCAGCGGCAAGGTTTGCCTCGTCACCGCCAATATCCTCCGTGGCTCCTTTGGAGCCATTCAAGAACAAAGTATTTGATTGAGAAGACAAGGCCCCGACAAGAGGAGCTTGTCGGGAAGGCCACTCGTGCACGCGAAGACAAAGGCCCGACAAGAGAAGCTTGCGGGAAGGCTCGGGCGCGACAAGTCTCCGGCGCGACAAGGATTCAGCAGCGGCAAAGGCGCTTGCCGCGGCATGCAACTTCTCTCCGTCCCCGCTCCAGCTCACCCAGCGACGTGTCGCCATGGGACCGTTCCATGCGCGCGTGTCGAGCGGCTGTGCAGCCAGTGGAGAGCAGCGATAAGCGGCGCTGACAAGCTTGCCATCGTGGCGAGCGGAGGCGCACCTGACGGCCTCTGTTGCACTGTTTGGGCGACAATGACGGGCATTTATTGCTTTTGTCCCTTGCCGTCAGAGTTAGGTATTTTGCACTGTACACTGTTCAAGTAGGTGTACCAACTCCTGTTTTTACATTTGTACCCCCGCCTATGTTGCCACAGCCGGAGACCCCTTGAGCATATAAAAGGAGGCCCATGCGCAACGTAGAGGAGGTTCGGCTCGTTCGGTTCATTCGACCCACTCGAGACCAGAGACACTCAGGCTAGGTTTTGTAGCTCGCATTGCTCCCTAGCAAGAACACAATACATCAAACAAGCAGCAGTAGGAGTTTTATCTCTCCGGAGAGCTCCGAAGCTGGGTAAACTGCTCGTGTGCCTCGCCTCGATCCGCTCTTCGTGCGATCTCCGCCCTCCGAACCACAAGGGGCCTGCTCCGCCCGGCCCCATAGGTGTCCGTGGTACGATCAGCCTCCCGACATCTTTGGCGCGCACTGTAGAAGGCGTCGAGGCCGTGTGAATCTAATCCGGCGTTCACGAGTAGCGTCGTCAACATCTTCTGAACATGCCACCGAAGAAGAAGGCTTGGCGGCGGCAGCGAAACCGTCCGCGTCATACCCACCCTCACCGCAGCAAGCGGGTGGTGGGGCAGACGCTGGCGGAAAACGGCGCCGACGAAGGTGTTCGCGGCGTTGCCAAGTCCAAGGACAAGGCACCGCAAACCTCGGCTTCCGCGCATCCCCCGCGCCCATCTCAGGAGACGCGGGACCAACAACGTCATGGCGTTCACAACGCCATACATTCGTTGGATCGAGACCCTCAAGACCAGCATGCGCGCCAACATGTTGGCACGAGTGAGATACGGTCGCTCGGACGGGGCGCTACTCCTTCTAACGTAGTTAGAAGTCCGAGCGTGTCCCGCTCCTCGCACCGTTCTCCAATGCCACCCACTACTCCAGCAGAGGCTCTGGCGAGAGCTCAGCTGCTCCTCGACTACCCTCCAACGGGCCGACAAGGTCGACGGTGGAGGGCCACTATCCGAGCCTCATCGGCTTTGCCAGCGGCGACGCTCGCGGCAACCAACGCCCGTCATTGCTGCGGCGAGACGACAAGGCACGAGCGGCTGGCGGCAGGACTGTCGGAGGTGCAACCACCGTGCACTCTCCGCCAAGAAGGCCAAGGTCGCCGACTCACCGGATCCACCTCGACAGCGACTCCACCGCGTCGTCGGATCCATGGCTTCGCCAGCGATCAGCGCCAAGTTCTTTATGAGCGACAACAAGAAGAGGCTCGAACTCGCATCGAGCGCCGAAGAGAAGCGTGACGTCAGTCCGACAAGCGCGCTAGGCCTTCTGTTGACATGCGCGCGCCGGAGGAGCCAGGCGACTTGCCGTATGCGGTAGGTTGCCCTGCGTTCACTCGTGAGCTGCGGCAAGTCCGATGTGGCCCGGAAAAACTTCAAACCAGGCGTGCGGAGAAGTATGATGGCAGGGCGCATCCGTCGGAGTTCCTTAGCATCTACACCATCGCGGGACGACAAGATCCTCGCCAACTACTTCCCGCTCGTGCTCAAGCCCAACGTCAGATCTTGGCTCATGCACTTGCCGGACAGCTCCATATCCTCTTGGGCAGATCTGTGCCATCAGTTTGTTGGCGCCTTCACAGGTGACTGCAATCTTTTTCTGTCGGTAAGGATTGCACCAGAGCACCTTCTACTTCTAATAGGCCATAAAGATAAGCAAGACTAAAAAAATATTCGTCGGAATAGCGGAATACAAAATTAAGAAACGCAAAAAAATAAAGGGGAATCTCACCCCCAGGTAAAGAGGGAAGGTTTCGCGAGACTCTGCTTGGGAAGGGTTAAGGATTTACCCGGTGTGAGATATCGCATTATTCGAGGAACCCTAGATGCTGTCGCAGTAAAGAATCGTCAACAAGGGCGTTCTAGTGCAAACCTCATGGCCAAGAGAGTGACCTTCACTTGCTCGCCCAGAAGGAAGGAGAGTCCCTGCGCAAGTTCATTCAGAGATTCAGCCGTGTGCACTACAACATCCCAGATGTCCACCCGCCGCGGTGATCAAGCGCATTTCATCGAGAATGTGCGGAACCGCAGGATGAGGGAGGAGATGGCGATGTGCAAAGTCAAGGATGTCGATGAGCTGTGCGCCTTGGCCGACAAGTGTGCACGCCATTTGAGAAGGGAGGAGACTCGAGAGAGAATGCGTAAGCAGGATCGGCGGTGAGGACACCGCCCCGGCAAAGAAGGGCCGGCGGCGAGGCAACAGGAAGAAGAAGGCCAGAGAAGTGCTAGCTGTTGAGCAGTCCGGCAACGGATGTGGCGACAAGAACGCCAAGGCTGGCGGCTCCGGCAAGGAGGTTGCCGCTGATGCCAACCACCAGTCGGTGGCGGCCGCCGACAAGCAGGACAACTCCGGCAGCAATCTGCCAAGATCCACCGCACCAAGGGCCACGACCTCCGGAGCTGCAAGAAAGTCGAGCAGCTTGTCAAACAAACAGAGAGCTGAGTACAAAGGCGCGACAAGGAGAAGGCCCGGAAGGTGCTTTGGAGCAAGCAAGAAACGTCCGGCGGGGAGGACGCCTTGGCAAGGCCAAGCAATGACAAGGAGATCGACCTCCCAGCGGCGCGACAAGGATGAAGATGAGGACGACGGCGAAGATATGGAAGACGACGACGCCGATGAGCAGGAGTTTCGTAAAGCCACGGAGGTCCTTTGCATTGACGGAGGTGCTTCCTCGCATACCTCCCACCGCCAACTTAAGCAATGGATGCGGAGGTCAACGCAGCGGAACCATCCGTGAAGTCGCGCAAGCCTCTCAAGTGGTCCGGACGCCTATCATTTTTGATATTGAGGACCACCCCGATCGCATAATCAGCGGTCGGGTGCTTGCCGATGTTGGTCTCTCCAACCATCCGCAACCTCAAGGTCACAAAAATGTTAGTTGACGGCGGGTCGGCTTGAATCTGATCTCCTCGCGGTGCTCCGTAAGCTTCAAATCCACGGCAATGAGCTCGAAGAGACCGGTACCTTCCAAGGAATCAATCCGGGAAGGAGCAAGCGAAGGGAAGATTACGTTGCCGGTCACATTTGGCAGCGAGCTGAACTTCAGGACTGAGAGGGTTACATTCGATGTTGCCGATTTCCCATTGCCTTACAATGGGATACTTGGCTGTCCAGCACTCGCCAAGTTCATGGCAGCCTCTCACTACGCTTAAAATTTACTCAAGATGCCAGGCCCGATAAGCGTCATCTCTGTCCACGGCGACAAGAAGGATGCCCTTATCTGTGCCGACAAGATCTACCGGGATGCAGCAGCCGCGACAGACTGCAAAACACTTGCCGCTGAAGCTCCCGGGGGGAAGAAGACCAAGTCCAAGTCCGGCAAGGACTCTGATGCTCACTCCGGCAAGCGCACCTCTTCGGAGTGCTGCGCTACCGTCGAGGACGCACCGTCGAGCTCCACCGGCAAGTGCAAGAAGATGGTGGCTCCGCCGAAGACCAAGAAAGTGCCCGCCAAGGAGGACGACACTGGTGGTACCTTCACCATCAGTGCCTCTCTCGACCCTAAATAGGAAGGCGCGCTCGTTGCTTTCCTGCGGGCGAATGTCGACGTGTTTGCATGGAAACCGTCTGACATCCCCGGTGTTCCCAGGAAAGTGATTGAGCACCGCCTGGCCGTTTGTCCTCATCTTGCGCGCCCGTCAAGCAAAGAGTCGTGAAGCAAGCGATGTAGCGCCAAGAATTCATAGAAGAAATCAAGAAAGCTGGAAGCAGCAGGCCTCGTCGGAGAGTGCTCCATCCTACGTGGTTGGCCAATCTCAGTAGTCGCGCCAAAGGCAAATGGAAAATGAAGACTTTGTATTGACTTCACGGATGTTAATAAAGCTTGTCCCAAAGATCCATTTCCCTTGCCGCGCATTGACCAGATTGTTGACTCCACGGCTGGATGTGATTTGCTTCCGTTTCTTGATGCATACTCAGGATACCATCAGATCTTCATGGCTGAAGAAGATGAGGAGAAGGACGCATTCATCACACCATGTGGCACATATTGTTTCATACGGATGCCTTTCGGTTTGAAGAATGCTGGTTCAACATTTGCAAGGGTAGTCCATGACGCTTTTGAGACGCAAATGCACAGAAATGTAGAAGCCTACATGGATGACATAGTGGTCAAAAGCAAGGACAAAGCAACTCGTTCAAGATTTGGGCCGAGACCTTTGCAAATCTGCGCAAGATCAACCTCAAGCTCAACCCGAGAAGTGCGTGTTTGGAGTCCCTTCCGCAAGCTTCTCGGGTTCTTCGTGTCTCAACGGGGATCGAAGCTAATCCCGACAAGATCAAGGCCATTGAGCAGATTGAAGCACCGAAGCGTGTCAAGGATGTCTGAAGACTTGCGGTTGCGTGGCTGCTCTCAGCAGGTTTATTTCTAGGTCTGCTGAGCGCCTTGCCGTTTTCAAGATTTTGAAAAGGCAGGTCCAATGAAATGGACTCGAAGCGGAGGCTGCTGCGCAGACTTGAAGAGATACCTGTCCTCCACTCCAACACTTGTCGCACCTAAGCCACAAGAGAAGTTGCTGCTATATATAGCGGCAACCAATCAAGTGGTTAGTGCTGCGTTAGTAGCGGAGAGGGAGGCGGATGACGAGCCGGCAACCGCGGCAAGCACATCCAGCGACAAGCAGGCTTCACCGACAAGCTCTGGTCCCGACAAGGATGAATCCGCGGACACATGAACGAATAGAAAAGGATGGTGCAGCGCCCAGTCTACTTTGTCGATTCCCTCACGCATGGGGCTAGATCGAGGTACTCTGGCGTGCGAAATTGCTTTTCGGCCTCCTCATGGCCTCGAGAAAGTTCGCCATTACTTCCAAGCACATGAAATCACGGTTGTCACTCGCTTTCCCTGAAGAGGATATGCAGAATCCGTAAGCGGCAGGCGGGATTGTCGAGTGGGCATGGAGCTGTCAAGCTTTGGTCTTAAGTTTGAAAGCACATCAACTATCCAGCGAGCGTTGGCAGAATTCATAGCGAGAATGGACGCCAACACCGGATGAAGAGATTCTGACGAGCATCCCGTTAAAGAAGCAAGCAAAGAGTGGCTGATGTACTTTGATGGTGCCTTCTCGCTGCAAAGGCGCCGGTGCGGCGTCTTTGCTTATCGCACCCACCGGAGAGCGCCTCAAGTACGTCGTCCAGATGCACTTTCCCAAGGAGCAAGCGACAAACAATACTGCAGAGTATGAAGGTTTGCTTGCCGGTCTCAGGATCGCCGTGGACCTTGGGATCAAAAAGCTTATTTTCAGGGGTGACTCGCAACTCGTCGTCCGCCAAGTGAACAAAGATTACCAGAGTCCATTGATGGAAGCCTACGTCGATGAAGTGAGGAAGCTGGAAGAGCACTTTGACGGCCTGCAAATGGAACATGTTCCAAGAGCTCAGAATGATATTGCTGACGGCCTGTCAAAGTGCGCTGCACTTAAGTTTCCTGTGGAACCAGGGATCTTCGTGCTCAAGCTGACTCAACCAACCGTGACACCATCAACTGGACAAGGCAAAAAGAGGAAGTTGGCCTCTGGTGACTACTTTCCGACAGAGCTTCCCGAAGCCGTCGTTACGAAGGTCCCCAAGATCAACACCAACAGTGCTGAGGAGCAGTCTGCTCCGACAGACCCCAGGGTTTGTTACTGAAGCAGGACGCTCCCGACAAGTCTTGCTCCGGCAAGCTTGTCGGGAGCATCAAGCCTCAGCAGGGGCCGCTGGTCCTTGCCGTGGAAGCTGATGTTCCCACAGCGAGATGTGCCTTTGGTCCTTGTTGTCGAGCCGCATAGCTCCAAAGATGGGCGCAGATCGTCCATTTCCTTCAGACAGGAGTACTTCCCGAAGAGCAAGAAGAATCGGAAAGAGTAGCACGGCAGTCAAGTATGTACCAGTTTGTCGACAGCTTACTGTACAGAAGAAGTCTCAACGGTGTGAAATTGTAGTGTATTCCTGTGGAAGATGGATGTAAGCTGTTGGCGAAATACACGGAGGCATATGTGGTCACCACATTGGCGCGCAGCACTTGCGGTAAAGCTTTCCGGCAAAGGTTTCTTCGGCCGACAGCCCTCCGGGATGCAACTGCACAAGTAACCAAGTGTGAAGCGTGCGGTTCCATTCCAAACAGATACACCAGCCAGCTCAAGCTCTCAGGCGATCCCTTTATCCTGGCCATTTTCGGTCTGGGGGCTCGACATCCTCGGCCCCTTCCCCCGAGCTGTCGGGGGCTTTGAGTACTTGTACGTCGCCATCGACAAGTTCACAAAGTGGCTGGAAGTGGAAGCAGTGAGGAAGGTGACAGCACAGTCAGCAGTCAAGTTCTTCAGGTCGATTGTTTGCCGTTTCGGAATCCCTAACCGGATCATCACCGACAACGGCACACAATTTCTGATCGCACCTTCATGCAAGACGTCCAAGACCTTGGCGCCAAGGTTCTGCTTTTGCTGTTGCTCACCCGAGAAGCAACGGTCAAGCGAAGAGGGCAAATGCTGAAGTGTTGCGGGCTCAAGACCGTAACTTTCGACAGGCTGCACAAGTGCGGAAGAAACTGGATCGAGGAGCTGCCGGTGGTTCTTTGGTCGATCGAGAGCAGCGCCAAATCGAGCCACCGGCGGACACCCTTTGCTCTAGTCTATGGAGCGAGGCAGTTCTCCCCACGGAACTTCGTGTCACGGATCGCCTCGAGTGCTCGCTTATGATGAGCTCGAGCAAGAGCAAATGCGACAAGATGACGCTGCTCCTTGAGGAGGATCGTCTTCGAAGCATTGTCTTGAGCCGCTCGCTACCGACAAGCTCTGCGTCGCTACCATAGCCGCAGGGTTAATGCCGAAGTCTCGAGGAAGGCGACCTTGTTCTTCGGTAGCGTTCAGTCCGCCAAGAATTCAAACAAGTTGATGCGAAGTGGGAAGGCCCTTATCGGGTGAAACGAGTCACTAGGCCTGGCGTCTTCGCTTGAGATCAAGATGGCGTTCGGTGAGCAACTCACCGAACATTGAGCATCTTCGTAAGTTTGACCCATAGGGCGCAGTTGTCGGAACCCGTTCCGGCAACCACCTTTTGTACAAGTCTTGCCGCAGTTGCATGTAATCCTTTGTACAAAGTCGGGCGCAGACCCCGTGCATCAGTAAAGCTCATGTGTTGCGCACAACTTGTCAAGTCCATGCTTTCATCAAATTTGTCGCATGTTTTGGCTAACACTTTGTGCAGCAACCACACCCGGTAAGCAGAATCGAGCCGTTAGGCTCCATAACGTTATTTCCTCTTCTTTTTCTTTTATCAAAGAAAGGAAGGCTCCCTCGCGCACAAGTTAACCAGGGGGGAAGGAGGAGATAATATTATGGACCAGGCACAGCTCGAGGAAGTTTCACCTCATCGGGAAGCAAGAGACAGAAAAGCTAAGTTGCCAAAGTTGCCAAAGTTTGAGCAATCAATTTTTAAATTTTGAAGTTATCTTCCTCGAACGATAGTACTTTGTATGGAAAACCTGTGCGCAGAGGAACCAACTCGCCGGCTAGTCGCGCCCTTACTTTGTTTCGAGTCCGCTCAACAACTTAAGTGAGCTGCAGCTAGTCGCGACAAGGTTGCTTGTCGGGCCAACCTTGCCAGCCGACGTTCGCACTTTTCGGCCTTCATGACAAAAGTGCCCGCACCGACAAGTCCCCTAAATGCGTAAGGCAGAAACATACAAAGGAAGGAATCAAGTAGAGGAAATAATGTTGCATTGATCGTTCACCTAAGATAGAGTATATTACAGAATAACTTGTCGCTGATCTAACAAAGTTTTCTAAACATGATTGGCAGCGACAAGGGAAAGATAAAGTTGGCGGCCTAGTCTACGCGGTCGCCCTCAATCCGCTTGATCTTGTTCACCTTGTCCACAATGGGTGCGACAAGGGCTTTGAGCTCCTCCATGTTGGCGTCGGGCGGCAGAGATCTGAGGACGCCGTTAAGGTTGAGGCCCGGATTGCGGAAGGCCACCTTGATCAACACCTTCTCGAGGGCCCCTGCACGTACCAGACTGGCGTGATTCCTCGGCCAGCTGCTTCGGGACCTCTTCTCGGAGTCGCTGGAGGCCCGTCGCCACGCCTTTGAAGAATAGGCTGAGCTTGGCGCTGGGTTGGAGATTCTCGTCGGAGGAGTACGCAAGGTCCGCCATCCCCAGCTCCATCAGCTCGTTGTGGATGGCGGCGGCGGTGTCCACAAGGCCTTCGGTCCAGTGCTCCACGCTCTCCCTCAAAGTGTTCTGGACGGAGGCAGCATTCGCCAGCAGCTCCTCCTTGGCCTTGATCGCCTCCAACAAACCCACCTCCCGCTCTCTGGCACCATCCAACGTCTGCGTCAGAGTGGTCAGCTTCAGTTCAAGATCCGCCTTGGAATCCTTGGCGGCGTCGAGCTCCTTGGCCCTGTCAGCGAGACGGCTCTGCAGCTCGCCAAGGGTGTAGGCGTCCTTCTCGCTCTCACGCTTGAGCACGGCAAGCTCTTCGCCGCTCTTCTTGAGGGTGGCCTCCAACTGTGCCACCTTCGCCTTCAGCTCTTCCTTGGCGGCCTCGGCGGCTGCGGCAGCGTCGCCGGCTTCTGGCGCCCGCCAGCGACTCCTCACAGCGGCAAGGTCTTCTTCGTGGCTGTCCAGGTTGACCTTCACTGCGCCAGCTCGCTTTCCTGCGTGGCGAGCTTCTCGGCAGCCACCGCTGCTCCTCATCGATTCTGCGGCCTCCTCAAGGATGAAAGGCCGTGCGCTCTTCTGCGAGTTGCCCCAGCGCTTCCGCCCACGTCGCGGAGGGCTTCTTTGTTGGCGCTCGGAGCTCCTCTGGCGCTTCTCCATGTCCGCTCCACCCTCGCGACAAGGGCTTCCGGGTCTCTAACTTGGCCTACGGAGTGCGGTAGAGCGGCAAGACTTCTTCGCGCTGCTCCTCCTCAGACTCGCCGCTGCTGCTGCCGCGTCCTGGCGTCAGCCCAATGAGGCGAGTAGCTCGCCGTCAAAGGTCTCGCCCTCGACCCGGAGCCACTGAGCTCGGCTCCCGGGGAGCTTGATGAAGACGCCTTCGCCGGCCTTGGTAGGCACCGGGCTGGGGCTCCTCGAACTGACGCGCCCAGCGGCGGTAACGGGGAATCATTGTCGGTGTGGCGCTTGCCGCTCCTGCAGCCTCGGGGCCGTCGGTCTGATCGCCCGACCCTCGCCGGCCTCCGCGCCAGCAGCCTCGGTGGCCTCCTCGCCAACAGGCTCGTCGGCGGCGGCCTCTTCCTCCACGACGACAACCTCTTCTTCTTGACGGCGGCCTCGTTGGTGTTGCAGCGCGTTTCCTCCTCGCCGCGGCCTCGACCTCCATCGGGTCTTCGTCGACGAAGAAAGAGCGATCAAGCGATATTCAAAAGAGAAACAAAAGAAAGCAAGCCCAAGGGAGATTTTCGCGTAAGGGAGTTACACCTGCAACGGGTCCGCAGCCGTGGCCTCGACCACTGGAGGGTCACTGGCGCCGTCCCTTGCCGGGGTAGCCTCCCTTGCCGGAGTGGCCTCCCTTGCCGGGGTGGCCTCCCTCGTCGGAGGGAGCTCCCTTGCCGGTGAGTTCCCCCTTGGCGGCGTAGTGGCAGCGGGCAGGACCTCGGAGGCGGCTTCCGAGCCCTCCTGATGAGGCTGCTCTGCTCCTACACAAGCACACAGTCAGATATCAACAAAGAAGGAGCACCCCTGCACACCTAATAGTAAGAAGAAAACTGCACACTTACTCTGGGGGCTGTGCTGGGGGCTGCTCTGGGGAAGGGTTGCCGGGTCCGGCAAGGCGGTCTCGGACGGAAGGGTTGCCGGGTCCGGCAAGGCGGTCTCGGACGCGTCCCCCGTCGCCACGGGAGAATGGTCCTCAACGACGACCGTCGGGATCTTGGCCCTCTTTGCCGCTCTCTGGGCCAGCGTCCTGAAAAGAGAAAAGGGTCCAGAACGAAGCAAATCAGATTCAAGATGAAGCAATGAAATTGAAGAAATACAAACACAATCTCGAGAAGCTTACTCTTCGCCCTCCTCCTCGGAGCTGAGCGCGGAGAAGTCAAAATCCGGCTCGCCTCCGGTGCGACGGCAGGCGGGCGTCGGTGGTGGCTCGAGAAGACTCCGCCCGGTTGTCGCCACAGTGTAGGGCGCCTCAGCAGCAACCTCGCTTGCAGCGGTGGAAGCGCGTCGCTGCCGTGCTTCTGGTTGCTCGGCCTGTCGCCCGGCTCGCCTCCAGCCCTGCGGAGACGCCTCCTCAGCGTGGCCGGGCTCCGCTGGCGGCAAGTCGCTTGGCGGCAGGGAAGAAGCACCCTCGGCGGGTCCACTCGACCCGGCCTCGGGCTCGACAAGCTCGTCCTCGCCGGCGACCTCTCCTCGCTCGGCAAGGCTTGCCGCCTTCGCCGCGTCCGCCTCCTCCATGGTGAACCCGAAGGCTCCAGCGGCAGCGGCTGCTGCCGCCTCCTCCACCCTGGTGGCGATCCTCGCCATCTCCTGGTCGGTGGTGTCGCGGGTGAGCCTCTTCTGCTCGTCGGAGCGGATCGGCACTTCTTGCAAATCGTCGAAGAATTGCTGCACGACCTCGTCGGGGGCTCCTGCCAGGTTGGGACGATCCGTGGGAGTCGCCAGTGGCATCATCATGGCGCGGATGCGGTCGAAATGAAAGTTGTTGCACAAAGGGACGACCCCTCGCGGCAACCTAAACCACTCTGGATGGGAGTCCAGCTCCATGACGGTGAAGTTCCAATTCAAGCCTGGGCGCAGCCTCATGATATCTGCCGCGTTTTGGAACTCCCAGGCAGGCCTCCTCCTTTCCTGCAAGGGAAGCGATCTGGCCGAATGAAGTCTGCGCCAACCGCGCCTCTGATTAACCCGGCAAGCCTCGAGGCGCGAATTGGTGACGGCTATCTTCAACCGCATCCCTCGGCGCCAAGTTACTCCAATCCCTGCCGCGCACTATTGGGGTTTGGCGCCTGGCGGTGAAGGGTCATGGATTCTCCTCTCGACCCAGCACCAGTTGGCTCTCCACTCCTCCCACTTGTTGCGGAACTCCCCTCTAGGTAGGCCTCCTTCTTGCCGATCCTAGAGACCTGTGCTATCCCTCCGGCAAGTGGCTCTCCTCTCTCGACGCGGGGAACAAAGAAATGGCGGAAGAGTGCCACATTCGGGTGGACTCCGACAAAGTTTTCGCACAAATGCGCGAAAACTGCCATGGTCAAGATGGCGTTGGGGGTGAAATCAAGGAGGCGGAGGCTAAAGGTGTCGCAAAAGAACTCGGAAAAGGGCGGGCAAAGCCCGCAATAGAAGAAAAGGGCGAAGAAAGGGTACCCTGTTGGGGCCAAATCAGCGGCGGAGGCGGGGAGCACCCTCGTCTTGGCGGATGCGCCACGAGTCTCCGTCGACCAGAAAAGGTAGAAGACGTCCGCAACTCCCGTGTGCCGAGCTGCGGGGAAGATGGCTCGCTCCTTGCGCAGCGCCGCGAGCCGCTGCGCCTCGGCCGACTTGACGCCCTTCTCCTTATCGGCTTTCGGAGCCATGGCGAGGAGGAGGGGCGGAGGAGGCCGACGGCGGTGAGTGTGCTTGTGGCGAAAGGGGGCGGGGCGCTGCTCTCTTCGCACAGGAGAAGAAGAGGGGAGCGACGGTGGTTTCTTGACAAGACATCAATGGCAGGGGTGGTCGGCCTGCCTCTGTTTCCTCCGCTTATAAAGGGGAGGAGGGGGCGGACGTTCCGCTTATATTAATAAAGAACCCCCCCACGACCGCGCCCACGATCTCTCGCACGACGCCACGTCCGGTGCGTGCCGTTAGTGGGGATCGTGGTGGGTCGGGCGAAGTGCGGCGTGGTCGAGGCAGCGCTGTCTCCGTGCACAGTTCTCCTGGCCCGACAAAGCGCTTCGGCACCGTGTAAGGCCCGAGCCCGGGGCTCCTGTCGGTGTACTAGAGTAGGGTACCCTAGTATCCCGTACTGCGTGCACGGACGATTGCGACACCAGCAGCAAGGTTTGCCTCGTCACCGCCAATATCCTCCGTGGCTCCTTTGGAGCCATTCAAGAACAAAGTATTTGATTGAGAAGACAAGGCCCCGACAAGAGGAGCTTGTCGGGAAGGCCCTCGACACGCAGAAGACAAGGCCCCGGCAAGAGAAGCTTGCGGGAAGGCTCAAGCACGACAAATCTCCGGGCGCGACAAGGATTCAGCCGCGGCAAGGCGCTTGCTGCGGCATGCAACTTCTCTCCGTCTCCGCTCCAGCTCACCCAGCGACGTGTCGCCATGGGACCGTTCCATGCGCGCGTGTCGAGCAGCTGTGCAGCCAGCGGAGAGCAGCGATAAGCGGCGCTGACAAGCTTGCCATCGTGGCGAGCGGAGGCGCACCTGACGGCCTCTGTTGCACTGTTTGGGCGACAATGACGGGCATTTATTGCTTTTGTCCCTTGCCGTCAGAGTTAGGTATTTTGCACTGTACACTGTTCAAGTAGGTGTACCAACTCCTGTTTTTACATTTGTACCCCACCTATGTTGCCACCTGTCGGAGACCCCTTGAGCATATAAAAGGAGGCCCATGCATAGCGTAGAGGAGGTTCGGCTCGTTCGGTTCATTCGACCCACTCGAGACCGAGACACTCGAGGCTAGGTTTTGTAGCTCGCATTGCTCCCTAGCAAGAACACAATACATCAAACAAGCAGCAGAGGGAGTTTTATCTCTCCGGAGAGCTCCGAAGCTGGGTAAACTGCTCGTGTGCCTCGCCTCGATCCGCTCTTCGTGCGATCTCCGCCCCCCTCTGAACCACAAGGGGCCTGCTCCGCCGGCCCCATAGGTGTCCGTGGGTACGATCAGCCTCCCCGACAACACCCGTGGGAATACCGTGCGTGAGGCCGCAAAGTGATATGAGGTGTTACCGGCTAGGTCGATGTGACTAGAATCGGGGTCCTGACACGCGCCCCCTGCCTCGTGGGCCCCTCAAAGCTCCACCGACGTACTCCTTCCTCCTATATATACCTACGTACCCCCAAACGATCAGATACGGAGCCAAAAACCTAATTCCACCGCCGCAACTTTCTGTATCCACGAGATCCCATCTTGGGGCCTGTTCCGGAGCTCCGCCGGAAGGGGAATCCACCACGGAGGGCTTCTACATCATCACCATAGCCCCTCCGATGAAGTGTGAGTAGTTTACCTCAGACCTTCGGGTCCATAGTTAGTAGCTAGATGGCTTCTTCTCTAAATTTGGATCTCAATACAATGTTCTCCCTGAGGGAGTCCTGGATTAGGGGGTGTCCGGATAGCCGGACTATAACCTTTGGCCGGACTCCTAGACTACGAAGATACAAGATTGAAGACTTCGTCCCGTGTCCGGATGGGACTTTCCTTGGCGTGGAAGGCAAGCTTGGCGATACGGATATGTAGATCTCCTCCCATTGTAACCGACTCTGTGTAACCCTAGCCCTCTCTGGTGTCCATATAAACTGGAGGGTTTTAGTCCGTAGGACGAACAACAACCATACCATAGGCTAGCTTCTAGGGTTTAGCATCTCTGATCTCGTGGTAGATCTACTCTTGTACTACCCATATCATCAATATTAATCAAGCAGGAGTAGGGTTTTACCTCCATCGGGAGGGCCCGAACCTGGGTAAAAACATCGTGTCCCTTGTCTCATGTTACCATCCGCCTAGACGCACAGTTCGGGACCCCCTACCCGAGATCCGCCGGTTTTGACACCGACATTGGTGCTTTCATTGAGAGTTCTGTTGTGCCGTCGCCATTAGGAAGGATGCCTCATCCCGTCTTTAAAGACGGCACTGTTGCTAAAGGAGCTTTGGCTATCGGCCAAACTCTCCGGCTAGGCGGTTTTCTTATGACCGCCTGTTCGGCCGCCGCGCCGATGATGACTTCTCGGGTCATCGAAAGCAATCTTCACATCAACTCGAAACTCGCCGAGCAGTTAGATCCGATGGAGCTCTCTTTCTTAAACGAGATCTTGGATCGCATCGCCGCCCAGGGAGTCGCTACAGACTACGATCAGATTGGGCCTATACGCGATCCGAGAGAGATTAACTCTCCCGTGTCACCCATCACGTTGCAGTGGTGGAGGAACAATGCGACAAGCCTTCATCTATCTTAAGGACTAGTTATGTCCGGATTCCCGATACCTCCAAGCCGGATACCCGCGGAGGGGAGGACATCACTCAAGCCCTGAACCTAAAGTCAGGCAGCGGGCTAGATTCATTGGACAACATCCAAGAACCCAAGCTTCCGAGTTCGGAAACTCCTTGGCCCCTGAGTCTCAGATTGGGCGAGGTTCCGGATTTAATTCCACCCGCCCACCCAAACATAAGCGATCTATCCCAAATTCGGCAAGAGCCCGCAGAAACAGTACACCATTACTGGGCCAGATTCCTCCTGGTCATGAACAGGATAAAGGACTACCGCGAGGAGGATGCAATTTCATTCTTCTGCAATAATTGCATGGACAACGGAATCCTCAACGCCATAAGTCACCGTGAAATTACACGCTTCACTGACTTGGCGTCCATAGTACGAAAGTACTGTCTGGAAAACCGAAATAAAATTTTGGGACAATCCGGCCCTGAATACAACCCCAGTCCAAAATAAAAGGGTGAATTATCGCCAGGCACCTGGGTTAAACACCAAAAGCAAAAACCCTCTATAGGGCATGGAACCGTACTGGAGGGATGGCTCAATGGACCCTATAAAATTCATAGTACAGAGGGCGCCACACCAACTCATAGCCTTAGAGCATGTTGGATACTCCGGCAGGTGGCCAGAAGTGGCGAAGAGCTTCTAACTCTAGAATCCACGAGCACCAGCCCAAGGATACCAAGACGGTATTAACAGTCTTCGAGACTTTCGCAACAAATAATATGCGGAAACGAACACTCCGCAGCCTTGCCGAAGTCTACCAAGTAGCAATAACAAACCCATGGTGTGACACGGCTATTACCTTTAATGCCAGTGATGAACCTTAGTCCAATAGTGGACGACTTTCGCCGTACCAAGGTACTCATGGACGGTGGCAGCGGATTGAGCCTCATTTACGAGGAAACCCTTCGAAAAATGGAAATAGACTGGAGCCGCATTGAGCGAAGCAGCACAACCTTTAGAGGAATAATCCCTAGTTGGGAAGCGTGCTGTACATGAAAAATCACACTGGATGAGGTGTTCGGCACGCCGGATAATTACAGGTCCGAGGAGGTCACGTTCCAAGGGGCCCCGTTCAGCAGCGGATACCACGCTCTATTAGGGCGAGAGGCATTTACAATTTTTCAAGCTATACCCCATTACGGGTACATGAAGCTCAAAATGCTCGGGCCCAACGAAATCATCACTCTTGCTAGTGACCCGAACATAGCACTCTGTGCCGAAAATAAGACAGCTGCACTGGCCCTTGAGGCACTATCCGAAGCCCTAGCGGCCAAGGAACTGACTGCGCTGCGCTCCACGGTGAACAGGGATGACGTGATACTCGATAAAAGATCCAAGTCCACCTCCTTTAAGCCGCGGAGCGAAATAGTCAAATTCCAAGTCCATCCAACGGACCCTACAAAACGGCCTCCATCGGGCGCAATTAAACCCTGATGTAGACGCGCACTCACGAGAATTCCCTCTGTGAAAATTGGGACATTTTTGCTGGCACCCTTCAGACATGCCAGAATCCCACGCCCGGTGGTCGAGCACAGCTAAACATCCTAAAAGGATTCAAGCCAGTCAAGCAGGCTCTTGGCGTTTCTTGAACCTAAGAGACAAGCCATGGGAGAGGAGCTAGCCAAACTCTGGAGGCGGATTCATCGAGATATAAAACATCTGGACTGGCTAGCAAACCTGGTGATGGTACCAAAGAAGGACAAATCCTGGCGCCTATGCATCGATTTCAAGGACCTCAACAAGGCTTGCCCAAGGGATCCATTCCCCCTCCCCCGCATCGATCAAATTATCGACGCTACCGCAGGACACGATTCATTGTTATTCCTCGACGCATACTCCAGCTACCATCAAATTAAGATGGCAGAGCCAAACCAAGCCGCAACGACATTCATCACCCCATACGGCCCATTCTGCTTCAACACAATGCCCTTCGGGCTCAAAAACACCGGCGCAACATATCAGCGCATGATTCGTATATATGTCTGGCAAACCAGATCGGCAAAACAGTGGAGGCATACATAGATGACGTGGTCGTCAAAACCAAGCATGTCGAAACTCTAGTAGACGACTTGAGGATCACATTCGATAACCTCCGAACATATGACATCAAGCTTAACCCAGAAAAATGCGTTTTCGGTGTACCAGCCGGAAAGCTCTTGGGCTTCATTGTATCCGGTAGAGGAATTGAAGCAAACCCAGCCAAGATCCGAGCTCTGTCACAATTGGATATCCCAAAGGACCTCAAACAAATACAAAAATTGACGGATGCGTGGCGGCTCTAAGCCGCTTTATCTCCGCTTGGGAGAAAAGGCATTACCCCTTTATCGCCTCCTTGGTATGCGCACGAACACTTCGAGTGGATTTGATGCACGCACGGACTCGAAGAAATAAAAGCCATATTGGCAACAAACCCGGTCCTGGCCGCGCCTAACATCGGTGAACCAATGCTATTATACATCACGGCAACTAATCAAGTTGTAAGCGCGGTGCTCGTCATCGAACGAGAAACGGACGGACACAAATTCCCCCTTCAAAAGCCAGTTTACTACGTGTCCACTGTCCTCACTCCATGCAAATCGCGGTACCCGCATTATCAAAAGATAGCGTACGCGGTATTTATGGCATCCCGGAAGCTGCGACACTACTTTCAGGAGTGTTCGATAACACTAGCCTCTGAAGTACCTCTTAACGATATTATAAACAACCGTGACGCGACGGGCCGGATTGCCAAATGGGCCATTGAGCTCCTCCCGTTCGACATAACCTATAAGCCACGGCGAGCTATTAAGTCGCAAGTTTTGGCCAACTTCGTCACCGAATGGACTGAAGCCGAACTCCCTAAAGAGTACGACACATATTCCAACTGGATCATGCACTTCGACGGCTCCAAAATGTTGGTTGGTCTGGGGGCTGGCGTCGTTCTGACGTCCCCAACAGGAGATACAGTTCATCGTACTCGAGATAATGTATACGGACTCCAACAACGCGGCGAATACGAGGCCCTTCTACATGGTCTCTGGATGGCAGTCTCCATGGGCATCCAACGCCTAGAGGTGCACGTGGATTCGAACCTCGCGATATCCCAAATAAATGGAGACTTTGATGCCAAGGATCCGAAAATGGCAGCTTATCGCAACGCCGTCCTAAAAATGTCAGCTCAGTTCGAGGGGCTCGAATTTCACCATATAGCCCGGGAAAACAATCAGGCAGCAGACGTCTTGGCACGCATTGGCGCAAAGCGCGATGCAGTCCCCCCCCCCCAACATTTTCTTGGAGAGGCTATTCAAGCCATCCGTATTATGGGAAGGGGAATCCGGAAATAACAGCCCGGACCCAACCGCACTGCCCGACACCGAACATTCTGCCAACGAAGTAACATCCTCAGCCCACGTAATAATGGCAGTCATTGCCCCGTGGACAGAACCATTCCTAGCCTACCTAACCAGGCAGGAACTTCCCGAGGACCAAAACGAGGCACGCTGCATAGTGCGGCGATCTAAAGCCTATAAAGTCCATGAGGAGAGCTTTATAAGAAAAGCACCACCGAGTCCTTCAAAGGTGTATCTCCGAAGAGGAAGGGCGGAATCTTCTGGCTGAAATTCATGCCGGACTCGGCGGGCACCACGCCGCAGCCCGGGCCCTTGTAAGCAAGGCCTTCCGTACAGGATTTTATTGGCCGACGGCCCGGGCAGACGCTCAGGACTTAGTCCAACGATGCGTCGATTGCCAGCTCTTTGCTAACCAAAGCCATATGCCACCCACCGCCCTCCAAACTATACCCATCACCTGGCCCTTCGCGGTGCAGGGGCTTGACATGGTTGGACCCCTTAAAGGAGGAACCCACAAGCAAAAATACCTACTGGTCATGGTGGATAAGTTCACCAAATGGATAGAGGCCAAGCACATTAAGGCGGCGAATCCGGACGGTGATAGACTTCATATCCGGGTGCATTACACCGTTACGGCGTCCCCCACAGCATCATCACTGATAACGGCATGATCTTTACGGCCGACGAGGTCAAACTCCGGTGCAAAAACATGGGCATCAAGCTCGACTATGCTTCAGTCTATCACCCACAAACTAACGGTCAAGTTGAGTGAGCAAATGGTCTAATCATGAGCGGCATCAAACACAGACTAGTGCGGTCCCTTAAGGAATCTAACACGCCTTTGGGTAGAGGAGCTCAACTCCGTACTACTGGGGCTGCGGACCACGCCGAATCGCACCACCGTATACACACCATTCTTTATGGTATACGGCAGAGGCGGTTCTGCCTGCGACATAATTCATGACTCACCTCGCGTGCGCATATGCGAAGAAAGAGAAGCCGAACTTCGATCGGCGGCGGATAGTTTGGACGCCTTGGAGGAGGAGTGTGGCGTGGCAAAAGCCCGTTCCGCATTCTATCAACAAAGCAGCTCGAAGATACCAAAGCAGAGAAGTATGGGCCAAAACTTACAATGTTGGCGAAGTTAGTTCTCGCTGCGGACAAGAAAAAGGACAAACTCAAGCCCAAATGGGAAGGTCCCTTTATTATTGACCAAGTCCTGACTGGTGGAGCGTACCATCTGCGAGATGCATCGGATAACCGACTCGAGCCGAACCCATGGAACGCAGCCCGTCTCCAAAGATTCTACGCCTAGCGCCGGACTCTGTGTTCGTCTCCTTCCTCTGTCTATTTTTTACACACTAGTTGTCTTATATTTCTCTCCTTCTCGCTCCCTTTCTCTTACAACCTTTAAGGGCTCGTTCGCGCCTTGTTCGCACACAATTGACGCGCTATCCACGCTCATTATACACAGGGCTTCTTTATGAAGCTTATTTATCTGGGCTTCATGCCCAACACATGTGTCACACTTCCGCATGTACCTTTTATTCACCATTATATGCATCGATATGACTTAAGTTTTGGCCAAGCTGGGTTTCTGGCTCACTGTGCTTACCCCTACGTTCCCGATTGTTCGGCTAGGCGGTAAAGGAGCACCTCTGCGATTATTCTTGCCGGGTCAGCCGGATGTGTACCTCAGACCGGGTGAAGCAGCTAAGCGTTCTTAAGGGAATATTCGATTCGGTGAACTAAAGATGATTTCTCACTTGTTTATTTATCCGCCCCAGATGCTTTTACGCTTTTTTGTGATGGACATGCACTTTAGGGCATGCCTCCCGTGGAAAGGAACCCCTAACGGAACTATTCTCCTGGAAGATGTTTCTTACTAACCATGTAATATAACATAACTAGTTGGGCACTTGTATGTTCAAGCACTAATGACCCTCGCCTGGTCTCCACGCATGCCCCGGTTCCTACATAACCGAGAGGGTATTCGGACACACTTCCGGACTATCGGGTCCCGAGGTTGAAGCGAAAAGGTCCGCCATGACAAACAATCTACAATCTGGCTAGAAGGCATTTTACATGTCATCTTAAATTACATAGTCAATTTGACTGGGTATATTCCTCTTCAATACCATCCAACAGGCTGTCTAGTTTACAATCCTGTTGGGAATATTTGGCGGCCAACTCTACCTGGCCGTACACTAAGCTCACATGGATCTCCTTCCCATCGGGCCCCATAGGTCCGACCTCGGCCATGTGGTTTGGGTCAACCTTCGTGTACCGCGTCTTCACCATGGCCCAGGCCACCCTGGCGCCTTGATGGCAGGCCGATATCTTCCATAATCGGAAGCACCGCTGGCGCTCCTTAAGCCTCTCTTGCAAGCTCTCCAAGGCCTTGGGCATGGAGACAGATAGCCACAAGGCACAGGCGGCGCCTTTCATCACCTGCCGAACTTCGTTGATGCAGTTGTAAACTTCGGGAAGAAGGTCACCCGTAGAAGGGCATTTCCTCTGCGGGGCGACACATTAGCATACCCTCTGAGACATAACTCATTAGACGACGTCCTCGCCGAACTCTATTACAAAGTTCGTTCAAGCACTTACTAAAAATGCCGCGTCAAAGCCGCCGATTCTCCTTAACGGAGTCCGACAGTTGGGCACGAACATCCTTTAGTTCCACGCCCAGCTGGGTGTTGGCATCTAAGAGATCATTCTTCTCCTGCCTCACCTTTGTCAGCACGCTCTCACCAGCCTCTAGCTGGCGTAGGAGTTGCTGCTTCTCTGGATCTAATCTGGCGCCATCTGCAATTTTATTGTCAGACTTGCATACACGCCGCACTCTACATGCTACTTGTCAATTGAGGCAAATAATACCAGAGGGGGTCTTCTTGGGCTCCCCTGTTGCGGCTAGTGCGGCCTGAAGTTGGGCTTTGCACTCTTCCAGCTCCTGGGACAGTAGGGTATTCTCTTCTATAAGAACCTGCATAATAAAAGATCCTTAAATCAGTTATTCTAACTGTTTCAAGTCTCGGGGCTCTTGATATATATATATATATATATATATATATATATATATATAATCATCAAATTTTCTCACCGTATGTCTTTTACATACTGCTCCGTAGCCTGGTTAGACCATTTTGAGCTGCACGGAGTACGCATCTCCCGAGTTGAAGGCATCCAATGCCTCTTGGGAGAAACAAGCGTTGCGAAGAACTGTCCGGCGGCGCCTATGATTCATGGCACTCTCCACCTCAGAATTGGTGGCGGACAGTCTGTCTGCATCCTCTGTCGGAGGAGCGTCCGATGCACGCCTCGTGTTCGCCTCTGCTTCTGGACCTGGCTTTGGAGGCTGGCTGGTGGAGGCGCGATTGGCAACCTCTCCGGATATAGTCTGGCGAGCCCTCTTTTTTCCTAAAAAGAGCACGGGCGTTAGTATGCATCGTAAGAATGATACCTTGGAATAAGGCGGCGCGCCTTACTGTTGCACCGGTGCCTCGACCCGGACTGCGTGTCTCTTTAGCCTGCCCGCCCTCGCGGTCCCTTGTTGGCTAGTCGCCGCAGGCTCGACATTCCGCCTCGAGATCCTCCCCTGTGAAACACTATTGGTATACGGTGATAAAAAATAAGCACGGACGGATCATCTTCAAAGTATTGGAACTTCGGTCTCGGTTACTTGTGGCGAGGGAGCAGTCAGGGATAATCGGCTGTAATAGCCACCAAGGCATTGTCGATGCTCAGTTGGTAAAATACCCCATCGATCAGCTCCACGGATATGTCCGGATCCTCTTGGGAGGCCGGATCGAGGGACCGTTACGGATCCTCGGGTTGTGGAGGAGGGATGTTTATATCCTTTACGTCCTGGCGCAATTCCTGCGTCGAAATCACAAGGAGCCGGACACTATTCAACAGGAACACGGAATTTGGAGAAGAACCCGCCTTGCAATGCCGAAAACAATCTGCGCGCCGGACTCGCTGTCATTGAAGCCTGGTTCAGGGGCTACTGAGGGAGTCCTGGATTTGGGGGTGTCCGGATAGCCGGACTATAACCTTTGGCCGGACTCCTGGACTATGAAGATACAAGATTGAAGACTTCGTCCCGTGTCCGGATGGGACTTTCCTTGGCGTGGAAGGCAAGCTTGGCGATACGGATATGTAGATCTCCTCCCATTGTAACCGAATTTGTGTAACACTAGCCCTCTCCGGTGTCCATATAAACCGGAGGGTTTTAGTCCGTAGGACGAACAACAATCATATCATAGGCTAGCTTCTAGGGTTTAGCCTCTCTGATCTCGTGGTAGATCTACTCTTGTACTACCCATATCATCAATATTAATCAAGCCGGAGTAGGGTTTTACCTCCATTGAGAGGGCCCGAACCTAGGTAAAAACATCGTGTCCCTTGTCTCCTGTTACCATCCGCCTAGACGCACAGTTCGGGACCCCCTACCCGAGATCCGCCGGTTTTGACACCGACACTCCCCCTCTCTCATGGAGATCTATTCGATGTAATCTTCTTTTTGCAGTGTGTTTGTTGAGATTGATGAATTGTGGGTTTATGATCAAGTTTATCTATGAACAATATTTGAATCTTCTCTGAATTCTTTTATGTATGATTGGTTATCTTTGCAAGTCTCTTCGAATTATCAGTTTGGTTTGGCCTACTAGATTGGTTTTTCTTGCAATGGGAGAAGTGCTTAGCTTTGGGTTCAATCTTGCGGTGTCCTTTCCCAGTGATGAGGGGCAGCAAGGCACATATTGTATTGTTGCCATCGAGGATAACAAGATGAGGTTTATATCATATTGCATGAATTTATCCCTCTACATCATGTCATCTTGCTTAAGGCGTTACTCTGTTTTCATTAACTTAATACTCTAGATGCATGCTGGATAGCGGTCGATGAGTGGAGTAATAGTAGTAGATGCAGGCAGGAGTCGTCTACTTGTCTCGGACGTGATGCCTATATACATGATCATACCTAGATATTCTCATAACTATGCTCAATTCTGTCAATTGCTCAACAGTAATTTGTTCACCCACCGTAGAAATACTTATGCTCTTGAGAGAAGCCACTAGTGAAATCTATGGCCCCCGGGTCTATTCTCATCATATCAATCTCCAATCACTTTAGTATTGCTTTGCTTTTACTTTTGCCTTTTATTTTACCTTGCATCTTTATATAAAAAATACCAAAAATATTATCTATCATCTCTATCAGATCTCACTATCGTAAGTGACCGTGAAGGGATTAACAACCCCTAATCGCGTTGGTTGCGAGGAGCTATTAAACTTTGTGTAGGTACGAGGGACTCGCGTGGCCTCCTCTTGGATTGATACCTTGGTTCTCAAAAACTGAGGGAAATACTTACGCTACTTTGCCGCATCATCCTCTCCTCTTCTGGGAAATCCAACGCAGTGCTCAAGAGGTAGCAAGAAGAATTTCGGCGCCGTTGCGGGAGTCTCATAAAAGTCAACATACCAAGTACCCATCACAATCCCTTATCTCCCGCACTACATTATTTGCCATTTGCCTCTCGTTTTCCTCTCCCCCACTTCACCCTTGCCGTTTTATTCGCCCTCTCTCTCCGTTTCCCTTTTTCTCCCCAGATCTATTGTTTGCTTGTGTTACCATGTGCATTCTATTTGCTTGCATCTTTGCTTGCTAAAAATCTATTGATTTGGATCCACTTAAAGTGTTCTAATTGTATCATCTTTGATCCTTATGCGCTCGTGCTGAAACCCCAATTAGCCTAGTTGATGGGAAATCTTTAGATGAGCATGCTCGTTTTGTGCGTCACCGTTTGTCTGAAAAAGGGAAACTCTTATGGAGTCAAATAAACAGATTGCTGTATTATGCTTGGAATCTTTGTGAAATTTGTGATTTTACTTGTTGCTCTAAGAACCCTAAAAAACACATTCCCTACCTATGTGAGTTTAATGATAATGAAATCTTACCTTCTTATGCAAAGGGTGTTTATAGTTACTATGATAGCGAACAAATTGAAGAATTTGTTGCTTTTAAGGGTGCTTATGAAGTTGCTTCTTTGATTGAAAAATATGATATTACTCTCTACGAATCTGAAAATTTTGACATACTTAAATATTGCTATGAAAACTATGCTCATAATGTCTGTGTCAAAGAATTTATTGAGAGAATGACCGTTGCTTCGGAAGAAAATAATGATATGCATGAATCTATAGATAATGATGATTCCAATGATTTGATTGAAATATCCCTTGATGAACATGATGATTGCTATTCTTGTGGCCATGATGCCAATATTTATAAAGATGAATTTGCTACAGTTCCATATGTTAAACATGAGATCGTTGCTATTGCACCCATACTTGATAGTTCCTTCGATGAAAAGCATGATTGCAATGATTTTACTATAAATTCTCTTGATGTCAATTGTGCTAATAATATGCAAAACCCTAAGCTTGGGGATGCTAGTTTTGCTATGTCTACTACTTGTTGCAATGATCATGATTGGGGTGATTCTTCTTTTGATCTTGAAAATTTATTTAAGCCCCATGATGACTATGAGACTGATAATAGTATTTGCAATAATATTGAAAGTGGGTTTGGAAGAGTGTCAACTTTATATCCCACATATTTGGAGAATATTCAATCTTATGAAATTTTTGATAAAAGTGGGTTTGGAGAGGTCATGACTTTAGTTAATGTTAATCCCACTATTTTGGAAGATTGTCAACTTTGCATGCATGTGGATCGTGTTGAAAATATTTATTGTGGTAGCTATTTTGTTGAATTTTCTTATGATCCCACATGTAATTATTATGAGAGAGGAAAATATGGTTGTAGAAATTTTCATGATAATAATTTACCTCTCGTTATGTTGAGATTGCTATTGTTTCTTTCCGCTTCCGTGCATATGCTAGTTTTTGCTTGCTATGATAATTTGTTTGCCTATAAGATGCCTATGCATAGGAAGTATGTTAGACTTAGGTGTGTTTGTCGCGTGTTTCATGATGCTCTCTTGTGCCTCAATTCTTGTCTTTCTTGTGAGCATCATTAAAATCTCAATGCCTAGCTAAAAAGGCTTTAAAGAAAAGCGCTTGTTGGGAGAGAACCCAATATTTATCCTTGCTGTTTAGCAATAAATCTTAGTTCTAGCCTCTGGTTAGATGCGCTTTTATGTTTTAATTAGTGTTTGTGCCAAGTTAAACCTATAGGATCTTCTTGGATGATAGTTATTTGATCTTGCTGTAATTTCCAGAAACTTTTGGTTCACGAAAACAATTATTAAAATTCACCAGAACGTGATAAAATACTGATTACAATTGCTGATGATCAATAAAAAAATTTCCTAGGCCTTCCTATTTTGGCTCAATTTTTGGAATTCCAGAAGTTTGCGTTAGTTGCAGATTACTACAGACTGTTCTGTTTTTGGCAGATTCTGTTTTTCGTGTGTTGTTTGCTTATTTTTGATGAATCTATGGCTAGTAAAATAGTTTATAATCCATAGGTAAGTCGGAATACAGTAGGTTTAACACCGATATAAATAAATAATGAGTTCATTACAGTACCTTGAAGTGGTCTTTTGTTTTCTTTCGCTAACGGAGCTCACGAGATTTCTGTTGAGTTTTGTGTTGTGAAGTTTTGAAGTTTTGGGTAAATTCTTCTGATGGATTATGGAACAAGGAGTGGCAAGAGCCTAAGATTGGGGATGCCCATGGCACCCCCAAGATAATCCAAGTATACCAAAAAGTCAAAGCTTGGGGATGCCCCGGAAGGCATCCCCTCTTTAAATCTACTTCCATCGGTAATTTTACTTGGAGCTATATTTTTATTCACCACATGATATGTGTTTTGCTTGGAGCGTCTTGTATGATTTGAGTCTTTGATTTTTTGTTTACCACAATCATCCTTGCTGTACACACCTTTTGAGAGAGCCATACATGAATTGTAATTTGATAGAATACTCTATGTGCTTCACTTATATCTTTTGAGCTATATAGTTTTGGTCTAGTGCTTCACTTATATCTTTTAGAGCACGGTGGTGGATTTGTTTTATAGAAACTATTGATCTCTCATGCTTCACTTAGATTATTTTGAGAGTCTTAAATAGCATGGTAATTTGCTTAATAATAATAATAATATGCTCGGTATTCAAGATTTGTAGAACTTTCTTTTGAGTGCGTTGAATACTAAGAAAAGTTTGATGCTTGATAATTGTTTTGAGATATGGAGGTGATAATATCAAAGTCGTGCTAGTTGAGTAGTTGTGAATTTGAGAAATACTTGTGTTGAAGTTTGCAAGTCCCGTAGCATGCACATATGGTAAACGTTATGTAACAAATTTGAAACATGAGGTGTTATTTGATTGTCCTCCTTATGAGTGGCGGTCGGGAACGAGCGATGGTCTTTTCCTACCAATCTATCCCCTAGGAGCATGCGCGTAGTACTTTGGTTTTTGATGGCTTGTAGATTTTTGCAATAAGTATATGAGTTCTTTATGACTAATCTTGAGTCCATGGATTATCGCACTCTCACCCTTCCATCATTGCTAGCCTCTTCGGTACCGTGCATTGCCCTTTCTCACATTGAGAGTTGGTGCAAACTTCGCTGGTGCATCCAAACCCCGTGATATGATACGCTCTTTCACACATAAACCTTGTAAGTGCATCTAGTGCCCCTTAGTGATTTTGGTGTACAGAAGACTTATAGGTTAAGGGTCTAATGCGTTTATGAGTGTACATAGGTCTATAAGTCTATGAGGAGTTTGATATTTACAGAGAAAGCCGACCCCTAAAAATGAAGTTCTTCGACTGAAGACTTTGGTATTCTGAAGACTTTCAAGACTTTGAAAGTGAAGAAATTGGTGTAACCTTGAAGACTTGGTATTCATTCGAGGAACATGAAGCGTGAAGACTTTTGTTTTCGTAGTTTCATTTTCTCTTTCTTGAGTCATAGGAAACACCGTCTTGTTAAAGGGGTCATGGAAATACTAAGGAAAAATTTCCATGTGATGCTCAACTCAAATCCTACACCTACCAATCCCTTGAGTGAAGCCATTGGAAATCTCATATAGTTCACCAATTTCTTGATGAAAGAGATGAAGTTCTTCCGTAGTGAGGAATTTGTTCGACCGAGGAGTTAGGAATTCGCCAAAGGCGGATTGCCTACAGTGAGGAACATGATAGCCCGAGGAATTTGTACCTCAAATTTCCGACCGTTCTTTGTCTTCTACGCGCCAGCTGTCCCAAAATATCTTATCCACCTAACGGTCATATCATTGAAGGGCATTTATGTCTTATCATGTCGGGCTGCTCCCTAGGCTAAAAATAGCCGCCCCCTACAACCACTAGCTGGTTGGCTGCTCCGAGAGAAACTGACACTTGTCAATTGAGAGCATCCCATCCTCCGAGGACTTTGAGCGAAAATCATCGAGTGAGGAAAAGCCCAAACCCAAACACCTACAAACCCAAAGTGATTGAGCATCACTGAAGAGATTGATCCTGCATGGATCCGACACTTGTTACCTTTGAAGACTGTGCTTCTTCCAGACGGTTAGGTGTCATGGTCTAGAGCATCCAAGAGGAATTGTGGATCGCCGAGTGACCGAGTTTGTGAAGGTTCGGAAGTCACCTGAAGACTTACCAAGAGTGATTGGACGAGGTCTGTGTGACCTTAGTTCAAGAAGAATACGGTGAGGACTGTGTGTCCTCAGGTTTAAATACCTAGCCGCTACAACCAGATGTACAACTGAGACAGTAGTTGGAACTGGTCTACCAAATCATTGTCTTCACCAAGCCAACTGGTTCTATTTCCTCAACTCTTTCATTTCCTCGGTATTGTGTTGTATGCTTGTCATATCTTTGTTTGAAGACTTTGACTGAAGACTTTCTCAATTTCCTCAGTTCAATTTCTTCAGTCTGTTTGTCTTCATCTTGTGTTATCCTGTGATTACGCTTTCTGTACTCTGTGCTTGTCTTCATTTCATCATGATGACTATGCTTCTCTTCTGTTATGTTTACTTCTGAGTATTTATTCCGCTGCAAGTAGTTCTTCGCTAAGGAATTTCCTCACTAGCAAATTCCTCAGTGAAGAATTCATAAAAATCGCCTATTCACCCCCCTCTAGTCGATATAACGCACTTTCAATTGGTATGAGAGCAAGGCACTCCCTTGTTCTTTGTGATTTTGGGTTAACCGCCTGGAGTTATAGTTATGTCGACCGCAGGTATGAAGAAAGTGACATGCCCTATCGTTGACGGTCACGAGTATCCCAAGTGGAAGGCCGTGATGAAGAAGCACCTCATGGCGATGAACAGCAAGCTGTGGACCATCACTGCGATTGGTCTGACCGATCTGTGCAAGATGGCGGAAGCTGATGACATTCGCAAGTACACCCTTCTCAACCTCACGGCGAAGGAGGTCATCTGCTCCTATGTGTCTCAAAATCAGCTCAGGAACATCATGCATCTCGATCACGCGAAGCTTATCTGGGACCGTCTCTCTGATGTCTATGAAGGTCATCGAACCTGTCATGATCCTTGGTTTGAGGACTTCAAGGAATCTCTCAAGTCAATGACATTTGAACCAGAATCATCATCCTCCTCACCATGTCTTATGGCAGATGGTGAAAAGGTAATTGAATGCTATCTGTCTGAATCCAGTGATGATGAATCTGGTGATGAATTTGAACCCAGTTAAGTCAAACTTGCTTCCCTTGCTGCTAAACAACAAAGAGCTTTGGAAAAGGTTCACAACATGCTTAGTAAGAGCGATGATATGTTGGGTGAAGAAATGGATCAGTCAAAAGCTTTGGCTGAAAGTCTTCAGAGACTTCATACTAAGTATGACTCCCTTCAAGATCAACATAACACTCTCTTATCTGATCATGAGAAGCTTTCTTTTGAACTACTTCAAAGAAAGCAAGATCTTGAAAAGCTAAGAGTGAGTTATGAAGATCTTCAGAAGGAGCGCGATTCATTACTTGCTCAACAAATCAGCGCTGCTCAGGAAGAATTTGTTCCTCCATGTTTGAAATGCATTGAACGAGAATCTGCTAATTCTTCACCTGAATGTTCAAATGCTTCTAATGTTACAAATTCTTCACATGCCTCTGCTATCACTAATTCCTCATCTGAGGACATTGCTAGTATCACTGACGATGCAGGGCTGAAGGAATTGTACATGACAAGCATGCACAAAAGCCTCAAAGGGCATCAGACTCTTTGTGATGTGCTTAAAAAGCAGACCCTCAACAGGAATCCTAGGAAAGAGGGTATTGCCTTTGAGAGGAAACTCAATGCAGATGGTACATATTGGAAGCCTAAGCAGTACCCCAAAACCTCATGGGTTGCTGCAAAGGGACCTCCAGTTGATCCATCTAATTTATCTGGTTATACATGTGAATCTTCTCATTCATCTGATGAGTCATTTGACTCCAACTATAAACTGTTCAAAAATCAGAATGGTGAAGTATTTGCTAGATATGTTGGCATTAACTGCAGGAACGGTTCCCCTATGAAGAAAATCTGGGTTCCCAAAAGGTGCCTTGAAAGTCTTCAGGTGAATGTCCTCATGACACCACCTGTGAAGAATAGGAATCCCAGATCAAATTCTTCATATGGACCAAATTCTTCATATGGATCCAAGTCCTCATACGGACCACATTCCTCACGTGGATCAAATTCCTCAAAAGGATCAAAGTCCTCATATGAACATCATCATGCTAACAACTCTGTTTCGCAGGGAAGAGCCAAGGGCTATGAATATGAGCATTATTCTTCTAATCATTATGTTCATAAGCCCTCGAAGAATTTCTCTGCTTATTCATATGCTTACCCTAACTCCTCTTATGTGAAACGAAATGGATTGGCTTCTATGCCACCTTTCTCATATGGAGCTCGCAGAGTGATGAACTCTTTGCCACCCCTTCAGATGTGGGTGGTGAAGAAAAATAACTAATCTCTTGTGCAGGGTCAGGTCTCCAGACGTGCCTTAATGTCTGAAGAATTTGCTGGGGACCTGACAAAAATGCTTGAAAGGACGCAGGCTAATCTTGAAGAAATGAACTCTCATTTCTCATGTCCTCATACTGCTTTATTTGTCTTACTGCTTGATGAAATTCATCTGATGAATTTGATATCATATTCTTCACTGATCAAGTATATGAGTTCGTAAGCTGCACTAATTCATCTGCAGGATGATCAACCCAAAGCAATTGAGTGGGTCCTCGATAGTGGATGTACAAATCACATGACTGGTGACAAGAATCTATTGAGGGATGCTTCCTTATCACCATCGCATCTGAAGCATATCATGTTCGCTGACAAAGGCAAAAGTCAGGTATTGGGTCTAGGTAAGGTTGCGATCACAAAGGATCGACACATGGACAAAGTCATGCTTGTTGAGTCCTTAGGATACAACCTTATGTCTGTCTCAATGCTTTGTGATCTTGATATGGTTGTTGTCTTTAGCAAGTATCGTTGTGTTGTGGTTATGGAAGCTGACAATTCCAAAGTATTCGAAGGCTTTAGGAGAGGAGACTTGTATATTGTTGATTTCTCTACAGGACCTCAACCAGCCGTGTGCCTACTTGCAAAAGCTTTAGAAGGCCGGCTATGGCATCGACGACTTGGTCATGCAGGCATGAGGAATTTGCACACGCCATAAGAAGAAGTATGTCATTGGCATTGAGAATGTCAAATTCCTCAAGGATCACTTATATGCGGAGCCTGTGAAGTTGGAAAGATGACCAAGGCCAAGCATCCAAAGAAAGACTATCATGACCACTACTCGTCCATTTGAATTGCTTCACATGGATCTCTTCGTCCTAATCATTATTCTCATTGTTTCAAATGAAGCATCTCAATATGGCTTTGTTATTGTTGATGATTACTCTCATTACACATTGGTACACCTTGTTACTTACAAACATGAAGTGCAGGAAGTCTTCAAACGATTTTCCTCGAGGGCTTCAACCAACTTTGGTGTGAAGATCAAGCACATCAGAAGTGACAATGGCACTGAGTTCAAGAATTCTGGTCTCGATGACTATCTTGATGAACTTGATGTTACTCATGAGTTATCTGCTCCTTATACTCCTCAACAGAATGGCGTCGTGGAGAGCAAGAACATGACTCTTGCTGAGATGGCTCGCACTATGCTTGATGAATACAAAACGCCTCGTCGTTTCTGGATTGATGCAATTGATACTGCGTGCCACATCATCAACAGAGTATATCTTCACAAATTCTTCAAGAAGACTGCCTATGAACTCCTCACTGACAAGAAACCCAATGTGAGTTATTTCAAAGTCTTGATTGCTAAATGTTGGATTAGAGATCCTCATCACAATTCAAAATTTGCACCGAAAGCACATGAAGGTTTTATGCTTGGTTACGGAAAGGACTCGTACACCTACAGAGTCTTCAACAACGTTCTTCACAAGGTTGTTGAAACTGTAGATTTGCGGTTCGATGAAACTAATGGCTCGCAAAGAGAGGACCTACCTTCTGTGATAGATGAACCAGCACCTGAGGATTCTATCAAGTTCAAGGCTACTGAGGATGTCATTCCTACTGAAGAATCTGCTGAAGAATTCATTCCAGAACATGAAGAACGTCGAGCTGATGTACCTAAGGAAAATGCTGAAGAAAATGGTGCTGAAGAAAATGCTGAGCAAATTCCTCAACGACAACCAGCTCATCCTCGTGTTGCAAAAGAAGTCCAAGTGGAGAAGATCATTGATCACATTGAAGCACCAGGTCCTCTCACACGCTCAAAAGCTTCACATTTATCTAACTTTTGTGGGCACTATGCTTTTGTCTCTATCACAGAGCCTACTAAGGTAGATGAAGCACTTCTGGAGCCTGAGTGGATTCGGGCCATGCAAGAAGAATTACATCAATCCGAGCTCAACAACGTCTGGGAACTGGTCAAACGTCCAGATCCTCGCAAGCACAATATCATTGGCACAAAGTGGATATACCGCAACAAGCAAGATGAAAACGGCCTTGTGGTGAGGAATAAGGCATGCCTTGTAGCTCAAGGCTACACACAAGTTGAAGGAATTGATTTTGATGAAACTTTTGCACCTGTTGCTAGACTTGAGGCTATTCGCATATTACTTGCTTATGCTAACCATCATGATATCATCTTATATCAAATGGATGTGAAAAGTGCATTCCTCAATGGTAAGCTTGAGGAAGAAGTATATGTTGCTCAACCCCCAGGTTTTGAAGATCCAAAGAATCCTGACAAAGTCTTCAGACTCAATAAGGCCCTCTATGGCCTCAAGCAGGCCCCTCGAGCGTGGTATGATACTTTGAAGGAATTCCTCATGAAGAATGGTTTCACACCCGGTTCACTCGATCCTACTCTATTGACTAAATCTTATGATGGTGAACTGTTTGTGTGCCATATATATGTTGATGATATTATCTTTGGTTGTACTGACCAACGTTATAGTGATGAATTTGCCTATATGATGAGTGAAGAATATCAAATGTCTATGATGGGAGAGTTTAAATTCTTCTTAGGTCTTCAAATTCGTCAACGGCGCAATGGCATATTCATATCTCAGGAGAAATACGTCAAGGATGTACTGAGGAAATTCGGCATGTGTAGGGGATATACCCCGCGGTGTAACCCGCCGGATGTATGACCCGGGTGGAGCATGGCGACTCACTGGTGACCCGCCTAGAGCTTGGCGATTCACAGATAACCCGCCTGATCTTGGCGACTCATTAGTAACCCGGCGGGCGGGTCAGATGGACAACAAGGCCCAAAGCCCAGAAGGCCGGCTCACGTTATGATGGGCCGGCTTAAGAGGAAAGGGATGACAAATATTTCCTTTACGAGGAAGCAAGACCCAGACTTGTATTTAACTTGTAAGAGAAGATAGACTAGTCCTAGTCCTACTAGGACTCCACATGTAACCCGCCCATCTAACTTATATAAGGAGGGGTAGGGCTCCCCAAAGAGGGACAAGCGACAAGGAAGAAGAAACAATCTCTAGGGCTAGACACAAAGAGCCGGCTTACCGGTGACTCCCTCATGATCATAATGAGACCTAGCGACAAACAACATGTAGGGTTATTACCGGATGATGTTTCCCGGGGCCCAAAGCTGTCTAAACCCTTGTCTTGTGTTGCATCTCTCGATTCCGCTCAACCCCTCTCAAGCTACCACCTAGATGCGTTGGCCTCGCGACTAAGTCCTCACACTAAGGACATCTGCCGTGACAAATCCACGACAGTTGGCGCCCACCGTGGGGCCTGCGCACGATGGTGTTGAGTTCTTGGAGGGATCTTCCCCAGGGATCGAGGAGCTCGCAATTATCTGGACGAAGAAGAGCCGGTCTGAAAAGATTTGCATAAGCATCAAATTCATCGGTCCGGATTTACGATTTGTGAGGTTAAAAGGTTCAAGAAAAATTAGGGCTGCGATTTGGTTGTCGTCGCGAGTCGCTGAGACCAGCAGAAGGGTTTCCACCACAGACTTATTTCAACTGTGTATACACACAAGTCCCGAGAAATTTCATAGCAGCGGCAGTAGCCCACGTAAGAATCAATCAGCAAATCTGCGAAGCAACCAGTACATCAAGGCATCCTTAGATGAAGCGAATACTGGGTCAATTTTCTACTTGTTGCAAGCAACTCCGAGGACTTGTGCTGACCATGGCAAAAAGTGTATAAGTCGGCGTCAAGTCAAACACCGATGGTACGGCCGTTTACAAAAAGTGCAGTCAGATACGGGAATGGACTTGTCCGAGATTAATTAGAGTAGATCAGATCAACTAGTGCTGGTACTAGTACTTGTGTACAGAAAGAAGAGGGCAGTTGGCATGACGTGATCCTGATTCCAACATGGAAATAAGAAAAAACTGGGAAAAGGCTCCGACCTCAGGGGAGACCCGTGCGTGGATGAGTCAAATTTGCTATGACTCGGAGAGCCACCCATGATCCGTGACTCACCTTGCTCCGCATCTGACTCCAAGCCACTGGCAGTCTAGGCAGTCTAGGCAAGGGAAGTCACAGTCCAAGGCAGACTAGCTGAATCAAAGCATATATTTCCACATGGTTCAAGGAGAAGCATCACGTAGTGGAAGCGTGGATTGTGGCAACCGAAAGTGACAAAGCAAATCACATGCAGCGGCAACTTCTGCGTGCAATGGATGAAAAAAAAGGGGCGGACAGCCACGACCTGGAAGCAGATTCTCCACGGGCTCGGACTCCTCTGTTGACCCATACCGTGGACCCGCTGAGCTGCGCCCTGAGCAGTGATGGGGCCTCCCCCGCCGCGCCTTGAAAGGATCAACGCAAAAAAAACTTGGTTATCTACGGACACCATATGGTGATCATCCGTCGCCTAAAATTAGGTGATATTTATCCTATATATTTTTTGTTAAGTACATGTTAATTTTCTTCGACAAACAACTACTCTGCTCTGCTGTATTTTTTGAACGCAGGATAATTGTTCACTGCAAATGTGGTTTATACCACGAGTACGGAGCATGTACTGGCAACATTGCGCCTGACGGACGCGCGCAAGTCGCCGACCTTGCGGCCCGGACTACTTCGACTAACCGGGACCGTGCTTGTAACCGACTCGCCCGTCCGCACCGGCTTACAATACCGCGACCGACTCATCTGTCCGAGCTGTCGGGAGCGCTGTTTCTACCGTGTTGAGCCGCCTTTGTTATGATTGAGCCGCCGGGGCCGCGTTGAGCCGCCTCTGCCGTGTTGAGCCACCGGGGTTCTGTCTGAGCTGTCTCTGTCGCGTTGAACGGTCATCCGTCGTCCAAAAAAAATCAGGTGATATCCATCCAAGTTTGTTTTATTAGCACATGTTGTTTTTGTCAAAGAACAAGTCTATCTTTGCCTCGGTCTGCAATATTGTTTATGCAGGGCAATTATTTATGACAAAAAGTGATATTATACCGCGGAGATGGAGGCACGCCAACATCTTTTGGCACAGGTGGTCGTCGTTACTCAACGGACTCCTGCACCGGCCTTCAACGCCGTGGCCGTCTCTCGCAACCGCGCCGGCTTACAACACCGTGGCCGTCTCTCGCGACCACGCCGGCTTACAACAAGGAGGACAACTCGCCCGTCCGCACCGGCTTACAATGCCACGGCCGACTCATCTGTCTGTGCTCCCTCTGATGTTACGGTCGTCTTTACTGTCCGTCTCTCGCGGCCTGTTCTACATCAACACACCAGGCCGCACTTGTCTAGATGAGCTGTTTATTGAGTATGAGCAAGTCACTACTTGGGAAGCCCGGTTTTCTTGCAACAAACTGGAGGCAAATTATCATATATTATCAGCCGCCGTCTGCACTGGATGGTTCAATGGGCAGGTGCATGAGTCGCCGCCACTACAGTTTGGTTAACTTCGAACAACCAGTTGGAAGGAACCATTGGCCGAGTTGCTGACACGACTCATACGGGATCATTTATAACCCGCCGCAGTCACCTCAACCTTCTGTGGGTTCACATCGCGCTATCAATGCGCCGATGATATACACCTTCTGCTCTGGTCAAATATGGAGAATCTCAAGCCAACTCCTCGAGTCATCTTGAGACTCAGGGGCTACAATGGTATGACTCGGCAAAATTAGCCGGTTTCAATGAATTCAAGAACTCCGGGTCATTGAAGGAAAAAATAACCCGGGCCCGGAGATTATTGCAAGATCGATGAAAATTTAAAGGCCGTCAGAAGATTTCCGGCTCAAAATGAGAATTCTGGTCTAAAATCTGGTTCAAAAGACATCTCTCTCCCACAAAGCACTGAAGCTCTTAATATCCGGTTTAAAAACCAGTTCAAGAGAAATTTATCTACCACAAAGCTTTGAAGCTCTCAAATCCGTTTCAAAATCCGGCTCAAGGTAAATTTGTCTCTCACAAAGTTTTGAAGCTTTTAAATCCGGTTTAAAGTTCCGGTTCAAAAAGAATTAATCTCTCGCAAGTTCGAGTTCTCAGAAAAATTAAAGGTTGCCAAAAAGAGCTTGCTGCCATGATGCGCGGTTCAAACTTGGGTATCCTGCCTTATGGCTTATTTTATTATGATCACTTGGGGTCTTCCTGTTCAAACATAGGTCGTATTCGAACCAAAGAGAACATAGCTGTCGAAACCCTTTTGATCGGCACACTGCCAAACTCACTAGGGGGCTTCTTGATCGTATCCGAATCATAGCTTAACTCCTTTTGGGTCTGACGTGGATCGCATTTGAATCAGCGTCGTTAAACAACTCTCATGATCACTAGGGGGCTTCCTGTTCAAACATAGGTCATATTCGAACCTAAGAGAGCATAGTTGTCGATACCCTTTTGATTGGCAAACTGCTGAACCTACTTGGGGGCTTCTTGATCGTATCTGAATCATAGCTCAACCCCTTTGGGAATCGACGTGGATCGTATTCGAATCAGCGTCGCTAAACAACTCTTAAGGTCATTCAGGCGCTTCCTGTTCAAACATAGGTCGTATTCGAACCAAAGAGAACATAGCTGTCGATACCCTCTTGATCGGCAACGCCACAACCACTGGGGGCTATATGATCATATTCGAATCTTAGCTTTACCCCTTTGAAACGGTTTACTGATCGTATTCGAATCAGAAGCCTCAAGAATTTTGTCTGTTTCCTGTACAGTTTTGGTAATTACAATTTTTCGACTTTGTCTTGAGACTTTTTTGCTCATATCTGAAGCATATATGTGGTTTCTATTTAACCAGGCTTGACTTTGGACGATAAGTCGCCAGTATATGGCAACCATAAACATTTGGAAGTTTTGGCTTCTAAGGATTGGGTTATCACCCGTACTGCACAGTTCATGAAAACCGACAGTACAAATTCAGTATCACAGTAGTTATATGTGAGATATTATGACCCGACCTGCGGTAAACCGCCAAGGGATCTTCTGATCTATTTGTGTGCAGGATAAGACTACATTTGGGTGGTTACCCGCCCTGGCTTTTGACGTTAAGTCGCCAGCATATGACAATATTAATACTTGGAAGGTTTGGCTTCTAAGGATTACAATGGAGGCGTACATTTGGGTGTTTAAACTCTGTGCAGGATTGACAGAGCTATGACTACATAAATGATTAAGTTCAAGCCCATCATCAAAGATTGAAATTGGTGTCTCAAACGAATTATCAATTCTTGATTTTCTCAAAGGCTATAAGCCGCCGGGTTATAAAAATTCCGGCTTACAATGGAGGCGTATTAAATCACCATCGGCCAAGAGCCGCCAGGTATTTAAACTCCGAATTTACTTGTCAACGGATAAGGTATTCAAAGTCGCTTTGGCGCAATGGCTATTATTTTATCAATGGATATGATTTATTCTACAATGGAAGGAATAGTCCCGAGTCGCTGCAGGCTTACGACCCGGCACTTGGGGGCTACATTATTCAAATTGAGATTACATCGAATATGCAAGTCCCATGTCACTGCCAGCATGCACCATGGCACTTGGGGGCTAATGCAAAGTCATTTTTTTCTCAACTTATTGAAGACCCGACTCATCACATTCTAAATGAGCCGGCCCTTGGGGGCTACCAATTGCTCATGTCGAAAATTCAAGGTACAAAAGCCTTAATGCATTATATTGAAAGATCCACTACTCAGTTGGTAGAGTACAAAGCTCTTAACCTTGTGGACGTGGGTTCAAGCCCCATGGTGGAGATTGCATCATATGATGTTATTATCAGTGAATCATACACAAAGTCCCAGCTCGGTAATATCTTACTGACCCGGCCCTTGGGGGCTACACGTTGTTGGTCAAGTTTACATGATCATGTTTACAAAGTCCCTGCTCATTATTGCATAATGAACCAGCCCTTGGGGGCTACACTGGTTGAAGTTTTTATGAACATAAGGCAATTACAAGTCCCAGGTTGCTCCAAGCATGACAACCCGGCACTTGGGGGCTACATATGTGGAATATTCAGTTTATGACTAATGATTGAGATGAATAACACGGATTTCTTCAAGGTTGCAACACTTATGTTGAAGCAAGTCTTAAGTTATCACTATGTTCTCCTCTTAAGACTTGGGGGCTACAGGTATTATGGATATAAAGGAGAAAAATCTTCAAGTTCTTAGTTTTGAGTAAACCAGATTGACCCGGTGTCTGCAACAATTATGACCCGGCGTAAGCAACAATTATGACCCGGTGTCATCAATATTTACAAACTGGCAGTTTTGGCAATGATAAACCGGCAAGTTTTACATCTTCAAGCCGGCTGACTATCAAATGAGTATTTCAAGAACAATACTTTTTAAGCCGGCGCTTTGGGAGCCGACTCAAATGGATTATTCTTCACAATATTTCTCTGGGAGAAACCAACGTCAGCAAATTGAGTATGAAGCTGGCTTATTGACCCGGATTTTTTAGAAGAAGGAAATGACAATTGGACTTAAGGATGATCAGGTCCCGTCTCAGGAGATTATTTAACCCGGAGCACAACCTCTCAAATTTGTTCTTAAGTTATTTTGCAGGATCAGTTTAACATGGATAAATCCAAATTAAACTGGGGGCTAATGTCGGGAATATACCCCGCGGTGTAACCCGCCGGATGTATGACCCGGCTAGAGCATGGCGACTCACTGGTGACCCGCCTGGAGCTTGGCGATTTATAGATAACCCGCCCGATCTTGGCGACTCATTAGTAACCCGGCGGGCGGGTCAGATGGACAACAAGGCCCAAAGCCCAGAAGGCCGTCTCACGTTATGATGGGTCGGCTTAAGAGGAAAGGGATGACGAATATTTCCTTTACGAGGAAGCAAGACCCGGACTTGTATTTAACTTGTAAGAGAAGATAGACTAGTCCTAGTCCTACTAGGACTCCACATGTAACCCGCCCATCTAACTTATATAAGGAGGGGCAGGGCTCCCCAAAGAGGGACAAGCGACAAGGAAGAAGAAACAATCTCTAGGGATAGACACAAAGAGCCGGCTTACCGGCGACTCCCTCATGATCATAATGAGACCTAGCGACAAACAACATGTAGGGTTATTACCGGATGATGTTTCCCGGGGCCCGAAGCTGTCTAAACCCTTGTCTTGTGTTGCGTCTCTCGATTCCGCTCAACCCCTCTCAAGCTACCACCTAGATGCGTTGGCCTCGCGGCTAAGTCCTCACACTAAGGACATCTGCCGTGACAAATCCACGACAACATGCAAGATTGCAAAGGCGTCAAAATTCCTATGCCCACAAATGGCCATCTATGCACTGATGAAAATGGTATTGACTTCGATCACAAGGTATACCGCTCCATGATTTGTTCTTTATTGTACTTATGTGCATCTAGGCCAGATATAATGCTTAGTGTTTGCATGTGTGCCCGATTTCAGTTACACCAAGGAATCACACCATAAGGCTGTGAAACATATTCTTCGATATCTAGCTCACACACCAACACTTGGATTATGGTACCCCAAGGGCTCAATTTTGATCGCATTGGATATTCTGACTACGACTATGCTTTGGTGATCGTGTGGACCGCAAGTCAACATCTGGTACATGTCATTTCCTCGGACGATCTTTGGTCCGTTGGTCCTCGAAGAAAGCAGAATCATGCGTATCACCGCTTCATCTTTGAAGCTGAGTACATTGCTGCTGGTTCTTGCTGTGCTCAACTGCTATGGATGAAGCAAACTCTCAAGGACTATGGCGTCAACGTGAAGAATGTGCCTCTCCTGTGTGACAATGAGAGTGCCATCAAGATTGCTCACAACCCAGTTCAGCACTCGAAGACAAAGCACATTCAGATTCGTCATCATTTTCTTCGCGATCATGTGCTGAAGGGCGACATTTCTATTGAGCATGTGAAGATTGAAGACCAGCTAGCCAATATCTTCACAAAGCCCTTGGATGAGAAGAGATTTAGCAAGTTGCGGTGTGAGCTAAATATCTTAGAATCTTCGAATGTTCTTTGAAAAGGACACTCATCCTAACATTTATGCAAAATTGATGACTTAGATGTGCAACACATGAAGAAACATTTTTATCAATCAATGAAGAATAACACTCTAAGTGTGAAGAAATTAATGAAGAATTTGATTCTCAGAACCCTACGACAATTATACGCGGTGTCTGAAATCATCATTCTTATACGGTGGGTCACGCCACCACCAAAAGTTGAAAATCTTCAATTTGAGTTTTTCCTCAGTTCTTTGAAATTCCTCAGTTGTTCAAATTCGTCAACTTTGCAAAATCTTCTCTATTTCCGTTGTTTTTCTTCACTGGCTATATATATATATATATATATATATATATATATATATATATATATATATATATATATATATATGCGTTTATGTCCTCTACAACATTTACTTATGGCTATTTCTTCAAGTTGCTTTTTCTGCTAAGTGAATGTGATTGGACCCTTCCCCCTCTATGTTATACTCAACCCAATCTATTCACAAATTCTTCATGTGCGTTCTATTTGAAACTCGTTCAAAATCTTCACTGTGTCCTTGTCAGCTGAAGAATTTGCGAACGAAACTTTAAAACTAATCTTATCCAAATTTTCGGGTTTGTCGCTCAAACCGTTCCGCATCCCGCGATATACTTTTCTATTCACCCACGATCTAACACAATCTCCACTTCTCAGTACGTGGGTGACACATGTCATCCGGAGGAGAAGGGTCAGGGGCACGTTCGTCCAAAATCTTCGGGCGAACAGTTTTTCACTACGACTATAAATACCCCATCACCCCTTCCTCACTTCCTTTACTCCGCTCGAACTTCTCAAACCCTAGCGCCGCCACTACTCCATCGTCGCTGGTGAGGAAGAGCTTAACTGCCTCGACCTCGTCGCCGTCGTACTCGTGCCGGCCGCGGAAATCTTCACTCCGCCGCCGCCGTAGTCGTCCTCCTCCACCAAGTTAGGGCGTGGAATATCTGCACTGATGAACTTCACCTCTCCATCTCACAGTTCGTCGTGTTCTTCGTTCAGGGTAATTAAAAGTTACTTTTACTGCCCTCTTTGATTCGGATGTTTTCTACAAAATCTTCAAAGGTGTTTTTCTTCAAATCCTCACACACTAAAACACCTCACAAGTCATATGTTCTTGATTCGTTTCTCTAAGCATCATTTTTCTTCAAGATTCCTCAATTGTGTGGATCTTCGATCTATACAACTCTGGAACCTAAGACAAAGAACGCTTAGTGAAATTCTTCAAGGCTCATCTGGTCAAATTCCTCAAACTTGTTCTTTTGAAAAACCTTACGAGAACGCATATGACCTCTCCAAATTCCTCGCAACTATACTCTGTTCACAGGTACTCATGTCCGCTGCTGAATCACTAGGTTCTCATCAACTTAACTCATTTGCAGCGCTCCTCGAAGAAAAGTTGCATACTTCTTCAGAGAATTTGATTGTTCAAATTCCTCGTCTGAAGAATATGGCAGACGGTAAGAAGCCGCAGAAAGGAGGAAAGAAGCTGAGGTCATGACTTCCTTTGAAATCCCTGATGACATTTATACAGACTATTGCACACCTGATGAGGCCAAGTTTGGTAAGGAGAACAAAAATCAGCGCAAAGTGCGCATACAGAGGATTGGACGGAGATGGGCAAGAGAATGGAGGGAGTACAGGTATGAAACTCCAAAGTATATGAAGAAATTCGCACTCAATCCTCCATGCCCAAGAGCTCCACTGGCACCTGGCCAAGTAGCAGATCCCACCAGCATCAAACGCGGTGAGGACTTTCCTGAAGAATGGGCCAAGCGCCAAGCTAAGTTGGCTAGACAAGCCAAAGAAGCAGTGAGGAAATTCAATGAAGACTCTGCTGCTGCTGCTGCCACTGAGGCCTCTGTCAAGCCGAAGAAATCTATGCCAAAGAAGCCTGCGTGCAAGCCAAGTGCTTCACCAACAGTGCCCTCACAGCCAGAATCTTCAAAGTCCTCAAGATCAATTCCTCATGCTGCTCCTGCTCCTCCAAAATCCTCAACACCTCCTCCAAAGTCCTCAGCTGTTCCGACAAGTCCTCAGCACCTGTGCATCTGGCCACGTGCCAAAGGACTGCAGGCATCTCTATTGCCTCAGGTGTCTCAGCTGCACCAAATTCTTCAACGGGTCCTACTCTGCTGAAGACAAAGGCAACTGCTGGACGAGGTCCTTGCCCTAGTCCTCAGAAGAAGCAAGTCGCCTTCCAAGTGCCGTCTGAAGAAGACGAAGCTGATGATGAAGAACTTGCGTAAATCATCGAGAGATAGGCAAGTCGGGGCCGCTAGAGCCAAAGGCACAAATGTGCCACTTTGCTTTTGGATCCTAAGTTGATCCTCGATTACATTGATCTCGGCACAAGGACCCAAACACTCCTATGCCTGATTTCAAATTGACTCCTGGTCAAAATCACATGCTGACTCATTTCATCCAAGAAGAGAAATGGAAATTTGAGAAGGCCAGGCAGATCAAGAAGGCTCAGTACAGGAAAGAGAAGTTCCTGAGGAAAAATGTTGTATCTTTGACGACTGATGAGTTTACAAAGATCCAGTCTGAAATCAAAGCCCTCAACGATGATTTTGATGCTTATTATGCTGATTGGCAAGGAGCCAAACTCAGGTTTGTTAAACTGACTGAGAAGTTCCCCAATGTTGCAGCTCCATCGCTACAAGAAGTTCCTCATGCTGAAGCTTCTGCTCAGCCTACTGAAGAACATGCCAGCTCCGCTGATGACTTTCAGGCTACTGAAGAAAATGTTAGTTCCAGGGCTGATGACTCCATTCCAGCCGCTGAAGAAATTGCCAGGGCATCCACTAGTGGTGCGCCTGAAGAAAATGAAGAAGTCAGGTCAACTACATCAGTTGCGCCTAAAGAAAATCAACCATATTCCTCAGCTCCTCCTGCGCCTACACCAACTCCTATCCTCCAATCTGCATCAGATGTGAAGAAGACCAAGGCTGCAGAGCGAGCTGCAGTGAAGAAAAGGAAAGCATCAGCTGCTTCAGATTCTTCAGCTCTGAAGAAAATGAAGCCTATGACCAGCTCGTTTGAAAATCCCATTGATGTTGTTCCGATCTCCACCATGCCATCAAAGGACCTTGTTCCTTTTGGAGAAGAATATGAGATCCCTAGCGGATCTGATGAAGAAAATCATTCTGCTGCTTCGTGATATCTACTACACAACCTTCTTCTTGTAGACGTTGTTGGGCCTGCAAGTGCACAGGTTTGTAGGACAGTAGCAAATTTCCCTCAAGTGGATGACCTAAGGTTTATCAATCCGTAGGAGGCGTAGGATGAAGATGGTCTCTCTCAAACAACCATGCAACCAAATAACAAAGAGTCTCTTGTGTCCCCAACACACCCAATACAATGGTAAATTGTATAGATGCACTAGTTCAAGGGTTGATGGTGATACAAGTGCAACATGGATGGTAGATAAAGGTTTTTGTAATCTGAAAATATAAAAACAGCAAGGTAACTAATGATAAAAGTGAGCGTAAGCGGTATTGCAATGATAGGAAACAAGGCCTAGGGTTCATACTTTCACTAGTGCAAGTTCTCTCAACAATAATAACATAGATAGATCATATAACAATCCCTCAACATGCAACAAAGAGTCACTCCAAAGCCACTAATAGCGAAGAACAAACATAGAGATTATGGTAGGGTGCAGAAACCACCTCAAAGTTATTCTTTCGGATCGATCTATTAAAGAGTTCGTACTAGAATAACACCTTAAGACACAAATCAACCAAAACCCTAATGTCACCTAGATACTCCATTGTCACCTCAAGTATCCGTGGGCATGATTATACGATATGCATCACACAATCTCAGATTCATCCAACCAACATAAAAAGTACTTCAAAGAGTGCCCCAAAGTTTCTACCGGAGAGTCAAGAACATGTGCCAACCCCTATGCATAGGTTCATGGGCAGAACCCGCAAGTTGGTCACCAAAACATTCATCAAGTGGCACGTGATATCCCATTGTCACCACAGATAAACACGACAAGACATACATCAAGTGTTCTCAAATAAAGACTCAATCCGAAAAGATAACTTCAAAGGGGAAACTCAATTCATCACAAGAGAGTAGATGGGTAGAAACATCATAAGATCCAACTATAATAGCAAAGCTCGCGATACATCAAGATCGTGCCATAGAGAGAACACGAGAGAGAGACAGAGCGAGATCAAACACATAGCTACTAGTACATACCCTCAGCCCCGAGGGTGAACTACTCCCTCCTCGTCATGGATAGCGCCGGGATGATGAAGATGGCCACCGGTGATGGATTCCCCCTCCGGCAGGGTGCCGGAACAGGCTCCCGAGATGTTTTTGGTGGCTACGGAGGCTTGCGGTTGCGGAACTCCCGATCTATCTTGATATTCGGTGGTTTTAGGGTACATAGGGTTATATAGGCGAAAGAAGTCGGTCAGGAGGTGCTCGAGGGGTCCACGAGACAGGGGGTCGCGCCCTGTAGGGGGGCCCCTCCTATCTCGTGGAATCCTCGAGGATTTTTTGACATGAACTCCAAGTCTCCAGGATCATATTCTTCCTAAAAATAACGCTGCCGAAGGTTTCATTCCGTTTGGACTCCGTTTGATATTCCTTTTCTTCGAAATACTGAAACAGGCAATAAAACAGCAATATGGGCTGGGCTCCCGGTTAATAGGTTAGTCCCAAAAGTAATATAAAAGTGTAAAATAAAGCCCATAAACATTCAAAACAGGTAATATAATAGCATGGAACAATAAAAAAATTATAGATACGTTGGAGACGTATCACTTCATCAGAGCAGATTGATGAAGAAATTGAAGTGGATACGATCCCTTCAACACCAGTGTTTCCTCGCCAATGCCTCAGTTCACAGCTGAAGAGGCTGGTGTTGAAGAAATTCCCATTGATGAGGAAGATGAAGACGTGGATATTGGGAGTACTACGCCAGTGATGAATGATGAATTTTGGGAAAGTCAGCACCCCAATTCTCCACTCTTCACCCCACTACAACAAATACCTCAGTCCCCTGCACCAACCGTTCAAATGGGCTCAGAGAAACTCACCCCACCTCGTCATGCATGAAAAAATTCCAGCCACTAGTGCCGAAGAAGCTGTTCTTCTGATCATATGACAACGCAGATCAAGAATCGAAGAGGAACCAGAAATTCCTCACCGATTTAACCTGAGATTGCGATTCCTGAGGTTGTGATACAACTCACTGACACTCCTCTGCCCAAGCCAAAGGATCCATTCTCACGCAAGCAAAAGTTCAAGGCTGAAGATTTCTTTGACGAGCATGTGTTCTTCTCTGACTACAACCCATATGACTCTGCTCGCATTAGGAAGAGGCGTTTCTGGACTGCTAGTCAAGCCAATTTCTATTCCTCAGTGTTGTTCAACAAAGACAAAGTCTTCGATCATGCACACATTCCTCACGTGGACATGGAGTCTCTGCCGTGCTTCGAGCCAGTCCTCAGTGGTCTTCACGACGCTGGACTGTTAAACTTCTGCACTGACATCTGTGATGGGAATGAAGAACTCATTCTTCAATTCTATGCGACGCTGCACATCACAGGAGATTCTGAAGATGTGAATTCATGGGTGCTGGACTGGATGTCTGAAAATACTCACTACAAGGCACCAGCAACTGAATTGCTTCGTGCCCTATCCCTCAGTCCTCCCCTTGAAGGTGCTCGCTATGTCTACAGTGAACCTGAGCTTACAAATCATTACATGCAAGTGCTGATGAAGCCTTTGAAGCCAGGGCAGGCCCCACAAACCAAATTCCTCGTCAAGGAATTACTGTATGTGCCTCGGAATGTCTATTGCATTCTGTCGAAGACATTGAGTCCTATCAAAGGCCACGACTCAAATGATGAAGAAGTCGTTGGCATCATGAAGAATCTGCTTTTCAATATCATTCATGGTGTTCCCGTCAACTTCCATGATTTCTTCATGAGGACTCTGGCCAATATCGCTATGTCACCGTTTGAGCTGAAGCCTTATGCACCTTGGATTATGAGATTCATCAGAACAAGGTCTTCACTCAACTACAAAGCTGACACTCTGAACCACTGCAGCTACTTGCCTCCAATTGAAGTCCTCAAACGGACATTTTCCTCAGCTGATGACAAAGGCAAGGCAACTGCTGTTATAGATGAAGGCATTCGTCCATTGGATGGTCAATTTTGCAAGGCTGCATCCTACTCCACCAATGATGACTCTGCCACTGATGACTCTGCCGCCAACACTGCCAAGCAAAATCCTCAAGCCACAAAGCACCTGTGGTCATGGCGATCGTGAGCTTCTCCTCAGTCTTCATCAGAAGGTTGATCGCAATCACAAATGGGTCAAGCCTCAGTTTGGTTCTATTCTTCACAACATGACCTCAACCCACAATGCAGTGAAGAAAAACCAATACTACCTCCATGAAACCTTCAACCGTACCTGGGCTGTTTTATCTCATGTCTACAGCGAAGAAGATCTGAAGAAAATGGGTCTCAAGGAAGATTTTGACTGGTCTGCACCTCCACCGAAGAAATACAAGAAGGTCAAAGTTCCTTCCTTGGTGGCCAGCTCCTATTCTTCATCGCGCGACACTGATGAAAATGAAGACTTGGACGACACTGCGGCAGGTCCTACTACGACAAACGACCCCGACAACGCTGGCGCTCCTTCATCAACTTGATTATCTTCAGGGGCGTTCGTCCTCATTTTCGATCCTTTTGGTCATTCGATGACAAAGGGGGAGAAATTTGAGTTAGTCTTCAAGCGGGTCTATTATATGGGCGTTTTTTTTGCTAAGTTACAACTCTCGTTCTTCTGAAACTTTATTGGATCGAGTTGTAAACTTAAACCCGATGGTGGTCTGATACTTCTGCTACGTTATTCTGCATGCTTGTTCCTCGTTAAACATTATTGCACGCATACTGAATTACATCAGTCACCATATTTCATCATGCATTTCAAATTCTTCATATTTTATGTCAAATGCGTGTATGAATTACAAGATATAGGGGGAGATCTCCATGATTCAACTATTTAAGTGTGCATTGCTTCAAAAGCAAATTCCTCACTATGCACATCTTCAGGGGGAGTTCTTCTATATCTTGCAATCAAATTCCTCAATATCAGTTTTACACTTCCTATGTTTATCCCGTTGAAAACTTAACCTATATTGTCATCAATCACCAAAAAGGGGGAGATTGTAAGTGCATCTAATGCCCCTTAGTGATTTTGGTGTATTGAAGACTTATAGGTTAAGGGTCTAATGCGTTTATGAGTGTACACAGGACTATAAGTCTATGAGGAGTTTGATGTTTACAGAGAAAATCGACCCCTAAAAATGAAGTTCTTCGACTGAAGACTTTGGTATTCTGAAGACTTTCTGAAGACTTTGAAAGTGAAGAAATTGGTGGAACCTTGAAGACTTGGTATTCATTCAAGGAACGTGAAGCGTGAAGACTTTTGTTTTCGTAGTTTCATTTTCTCTTTGTTGAGTCATAGGAAACACCGTACTATTAAAGGGGGGTCGAGGAAATACTAAGGAACAATTTCCATGTGATGCTCAACTCAAATCCTACACCTACCAATCCCTTCGAGTGAAGCCATTGGAAATCTCATACAGTTCAGTCAATTTCTTCGATGTGAGAGACGAAGTTCTTCCGGTCACGAGAATTTGTTCTGACCGAGGAGTTAGGAATTCGCCAAAGGCGGATTTCCTACGATGAAGAACATGATAGCCCCGAGGAATTTGTACCTCAAATTTCCGACCGTTCTTTGTCTTACGCGCCACTGTCCCAAAATATCTTATCCACCTAACGGTCATATCATTGAAGGGCATTTATGTCTAATCATGTCGGGCTTCTCCCTAGGCTATAAATAGCGCCCCTACAACCACTAGCTAGTTGGCTGCTCGAGAGAAACCGACACTTGTCAATTGAGAGCATCCCATCCTCCGAGGACTTTGAGCGAAAATCATCGAGTGAGGAAAAGCCCAAACCCAAACACCTACAAACCCAAAGTGATTGAGCATCACTGAAGAGATTGATCCTGCATGGATCCGGCACTTGTTACCTTTGAAGACTGTGCTTCTTCCAGACGGTTAGGTGTCATGGTCTAGAGCATCCAAGAGGAATTGTGGATCGCCGAGTGACCGAGTTTGTGAAGGTTCGTAAGTCACCTGAAGACTTACCACGAGTGATTGGACGAGTTCTGTGTGACCTTAGTTCAAGGAGAATACGGTGAGGACTGTGTGTCCTCAGGTTTAAATACCTAGCCACTCCAACCAGATGTACAACTGAGACAGCAGTTGGAACTGGTCTACCAAATCATTATCTTCACCAAGCCAACTGGTTCTATTTCCTCAACTCTTTCATCTCCTCAGTATTGTGTTGTTTGCTTGTCATATATGTGTTTGAAGACTTTGACTGAAGACTTTCTCAATTTCCTCAGTTCAATTTCTTCAAATTGTTTGTCTTCATCTTGTGTTATCCTGTGATTACGCTTTACGTACTCTGTGCTTGTCTTCATTTCATCATGATGACTATGCTTGTCTTCTGTTATGTTTACTTCTGAGTACTTATTCTCCTGCAAGTAGTTCTTCGCTAAGGAATTTCCTCACTAGCAAATTCCTCAGTGAAAAATTCATAAAAATCACCTATTCACCCCCCCTCTAGTCGATATAACGCACTTTAAAACCTCCTTATATCTTCCTCAAAACAGCCACCATACCTACCTATTATGGCATTTCCATAGCCATTCCGAGATATATTGCCATGCAACTTTCCACCATACCGTTCATCATGACACATTCATCATTGTCATATTGCTTAGCATGATCATGTAGTTGAAATAGTATTTGTGGCAAAGCCACCATTCATAATTCTTTCATACATGTCACTCTTGGTTCATTGCATATCCCGGTACACCGCAGGAGGCATTCATATAGAGTCATACTTTGTTCTAGTATCGAGTTGTAATCATTGAGTTGTAAATAAATAGAAGTGTGATGATCGTCATTCAATAGAGCATTGTCCCAAAAAAAGGCCAAAGAAAAAAAAAGAAGGCCCAAAATATATATATATAAAGGCAATGCTACTATCCTTTTTCCACACTTGTGCTTCAAAGTAGCACCATAATCTTCATGATAGAGAGTCTCTTGTTTTGTCATTTTCATATACTAGTGGGAATTTTTCATTATAGAACTTGGCTTGTATATTCCAACAATGGGCCTCCTCAAGTGCCCTAGGTCTTCGTGTTGGAAATATGCCCTAGAGGCAATAATAAAAGGATTATTATTATATTTCCTTGTTCATGATAATTGTCTTTTATTCATGCTATAACTGTATTATCCGGAAATCGTAATACACGTGTGAATAAATAGACCACAATATGTCCCTAGTGAGCCTCTAGTTGACTAGCTCGTTGATCAATAGATAGTCATGGTTTCACGACTATGGACATTGGATGTCGTTGATAACGGGATAACATCATTAGGAGAATGATGTGATGGACAAGACCCAATCCTAAGCATAGCACAAGATCGTGTAGTTCGCTTTGCTAGAGCTTTTCCAATGTCAAGTATCTCTTCCTTAGACCATGAGATCGTGTAACTCCCGGATACCGTAAGAGTGCTTTGGGTGTACCAAACGTCACAACGTAATCGGGTGACTATAAAGGTACACTATGTATCTCCGAAAGTGTCTGTTGGGTTGACACGGATCGAGATCGGATTTGTCACTCCGTGTTACGGAGAGGTATCACTGGGCCCACTCGATAGTGCATCATCATAATGAGCTCAAAGTGACCAAGTGTCCGGTCACGGATCATGCATTACGGTGCGAGTAAAGTGACTTGCCGGTAATCTAGATTGAACGAGGTATTGGGATACCGACGATCGAATCTCGGGCAAGTAACATACCGATTGACAAAGGGAATTGTATACGGGATTGTTTGAATCCTCGACATCGTGGTTCATCCGATGAGATCATCGAGGAGCATGTGGGAGCCAACATGGGTATCCAGATCCCGCTGTTGGTTATTGCCCGAGAGCCGCCTCGGTCATGTCTACGTGTCTCCCGAACCCGTAGGGTCTACACACTTAAGGTTCGGTGACGCTTAGGGTTGTATGAATATGAGTATGCAGTATACCAAATGTTGTTCGAGTCCCGGATGAGATCCCGGATGTCACGAGGAGTTTGAATGGTCCGAGGTAAAGAATTATATATAGGAAGTGGTATTTCGCCATCGGGAAAGTTTCGTCACCCGGTATTGTACCGGACCACCGGAAGGGTCCCGGGGTCCACCGGTGGGGCCACCCATCCGGAGGGCCCCATGGGCTGAAGTGGGGAGGAACCAGCCCATAGTGGGCTGGTGCGCCTGGCCCACCCTGCGCCTAGGGTTGAAACCCTAGGGTGGGGCGCCCACTGCCTTGGGGGCACTCCACCCCTTGGCCGCCGCCCCTTGGGAGATGGGATCCCCAGGGCCGGCGCCTGGGCCCTATATAAAGGGAGGGGGAGGGGGCAGCCGCACCCTGAAACTCTGGCGCCTCCCTCCCCCTGCTACACCTCTTCCTCCTCCGTCACGAGCTTGGCGAAGCCTGCCGAGATCTGCCGCTCCACCACCACCACGCCGTTGTGCCGCTGCTGGAGCCATCATCATCAACCTCTCCTTCCCCTTGCTGGATCAAGAAGGAGGAGACGCCTCCGTCCCGTACGTGTGTTGAACGCGGAGGTGCCGTCCGTTCGGCACTCGGTCATCGGTGATTTGGATCACGGCGAGTACGACTCCATCATCCACGTTCTAGTGAACGCTTCCGCACATGATCTATAAGTGGTATGTAGATGCAATCTCTCTCCCATGACTCGTTGCTTAGATGAACTCATAGATGGATCTTGGTGAAACCGTAGGAAAAATTTTAATTTTCTCGCAACGCTCCCCAACAAAGTGGCATCATGAGCTAGGTCTATACGTAGTTCTCTATTGCACGAGTAGAACACAATTTTGTTGTGGGCGTAGATCTTGTCAACTTGCTTGCCGCTACTAGTCTTATCTTGCTTCAGCGGTATTGTGTGATGAAGCGGCCCGGACCAACCTTACATGTACGCTTACGTGAGACCGGTTCCACCGACTGACATGCACTAGTTGCATAAGGTGGCTGGCGGGTGTCTGTCTCTCCCACTTTAGTTGGAGCGGATTCGATGAAAAGGGTCCTTATGAAGGGTAACTAGAAGTTGACAAAAATCATGTTGTGGTTATTTGTAGGTAAGAAAACGTTCTTGCTAGAACCCAATTGCAGCCACGTAAAAGATGCAACAACAATTAGAGGACGTCTAACTTGTTTTTGCAGCAATTGTCATGTGATGTGATATGGCCGAAGTTGTGATGAATGATGAATGATATATTGTGATGTATGAGATCATGTTCTTGTAATAGGAATCACGACTTGCATGTCGATGAGTATGACAACCGCAGGAGCCATAGGAGTTGTCTTTATTTTTGTATGACTTGCGTGTCATTGAAGAACGCCATGTAAATTACTTTACTTTATTGCTAAACGCGTTAGCCATAGAAGTAGAAGTAGTCGTTGGCGTGACAACTTCATGAAGACACGATGATGGAGATCATGGTGTCATGCCGGTGACAAGATGATCATGGAGCCCCGAAGATGGAGATCAATGGAGCTATATGATATTGGCCATATCATGTCACTACTATATAATTGCATGTGATGTTTATTATGTTTATGCATCTTGTTTACTTAGAACGACGGTAGTAAATAAGATGATCCCTTACAACAATTTCAAGAAGTGTTCTCCCCTAATCGTGCACCGTTGCTAAAGTTCGTCGCTTCAAGCACCACGTGATGATCGGGTGTGATAGATCCTTACGCTCACATACAACGGGTGTAAGACAGTTTTACACATGCAAAACACTTAGGGTTAAATTGACGAGCCTAGCATGTACAGACATGGCCTCGGAACACGGAGACCGACAGGTCGAACACGAGTCGTATGTAAGATACGATCAACATGAGAATGTTCACCGATGATGACTAGTCCGTCTCACGTGATGATCGGACACGGCCTAGTCGACTCGGATCGTGTAACACTTAGATGACTAGAGGGATGTCTAATCTGAGTGGGAGTTCATTAAAATAATTTGATTAGATGAACTTAATTATCATGAACTTAGTCTAAAACCTTTGCAAATATGTCTTGTAGATCAAATGGCCAACGCTCATGTCAACATGAACTTCAACGCGTTCCTAGAGAAAACCAAGCTGAAAGATGATGGCAGCAACTATACGGACTGGGTCCGAACCCGAGGATCATCCTCATAGCTGCCAGGAAACAATATGTCCTAGAAGGACCGCTAGGTGATGCACCCGTCCCGCAGAACCAAGACAATATGAATGCTTGGCAGTCTCAGGCCGATGATTACTCCCTCGTTCAGTGTGGCATGCTTTACAGCTTAGAACCGGGGCTTCAAAAGCGTTTTGAGCAACACGGAGCATATGAGATGTTCGAGGAGCTGAAACTAGTTTTCCAAGCTCATGCCCGGGTCGAGAGATATGAAGTCTCCGACAAATTCTATAGTTGTAAGATGGAGGAGAAACAGTTCAGTCGGTGAGCACATACTCAAAATGTCCTGGTTGCACAACCGCCGTCCCACCGGACATAAACCTCCCGGACGATGCGGTCATTGACAGAATCCTTGATCGCTCCCAACAAGCTACAAGAGCTTTGTGATGAACTACAATATGCAGGGGATGGTGAAGACCATTCCGGTATTCTCAATGCTCAAGTCAGCAGAGGTTGAAATCAAGAAAGAACATCAAGTGTTGATGGTCAATAAAACCACTAAGTTCAAGAAGGGCAAGGGTAAGAAGAACTTCAAGAAGGACGGCAAGGATGTTGCCGCCGCCCGCAAGCAAGTTGCCGTGAAGAAGTCAAAGAATGGACCCAAGCCCGAGACAGAAGTGCTTTTTATTGCAAAGGGAATGGCCATCGGAAGCGGAACTGCCCCAAATACTTAGCGGACAAGAAGGCCGGCAACACTAAAGGTATATTTGATATACATGTAATTGATGTGTACCTTATCAAGACTGTAGTAACTCCCGGTATTTGATACCGTGCCGTTGCTCATATTTGTAACTCACAGCAGGAGCTGCGGAATAAGCGGAGGCTGGCGAAGGGACGAGGTGACGATGCACGCCGAATGGTTCCAAGGTAGATGTGATCGCCATCGCACGCTTACCTCTACATTTACCTACGGGATTAGTTATAAACCTTAATAATTGTTATTTGGTGCCAAGTTTGAGCATGAACATTGTATCTGGATCTCGCTTGATACGAGTTGGCTACTCATTTAAATCTGAGTATAATGGTTGTTCTATTTATATGAGAGATATGTTTTATGGTCATGCCCCTATGGTCAATGGTTTATTCTTAATGAATCTCAAGCGTAATGTTACACATATTCATAGCGTGAATACCAATAGATGTAAAGTTGATAACGATAGTCCCACATACTTGTGGCACTGCCGCCTTGGTCACATTGGTGTCAAGCGCATGAAGAAGCTCCATGTCGATGGACTTTTAGAGTCTCTCGATTATGAATCATTCGACACATGCTAACCATGCCTTATGGGCAAAATGACCAAGACTCCGTTCTCCGGAACAATGGAGCGAGCAACCAACTTATTGGAAATCATACATACCGATGTATGCGGTCCAATGAGCGCCGAGGCTCATGGAGGATATCGTTATGTTCTCACTCTCACATTTACTTAAGTAGATATGGGTATGCCTACTTGATGAAACACAAGTCTGAGACCTTTGAAAAGTTCAAGGAATTTCAGAATGAGGTAGAGAATCAACGTGACCGAAAAATAAAGTTCTTACGATCAGATCGTGGAGGAGAATATTTAAGTCACGAATTTGGTACACACTTAAGGAAATGTGGAATCGTTTCACAACTCACGCTACCGAACACCTCAAGCGTAATAACGGTGTGTCCGAACGTCGTGTCGCACTCTATTGGATATGGTGCGATCTATGATGTCTCTTACAGATTTACCGCTATCATTTTGGGGATACGCTCTAGAGACAACTACATTAACTTTAAATAGGGCACCGTCTAAATCCGTTGAGACGACACCGTATGAATTATGGTTTGGGAAGAAACCTAAGCTGTCGTTTCTAAAAGTTTGGGGATGCGATGCTTATGTCAAGAAACTTCAACCTGAAAAGCTCGAACCCAAATCGGAAAATGCGTCTTCATAGGATACCCTAAGGAAACCATTGGGTATACCTTCTACCTTAGATCCGAAGGCAAGATCTTTGTTGCCAAGAACGGATCCTTTCGGAAAAGAGTTTCTCTCGAAAGGAGTAAGTGGGAGGAAAGTAGAACTTCGATGAAGTACTACCTCTCGAACCGGAAAGTAGTGCAGCTCAGAAAATGTTCCTGTGGTGCCTACACCAACCGGAGAGGAAATTAATGATGATGATCAAGGTACTTGGATCAAGTTGCTCTTGAACTTCAGAGGTCCACTAGGACACGCCCGCACTGCAGTGGTACGGCAACCCTGTCCTAGAAATCATGTTGTTAGACAACGGTGAACCTTCGAACTATGAAGAAGCAATGGCGGGCCCAGATTCCAACAAATGGCTTGAAGCCATGCAATCCGAGATAGGATCCATGTATGAAAACAAAGTATGGACTTTGACAGACTTGCCCAATGATCGGCGAGCGATAGAAAATAAATGGATCTTTAAGAAGAAGACGGACGCGGATGGTAATGTCACCATCTATAAAGCTTGAATTGTTGCTAAGGGTTATCGGCAAGTTCAAGGGATTGACTACGATGAGACTTTCTCTCCCGTAGCGAAGCTTAAGTCCGTCCGAATCATGTTAGCAATTGCCGCATACTATGATTATGAGATATGGCAGATGGATCGCCAAAACAGCGTTCCTTAACGGTTATCTTAAGGAAGAGCTGTATATGATGCAATGGAGGGTTTTGTCGATCCTAATAATGCTAACAAAGTATGCAAGCTCCAAATGATCCATTTATGGGCTGGTGCAAGCATCTCGGAGTTGGAACATTCGCTTTGATGAGATGGTCAAAGCGTTTGGGTTTATGCATCTTACGGAGAAGCATGCGTTTACAAGAAAGTGAGTGGGAGCTCAGAAGCATTTCTCATATTATATGTAGATGACATACTTTTGATGGGAAATGATATAGAACTCTTGGGCAGCATTAAGGCCTACTTGAATAAAAGTTTTTCAATGAAGGACCTTGGAGAAGCTGCTTATATATTAGGCATCAAGATCTATAGAGATATATCAAGACACCTCATAGGTCTTTCACAAAGCACATACCTTGATAAGATTTTGAAGAAGTTCAAAATGGATCAGTCCAAGAAAGGGTTCTTGCCTGCATCAAGCAAGGTGTGAGATTGAGCTCGGCTCAATGTCCCACCACGGCAAAAGATAAAGAAGAGATGAGCGTCATCCCCTATGCCTCGGCCATAGGATCTATTATGTATGCCATGCCGCTGTACCAGACACTGATGTAAACCTTGCCGTAAGTTTGGTAGGAAGGTACCAAAGTAATCCCGGCAAGGAACACCGGACAGCGGTCAAGAATATCCTGAAGTACACCAAAAGGACAAAGGACATGTTTCTCGCTTATGGAGGTGACGAAGAGCTCGTCAGAAGGGTTACGCCGATGCTAGCTTCAACACAGATCCGATGACGCTAAGTCACAAACCGGATACGTGTATATGTTGAATGGTGGAGCGAAGTCGGTGCAAACCGCAAGCGTAGCGTCGTATGGATCTACATGTGAAGCGGAGTACATGGCAGCCTCGGAGGCGCACATGAAGCAATATGGGTGAAGGAGTTCATCACCGACCTAGGAGTCATACCCAATGCGTCGGGGCCGATCAAACTCTTCAGCGACAACACCGGAGCTATTGCACTTGCCAAGGAGCCTGTGTTTCACAAGAAGACCAGGCACATCAAGCGTCGCTTCAACTCCATCCATGAAAATGTTCAAGATGGAGACATAGAAATTTGCAAAGTGCATACGGATCTGAATGTCGCAGATCCGTTGACTAAACCTCTTCCGCGAGCAAAACATGATCAACATCAGAACTCTATGGGTGTTAGGTTCATCACAATGTAACTAGATTATTGACTCTAGTGCAAGTGGGAGACTGTTGGAAATATGCCCTAGAGGCAATAATAAAAGGATTATTATTATATTTCCTTGTTCATGATAATTGTCTTTTATTCATGCTATAACTGTATTATCCGGAAATCGTAATACACGTGTGAATAAATAGACCACAATATGTCCCTAGTGAGCCTCTAGTTGACTAGCTCGTTGATCAATAGATAGTCATGGTTTCTCGACTATGGACATTGGATGTCGTTGATAACGGGATCACATCATTAGGAGAATGATGTGATGGACAAGACCCAATCCTAAGCATAGCACAAGATCGTGTAGTTCGCTTTGCTAGAGCTTTTCCAATGTCAAGTATCTCTTCCTTAGACCATGAGATCGTGTAACTCCCGGATACCGTAAGAGTGCTTTGGGTGTACCAAACGTCACAACGTGAATCGGGTGACTATAAAGGTACACTACAGGTATCTCCGAAAGTGTCTGTTGGGTTGACACGGATCGAGATCGGATTTGTCACCCGTGTTACGGAGAGGTATCACCGCCCACTCGGTAGTGCATCATCATAATGAGCTCAAAGTGACCAAGTGTCTGGTCACGGGATCGTGCATTACGGTACGAGTAAAGTGACTTGCCGGTAACGAGATTGAACGAGGTATTGGGATACCGACGATCGAATCTCGCGCAAGTAACATACCGATTGACAAAGGGAATTGTATACGGGATTGTTTGAATCCTCGACATCGTGGTTCATCCGATGAGATCATCGAGGAGCATGTGGGAGCCAACATGGGTATCCAGATCCCGCTGTTGTTTATTGCCCGAGAGCCGTCTCGGTCATGTCTACGTGTCTCCCGAACCCGTAGGGTCTACACACTTAAGGTTCGGTGACGCTTAGGGTTGTATGAATATGAGTATGCAGTATACCGAATGTTGTTCGAGTCCCGGATGAGATCCTGGACGCCACGAGGAGTTTCGGAATGGTCCGGAGGTAAAGAATTATATATAGGAAGTGGTATTTCGCCATCGAGAAAGTTTCGTCACCGGTATTGTACCGACCACCGGAAGGGTCCAGGGGGTACACCGGGTGGTGCCACCCATCCCTGAGGGCCCCAAGGGCTGAAGTGGGAGGGAACCAGCCCATAGTGGGCTGGTGCGCCCCTTGGCCCACCGCGCCTAGGGTTGAAACCCTAGCGGGGGGGCGCCCACTTGCCTTGGGGGCACTCCACCCCTTGGCCGCCGCCCCTTGGGAGATGGGATCCCAAGGCCGGGCGCCCTAGGGGCCTATATAAAGGGAGGGGAGGGCAGCCGCACCTGAAACTCCGCGCCTCCCTCCCCTGCTACACCTCTTCCTCCTCCAAACGTGCTTGGCGAAGCCTGTAGAGTGCCGCTGCCCACCACCACCACGCCTGCCAGTTGTCCGCTGCCGAGCCATCATCATCAACCTCTCCTTCCCCTTGCTGGATCAAGAAGGAGGAGACGCCTCCGTCCCTGCACGTGTGTTGAACGCGGAGGTGCCGTCCGTTCGGCACTCGGTCATCGGTGATTTGGATCACGGCGAGTACGACTCCATCATCCACTTCTAGTGAACGCTTCCGCACGCGATCTACAAGTGGTATGTAGATGCAATCTCTCTCCCATGACTCGTTGCTTAGATGAACTCATAGATGGATCTTGGTGAAACCGTAGGAAATTTTTTAATTTTCTGCAACGTTCCCCAACACTTCGTGAGCAAGCTAGTTGGATGCACACCCACTTAGATTCTTTTGTTGAGCTTTCATACATTTATAGCTCTAGTGCATCTGTTGCATGGCAATCCCTACTCCTTGCATTAACATCAATCGATGGGCATATCCATAGCCTATTGATTAGACTTGTTGATGTGAGATCTTCTCCTTTTTTGTATTCTCTACATAACCCCCATCATCATATTCTATTCCACCCATAGTGCTATATCCATGGCTCGCGCTCATGTACTGCGTGAAGGTTTATAAGTTTGAGATTACTAAAGTATGAAACAATTGCTTGGCTTGTCATCGGGGTTGTGCATGATGAGAGCATTCTTGTGTGACAAAGATGGAGCATGACTAAACTATATGATTTTGTAGGGATGGAATTTCTTTGGCCATGTTATTTTGAGAAGACATAATTGCTTAGTTAGTATGCTTGAAGTATTATTATTTTTATATCAATATGAACTTTTGTCTTGAATCTTTCGGATCTGAATATTCATACCACAATTAAGAAGATATACATTGAAATTATGCCAAGTAGCACTCCGCATCAAAAATTCTCTTTTTATCATTTACCTACTCGAGGACGAGCATGAATTAAGCTTGGGGATGCCTGATACGTCTCCAACGTATCTATAATTTTTTATTGCTCCATGCTATATTATCTACTGTTTTGGACCATAATGGGCTTTATTTTCCACTTTTATATTACTTTTGGGACTAACCTATTAACCGGAGGCCCAAATTTAATTGCTGTTTTTGCCTATTTCAAAGGTTTCGAAGAAACGGAATATCAAACGGAGTCCAAACAGAATGAAACCTTCGGGAACGTGATTTTCTCATCAGATATGATCCAGGAGACTTGGACCCTCCGTCAAGAAATCCACCAGGCGGTCACGAGGGTGGAGGGCGTGCCCCCTAGGGCGCGCCCCCTGGCTCGTGGGCCCCTCGAAGCTCCACCGACGTACTCCTTCCTCCTATATATACCTACGTACCCCCAAACGATCATATACGGAGCCAAAAACCTAATTCCACCGGCGCAACTTTCTGTATCCACGAGATCCCATCTTGGGGCCTGTTCCGGAGCTCCGCCGAAAGGGGAATCCACCATGGAGGGCTTCTACATCATCACCATAGCCCCTCCGATGAAGTGTGAGTAGTTTACCTCAGACCTTCGGGTCCATAGTTAGTAGCTAGATGGCTTCTTCTCTCTTTTTGGATCTCAATACAATGTTATCCCCCTCTCTCGTGGAGATCTATTCGATGTATTCTTCTTTTTGCGATGTGTTTGTTGAGACTAATGAATTGTGGGTTTATGATCAAGTTTATCTATGAACAATATTTGAATCTTCTCTGAATTCTTTTATGTATGATTGGTTATCTTTGCAAGTCTCTTCGAATTATCAGTTTGGTTTGGCCTACTAGATTGGTTTCTCTTGCAATGGGAGAAGTGCTTAGCCTTGGGTTCAATCTTGCGGTGTCCTTTTCCAGTGACAGTAGGGGCAGCAAGGCACATATTGTATTGTTGCCATCGAGAATAACAAGATGGGGTTTATATCATATTGCATGAATTTATCCCTCTACATCATGTCATCTTGCTTAAGGCGTTACTCTGTTTTCATTAACTTAATACTCTAGATGCATGCTGGATAGCGTTCGATGAGTGGAGTAATAGTAGTAGATGCAGGCAGGAGTCGGTCTACTTGTCTCGGACATGATGCCTATATACATGATCATACCTAGACATTCTCATAACTATGCTCAATTATGTCAATTGCTCAAAAGTAATTTGTTCACCCACCGTAGAAATACTTATGCTCTTGAGAGAAGCCACTAGTGAAATCTATGGCCCCCGGGTCTATTCTCATCATATCAATCTCCAATCACTTTATTATTGCTTTGCTTTTACTTTTGCCTTCTCCAATCTCCAAAAATATTATCTATCATCTCTATCAGATCTCACTCTCGTAAGTGACCGTGAAGGGATTGACAACCCCTAATCGCGTTGGTTGCGAGGAGCTATTCACTTTGTGTAGGTACGAGGGACTCGCGCGTGGCCTCCTTCTTGATTGATACCTTGGTTCTCAAAAACTGAGGGAAATACTTACACTACTTCGCTGCATCATCCTCTCCTCTTCGAGGAAATCCAACGCATTGCTCAAGAGGTAACAATGAAGCGTGAAGACTTTTGTTTTCGTAGTTTCATTTTCTCTTTCTTGAGTCATAGGAAACACCGTACTGTTAAAGGGGGTCGAGGAAATACTAAGGAAAAATTTCCATGTGATGCTCAACTCAAAATCCTACACCTACCAACCCCTTCGAGTGAAGCCATTGGAAATCTCATACAGTTCAGTCATATTCTTCAAAGGATGTGAGACGAAGTTCTTCCGGTCTCTCGAGGAATTTGTTCGACCGAGGAGTTAGGAATTCGCCAAAGGCGGATTGCCTACACAAAGGAGGAACATGATAGCCCCGAGGAATTTGAACCTCAAATTTCCGACCGCTGTCGTATACGCGCCAGTTGTCCCAAAATATCTTATCCACCTAACGGTCATATCGTTGAAGGGCATTTATGTCTTATCATGTCGGGCCGCTCCCTAGGCTATAAATAGCCGCCCCCCTACAACCACTAGCTGGTTGGCTGCTCCGAGAGAAACTGACACTTGTCATTTGAGAATCCCATCCTCCGAGGACTTTGAGCGAAAATCATCGAATGAGGAAAACCCAAACCCAAACACCTACAAACCCAAAGAGATCGAGCATCACTGAAGAGATTGATCCTGCGTGGATCCGACGCTTGTTACCTTTGAAGAATGTGCTTCTTCCAGACGGTTAGGCGTCATGGTCTAGAGCATCCAAGAGGAAATTGTGGATCGCCGAGTGACCGAGTTTGTGAAGGTTCGGAAGTCACCTGAAGACTTACCACAAGTGATTGGGCGAGGTCTGTGTGACCTTAGCTCAAGGAGAATACGGTGAGGACCGTGTGTCCTCAGGTTTAAATACCTAGCCGCTCCAACCAGATGTACAACTGAGACAAAGAAGCTTGGAACTGGTCTACCAAATCTTTGTCTTCACCAAGCCAACTGGTTCTATTTCCTCAACTCTTTCATTTCCTCATAACTGTGTTGTGCACTTGTTCATATCTGTGTTTGAAGACTTCGACTGAAGACTTTCTCAATTTCCTCAGTTCAATTTCTTCAGTCTGTTTGTCTTCATCCTGTGTTATCCTGTGTTTACGCTTTCAAAGATCAGGCTCGCTCTTCATTTCATCATGATGACCATGCTTGTGTTCTGTTATGTTTACTTCTGGGTACTTATTCCGGTGCAAGTAGTTCTTCGCTAAGGAATTTCCTCACCGGCAAATTCCTCAGTGAAGAATTCATAAAAATAGCCTATTCACCCCCCCCCCCTCTAGTCGACATAACGCACTTTCAACCATCACCACGACCCCCTCCTCCTCGCCATCTCCTCTGCCCCCTTCCAAGTCATCCTGAGTTACATTCATAGCTGTCTAGAAAAAATAAACAAAATCGATACTCAAAAAATATTTTTTGAAGATCATTTTTTGCAAAGCACAATAAGTGTTATTTCTTCATGAAGTTTTGGATGTGGGTTGAGCACTTGAACGCTTTTGTTTGCATAAGATATTTTTTTATCTATTTTCCTACATTTACTATTCACCCGTATGCTTGTGAGCTCTAGAGAAGAATGAATATCCGAAGAAACCTATCAATATTTGTTAAACATGAGATGACATGGATCAATGCATTTCGGTGTTGCGTGCAACGCACGGGCATCTTACTAGTATCCAATCTAAATGTAGGGCGGATATGGGGCGGCTCGGACGCGTCCGCCACATTGGAACTGACAGCCCGACCCCCGCAAAAAGTGAACCAAATCCCCCTCCGACCTACCCCTTTTCACTTGCTCCTCTGCTAGCTCAGTCGCCACCCTTGCACCCGGCTGCACCTTGCCCTCTATGTTCAACACATTGTGATTCAAAAAGAGTCGGACATCCATCGATGTTCCCTTTGTGAAGAGAGAAGAGTAATAGTGACAGTCCATATCTTTCACAGAGGGTGCAATGATGACCGAAACTTATAACTTCTGGACGACGCGACTATTTAAGTTGGCCGCCTTGCCACTCACACGGTGAGGTGGGACTAAACCCCCAACCCCGCCGGCCCAACACGGATGTGAAATCTTAACTACAAGGAATTTATTTGGTGTTTATAACAACCCCGTCGGCCCAACACGGATGTGAAATCTTAACTACAAGGAATTTATTTGGTGTTTATAACAACCCCGCCGGCCCAACACGGACTAAACACCCAAAATGATTAACACGCATGTGTTTGCATGTATTTGGTGTTTGAAAAATAATGGTTGCAAATGGCAAGATTTGAGGCCCGCGCGCTCACGGATGTTTGAGGGTCCAAATTAGCAGGTTGTGGCGGTAAATGCTCTTAAGAAAAGGAAAATAAATGCATTTTCCCCCTTTGCTACTTCCGGTGGCGCAAACCGTTTGTGTGGATTTTAGGGTACAAGTGAACCACTGTTTGCCTGGCCGAATGAATTGTAAGAGTAGAAGACTAAATTTTGGCCCACACTTCACTGACATGGTCCAATGACGCAAACCGTTTGTGTGGATTTTAGGGTACAAGTGAACCATTGTTTTCCAAGCCGAATGAATTGTAAGAGTAGAAGACTAAATTTTGGCCCACACTTCACTGACATGGTCCAATGACAGTGTGCAATGTAGAAGCAGAAACGTAATGAGCAAACATGTGTTTAGATATATACTTCCTCCGTCCCAAAATAAGTGTCTTAACTTTGTGCTAACACTTATTTGGGATGAAGGGAGTATATTGTTAGAAAATAATATACGACTACAATTTGGCCTACACTTCAGTGGCATGGTCCTGCGATAATGTCTAATGCAAAAGTAATGAGCAAACATGTGTTTAGATATAAAAAAGAATGGAGCCGCTATAAGGAGGCAGTGGCAATGTGTAATGCTAAAGCGAAAACGTCATGACATGTGTTTAGATATTACAAAAATGAAGTCGGTATAAGGAGGCAGTGGCAATGTGTAATGCAAAAGCGAAAACGTAATGAGCAAACACGTGTTTATATACTGTGAAAATTAAAAAAAGTGTCTTAACTTTGTGCTAACACTTATTTTAGGACGAAGGGAGTATATTGTTAGAAAATAATATACGACTACAATTTGGCCTACACTTCAGTGGCATGGTCCTGAGATAATGTCTAATGCAAAAGTAATGAGCAGACATGTGTGTAGATATAAAAAAGAATGGAGCCGCTATAAGGAGGCAGTGGCAATGTGTAATGCTAAAGCGAAAACGTCATGACATGTGTTTAGATATTACAAAAATGGAGTCGGTATAAGGAGGCAGTGGCAATGTGTAATGCAAAAGCGAAAACGTAATGAGCAAACACGTGTTTATATATTGTGAAAATTAAAAAAAGTGTCTTAACTTTGTGCTAACATTTATTTTAGGACGAAGGAAGTATATTGTTAGAAAATAATATACGACTACAATTTGGCCTACACTTCAGTGGCATGGTCCTGCGATAATGTCTAATGCAAAAGTAATGAGCAAACATGTGTGTATATATAAAAAAGAATGGAGCCGCTATAAGGAGGCAGTGGTAATGTGTAATGGTAAAGCGAAAACGTCATGACATGTGTTTAGATATTACAAAAATTTAAAAAAACAAAAACACAAAAAAACGCTAGAAGGAGGGCTCGAACCTCCGACCTTGTGGTTAACAGCCACACGCTCTAGCCATCTGAGCTATTCCAGCTTATGTGGCAATGAACATCGTGCAATTTATCAATACCAAAATAGTAGACAGGATGCATGCCGCACTAACTGATAAATTTAGACAATGAAGTTGCTTCCCAACAGTTGATTTTGATACAGAAACGCAGAACTAAAATACAAGATCTTAGATACAAACTTCAAGCTAAGCTACTCTTGTTTTTGGCAAAATTCAAGCTAGGCACTATGTTATTTTTTTTAAACTTATGCTATAATGAGAATGAAATGGGTTGATGAGAGATACGTACAAACAAAACAAAAACTGAGGGTAAAGCTCGTGAAATTGCTTTATTCTCTACATCACATTTTTTTTATTCTCTTGTGGCAAAACAGCAAACTCGATTAAAAAAAAGGAATTCAACAGTGATAGAAACAGGTTCAAACGGTTCCCTGGCACACTAAACCACCTTCTGTTACAGAGATGTTCGGCAATTGGTAACCCTTTGCAAACTAATCATACATCCGACTCGAGGCAACTCAATTTGTGACCATTTAATCCACAGTGCCGCAAAGCACACTTTGAGAGATATTTTTTAGAACATCAAAGTTTAGAAGAATAATTTCAGAAACTCGAGCAGAGTGTACTTTTGCCGATAATAGAACATCGAGGAGGTATATCGTGATCAATTGCATTGGTTCAGTAACAGAGAAAACACATTAACTACACCAAGACCAACAGTTGCAACCATGGCACACTTTCATTTTCAGTATTGGTGCTGCACTAAGTCATGACGTAGAGCGCTACTTCGATTTATGGAAAGAACCAGTGCCAAGATTTCTCTCCAAAGCACTGTTCCTTCGCCATTTCTCAACGGCACTCCTTACAGTGACTTGCGCCTCGCGGATCTCTGCATCAGTGAACTTATGCTCCACAATTCCTATTGGACCTGGCTGCAGAACATTGATTACAGTCTCGACATCTCGCTCCACCTGCCTGTGTATCATAGTCAAGAAAGCAAATTAAAGCAGATATCCTTTCCACCATAATAGTGGAAATATTTATGATATAGCACAGGCTTGCTCAAATTTTAAGAGGCAAGAGCACTACAAACCCACAAACTTGCAATGGATGTGATGGTTTAGCCCACAAACTTGCAAAAGGTGATCACCTCATCCCTAAACTTGCAATGTATGTGAACATTTAGTCCAAAGCCAATCACAAGTTGACAAATGGTGCCACGCTGGCAGCATTGTGGCACACCCGCTCGGCCCGGCATTTTTATGAAAACCCCCTCCACCTTTATAGAAATTATGAACGTTGTTGCGCTTGCGCCTACGTGGCAGAGGGCGGTGCTAGCAATCTGGCTAGGATTGGCGACTGCCATACCTCAAATTCCACCAAAAAATATATTGGTATATATACGTGTACTAGTATGTGTGCATATTGATTACTCAACTTGGCGACAACAACAGAATATAACCACAACTTAGAGACATATAGTAGAAACGATCGATATATAGGCCATCTAGAAGACGACGGTGATGATCTACTGCGACTCAGCGGACGGCGTGGTGTTGGCGGCTGAGCCGTGGTCGTATATATTGGTATATATTGGTATTGTACGTGTTGAGCAAGCTGAGTTGATTGCTGACTTGCTGATGGTCCTAATGGGTCGGCAAGTGGTCTTGCGAGTTCAACTCCACGCACAAATCAACACACGTTCGCCGGTTTCAAATTCTGGAAATCCTTTCGCTGCATGGCCGAATGTGTGCAGCAGCAAACAGCAAGCAGGGAGCAGCAGTGGTCGGCACTGAATCGGGCCATACGAGGACGCAAGCGCGACTGAGCACAAAATGGCATAGAATAAGAAGATCAAGTAATGAATGAAAGCGTTCTAAAAATGTAAAGAATGAAAGTTAATTTAGGATTGAAACTGAACTTTGAATTTTGAAGCAAATTTTGTTGCCGTCTGCCAAAATAAGCTTAAATATTTTAGGTATCCCCTATTCACAAAACTAATCGATTGGTTTTGAATTTTGATTGTGCTTGCTAAACACAAAGTATTTATATAACTAATATTTAGTGAGCTCTTGCGTAATTACATTATATGTACATGGTTTTCTCCTTGATAGTTATCGCCACACCTAAGAATTATTCCTGCCTCCGCCATCGGGCAGTAATTAACACGGTTTCGGATTGGTTTCAACAACGACATAGTCCAACACGTTTTTCTTTGTTGGTGTCCAGTCCACATGATGATGTACTTCTGAGATTGAGTATCCAGAGAGCACCTCAAATGGGTCTTACTGGCATTTGGTGACAGATCCTACTAAACAAGCACAAGATAATGACCATTTTCACATAAAAGGTGGCAACCCACTTAACATTTACAGATGCGACCAATTAGTCGATGCTTATTTTTCTCGGGCAACGCATATTTGCATTTTTTTGGCGAGAATTGCATATTTGCATTACATCACGCTAGGATGTCGAGCGGGTGATGGACAGTGGTGGTGGTTCATTCGGGTGAAATGTTTCTAATGGTCACATTTAGTTTGTTCCTAGGGAAGGTTATACTTAGTTGTGTGTGTGTGTGTGTGTGTGTGTGTGTGTGTGTGTGACCAAACTTGCTGCATCTACACAAAAAACTTGATATTTTTGTTGAGCGGAACACAAAAAACTTGCTGGACAGGCGAGACGTCTATCTAGAATGTTGGGCTCACAACACCGGGCGTATGCCGGACCAGGCTTGGCGAGGGTGCGACTGTCTTGCTTGTAGCGAGACACAGCCTAGCTCACACAAGCAACCTCGAATGGGCCAGCAAATTAGGGACCGCAAGCATTGAGCATTTTTTGCTTTTTTTTCACAGTTTTGCTTTAATTTTACCTTTTCTTGTAATTCTAAATATATCTATTATAAAAATCAATTTACATACATAATTGAAAATCAGTGGCGGAGCTAGCTCCCGGCGACCTGGGGCAGCTGCCCGGGCTGCTCCGGCCATCCTTCACTAAACAATACAAAAGAAACCATAATTAGTATTACTAATTACTTGGGCAAATGCTGGGCACTATGGCTGTGTAAAGACTCTGCCCCGGCTCCTTGAGCTGGCTGGCTCCGCCACTGTTGAAAATGTTAGTCGTGCATTTAAAAATGTTAACATGTATAGAAATATTTCTAATGTATACAAAAAATGTAAAATGTTTGTGGAAAAAAGTAGACATCAAAACATATATATGAGAAAAAAATTAATCATGTATTTAAAAAAAAGGTCTGCATAAAAATATATTTCAGATGAATGCAAAGGGTACAATGTGTATACAAAAAAGTAGACATCAAAAGATATATATGAGCATGTTGCATGTAATAAGTTTTTGTGGCAGCTACTTTAGGTTATGGCCAAGAGTAGTGAATCATCCTTGACGTGGACTTTTGCATTGGCTTTTCTAATAAAAATTTCGGGAGGGGGACCCTTTGATTAAAAAATATGGATATGAAAAAAATATACCGCGCGTGTGATTTCCGTAAAGGTGGAGGGGTTTCTAAATAAAAACGCTGGCTGAGCGGGTGTGCTAATGACGACGGCCAGCGTGGCGCCATTTGTCAACTTGTGATTGGCTTTGGACTAAATGTTCACATACATTGCAAGTTTAGGGATGAGGTGATCACCTTTTGCAAGTTTGTGGACTAAACCATCACATCCATTGCAAGTTTGTGGGTCTATAGTGCTCTTGCCTCAAATTTTAAAGGTGAGATGTGTGAGTACCTAACAAATTGGGGCAACCTTTGAGGTAACAGCCTCAGGAAAGACATCACGCTGATCCTTGCCTTGATTCAGATTGTTTCCTGTAATAGAAAAGACTACAGCTCAGAAGTAGGGTGCAATCAATTATTCAATAATGATCTGCTATCGTACCCTAATTATCTCTCCACTAGCAAAGGAAAAACAACAAAGAGAAAAAGATTATTGCGCTACACAAAAGGCATCTGAAGCTTGTAACAAGCTTGATAGTTCATAGTCAAATGGCAGTTGCATTAAGAAGTCCTCACCACACAAAAGGGCAACAAAACGAGCAGCTGAAAACCATACTCAGGATTCTTGCAAACAAACAAACTGGGAACAAAACTAGCAGCTGAAAACTATACTCAGGATTCTCGCAAACAAGCTGGGAATGAATACTTGCTCACATGCTTGTAATAACAACAATGCTTATAACTTCAAAGGAATTTTGTTTGACACAATGAGAGTAAATTATCACTGAGGCAGGGCACTAAACCAAGGTCACAAGTTATGAAACCTTACGGGCAGAAAGTAACCTTATGTTCAACGAGGATACAGAGTCTCTGTACCTCAGATTACAAGTTTACAACTCCTGGAGCCAACAAAGAGACTCGGAAAATAGCTGGAATGGTCGTTGTGAATTGGGCTTACAAGCATGTGATAGGATGCTCATGATTGACTTCTAGAGTTCTAGTACAGGACTACACATGTAACATGTTAGACACAAACTAGTAGAAAAATCTAGGTGCCAGTTACCAGATGGGTAATCCTACTCCCTTAATCTGGACTATAACAAACAATCAAATTAGAGCTGCAATTAAAAAAAAAGGTACATGAAACCGCAGAGAATATGAATCATATAACCAACAAAGTGCTATAGCAGTATAACCCAAGATTATCACAAAAATCATCAAACTATCAACCTCTACCAATACAGTTGAGGGCATTCAAGTATAACTAATCTTGAGTATTACATAATATTTGGCAGGACTACAAGAAAATTTAAAAAAATCCTGAGCCAACACTCAGGTAAGTAGAGCTTGGTGCTGAAGTATCGTTGTGCATAGTACTGTGCTACATTACACGGAGGCGATTATACAAGCAGGAAGGAATTGAGTATCCTGAACTGTAACCAATATGCCCCGCAACAATGAACGGTCTATCGAGAACTTTATGTTACTCCCTCCGTCCCATAATATAAGATCATATTACATCCAATATACTCACATATTGGATGTAATAAGACCTTGTTGTATTATGGGACGGAGGGAGTACCATCTAAATAATGCTCCCTTGCCAAGGACAGAACTAGATCAACGGGGTCTAGGCCAAGATCCCGGAGGAGAAGGGACTAGCCGAACAAGGTCAAAAGGTTTGTCCTCAGGCATATGTCAACTACAAGGATTATTTGCAAGTTACAATAGGTGTTTGATCCGATTCTACCACACGCTTATGGAACAGATTGAAGTTTTCACCTCAGCTGAAAGGATAGGTAACCGTGAATGAATCACAGAAGCCATGGAATATTAAAACGCGCTGTCACGCTGCCTTCCATGTGTATTCTACACATGAAGAAGACGGCTAGCACAGTTTCTACCATCTGAAATGCCTGCAGTCAGGAAAGAGATGCATTCAAATAGCCCCGAGAACAAAACCAAATCCTGTAGTGCCCGCTGATATGAGTGGTCTTATAGTGTAGGTCTTCGCCATCCCAAGCCAAGGCGCTCACCGCACCTCCGCCCCGCAACGCCGCTCGCCCCCACCATCTGCCCCTCAATTTAAACTTCTCCCACCACAAGAACAAGCTCCACGTATCATCGGAGGAAGCAAGGGGGATAGGGGGTGTTACCTGCGACGTTTCCTGTGTCGAGAACCGACGGGCGGGATGGGGCCGCCGCCGCGCCTGGGTGAAGACCGAGATGCGGAGAGGGGAAGAGTGAAACCGAACCCTAGGCTGCGAAGACCTATGGTTTAAGATATTGAGCAGGCCAAGAGTTCACAAGGAGGAAGAGAATTGAATTAGAATGGGGAACTCACCTCGCCACGGGCACCGCCTTGGTCGCCGGCCGCCGGCTGCCGGGTCGCTGCGCGGGAGGAACAGAGGCAGGCGGCGCTCTGGTCGAACAGACTGGAGCAGGCTCGTTGCGTGTCCAACGAGTCGATTGAGGAGACGTTTCTCCACCGGCAAGGCAGAATTTTTTTGCTGGAGTAAAACGTAAAGGATTTTCAATTAAAAAACGTAATGGGTTCTTTTTGCGAAATAAATTCTTGTACTACTCTCAAAGTTTAAAGTTTTCTTTTGAAATGTTCAAAGTTTAAAGCTTAACAATGTACAAAACCTCAAGTCGAAGAGCTGTTCAGCCATGGGATCTACCAAAGTTGGCCATAAAGTGCCTAGCACTATAATACAAGAATTTCGTTCCCACATACTATCATTTATCTCCCTGGCCATAAAAGCATGTTTTGATTTGTTGCTATCCCTACTCTTCATCGTCACCATCACTTCTAGACAAACTGATTCAACATCAATCAGTAAGGTGCTCCACTGGAAAGCCAAAGAAACTCTCTCCTTGATGACCATACATTTCGATTATAAAATATCATCGGATGTGTGAAGATGCCGGCAAGGGCTGAAATTATAACACCTTCATGATCCCTTAAAATCATATCTGCACCCGCATTGCCGTCAATGTTCCACTTTGTACACTCGAAGCCGGAGAGAACCACGACATGTTGTCAGAGGGGCTGCTATTTATTGCATGCAACATGAGTGCATGGTGAACAAAAACTGAGAACGGTCTTTCCTTTCACATGATCAACGTTAGGATCGACCGCCAACGAAGTTAGTTATCTAAATAGTTGGACAAGAACCTGACAGAGACATCCACACGGGGCGCCGACATCACATGGTTAACTTCATTTCTGACGAGCCACATCCTCCAGTGGAGCATGATAGCCGAGTTCGCATAGTCTCATCAAGGTCACAACCCAGGATTGATGAACCAGTCATAAGCAGGTCGGTGAGAGAGTCCTGGATTAAGGGGTCCTCGGGCGTCCGGACTATGTAACATGGGTCGGACTAATGGGCTACGAAGATACAAGACAGAAGACTTCTTCCCGTGTCCGGATGGGACTCTCCTTTGCGTGGATGGCAAACTTGGCGTTCGGATATGTAAATTCCTTCCTTTGTAAACCGACTCTATATAACCCTAGCCCCTCCGGTGTTTACATAAACCGGAGGGTTTAGTCCGTAGAGGGAAATCACAATCATACAGGCTAGACATCTAGGGTTCAGCCATTACGATCTCGCGGTAGATCAACTCTTGTAATCCTCACATTCATCAAGATTAATCAAGCAGAAAGTAGAGTATTACCTCCATCAAGAAGGCCCGAACCTGGGTAAACATCGTGTCCCCCGTCTTCTGTTACCATCAAACCTAGACGCACAGTTCGGGACCCCTAGCCGAGATCCGCCGGTTTTGACACCGACATTGGTGCTTTCATTGAGAGTTCCGCTGCGTCGTCACCAGAAGGTCCGATGGCTCCATCAATCATCTACAACAATGCTACCCCGGGGGAGGTTTTCCACCCCGGTCAGATCTTTGTGTTCGGCGGCTTCGCACTATGGGCCAACTCGCTTGGCCATCTAGAGCAGATCGACAGCTACGCCCCAGGTCACCTGATTAGTTTTGGAAACCTGGACTATGTCGCTGATATCCGAGGAGACTTGATCTTCCAAGGGTTCACGACTCCAACCTCCGCTCTGGCTCTGGATCCGGAGCGCGTCGCCATGTCCGAAGACGGGATTCCTGATCCCGCCGGACTATTTGCGGCCACTAAACCCGGTTTGGGAGAGCCGGAGGAAGTAGTGTCACTGGCAACCGTCATGAAGCCAGACTCTTCTCCGGAAGTTGGCTCCGAACCTTCGGAGTCAGCATCGTGTGAGTTCGGCCAAGGAGTTTCCTTCCCGCCGTACTCCACGGATCTTTTTCTCCCTGGCCAAACCTCGCCTTTAAGCGAGGCTCTGGACTTGATGCGATCCCTCGTCATTACAGAGGAGCAATGTCCGAACTACGCCCAGCCCGAACTAAGGGCTGAGAGCAGGGAATTTTACGTCCCACCCACCACCCACTTCATAGCCACTGTCGAAGACTTAATTGACATGCTCGACTACGGCTCCGAAGACATCGATGGTATGGACTACGATGCCGGAGAGGAGCAGGCCGAAAACCCGCCGTTTATCGGACGCTGGACGGCCACCTCCTCGTATGATGTGTACATGGTGGACACACCTAAAGATGGTGACGGCGATGATAAAGAAGATCCAGTCGAGGATAAACCTCCTGAGACACAGCCAAAGCACCGACGTCAGCGGCACCGCTCTAAATCACGTCGTGGAAAAGACAGCAATACCGGCACAAGAGACAACAACACTCCAGACGATGCCGAAGACAAAGAAGACCCCGTCGAGCCAACTTTCAAACAGGACGACCGGGAAGATGGGCAAGTTAGCCCCGTAATGTGTCATAAACAAAGACTCGGAGGACAGTAATTATCTCCCACTCTCCGAGGATGAGGTGAGCCTCGGTGATGAAGACTTTATCGTAACTGAGGAACCTCTCGAGCAGGAGCGCTTTAAGCTCCGGCTAATTGCCACTGCAAGGAGCCTGAGAAAGAAGCAGCAGCAGCTTCAAGCTGATCAAGATCTGCTCAACAATAGGTGGACTAATGTCCTGGCAGCAGAGGAATACGACCTCGAGCGCCCAACCAAAAGTTACCCAAAGCGTAAACTGCTACCCCAATTTGACAACGAGGCCCTCGAGCCCGCACCATCAGCACGTAATGCGGCTGACCGACCACCTCGTCGCCGGGACAAAAGGACAACTCAAACCGAAGACCAGCCCATACTACCTCGCCGTAAAGGTAGAGATATAACAGCTCGGGGACATGCATATGACCTGCGGCAAGACCTAGATAGTAGAGCAGGTCAGACCAGATAGATCTACGGATCGCGAAGGCGTGCCCCGACGTGTGACTACGGCTATCTAGCCAGACGTGACAAGCATAATCACGCCCGGGCCAAAAACCGCAGACGAATTCCATCCGAGCTACGTCACGACTTGGCCCGATATAGAGGCGCCGCACACCCCCTCTGCTTCACTGATGAAGTAATGGAGCATGAATTCCCAGAAGGGTTCAAACCTATGCATATCGAATCATATGATGGAACAACCGACCCCGCAGTATGGATTGAAGACTTCCTTTTCCATATCCACATGGCCCGTGGCGATGATCTACATGCCATCAAATACCTCCCACTAAATTTAAAGGGGACCAGCCCGGCACTGGCTAAATAGCCTCCTTGAAAACTCTATTGGCAACTGGGAAGACCTGGAGGACGCCTTTCGCGACAACTTCCAAGGTACATATGTCCGGCCTCCGGACGCCGATGACCTCAGTCACATCATCCAACAGCCCGGAGAGTCAACCAGGAAGCTCTGGACTAGGTTCTTAATTAAAAAGAACCAAATCGTCGACTGTCCGGATGCCGAAGCCCTAGCGGCCTTTAAACATAGCGTCCGAGATGAATGGCTGGCCCGTCACCTCGGCCAAGAAAAGCTAAAGTCTATGGCAGCTCTCACCGCACTGATGACCCACTTCTGCGCGGGAGAAGATAGCTGGCTGGCTCGACGAAACAATAGCACCAGCGATCCTGGCACCTCTGAGGTCAGGGACGGCAATGGCAAGCCTCGACGCAATAAAAACAAGCGTCTAAACAACAATGTAGGAACCCAAGACACGGTGGTCAACGCCGAATTCAGTGGTTCCAAACCCGGTCAACGGAAGAAGCCATTCAAGGCAAACAAAGATGGTCCATCCAGTTTAAAAAAGATACTGGATCGACCCTGTCAAATTCATGGCAGCCCTGACAAACCCGCCAACCATACCAACATAAATTGTTGGGTTTTCAAACAAGCAGGCAAGCTCAACGCCAAACACAAAGGGAAGGGTCCGCCTAGTGACAGCAAAGACGAGGAGACTCGCCAGCCAAACACCGGGGGTCAAAAGCAATTTCCCCCCGAAGTAAAAACAGTAAACATGATATCTGTGATGCACATCCTTACGAGGGAGCACAAGCGAGCACCACGAGACGACTACGCCATAAAGCCGGTCGTACCAAAATTTAACCCATGGGCAGCCTATCCGATAACTTTTGATCGCAATGACCACCCAACAGGTGTCCGTCACAACGGTTCGGCAACCCTGGTCCTCGACCCACTCATTGATGGATTCCATCTCACACGAGTCCTTCTGGACGGTGGCAGTAGCCTTAATTTGCTCTATCAAGACACTGTTTGCAAAATGGGCATTGATCCCTCAAGGATTAAGCCCACCACAACTACCTTCAAAGGTGTAATACCTGGCGAAGAAGCTCATTGTACGGGCTCAATCACACTGGAAGTCGTTTTCGGTTCGCCGGACAACTTCCGAAGCGAAGCCTTAATCTTCGATATTGTTCCGTTCTGCTGTGGATACCATGCACTGCTTGGGCGGACCGTGTTTGCTCGTTTCAATGCGGTCCCACACTACACCTATCTAAAGCTTAAGATGCCCGGTCCACGCGGCGTCATAATGATCAATGGAAACACGGAACACCCCCTCCATTTCGAGGAGTATACCATGGCCATCACAGCTAAAGTACAAAGCGGACTCGTTAAACCGCATACCTTATCGGCCATTAAGCCACCGGCCTCTACTACACAAGACCGATCAATTTTAGAGCTGGATTAACAGTTCCGCCTCCGTCGTTCGCCGCATATACCCGCGAAGTTCACATCGCGCATTCATCATTATGCACTTAAAATACCTTGTTCATCGGCGGAGGCACAATGCGGACGGGCCTACAGCACGGTTCGTCCCCCTACAACTTTTCCCCTTTCCTTTTAACTATTTTTTTCTTTTGTCACAGATGAATCAAAACCTGTTCGTCCTATGGACCTGTAAGGACTCTTTCGGAGCCCAATTTCGTCCAGGCAACCAGAGATTGCTCCTTTTAAGGAATCCTCTTCGTTAAGGCAAAGGTTGCGCAGACGTGCGACAGGAGGTCCAAAAGATTTCTTAGACCAAACACTTTTTTAAAACCTGGATATAGCCTTTTCCCTCAGCCTTCGACCCCTGGCATGTAAAATGACCTGGGTAGGGGTGTTATAATCTGTAAGATTGCATTCGACGTATCAATCAGATTCTAGTGAACATAATTCGTCTTAAGTACTTACTTTTCCTCATAGAACTGTATTTTACGTCTACGGTGGTTTCACATACACACCTCGGCACTAATTGCCAGGGGCTCGATACGGCAACATATTAATTTGCCAGCAAGTCCGAACATCTCTACAACATACTCCGGCGTCACGAGTTCGGCATTGTATGCATCAGCTCCGAATCATGTCTTTGGTTAGTAGTTGGTGTCGGTGTACAAAAAGAGGGGTACACTTTTTGTACCCCTATAACTGTGCACGGGCAGTCTGAGCCGCGGGCACCACCACACTGAGCAAGGCAAGGGAGGTGAGCCGAGGTAAGGACGAAGCACTAAAGTTGCATAACGACTCAAAGATCAAGACCACAAAGAGCAAAGGGGATGAGAGACTTCGGCAAGATCCTTGCCGGGAGGTTTTAGCAAACCCGCAAGACCCTTGCCGCGGCCGCCGCCCCACACCTGCGAAGCGGATCACCCTTGAGTCCACCGCCCCATGGGGCAAGGATTCGAGACATCCCGTGGTGGTATGCACATCTTTGTGAAGACATCCAAGATCGACACACACGATAGAAGATTTACGACCCTTGGCGGGATCCCAGCCAAGGAGGACCATAAGGTCCCCGGCAAGAGCCTTGCCGGATGACAACAGCGCCACGGCAAGACCCTTGCCGGGCTACAAAGCGCCCTTGCCAAGGACGCCGAGGCCACCATCGGCCCGCGCCAATCAAACCTTCACCGCTGCTCGCATGCAAATGCCGACCCAACCACCGGGCGGGCACTGCGCGTGGCGGCAAGCGGATCTTCGTGGAGACCCACCATCGCGCCACCTCGCTTGCTCGCCGCCTACATGGCACCACGGGCACCATCGCCGTATGCTGCGGTTTAACACGAAGGGAGCGGTGATGACGAGACAGGCTCTCCCCGCCCCCGATAAAGCAAGGACACCTAAGCAAGACGATTAATGGCACCTTGTCATGTAATGCGAGGGATAAACTCAGATCATCAGACCTTTCCACCTCCCCGTGCCACCGTGGCAACCCCTTTCCCTATAAAAGGAGGCCCAAGGCGACTGTGAGGAGGATTCGCTTTTTGGAGCTCCTCACGCCCCATTGCTAGTTCACGAACACCAGATAAACAAACCACCAAAGCAGGAGTAGGGTTTTACGCATCCTCGCGGCCCGAACCTGGATAAAGAGACCGTGTGCTATCTGTCTGATCCGCTCTTCTCACGACCCCCGTGCCCCGCAACCGTAGTAGGGATTCTTGTGATCCCATAGGTGTCGTTCCTACACCGACATCTTTGGCGCGCCAGGTAGGGGGCGCAGTTGTGAGAATCGGCTTTGGCAGTCAGCCCGGCCTTCCTTCCTCTTCGTGACCCTTGAAGAAGAAAGGAGGCCAAAAGATCGACACTCGAGCGATCGCAAACAGAAGCTAAGTTGCACTGAACCTTTATTTGTGCTACGCTTCTTCTTTGAGGTTATCCTCTCGAAATGTCACGCCTTTGTATGAGAAACCTGCACGCCAGGGGCTCTCCCACGATCGGCAACGCCCTTGCCCTGTTTCGAGTCCGCTCAACAGCTCAAGTGGCTGCGTCGAGAATGGCAGAGTAACCTTCTGCGATCGACAACACCCTCGATTCTGACTCGAGTCAAGCTCAACAGTTCGAGCGGCCGCGTTCGGAACAGAAAGGTGGCTCGTCCGCAAGACGCTGCATTCGGCAGGCCTCGGGATCCGTCCCCAAAATGCCGCTAGGGGCTTTCGCGCCGGCAAGCCTACCCGATCGACGAGGGGCACACATACAAAGAGGAATTGAACGGGGAAATAACATGCATGAAAATTGAGCGTACTTCAAAGTTATATTACATCACATCATAGCTGCGGTTCTAACTAAATATAAAATTTGTCTTGGTCGGGAACCTGCAGCGGCGAAGAGGAACGGGATGCTCAATCCCGACGCTGGCTTTCCACCCTCTTGATTTCATCGATGCCGTTGGTGATGGGCTTGATGCGCTCCTTGAGCACCGTGAGGTCAACACCATCCGGCAAGCTCTTCATCGAGGCCGCGAAGTCAAGGTTGGGATTCCAATGCGCCACCTTGGTGAGGTCCTTGGTCACAACCCTCCTGCAAAGTCGCCGGGCCTCCTCGGCCTGAGTGGCCGTCCTGTTGGAGTGAAGATAGGCCAAGGCCCCGAGGACGCCCTCGAAGAACTGGGTCAGCTTGGCGTTGACGCCTCCGCTGCGCCGGGGCGACTCACGCTTGGCAGCCCCATGGTGGCCAATTGCGAGGTGACCTGTCCGGCGATGACCTCCAGATGGCTGATCCACTGCTCTCACCCACCACATATTCCTGGTGGGAGGCGGCCTGCTTGCCCGCAATGCTTCTCCTCCTCGAGGCTCCCGGTCGGGTCTCCTCCCGAGCCCCGCTCTCCCGACAAGCATCTTCTCGAGACCCTCCACCTTCAAATTTTGAGGTCTTTGATGGAGTTCTCACATCGGAGAGCTCCCCACCCCATCGATGATCGCTCCTTGCGCCTCTACCAACGCGCGGTTGAGCGTGTCCTTCTCGCCGGACAGCTTGAGGGCCTGCTCCTTCAGCTCGTCCCGCTCCGCTTCCAGCTCCTTCACCTTGCCGGCATGGGCCAGAGCCTGGGCATCGAGTGCCTCTTTGTGCCTCTGCTCCAGCTCGCGGGTCCATCCTGCGACAAGGGCCTCGAGCTCCTCATCCTTGCCGCGGAGCGTCACGCTAAGCTTCGCTTCACGCGCGGAGAGGTATTCTTCCAGAGAGTCCAAGGCGGCTTGATGCTGGTTCCGGGCGGCTTCGACTGCGGCAGCCAAGTTCGCCGCCTCTTCCTGGGCCTTCTCGACGTCGGCCATTTTCATGATGAGCTCCACGTCGCGCTTGGCCAACTCCTCCTGGAAGGCCCTCTGCTCCTTGCGAGTCTGGTGGAACCAGGTCTGCGTCTCAGTGACGCGCGCCTTGAAGTCCACCTCCGCATTGTCCACCGTCGCCATCCTGGACTTAACCTTGTCCAGGCGGGCACGGTAGAGCGATTGGAGCTTCCGGAAGTCGGCCCCCATGGCGCGGAAAGATGTTTTTCCGAGAATCGCCGCCGCCAACGCCTCGACTCATCAACCACCTCAAGCCCGGTGGCGGCAAGCACCTCGCCACAAAGGCTTCCTTCAAGGGCGCCCATCTTGACGCCCCTAGAAGATGGACGAAAAGATCGTCGCCCACCTTCAGATATCTGCCGGTGCCCGAGGTTGAGGAGGAGGGGGGCTGGTCACCCGCCACCTCTTCCTCGGCGGAGGCCTTGCCGGCCTCACCGGCAGGTCCACCGGTGCCCTCGGCAGAAAGCCTCGCTGCCGCCTTGGCACCCCCGCAGTGGCGTCCTCGGCGGCACCCTTGGCGGCTTGCCGGGCGGCGGCCTCATCAAGATCTTTGGCGGCCTCCTCGGCGGCAATCCTGCTGACTCCGCCATGCCTCCTCAACAATGTCTCCCACGACGTGTCCACGCCCTCCATGTCTGCTGAAGGAGGGCCTGCAGCAATGGGGGCGATGAAGCCAAGAAAAGAATAAGGGAAAAACAAAGACGAAGGACAAAGCGACTCACCAGGCTGTGGCCAGTGAAGTGAAGTCCCCTCTCCGCCAAAGATTTGGCGCCATGCAGAGAGTCACCAAAGACCCAAGTTCCCCTCTTCCTCCATGGGTGTAGGCTCCATGCACGATGCCCTTGCCGGGAAGCCTCAAGCGGCGCGTAGTCGATGGGGGTGGTGTTAGGAGCAGCCCTCTGTGGCTCCTCCCGCCGCCTCCCTCCTACAAACCCGACAAGGTCAGCGCCATAGCATCGAGCGCCACCACATGTTGAGTAAGAGGAGGGTGACGAACTGTTGGGGGGCTGCGTCGGGGTCAGCCGTCTCGGGCTGCTCAAAGACCACCAAGTGGTGTCTCGAGGCCCCACTGGGCTGACCGCCGCCAAGGTCCTCGCCTCTTCGCCCTCCGGGCCAACGCTCTGCCTCCCCGCAAAGCGAAAATGGATCAAGACAAGTGACCCGATCCAGAGAAGTGGAAATGACAAGAAGGAACGAATACTTACTCGTCAGCCTGCCTCCTCCTCTTCCACCAGCTTCCTTTTCCTCTCCGGCCGAGAGACCCGAGATCAAAGGGAGCTCCGCATCATCATCCGAATCAACGCCGCCAAGGAGGTGAAGAAGGGGCGGGTTTGTCTTGGCGCTACCGATGAGGAAGGGGGTCGCCTTCTTCTTCCCAGCCGCCTTCATCAGCCCCTTCGCCACCGTGGCCCTCGTGGTGGCGCCTGACCTCCAGGTCAATTGAGGTCACAGAGCCCTGCTGGCCGGACTGCTCGCCGAGCCAGCCCACCGCAGACTCGCCCTCTTCCCCGATTGGCGTCGAGCCGCCACGCCACGTCCTCCTCCTCCGACGACTCGTCGGCCGCCTCGACAAGCGGAGCTCCAGCGCCGACGCTGCTGACCTCCCGGTGGCCGCCACCCACAGAGTGAATCGCTTCCTCCGCAGCCTGCCGCGGCCTTGTCCTCCACACCCCGGTCTTGCCGGCCTCCATGGCAAGTCAGGCCTCCCTCGCCTGGTGGCGATGTAGTCCAGCTCACCGGTGGTGTCCATGACAAGCCACCGCTCGGCGTCGGCATTGACGATACCTCGATCAAGGAGTCAAAGAATTGTTGCACATACGCATCCGTCGGCTCCTGCCCGGCTCGGGACAGGGTGCGGCGTTGCGATCCGGCATCATGGCGATGATCTCGACCGGCGTGAATTATTGCACAACGGAACTACTCCGCCGCAACTTGAAGAACGACCCTTGATGGCCTTTGCCGACTTTTGCGGCAGTCCTCGCGACCTTGCCGGTCCGCTCAATCTCACCGTCGCGACTCCACATCGAAATGGAAGAGCCATCGATAGAAGTGGGCATGCGCCATCACCGTGAAGTTGTGGTCGAGGCCGTATGAGCCGCATAATGTCACCGGGTTCGTAAAAGCCAGGCTGGCCTCCCTTGTTATGTAACGGGCGATCCGGCGGTGAATGAAGTCCGCCCGATCATTTCCGTGGTGATCCCAGCCCGGTCACCGGAGGATCCCGGTGGTGGCGACAGAAGCCTCTTGTCGGCAGATCAACATCACCCTGGGCCACGCCGCAGACCGGGCGGCGTCCGACGGACCTTGCGTAATTCCGCGGGTCTTCATCTTCAATCTAGCACCACCGCCACGCCATTCATCCCACCTCCTTCATGGCGCCATCCGGCACGCCTTGGATCTTGAGACCAGGCGACGATCCGGAGATGGCGCCCGGCTGGATTCGAGGAGAGAAATAATGGCGGAAGAGTGCCGTGTTAACAGATTCGCAAAGCCTTCGCAAAGATGCGCGAAGAGAGCCAGGCACGCCACCGCATTCGGAGTGAAATCCAAGAGGCGAAAGCCGAAGGTGTGCATAATGTCGCAGAAGAAATCAGAGAAAGGAGGGCATAACCCGCAAGAAAAGTAATGAACAAAAAAGGGATACCGATTTGGAGCAGGATCGGCGCAAGTAGCAGGAATGACGCACGTCGCCGGGTGCCCCGAATTCTCTCCCCCCGTCTTCACTCCCCATAAGGGCTTGAAGGAGGCCAGGAGTTCATGAACACCAATCGATGAGGGGATGAAGAAGGCGGATTTCGGCCCGTCCCCGACAACAGGTTTCCTCCAGGCTCCACAGTCCCAGAGCTCTTAGCCACCCCCTTGCCCTTGGCGGATTTGGGCGCCATGGCGGCCAAGAAGTTTAAAGGAGTGAAGAAGGAGGGTGGCGAAGCAGCGACGGCGGGCGACGGCGAAAGGCTTAGGAGGGAAGGAAGAGAGGAAACGGCGGCTCTGAGATTGGAAAAGGTGCGAGAGGGGAGGAGAAAGTGAGCAGCGTGCCCACGGTTATTCCTTCTTATGGGGTAAAACGCGGGCCGCCTCCTTTCACATTAACTGTGACGTGACGCATGCGTGCAGAGCCCAGCCCCACGCATGCCGCCCACGTCACGCACGCCTCCCCACGCCGAGCCACACGCGGGAGGCGCGGGAAGCACAACGCGCGAAAAGACTTACCGCGGTAAAAACCACCCTGCCTGCTCACAAGACCGCTTTTTGGGCCTAGCCTAACGACGCGATTGCGCTTTACGCAGGCCCAGGCCCGGGCTCTGTCGGTGTACAAAAAGATGGGTACACTTTTGTACCCCTATAACTGCAGTAATCGCAGTTCTGAGCCGCTGGCACCACCACACCGAGCAAGGCAAGGGAGGTGAGCCGAGGTAAGGACGGCACGAAAGGAGCAGAACGACGCCAAGATCAAGACCACAAAGAGCAAAGGACGAGGCGGACCCCGGCAAGATCCTTGCCAGGGCGGTTTTAGCAAACCCGCAAGACCCTTGCCGCGCCGCCGCCCCACACCTCGCAAAGCGGATCACCCTTGAGTCCACCGCCCCCATGGGGCAAGGATTCGAGACATCCTGTGGTGGTATGCGCATCTTTGCGAAGACATCCAAGATCGACATACACGATAGAAGATTTACGACCCTTGGCGGGATCCCAGCCAAGGAGGACTGATAAGGCCCCGGCAAGAGCCTTGCCGGATGACAAGAAGCGCCACGGCAAGACCCTTGCCGGGGCCCCGGCAAGACCCTTGCTGGGGCTACGGCAAGGCCCTTGCCAAGGACGCTCAAGGGGCCACCATCGGGCCCGCGCCAATCAAACCTTCACCGCCGTTCGCATGCAGCTGCCGACCCAACCAGCTGGGCAAGCACCTGCGTGGCGGCAAGCGGATCTTCGTGGAGACCCACCGCTGCGCCACCTCACCGTCACCTACATGGCACCACGGGTACCATCGCTGTATGCCGTGGTTTACATCGAAAGGGAGCGGCGACGGACGAGACAGGCTCTCCCCGCCCCCGATAAAGCAAGGACACCTAAGCAAGATGCATTAATGGCACCTTGTCATGTAATGCGAGGGATAAACTCATATCATCAGCATTCTTTCCACCTCCTGTGTGCCACTGTGGCGACCCCTTTCCCTATAAAAGGAGGCCCAAGGTGACCAGGAGGAGGATTCGGCTTTTTGGAGCTCCTCACGCCCATTGCTAGTTCAAGAACACCAGATAAACAAACCACCAAAGCAGGAGTAGGGTTTTACGTATCCTCGCGGCTCGAACCTGGATAAAGAGACCGTGTGCTATCTGTCTGATCCGCTCTTCTCACGACCCCCGCGCCCTGCAACCGTAGTAGGGATTCTTGTGATCCCATAGGTGTCGTTCCTACACCGACAGTTGGGTTGCCCGGCTCGTGTGCTTACTACCTTACGTTCTGCTCTATCGGCTAGGGTAGTAAAGGGAGAACTACTGCGATTGTGTTTCCGGTTCACCTGGTTAAACACCTCAGTAGAGAAAGCCGAAAACTGGCTGTCACGATGCGGTGAGAGCTGGTCAACCACTCGGCGACTTATTAAAATATTTTGTGATTTTTTTCCGTGTAACACGAAGGACCATTTTCCGGTCACCTATGTAGCACAGCCGTATTCGGATAACCGCGCACATACAAGGGGCTATATCATAGACCCACCTTCAAACTCCTATGGCTAAGTGAAGGTGTTAAAGCCCTATAGTCTGATTGCCTAGTTCGCCGCACTGACACCTCCTTCATGGACCAAGACGTTGGGTCAAGTGTAGTCAGTTGCTATTCCAAACACCCCCGCATTATATGCGAGGGGGCTGAAGCCAACGACTGTCAAACTTTTAGATTACAGATACACGGCCGCGCAGGAGGAAATACCTTTCAGGCAAAAGGTATAAATATAACATAGCCTTAATATATCATAATATTGTTATCACAATTCCAATACATTCACTCAAACATAATATCTTTCGAGCACTGACCCTCTATTAAGCGGGCGCCCTCTAGGACATCCCCAAAATATTGCTCCGGCGTGCGATGGCCCTTGCCCCCGGGTGGGCTCTTCGCTACAACATCGGCGGCCTTTATTTTTTCCTAGTACGTCTTGACGTGGGCAAAGGCCATCCGTGCACCTTCAATGCACGCCGACCGCTTAACGGCGTCGATACACGACACCGCATTAACAAGTCGCTACACCAAACCGAAATAACTGTTCGAAATTGGCTCAGTTGGCCACAGCCGGACCACGACTTCCTTCATGGCAGCTCCGGATACCTTGTGGAGCTCGGCCACTGGGCCATTTGTTCGTTCAACAACGATGGGCGCTCTGGCACGTTGAATTGTGACCAGAAAAGCTTCTTCACTGCACGTCCGTCTTGCGCTTGGTAAAACTGTGCTGCATCAGCGACACTCTTCGGCAGGTCCAAAAATGAGTCTGGAGAACTCCACAGTTGATTAAGCAGGGCATACTTCGAATCGCCGAATTTAGTCTATAATAGAAAGGGCTTACCAGCCGCTATCTCCCCAGCTTGCCGGAGCTCCTCCCGAGATGCTCTAGACTCGGACCCTCTCGTGCCTTTTGCAAAGCCTTGTTGAGTTCGGCTGCCTTGGCTTTGTTATCCTTCTCGAGTAATTCGAATTGACCAGTGGCGTCCTTCAGCTCTCGCGCCATGGTAGATATTCTATCCTCACACTGGCGCCGAGCAGCTTGTTTGGCCTTTAAATTAGCAGATGCCTTCTTGACAGCCGCATTGCTCACTCTGGCTTGCGACTTGGCCCGGGCAAGTTCAGCCCAAAGGGTCTCAACCGCAGCAACACCATCTACAATTATGCATGCCCCAAAGATATAATTCTCACCAGGCTCATATTATTATACATGCATAAACCGACCGCCCTAAAACATACCTTGTGCCTCGTCGAGCCGCCTATTAACAAGAGTAATGTCCTCATCCACGACTCAGCCGCTTTAAATCTGCAACTTCCGCAAAGATGGGCAAAGTGGTCGCTGACATAACAAATTGTTTTCAAGTTAATTATGTCATTTCTTGATCATATCTTTTTGATCCTCTGATCGCCTCCCTGTGGAAGCCGACCAGAGCCTTAGGGGCTACTATCTATGCACAGGCGCATTCTGCATGTAAAGCGTGGTTAAGATATTGCATTACATACCTCAAAGCCTCTTAGTAGGCCCGTGAAGGCTTCATTCAATCCGCTTATTGCGGAGAGAATCCTCTCAACTACCGTACCCATTAAGGTACGATGTCCCTCTGAGATGGACGCATTTTGCAGCATGTCCATCAACGTATCCGGCGCCTCCGGATTCCTGGAAGCGGCTGCGGTACAAACTCCCTTCTAAGGGATATGTTCACTCGACCCTAGAGTCGTCTTCGGCTGTAAACCGGATAGTCCAGGGCCTTTATTGTTGGTTCCCGTAGGGTCTGCACACCCCGGACCCTTGACAATCGAAGTATCACCTTCGGACGCTGCCTTCATTGCCCCTCACACCACTTGATGATCGGGAGGGACCGTCCGGGATGGCACCTCGAAGTCGTCCGCCCTAAGGGGCGAGGAAGCATGTGGAGGCGTCTCGCTTTCCATCATCTCCGGAAGCAGGTCACCCGAGGAGGAGGACTGTTGAGGAAGACTGCCTGCCGGACTGCAAACATATATTAAAGGTGTTACCCTTGTAACCTGAAAAGAATGAGATATATCTAAAATACCCTTGTTCACTTATGATTCAGCAAAAGGCTTGTCTTTACGGAGGAACTGTGCGGCGACGTCGCGTTCTGAACCCAAATGATCTGACGGGGACATCTTCCCTCTCTTGGGATCCTCCACCTCCAAGTCTTCAGAGCGGTCCTTTTCTTCCCATCAGGAGAAGGGATATCAGCCTTTTCTTCCCCTTCGTCTTCAGAAGAGGGAGTTCCAGACTCCCGGGACATAGCGTCCGGTATACCTTTAGAGTGGAGGCCACTTTGGGCCTTTTGCTCTCCTCTTTGTCCTCCTTCACGGTGCTCGACATAATACGGGTCAAGATCCTTGCCAACATAGGATCAGCTGAGTCTTGGGGAAGTGGAGCCGAACACCTAATTCGTTCCGCTTTCTTTATCCATCCCTGGTCGAAGACAGGTTTCTCAGTATATTGATACGGGATAATAAGCTAAGATGTGTTCAGGAATCAAGTGCTTACCGAGGTATCCGGATGGTTGCAGTCGAGGCCGATGTCCTCGGTTGTGTCCGGCCACTGCTTTCGGGTCCCAAAGAATAACTTCCACATCCCTTTGTGCTTGTGCCGAAGAAGTGCTGAAGGGTCCGTGGTCCTTCCGGATTGAACTCCCACATGCGGAGAGGTCGCCGCTGACACGGTAGGACCCGGCGGACTAGCATTACCTGGATCACGTCGATGAAGCGGGTGCCCTTTTCAAGAAGGCTCTGGATATGGCTTTGCAGCGTCTGCACTTCGTCAATTGATCCCCAGTCCAGCCCCTTATTAATCCATGATGCAAGTTGTAATGGAGGGCCAGATCGAAACGTAGGTGTAGTTGTCCACTTGGTACCACAGGGTTCAGTCATATAAAACCACTCCCACTGCCATAGGTTGGAAGTTTCCGTGAAAGAGCCCTTTGGCCAAAAAGTATTGGCGAGCTTGCTCACCATAGCACTGCCACACTCCACTTGCTCCCCGTCGACTAACTTCGGCTTCACATTAAAGATATTGAGCCATAAGCCGAAGTGTGGGGGAATGCTGAGAAAGGCCTCGCACATGATAATGAACGCCGAGATGTGAAGAAAGGAATCTGGAGCTAGATCGTGAAAATCTAGCCCGTAATAGAACATGAGGTCACGAAACGAAGGGGTGGAGAGCGAACCCTAGCCCCCGGAGGAAGTGGGAGATGAATACGACCCTCTCACCGGATCTGGGTGTAGGAATAACCTGCCCCTTAGCATAGTGGAGAATTTCCGCAGTTAGATACCTTGCCTCCCGGAGCTTCACGATATCCTCCTCCGTGACAAAGGAGGCCACCCACCGGCCTTGAGGGATGGGTCCGGACATGACTGGGAGGCTAGAAGCGATTAAGTTGAAACCTGGGTGCTGGAGCTCGAGGTTGGAAAAGTTGAGGAAGAGGTAGGCGTAGAGGAGAAGGACGGGTCCGTGCCCCTTTATAAAGGCGATGAATATCGAACGCCTCCTCTTGGGCCTTAAAACTTGCCTATTCCCAAGGAATCATGCCAATGGGGCGGTTGGATTACCCACGCCCGTATTGATGAGAATCCCGCAACAAGGGGACACGATCTCTCCTTTGACAAGACGTGCCAATAAAACCGCATCTTGAAACATGGAGCGGGAGGCTAAAAAACGGTTCGAAAAAATGACCGGGCAGTGACGTGTTGTCACACTACAAAAGCTGTCAGTAGATTGGACTCATGAAATATTATACTCTCTGCATGTGTGTATGGTACGTGTTTTGCAGAGCCAGACACGTTTTCTATGTTTGAAAGTTGTTTTGGAGTATTCGGAGGAGGAACCCGCCTTGCAATGCCGAAGACAATCTGCGCGCCGGACACATCGTCATTGAAGCCTGGTTCAGGGGCTACTGAGGGAGTCCTGGATTAAGGGGTCCTCGGGTGTACGGACTATGTAACATGGGTCGGACTAATGGTCTACGAAGATATAAGACAGAAGACTTCTTCCCGTGTCCGGATGGGACTCTCCTTTGCATGGATGGCAAGCTTGGCGTTCGGATATGTAGATTCCTTCCTTTGTAAACTGACTCTGTATAACCCTAGGCCCCTCCGGTGTCTATATAAACCGGAGGGTTTAGTCCGTAGAGGGCAATCACAATCATACAGGCTAGACATCTAGGGTTTAGCCATTACGATCTCGCGGTAGATCAACTCTTGTAACCCTCACATTCATCAAGATTAATCAAGCAGGAAGTAGGGTATTACCTCCATCAAGAGGGCCCTAACCTGGGTAAACATTGTGTCCCCCGTCCCCTGTTACCATCGAACCTAGACGCACAATTCGGGACCCCCTACCCGAGATCCGCCGGTTTTGACACCGACATCAGGCACTTGTAATGTCTGGCAAATCTCACTCAAAGTACACGTGCAAGTTATGCTCATCCTCCAAATGGCAGACGAGACAGGTGGCCTGAACCTCCAGATTCATTATGTTTTCGTTACACCATCTTGCTAGGAGCTCTTCGCCAACCTCCATGTAAAAGAAAGGACTTTCGGGGAGGGGAGGTGAGGGGGCCAGGACACGACCAAATGGTCTTCCAGCCTCAAGCCTGTCATGCCAACAATGCTTGATTGAAAAGACTGAAGTTCCTAAACTTAAGCCCACCTTGTTGTTTTGACCTCATCATTTTGTCTCATGCATACCAATGGGTTTTCATTTCATTTTTCCACACCCTAATAAAAGTTTCTAACCGTATAGATTAGATCATCGCATACCCCCGAAGGAATTTTGACCACACTCATAATATAGGTAGGGATAGCTTATCAACAGACTTAATCAAAATCCGCTTCCCATCTTGTGTCGGGTGGCCATCAAAGGAAAATAGTCATTTTGTGAGCTTAACTTGTAAATTCTGGAACTTCCCCTTAGTCACCCTCCTATCCGGTGTGGGCAAGTGATGAGGACATGACTACCTTGGATACAACCAATTTTTTTTCCGCATGTGTATATATTTGAGGTGATTTCTAATAAAAGTTATGTAATGATTTATTTATGTTATCCGGAATAAAAATACTTCACCTATTTTTATTTCATGCCTAATTGCAGAATTATTGGACACTTGTAAAAATCATGTGTGAAGATAAAAGAAAAGGAGATGATTATGTGTTGTTCAAGAAGTTCTCTCACGTCACTTTTGGTCCAAAAGAAGTTAGATACTAACTCTATCATGTTCTGGACTCAGATTCAGACTGCACATACATAGCTGACTTTAACCACTTACAACTTGTAGGAATGAAGTATGTCTACCGGGGGGTGGGGGTGAATTGGGAGTTTTAAAATTTCTTCCGAAAACTTCAAAACTCTCGGAACCTAGTAGCAGAGTGAATGAAAATAGTGTATAGTGAGCGAGTGAAATTATAAACATCCATAGAGAGAAATCACATGATTGAAACATATCATACAACACTATGCGAATATAATGAAGAGAAGTAGAGGTGACCAGTGATGCTCGATGGCGACAAGGTATTTGGTATACCAGTTCGCCCTTCTGCAAAAGGACAACGTTTGGTTGGAGGGGTTGTGATTTAACACATAAGATAAACTCATTTCGCCCTATTCTCCTCGACAATTGGTTCGTCAACAAATGCCGATCACTCGTGGTAGATACTTGAGGTGATCTCCGAACCTTTACAGATTTCTTCTTCTAGAACCATAATCACTCTTGCTCTCTAAAGAAATTGACACCTAACCGTCTAGAGAGTTTGCAGCTCTCAAGAGTAATAGGTGGAGCGTACTCGACTTAGATTCAAGTGATGCTAAACCACTATCTAATGTTTCGGCTTTGGGGTTTTTCTCTACGTGGATGTTAAACTCAAATCACTCAGGAGAGAGGGTTGCTCACACAATCTTCTTGGAATTACACACAGCAGCCAACGAACAATGTTGGTGCGGGTGGCTATTTATAGCCGTAGCCTTCCCTGATGAGAAATGACCATTCTGGACACATGGTCCAGCCAATGGTCAACCTACACATTCTCAATGGTCAAATTTTGGAAGAAACGGTAACATTACTTGAGGAACAAGTAATGCTAACTCCTTGATCCAAATTAAATCTCTCGCGGGGAAGAAGAAGAACATCTCTGGCTGGTGAGTATCAATTCGAAGCACAAAGAGATTTCTCTCTCAACTCATGTAGGATTAGGTTTAGCATCAGAGAATCAAAGCTTCGAACATTATACCCCTCTTGATAGTACTATGGTCCTATGAATCAATAAGGAGAAATAAGAACAATGAAATAGATGCTACGTCTTCATCTTGTATTCAACTTCTCGGCCACAGTCAATTTCTTCGGACAGACATCGAACCAATTGCTTTGCGTCTACAATTTTTTGGGGGTCAATCTTGACAGCATATTCTCGGAGATAATCCTCTCTGTCTCTCAGGAGATTATCTTCGGAGTTTGTACAAAACTCCACATGACTCTAGGGACCTGTTACTCTGTGTGCACTAGCAAACACATCAGCCCCTTACTATTTATGACAACAAACTCCAAAACATAAGGAGGCAAATTATTGCACCACATCCAGACTCCGGAATGAGTGAATCTTCTATTGTTGGAAAGCTTATCTCGTGTATTTTTTAACACAATTGGACTCACCTTCAAATTCCTTCAATGCAACACTGCTAATCTGAGTCAAAATCTAAGTCAAAAGGTGTTGTGTCACCTTCACATGGGCCCATTGGCCCTGTAAAACCTAGGGTTGTGTTTTGGCTGCCCTGAGACGTCCTTACACCCCCTTGGCCGCCACCCCTTAGTCCTATATAAGTAGATCAATCCAGTAGCATTTTCCTTGGGTTTTGTTTAGTTTAAAGGTAGCCGTTGCAACTTTATGTACATCATTTGTGTCCAACGACCATTCCATGATCTCTTTCAGAACCCTACTTTTATTAATACTTCATATATATTCGCAATATTTATATTGCTTATCATAGTCTTGCTCGTTCTTTGATTGCTTACAGGAATATACCTTCGTGGTTAGGCTGATCGTGCTTCTAGCATCATGAGTAGCCTTTAGGAGATTGGTTTAGTGATTGCTAAGGTGCAACATGGCCGCATGTTATAGTCAGATCATCAAAGTCGTTCTCCACCAAATCTATAGTTATCATCTCATCGAAAGATTGAGACACCTTTGCCCTATCAGGTGGTATTGGGGCACCAAACCGAGTTACAATATTTTCATGTGGTTTATTTCTTGTGATACTATTTTGGCTTTATATTTAACAACATATGAGAAGTTACCCATGTATAAATGTGTCACATGTGCAACAACTTAGGGAAGTAAAAAGTAGATGACATATACATATATGATACGTCTCCAACGTATCTATAATTTTTGATTGTTCCATGCTACTATATTATCTGTTTTGGATGTTTAATGGGCTTTATTATACACTTTTATATTATTTTTGGGACTAACCTACTAACCAAAGGCCCAGTGAAAATTGCTGTTTTTTTTGCCTATTTCAGTGTTTCACAGAAAAGGAATATCAAACGGAATCCAAACGGAATGAAACCTTCGGGAGAGTGATTTTTGGAACAAACGCAATACAGGAGACTTAGAGTGGACGTCAAGAAAGAAACGAGGAGGACACGAGGCAGGAGGGCGCGCCCAGGGGGGTAGGCGCGCTCCCACCCTCGTGGGCTCCTCGTGGCTCCCATGACTGACTTCTTTCGCATATATATACTTATATACCCCGGAAACATAAGAGAGCACCACGAAACCCTATTTCCATCGCCACAACCTTCTGTACCTGTGAGATCCCATCTTGGGGCCTTTTCCGGTGCTCTGCCGGAGGGGTAATCAATCACGGAGGGCTTCTACGTCAACACCATAGCCTCTCCGATGATGTGTGAGTAGTTTACCACAGACCTACGAGTCCATAGTTATTAGCTAGATGGCTTCTTCTCTCTCTTTGGATCTGAATACAAATTTCTCCTCGATCTTCTTGGAGATCTATTCGATGTAATTCTTTTTGCGGTGTGTTTGTCGAGATCCGATGAATTATGGGTTTATGGTCAAGATTATCTATGAACAATATTTGAATATCCTCTGAATTCTTTTATGTATGATTTGTTATCTTTGCAAGTCTCTTCGAATTATCAGTTTGGTTTGGCCTACTAGATTGATCTTTCTTGCAATGGGAGAAGTGCTTAGCTTTGGGTTCAATCTTGCGGTGTCCTTTCCCAGTGACAGCAGGGGCAGGAAGGCACGCATTGTATTGTTGCCATCGAGGATAAAAAGATGGGGTTTATATCATATTGCTTGAGTTTCTCCCTCTACATCATGTCATCTTGCCTAATGTGTTACTCTGTTCTTATGAACTTAATACTCTAGATGCATGCTGGATAGCGGTCGATGTGTGGAGTCATAGTAGTAGATGCAGAATCGTTTTGGTCTACTTGTCGCGGACGTGATGCCTATATACATGATCATGCCTAGATATTCTCATAACTATGCACTTTTCTATCAATTGCTCGACAGTAATTTATTCACCCACCGTAATACTTATGCTATCTTGAGAGAAGCCACTAGTGAAACCTATGGCCCCCGTGTCACAGCCCCAGATCTCTGTTGGTAATTAGTTGCATCTTCATCCATGTCATCATATTTAAATTTCAGTTAAACTTGAAATGGGGGTTTGATTCAAGCCCTAGCACTAAAGCAATTCAAATAGGTTTAAATTCAAAAATATTTTCAAAAACCCAAAGTGGTTTGCAAAATGTTCATGATTAATGGAAAAAGGTGAAAACCATATCCAGAGGTGATGGATATTTTTCCAAGGCATTTTTGGATTTTTGAATAAACCATATTGTATTTGAATTGGGGCATTTAAATACTATAAATATTTTGAATGCTCCAAAAATTCTGGTTTCAATTGTGGGCTTTTGGAATAATCCAAATAATGCCCCAATTTATCTCATGAGTTATAAAAAATGATTTGGTGTCTAAAACTAAATCAAAACAAACTACGTAAAATAGGAAAACAGAGTTAAATGGGAAAAGCAGAGAACTGCACTGGCCTCACTGCGCAGCCCACCCGGCCCAACCTTCTTTCCCTCCTCGCTGGCCCGGTTGGTGGCCCAGCCCACCAACCGAACGCCGCTGTCGCCTACCTCTGCCAAGAGGCAGAGGAGGGACGGGCGATCAAGGCCGAGCGCCGCCACCTCCCGCTTCCCGGCCACCTCCTGCTTCCCGGCCCCTACTAGACGACGCCACGGAGAGCCACGTGCCCTGGCTCTCTCACTCTCTCCCGACCCTCCCTCTCCTCTGCTCCCTCTCTCTCGCCTTGACCGAGCGGCCTCGTCGCCACCGTCGCTGCTCACGCTGACCACCGCCTCCTTACCTCCCGACATGCCCCCAAGCCCCGCCACTCCATCCTCGCCCTCCTCACTGGCCTCCCGACGCCGGAGCACCCCGAGGCGCCGCCCCGCCATTTTTTCCCCTTCTCGGACCCGCCGGACCTCATCGGCGAATTCGTCGCCCTCCGGTCGTTCCCGAGCCAGCCGAGCTTGCCGCCGACCTCCCGGTGAGCCCCGAGTCATTTCCCCCTCTTCCCCGACTCGTTTCCCCCCCCTCTAGCCACCGTCTCCACCTACGCTTCGCCGCCGCCGTGCCCGTCGCCACGTGGCTGGAGCCCCAATGACCCGGCCAACCTCACCACCGCCCTCACAGCACCAGGGACCCGTGGCGCCCTCTGTTTCCTCTAGCGCCCAGCATCAGGCTCGAGCTTCGCCGAGCTCCGTGACCCGCACAGGTCGCCGCCGGCGTCGATTCCGACCGCCCCGAGCTCAACCCACTTCACCAAGAGCCTCAGCTCATCCCCAGCTCCCCGTAGGTACCCTCCCCGACCCTTTTGGTGGCCGGAACATCGAAATGCACTTGCGCCGCAGCGCTCGCCCGTGACTAAGCATGACGCCGTGACCCGGACCCGGCGTGGGTTGACCTTGCCGGTTTGACCTCCCCCTCTCCCTCCCTGACATGCGGGCCCCGCCCGGCTAATCAAGTTAGATTAGTGTTAACTAAGTTAGGTTAGTTAGTTAGACACTGACCAGTGGGTCCCAGCGTCAGAGTTGACCTGGACAGCGGCCCTGTTGACCCGCTGACGTCACATTGACGTCAGGCTGACGCAATAACTAGTTTTCTGGAATTATTTTAATTCAGGAAATTTCAGAAAATACTCTAAACTTCTAAAAATCATATAAATTCAACCGTAACTCGGATGGAAATAATTTATATATGAAAAATGATCAGAAAAATATGAAGAATCTGTTTATGCCATGATCATGCATGTTTGAACAAGTTAACATCACTGAATAGGATGAATCATGATTAGGGTAATTTATGAAATAGCATTTGGAGTTGGAATTCAACCTTGTTTGAATTCCACTTCAAATAACTTGGATTATTATTGCATTAGGTGAATTCAGTACCTTAACATGATCATGCATCATATATGTGCATTGCATTGATTGTGCTCTCTCTTGTTTGCCGGTAATTGTCCCCTTAGGTGAGCGATGTACCGACGATGATTATTCGATGACACCGATGAAGAACTATTATCTTCGTAAGTGCTGTGCAAGCAAAACCCCCTTGTTCATTCCGATACAATCCCACTCTCTCGCTCTTGCTCTATTTTACTGCATTAGGACAACAACGAATCATGTGTTACTTGCTGCGGTAGCTGAACCCCTTGATCCTTTGCATGACCTGTCATTCCACAGTAATTAGATGAAACCCACTAGCATGAGTAGGAGTTGTTTGAGCCATGTTGTGCCTACTCATTTATGCTTGTTGTCATGCACTGCCATCGCTTAGAGTTGAGTCGGGTCTGATTCATCGGGAATGAATTGGAATGGTTGTGTGAACATGTCCTATTGTGTGTGAGCTAAGTGTGTGAACACGATTTGGTAAAGGTAGCGGTGAGAGGCCATGTAGGAGTACATGGTGGGTTGTCTCATTGCAGCCGTCCTCGTGAACTGAGATCTGTGTTTGTGATCCATGAAAGCAGTTACTACCACGCATTGGGCCGAAACCAATGGACCCTCTCGGCTTCTTGACCACCCTTGTCCTCATCCGGGAGTTGCAAGTAGTTTCGGTGTTTGTAGCATCTTTGGGGCCGCACGCAACGCTGACCTTAGGGGTGGGTTGTGTTGCGGTAGGCACCGTGGCCCGTGTACCGATTCGCCTGCTTGGTGTCTCGGGAACCTGCACACATCGTTCGGGGCTGTATGGGAAACCTCGGCCGGACTCCTGCGGATGGAACCCGAATAGGCGATAAACCTGACTTGGGATTTGTGTGTTTAGGTAGGCCGTGGCCGACACTCCACGTTGAGCTTCCGGCTTGAAGGTTGCCGAGTACATGTCGTGTAAACGGCGGTAAGTGGTGAGAGCGTGTGTGAAGAAGTACACCCCTGCAGGGTTTAATATAATCTATTCGAATAGCCGTGTCCACGGAAAAGGACTTCTGGGTTGCTTATATCAGTTCATAGACAAGTGAAAGTGGATACTCTAAAATGCGCAAGATAAGCGTGAGTGCTATGGATGGCGTTCTCGTGGGGAGACGGGAGCGGGTCCATAGTGGTGTATTGATATGGTGAATATGCGGACTGCAGCGCCACCTCAAAAGAGTTACTTGCGATCGTAGTTCAGGATAGCCACCGAGTCAAAGCTGGCTTGCTGCAACAAACTCCACCACCCCCTTTTGATAATGATGCATATGTAGTTAGTTACGATGTAAGTCTTGCTGAGTACAATTGTACTCACGCTTGCTTATTTTATGTTTTGCGAGAGACGTCGGTCTCGCTTAGTAGTTCCGCTTGGACTTGACGTTTAGCTTGTTACCTCGACTACGATCTTGTGCCTTCGCGGGATCTGGTAGATAGTCGTGCTTCTCAGCCCTTTTCATTTATCGTTATGCGTACTCGAGACATGATTAGCTTCCGCTTGTGCTTTGACTTGTATGCTCACGAGTGTTGGGTCATGAGACCTATGTTTGTAATATCTCGCTCTTGAGCCTAATGAATAATATTTGAGTCGTAGAGTTATGTTGTGATGCCATGTTGTATCTACGCATATTGAGCATAATGTGTGTATGTTTGAAATGCTTGGTATGTGTGGGATCCGACAAACTAGTTGTTTATCCTTGGCAGCCTCTCATATGGGGAAATGTAGTCTCGTGATTCTCGAGCGATAGTAGTCCGCCATGACCGGTTCACCGAGTCCTGCTAGCCCAAAGACTACCGCTTGGACACTTGATCGGGCCGGGCATGTGTTTCATTTCGTTCCTATGTCATCCCCTCGGGAAATGTCACGCGGTGTTATTCGAGTCCTGCCTAGCCTCACATGCCCGGATACCGGAGTCCTCATAGCCCTGCTACAGCCGAATATATATACGTTGATGACCGACATGCTCGATGTGATTCATGTATGCCTGTCCCCATAGGTTAGCGCCGCTTTGGGTTCACGACTAGCCATGTCGGCCCGGGTTCTTTGTCATATGGATGCTAGCGACACTATCATATCGTGAGCCAAAAGACGCAAACGGTCCCGGGCCATGGTAAGGCGACACCTGTGGGAATACCGTGCGTGAGGCCGCAAAGTGATATGATGTGTTACATGCTAGATCGGTGTGACTTAGGATCGGGTCCCGACAGCGTTGGTATCGAGCCTGTTGCTGTAGGATTACCAAGCCAAAATGGTCGAAGTTGAGTCTAGAAATGCTTTATTTATGTAAGGGAATTGATTGTGGAAGGGAACGTAAGGCTCTTTTTACTCCTTATACCTCATGGCCTTCTGATCTGAGTCATCCTCTTCTCTTCTACGGGGTTAAGAACTAGGCTTCTCATCTATCTATTAGGATGACGTGTTACTAATCCATAGACCTATAAGATTGTTGGATTTAATCCCCCGTTCAGTTCCTACTACTCCTGTATGATAACTGTTGATCTCAGAATCTTGTTATGATGTTGTTGAGTGGTTATGCCACCATTCTTGCAGGATGTCTCAAATCATTTTGAGCATTTACAGCCGTTATCTTTGTCCGAGTCATCCCAGGTCTCTAAATAGTCCGATGCATTTGCAAGTCCTTCCTTCCGCTTTCCAATGTCCTTTTTGGGCCAGATTAAGCACACCAACCAGTCAGTCGAGGTACCCCATTGCCTCGACATATATGTGGAGTTATTATTATGACCTTAGGTGTTTAGGAAGTCACCTAGCAATTTAGCAATGCTTTTGTATCCCCGATGTGATGATTCTGGCCATTATTCTTGAAAGCATCCCGTGATGCCATGTAGTAGTAGGTATTCTACTCCTGGGTTGCTGAACCCGAGATTCATCCTACTTCATGTTGTTAGTATTTGCTAATGCCCTTAGGATATTAGTAACCTTGCGATAGTCCTCAAGGTCCGTGGTATTTCCTTCTTCCAAATACTACGAACCGCTTATGGCAGAAGTTCTTTTGAGCCAAAAGATCACAATAAGAGTGCTCTTGAGGAGTTCTCCATTCATAATTGTGACTCTGCCAGTTCTACTTTCTGCATGGATTATCCGGAAGAAATGTTGAGCTTCGTTCGACATACTGATCTGTGCATCCACAACTCAGGAAGTTATATGTTCCTCGAGTTGCTCTCTTGATTGCATTCTCGACCTTCATCTATCAATTGATAGCCAAGGGTATGTGTGCATTTGTGTTCATCGATGCATTTTGTCCTTGTGGTCCGTCAAGCCATTCTATTCAGAATGACTAGGAGAAACAAACTCCAGTACCTCATCCATTTCCAGGATTGGGTCAAAGTAGTTGTATCCCGCAGATCAAATGCCAATCCAGCTTTTGTTCTGTTCTACCTTGGAGTGTTACCACCTTTATGTCAAGAGTGTCATGGGAATTGCACAACCTCCTAGGAATTCTTGACGCAGTGATACTCTCGCTATCATTATTCATTCCTCGGTTCCGTGTTGTTGTAACCGGAATGCCGGCAAGTGAATTGTGATGTGTGAAATCAATACCCCGAGCAACTCGTTGCTTGGTAGTGAATGGACAATATTCTCATTCTTAGCGTGTTGGTTATTAAACCATCATCCTAAGATTGACCGTGCTACCTAGTCCTTATTTCTGGTGCACTCCTCGATTGATGGGTTAGGATCTTGTCAAGTCCTCACTCATCGGATCATATCGTCTTGCCCTCAAAAGCAAGATTGCTCTCGAGCTTAGTAACATACCAGCGGTTCGTGACTTTCCAAATATCTTCTTGGAAGTGTTACCGGGTTGTTCCCTGACCGTTATGTTGAGCTCGTGATCAAGTTGGTTTCTTGTGAACCACCCTTCTCCAAGAATCTGTGTTGGATACCCCCGAGCTAGTTGGTTAAGCTAGACAACAACTTGGAGAGTTGGAAGATAAAAGCTTGTCCAACTTAGTTCGCTCCAAAGGGATATTCTTGTGTAGTGTGTGTTGAAGAGGGATGATATCTTCATCGATTGGTCCTCGTGATCAGTTGTTGGATCTATTGTCCTACCAATTCTTTGACTTGAGTATGGGCCATTGTCAAGTCAAATCATAACCAACGATATCCGTGATGTTGTCTTACTGCGTGGTTGATCCTTCGAGCATACACCATTATATCTTTTGGTCGACCAATGCTATCACCGTGTTCACATGATGGTGGAAGTCCAAAGTGATATGGAAATTCCGATAAGTTGTCATTGAGCCCATCAAGAGCATTTTGTCTCCCCCATGAGTCATGTTGAGCATCAACCTAGTATTGGAAAGTTGTGTAAGCATTTCTTCGTGTTTCATTCATGAAGCCTATGCTTGGATGGAAGAAGTGACTTCCTCGAACTCACGTGCATTTGGTGTAAGTTGCCGCCGTGAAGTTGAGAAGGGTTTGTTTTGCCTCCTCTGGAATCGTCCCAAGTCAGTCATGCACGTGCGAAGTATTCTATGGCATGACAGACTGATCATCGTCATTTCATATGAATTCCATAGCACACCAAGCCACTGATTGGTTTGTTCAAGGAGAAGAAGTTCCTTCTTAAGACCGCGGCTTATACCAGGACTTCAATATCCTTGATTATGGTTCCCCACCTGAACTCGGTAGTGTTTTATTATAAGACTACCATGTGGTCATGCTTGTCTAGGACAACATGTTCACGTGTTTGTAGCAAAACCAGCTCATGTTTTGGAGCTTGCTATCGTAGTTCATATCCCGAGATTCTCGCAACGCCATCTCATCGAATTGTGTTGCAAATTTTCTTTTCGCATATGCCGAAGTCTGAAATATCCTAACACCAACCAGATCTGAATCTCGGCGGATATGATGGTTGGAACATTCAACAGCTTGCATTTCGTTCCCAGCTTGCACCGTCCGTGTGCTATCTCGCTATAGACTGTCTTCTTAGCAATTCTTGTCAAGGTTTATCTTCAAAAGTGGACTTACCATGGGTTCCCCCCCCCCCCATCTTCGATGATAAGCAAAATCATCCATTGCGTTGTCTTCAACAAGGTAGTCCACATCATCCATTCTAGTCCGTGTACCATTCCTCCGTGCATTCCATCAAATGATCGCTATGCGTTGCCTTAGGCTGGTATAAAGAGTTCCAATGATCTATGGATCAAAAGTAATTCTTTTGCCACTTAAGGGAATAGTTCTTTGCGTCACCTTTTTCGAGGTGCCCCGTTACGGGATCATAGTAAATATTTCCTCACCACCTTGACACCATCCACCATCTCTCTAAGCGTGGGATTGTTGCCACCAATCAAACCCCGTTGTTGTTCTTCCATCCCTCTCGATGTATTTTGTGCCTCAACTCGAGATGTGTCACCGTCTCAGTCCGTGAGTTGATCATGTTTACTGATTTTCATTAAGATCGAATCATGTAGGGTTTTCCCTTTCTTTCTGTTGTCGTGTCGGGTGAAGATCTCGAAGACGTCAAGACCAAGGTGATGGAATGAATCAACCTCTTCGAGAAGGACAAGTGGATCATGAAGATTGTAATAGTTTTGTGACTTCCCTTTTTCCTCTTACCTCACGTCTTGAATCTCGGGGCGAGATTCTTGTTTAGTGGGGGTGAGTTGTCACAACCCAGATCTCTGTTGGTAATTAGTTGCATCTTCATCCATGTCATCATATTTAAATTTCAGTTAAACTTGAAATGGGGGTTTGATTCAAGCCCTAGCACTAAAGCAATTCAAATAGGTTTAAATTCAAAAATATTTTCAAAAACCCAAAGTGGTTTGCAAAAATGTTCATGATTAATGGAAAAAGGTGAAAACCATATCCAGAGGTGATGGATATTTTTCCAAGGCATTTTTGGATTTTTGAATAAACCATATTGTATTTGAATTGGGGCATTTAAATACTATAAATATTTTGAATGCTCCAAAATTCTGGTTTCAATTGTGGGCTTTTGGAATAATCCAAATAATGCCCCAATTTATCTCAGAGTTATAAAAAAATGATTTGGTGTCTAAAACTAAATCAAAACAAACTACGTAAAATAGGAAAACAGAGTTAAATGGGAAAACAGAGAGAACTGCACTGGCCTCACCTGCGCAGCCCACCCGCCCAACCTTCTTTCCCTCCTCGTGGCCCGGTTGGTGGCCCAGCCCACCAACCGAACGCCGCTGTCGCCTACCTCTGCCAAGAGGGCAGAGGAGGGACTCGATCAGCGCCGAGCGCGCCACCTCCCGCCTTCCCGGCCACCTCCTGCTTCCCGGCCCCTACTAGACGACGCCACGGAGAGCCACGTGCCACAGCTCTCTCTCACTCTCTCCCGACCCCTCCTCTCCTCTGCTCCCTCTCTCTCGCCCGGACCGAGCGGCCTCATCGCCACTGCCGTCGCCGTTCATGCCACCGCCTCCCTTACCTCCCGACATGCCCCCAAGCCCCGCCACTCCATGCTCGCCCTCCTCACTGGCCTCCCGACGCCGGAGCACCCCGAGGCGCCCGCCATTTTCCCCTTCTCGGACCACTGGACCTCATCGGCGACCTGCCGCCTCCGGTCGTTCCCGAGCCAGCCGAGCTTGCCGCCGACCTCCCGGTGAGCCCCCGAGTCATTTCCCCCTCTTCCCCGATCTCACGAAAATAATTGTTAAAATTCACTAGAACCTGATACAATACCAATTCTTTTTGCAGTAGATCAATATACAAAGTTTCCATGTTGTCCAAGTTTTTCAGAATTTTTGGAGTTCCATAAGTATTCGAACAAATCAGATTACTATAGACTGTTTTGTTTTTGACAGATTCTGTTTTTTATGTGTTGTTTGCTTATTTTGATGAATCTATGGCTAGTATTGGGGGGTATGAACCATAGAGAAGTTGGAATACAGTAAGTTTAACACCAATATAAATAAAGAATGAGTTCATTACAGTACCTTGAAGTGGTGGTTTGTTTTCTTGCACTAATGGAGCTCATAAGATTTTCTGTTGACTTTTGTGTTCTGAAGTTTTCAAGTTTTGGGTAAAGATTTGATGGATTATGGAATAAGGACTGGCAAGAGCCTAAGCTTGGGGATGCCCCGTAAGGCATCCCCTCTTTCGTCTTCGTCCATCGGTAAATTTACTCGATGCTATATTTTTATTCTACACATGATATGTGTTTTGCTTGGAGCGTCTTGTATGATTTGAGTCTTTGATTTTTATTTTACCACAATCATCCTTGCTGTACACACCTTTTGGGAGACACACACATGAATCGGAATTTATTACAATACTCTATGTGCTTCACTTATATCTTTTGAGATAGATAATTTTGCTCTAGTGCTTCACTTATATCTCTTAGAGCACGGTGGTGGTTTTATTTTATAGAAATTATTGATCTCTCATGATTCACTTATATTATTTTTAGATTCCTTTAGAACAGCATGGTAATTTGCTTTGGCTATAAAATTAGTCCTAATATGATAGGCATCCAAGATTGGTATAATAAAAACTTCCATAAAAGTGCATTGAATACTATGAGAAGTTTGATACTTGATGATTGTTTTGAGATATGAAGATGCTAATATTAGAGTCGTGCTAGTTGAGTAGTTGTGAATTTGAGAAATGCTTGTGTTGAAGTTTGCAAGTCCCGTAGCATGCGCGTATGGTAACCGTTGTGTAACAAATTTGAAGCATGAAGTGTTCTTTGATTGTCATCCTTATGAGTGGCGGTCGGGGACGAGCGATGGTCTTTTCCTACCAATCTATCCCCCTAGGAGCATGCGCGTAATGCTTGGTTTTTGATGACTTGTAGATTTTTGCAATAAGTATGTGAGTTCTTTATGACTAATGTTGAGTCCATGGATTATACACACTCTCACCTTTCCATCATTGCTAGCCTCTTCGGTGCAGGTGCATTGCCCTTTCTCACCTTGAGAGTTGGTGCAAACTTCAGTGCATCCAAACCCGTGATATGATACACTCTATCACACATAAACCTCCTTATACCTTCCTCAAAACAACCACCATACCTACCTATTATGGCATTCCCATAGCCATTCCGAGATATATTGACATGCAACTTTCCACCGTTTCATTTATTATGATACGCTTCATCATTGTCATATTGCCTTGCATGATCATGTAGTTGGCATCGTATTTGTGGCAAAGCCACCATGCATAATTTATCATACATGTTACTCTTGATTCATTGCCCATCCCGGTACACCACCGGAGGCATTCATATAGAGTCATATTTTGTTCTAGTATCGAGTTGTAATCACTGAGTTGTAAATAAATAGAAGTGTGATGATCATCATTAATAGAGCATTGTCCCAAATAAAAAAAGAGAAAAAAAGAAGAAGAAGAAAGGCCCAAAAAAATACAAAAGAAATAAAAAGGGACAATGCTACTATCCTTTTTTTTCACACTTGTGCTTCAAAGTAGCACCATGATCTTTATGATAGAGAGTCTCTTGTTTTGTCACTTTCATATACTAGTGGGAATTTTTCATTATAGAACTTGGCTTGTATATTCCAACAATGGGCTTCCTCAAATTCCCTAGGTCTTCGTGAGCAAGCAAGTTGGATGCACACCCACTTAGTTTCTTTTGTTGAGCTTTCATACATTTATAGCTCTAGTGCATCCGTTGCATGGCAATCCCTACTCCTTGCATTGACATCAATTGATGGGCATCTCCCTAGCTCATTGATTAGCCACGTCAATGTGAGACTTTCTCCTTTTTTGTATTCTCCACATAACCCCCATCATTATACTCTATTCCACCCATAGTGCTATATCCATGGCTCACGCTCATGTATTGTGTGAAGGTTGAAGAAGTTTGAGATTACTAAAGTATGAAACAATTGCTTGGCTTGTCATCGGGGTTGTGCATGATGAGATCATTCTTGTGTGACAAAAATGGAGCATGACCGAACTATATGATTTTGTAGGGATGAACTTTCTCTGGCCAATGTTATTTTGAGAAGACATAATTGCTTAGTTAGTATGCTTGAAGTATTATTATTATTTTTATGTCAACATTAGACTTTTATCTTGAATCTTTTGGATATGAACATCCATGCCACAATAAAGAAAATTACATTTAAAAATATGCTAGGTAGCATTCCACATCAAAAATTCTGTTTTTATCATTTACCTACCCGAGGACGAGCAGGAACTAAGCTTTGGGATGCTTGATACGTCTCCAACGTATCTATAATTTTTGATTGTTCCATGCTATTATATTATCTGTTTTGGATGTTTAATGGGCTTTATTATATACTTCTATATTATTTTTGGGACTAACCTACTAACCAAAGGCCCAGTGCAAATTGTTGTTTTTTGCCCATTTCAGTGTTTCGCAGAAAAGGAATATCAAACTGAATCCAAACGGAATGAAACCTTCGGGAGAGTGATTTTTGAAACAAACACAATCCAAGAGACTTGGAGTGGACGTCAAGAAAGAAACGAGGAGGCCACGAGGCAGGAGGGCGCGCCCAGGGGGTAGGCGCGCCCCCACCCTCGTGGGCCCCTCGTGGCTCCCCTGATTGACTTCTTTCGCCTATATACACTCATATGCCCCGAAAACATCACAGAGCACCACGAAACCTATTTCCACCGCCGCAACCTTCTGTACCCGTGAGAACCCATCTTGGGGCCTTTTCCGGCGCTCCGCCAGAGGGGGAATCGATCACGGAGGGCTTCTACATCAACACCATAGCCTCTCCGATGATGTGTGAGTAGTTTACCACAGACCTTCGGTCCATAGTTATTAGCTAGATGGCTTATTCTCTCTCTTTGGATCTTAATACAAAGTTCTCCTCGATCTTCTTGGAGATCTATTCGATGTAATTCTTTTTGCGGTGTGTTTGTCGAGATCCGATGAATTGTGGGTTTATGGTCAAGATTATCTATGAACAGTATTTGAATCTCCTCTGAATTCTTTTATGTATGATTTGTTATCTTTGCAAGTCTCTTCGAATTATCAGTTTGGTTTGGCCTACTAGATTGATCTTTCTTTCAATGGGAGAAGTGCTTAGCTTTGGGTTCAATCTTGAGGTGTCCTTTCCCAGTGACAGCAGGGGTAGCAAGGCACGCATTGTATTGTTTCCATAGAGGATAAAAATATGGGGTTTATATCATATTGCTTGAGTTTATCCCTCTACATCATGTCATCTTGCCTAATGCGTTACTCTGTTCTTATGAACTTAATACTCTAGATGCATGCTTTGGATAGCGGTCGATGTGTGGAGTAATAGTAGTAGATGCGTAATCGTTTGGTCTACTTGTCGCGGACTTGATGCTTATATACATGATCATGCCTAGATATTCTCATAACTTTGCACTTTTCTATCAATTGCTCGACAGTAATTTGTTCACCCACCGTAATACTTATGCTATCTTGAGAGAAGCCACTAGTGAAACCTATGGCCCCTGTATATTTTTCATCATATAAGTTTCCAATCTATTTTACTTTGCAATCTTTACTTTCAATCTATATCATAAAAATACCAAAAATATTTATCTTATTATCTCTATCAGATCTCACTTTTGCAAGTGGTCGTGAAGGGATTGACAACCCCTTTATCGTGTTGGTTGCAAGGTTCTTATTTGTTTATGTACGAGTGCAGGCGACTTGCATGTAGTCTCATACTGGATTGATACCTTGGTTCTCAAAAACTGAGGGAAATACGCTACTTTGCTGCATCACCCTTTCCTCTTCAAGGGAAAACCAACGTAGTGCTCAAGAGGTAGCAATATACAACGTGTACACCTTGTCTCTTTTGTTAGCCATGTTTCTAATTAAGCAACGCCGAGGACGACTTTACTTTAAAGAAGAGGATGATGATGAGGAATGACTACCTTTGATACGACCAAAAATATTGCACACGTGTATATATTTAAGGTGATTTACAATAAAAGTTATTCAATAAATTGTTTGTGTTATCCAGAACAAAAATACTTCACGTGTTTTTATTTCATGCCTAATTGCAGAATTACCGGGCACTTGTATAAACCACGTGTAACACCCAACATGCAGTCCTAGCCCCAACAAAGAGTCCGCAATCTTCATAGAGTCTAGGAGCACATATTGGTATCCCCAACATATAACTTCATAATATACACGCACTATCATATGTCGGTGAACAAAGATGGAATATCACAACAAGTACATCTAAACAAGAATAGAAGAGTTTATGTACGATTGAGAATAGGGCAGACATATACCAATATGATAACATAGTTGTACACCAATAAAAAGTCACATGACCCAACATTACATCAATGATGCAGCGGAAAAGGCATGGGTCCGAGTATGGACAAGAACCAAGGTTGCCTAAAGAGGCTCGAAGCAAATCTTCCCATAACCAACGGGTTCCAGGCTGCCGGTCAAGATCCTTATCTTTACTGTTGGGAATCGTTGCAAGGAAAACAAAAAAATTCTATGCACACGCAATGATCTATCCATGGAGATGCATAGCAACGAGGGGGAGAGTGTGTCTACGTACCCTCGTAGACTGTTAGCGGAGGCGTTTCACAACACGGTTGATGTAGTCGAACTTCTTCGCGCTTCAACCTATCAAGTACGAACGCACGACACCTCCGCGTTCTGCACACGTTCAGCTCGGTGATGTCCCTCGCCTTCTTGATCCAGCAAGACGTCGAGGTAGTAGATGAGTTCTTTCAGCACGACAGCATGGTGACGGTGATGGTGAAGTGATCTCCGCAGGGATTTGGCTAAGCACTACGAAAATATGACCGGGGGTGTAAACGGTGGAGGGGAGTGCCGCACACGGCTAGGCAATTGTCTGTTGTGTGCTAGGCGCCCCCTCCCACATATATATAGGTGGGAGGGAGGGAGGAGCAGCCATAGAAGGCGCCCAAGTAGGAGGAATCCTACTTGGAGTTCCTCCCAAGCCGTGCCCCCCTGCCATATATAACCGAGGGAGAAGGAAAGAGGGGGGGAGAGGGAAGGAGGTGGGAATCCTAATCCACACCTTCCTTTCCCTTCTCCCCTTTCCTTCCCCTCCTTAGGCTGGCCCATATGGGGGGCGCACCAGCCCCTTGTGGCTGGTGTGTTTCCCCTCTTTTCCCATAAGGCCAATATCTTTTGCCGAGGGTGCCTGAGACCCTTCTGGTGACCCGATAAGTACCCGATACCCCCCGAAACACTTCCGGTGTTCGAATACTATCGTCCTATATATAAATCTTTACCTCTCGGCCATTTCGAGACTCCTTGTCATGTCCGTGATCTCATCAGGGAGTCCGAACAACATTCATTCACATCACATAACTCATTTAATACTATATAGTCATCGAACGTTAAGCGTGCGGACCCTACGGGTTCGAGAACTATGTAGACATGACCGAGACACCTCTCCAGTTAATAACCAATAGCGGAACCTGGATGCTCATATTGGCTCCTACATATTATATGAAGATCTTTATCGGTCAAACCATTATGACAACATACGTAATTCCCTTTGTCCATCGGTATGTTACTTGCCCGAGATTCGATCATAGGTATCTTCATACCTAGTTAAATCTCATTACCGGCAAGTCTCTTTACTCGTTCCGTAATACATCACCTCGTGACTAACTCCTTAGTCATTTGCTTGCAAGCTTATGATGTGTATTACCTAGAGGGCCCAGAGATGTCTCTCCGATACTCGGAGTGACAAATCCTAATCTCGATCTATGCCAACTCAACAAACACCTTCGGAGATACCTGTAGAGCATCTTTATGACCACCCAGTTATGTTGTGATGTTTGATAGAACACAAGGTGTCGTGGAATTGTCACGGCAGATATCCTTTGTGTCAGGACTTAGTCGCGAGGCCAACGCATCTATGTGGTAGCTTGAGAGGGGTTGAGCGGAATCGAGAGACGCAACACAAGACAGGGATTTAGACAACTTCGCCCCGGAAATATCATCCGTAAAAACCCTACATGATGTTTGAGGCTAGGTCTCATTATCATCACGAGGAGTCGCCAGAACCGGCTCTCCTCTAGTTGTGTCTAGACCTAGAGATTATTGATTGTTGTCCGTCACTTGTCCCTCTTTTGGGGAGCCCCGCCTCCTTATATATGTTGAAGGGCGGGTTACATGTGGAGTCCTATTAGGATTAGGACTAGTCTATCTCTAATACAAACCGGATACAAGTCCGGTCTTAACTCCTTGTAAGACAAATATTCCTTATGTCTTTCCTCTTAAATCGCCCACCGTAGTTGAACCGGCCTTCATGAACCGCCCGTTGGGCCACCAGTCTTGTCGCTCCTCGCACCCTTTGCCGGATTACCAATGAGCCGTAAACCGGGTCGCCAAAGTGAACCGCCAAGTGTCGTGAGTTCTTCGTAAACCGCCAAGTCCGCCGGTTTATACTTCCGGACGGTTTACGCCAAGGGTATATCCTCGACATTAGCCCCCAGTTTAATTTGGATTTATCCATGTTAAATCGATCCTGTGAAATAAACACAAGAACAAACTTGACAGATTATGCTCGGTTAAGAATTCTTGTAAACCGCATCTGATCATCCTTAAATCCTTGTCATTTCCTCCTTCTAGAAAATCCGGTTTAATAGGCCAGCTTCATAATCAACTTGTTGACATTGGTTTCTCATAGAAAATATATTGTGAAGAATAACTCCTTTGATTCAGCTCCCAATGCTTAAAAACAATATCGGTCCTTGAAATACTCATCCAATCTTCAGCCGGTGTAAGGACGTAGAACTTGCCGGTTTATCATTGCCAAGATCACCGGTTTATAAATATTGATGGTACCGGGTCATACTTGTAGTTAACATCCAGCTTGAAAATATACCTCTTATATACCTATCAGTTGTAGCCCCCAAGTCTTAAGAAGGTAGCATAGCAACAGCTTTAGACTTGCTTCAATATAAATATCACAATCTTGAATAAATCCTGGTTATTCATCTCAATCACTAGTCAGAATTGAGTATTCCACATATGTAGCCCCCAAGTGCCGGGTTGTCATGCTTGAAGCGACCTGGAACTTGTAATTGCCTGATGCTCATAAAAACTTCAACCAGTATAGCCCCCCAAGGGCCGGGTCATTATGCCAATAATAAGAAGGGACTTCGAAAATATGATCATGTAGACTTTAACAGCAACGTGTAGCCCCCAAGGGCCGGCTCAGTAAGATAATATTGAGCTGGGACTTAATATATACTTCAATGAAAATAACATCATATGATGTAACCCCCATCATGGGACTTGAATCCACGTCCACAAGGTTAAGAGCCTTGTGCTTTACCAACTGAAAGCAAAGGACCCTTCAATATAAAAGAGCTTTGTGCCTTCAACTGTTGACAGGAGCAATTGGTAGCCCCCAAGGGCCGACTCAGTATAATATGATGAGCCGGGTCTTCAATAATATGAGCAAAAAATTACTTTGCATTAGCCCCCAAGGGCCGACTCAGTATAATATGATGAGCCGGCCCTTGGGCGCCAACTGTCGTGGAATTGTCACGGCAGATATCCTTTGTGTCAGGACTTAGTCGCGAGGCCAACGCATCTATGTGGTAGCTTGAGAGGGGTTGAGCGGAATCGAGAGACGCAACACAAGACAGGGATTTAGACAGCTTCGGGCCCCGGGAAACATCATCCGGTAAAAACCCTACATGCTGTTTGAGGCTAGGTCTCATTATCATCACGAGGGAGTCGTCGTAAACCGGCTCTCCTCTAGTTGTGTCTAGACCTAGAGATTATTGATTGTTGTCTGTCACTTGTCCCTCTTTTGGGGAGCCCTGCCCCTCCTTATATATGTTGAAGGGGCTGGTTACATGTGGAGTCCTATTAGGATTAGGACTAGTCTATCTCTAATACAAACCGGATACAAGTCCAGGTCTTAACTCCTTGTAAGACAAATATTCCTTATGTCTTTCCTCTTAAACCGGCCCACCGTAGTTGAACCGGCCTTCATGAACCGCCCGTTGGGCCACCAGGTCTTGTCGCTCCTCGCACCCGCCTGCCGGATTACCAATGAGCCGTAAACCGCCGGGTCGCCAGTGAACCGCCAAGTCCGGCCGGTTTATACTTCCGGACGGTTTACGCCGCGGGGTATATCCCCGACACAAGGTATTCCTCCGGTATCCAGGAGTTGCATAATCTCATAGTCGAAATATGTATTTACATGAAGAAAGCAATAGCAATAAAACCGAACGATCATTATGCTAAGCTAAAGGATGGGTCTTGTCCATCACATCATTCTCATAATGATGTGATACCATTATCAAATGACAACACATGTCTATTATTAGGAAACCTTAACCATCTTTAATCAGCGAGCTAGTCTAGTAGAGGCTTACTAGGGACATGGTATTTGTTTATGTATTCACACATGTATTTAAGTTTCAGATCAATACAATTCTAGCATGAATAATAAACCTTTATCATGAATAAGGAAATATAAAATAACAACTTTATTATTGCCTCTAGGGCATATTTCCTCCAGTCTCCCACTTGCACTAGGTCAATAATCTAGTTCACATCACCATGTGATTTAACACCCATAGTTCACATCGCCATGTGACCAACACCCAAAGAGTTTACTAGAGTCAAAAATCTAGTTCACATCGCCATGTGATTAATACCCAAAGAGTACTAAGGAGTGATCATGTTTTGCTTGTGAGAGAAGTTTAGTCAATAGGCCTATCACATTCAGATCCGTATGTATTTGCAAATTTATATGTCTACAATGCTCTGCATGGAGCTACTCTAGCTAATTGCTCCCACGTTCAATACATATCCAGATTGAGACTTGGAGTCATCTAGATCAGTGTCAAAGCTTGGATCAACGTAACTCATTATGACGAACTCTTTATCACCTCCATAACCGAGAAACATTTCCTTAGTCCTCTTTAAGGCACCTAAGGATAATTTTGACTGCTGTCTAGTGGTCCACTACTGGATCACTCTTGTACCCTCTTTGCCAGATAAGTGGCAAGACACACATCAAGTGTGGTACACAGCATGGCATATCGTATAGAACCTATGGCTGAGGCATAGGGAATGACTTTCATTCTCTCTCTATCTTATGCCGTGGTCGGGCTTTGAGTCTTACTCAACTTCACACCTTGTAATACAGGCAAGAACCCCTTCTTGGACTGAACCATTTTGAAATTCTTCAAATCTTATCAAGGTATGTGTTTTGTGAAAGTTCTATTAAGCGTCTTGATCTATCCCTATAGATCTTGATGCTCAATATGCAAGCAGCTTCATCGAGGTCTTTCATTGAAAAATTCTTATTCAAGTATCCTTTTATGCTATCTAGAAATTCTATATCATTCCCAATCAATAATATGTCATCCACATATAATATCAGAAATACTACAGATCTCCCACTCACTTTCTTGTAAATACAGGCTTCACCGTAAGTCTGTATAAAACCATATGCTTTGATCACTTCATCAAAGTGTATATTCCAACTCCGAGATGCTTGCACCAGTCCGTAGATGGATCACTGGAGCTTGCACACTTTGTCAGCACCTTTAGGATCGACAAAACCTTCTGGTTGCATCTGATACATCTTGAACGTATCTATAATTTTTTATTGTTCCATGCTATTATATTATCTGTTTTGGATGTTTTATATGCATTAATATGCTATTTTATATGATTTTTGGGACTAACCTATTAACCTAAGATCCAAGTGCCAGTTCCTGTTTTTTCCTTGTTTTAGAGTTTCGCAGAAAAGGAATACCAAACGGAGTCCAAACGGAATGAAACTTTCGCGATGATTTTTCTTGGACCAGTAGACATCCAGAGGGCTTGGAGTAAATGCCAGGAAAGCCACGAGGCGGCCACAAGGCCGGAGGGCGCGCCCCCACCCATGTGGGCCCCTCGTGACTCCAGCGACCTATTTCTTCCACCTATATATTCTCAAATATCCCTAAACCTACCACGGGAGCCACAAAACCACTTTTCCACCGCCGCAACCTTCTGTACCCGTGAGATCCCATCTAGGGGCCTTTTCCGGTGTCCTGTCCGATGGGGATTCGATCACGAAGGGCTTCTACATCAACACCATTGCCTCTCCGATGAAGCGTGAGTATACCACAGACCTATGGGTCCATAGCTAGTTGCTAGATGGCTTGTTATCTCTCTCTCTTTGATTCTCAATACAAAGTTCTCCTCGATGTTGTTGGAGATCTATTCGATGTAATACTCTTTTGCGGTGTGTTTGCCGAGATCTGATGGATTATGGATTTATGATCAGCTTATCTATGAATATTATTTGAACCTCCTCTGAATTCTTTTATGCATGATTTGATATCTTTGCAATTCTCTTCGAACTATCGATTTGGTTTGGCCAACTAGATTGGTTTTTCTTGCAATGGAAGAAGTGCTTAGCTTTGGGTTAATTCTTGCGGTGCTCGATCCTAGTGACAGAAGGGGAGCCAACACGTATTGTATTGTTTCCATCGAGGATTGCTACCTCTTGAGCACTGCGTTGGATTTCCCCGAAGAGGAGAGGATGATGCAGCAAAGTAGCGTAAGTATTTCTCTCAGTTTTTGAGAACCAAGGTATCAATCCAGTAGGAGGCCACGCGCGAGTCCCTCGTACCTACACAAAACGAATAGCTCAACACAACCAATGCGATTAGGGGTTTTCAATCCCTTCACAGTCACTTGCGAGAGTGAGATCTGATAGAGATGATAGATAATATTTTTGGTATTTTTGATATAAAGATGCAAGGTAAAAGTAAAAGCAAAGCAATAATAAAGTGATTGGAGATTGATATGATGAGAATAGACCCGGGGGCCATAGATTTCACTAGTGGCTTCTCTCAAGAGCATAAGTATTTCTACGGTGGGTGAACAAATTATTGTTGAGCAATTGACAAAATTGAGCATAGTTATGAGAATGTCTAGGTATGATCATGTATATAGGCATCATGACCGAGACAAGTAGACCGACTCCTGCCTGCATCTACTAGTATTACTCCACTCATTGACCGCTATCCAACATGCATCTAGAGTATTAAGCTAATGAAAACAGAGTAACGCCTTAAGCAAGATGACATGATGTAGAGGGATAAATTCATGCAATATGATAAAAACCCCATCTTGTTATCCTCGATGGCAACAACACAATACGTGCCTTGCTGCCCCTCATCACATCGAAAGGACACCGCAAGATTGATCCCAAAGCTAAGCACTTCTCCCATTGCAAGAAAAACCAATCTAGTAGGCCAAACCAAACTATTAATTCAAAGAGACTTGCAAAGATAACCAATCATACATAAAAGAATTCAGAGAAGATTCAAATATTGTTCATAGATAAACTTGATCATAGACCCACAATTCATCAGCCTCAACAAACACACCGAAAAAAGAAGATTACATCAAATAGATCTCCACGAGAGAGGGGGAGAACGTTGTATTGAGATCCAAAAAGAGAGAAGAAGCCTGCCGGTGTCAAAACCGGCGGATCTCGGGTAGGGGGTCCCGAACTGTGCGTCTAGGCGGATGGTAACAGGAGACAAGGGACACGATGTTTTTACCCAGGTTCGGGCCCTCTCGATGGAGGTAATACCCTACTCTGCTTGATTAATATTGATGATATGGGTAGTACAAGAGTAGATCTACCACGAGATCAGAGAGCCTAAACCCTAGAAGCTAGCCTATGGTATGATTGCTGTTCTATCCTACGGACTAAAACCCTTCGGTTTATATAGACACCGAATAGGGTTAGGGTTACACAGAGTTGGTTACAATGGTAGGAGATCTACATATCCGTATCGCCAAGATTGCCTTCCACGCCAAGGAAAGTCCCATCCGGACACGGTACGAAGTCTTCAATCTTGTATCTTCATAGTCCAGGAGTCCGGCCAACGATGATAGTTCGGCTATCCGGACGCCCCCTAATCCAGGACTCCCTCAGTAGCCCCCGAACCAGGCTTCAATGACGATGAGTCCGGAGCGTAGTTTGTCTTCGGCATTGCGAGGCGGGCTCTCCTCCAAATTCCATATACTTGTCGAATAGTGTCCGGCTTCTGATAAATGCTGCGCTCCTTGGCTTCCACGCCCAAAAATGGCCATCTTCCACGTGTTTGAATGAATGCGAAAAGCCAGGGTATTTTTACACTTACCCCCTAGCTGCGCAAATGAGCCGCCTATAAAAGGCGAGGATCTAGATCTGAGTCACACCATCCCCCTCCGCAAGCCTTCATCGGGCGCCTTTGACAAAAACCCATTCCATCATGGATACCGACGCGGCTCGTCCTTCGCGCCTCCAGCCCTTTCACCGAAATTGGGAGAGATGCTCAGTCCCGCATAGCGAGCTAGTTATACTCCAAACCAAGGGATTTCTTCCCCCGGCCTTCATGGTTCCGGTTCAAGCCGGACTTGCCACCTACAAGGACTGAAAGCAAGCGGAGAGTGTCCCCGATCCCTCTAAAGGAGAGCGGGTGTGCTTCATCTCTTATCTAGTAAGAGGACTCAGATTTCCAATTCATCCGTTTCTCCGGGGGCTCTTGGAATTCTACGGCCTCCAGTTGCACCACCTTACGCCTGCCTCCATTTTGCACATCGCGGGCTTCGTGGCCCTTTGCGAACTGTTCTTGGGCAGCGAGGCTCATTTTGCTTGATGGAAGAGATTATTCTCGCCTAGTACCCCGTTCTCATGAGGGGTCAATATATCAAGTGGGCGGAGCGAACTATGGCGCATCACGGGACCGGATACTTATCCGAACCCCAAAGAAGGCATCCGAGGACTGGCCCTCGGAATGGTTTTACATGGAGGACGCCCCGCTGCCGGATCCTGTTCGGATCGGCCTTCCGGAGTTTAGCAACGCCTCCTCAAGAAGCGCCTAAGCTGGCGCCCACGGAGCCCAGAGGGAAAATGACCGACGTCCTTTACTTGATGAGCCGAATAAGATTATCGCTCATGCCGGATTGACCATGATTGGAGTCATGGCAATCTGCATTATGAGGAGTGCAGCCGCTCCAATATAGGGGCCACCCCATGTGGGACTTCAACGGGAGGACGATGCCACCCGCCATGGCCGCAAAGGGCGGGATCGGTCACCGAATCTGGTGAAGACCTTGTCCGCCATGTACAAAGGGGAAGAGGAGGATTTTCTCCGCGTCGATCCAATCGGACGGGTTTTCTTCAAATAATCCTCGAAGTTGGGTAAGCAAATATCTTTGTGGCCTGTCCGATCCATGTTCCCGTGGTTAAATATCTCATTTCATGGTTTCTACGCAGGAACTGCGCCGGGCCGTGGAGAAGATACACAGCCCGCCCCCACAACCCGAGGATCCGGAACGGTCCCTCGATCCGGCCTCCGAAGAGGACCCGGATATAAAGGTGGAGCTGATCGACGGGGTGTTCCACCAACTTAGCATCGACAATGCTTTGGTTGCCATTACGGCCGACTACCCCGGATTATTTCCGGCCTCCCAGGTAACCGTGACCGAAGTCCGGATACCATGACCCACCCGTGTTTTACTTCTAATCACCACGTATTTGATGGTGTTTCGCAGGGGGTGCCTTTAGAACAGGAAGCCGAGCCTGCCGCGGCCGTCCAACAAGGGGCAGCTCGGCCCAGCAGGCGGAAAAGGAGTGCGGTACGACTCGAGACGTCGCTGCAACGGTATGATGTGCCATCGTGTTTTAAGGAGAGGTTCCTGGGAGGCACACTGACGCTCATGGTTTTTTCGTGAAAAGGAGCGCCGCCGGATCGAGTCCGGAGAAGTTGCCAATCGGACCTCCGCCAACCAGGCTAAAAAGCCGAGTCCGTAAGGGGGTACAAACACGAGGCGTGCGTCGGATGCTCCTCCAGCGGAGGATGCCGACAGACTGTCCGCCACCCAGTCGGAGGTGGAGAGCGCCATGAATCATAGGCGCCGCCGGACTATTCTATGTGACGCATGTTTCTCCCAAGAGGCGTTGGACGCCTTTAGTTCGGGAGAAGCACACCTCCGTGCCGCTCAAGATGGCCTAGCCAGAGCCACGGAGTAGTATGTGAAAGACATACGGGTAAGGAATTTTGGATGATTATATATGCCAAGAGTCCCGAGACTTAAAATAGTTAGGATAACTGATTTAAGGATCATTTGGAATGCAGGTTCTTGCCGAAAAGAATACCCGTTTGTCCCAGGAGCTTGAAGAGTGCAAGGCCCAACTTGAGGCCGCACTAGCCGCGACCGGGGAAGCCATGAAGACTCCCTCTGGTAATATATGCCCTTCAAGGTAGAAGTAGTTTCACAAAGTGCGGCGTGTGCATAAATCTGACATTAACATTGCAGATAGCACCGGGATGGATCCGGACAAGCAACAGCTCCTGCGCCAGCTAAAGGCCGGCGAGAGCGTGCTTACGAGGGTGCGGCAGGAGAAAAATAACCTCCAAGATGCCAACACCCAACTGGGTGAGGAACTAAAGGATTTTCGTGCCCAGTTGTCTGACTCCGTAAAGGAGAATCGACGGCTTCGTCACGACATTTTCAGTAAGTGCTTGAACGAACTTTGAAAGAGTTCGGCGAGGAAGACGACTAACATAAACATGTATGTAGGTTTTCTCACAGGTCGTCCTGAGGAGGAGATGCCCAGTTCTTCGGGTGATCTTCTTCTCGAACTGTGTTAGCTGCACGAACGAGTTCGGCAGGTGATGAAAGGCGTCGCCCAGGCCTTGTGGCCATCTATCTCCCCGCTCAAGACATTGGGGAGCTGGCAGAGCGGCTTCAAGGAGCACGGCGGCGCTTCCGACTATGGAAGATATCGGCCTGCCGTCAAGGCGCCAGGGAGGCCTGGGCCATGGTAAAGACGCGGTACACGAAGGCTGACCCAAACCACATGGCCGAGTGTCGGTGTCAAAACCGGCGGATCTCGGGTAGGGGGTCCCGAACTGTGCGTCTAGGCGGATGGTAACAGGAGACAAGGGACACGATGTTTTACCCAGGTTCGGGCCCTCTTGATGGAAGTAAAACCCTACGCCCCGCTTGATTAATATTGATGATGTGTGTTACAAGAGTGGATCTACCACGAGATCAAAGAGGCTAAACCCTAGAAGCTAGCCTATGGTATGATTGTTGTTCGTCCTATGGACTAAAGACATCCGGTTTATATAGGCACCAGAGAGGGCTAGGGTTACACCAAGTCGGTTACAAAGGTAGGAGATCTATATATCCATATCGCCAAGCTTGCCTTCCACGCCAAGGAAAGTCCCATCCGGACACGGGACAAAGTCTTCAATCTTGTATCTTCATAGTCTTGGAGTCCGGCCGATGATGATAGTTCGGCTATCCGGATACCCCCTAATCCGGAACTCCCTCAGTAGCCCCCGAACCGGGCTTCAGCGACGACGAGTCTGGCTCGTATATTGTCTTCGGCGTTGCAAGGCGGGTTCTCCTTCAAACTTCATGTTCCCGTCGAATAGTGTCCGGCTTGTTTATAAATGTTGCGCTCCTTGGCTTCTACGCCCAATAATGGCCTTCTTCCATGTGTCGTACGAATGCGGAAGGCTGGGGTATTTTTACATTTTACCCCCTAGCCGTGCGAACGAGCCGCCTATAAGAGAGGCGAGGATCTAGATCCAGCTCACACCATCCTCCATCCGCAAGTTCTCATTGAAGCGCTTCTGACAAAAATCCATTCCATCATGGATAGCCGACGCGGCTCCTCCTCTCGCGCTCCCAGCCCTAAGCCAGGAGATTGGGGAGATGCTCGCCCACACAAATGAGCTAGTGGCACTCCAAACCGAGGGATATCTTCCCCCAGCTTTCATGGTTCCGGTTCGAGCCGGACTAGCCACCTACAAGGGTGGAAAGCAGGCGGAGAGCATCCCCAACCCTTCCAAAGGGGAGCGGGTATGCTTTGTCCCCTATCTAATAAGGGGACTCGGATTTCCCATACATCCGTTTCTCCGGGGGCTCCTGGAGTTCTACGGACTCCAGCTTCGCCACCTCACGCCCGCCTCCATTTTGCACATCAAGGGCTTCAGAGCTCTTTGCGAGCTTTTCTTGGGCATCGAGCCCCATTTTGCGTTAATGGAAGAGATTGTTTTGTCTCGTACTTCGTTCTCATGAGGGGTCGATATATCAAGTGGGCGGAGCCGAAATATGGCGCTGTCGCCGACCGGATATCTATCCGGCACCCCGAAGAAGGCGTCCGAAGGCTGACCTTCGGAATGGTTCTACATGGAGGACGCCCTCTGCCGGATCCAGTTCGGATCGGCCTCCCGGAGTTCAACAATGCTCCCTTGAAGAAACGCCTGAGTTGGCGCCCGCGGAGCCCTCAACGGGAAGATGATAGGAGTGTCCATTATCTGATGGGCTGGATTAGGTTACTGGCCCACTCCGGATTGACCATGATTGGAGTCATGGCCACGTGCATTATGCGAGGGGTGCAGCCACTCCAATATAGGGGCCACCCTATGTGGGATTTCAACGGGGAAGATGACGCCACCCGTCATGGCCGCAAAGGGCCAGGCTCGGCAGCCGATCTGGCAAGATCATGTTCGGCTTGTACAAGGGAGAGGAGGAGGACTTCCTCCGCAAGAATCCGTTGAATGGATTTTCTATGAGTAACCCTCGGAGCTGGGTAAGCGGATGTTCATCTACCCGATCCATACTTTTTAAAGTCGAGTATCTTACTCTGTGATTTCGACGCAGGAGCTGCGCCGAGACGTGGAGGGCATACGAAGCCTAACTCCACAGCCCGAGGATCCGGAACGATCCCTTGATCCGACCTCCGAAGAGGATCCATACATAAAGGTGGAGCTGATTGACGGGGTGTTCCACCAACGTAGCATAGACAATGCCCTAGTCGCCATTATGGCTGACTACCCCGGTTTGTTTTCGGCCTCCCAGGTGACTACGACCGAGGTCTTGACACCATCATTTGATCCGTGCTCAATTTCGACCATCCCATACCGATGGTGCATCGCAGAGGTGCCTTTAAGGCGGAAGCCGAACCAGCGGCCGACCAACAAGGGTCATCCGCCCAAAGAAAGGAAGAGGAGGCGCGCGAACCGAACGTCGCCGCAACGGGTACGGAGCACCGCTATTTTTAAGGGAAGGATCCCCTGTGAGGTATACTAATGCTCATAACTTTTCCAGAAGAGCGCCACGGACAGTGTCCTGAGAGGTTGCCAATCAAGCCTCCGCCAGCCATGCTACAACGCATGTACCGGTAGGGGAGGCGAAAACAAGGCATGAGCCGGACGCTCCTCCGACGGAGGATGCCGACAGACTGTCCGCCACCCATTCTGAGGTGGAGAGCGCCATGAATCACAAAGGCCGCCGACAGTTCTTCGTGACGCGTGTTTCTCCCCGAGGCGTTAAATGCCTTTGATGCGGAACGCGCACCTCCGTGCCGCTCAAGATGGGTTAACCAGAGCCACGGAGCGGTATGTGAAAGACATACAGTAAGTAATTTTAATAGTTATATATGCCAAGTAGTCTCGAGACTTAAAATAGTTCAAATAACTAATTTAAGGATCAATTATGATGCAGGATCTTACGGAGAAGAATACCCATCTGTCCTGTGAGCTCCTAGTGTGCAAGGCCCAACTTGAGGCCGCTCTTGCCGGCTCTGGGGGAGCCACAGAGACCCCCACTGGTAAGACGTACTTTGAAAAGATAATTATTTAACAAAGTGCGGCGTGAATCTGACAATAATATTGCAGAGGGAGCTGGACTAGATCCGGATAAGCAACAGCTACAGCGTCAGCTAAAGGCCGGCGAGAGGGTGCTTATGAAGGTGCAGCAGGAGAGAAACAAGCTCCAAGATGCCCACACCCAGCAAGGAGAAGAGCTGAAAGGTGTTCGAGCCCAAATGCAGCTCCGTGAAGGAGAATCAGCCGCTTGCCGCGGCATTTATAGTAAGTGCTTGAACAAATTCCTTTGAAAAGAAGAATTGGCGAGGAAGTCAATTGACGTAAATATGTCTTTAGGCGTGCTCACAGTGTCGCCTCATGGAGGAAATGCTCGAGTAAACGGGTGACCAACTTCCCGAGCTGGTGCAATTGCTCGAACGTGTTCGGCAAAGCGATGAGTGGCGCTGCTCATGCTTTATGGCCATCCGTCTCCCTACCCGAGGGCCTTGGTGAGCTTGCTGAGAAGCTTTAGGGAGCTCGGCGACGCCTCCGTTTGTGGAAGATATCGGCCTGCCGTCAGGGCGCCAGGGAGGCCTGGGCCATGGTGAAGACACGTTACCCGAAGGCTGACCCAAACCACATGGCTGAGGTCGGACCTGTGGGGCCTGACGGGAAGGAGATCCTTGTGAGCTTGATGTACGGCCAAGTAGAACTGGCCGCGAAATATTCCCAACAGGACTGTAAATTAGACAGCTTGTTAGATGGGATTGAGGAGGAGTACAATCAGTCGGTTTGACGATGTAATTTGAAATGACATGTAAAATGCCTTCTAGCCGGATTGTAGATCGTTTGTCTTTGCGGACCGTTTCGCTTCAACCTTGGGACCCAACAGTCCGGAGTGTGTCCGAATACCCTTACGGTTATAAAAGAACCGGGGCATGCATGGAGACAAGGCATCGGGTTCATAATTGCTATATCAGACAAGTGCCCAACTAGTTATGTTATATTACATGGTTAGTAAGAAACATCTTCCAGGAGAATAGTTCCGTTAAGGGTTCCTTTCTGGGAGGCATGCCCTAAAGTGCAATGCCGGACTGTGAAAATAGCAGAAAAAAGCATCTGGGGCAGATAAATAAGTAAGTAATAAATCATCTTTCAAGTCACCGAATCAATATTCTCTTAAGAACGCTTAGCTTTCGGCTTCACCCACCGAGGTACACATCCGCCGACCGGCAAGAGTAATCATAGAGGTGCTCCCTTTACCTCCTAGCCGAACAATCGGGAATGTAGGGGTAAGCACAGAGCTGTGCAACCCGGCTTGGCCAAAACTTAAGTCATATCGATGCATACAATGGTGAATAAAAGGTACATGCGGAAGTATGACACATGTATTGGGCGTGAAGCCCGTATGAATAAGCTTCTGTTAAAGAAGCCCCCAGGTATAATGAGTGCCAGGAGCACATCAAGTGTGTGCGAACAAAGCGCAAATCAGCCTATAAAAGGTATTGAAAAAAAAGTGGGAAGAAGGAGGGGGACAAGAGACAGTAAAAATATAAAAAGGTGGACGGGGGAGTGAGACGAACTTGGAGTCCGGCGTTAGGCGTAGAATCTTCGGAGACGGGCTGCGTTCCATGGGTTCGGCTCGAGTCGGTTGTCAGATGCGTTACATAGACGGTATGCTCTACCGTCGACTTGATCGATGATGAAGGGACCTTCCCACTTGGGCTTAAGTTTGTCCTTTTTCTTGTCCGTGAGCGAGAACAAGTTCGCCAACATTGTAAGTTTTGGCCCGCATTTCTCGCTTTGATATCTTCGAGCTCGCTGGCCGATAAAATGCGGAACGAGCCTTTGCCACGCCCCACTCCTCCTCTAAGGCGTCCAACTGTCCTGCCGATCCAAATCGGCTTCTCTTTTTCGTACATGCGCACACGAGGTGAGTCATGAATTATATCGCAGGCGTAACTGCCTCTGCTATGTATACCATAAAAATGGTGTGAATCCAGAGTTCGGTTTGGCGTGGTCCGCAGCCCCCAGTACGGAGTCGAAGCTCCTCCACCCAAAGGCGTGTTAGATTCCTTGAGGGACCGCACTAGTCTGGGTTTGATGCCGCCATGATTAGACCATTTGCTCGCTCGACTTGACCGTTAGTTTGGGGGTGATAGACTGAAGCGTAATCAAGCTTGATGCCCATGTTTTTGCACCAGAGTTTAACCTCGTCGGCCGTGAATTTCGTGCCGTTATCAGTGATGATGCTGTGGGGGATGCCAAAACGGTGTACTACCCCGGATATGAAGTCTATCACCGGTCCGGATTCTGCCGTTTTAACCGGCTTGGCCTCAATCCATTTGGTGAATTTGTCCACCATGACCAATAAGTATTTGTGCTTGTGGGTTCCCCCTTTAAGGGGTCTGTCGTGGAATTAACACGTCAGATGTCCGTAGTGTCAGGACTTAGTCGCGAGGCCAACGCATCTATGTGGTAGCTTGAGAGGGGTTGAGCGGAATCGAGAGACGCAACACAAGACAAGGATTTAGACAGTCGGCCCCGGAAACATCATCCGTAAAAACCCTACATGCTGTTTGAGGCTAGGTCTCATTATCATCACGAGGTAGTCGCCAGAACCGGCTCTCCTCTTTGTGTCTAGCCATAAGATTGTTTCTTCTTGCTTGTAGCCTCTCCCTCTTTGGGGAGCCCCGCCTCCTTATATATGTTGAAGGGGCGGGTTACATGTGGAGTCCTATTAGGATTAGGACTAGTCTATCTCTAATACAAACCGGATACAAGTCCAGGTCTTAACTCCATGTAAGACAAATATTCCTTATGTCTTTCCTCTTAAACCGGCCCACCGTAGTTGAACCGGCCTTCATGAACCGCCACCGGGCCACCGGTCTTGTTGCTCCTCGACCGCTTTGCCGGATTACCAATGAACCGTAACTCACGGGTCGCCAGTGAACCGCCAAGTGTCGTGGGTTCTTCAGTAAACCGCCAAGTCCGGTCAAGGTTATACTTCCGCCGGTTTACGCCAAGGGTATATCCTCGACATTAGCCCCAGTTTAATTTGGATTTATCCATGTTAAACTGATCCTGTGAAATAAACACAAGAACAAACTTGATGATTATGCTCGGATTAAGAATTCTTGTAAACCGCATCCGATCATCCTTAAATCCTTGTCATTTCCTCCTTATATAAAATCCGGTTTAATAGGCCAGCTTCATAATCAACTTGCTGACATTGGTTTCTCATAGAAAATATATTGTGAAGGATAACTCCTTTGATTCAACTCCCAATGCTTAAAAACAATATCGGTCCTTGAAATATTCATCCAATCTTCACCGGTTTAAGGATCGTAAAACTTGCCGGTTTATCATTGCCAAGATCACCGGTTTATAAATATTGATGGTACCGGTCATGACTGTTTGTTAACATCCTTCAATATGAATGTCACAAGCTTGAAGAAATCCAGGTTGTTCATCTCAATCACTAGTCAGAATTGAGTATTCCACATATGTAGCCCCCAAGTGCCGGGTTGTCATGCTTGCAGCAACCTGGGACTTGTAATTTCCTTGAATAGTTGACATGAGCAATTGGTAGCTCCCAAGGGCCGGCTCATTATAATATGATGAGTCGGGTCTTTAATAAGGTGAACAAACAATGACTTTGCATTAGCCCCAAGTGTCATGGTGCATGCTTGCAGCAACATGAGACTTGCATATTTGATGTAATCTCAACTTGAATAATGTAGCCCCCAAGTGCCGGGTCGTAGCCCGCAGCCGACTCGGGACTATTCCTTCAATTGTAGAATAAATCATATCCATTGACAATATGATAGCCATTGCGCTTAACGCCGACTTTGAAAACCTTCATCATAATAATCGGGTTATTGATAACCAAAATAAAAATCCAGCCATGTTGGCTATTTGAATAATATATCCAATGATTTATAAGCGCATGATTCCAATGGCGCAATCCAAATATATACTGGCTACTTATAGCCGAAAGCCAGGCCGGGTCAATAAACACCGGATTATAAGTGATTATGTACTGACAACTTGTAGTTCAAAGTCGAGCCGGGTTAATGAACACCGGGTTAATTTGATGACTGATAGTCATGCCGGGTCAATAGACACCGGTTAAACATAAAATGTTATCAATGGAGAAAAATCTTGACAAAAGCAAATAAAATCGTGTAGTCGAGGCTTTTCAAGGGCTGCCAGGCCCAAATTGAGGCTTTTCATGGGCTGCCAGCCGCTGAGTTAAACCATTTGACAAAGCCTTTTAAGATGGGCCTCAACTAACCAATCGTCGCTTTAACTTTGACAAGTTCGTGGTCTCAGTGAGAGTAATCACAAACGCTCATGGGTCATGCCAGATTACCCGGATAGGAGTGGCTTACTTGATGAAGGCAGGCTAACCCGGGTTTTAGGTGAATACACTGTGCTTCCAAGCCGTGGGTCGATACCCAGTTACAAGGGTCCTTTCAAACTCTTTGGTATTTGACACAACGAGCCCCAAGTAACTTTGTGAGTCTGTGCTCAATGGGTGCCTATGTTTGAGTTGTGCTTAGCAACAAGACTCTCTTTGGCCCCTTGGGTGTGAAGCTCCCAAGCTTTGTTCTCGCGTGATAGCGGATTAATGGACTCCGCTTTGCAAGCGTAAGCCCCATGTGATATATTTTTGAGTCATGCTCGCTTGGTGCCTATGTTTTGAGTTGTCTGTGCAACAAACTCTCTTTGGCCCCTGATGATAATATTGTCTTGATAGCTGCAGCAAGAGGGTAGTAACGCCATGTTCTCTTTGGTGAATACACCTATGTTTGAATATAAAGCCCCCAAGTGATCATATGAACATGAGCCCATAATGCAGGATACCTATGTTTGAACTGCGCATCATGGCAACAGGTCCTCTTTGGCAACCCTTAACTTTTTGCAAGAGATAAATTCTTCTTGAACCGGAAATTCTTAAACCGGATATTGAGAGCTTCAAAGCTTTGTGGGAGAACAGATTTCCCTTAAGCCGGACCGTAAACCGGATATTTGAGAGCTTCAGTCAGACTGACTTCCCTTGAGCCGGATTTTAAACCGGAATCCTTTCTGATGACCTGGATCTTCTTCATTGAGCCGGGATTTTGTAACTGTCATATACTTTCTAAACCGGAAATTTTCTGACAGCCTTTAAACTTTCATCAATATAACAGTAGCCTCCGGGACCGGGTTATCCTTCCCTCCATCGTCCTGGGGTTTTTAAATTTGCTGAAACTGGCAATATTTGCTTAGTCATGTCATCGTAGCCCCCGAGTCTCAAGGTGACTCGAGGAGTTGGCTTGATACTCTCCATTTTGACCGCGATATAAACCGACATAACTTGTATATCATTGGTGTTGATAGCACGATGTGAATCCATAGAAGGTTGAGGTGATCATGCGGCGGGTTGTAAATGAACCCATATGAGCCGTGTCAAGAACTCGCCAATGGCTTTTTCCAATCAAGCGATTTGAAGTTAATCAAAACTATAGTGGCGGCGACTTGTGCGCCTGCCCATTGAACCATCCAAAGGTAAACGGCGGTTTGATGATAATTTGTCTCCAATTTGAAAGAAAGTCGGGCTACCCAAGTTGTGACTTGCTCATAGCCAATAAATAGCTCATGTAGCATGTATGCGGCCCGGTTTGTTGTTTTACACCTGGCCGCTAGATACGGACGACAAAAGCGACCGCACATCAGAGGCAGCTCGGATAGATGAATCGGCCATGCATTGTAAACCGATGCGGACGGGGAAGATCTTCACCGTGTTGTAAATCGCACGGACGGGCGAGTTAATCGCGGGCGCGGTCCCGGTGAGTCGAAGTAGTCCGGGCCACAAGGTCAGCGTCTTGCACACATATTCTTTGATCATTGTGGCACGGTCATACGCTAGCACATGACAGTAATTACGCAATTTATATATCCATGATCCGCCATCGGCTTTGCAATGACCAATTGTCCTCATATAAAATGCAAAGACCAAAGTAATTGCTCTCCGACAAAAACAATATGTGCTAAATTATACTTAGAGGGATATCACCTGATTCGCCAACAATGTATGAGTCGGTCGTGGCATTGTAAGTCGGTGACGCTGCGTGAACTGCCCGTGAGGGCGTATGAACGAGTCATCCATGGCATTTGTAAAGCGGCGCTGGTGGCGATTCAAACATGATGTTGTTTAACCGTGTATACGCATCTAATCGCCACAAAAGGACGGATGTAATCTGAACATTGGGGAGGCGACTTGCACGGGTATCCGCTGGAGCATCATAGCACGGACAAACACGAGTGCAAAAGTGATGTTGACGCCCCTTAGGCGACACCTTTTTGTAATGATCCTGCAAAAATATTGCAAGACAAAGTAATTGTTCCCTGGTGAAAAATAATATGCGTTAATAATATAGAGTCAGATGGATATGACCTGATTTCTTCGGAGGACCGATGGTTTGTATATACAGCGTCCATGATTTCTTTTTTCAACACATGTGCTGTCCACCCTGACTTTCCTTCAAACCAGTCTCCCTTATCCCTTCGCAGGAGCAAGGACCGGTGGTGGTGAAGCGCCTGACCGTAGATACAGAGGGAAAACCACCTAGCAGCGGACCGCTCGGAGTAGCGGCGGCTTGCCAGCAACGGCCGGGCGTCTTAATAACGGAGGCAACGTGAGGCTGGGCTCGAACCCGCGATGATTTACAGCAGAGTCAGAGCAGCAGGTTTGGGCGGCTCAACGACCGGCGGGTCGTCGAAGCGAGGGCGGGTCAGAGCGAGGCCGAGTTGGAACAGGTCGGAGCAGCGGCCACTCGGAGTCGGAGTCGGAGTCCGGTGGCTCAACGCAGGCGGTGGCTTGCCACTACAACGCGTGGTGAAGGCGAGTGTTTTTGACGACGAGTCAATCATGGATAGCTTAACCTGGCGGAGACGACGGAGGAACAGTAACGTGGAGACAACCCGGTCACGGCGCTGGCGGCTCGACACGCAACGAAGGCGACCCCAGGCGCGGACGACGAAAGCGGGTCATGGCAATGACTCGGGGTAAAATCTGTTGTAGCTTGGCGATTGGCGCCGGGCCATCGGCCTAGTAACTTGGTGGCGATTCAAAGCCAGAGACCGACGAGGCAGCTTGTAGCAGGGGCTTGACCCGTCGGCGGTTTGGCTCGGTCGGAGGCCACTTGGTCACGATGGGGACGGAGCACGGCCAGGGGAGACGCGGGTTTTGGAGAACAAGGCAAACCCATCGCGGCTCAGCGACGAGGGATCCGTGGTCCGGTGAGCTGGGTGGCGTTGGCGGCGATGCAGCCGACTTGACGACCGTGGCCCACCGCGCTGGCTTTCGACGGCGACTCACGAGCAGAGGGGAACCGCAGCGCGGGTCACCGAGGTCGTGGGCCGGTTCGGGTTGCAGCAGCTCACAATCCGCCATAGCAGGCGGACTCGGTCAAACGGCGACGGCAGCTAAGTGAAGGCGAATCCGGTGTCGTAGGTGCTCCCCTTCATCCTAGGAACAAGGACGTTGTAGGTTGCCTCAAGGACCGGTCCAACGTGGCAACTTTTTCTCAATTCTGGAATTAATCTCTTCGCCGCTTCCTTGTGGCAATCGGAGTTGTCAAAGAAAGAACCGACTTGGCCTCTGATGATGTATTAATTCAAACGTACTCTCCTTGCCTTCTAGTGGCGCACTAGTACTTGAAAACATCAAGGTTGATGCTTAATGCGATGTAAACAATGCACGGTTCTGCTCTTTGATTTAATCGAAGTAACAAGTCGGCGACTCCAACAAAAATATCTGCAACTTGACGGCTTCGCGGACCAACATCAACCTTCCGGTCGTGTGCAGCCGTCGTGGTGAATCCTATGGTTTTCGGATGGCGAAAAAAAGCGTATGACTTGACGGCAGCGCCTAAAAATATATCTGCCTTTTCGTGTCGCAGCGGCTGCACATACGAAACCCTAACATCTCAAACTTGCATCGATGACTCTTCTTCCCTGGATGATCTCGCAAGCTCCTCGATCCCTGGGAGAGATCCCTTCAAGAACTCAACACCACCGTGCGCAGGCCCCACGGTGGGCGCCAACTGTCGTGGAATTAACACGTCAGATGTCCGTAGTGTCAGGACTTAGTCGCGAGGCCAACGCATCTATGTGGTAGCTTGAGAGGGGTTGAGCGGAATCGAGAGACGCAACACAAGACAAGGATTTAGACAGCCGGCCCCGGGAAACATCATCCGGTAAAAACCCTACATGCTGTTTGAGGCTAGGTCTCATTATCATCACGAGGTAGTCGCCGTAAACCGGCTCTCCTCTTTGTGTCTAGCCATAAGATTGTTTCTTCTTGCTTGTAGCCTCTCCCTCTTTGGGGAGCCCTGCCCCTCCTTATATATGTTGAAGGGGCGGGTTACATGTGGAGTCCTATTAGGATTAGGACTAGTCTATCTCTAATACAAACTGGATACAAGTCCGGTCTTAACTCCATGTAAGACAAATATTCCTTATGTCTTTCCTCTTAAACCGGCCCACCGTAGTTGAACCGGCCTTCATGAACCGCCAGTCGGGCCACCGGGTCTTGTTGCTCCTCTGACCCGCCTGCCGGATTACCAATGAACCGTAACCCGCCGGGTCGCCAGTGAACCGCCAAGTGTCAGCGGGTTCTTCAGGTAAACCGCCAAGTCCGGCTGGGTTATACTTCCGGCCGGTTTACGCCGCGGGGTATATCCCCGATAGGGTCCAACCATGTCAAGCCCCCAGACCGCGAACGGCCAGGTAATGGGTATAGTTTTGAGGGCGGTGGGTGGCATGTGGCTCTGATTAGGGTCAGATCGATCTTGATTGTCTTGCCTTGTCCTCCAATATATCTCGCAGGTCCGGAGCGTTCCCCTGTGGCAGTGTGCTTTTTGAGCGATGCCGGGGTACGGTTCTAGTGAAGGGCCTAGAGGCCTCTTTGTCGCGACCACGGGGTGGTCGGTCACCGTATTGTCTCCCCGGGTGATGCGGGTTCGTAAGCCTCCTCCTCTAATCGGGTGAGCAGCTTGCGTTTAGGGTAGCTTTTGGAGGGGCGTTCGAGCTCATGCTCTTCGGCCGCGAGGACTTCAGTCCGTCTGTCGGCTAGCAGATCCTGATCAGCTCTAAGTTGTTGCTGCTTTTTCTTGAGGCTGTTTGCCGTGGCCATAAGCCTGCGTCTAAAACGCTCTTGTTCGACGGGATCCTCAGGCACGATGAATTCATCGTCATCGACGCTTGCTTCGTCTCCGGAGGGAGGCATATAATCCTCTACCTCTGCTTCTGATGCTCTCTCGTGGGGGATGGCGTCTCCATCCTCCTGCGCTGGATCTTGCTGGAGTGTATTATCTTCGGCACTGTCCGGTGTATTGTTATCTCCGGTGCCGGAATCTTCATTCTTGCTGTGGCGGGATTTAGAGCGGCGCCGCTGACGCCGGCGCTTGGGCTGTTTCTTGGAGGGGTCATCCTCCGCTGTTCCTTCGCCATTCCCATCCTTTGGGATATCCACCATGTATATGCCATATGATGAGGTGGCTTTCCGGTAGCCGGTAGGCGCTGGTTCTTGTTCGTCTCCGGCATCGTCGTCCATACCGTCGATGTCTTCGGAGTCGTAGTCTAGCATGTTGGTTAGATCGTCGACAGCGGCTACCAAGTGGGTGGTGGGTGGGCTTTGAATTTCCTTGTCGTCCGCATCCCAACCGTCTTGACCGTAGTCCGGCCAGGGCTCTCCTGATAACGAGAGGTACTTTAGCGAACTCAAGATGTCGCCAAAAGGTGAGAGTTGAAAGATGTCCGCTGCGGTGAACTCCATGACCGGCGTCCAATCGGATTCGATCGGAGGGGGCGGAGGTTCAAGTCCGCAAGGAGTCCGCACCTTGGAGTCGCAAGCTTTATGAGGGACAAGATCGGTGTTCGGCTCTATCGCCGTAGAGGTTGCAGCCCCGAGGTGGTGTCTAGCCATCCGTCCCGATCTGCAGCCGGCTCCGAATTGAAGATCGGAGCGGAGTTCGAAAAGCGGCCTGTGGTACCTTCCGGCCAAGAAAGCAAAATCATGCTCGCCGTGACAGTGCGGCATGCTCGGCTGTGGCTCGACTCCATCGAGGATCAAGTCCCCGCGGATGTCAACCATGAAGTTCAAACTTCCAAATCTGACCTGACGGCCAGGGGCGTAGCTTTCGATTTGCTCCGGATGGCCAAGGAATCGGCCCGCGAAGCGCCGCCGAATCTGAAGATCTGTCCGGGAGAAAAGTCTCACCCTGGATCAGGTCATTGATGATGGTCAAAGAAGCCATCGAGCCTATCGGTGGACGGCGGAGGAACTCTCAATGAAAGCAGCAATGTCGGTGTCAAACCGGCGGATCTCGGGTAGGGGTCCCAATCGCGTCTAGGCGGATGGTAACAGGAGACAAGGGACACGATGTTTTACCTGTGTTCGGGCCCTCTTGATGGAGGTAAAACCCTACGCCCCGCTTGATTAATATTGATGATGTGTGTTACAAGAGTGGATCTACCACGAGATCAAAGAGGCTAAACCCTAGAAGCTAGCCTATGGTATGATTGTTGTTCGTCCTATGGACTAAAGCCATCCGGTTTATATAGGCACCGGAGAGGGCTAGGGTTACACCAAGTCGGTTACAAAGGTAGGAGATCTATATATCCGTATCGCCAAGCTTGCCTTCCACGCCAAGGAAAGTCCCATCCGGACACGGGACGAAGTCTTCAATCTTGTATCTTCATAGTCTTGGAGTCCGGACGATGAAGACAGTTCGCATATCCGGACACCCCTAGTCCTAACTCCTCACCGAGGTCGCACTGGGGGCCTGATGGGAAGGAGATCCTGTAAGCTTAGTGTACGGCCAAGTAGAATTGGCCGCCAAGTATTCCCAAAGAAGATCGTGAAATTAGACAGCCTATTAGATGGCATTGAGGAGGAATACAATTAGTCGAGTTGACTATGTAATTGAATATGACATGAAAAATGTCTTCTAGCCGGATTGTAGATCGCTTGTCATAGCGGACCTTTTCGCTTCGACCTCGGGACCCAATAGTCCGAGTGTGTCCGAATACCCTCTCGGTTATGTAAGAACCGGGCATGCATGCGCATAAGGCGTAGGGGTCATTATTGCTGTATCAGACAAGTGCCCAACTAGTTATGTTATATTACATGGATAGTAAGAAACATCTTCCAGGGAGAATAGTTCCGTTAAGGGTTCCTTTCCCTGGGGCAGATGGATAAATAGTTAAAAATCATCTTTCTGTTCACCGACCGAATATTCCCTTAAGAACGCTAGCTTTCGGCTTCACCCACCGAGGTACACATCCGGCCGAATTCGACAAGAATAATCTCAGAGGTGCTCCCTTTACCACCTAGCCGAACAATCGGGAACGTAGGGGTAAGCACAGGAGCCGGGCAACCCAGCTTGGCCAAAACTTAAGTCATATCAATGCATATAATGGTGAGTAAAAGGTACATGCGGAAGTTTGACACATGTGTTGGGCATGAAGCCCGTATAAATAAGCTTAAGAAGCCCTGTGTATAATGAGCGCGACAACGCGTCAAGTATGTGCGAACAAAGCGCAAATGAGCTCAGAAGGCTTCAAGAAGAAGGAGGAGGAAGGAGAGAAATAAAAGACAGCAAAAAAGAAAATGTGGACGGAGGAAGGAGACGAACTCGAGTCCGGCGCTTAGGCGTAGAATCTTCAGAGACGGGCTGCGTTCCATGGGTTCGGCTCGAGTCGGTTATCCGATGCGTTTACAGACGGTATGCTCCGCCAACAGACCTGGTTGATGATGAAGGGACCTTCCCATTTGGGCTTGAGTTTGTCCTTTTTCTTGTCCGGCAGCGAGAACTAGTTCGCCAACGTTGTAAGCTTTGGCTCGTGATTTCCCTCGCTTTGATATCTTCGAGCCTGCTGTTGATAAAATGCGGAACGAAGCTTTTGCCACGCCGCGCTCCTCCTCCAATGTGTCCAAACTGTCCCGCCGATCGAGCTCGGCTTCTTTCTTCATACATGTGCACACGAGGTGAGTCATGCATTATGTCGTAGGGCAAGACTGCTTTCGCCGTACACCATAAAAATGGTGTGAATCCGTAGTACGATTCGACGTGGTCCGCAGCCCCCTGCAGTACGGAGTCGAGCTCCTCAACCCAAAGGCGTGTTAGATTCCTTGAGGGACCACACTAGTCTGGGTTTAATGCCGGTCATGATTAGACCGCTTGCTCGCCGACTTGACCGTTGGTTTGAGGGTGATAGATCGAGGCGTAATCGAGCTTGATGCCCATGTTTTTGCACCATAATTTGACCTCATCGGCCGTGAAGTTGGTGCCGTTATCGCGATGATACCGTGGGGACGCCGTAACGGTGCACTACCCCGATATGAAGTCTATCACCGCCCGGATTCGCCGCTTTAATGTGCTTGGCCTCTATCCATTTGGTGAATTTATCCACCATGACCAATAGGTATTTTTGCTTGTGGGTTCCTCCCTTAAGGGGTCCAACCATGTCAAGCCCCTGCATCATGAACGCCAGGTGATGGGTATAGTTTTGAGGGCGATGGGTGGCATGTGGCTTTGGTTAGCAAAAGCTGGCAACCGATGCATCGTTGGACTAAATCCTGCAGATCCGCCTCGGCCGTCGGCCAATAAAATCCTGTACGGAAGGCCTTGCCTACAAGGGCCCGGGCTGCGGCGTGGTGCCCACCCAGTCCGGCTTGAATTTCAGCCAGGAGGTTTCGCCCTTCCTCTTCGGAGATACACCTTTGAAGGACTCATGTTGTGCTTTTCTTATAGAGCTCTCCCTCATTGACTTTATAGTCTTTGGATCGCCGTACTATGCAGCGAGCCTCATTTTGGTCTTCGGGGAGTTCCTGCCTAGTTAGGTAGGCTAGGAATGGTTCCGGCCCACGGGCGATAACCGCCATTATTTCGTGGGCGGAGGATGTTATCTCGTTGGCGTAGCCTCCGATTGTGTCGAGTGTTCGTGTCGTGCAGTGCGGTTGGGTCCGGATTGTTATTTCGGACTCCTTCCCATAGTACGGATGGCTTGAACAGCCGCTCCAGGAAGATGTTGGGCGGACGGCATCGTTTTGCGCCGATGCGTGCTAATACGTCCGCCGCCGTTGTTATCCCGGCTATATGATGAAATTCGAGCCCTTCAACCGCTACCGACATTTTTAGGACCGCATTGCGGTACGCTGCCATTTTTGGATCTTTGGCATCAAAGTCTCCGTTTATTTGAGATATCGCGAGGTTCGAATCCCCGCACACCTCTAGGCGTTTAATGCCCATGGAGACTGCCATTCGGAGGCCGTGCAGAAGGGCCTCGTATTCGGCTGCGTTGTTGGAGTCCGTATACATTATCTAAACGACGTATTGGATTGTGTCCCCGGTTGGGGACGTCAGGACGATGCCAGCTCCCAGGCCGGCCAACATTTTGGAGCCGTCAAAGTGCATGATCTAATTGGAGTATGCGCCGTACTCTTTAGGGAGTTCGGCCGTCCATTCGCCATGAAGTCGGCCAAAACCTGCGACTTAATAGCTCGTCGTGGCTTATAGGTTATGTCGAATGGAAGGAGCTCTATGGCCCATTTAGCAATCCGCCCGTCGTCGCGGTTGTTTATAATGTCGTTAAGAGGTACTTCGGAGGCTACCGCTATCGAACACTCTTGAAAGTAGTGTCGCAGCTTCCGGGATGCCATGAACACCGCGTATGCTATCTTTTGATAATGTGGGTACCGGGACTTGCATGGAGTTAGGACAGTGGACACATAGTAAACCAGTTTTTGAAGAGGCAACCTGTGTCCGTCCGTTTCTCGTTCGATGACGAGCACCGCGCTGACAACTTGATGTGTTGCGGCGATATATAATAGCATTGGTTCGCCCATGTTGGGCGCGCCAGACCGGATTTGTTGCCAATATGGCTTTTATTTCTTCGAAGTCCGGCCGTATGCATCCGTCCACTCGAAGTGTTCGTGCGCGGAGGAGGCGGTAAAGGGTAACGCCTTTTCTCCCAACGGGAAATAAAGCGGCTTAGAGCCGCCACGCATCCAAATCAATTTTTGAATTTGTTTGAGGTCTATTTGAATATCCAGTTGCGACATAGCTCGGATCTTGGCAGGGTTTGCTTAAATTACTCTACCGGACACAATGAAGCCCAAGAGTTTTCCTACTGAACGTCAAGACGCATTTTTCCGCATTGAGCTTAATATCATATTTTCGTAGATTGTCGAATGTGAGCCTCAAGTCGTCTACTAGAGTTTCGACATGCTTGGATTTTACGACCACGTCATCTACGATGCTTCCACCGCTTGGCCGATCTGGTTTGCCGACATGTCTGAATCATGCGCCGATATGTCGCGCCGGGCGCTTTTGAGCCCGAAGGGCATTGTGTTGAAGCGTAATGGGCCGTATGGAGTGATGAATGCTGCTATGCTTGGTCTCGCTCTGCCATCTTGATTTGTCGGTAGCCGGAGTATGCGCCGAGGAAGCACAATAAGTCGTGTCCTCTGTAGCGTCGATAATTTGATCAATGCGAGGGAGGGGGAAGGGATCCTTTGGGCAAGCCTTATTAAGGTCTTTGAAATCAACACATAGGCGCCAGGATTTATCCTTCTTTGGTACCATCACCAGATTTGCTAGCCAGTTCGGATGTTTTATATCTCTGATGAATCCGGCTTCCAGAAGTTTGTCTAGCTCCTCTCCCATGGCCTGTCTCTTGGGTTCGGGAAAGCGCCGAAGAGCCTGTTTGACTGGCTTGAATCCTTTTAGGGTATTTAGGCTGTGCTCGGCCAGCCAAAGTGGGATTCCTGGCATGTCTGAAGGGTGCCAGGCAAAAATGTCCCAGTTTTCTCGTAGAAATTATCGTAGTGCAGCGTCTACATCAGGGTTTAATTGTGCCCCAATGGAGGCCGTCTTTGCAGGGTCCGTTGGGTGTACTTGGAATTTGACTATTTCATCCGCTGGTTTAAAAGAGGTGGACTTGGATCTTTTATCAAGTATCACATCGTCCCTGTTCACCATGGAGCGCATCGCAGTAAGTTCCTCGGCCGCTAGGGCTTCGGATAGTGCCTCGAGGGCTAGTGCGGCTGTCTTGTTTTCGGCATGGAGTGCTATGTTCAGATCACTAGCGAGAGTGATGATTCCATTAGGTCCGGGCATTTTAAGCTTCATGTACCCATAATGGGGTATAGCTTGAAAAATTGTGAATGCCTCTCGCCCTAATAAAGCGTGATATCCGCTGCTGAACGGGGCCACTTGAAATGTGACCTCCTCGGACTGTAATTGTCCGTGAAATGAACACTACGCCCAGGTGATTTTTCCTGCAAAGCATGCTTCCCGCTAGGGATTATTCTTCTAAAGGTTGTGCCGCTTCGCTCAATGCGGTTCCAGTCTATTTCCATTTTTCGGAGGGTTTCCTCGTAGATGAGGTTTAGTCCGCTGCCGCCATCCATGAGTACCTTAGTCAGCGAAAGTCGCCCACTATTGGACTGAGGACCAATGCGGCCGGTGCTCGGGCTGTTCGAATTTGGGTTAAATCACTGGCATTAAAGGTAATAGCCGTGTTACCCATGGATTTATTGTTGCTACTTGGTAGACTTCGCAAGGTTATGGAGTGTTCCTTTCCGCATGTTATTTGATGCGAAAGTCTCAAGACTGTTAATACCGTCTTTGGTGTTGGGCTGGGATTCTGAGGCTAGAAGCTCTTCGCCACTTTTGGCCACATGCCGTAGTATCCAACATGCTCGAAGGCTATGAGTTGGAGTGGCGCCCTCTGTGCTATGAATTTTGTAGTGTCCGTTTAGCCAACCCTCCAGTACGGTTCCGTGCCCTTTAGGGGTTTTTTGTTTTTTGATGTATAACCCAGGTGCTTGGTGATGATGCACCCTTTTATTTCGGACTAGGGCTGTATTTGGGGCCGGATTATCCCATAATTTACTTACGGTTTTCCAAGCACTCTCCATCGCACATTAATTTTGTACTATGGTCACCAAGTCAGCAAAGCGTGTAATTTCGCGACGACTTAATGGCGTTTAGGATTCCCTTGTCCGTGCAATTATTGCAGAAAAGTGAGATTGCGTCCTCCTCTCGGCAGTCCTTTATCCTGTCCATAACCAGGAGGAATCTGGCCAAGTAATGATGTAATCGCTTCAGCGGGCTCTTGCCGAATTCGGGATAGATCGCTAATGTTTGGGTGGGCGGTGGAACTAGATCCGGAACCCGTCCAATTTAAGACTCAGGGCCGAGAAGTTTCCGAACTTGGAAGTTTGGATTTTGAATGCTATCCAATGAATCCAACCTGCCGCCCGACTTTAAGTTCGTGGCTTGATCGACATCCGCCCCTCTCAAGGGAATCTGGTATGGAGGGATCGGGAATTCGGACGTAGCTAGTCCTTAAGATAGAAGAAGAATCGCCGTATTGCTCCTCTATCACAGCAACATGATGGGTAGCCTGGGAAGAGTTGATCTCTCTCAGATCGGTTTTAGGACCGATCTGGTCGTAGTCTATGGCGACTCCCAAGGCGGCGATGCGATCCAAGAGCTCGTTTATGGAGGAGAGCTCGATCGGATCTAACTGCTCGGCAAGTTCCGAGTTAACGTGAAGATTGGTTTCGATGACCCGAGAAGTCATCGTCGGCGCGGTGGCCGAACTGGCGGTCATAAGAAAATCACCTAACCGAAGAGTCTGACAAGTGGCCAAGGCTCCTTTGGCGATAGTATCGTCTTTAAAGACGGGATGAGGCATCCTTCCTGACGGCGACGGCACAGAGGAACTCTCAATGAAAGCACCAATGTCGGTGTCAAACCGGCGGATCTTGGGTAGGGGGTCCCGAATCGTGCGTCTAGGCGGATGGTAACAGGAGACAAGGGACACGATGTTTTTACCTAGGTCCGGGCCCTCTCGATGGAGGTAATACCCTACTCACCGCTTGATTAATATTGATGATATGGGTAGTACAAGAGTAGATCTACCACGAGATCGTGAGAGGCTAAACCCTAGAGGCTAGCCTATGGTATGATTGTTGTTCGCTCCCACGGACTAAAACCCTTCGGTTTATATAGACACCTAATAGGGTTAGGGTTACAGTAGTCGATTACAATGGTAGGAGATCTACATATCCGTATCGCCAAGCTTGCCTTCCACGCCAAGGAAAGTCCCATCTGGACACGGGATGAAGTATTCAATCTTGTATCTTCATAGTCCAGGAGTCTGGCTAACGATGATAGTTCGGCTATCCGGACAGCCCCTAATCCAGGACTCCCTCAAAGCCATCTAGCTACTAACTATGGACCCGAAGGTCTGAGGTAAACTACTCACACTTCATCGGAGGGGCTATGGTGATGATGTAGAAGCCCTCCATGGTGGATTCCCCTTCCGGCGGAGCTCCGGAACAGGCCCCAAGATGGGATTTTGTGGATACAGAAAGTTGCGGCAGTGGAATTAGGTTTTTGGCTCAGATTCCGATCGCTTGGGGGCAATGAGGTATATATAGGAGGAAGGAGTACGTCGGTGGAGCTTGAGGGGCCCACAAGGCAGGGGCGCGCCCTAGAGGGCGCCCACCCTCGTGACCGCCTCGTGGCTTTTTTGATGGAGGGTCCAAGTCTCCTGGATCTTATCTGATGAGCAAATCACGTTCCCGAAGGTTTCACTCCGTTTGGACTCCGTTTGATATTACGTTTCTTCGAAACATTGAAATAGGCAAAAAACAACAATTCTGGGCTGGGCCTCCGGTTAATAGGTTAGTTCCAAAAGTAATATAAAAGTGGAAAATAAAGCCCAATATGGTCCAAAACAGTAGATAATATAGCATGGAGCAATCAAAAATTATAGATACGTTGGAGATGTATCAGGCATCCCCAAGCTTAATTCTTGCTCGTCCTCGAGTAGGTAAATGATAAAAAGAGAATTTTTGATGTGGAGTGCTACTTGGCATAATTTCAATGTAAATCTTATTAATTCTGGTATGAATATTCAGATCCGAAAGATTCAAGACAAAAGTTCATATTGACATAAAAATAATAATACTTCAAGCATACTAACTAAGCAATTATGTGTTCTCAAAATAACATGGCCAAAGAAAGTTCATCCCTACAAAATCATATAGTTTAGTCATGCTCCATTTTCGTCACACAAGAATGCTCTCATCATGCACAACCCCGATGACAAGCCAAGCAATTGTTTCGTACTTTAATAATCTCAAGCTTATAAACCTTCATGCAATACATGAGCGTGAGCCATGGATATAGCACTATGGGTGGAATAGAATATGATGACGGGGGTTATGTGGAGAAGACAAAAAAGGAGAAGATCTCACATCAACGAGGCTAATCAATGGGCTATGGAGATGCCCATCGATTGATGTTAATGCAAGGAGTAGGGATTGCCATGCAACGGATGCACTAGAGCTATAAATGTATGAAATCTCAACAAAAGAAACTAAGTGGGTGTGCATCCAACTTGCTTGCTCACGAAGACCTAGGGCACTTGAGGAGGCCCATTGTTGGAATATACAAGCCAAGTTCTATAATGAAAGATTCCCACTAGTATATGAAAATGACAAAACAAGAGACTCTCTATCATGAAGATTATGGTGCTACTTTGAAGCACAAGTGTGGCAAAGGATAGTAACATTGTCCCTTCTCTCTTTTTCTCTCATTTTTTCCTCCTTTTTTTCGGCCTTCTCTCTTTTTTTATGGCCTTTCTCTTTTTTTTCACCTCACTTGGGACAATGCTCTAGAAAATGATGATCATCACACTTCTATTTATTTACAACTCAATGATTACAACTCGATACTAGAACAAAGTATGACTCTATATGAATGACTCCGGCGGTGTACCGGGATATGCAATGAACCAAGTGTGACATGTATGAAAGAATTATGAATGGTGGCTTTGCCACAAATACTATGTCAACTACATTATCATGCTAAGCAATATGACAATGATGAATGTGTCATGATGAACGGAATGGTGGAAAGTTGCATGGCAATATATCTCGGAATGGCTATGGAAATGCCATAATAGGTAGGTATGGTGGCTGTTTTGAGGAAGATATAAGGAGGTTTATGTCCGAAAGAGCGATTCATATCATGGGGTTTGGATGCATCGCTAAGTTTGCACCAACTCTCAATGTGAGAAAGGGCAATGCACGGTACCGAAGAGGCTAGCAATGATGGAAGGATGATAGTGTGTATAATCCATGGACTCAACATTAGTCATAAAGAACTCATATACTTATTGCAAAAATCTACAAGCCATCAAAAACCAAAGCACTACGCGCATGCTCCTAGGGGGATAGATTGGTAGGAAAAGACCATCGCTCGTCCCCGACCGCCACTCATAAGGTGGACAATCAAATAACACCTCATGTTTCAAATTTGTTACATAACGTTTACCATACGTGCATGCTACGGGACTTGCTAACTTCAACACAAGCATTCTTCAAATTCACAACTACTCAACTAGCATGGCTTTGATATTATCACCTCCATATCTCAAAACAATTATCAAGCATCAAACTTTTCTTAGTATTCAACGCACTCAAAAGAAAGTTTTACAAATCTTGAATACCAAGCATATTATTATTATTAAGCAAATTACCATGCTATTAAAGACTCTCAAAATAATCTAAGTGAAGCATGAGATATCAATAGTTTCTCTAAAACAAATCCACCAACGTGCTCTAAAAGATATAAGTGAAGCATTAGAGCAAAACTATAAAGCTCAAAAGATATAAGTGAAGCACATAGAACAAAACTATAAAGCTCAAAAGATATAAGTGAAGCACTTAGAGTATTCTAACAAATTCCAATTCATGTATGTCTCTCTCAAAAGGTGTGTACATCAAGGATGATTGTGGTAAACTAAAAATCAAAGACTCAAATCATACAAGACGCTCCAAGCAAAACACATATCATGTGGTGAATAAAAATATAGCTCCAAGTAAAATTACCGATGGAAGTAGACAAAAGAGGTGATGCCTTCCGGGGCATCCCCAAGCTTTGACTTGTTGGTGTCCTTGGATTATCTTGGGGGTGCCATGGGCATCCCCAAGCTTAGGCTCTTGCCACTCCTTGTTCCATAATCCATCAAAAGATTTCACCCAAAACTTGAGAACTTCACAACACAAAACTCAACAGAAATCTCGTGAGAGTCTGTTAGCGAAAAGAAAACAAAAGACCACTTCAGGGTACCGTAATGAACTCATTCTTTATTTATATTGGTGTTAAACCTACTGTATTCCAACTTCTCTATGAATTATAAACTATTTTACTAGCCATAGATTCATCAAGATAAGCAAACAACACACGAAAAACAGAATCTGCCAAAAACAGAACAGTCTGTAGTAATCTGTAACTAACGCAAACTTCTGGAACTCCAAAAAATCAGCCAATATAGGAAGACCTAGGCAATTTGTTTATTGATCAGCAGCAATTGTAATCACTATTTTATCACGTCCTGGTGATTTTTAATAATTGTTTTCGTGAACAGAAAGTTTCAGGAAATTACAGCAAGATCAAATAACTATCATCCAAGAAGATCCTATAGGTTTAACTTGGCACAAACACTAATTAAAAGATAAAACCACATCTAAACAAAAGGTAGATGGATTATTTATTCCTAAACAGAAACAAAAACAAAAAAAACTAAAAATAAAATTGGGTTGCCTCCCAACAAGCGCTATCGTTTAACGCCCCTAGCTAGTCATAAAAGCAAGGATAGATCTAGGTATTGCCTTCTTTGGTAGGCAATTCTTCAATGAGGCGTCTACCTTCCTTAGAAATTTCTTTCTTTTTAGTAATTATCAAACTTTTAGGCACAAGATCAAAAAATTCATTCATAGCAAATGGTTCCTTAATGATAGCAAAAAGATTGGGATGAATACTTATAGATTTAAGATCCGCAATTTCTTTACTAGAGGATTCACCCTTATTTTTTAGGAACATACATAAGCTTGGCATTTTTAGTAGGAGGACTTGGAGTGTTCTTTACGGAAGAAAAAGCGGTTCCCAAGTTTGTAATGATACCCTCAAGTTTAAAGATTCTAGTGGAATCTTGATTTATTCTTTCATTAACTATGGGTTCCTTTTCCTTAATATTTTTCAAAGTTACTCCTACCTTAGATCCATATTGGGTAATTTGGTTGTGGATCTTTTTATCCAGATTTTCAATTAACTCAATGGTAGCAACTTTATTTTCAATAATTTCAAGTCTTTGCATTACATGCTCCAAAGCTAACATAGTTCCATTAATCAAAAGAGGTGGTGAGCCAAATAAATCTATCATAGCATTATAAGAATAAAAAGTATGGCTACCCAAGAAATTCCCTCCGGTAATGGTATCAAGGATATATCTATACCAAGGATTAGCACCTACATAAAAATTATGGAGAAGAACTGAAGTAGATTGCTTCCTGGTAGATCTATTTTGAGCATTGCAAATTCTATACCAGGCGTCTTTTAGATTTTCTCCCTCCCTTTGCTTAAAATTTAGAACTTCATTCTCGGGAGACAACGGAGAAGATAAGGGACTAGCCATGATGACAAGGCAAGCGAGAAAAAGGCAAACGGAAAAGAGAGGGCGAATAAAACGGCAAGGGTGAAGTGGGGGAGAGGAAAACGAGAGGCAAATGGCAAATAATGTAATGCGGGAGATAAGGAATTGTGATGGGTACTTGGTATGTTGACTTTTGCGTAGACTCCCCGGCAACGGCACCAGAAATTATTGTTGCTACCTCTTGAGCACTGTGTTGGATTTCCGCGAAGAGGAGAGGATGATGCAGCAAAGTAGCGTAAGTATTTCCCTCAGTTTTTGAGAACCAAGGTATCAATCCAAAGAGTAGGCCACGCCATGAGTCCCTCGTACCTACACAAAACGAATAGCTCAACGCAACCAACGCAATTAGGGGTTGTCAATCCCTTCACGGTCACTTACGAGAGTGAGATCTGATAGAGATGATAGATAATATTTTTGGTATTTTTGATATAAAGATGCAAGGTAAAATAAAAGGCAAAAGTAAAAGCAAAGCAATAATAAAGTGATTGGAGGTTGATATGATGAGAATAGACCCGGGGGCCGTAGATTTCACTAGTGGCTTCTCTCAAGAGCATAAGTATTTCTACGGTGGGTGAACAAATTACTGTTGAGGAATTGACAGAATTGAGCATAGTTATGAGAATATCTAGGTATGATCATGTATATATGCATCACGTCTGAGACAAGTAGACCGACTCACTGCATCTACTACTATTACTCCACTCATCGACCGCTATCCAAAGATGCATCTAGAGTATTAAGTTAATGAAAACAGAGTAACGCCTTAAGCAAGATGACATGATGTAGAGGGATAAATTCATGCAATATGATAAAAACCCCATCTTGTTATCCTCGATGGCAACAATACAATACGTGCCTTTGCTGCCCCTCATCACCGGGAAAGGACACCGCAAGATTGAACCCAAATCTAAGCACTTCTCCCATTGCAAGAAAAACCAATCTAGTAGGCCAAACCAAACTGATAATTCAAGAGACTTGCAAAGATAACCACCATACATAAAAGAATTCAGAGAAGATTCAAATATTTCTCATAGATAATCTTGATCATAAACCCACAATTCATCGGTCTCAACAAACACACCGCAAAAAGAAGATTACATCGAATAGATCTCCACGAGAGAGGGGAGACATTGTATTGACATCCAAAAAGAGAGAAGAAGCCATCTAGCTACTAACTATGGACCCGAAGGTCTGAAGTAAACTACTCACACTTCATCGGAGGGGCTATGGTGATGATGTAGAAGCCCTCCATGGTGGATTCCCCTTCCGGCGGAGCTCCAGAACAGGCCCCAACATGGGATCTCGTGGATACAGAAGGTTGCGGTAGTGGAATTAGGTGTTTGGTACTGCTTTGGATTTTATGAGTTACCCTATGAGGAAAGATGTTGACCAGTTTCGAGGATATGAGAAATATGGTCTATGGAATATTGGAACATTTTAAGGGTGGTAGTACCCTGTAAGAACCGTTGACCCCGGGAAAAGATAAGGATACCCACTGAATGGATTTCAGACAAAATGAATATGAGTTTTGTCTCGATATGTTTGATACCCCAAGAGAGTGTGGGATGACGTTGGAGACCGTCAGTTGTTTGGACCAAATGTGATCAAGGATTCGGAAGAGAATGCTAAGTTGCTTCGAGATAGACTGAAGGTAGCTCAGTCCAGGCAGAAGAGTTATGCAGACTCAAAAACGCAAGGAGGTAGTCTATGAAATCGGAGACAGAGCATATATTTGTGTGCCACCTCTGCGAGGAGTTAAACGATTTGGAGTTAAGGGAAAGTTAGCCCCGAGATTTGTAGGACCATACGGAGTTTTGGAGCGTATGGGAGAGGTTACCAACAAGTTGGAGTCACCCGAAGGACTGTCAGGAGTTCATGAAGTGTTTCACGTTTCCCAGTTGAAGAAGTGCCATGCAGAGATTGCCAATATTTCCCCTATAAGGACGCTTGACCCTGGAAAGGATAATGATGTTCCACGAAGTGGAATATGGACTTCATAAGTATAAGTTTTTATCTTGGTATGAGGGATATCCCACGAGGATGAAGAGATGAATTACTATTGGATATAAAGGAGGTATGATGTTGGAAATATGGATCAAGGTAAATTCCATGATGAGTCTGAGTAATCATGTCCTAGTTTGGTGCCAATAGAAGGAAGGAAGACAAAGTACAATTGGATGGATTTAAGAATACTAGGAAGTTGGAAGTTGGAATAATGATCAGTTGCCCCGATGATGAGTTCAAGGTTTGCAAGTGATGAGATGGGCCATAACCCACAGGCCGCAGGACCTGCCAAGAAGCAAGCACACTCTTGCTGAAGGAGAAACTCTGGAAGAAGAGGATATGCCTTTATCAACCGACGATTTTATAGGAGTAACGCAAAACCTGAGAGTTGTGAAGGATCGATAGTTGTTTGTTTGGCTTGCAGAATCAATGGATTTATCCAAACTTAGTTCGTTGACAAGAGAAATTCTGTAATGCTTGTGAGGATGACCGAGTGTTAGAATGCGAGATTCGCTAAACCATGTACAAGGTAATGATTTGGGTGCGGGACGGATTGATCACCATACCGACTTACTCTTATTATTCGCTTTGCTATACGGGATGGTAAATCTGAGTGACTTACCTATAGCAGAGAGACGATTTATATTAAACCTTGTTTAAACCTTAGAATGGTATAGGTATTTCTTTTCCCTTGTACAAGGCGCTTGTTGCCAACCGTAGGAAATACAAATGAGGTTCAACCTGCACCCGTTTTCTGCAGGAGAAACCATAAATTTTTGACCACCATGAGATCGATAGTTGTTTAGAATTGGCGCCAGACCCGTCAGCTATGAAGACCCAGTCTTGGAATAACCTTACCAAAAAAAAAGGACAGAGAATTGCCGTAAAGGTTATGCCACTGCCAAAAGAGCCCAGAGAAGTAATTATCCAGAGGATCTGAGGAGACCTACATTGTCAGTAAAAAAGGATGGAGTATATGAGTTTTGATGGAACCGTAACCATGCTTCTAAGGGTGGTAGCACCCGAGACCCCCGGAGACGATTGATGGATTTTAGAGAAGACCCCCAAACCCTAACCTATTTTCTTTCTAGCCTCTCCGAATCTCGAGGACGATATTCATTTTAAGGGTGGTAGTTTGTAACATCCTAAATTTTGGAATGTTATAAACAAATAGATAGATTTGATTGATTGCTTGATTGATTGCCTGAAAGTGAGTGAATTCGAAACTTTTTGAAAGTTAAATGAGAGGGAATAAAAGGACTTTCCCAAACTTTCATTTTGCTTTTATGATCTTCGGGAATTCAAATTCTTTTCATCACAAAACCACGGAGAGAAGAGGACATGACTTCTTCCATTTATTTAAATGACAAGGGTGTTGAAAATATATGAATTTCATTTGAGAATATTTCCAATTCTGAAACTTTATGCAACTCAATGATTTTCACGAGAGAAGATAAAATGACTTCTTCAAATTATATGAAATATGAGTTGGGAGTTTTAAAAGAATTAAATCCAAAGTTCTCTTGAATTTATTTCCAATTTGGAGTTATTTGAGTTTTATTCAAATTATTTTTCTTCAAAAATAAAATATATGGAAATAGGGTAACATGATTCCCTACATCAGAAAATTGGAGAGAAATAAATTTGAATTAATTTTGGTATTTAAAAAATGATTTTTATTGGATTTTATTGGACCAGTAGCACTGTTTGAATTATTAGAATTTTTGTGAATTTTATTTAATGCTATAAAAATGTCCAGGTTGTAGAAAATCTTTTTCTACAAATTTTGATATATTATATGCCTATATAATTTTTTTATTTCTTTTGTTTTTATTTTTGTTTGTCTGTTTTATTAAAAAAATAATTCCCCTCGCCGACTGGGCTGCCCAAAGAGCAGCCAAAGCCGGCCACCTGGCCGTCCCAGTGGCGACGGACTCATCCGCCGTCTGTGCCACCGCCATGGGAGCCGTCCCCGACCCGGACTCCTCCGCCGCCTCTCCGTGCCCCCTTCCCCACGCCACCTCCTCCCCGGCCCCCCCTTAAATCCCGGGCCCCGACGCCCCGACTCCCCTCTCTCCCCTCGCTCGCCGCCCCGCCGCCCAAGCCGCCGCCGCCGCCGGCGAGATCTGTCGCCGTCGCCCCGCACCGTTCCGTCGCCCTCGACCGAAGCCGCCGCCTCACTGGTCTCCGCCTCGTCGCCCCGCTCCTTCCGGTGGTGGCCTTTGAGCCGGAGAGCCACCGAGCCGCCTCCCGTTTAACGCCGAGCCGCCGCCGTCTTCCTCGCCCGACGCCGCTTGCCAGTACTCCTCCCGCCCTCGTCCGTTGGATTTAGATCTAACGGATTAGATCCGTTCGTTTTTTTCCAATCTAGCAAACGGTTCGTTCGTTAGCGTTCGTTAGCGAACGTTCGTTCAATAGCCTTTTCGTTTTATTTTATTTCTTCCAGGGACCCTTCTGTGATTAAAGATTCTACAGATTAGTCCCTGATTTTCAAACATTCATAACTTTTTACTCGTTAGTCCAAATTCAACGAAACCAACGCCCACTTCTTCGTTATGATCTCCTCTATCCAGTAATCCAACTTACACATGTTTTTGAAAGTTTTAAAATTTGAATTCAAACTGATTTGTATTCAAACTTCATTGATCATAACTTGAGTTTCGTAACTCCGATTTAGCTGATTCTTTTTGCAAATCGAAGCTCTTAACCTAAACTTTCTGATAAGGCCAAATCCATATAATTTTGGTACTGTTGGAAATTGTTTATGTTGCAAGAGTTATTTGCTTGGTTTTGATGTTTTCCGAATCGTTTTCTTCGTTCTTTCCGATCTTTTGAGTGATTGCTTATGTGTGGCTACTATTGCTTGATTACGAAAGATTGACCGGAGTGTGACGAGTAGAACTATCAAGAGTTTTGAGTGCGAATCATCTTCATCAACTTTGCAGGCAAGTAACACTTGATCATACCTTTTTATACCCAGTTTTATGCATTAGCTCAATCCTCCAACATTGCATGATTAGGATGTCATTAATTTGTGGGTTGGGAAGTAGATGATGAGGTAGGAACCTATTGCCCTGTTACTATCAAACCCTTGGGAGTTACTTCTACGTGTTGCTTATATTGCTATGCTATGCTCGTGAGACGTGGTTTGGGTTTGAGAGATATTCACGACAAATGTGAGATTGTTAATTAATGGTTTACTTTAAGGTGGCAACTTAAATACACATCCTGGGTGGATTGAGGCACTGGGAACCCAAAGTGTTGTCTGTTTTATTTTGGAAATCCCGGGTATCCGTGTGATCTTCCTATGGACCGCCACCAGGCTCAAAGGGAATCGAGATTATTCATGCTAGAAACTTCCGTAGCAGCCACAAGCTATTATGGGCTCTAGCATAGTTGAGTAAGTTACGTGAAGCTCTCGAAGAGGTAGATCACAGGTAGTGGGTTTTATAGGTTTGGTATGATCTATCCGGAGTAGAGAGTTAATGTTTCGAAAGATCGTGTCTCGGTCATCCGCTTCTCAAACACCATGCAAAGGTCACGAGAAACCAACGGAGGCGATCGAGTCTTGTGGGGAAAAGTGCGCAAACCTCTGCAGAGTGTACAATCTAATCATGGTTAGCCGTGTCCCTGGTTATGGACAATTCTGAGTATCTAGTACTTGAGTATTCACATGTATCTCATCACTCTAAATTAATATTGCTGGGTTGTTAATCACTTTAATTGGGATTGAGTTGGGGTTATACCTTCTCAATGATGTTTCAACCACCATGATAGTTAAAATAAAATTTATTCCTTTGATATAGGGAAAAATTGGCTTTTCGCAAAATCAGTAACCATAGAGCTTTTCCACCAGCCATATATGCATGTAGTATAGCTTATTCTTTCATTACTCTCTATGTGTTACATTGCCGGCATATTCCATATGCTTGACCGTTCCGCTGCAACGTTTCATGTTGCGAGACTTTTTGAACGACAGTAAGTGATACGTTAGGGTTACGATTACCTATACTCAACTTTGCCGTTGGTGTTGATGGTAATCCACAACCTTGTTGCTTCCGCTATCTTTTGGATTGAGGTAATAGTATTTACGCTACTTTATACATGTGATTTACCTCTGTTATAAATCCTTCGAGTACTGTGTGTGTTAGTATACCGATCCAGGGATGACACTAAGCACAGAGACTTGATCCATTCGGGTTGGGTCGCTACATGCATGTTGGATAGCGGTCGATGTGTGGAGTAATAGTAGTAGATGCCGGCAGGAGTCGGTCTACTTGACACAGAACTGATGCCTATGTTCATGATCATTGCCTTAGATATCGTCATAACTTTGCACTTTTCTATCAATTGCTCGGCAGTAATTTGTTCACCCACCGTAATATTTTCTACCTTGAGAGAAGCCTCTAGTGAAACCTATGGCCCCTGGGTCTACTTTCCATCATATAAGTTTCCGGTCTACAATTTTAGTCTCCTATTTACTTTCTTTGCAATCTTTTACTTTCCTTTCCATAAACCAAAAATAGCAAAAATATTACTTTACCATTTATCCATCTATATCAGATCTCACTTTGCAAATAACCGTGAAGGGATTGACAACCCCTTTGTCGCGTTGGGTGCAAGTTGGTGTTTGTTTGTGCAGGTATTCGGTGGCTTGTGCGTTGTGTCCTACTGGATTTATACCTTGGTTCTCAAAAGCTGAGGGAAATACTTACTCTACTTTGCTGCATCACCCTTTCCTCTTGAAGGGAAAACCAACGCAAGCTCAAGAGGTAGCAGGAAGAATTTCTGGCGCCGTTGCCGGGGAGATCTACGCCAAGCAGAGACATACCAAGTACCCATCATAAACTCTCATCCCTCGCATTACATTATTTTCCATTCGCCTCTCATTTTCCTCTCCCCCACTTCTAAAACGATTTTCAAAAAGATTAGCCTTTTCTTCGCCCCTCTTCCGTTCGTCTTCTTCGCTTGCTTTTTGTGTGCTCGTGTGTTGGATTGCTTGCTGTGTCACGATGGCTCAAGAGAATACTAAATTGTGTGACTTTTCCAACACCAACAATAATTATTTTATTAGTACTCTAATTGCTCCCGCTACTAATGCGGAATCTTGTGAAATTAATACAACTTTGTTGAATCTTGTTATGAAAGATAAATTTTCCGGCCTTGCCAATGAAGATTCCACATCCCATCTTAATTATTTCGTTGATTTGTGTGATATGCAAAAGAAAAAAGATGTGGATAATGATATTGTTAAATTGAAGCTATTTCCGTTCTCGCTTCGAGATCGTGCTAAAACTTGGTTTTCATCTTTGCCTAAAAATAGTATTGATTCATGGAATAAGTGTAAAAATGCTTTTATTTCCAAGTATTCTCCTCCCGCTAAGATCATCTCCCTTAGGAATGATATTATGAATTTTAAGCAACTTGATCATGAACATGTTGCACAATCTTGGGAGAGGATGAATGTAACATCCCAATTTTCAGTTTGGATGTTATACATAGGTCATTATATGCATATCATATTTATATTTGCATTTGGTTGTGATCCTAGAAATCTTAAGCAACTCAAGGACCCAAGGAGAGAGTTGGAGGTTTCACTAAAATATCGAAGTATGGAGGAAACATCGACTGTGCTAGTAAGTCGATACTACTCACCACCCCTGAGGGAAAGAGGATCAAGTATGTATCTAGGCATGCGCCAAGGAGGACTCAAGTAAATTCCCTCTCGGGAGTTGTTCAGGAGGAAGTGCCAGTTGTGAAGGATTACCCTGATGTATTTCCAGAGGAATTACTAGGCATGCCACCTGATCGAGATATATAATTTTTGATAGAGCTATTTCCAGGCACTGGACCAATATCAAAGAGGCCGTATAGGATGCCCGCAATTAATCTGGAGGAACTTACGAAGCAGATTAAGGGGTTATTGGAGAAAGGGTGCATTCGACCAAGTTCATCACCATGGGGAGCCCCAATGCTCTTAGTCTAGAAGAAGGATGGATCTTTGAGAATGGTTGTTGATTATCGTGCATTGAATGAAGTGACGATTAAGAACAAGTATCCACTACTGATGATCAACAATTTGTTTGACCAGCTATAGGGAGCCAAAGTATTCTCCAAGATTGATCTTCGATCAGGATACCATCAGTTGAAGATCCGAGAACATGATATACCTAAGACAGCCTTTTTCTACCTCTTGAGCATGCGTTGGTTTTCCCTTGAAGAGGAAAGGGTGATGCAGCAAAGTAGCGTAAGTATTTCCCTCGGTTTTTGAGAACCAAGGTATCAATCCAGTAGGAGGCCACACGCAAGTCCCTCGTACCTACACAAACAAATAAGAACCTTGCAACCAACGTGATAAAGGGGTTGTCAATCCCTTCACGACCACTTGCAAAAGTGAGATCTGATAGAGATGATAAGATAAATTTTTTGGTATTTTTATGATAAAGACTAAAAGTAAAGATTGCAAGATAAACGGCGACAGAAATAGCTAGTTGACGGAAGATTAATATGATAGAAAATAGACCCGGGGGCCGTAGTTTTCACCAGTGGCTTCTCTCAAGATATCATAAGTATTACGGTGGGTGAACAAATTACTGTCGAGAAATTGATAGAAAAGTGCATAATTATGAGAATATCTAGGCATGATCATGTATATAGGTGAAAGTGCAACTATCCCTGGGTGGTTTTGGTAATTCCTAACAACATATAGCTCATTGATCTAATGCTATTCCAAGATAAATATTTCAGGAAAGCTCAATGTTTGGCATGGCATGGATTAGAAAGTGGACCCTTCAAAATGCTAAGGACAAAAGATTGGCTCAAGCTCAAAGCACAAGACTCTACATTTTCTATTTTAGTGATCCAAGATCACATTGAGTCTATAGGAAAAGCCAATACTATTAAGAAGGGATGAGGTGTTGCTTAATGAGATTCTTGCTCAAAATGCTTAGTGATATGCTCCAAAACCCTCCACTACTTTCTCATATCCACATATGTCCTAAACCAAAAGTCCAACTCGGCCCCACCGAAGTTTCACATCCGGAGCCACCGAGTTCAGTTGACATAGCCACTGCCAGAAACCCTAATCAATTCGGTCTCACCAATAGGGATCTCGGTCTCACCGAGATGGGGTTGCAAACTCTTTGTTTCCCTTCGTAACGTTTTGGTCAAACCGAGATGAGCGATTGGTCCCACCGAGATTGCAGTGCAAACTCTCTGTTTCCTTTTCATAACGTTTCGGTCCAACCGAGATGAGCGACGGTCCCACCGAGTTTGCCTGACCAACTCTCTATTTGGCTATTACCAAAATCGGTCTCATCGAGATTACGTTATGCCCTAACCCTAATGACATCGGTCCCACCGAGTTGACATGTCGGTCCCACCGAGAATCCTAACGTTCACATTTTGAACTAAATCGGTCCGACCAAGTTTAATGATTCGGTCCCACCGAGTTTGGTGATTTGTGTGTAACGGTTAGATTTTGTGTGGAGGCTATAAATACCCCTCCACCCACTCTTCATTCATGGAGAGAGCCATCAGAACATGCCTACACTTCCAACACATATTTTCTGAGAGAGAACCACCTACACTTGTGTTGAGTTCAAGATATTCCATTCCAACCACATAAATCTTGATCTCTAGCCTTCCCCAAGTTGCTTTCCACTCAAATCTTCTTTCTACCAAATCCAATCCTATGAGAGAGAGTTGAGTGTTGGGGAGACTATCATTTGAAGCACAAGAGCAAGGAGTTCATCATCAACACACCATTTGTTACTTCTTGGAGAGTGGTGTCTCCTAGATTGGCTAGGTGTCACTTGGGAGCCTCCAACAAGATTGTCGAGTTGAACCAAAGAGTTTGTAAGGGCAAGGAGATTGCCTACTTCATGAAGATCTACCCTAGTGAGGCAAGTCCTTCGTGGGCGACGGCCATGGTGGGATAGACAAGGTTGCTTCCTCGTGGACCCTTCGTGGGTGGAGCCCTCCATGGACTCACGCAACCGTTACCCTTCGTGGGTTGAAGTCTCCATCAACGTGGATGTACGATAGCACCACCTATCGGAACCACGGATAAAAAAAAATCTCCGTGTCAACATTGCGTTTGCTCCCTCAAACTCATCCCTTTACCTTCATATGCAATTGTTTTACATTCCACTGCTATACTCTTAGAATTGCATGTGTAGGTTGATTGCCTGACTTGTGCTAAGTTGCTAAAATCTGCCAAGAACTAAAATTGGGAAAAGGCTAGATTTTTATTTGGTCAAGTAGTCTAATCACCCCCCCTATAGAAATACTCCGATCCTACAAGTGGTATCAGAGCTTTGGTCTCCATTTGCTTTTATTTCCATAGCTTTTGGTGGTCATAGCCTTGGTTTCACAACCTAGGAGAGTATGGCGTCTAGCGAGGGAAATTACCACCGTAGAGGTCCTTACTTTGATGGTACTAATTTTGCTAGTTGGAAGCACATGATGAAAATGCATATTCTTGGACATAACCCCGCCGTTTGGGCTATTGTGTGTATTGGCTTGCAAGGTGAATTCTTTGATGGGAGAGAACCGAACCATGAAGCTACCGCGGAAGAGTTGAAGATGCTACAATACAATGCTCTAGCTTGTGATATTCTCTTCAATGAATTGTGCCCCGGAGAATTCAACAAAATCAGCCGTCTTGAGAATGCAAAGGAAATTTGGGATACTTTGATTGATATGCACAAAGGTACCGACTCCGTCAAGGAATCCAAATTGGATGTGCTTCAAAGTCAACTTGACAAGTTCAAAATGAAGGATGGTGAAGGTGTCGCTGAAATGTACTCTAGGATTGCTCTCATCACAAATGAGATTGCCGGCTTAGGAAGTGAAGAGATGACCGAAAAATTCATCATCAAGAAGATCCTAAGAGCCTTGGATGGAAAATATGATACCGCGTGCACATTGATCCAAATGATGCCCAATTACAAAGATCTCAAGCCAACAGAAGTCATTGGAAGAATTTTTGCTCATGAGATGTCACTCAAGGATAAGGAAGAGCTTCACAACAAGTCAAGTGGTGCTTACAAAGCCTCATGTGATACTCCCACATCTTCAAGTGAGAAACAAACCTTCAATGAAGAATTGAGCCTAATGGTAAAGAACCTCAACAAGTTCTACAAGAGTAGAAGCAAAGAAAGAAGTTCCAAGTCAAGGTTCTACAATGACAAAAGATCTTCTAGTCGTGAGCGTAATTGCTACAATTGTGGAATACCCGGACACTACTCCAATTAGTGTACGCCCCCCTACAAAAGAAGAGAAGATTCTCCCAAAAGAAGAAGTAGAAGAGAAGAATCACCACCAAGAGAAAGGAGGAGTAGAGATGATCGTTATGAACGAAGACCCTCTCGGAGAAGCAAGGATTTAGAAAGAAAGGAAAAGTCATCAAGGAGCTACACAAAAAGAAGACATCAAGCTCATGTTGGTGAATGGGTATCCGGCCCCGACTCTGACAATCACTCCGAAAGAAGTTATCACTCCGACTCCGAATATACTCAAGATGAAGGTGTTGCCGGTCTAGCACTTGTGTCAACCAACTCCTATGACATATTTGACTCACCAAATGAAGGAATTGGAAGATGCTTCATGGCCAAAGGTCCAAAGGTAACACATCCCGAGTATGTTGATTTCAATAGTGATGAAGATGATTTGCTAGGTGATGATGATTTACTTGTTGACAACTCTAGTGATGAGAACTATGATGAAACGTCAATTAATCATGCTAATCAAGATAAAACAAATGATGATGATAAGAAGGAGATTGAGCGTCTAACTCAAGAACTAAACACTCTTAAGTTAGCTCATGAAACTACCTTGGAAAATCATCGAGAACTTTTAAAGACTCATGATAAGCTACGCTTTGAAAAGCTCAACCTTGAGCAAGAGCATGAGTTTTTAAAGGCAATCAATGATGATATTCGCAAGAAAAGTTCTTCTTACATTGCCAAGCGTTTACTATTGTCTACATACATGCCACAAGTTAAATCTAGCAACAAGAACAAGAAAGATTCTTCATCTAGTAGTAACAACAATCATGCTAAATCCAATGTTGATGCTTCTAGTAGTTCTCTTTATTCCACTAATGATTCTCTTAGCCAAGTTACACTTGAGCAAGAAAATAGCTTATTGAAGGGAATCATAGAGAAAGGTGTTTACAAGAGTCTTGCCGGAAGTAAGCAATTTGAGGAAATTGTGTGCAAGCAAGGAAGACACCGGAAGAATCAAGGTGTTGGTTTTGAACGAAAGTTCAATGCCAATGGAGTTGAGTGGGAAGAAGATCAATACCCCAAGACGAAGTTTGTTCCTCAACAAGAGAAGTATGATCCTACTTCTTTCAAAGGAACACAAGCTCAAGATGATCTTCCACCACAAGACCACAAGCAAAAAGGCAAGGATAAGCTTCAAGAGGAAATTGATGCATTTGAAGAAGCAGCTAAGGCCTTGGTCAAGTGGGTTCCAAAGACTACATCAAGTTCCACTTCATCAAGTACAACTACGACTCCAAGGGTTCCCATCAAGATGGTGTGGATCCAGAAGAAGAAGAACTAGAGAGTTCTTGAGGGTGACTCCGCCAACATACTTCACTCCTATCATTTTGGCAAGGACAAGTGCAAACAACTTCCATATCTTGCACTAGTTCAAGGAGTCACAAACCCTCTTGTTGGTAAGACAAGGGACAATGTAACCTAATGACTTCATGGACATCATCTTGTGTATGCGTCACTCTATGTCTGTGGATATCCTTGTTTGTTCCTTGTGGGACTAACCCGTGTAGGTATTGAAAGTGCAACTCACTCCAAAGGATTGCTCCAAATGATCTACATAAACATTGAGCATCTACATCTTCAACACCTACATGAAGTCATCATTGACAAAATACAAGGTTAGTTCATCCCTTTTAGGGGGGATATCACATCTAGGGGGAGCTTTACTCAAATCAATGAGCTAAAGCAACTCTAATGGTGTGAACACAACAATGCTTTATGTAAAAGTGGTAACCCCACTTGTGCTTAAACGATGAGTATGACCTATGATGAAATGTTCTCATTTGACTCCTTAGTCAATATACTCATATATAGATGACCTAGTCATCGCCAAATTGCTTGATAGATGCTAGAATGTTTGTGCATGCTTTGTCACATATTTCATTTGCCATTTTATTGTGTGAGCATGTTGGTTGCATATTTTACTCATTCGAGGACATCCATTTGTTGCTTTGATTGTTTGGCTCTTTCTCTTTTGCCAAATGGATGGACAAGAATGCCTAAGAACACCCTCTAGCTATCTATGCTTTTCTCTTCTCAAACTCTATTCATGCTACATCACAAAGTTTGATCAAGTCAGATTCGAACCACTCTGTGTGAGGAGCACTCGGAGATCCCGATTCGTCATAGACTTAAACCTCCAAAACCTCTTTGTGCATCTCGGTCTGACCGATTCATCCTTTTCGGTCCTACCGAGTCACCAAGTTGATCTAGGGTTTTCAATCTCGGTGCAACCGATTAGAACTTTTCGGTCACACCGAGTTGCGAATCGCTTGCGCTTTGCATCTTAGTGCCACCGAGTCGTTCCACTCGGTCACACCGACAGGGTCAGGTTATATATACCGATGGGTAAAATTTGGAAATTTCTCCGAACCCCTTCGCCCGCGCGTAACCTACCCTGCCTTCTCTGGTCTCCGGATCGTCCTCTCGTCGCCAGCGACCTCCCGCCGCTGGTCTCCGCCGCCGTCAACAGAAATCTTCTCCGCCGTTGCCGCCAGTAGCAAGTTAAATCGCCGCACTAGGGTACGGACTTGATCATTGTGCTAATCTTTAACTCCGATTCTTAGCACATTGCTTTGCCATGTTTCTTGCCATAATTGAAATCATCCTGTCCGGCGAATACGTCCCATAGATTAGTTTTGATTTGAAATTTAGGGTTAGGTCTCCGCTAAATTCATCTCGGACCGACCGAGTTGTAGAAATCAGTCTCACTGGTTTTGGCTTAGGCCAGAGCACACGCATTTTCGGTCCGACCGAAAATTACAAATCGGTGTGACCGAGTTCGATTCTCTGTAAAACCCTAGCAGTCTCGGTACCACCGAACTGTGACTCGGTCTGACCGAGTTCACTAGTTCAGGTTCCAAAAGCTGTTTCGGTATCACCGAGTTTACAAATCGGTAGATTCGAAATGCTTTCTATGAAGAACTAAAACTAAGTTTTTAAGTCATCTGTTTTGCAAAAACTCTTGTACTTTGTGATGCTCATCTACTCTACCTCATCTATAACCTATTCAAAGGATCTGCTGACACTGTACTCGCAAGATGTCTGACCAAAGTGACAGCCAGAACAAGTCAGAGGAACAGGTTCAGTTAAGAGAGGGCACTAGTCCCTCTAGCAGCTATGATAAAGGCAGCAGGAGCACTCCAAGCAATCTGCCAAAGGCTGCTACCAGAACAAGGAAGAAGAGGACTTCTGACTCTAAAGATGAAGATTATGTGGCTGTTGAAGATGAAGCCACTTCAAAGAAGAAAGTGCTGAATAAAGAGTATGTCTCAGCTGCTGCAACTAAGCCAGGTATGAAAACTAAGATGCCAGCAAGAAGACAGCCCATGTCTCCAAGGAAAGTTGCCACATGAGAAACAATGGAGTTCACTCTTGAACCCAAGGAAACTGGAGATGGTAAGAAGAGGAAAGAAAGGGTCAAGAAGACCATTGCCAGAGTTATTGGTAAACCTTCAATGATGAGAGATTCTGAAGAAGAGAAAGAGGAAGAGGATGCAGCACCAACACCCAAATCTCAAAAGCTTATGGGAGATGCAATTAAGGCAGGGGCTGCTCCATCTAAGCCCAAAACTGCTCCTAAGACCGCTGCTCCAGCTCCAAAGCCAAAACCCAAGAGGAGCACCAGGAACATCCCTGCTGAGGAGAAGAACAAGGCCCCAGTGCCTCAAGCTGCTAAAGAAGAAGAGGAAGATGATTCTGTTGTTTTGAGGAAGCTGAAGCCCAAGATCCCTGATCACAATGATGCACACCCAGTTGCAGAGAATATGAAAATCAGGAAGGATTCAGGATTGAGGCTATGGAGAGAGTCTGATCCATATGCCACCAGGAGAAGGACTGCTGCGGACTACAGATTCCACACTAAGGAACAACAGAACTTCTATGAGACTGTTTTACTTGACAAGAAGCCCATAGTGTGTGACATGAGATGGGTTGATTGGAAATTCATTAAGGAAAATGAGGATCACTTCCCTGGTGTATATGACAGCTTCAAGGTATGTGGAGTTGATGAGTTTGTGGCTCAGAAGTTCACCAAGTGGAATGATGAGCTCATTATGCAATTTTACTCCACTGCACACTTCTATCCAAATGGAAGGATTATGTGGATGTCTGAGGGTACTAGGTACCAGTCTACAATTGAAGAATGGGAAAAACTCATAAATGCTCCTGAGGAACATGAGGATGACTTGGATGTCTATGCCAAGAAGAAGAAAGACCACAACTCTATGGCCAATATGTACAAAGAGATCCCTGATGATGCTTTGGACACACATAAGTTTGGATCTGTACACTATTTGTTGTCTGATCTGCCAACAATCAATTGGATTCTGAGGCACACACTTCTACCCAAGTCAGGTGATCACAAGGTGATAAGAGGACATGCTATCAAGCTGCTGCACATATTTGATGTCCCACAGAAGTTCAAGGTTATGAGCCTGATTGTGGAAACAATCAAGAGGACTGCAATGATCGTAAGAGAAGTTGTGGATATGCCCCACACATCCAGGAGCTCATCAACTCAAAGATGGGCAAAGGCAAGTACATTTTGGACAAGGAGCATCTACCCATCTATCCTGAATTTGAGGACAACACAGTTGTCATGACTGGGAATGAACCATCATATGTGCAAGCACAAGAGAAGAAAGCCAAAGCTAAAGCTGAGAAGGCTGCCAAGATGCCAATTATGGAAGAGGCATCTCAGGTCTTCTTGAAGAGCAAGCAAGACCAGCTTGGATATCTGATCCAATCCACTCTGAGGATTGAGCAGGGCCTGGCCACCCTGACCAAGAACCAGGAGAGCTTGGAAAGGATTGTTGAGACAAAATTCTATGACCTTGATGTCAAGATCACAGAGATCCAAACTACAGTTGAGAAACTTCAGGAGGAAGCAGAGGAGAAGAAGGGCAAGTCTACCACAGATGCGTTTGCTAGAGTGCCCAGAGGACAGAGATCTGCTGCAGTGCCAGTGACAGACACTAGAGCTACAGCAGCACAGACCAGCCTACAACTCCAGTTCCAACTCCAGCAGCTACTCCACCAGCTCCAGCCACTTCATCAGAAGCTTTCGTCCTTGGTGTTCTCTCAACACCACCTCCCGAAGATCAAGCCCGAGCATCGTTTAGCACTATGCATTTTCAAACTTTTTGGTAACTTGTTGCCAAAGGGGGAGAAAAAATTATAGATCATAGGCTTCGAGAGAGGGAGTGTTGGTTTTTATCTCTCTTTGCACTCTTTTTGGTTGGTTTGAAACTTTACTGCATGCTTGTGTGATACTACTTTGTGTCCTTGTGAGATACTTATTTCGTCAAGTGTTTGATCATATGCTACCCTTAATGCTTGTTGGTTAATGCTATCTTTCATATCCTATTATGATCATTCACTTTTCTTGGTGATGAGTGCATGCTTTTAATCTCTATCATTTTGAGCACTCCACCAAGATGTATGTGACATGGAAGAGTAACCCATGATCCTAATCGATTGTGCATTTGCATTCAAAAGAAAATATTGAATAATGCATAAATTTAGGGGGAGCTCTTACTTATCACATACTTCTCAAAGCGACGATATTTTTTAAATTCTTATTTATCATTTGTCGAACCTTTGATCTATATGTTGTCATCAATTACCAAAAAGGGGGAGATTGAAAGTGCAACTATCCCTGGGTGGTTTTGGTAATTCCTAACAACATATAGCTCATTGAGCTAATGCTATTCCAAGATAAATATTTCAGGAAAGCTCAATGTTTCGCATGGCATGGATTAGAAAGTGGACCCTTCAAAATGCTAAGGACAAACGATTGGCTCAAGCTCAAAGCACAAGACTCTACATTTTCTATTTTAGTGATCCAAGATCACATCGAGTCTATAGGAAAAGCCAATACTATTAAGAAGGGATGAGGTGTTGCTCAATGAGATTCTTGTTCAAAATGCTTAGTGATATGCTCCAAAACCCTCCACTACTTTCTCATATCCACATATGTCCTAAACCAAAAAGTCCAACTCGGCCCCACAGAAGTTTCACATCCGGAGCCACCGAGTTCATTTGACATAGCCACTGCCAGAAACCCTAATCAATTCGGTCTCACCGATAGGGATCTCGGTCTCACCGAGATGGGGTTGCAAACTCTCTGTTTCCCTTCGTAACATTTTGGTTAAACCGAGATGAGCGATCGGTCCCACCGAGATTGCAATGCAAACTCTCTGTTTCCTTTTCGTAACGTTTTGGTACAACCGAGATGAGTGAATCGGTCCCATCGAGTTTGCCTGACCAACTCTCTATTTGGCTATTACCAAAATTGGTCTCACCGAGTTTGTCTAATCGGTCTCACCGAGATTACGTTATGCCCTAACCCTAATGACATCAGTCCCACCGAGTTGACATGTCGGTCCCACCGAGAATCCTAACGTTCACATTTTGAACTAAATCGGTTCGACCGAGTTTAATGATTCGGTCCCACCGAGTTTGGTGATTTGTGTGTAACGGTTAGATTTTGTGTGGAGGCTATAAATACCCCTCCACCCACTCTTCATTCGTGGAGAGATCCATCAGAACATGCCTACACTTCCAACACATATTTTCCGAGAGAGAACCACCTACACTTGTGTTGAGTTCAAGATATTCCATTCCAACCACATAAATCTTGATCTCTAGCCTTCCCCAAGTTGCTTTCCACTCAAATCTTCTTTCTACCAAATCCAATCCTATGAGAGAGAGTTGAGTGTTGGGGAGACTATCATTTGAAGCACAAGAGCAAGGAGTTCATCATCAACACACCATTTGTTACTTCTTGGAGAGTGGTGTCTCCTAGTTTGGCTAGGTGTCACTTGGGAGCCTCCGAAAAGATTGTCGAGTTGAACCAAGGAGTTTGTAAGGGCAAGGAGATCGCCTACTTCGTGAAGATCTACCCTAGTGAGGCAAGTCCTTCGTGGGCGACGGCCATGGTGGGATAGACAAGGTTGCTTCTTTGTGGACCCTTCGTGGGTGGAGCCCTCTGTGGACTCGTGCAACCATTACCCTTCGTGGGTTGAAGTCTCCATCAACGTGGATGTATGATAGCACCACCTATCGGAACCACGGATAAAAAAAATCTCCGTGTTAACATTGTGTTTGCTCCCTCAAACTCATCCCTTTACCTTCATATGCAATTGTTTTACATTCCGCTGCTATACTCTTAGAATTGCATGTGTAGGTTGATTGCTTGACTTGTGCTAAGTTGCTAAAATCTGCCAAGAACTAAAATTGGGAAAAGGCTAGATTTTTATTTGGCCAAGTAGTCTAATCACCCCCCTCTAGACATACTTCCGATCCTACAATAGGCATCACGTCCGCAACAAGTAGACCAACTCCTTCCTGCATCTACTACTATTACTTCACACATCGACCGCTATCCAGCATGCATCTAGAGTATTAAGTTCATAAGAACAGAGTAACGCATTAGGAAAGATGACATGATGTAGAGCGATAAACTCAAGCAATATGATATAAACCCCTTCTTTTTATCCCTGATGGCAACAATACAACACGTGTCGATTCCCCTACTTTCACTGGGATCGAGCACCGCATGATTGAATCCAAAGCTATGCACTTCTCCCATTGCAAGAAAGATCAATCTAGTAGGCCAAACCAAACTGATAATTCGAAGAGACTTGCAAAGATAACCAATCATACATAAACGAATTCAGAGAAGATTCAAATATTGTTCATAGATAATCTTGATCATAAACCCACAATTCATCGGATCTCGACAAACACACCACAAAAAGAGTTACATCAAATAGATCTCCTAGAACATAGAGGAGAACTTTCTATTGAGATCCAAAGAGAGAGAAGTAGCCATCTAGCTAATAACTATCACTACAAAAAAAAGACACATCCATGACATTTTGGGCCGAACGAATTTTTTTCTGTCATACTTATGACACTTCTATGACAATAATTGTGACAAAACACGGTATCATCATAGATGTGGTGGGGTCCTACTTCTATGAGAAAAAATCATGACATAAAATGGGACTTTTCGTCACAGGCGGGCGGAGACGGCTGCATGACATTCTTTGGGCCGTCCATGACGGAAAAAACCATGGTAGAAGCGAGGCGAGGAAAATATCGGGTGTTCCCGATTACGGTGGGTGGTCGGGGCCGAAGCGATGCGTGTTTCTCTTGTACACGCATGCGGCGTGGAGTGCGAGGTGTTGGGCTCTAATCAACCCGGCGAGGCGTTGGGCTCTAATCAACCCGGCGATTGCCTTTGCGAGCTACAGCGTTCTTGAACCCGGGTGATCGATCAATGGTTGTTAATCGAACCCGATCGAGCGATTCTTTTGCTCTTCTGCTAATTGAAGCCGATCGATGCGCCTCTGGATGAGCGATGGCGTTCTTTGGGGTTTTTGGATGAACAGTTCCGGTGGGGGTGGATGAATAGGACCCGTGGCGTTGCCTCTGGATGAACAAAGGGCGTTCTTTGGGGTTTGGATGAACAGTTCCGGTGGGGGTGGATGAACAGGACCCGATCATTCGAGCGGTTGGGGCTGGATGAACAGGACCCGTGGAGGGCAGGATGAACAGGACCACCCCGTGGAGGGCAGGATGAACAGTAGACGGTGGAGGGCTGGATGAACAGTGTCCCGTGGAGGGGTGGTTGAACAGGAGCCCATGGAGAGGGCTGGTTGAACAATAGCCGGTGGAGTAGCGCGCGGTGGAGGCAGGATGAACAGGAGCCCGTGGATGAACAGTCGTAGGTGTAGGATGGAGGAAGTCGACGGTGGATGAACAGTAGCCCGTGGAGGCTGGAGGGGGGTCGACGGTGGAGATGAACAGTATCCCGTGGAGTCCCGTTTTGCGGTACGCCACACCCCTCCCGATGAACAGGACCCCCGTTTCGACCATAGCGCTCCAACACAAGTCCGTTTCCTCCGTTTTGCGGTACGCTACACGCCTCCCGATCAACAGGACCCCCGTTTCGACCGTAGGAGGTCCGTTTCCTCCGTTTTGCGGTACACCATACCCCTCCTGATGAACAGGATCCCGTTTCAAATGTGGTCGGTCGAACACAAGGCCGTCTCCTCCGTTCTGCGGTACGCCATGCCTCGTTTCCATCGGCTGTTCCGTCCAAGCCCTCCCGATGAACACGACGACGCATTCCATTCCGACCCAGCCGATTGGCTCCCCATGAACACGGCGACGACATTGTTTCTCCGTTTCGACCCAGCCATGTACATGAGCCCTAGCCGTACGTATGCGCGAGTAGGCGTTCAAGACCCTTCCCGTATGTACGTACGTGGCCGTATTTTCTTTCTTGCACACTGGCCGCTGTACATACGTGTACATGCTACGTGCGCGCCTCTACTACGACATGTGCGCGCCTCTACATCGACCAGTATGTACGTACATGTTCGCAACCAGAATGACAATGCTACGTACGCTTCGACCAGGTGGGTCCCGACTGTCAGGCACTTCCTTGCCTGCGAAGATGTAGCTGGTGGGTCCCAGCGGTAAAGGGGGAGAATCGTTTTTCTTTTTTTTGCCTGGACGCACTTCCTTGCGTGCGAAGATGTAGCTGGTGGGTCCCAGCAGTCAGGGGAAACGTTTTTTTTCACGAAATACGGTGGCCCGTCCGGTGGGTCCCTGCTTTCAGGTCGAGGAATAATTATTTTGCGTGTAATAAGGAGGCACTTCCTTGCCGCGGCCGTGGACCCAGCTGTCAGCCTCTCCACGTACAGTCCACGTCCGATGGAAGCCGTTCCTTGACCATGTTGACCACGCCGTGCCGAGAGCACCAGGGCGGTGGACGACGGCGAGGCCTAGGAAGGGGACGACGCGGAGCTGGGGACGACACGGCAGTGGATGCCCTCGCGTAGAGGAGTACGAGGGTTCACTGGCTCGCTGCGGTGTGAGGCTGCCATCGCCGCAGAATAACAGGGGGTGTGGGTGAGTAAAGGGATGGCCTGGCCAGCGGTGGGAATAGTAGGGGCGGTGAGGCCTCCGCGGTAGCACAGCCGACCACGGGAGGCAGGAGCATGCGACACAACTGGCGCCTGGAGAAACAAGACCAGAGGTTGAAGAAGCACTAGGGCCGTTGGATGGACATCGTACGGTCACTGGAGCTAGAATCGTTTATATTGACTAAGTTGACAAAGCACTCCGTCCCCGTCAACTTAGTAGGCCCAGAAGTCAGCCTCCCACCTAGGTGGGTCCCAACTAGCAGGGGGAGTATTCATTTTTGTGTGCGTAATAAGGAGGCACTTCCTTGCGTGCGAAGATATAACTGGTGGGACCGACCTATCAACGGTGGGAACGCTTTTTCGCGAAATACAGAGGCCCTTCCGGTGGGTCCCAGCTGTCAGGTGGAGGAATCATTATTTTGCGAGTAATAAGGAGGCATTTCCTTGCGTGCGGCCATGGACCCAGCTGTCAGCCTCTCCACGCACAGTCTACTTCCGATGGTGTCATTCGTTGACCATGTTGACCACTCCGTGCCGAGCGCATCCAAGGTGGTGGACGACAGCGAGGCCCCGGACAGCAACGAGCCGGAGACGGGAAGACGCGTGAGTAGAGTCGCATACGGAGAGGTGTACGAGGGTTAACTGGTTCTGGTGCGGTGTGGTTCGGCAGTCGGTGGAGAAGAACAGGAGGTGTGGAGGGGTGGAGGGATGGCCTGGCCAATGGTGGAGTAGTGCTTCACAGGGAAGCGTGCTAACCAGAGCTGCTAGCAGCAGGAGGCGGGAGCAGGTGGTCCCGGCGGCGCTGGTGGAAGAAGACGAGAGATTGAAGATGGATGCCGGTCGTTGGATGTAAATCCAATGGCTACGATGTCAGAATCATTTGTAGACTAAGTTGACAACGAATTGCATTGGCTTCGGCCTATTGGCCCACATTTCAGCCTCAAAAAATGTGGCACGTATTCAACCCATTTTTTCAGAATTTACAGTCTTTCTTTTTGCGGGGTAGAATTTATAGTCCATTTGATCTCTTTTTCTTTTGAATTACAGTCCATTAGCTGGGCTGGGTGAACAAATAATGTAGCGTCCATGCGGCCCATTTATGTTTTTCCTAAAAAATTACAGGCCATTTGCACTTTCTCGAAATACACGATTTTGCTGGGCTGATTCTAATTATAATGTTGGGGTGAGCGCAGCAATGTTATCAAAAAATAAACAGGGGCTGAGCATTTTGTTATACATATATATTTAAATAATAAGTGATTTATTATTACATTGGTCCTTAAATCTTACCAAGCTTTTGTACACAATCACCAGGATTTTCGTTGCAAAAAAAATCCAGGATTTTATTGTTAAGAAATTATTTTTATAAGTTAATAAGATGTGGGATATTTTTTCTTACATATGTAAGTATCATTAAATATATGATGACAATAACAATAACATATAATAACATATAAAATAATTTAAATATATATAATATAGTTAGAAGGGAAACATAAGTTGGACCAGGCGTTCCTATTCTTATATAGAAAAATAGAACAAACCTTTGCGTTTTCTTCAAAAAAATACATAAATTGGGCTGCCGATGCTTTAGGAAAAATAAAACCTCGGATGGGAGGCCGGTCGATACATGACAGCCCTCAAGAAAATACAAACAACCTTATGGACCTCCCATCCGAGGTCGTGGGCTGCGCATGTTAAAAAAGAAAGCCTAGACGGGGCAGCCCAAAACCCAGCTGATACTTGCTGACCCAGTGATAATAAATGATACCTGCCAGCTCCCCGGCTTCATTGTTAATTTATCTGCTATAGTAACTACGTTCAAGCACCTAAAAAAATGTAACTATGTTGACAAACCCGTGGGCCCCAACGTCAGTATAGCATTAGGAGGAAGTATTTGTTCGATGAGGCACTTGCTTGCGTACAGCCATAGACCTGGTGGGTCCCGACTGTCCGCCTCTCCACGTACATCCCTCTCTAGATTCCTCTCGTTTGTTCAGCATGTTCACAATGGCAGACAGCAGCGTCGCAGCGAGCACACAAAGGCGCAGGAGGAGACCCGACAACCTGAGGAAGTGCCTTATTAGTAACGAAACAACTGAACTAGCCCAGTGGCCGAGTGACACTACCCGACAGCTGTTCCGCCCGGGTTCGATTCCACCTGCAAGAGAAAATATCTCCAAATTTTTTGCCTCTACCTTTATTGACATGTGGGTCCCAATTGTCATCTACGCACACCACGTCCTACACTTGCCAAAACTTCGTCCCTCGTTTTCTCTGTTTTTCGCACACTCGACATTGTGTGGGCATTTTGAAAATAGCATATCTTTTTGACTGTGCATCATATGAAGATGTGCTATGCATGAATGTTGATTAGCATGATGTTAACTAGCTAGTAGTTCCAGTTTCGACCATGAATAAAACTTCCAGCATGATGTTAACACTGTTTGAAAAGGCCGTGTTAATATAAATGCTCTGCCTCTGAAAGTTGCAGTTTATTATCTAAAACTGAACTTGGAGTTTCTTCTCTGTGAATCACATTGTCTGCACTTTTATACTCCTATGAAACTACATTTTTCTAAGTGCTAAAAATAGATCTCTAGAATTCATAAAATACTTCATATGCTCAATACAACAAATCTGCAATTCAAAAGACATTCATATCTGAAAGTACTCTCAAAATAAACAACACAAAACACAATTCACAACCTGCAAATACTAGCAACCCTAAGCTCCTCCTGACAATTCACAGCCTGCCCGAATATTGGTCTGGGGGGGGGGGGGCAAATCCCTCCTATTCCTCGGCGGCAGACAGCCGCCCCGTGAGACGATGTGAACGGCAAGGGAGAGGATGGCGGGGAAGCATCGTCGGGCCAACTGTTTTTCTCCTCTTGTAGTTGGGTTCGGTCGACGAAGACTCCACCGGCTCACTCTGGCACGTCACCCTCACAAACGACACCCTGTAGATGCTCGATCCTTCAATCTCTGGTGGATGCTCATCTTGGATCAATAGTCCAACCTCCGCTCCCTCACGATCGGATTTGGTGAATCTGTTTGCTCGATGGCCCAGAGGAGTAGCTCTATGTACTCCCGTGCGACTCCCTCCGGGAGTATTGCCGCCTTTTCGCTCTGTTGTATATATTTGGCCATGGATGTCGCCGTCGCCGCTAGTTGGTCCTTGTTGTCAAACCAAGATCTGTATCTCCAACATCCTAGCTAGCTTCATTGTGGTCGCCACTGCGATCCTCACGTATCGGTTGTACTCCTCCATCAATCTACTTCTCCACAGCACCTTCACTCGCCGGCGGTGGTTTTTGAATGGAAGAGGAGAGGAGCAGCGCTGGTTTTGGTTTAGAACGGGAGAGGAGCGACGCTGGTTTTGGATTGGAATAGGAGAGGAGGGGCGGTGGTTTTGAAATGGAAGAGGAGAGGAGCGGCTGGATTTAGATTGGAACATGAGAGGAGCGGCGGTGGTTTAAGAGGAGAAGAGCGGAAGAGCGGCGCTGGTCTTGGAAGTAGTTTTTTGTTTTATGTATTTTGGGTCAAAGTTTGACCATCGCATCAGATTTGACAAGCAAAATGTGAATGCATGTCACCAATAATTGTATCGTTTGGTTCAGATTCAATGTACTTTCAAATTATATTATTTTTGCAACATATGACATATATTTTATTTGCGAAAATCATGGTCAATTATGACCCAAAATAAAAGGGAGACTAGTTAATGTGGGGTCGCTTTCTTAATTGAAGGGTAAATTGATTTTGATTTTGATCCAGTCACAGCGCGCCGGCCCTCTCGTCCAATCCTAAATCGTTGCCGCATGCTCCTCTCCCTCTTCTCCATTGCAAAACCACCTCCTCTCCTCTCCATCATATCCATTCCAAAACCATCGTCTCGCCTCTCCCTCTTCTCCATTGCAAAACCACCTCCTCTCTCCTCGGACGAGGATCCCCTGACGTAGCCCATCCTACCATTGAGACACTGACACATAGGTCCCACCAAGCGTGGGTCCCACCTGTCAACGACCGAAAGGCATGGGAACCTCTCCTCTCCATCAACCCCATTCCAAAACCACCGTCTCGCCTCTCCCTCTTCTATATTGCAAGACTACTGTCTCTCCTCCCATCTTCCAAAGCTAGCACCGGACCACTTAGAAGGACATCCATGGAGGGATGCAAGAATGACCGGGCAGATCGCCGACGGCCACTGTGCAAAGTTAGCCAGGTTGAAGGAGATCCTTACTTGGTTTGACAATGAGTGGGAGATTTCGAGGACGGTGAGGGCCATGTGGCAATGTATGCGAAAGAGCAAGACGACGGCGATGAGGGCGGCGATGTACTCCTCGGCAGCAGTCACGCCGCAGTCCTTTGAGTTCATCGAGTATCTCCTCTAGGCGATGGAGCAGACAGATTCGCCCGAGGCGAAAGTCAGGCGGAGGTGGTGGGCGTACATGTCGAAGGTCGAGCACCCAGAGGATAACAAATCGATCGAGTACGGTGTGCCGTTCGTGAGGGTGCAGAGCCAGCCGGAGCCACGGGAGTATTCGTTCTCCCATCGCAAGAGGAGGCCGGATGGCGTGACATCGCTTCCCCGCTGTTCTCCACGGTTCCCTCGACACTCTCCTCGTCTCAACGACGTCGGTAGGGTTTAAGGTAAGCTTCGCACTAACCTAATCTTCCATCTGCTCATGCTTACAATCAGTGTGACAACTAATAAAAATCATGCTTACAATCAGTCTCCGAGTACTACGCCAATCACCCTAAAATAGCTTTGGACCTTTGGGTCAAAGTTGTGACACTGTGTACAAATAAAGAAAAATAGATTGGTGCTTCTTTCAGAAAAGAGTACACCCCTAGAAAACTGCCAGTATAAGCTACTAGTATTTGGTTAGAGGATTTGCTGCTGAGAAAGATCCGTCCACAGTGAGCGCCACACATCCCACTGATGGTGGTGGATGCCAATGCTTAGATGGAGCAGGGTTGGTGTCGGTAATTTTTACTTGGCACCTCGCACTCTGCATATATGCCGGTTCCATCCGTACATTTGTGCAGTTCCACCAAAATGCAGCTGAATAACCCTGTTTGCACAGATAATGAAAAGGCGTGATTACATTATAGTGGCACTAGTTGATGAAACATACACTAATAAACAGAAGAAAATATTACATCATACTGGAAATCGACCCACGTCTCCCCGATACACCTTCTACCAGTGCTGAACATCAGTGTACAGGGATAGTACAAGGAGGGGCCTTGAGACATTCAAATCTCTATTTTTGTGCAGATCAACTAAAATTAAGCACCCCAGTTTGCAGAAACGCTTAAACATTAACAATGGGACTAGTTGATGAAACATACATTAACAAAGAGAAGCACTTCCTTTATCTACATTGGAAATGAAATGATAGAGAGGACACTCGCTCTATTTTAACTGTGTTATTACTTCATTTTATCAGTGACACTAGGGTCGAGTAGGTGGTAAACGAGGTGTACCGTAAGGCGTCATGAAGGATGAAGGCCGGGTGCTTAGGATCGGGATCTTTGTCAAGCTGGCTCTTTCAGGTCCTATCTTCCCCGATGTTTCGTGGTAGCATTTGGGTTGTAGTCAAAATTGGTCGAGCTGGTGCTGCCCCCTATCTCGCCTAGATTATGTGGCGAACTTGTCTCCTGCTAGTACTCAATCCGTTCTAGTAGTAGTTGCATAACTGCCCGTTTACACTGAGATGTTGTCGGATAATGGTTCTCTATGGTTGGGTTTCTTTAATGAAATAGGAGGTAACCCCCTCTTTCGATATATAAAAAAAACAGTGGCACTAGTGGTGCCAAAACATTGCCTCAAATTAATAGTGCCACTAGATTAGGGTGCAAAATAATAACATTACTGCTTTATCATGGCAGTGCCAAAATAGTAGCACAAGAGCAGAATCAACATGCAGGATCTTTGGCAAATGGTCAGACCAAAAAGGAACATACCTCGTGATGGGAACCATATCTGCAGTCAACGCCATCGTAGAAGGGATGACACCATTCACCAACATGGATGATTTAATTCATGGGACCTTTTGGTGCAGTTCACCTAAAATGAAGCAATGTCCCATGAGCTAGCTTCTTCTTCTTCTTTTTTATTTAAGAAAAGGTCTCCAACCCCGGTTCCATTTCCATCAGAAAACGAAACCCACAGAGCTTCTTCATTAGTTGCAATAAAATTGAGCAACATCAAGGTTGGTCGTGAAGCTCCTGGAGAATAGGCGGACCAGGACAGTTGCATCTCTAACGAAAATAAGCAATTTATCTTAATGGGAAATTTAGCAGGACATGAAAAAAGTGCCATTGATTCATATTACCGGGGGCATTACATTGAAAACAACATTGGTTTAACGTGTCCTTACTTTTAACAGTGCGATTGCTACATTTTACCAGTGGCATTACATAAGAGCGGCTCGGGGCAACAAACATCGAAGAGGATATCCGGTTGGTCCCATTTTTGTTCTAAGATATAGCCACCTTTTACTGTGTGAGGCTAGCAAATCTAGTGTTGGACTTACTCTGTTGACTTGTCCCCCAGTCCCCACTTTCTTTCCTTTTTCAACCAATAGATCGGGTTTATATTGAATTTGTACCGCGTTCCCTTTATTTCCCTATTAGACCTAGAGACTAGTTGGATAGCCAGTCTCTGCTACTTTTCGCCCCCATTATTTCCTCTTTCGACCAAGTCCTAGATTCAGGTAACAAATCTTCCCCCACCCCCACCCCCTTTCTTCCTTGTTTGAACCAAGTACTACTAGATTCGAGTGCATGAGCTATTTTTACCTCTTAACAGTAAAAAAATAGGTGGTTTTCGAACAGCCGATCGATCCTATCTACACGAGGGGGCCTGAGAAATAGTAAAAGATACAAATGCAGCGACGTTAGGAGCTCGGGAAGTAGAGCAAGGCCAGTTTCGAAGGAAGTTATACCTGAGGGTCGCCGGGATGTCGCTAGGTGGGTGGCGGGAGGCCGGATCTGCCCACACTACGGCAGCGAGGAAGAAGGGGTGGGATGCCCTCCCTCGCCAGCGATGCTTGGGAGAGAACGGCAAGGCATGCTGATCAGGACGCGCTGGCAGTGGGTAAGATCCGTCGCCGAGGACGACCGCGTGAACGTTGCACCTTCTCACCTTCCCCGGTGGAGAGGATTCGGCTGGATCTGTGACCAGCGGTGAGTAGAGAGAGAGAGAGTGTGGCCACCGCTGTCGTGTTCAGATCTGGAGAGGACGAGACAATGTGAAGAGAGCAACACTAGCAAGCAAGCGCGGAGGCTCCTGCCTATATAGTGGAGTACTAGTTTTCTTTTGTCTATCGGCCGGAGCCGGCTTGACCTCAGCAATGACTATCGAGAAGTCTTCATGCACGTGCCCCGGAGGCGCAATTGTCGTCATTTTGATTTGAAGCACCGGATTATAACATATAACACGAAAAAATGCCACATGACAAGAAATCATAACCTCACTGCCCAAAGGAGACAAGATGAATCCTGACGGACAAACTAGACGAGGATCAAAGCTCAAATTAAAGATAAACTTGTAGAAAAGGGGTCCGTCGATAGATGTCCTAATTAACATAGCCGGCTTGACCTAGATGGCAGCCGAGTAGTCTTCGTTCATGTGCCCCCAATGACTAGCCCAACTCACTTGTCGCTGTTTAACCCTCGCAGTGATCCGAAGCACATAACACCTAATTTTGCGAGATGACAAGAAACCTTTTTTTAGATTTCTCACCAGAACTACAGCCCTGTACAACACAACCTGCACGATATGTAGACAATAGCCAATCCAGGCATGTTTGCTGGAGTCTGGTCACATGCATGGACGAACTGATCTTCCGTGTCTTGCAGGGATCGTCCAGGTACCAAGGTGGAGTATGTGCTTCTATTAACTCAGCCGACTTGCGGGGCCGGGGAGTGTGCCTATGGTCGGTTCTCAATTGCGGTCCCGCATGTGTGTGCAAACGCAATATGACGTGGATTCCATTTGGAGAGCGGCGTGCCAGACCGACCGACCGTCTGGGGTGCGACGCGAACGCGACGGGCGTGCTGTATACTCCGTACATGTGTACCGCCGTTCTCTTGAGGATTTGCTCCATGGCACAATCCATGGATACAAAATTAGTATATTGTACTATTTAAAAGTCGAGGGAGAGGCTTTTCCCGCGCGGTAGGCGGGGCAGTTCCGCCTAGTCGGTTCGACAGAGACGCGAGAAGATGAGGGAGTAGGCTGCCGCAAACGAGGGTCGTGTGATTTGACAAAGGAGTTACCGCTGGACAAGTGGGCCCGTAATTTGACTTGCCATTATCATTTTAATCAAGGCCACGACCGGCTTGAGTCTCCCGATTCTGACCACCTCCATACAAGTGCCTCTTCCGATGCTCCATCATGTAGAGGTCGGCTCTTGCTTGAGAGCCCACTCCTCCACTTTTTCCTTGCCTCTTTCCCCACATATGCAAAAATGCCATGTAAAGCGGGCTTATAGCCCACTATTGTACTTGATCCTACAGGTGCTAAGCCTGCCACATAGGCATAAAATCTGATGTGGCAAGTTAATTAAGAAGAGAGAGACTAGTTTGGTGACCCCAGGAAGAAATGGTGCTAAGCGCGTGTACCTAGATGAAGCAAACTTAGCAATAAAAAACTAAGCACCTATGCATTGGGGACTTGAGTTGTAAGCCATTTAATGCACATAGCTCCTCATCTAAGCACAATTTCATTGGAAGAGGTCACTCCTTGGCAAATGCAATAAATACTACAAAGAAAGAGATAGAGAGAAGTAAACAAAAAATACTCTTATAGCCAACCTTATAGCTAACCTTGTTGTATGAGTGACTAAGTGATGACTATGTATGACATGCCAACATCAGATAGCCTAACGCACCATGTTAAATCTCCATAAGGCGACCGCTGAAAGCGAGGCGACGGTCGTGGTAGGCGCGACCATGATATTTGCCGTCAGCCCTTGGATCTGAGATCGAACGGCCGCATGCTAAGTTGCTAAAAATTTGCAGAATAACCCTCCAGGATAGGATATTCACCCATAGGTCTAGAATCACGCCATGCAACCGTTCAATCTCAGATGCAAGGGCTTTCATAAGCCCGTATCATGGGAGAATGGAAAGCTTCATATCACCTGTAATTTTCCCGACGCTTGACATGACATCGAAAGCCATTTAATTGGGCGTCGAGTAGACATGACATCTAATTGGGCCCCCATAGTACTGTGCATGAATCCATTTATCCACCAGGCAAGCCACTACCCTACCATTCGCACGCACCCCCCACTCAACATTTTTGCAATCGATAAACCACTCCTAGTCGTCCCATCCTTTCACATTATGGCAGTTCCACTAATCCTAACCCTCCTCCCAAATCCATGGCGTTCCAAATCTCCATGATCGGCAGTGAGTACAAGGTTAGAACCATCACCGACAATGAGTTCGACATCATCTACACCCGTTCTTCCGCAACGGTGAAAGAATGCCTTGCTCGCTTCAAACGCATGTTCGAAAACTCAAATGATGAGTGGGTCGCTGGGCTAGATGTTGAGTACACCATAGTCCTGGGAAGCGAGAAGAAACTAAAGGAGGCAGTGAAGAAGAAGCCCGCCGTGATCCAGGTTTGCGTGCATGACTTATGCTTGGTCTACCACATATGCCATGCCGACGTTGAGTGCGAGGAATTTAAGAAGTTCCTCAAGGGCGGCCGAGTCAAATTCGTTACTATAGACTTTACGAACGACAAGGAAATCCTGGGTCGGATAGGCCTCATTCTAGGCGACCCCTTCGACCTCCAGAAGGAAGGGCTGGTGCCCTCCCTTGATCAGCCTTCAATGCTGACCCTGCCAGGAGCCATGGTTCATCCTTCGTACGGTAAACTAGAGAAACCTCCGTACACGTTTCATCGTCATGCATGGCAGTGGAATGTACTAGATGGACCACATCCATTATGCTGCAATGGATGGCTACCTTTGTTTCAATATCTACAAGGGTTGGATGAAGAGCAAGAGCCAAGTGTGCGGTTCAAGCAAAGAAGTATCGCCCAAGAGGAAGAGGGACAAGGACAAAGTCGAGGACGTGGACAAGGACTCCGAGTAAGGTGGAAGTGTCGTTGCTCATGGTGGTTCTAATGCAGTGTCTACTGGATTAGTTGCTTAGTTTAATTTCTGGTGTGCTTTGTTTTATTTGAGGGGTGTGTTGTGCTGAGCCCCCAACAGAACTATGTTATGTTTCTTCTTGTTATATTTCGTACATTTCGTCTTTTAGTTGGTATAGTACTACCACTCATTTCTTGACATTATATACGTACAATATATATGGCCAACATCATATAGCCAGCAGTTTAGTTGTCAAAAATTTCGTGGTGCTTAATTTTGTCAAAGAATTCTGTGGTGCTTAGTTTCATTTGAGGGGTGTGTTGTCTTGGACACCATTAACTTATCATTGTGAGAATCGGCTTATTTTTGTCTTGTATCATGGTCAACGGGGTTTGACGTGAAAATTACATTGTCTATTGGCATTTCGAGCAAACATCTAACTTAACGATGGCATTTTTAGATATCTAATTGCATTTTTGAGCAGGCATCTCATGGATCGATGGCATTTTTTGAGTAGTTGTAACTTCTAATGGCAAAACTGAGTAGTGATACACAACTAGTAGCATAAATAATAAGAACCCAAGAATTAAATAGGGCTAATTTCTTTATTTCTTTATTTCTTTATACCTTTGTGTGCGAAACAATATACGCTAGATTTTCTTTACAGAGGCAACATAGAACTATATGAGTGCCCTTTTAAATTTTGGAATTATTCCGGGTTTGTTTGGCCTTTTTTATACATTAATTGAGTTTCTGGTCATTTAATGTGCATAATTCAAATTTGAACTACAAGCACATGCTCCCTGCAGCACCAAAGTTGACCGAAAATCACATGTGTGTCCTCGGGTGAATTTCTAGGTCCCATGCAAGAAATGGGAATGAAATTCAAACATCTAGGCATCGTGGTTCGGCCGAGAACATTGAGAAGCTTGGTTTTAAAATTCTTGTAAATCCAAAACACGCCTGAAAATCATGAAACTTGGCATGGTGTCATGTCATGGTACTACCATGCTGTGGTAAAAAAAATGCAGAATAGGAACAAGTTTTGGTATAAGTTTCTTGCAAACCGGAGCTTCTCTCAAGAAGGCTCGTGGTTCTGAGAGGGAACGTGTCACCTTTGTGTGCATAATTCAAATTTTAAATACAAGCACATGCTCCAAAGGCACCAAAGCTGGTTGAAAAATCACATGTGTGTCCTCGGGTAAATTTCTAGGTCCCATGCCAGAAATGGGAATGAAATTCAAACATCTGGACGTCATGGCTCGGCTGGAAACATTGAGAAACTTGGTTTTTTAATTCTTGTAAATCTGAAACACGCATGAAAATCATGAAACTTGGCTTGGTGCCATGACATGGCACCAACATGCTGTGGTAATTTTGCTGTCCGATTTGCGAAGGCGCACACATTAACAATCAACAAAGTCATTTTGGAACAAGTGCTGTCACGTTACAATCGGAAAAACAAGTATTATTGAAACAGTGGTCGTTCTATTTACAATTTACGTTCCGCCATGAATCCACTTTTTTATTAGCTAGGAGGCGCCATGCAGGGTAGCTATTTGAGTACGGGAGGCGTGCGATCAGACCCCTACGCGTGCTTATCGGGAGGAGAGCCCTTTGACCTCCATCTGCCGTCCACCTCTGTCCCAAGGTACCATTAATGGCGCCCAAGCCTCTATTTAATGGCGTGGCAATGTCTCACTCGACTGAGATTTAAGAGAGAAAAAAGAAAATCTGAAAAGAACATTTTGCACGGATCTTGATGTAAGATCCGACGGACCTATATAGCATCTACTACGACGTATAGCAAGACTGGTGAATATATATAAGGACGACGAGAGTGGATAATAATTGTCTTACATAATTAGGAGGATAATTAAAAAAGCCACATGCGGCTACGCCCGAAATACACAAGGGCAAAAGAAGAAGGAAGACACATACAACGATCTGGCTCGCTGATCTCTACTTTGTTTATGTGTTGCAGGTCGCGGAGACTAGTTCTCACGGCGGGCGACGATCTCTTTCATCAGTTTCATGTCCTTAATACGCTGCTTGGCAGCATCCATGGATTCCTCCACCAGCCTGTTGCCCTCGATGTGGAGCATGGTATTCTCGTCCATCAGTTTCTTGATGATGACGCCCGCCCTTCTCGCAACACGGCAGCGGTCTCCTCCTCCCGCTTCGCCCTTCGGGCGATCTTTTGCCTCAAAGAGTCACGCCGCCGGAGCTTCGCATTGCCCTCCCCGAGTTGCCGGATGACGCCGGTAGCCTCGTCCTGCATCCTCGGCCAGCCGGAGATCTGATCCATCTCGCTATGGACTATCGCATGCATGCGCTTGTAAGAGTCCTTGCCTGCCCGCGAGAAATTTTCCTAGGCCGCCCCGGTGCGGCGGGACCTCCCTGCTGCTTCAGCGGTGCGGCGGGACATCTCTGCTGCTTTCGCGGCGTGGCCGAACCAGTCTGCTACATCGACGGCGCGGCGGGACCTCCGTGCTGCTTCGGCGGCGCGGCGGGACCTCTGTGTTGCTACTGCTGCGCGGCTGGACATGTCGGCTGCTTTCGCGGCGAGGTGGGACATCTCTCGTGCTTCCTCTTCCATGCTCACCTTTCCCTGGTGGAAATCTCTCGATCCAGAACTCACGCTGGCTATGGCTTGATTGTTTCTTGTGGATGAGGAGTTGAGGAGGAATGTGCAGTCATCTTAACATAGTAGTATTTATAACCGAGTACTACTAATACGCTCCTAAGTGGGAAACTGTTTAGGTTGTGATGGATGTGAATAGGTTTGCAATTAAATATAGCGTGGTAGTAGTAGTAATTTGGAATGTGATGAGACGCGTTCAAGATTTATTGATGGTTCTAGTTTCCAAGTGCGGCACTATTCCCGGATGGCGTAACATCGGCATGTTTTCTCAGCCGTGGTGTAGCATATGGCATGGTACTACTAGTTCTTTTTCTACTGATGTGTACGTGCAAAAACTGGCACCGTCAGATACATATCTTACGCTTGGCGTTCGACAGGAATAGCCTCATGGCAAGCTATAGACTAGTCTTTTTTTTCCAGACGCATTACACCTATCTCTCGGGACTTCTCGCACGCACCATCACTGCTCCCTAGGCCGATGCCACCCACATACATTTGTACTCTGAGAAGAGGTGCACGCACGCACTCATGCTCTCTCACACACGCATCTGTAGCTACGAATTGTAGTGTTCTCAACCATCCGATTGGCTCTATCATAGGTTTCACGTTGCTCCTTGGCCTTGAGATTGAGATGTTTTAAACGCGGAGGCTAAGATGGAGGCGCGAGGTTTTGGTTAATGCCGCACACGACACCAACACGACACGAGCTTCGTCTGCCTGGTGCGCATGCAGTCGGGTGAGTTGTCCAAGTATAGACACAACTAGGCCCTCATTGGTATCCGCGCCTCGACTTTGGCTGGTCATAGGGGGTAGTGTCATATAGTATATGCATAGTTTTGCTCCATGGTGCAATCCATCGATACTACTACTGTACAAATGTATACATTTTTTAAAAGGCTAGAGGGCGGGGCAGTCTAGCTTAGTCCTTCTCACGAGAGGCGAGGGCCTTTGTGATTTGACGGCTCATTACTGTTGGAAGGCGGGGCCTTGTGATTTGACTGCTCGTATAGATGTGTCGACGACCTGAGGAGGAGCAAAGAACCGTGCGGTATACTCAAGTTTTCCACTGGAGTACGACGGAGGAGCATGAAACACGGCATCCCAGTGCCATATCCTCTGCTCCCTACTCTTATTATATATTACTAGCAAGAGGCATTTCTCTATTGGCGATAAACAATGATATAATTTGCTAGTCATCTCATTTTTAGCATTGTTCTATTCATGCCTCGCAGAGAAGGTGAAACGTGCGGCGAAACACCCGAAGCAAAATAAGAAACACAGGAGTAAGAAGAAGGAGGATTATCACCCCCAAAATAGAAGGAAGACGCGCACACAAGTCTGGGGCGCTGCTCTCACTACATGAAGGGTTGCTGGCCGCGGAGTCGTAACTGCTTCTTCATCGCCTCCACGACCTCCATCTCCTTGCGCGTCTCCTCCGCCATCTTCATCATTGTGTCCATGACGCGATTTCTCGACGCGAGCCTTCATCATCTGCTCGACGCCTCATTACATGCACCTTGACAAAGCCGGGTGCTTGATGCGGAACTTCGCCAACTCCTCCTTATGTTCCATGACGAGGGCCTGCAACATCTTCATCAAGGAACTACTATTCTCATGCAGCTTCCTCCAGACGGCGTTCTCCTCCTTCAGTAGGTCGAGTTCGTGGCAGAGCTTCGCGTTGTCCTCCTGAAGTTGCAGGATTTTGCCGGTCGCCTTCTTCTCAGAGGCAATGCTCTTCTTCAGCAGCATCACCAAGCCGGTGGTCAACTCCCCCTGCTCACTGAGCTCAGCGGGCATGTCATCGAGGCTCTCCTTCAACAGCTCCACCAAGCCATGGATGAACTCCTTCTGCTTATTGAGGTGCTTATTGAGCTGACCGGGCATGCCGTCGAGGGATAACGTCTCCAGCGCCGCCAGCTCAGCATGTTCGGCTCCACGTTTAGGGCACTCCTGGGAGCCATTGCTTGCCCGTGAGAGATCTTTCGAGGTCTCTGCGTGGCAGCGAGCCCTCTTTTTTTCCCGCAGCCTTGGTTGCCGCTCCCTTGTTACGAGTAGTTATCGACCTAGAGCTCTGCACACCGGCCATGGCAAGGATGGACGAAGAAGCAGGACTATGAGGAGGAAGGTAGAGTAATTTTCGGTTAGGTAGTTCCCCTTTTTATAGCCTAAGTACTAACACTACTACTAAAACCTGCATAGTGGGAACACGTTCAGGTTTGGTACGTACTGGTAGGTGTAAGCAGGCTTGCACTTAATTGTAGCACTAGTACTTTCGAATGTGATGGGATCAAGGTAAAGATTAATTGATGGTTATTGGTTTCGAGGCCTGAAACGGCTCCCGATGAGTTTAGTGGAACATAAATTTCAAGTAGACTGCACTGCTCAGATGCGTAAATATTATGTTACTGTCAAAAATTGGCACAAAATACGAAGGAGACCAATGGAAGTACTACTAGAAACCCATTATTTAACTACTCACATGTGCGCAGTGGAGTAGTAATGTCTTTCTTCCGCCCTCACGTCCACTCAATTTGCATGCGCTGTATTAATTGACCATCAATGAAGTGAAGGACTTTAGACGCGTCAAATTATCACATGGGGTGGATCTTGGTACAATATTGCGTCAGCCCGTGTACCCGCGTGTGCGTGCGAGGGAATGAGTGCGTGTGTGGCGTGCATGCACATCTTTGATTCGTGCATGTACCGCCAGTGCGGCTTAGGGAGAAAGAGTACATTCTTCTGGAACCAGCAGCACGTCACTATGATCAATCCACACAAGGATGTCGCGACAACGCCTCCACATGTGCCACGTGCCCACATGGCTTCATGAACTGTAAGAGAGACACCGTAGCGTGTCATTGTGTTTTGCACATACTGGCATTAGTAAGGTACACGTGCATTGCACGCGCCGATTTTGCAACCAAATTACGAATAAATACCACACTGTAGCATGTAAGCTCTGAGTCATATATGCCTGATGTAGACCTTCGTCTAATTCTTATAGTTCATTTCATTCAAAATCAATTAGTTTTTATAAAAAACCTAGGGCCTCTTTGATTCGTAGGATTTCCAAAACGCGGGGATAGGAAGAGCATGGGATTAGAATGGAATGTCGTCTTGAATCTTACAGGATGGTACGAGTGTTTGATTGTGAATAGAAAAAACGCATAATTCTTTTAAAGAGGTTTGAGTGGATGGGATGTTTCCTATGAAATCTAGTGCAAATGAATCATATGGAAAAATTCCTATGGTTTACAATCCTACGAATCAAACAGCCAAGATTCCTTTGAATCATATTAGAATCCTCCAAAATTCCTTCGAGAATCCTTTGAATCAAAGAAGCCCTTAATCTATTTTATGATTCATGGAATTGTGCGTTGTAAAGCATAAAGTACAAACAAAGAATGGCAATTCAACTAGAAAAAAAGTTTGGGCAGTTACGATACGGAAGATTCTAGAACAAAGGAGAACCACTGTTGTTTTGAGATTTGTGCATTATGCTTAAGTTCAACCATGGAGTCTGCTAGATTGTACATGTGACAAAATCCGGTGGGGGGCTAGAAGATGGTGCGAGGGGCTGAGTGGGGGGCCACTATGAAGGAGTGCACAACTGCGAGATCGATATTTAGAGAGAGGGGGCGAGAACGTGGGCTGTTGCGTGCAGTGGCGGAGCCATGAAAAATGTCCCATGAGCTACGGGGCCAAGCATTGCTAATCCTTTACGAGGAGGGCCAATTCATCAACTTAAACCATTTTTACCATTAATTGTCTAGTGATCACATTCATATTAGCCTCGATATATAGTGATGTTAGGGGGGGGGCAGGGCCCTTGCTGCCCCTGTCTTGGCCATTGTGCGCGTGTCTGAGAGATGAAGCGGAAGGCATGGATGATGAGAGGGGGGCGTTGGATATATAATTAATGTGGGTGTATTAGCTATATATGTAATCCTATATAGAGAGGTATAGATTGATCGATGTGGACGTGGGAAAGAGGGTGAGACCTCACTAGATATATAGATTGCTCGGTTTATGTGGAAAACTATGAAAGACCTAGCTATATACACACACACACACACATAGAGGAACATCGATCATTGCGCATGCACGTCAGAGATAAAGAATGCCCGATATGATGGAGAGGGGGATGTGTGTGTGTGTGTGTGTGTGTGTGTGTGTGTGTGTGTGTGTGTGCGCGCCTTCATGGGAGACCGACCTAAAGAAAAAGATTGCATGTGTGCGATAGATAATGCCGACTGGTAGTGTGTGTGCATGCATGCACGAGAGAAAGTTAGTGGTACAATTATAAAGAGAAGACCAATGTGTAGGTGTAAAATTCTAGGTGTGGTCATAATCAATGTAAAGTTGAATTCAAATATTTGAATAAGAGATCATGATGTTTGAAACCCATGCATGCATGAATATAACGGAGATCTACGCGGTGTGGTTTGGAAACGAGCATGTTGCAATGTATACACATTGAACAAGGTCGATTGGTTTGAATTTGAGCTACCGATGGCAGACATCGTTTGGCCACATTGCATCCATGCATGGACAAACTATTCTAATTGGAGATGATGGGTGGCTTTCGCATCACATATCTATATCTATACCCATATATATATATATATATATTATATTGTATATTTTTTATATAGTCCGCGGATAACTTTAACTTTGAAAGATGGTCGTTCGATGAGGCCAATCCGATGGTGTAGAGCTGGCAAATTTGAGCACTACTGGCTGTTGGATATCATCTAGATTCCACCAGATTTTGCCACATGTACAATCTAGAAGACTCTATGGTTGAACTTAAGCATAATGCACAAAGCTCAAAACACATGCACTTCTTCTTTGTTCTAGAATCTTCCGTATCAGAATTGCCCAAATTTTTTCTACATGATTTGTTTTTACTTTATGCCTTACAACGCACAATTCCATGAATCTTAAAATAGATTAGCTTTCTTATAAAACTAGATGATTTTTAATGAAATGAACTATAAGAATTAAACGAACATCTACATCATGCATATATGAATCAAAGCTTACATGCTATAATGTGGTATTTATTCATATTTTGGTTGCAAAATATCATGCGTGCAATGCACGTGTACCTTACTAGTCTAAATGGTGTCTGTGTGTGTGTTGTGCGTGTTAAACACATTGTATGTAGTATATCATACTAGTCTAAATTGTTTTTTTCTTTTGGGTACACGTTAAGCTTGTTCTCCTGAAATTTCAAGCCACGCCTTGTTATGCCGAAATTTCAAGCTAGCGCCTATGTCTATCGTGCTGCGAAACTCCCGCCTCTTCAACCCGCGCCTTGTTAGCCTGAAATATTTAAAATATATCTTTGTCTCGTTGTGCTCCAAAAACTCCCTCCATCTCAACCCGTGCCTTGCTATTCCAAAATTACAACGCGCGCAAAAACTCCCACCTCCTGTGAAATCCCGACAAGCGAAATGCCCGTGATACCCCTGAACCGAAAGAACCGCCTCAAATCGGTGGGGGTACTTTTGTAACTTACCCCACATTTCGGACAAGCGCGACCCTAAGCCATGGTTCCCCACTCCCATCCCATCCGCCCACCCATTCGTACACCAAGGCCGGGAAAACCCGCGAAGCCCCTGAAAGTGCAACTATCCCTAGGTGGTTTTGGTAATTCATAACAACATATATCTCATTGAGCTAATGCTATTCCAAGATGATCATTTCAGGAAAGCTCAATGAATGGCATGGCATGGATGGTGAAAGTGGATCCCTCAAAATGCTAATGACAAAGGATTGGCTCAAGCTCAAAAGCTCAAGACTCTTCATTTTATATTTTAGTGATTCAAGATCACATTGAGTCTATAGGAAAAGCCAATACTATCAAGGAGGGATGAGGTGTTGCTTAATGAGCCTCTTGCTTCATGTGCTTAGTGATATGCTCCAAAACCCTCAGCTACTTTCTCACATCCACAAATGACCTAAACCTAAAGCCAAAATTGGTCTCACCGATTCTTCCTATCCGGCGCCACCGATTCCAAATGTCATAGCCACTTCCACAAACCCTAGGCAAATCGGTTCTACCGATAGGGATCTCGGTCTCACCGAGATGGGATTGTAATCTCTCTGTTTCCTTTTTGTAACTTTTCGCCTCACGAAAGAGCGGGTCGGTCCCACCGAGATTGCAATGTAAACTCTCTGTTTCCCTTTTGTAACATTTCGGTCTCACCGAAAAGAGCAAATCGGTCCCATCGAGTTTACCTGACCAACTCTCTGGTTAGCTAATTACCAAAATTGGTCTCACCGAGTTTGTGTAATCGGTCTCACCGAGATTACGTTATGCCCTAACCCTAGCCATATCAGTCCTATCGAGATGCAAGTCAGTCCCACCGAAAACCCTAACGGTCACTAGGTTTACTAAAATCGGTCTGACCGAGTGTGTTGATTCGGTCCCATCGAGATTGGTAAATTGTGTGTAAAGATTAGATTTTGTGTGGAGGCTATATATACCCCTCCACCTCCTCTTCATTCGTAAAGAGAGCCATCAGAACAAACCTACACTTCCAACTTACCATTTCTGAGAGAGAACCACCTACTCATGTGTTGAGACCAAGATATTCCATTCCTACCATATGAATCTTGATCTCTAGCCTTCCCTGTTGCTTTCCACTCAAATCTTCTTTCCACTAGATCCAAATCCTGTGAAAGAGAGTTGAGTGTTGGGGAGACTATCATTTGAAGCACAAGAGCAAGGAGTTCATCATCAACACACCATTTGTTACTTTTTGGAGAGTGGTGTCTCCTAGATTGGCTAGGTGTCACTTGGGAGCCTCCGAGATTGTGGAGTTGAACCAAGGAGTTTGTAAGGGCAAGGAGATCGCCTACTTCGTGAAGATCTACCGCTAGTGAGGCAAGTCCTTCGTGGGCGACGGCCATGGTGGGATAGACAAGGTTGCTACTGTGGACCCTTCGTGGGTGGAGCCCTCCATGGACTCAAGAACTGCTACTCCTTCGTGGGTTGAAGTCTCCATCAACGTGGAGGTACGATAGCACCACCTATCGGAACCACGCCAAAACATCCCTGTCTCCAATTGCGTTTGAATCCTCCAAACCCTTCCCTTTACTTTCTTGCAAGTTGCATGCTTTAATTTCCGCTGCTCATACACTCTTTGCATGCTTGCTTGAATTGTGTGATGATTGCTTGACTTGTCCTAAGATAGCTAAAATCTGCCAAACTCTAAAACTGGGAAAAGGCTAAGTTTTTAATTGGCCAAGTAGTCTAATCACCCCCCTCTAGACATACTTCAAGGTCCTACAAGTGGTATCAGAGCTTGGTCTCGATTTGCTTTGATTTCCATAGCTTTTGGTGGTCATAGCCTTGGTTTCACAACCTAGGAGAGTATGGCGTCTAGCGAGGGAAATTATCACCGTAGAGGTCCTTACTTTGATGGTACTAATTTTGCTAGTTGGAAGCATAAGATGAAAATGCATATTCTTGGACATAACCTCACTGCTTGGGCAATTATTTGTATTGGCTTGCAAGGTGAATTCTTTGATGGGAGAGAGCCGAACCGTGAAGCTAATGCGGAAGAATGAAGATGCTGCAATACAACGCTCAAGCTTGTGATATCATCTTCAACGGATTGTGCCCCGAAGAATTCAACAAAAGCAGCCGTCTTGAGAATGCAAAGGAAATTTGGGATACTTTGATTGATATGCATGAAGTTACCGAATCCGTCAAGGAATCCAAGTTGGATGTGCTCCAAAGTCAGCTTGACAAGTTCAAAATGAAGGATGGAGAAGGTGTCGCTGAAATGTACTCTAGGCTTGCACTTATCACAAATGAGATTGCCGGCTTAGGGAGTGAAGAGATGACCCAGTATTCATCATCAAGAAGATCCTAAGAGCATTGGATGGAAAGTATGATACTGTGTGCACATTGATTCAAATGATGCCAAACTACAAAGATCTCAAGCCAACGGAAGTCATTGGAAGAATTGTTGCTCATGAGATGTCACTTAAGGATAAGGAGGAACTTCACAACAAGTCAAGTGGTGCTTACAAAGCCTCAAGTGAAGCCCCCACATCATCAAGTGAGAAACACACCTTCAATGAAGAATTGAGCTTAATGGTGAAGAACTTCAACAAATTCTACAAGAGTAGAAGCAAAGAAAGAAGCTCCAAGTCAAGGTCTTACAATGACAAAAGATCTTCTAGTCGAGAGCGAAATTGCTACAATTGTGGGAGACCCGGACACTATTCCAAAGGAGTGTACGACACCCTACAAAAGAAGAGAAGACTCTCCAAAAGAAGAAGTAGAAGAGAAGAATCACCACCAAGAGAGAGGAGGAGTAAAGATGATCGTTATGAACGAAGACCCTCACGGAGAAGCAAGGATTCGGAAAGGAAGGACAAGTCATCAAAGAGCTACATAAAACGAAGACATCAAGCTCATGTTGGTGAATGGGTATCCGGCTCCGACTTCGACAATCACTCCGAGAGAAGCTATCACTCCGACTCCGAACATACTCAAGATGAAGGTGTTGCCGGTCTAGCACTTGTGTCAACCAACTCCTACGACATATTTGAGTCACCAAATGAAGGAATTGGAAGATGCTTCATGGCCAAAGGTCCAAAGGTAACACATCCTGAGTATGATGATTTCAATAGTGATGAAGATGACTTGCTTGTGGATGATGATTTACCTGTTGACAACTCTAGTGATGAATACTATGATGAAACGTCAATTAATCATGCTAATCAAGATAAAACGAATGACAATGATAAGGAGAAGATTGAGCGTCTAACTAAAGAACTAAACTATCTTAAGTTAGCTCATGAAACTATCTTCGAAGATCATCGAGAACTTTTAAGGGCTCATGAGAAGTTACGCTTTGAAAAGCTCAGTCTTGAGCAAGAGCATGAGTTTTTAAAAGCAATCAATGATGATCTCCGTAAGAAAAGTTCTTCTTACATTGCCAAGCGTTTACTCTTATCTACTTACATGCCTCAAGTCAAGTCTAGTAACAAGATCAAGAAAGATACTTCCTCTAGTAGTAACAATAATAATGTCAAATCCAATATTGTTGCTTCTAGTAGTTCTCTTGATTCCACTAATGATTCTCTTAGCCAAGTTACACTTGAGCAAGAAAATAGCTTATTGAAGGGAATTATAGAGAAAGGTGTTTACAAGAGCCTTGCCGAGTAAGCAATTCAAGAAATTGTACGCAAGCAAGGAAGGCACCGGAAGAATCAAGGTGTTGGTTTTGAACGAAAGTTCAATGCCAATGGAGTTGAGTGGGAAGAAGATCAATACCCCAAGACAAAGTTTGTTCCTCAACAAGAGATGTATGATCCTACTTCCTTCAAGGGAACACAAGCACAAGATGATCTTCCACCACAAGACCACAAGAACAAAGGCAAGGACAAGCTTCAAGAAGAGATTGATGCATTTGAAGAGGCACCTAAGGTCTCGGTCAAGTGGATTCCCAAGACTACGTCAAGTTCTACCTCATCAAGTACAACTACAACTCCAAGGATTCCCATCAAGATGATGTAGATCCCGAAGAAGAAGATCTAGAGAGTTCTTGAGGGTGACTCCGCCAACATATTTCACTCATATCATTATGGCAAGGACAAGTGCAATCAACTTCCATATCTTGCATTAGTTCAAGGAGTCACAAACCCTCATGTTGGTAAGGCAAGGGACAAGGTAACCTAATGATTTCATGGACATCATTTTGTGTGTGCATCACTCTATGTCTATGGATATACTTGTTCGTTCCTTGTGGGACTAACCCATGTAGGTATTGAAAGTGCAACTCACTCCAAAGGATTGCTCCAAAAAGATCTACATCAACATTGAGCATCCACATCTTCAACACCTACATGAAGTCATCATCGACAAAACCCAAGGTTAGTTCATCCCTCTTAGGGTGGATCTCACATATAGGGGAGCTTAACTCTAAGAATTGAGTCAAAGCAACTCTAATGATGTGAACACATAAATGCTTTATGTAAAAGTGGTAACCCCACTTGAGCTTAAACGATGAGTATGACCTATGATCAAATGTCTATCATTTGACTCCTAAGTCAATATACTCATATAAATATGACCTAGTCATCGCCAATTGTTTGATAGATGCTAGAATTGGTTGTGCATGCTTTGCCACATATGTCATTTGCCATCTTATTGTGTGAGCATGTTGGTTGCATACTTTACTCATTCGAGGACATCCACTTGTTGTTTTGATCGATTGGCTTCTTTTTCTTTGGCCAAGTGGATGGACAAGAATGCTTAAGAACCTTCTCTAGCTATCTATGCTTTTCTCGTCTCAAACTCTATTCATGCTACATCACAAAATTTGATCAAGTCAGATTCGAACCACTCTGTGAGGAGCACTTTCGGAGTCCCCGATTCATTATAGACTTAAACTTCCAAAACTTCTTTGCGATTCTCGGTCTGACCGATTCCTCCATTTCGGTCTTACCGGGATCACTAAGTCGATCTAGGTTTTCAATCTCGGTGCAACCAATTTAAACTCCTCGGTCACACCGAGTTGCAATAATCAGACAGTTTTGCATCTCGGTGCCACCGAAGTTGTTCCACTCGGTCACACCGGCTGTGGTCGGGCTATATATAGTCACGGGCAAAATTTTGAAATTTCTCCGAACCTCTTCGCTCAAGAATAGCTCGCTTCCGCCTCCGTGGTCTCCGGATCGTCTCCTCGCCGCCACCGCCTCCTGTCGCTGGTCTCCGCCACGCCAACCGAATTCAACCCCGCCGCCGTGGCGAGTCTGCCGAACTATGGTATGGACTCGATCACAAGGCTTTCCTCGTCCGATTCTCAACACATTGTGTTCTTATTGATTCTTGCCACGATTGAAACACTCCTATCCAGTCAATGCAATCCTTAGAATAGTTTTGATTCGAAAAATTTAGGGTTAGGTTTCCGCCGAAACCATCTCGGACCCACCGAGTTGAAAAACTCGGTCCCACCGATTTGGCTTATGCCATTGCACTAGTGAGACTCGGTCTGACCGAGAATTGCTAATCGGTGAGACCGATTTTAGGACTTTGTGAAACCCTAGCAGACTCGCTGCCACCAAACTGTGACTCGGTCTGACGGAGTTCATCAGTTTAGGTTCCAAAACTGCTTCGGTATCACCGAGTTTGAAAATCGGTTGATCCGAAATGCTTTCCGTGGAAAACTAAAACTGAATTTTTGAGTCATTCTTTTGCAAAAATCTTTGCATTTTGTGATGCTCATCCACTCTACCTCATCTATAACTCTTCACGTGGTCAGCAACAATGTTTGCAGCATGTCGCACCAGAGTGACAATGTAACAGTCGAGGAGCAGTGAACATGAGTGAGGGCACTAGTCCCTCCAGCTCTTCAGATGAAGGTAGCAGGACCAACCCAAGCAATTTGCCTAAAGCTGCCACCAGGCAAAGGAAGAAGAAAACCTCAGATTCTGAAGATGATGATTATAGGGCAGAGGAGGATGAGGCAACCTCCAAGAAGGCAGTGCTCAAAAAGGAGTATGGCTCAGCACATAGCACAAAGCCTGGACTCAATAGGAAGGTTCCTACCAAGAGGACACCTATGCCAAAGGTCAGAGCATCAACTCAAATTCCTGAAAAGCCTGATCCCAAAGAGCCACCGTCAAGGGAAGAAAAGGAAAGAAAGGGTCAAGAAGACCACAAATGAGTTATTGGGAAGCCTTCCATGATGGAAGAGGAAGAAGAGATTGTTGCACTAGCACCCAAGGCACCAAAGCTTATGGGTGATGCTATAAGATCAGAGGCTGCCACATCTAAGCCCAAGGAAGCACCCAAAGCTGCCCCCAAGGCCAAGTCTCTGACCAAAGAGGAATACCAGAGTATTCCACCGCTGAAAAGAACAAGGCCCCAAAGGCTCGAGGTTGCCGATGAAGAAGATGAAGAAGGACAAGTTACGAGGAAGCTCAAGCCCAAGATACCAGACCACAATGATGCCCATCATGTGGCCGAGGACATGAAGATCAAGAGACAATGGGTTGAGGCTATGGAGGATGACAGATCCATATGCCACAAGGAGAAGAACTGCTGTGGACTACGTGTTCCACACCAAGGAACAACATGACTTCGTGAGACTATTCTGCCGGATAAGAAGCCCATAGTGTGTGATATGAGGTGGGTCGATCGACCTACATGAAAGAAAACGTAGAGCACTATCCTCGAGTGCAAGACAGTTTTATTCTTTGTTGGATTTGCAGACTTCGTTGAGCAAAAGCTCACCAACTGGAACGATGAACTTATCACGCAGCTTCTACTCCACAAAGACACTTTTATCCAGATGGCAGGATAGTGTGGATGTCTGAAGGTACAAGGTACCAGTCAACTGTTGAGGAGTGGGCAAAGCTGATAAATGCCCCAAAGGAGAATGAACATGACCTGGATGTATATGCCAAGAAGAAAATGGACCATAATTCCATGGCACACATGTACAAGGAGATCCTGCATACATCCATTGAGACACATAAGTTTGGATCAGTCCACTTCCTTCCGTCAGGCTGCCGAGGAGTCCTGGACTAGGGGTGTCCGGATAGCGAACTATCATCTTTGGCGGACTCTGGACTATGAAGATACAAGATTGAAGACTTCGTCCCGTGTCCGGATGGGACTTTCCTTGGCGTGGAAGGCAAGCTTGGCGATACGGATATGTAGATTTCCTACCATTGTAACCGACTGTAACCCTAACCCTATTCGGTGTCTATATAAACCGAAGGGTTTTAGTCCCAGAGGACGAAAAACAATCATACCATAGGCTAGCTTCTAGGGTTTAGCCTCTTTGATCTTGTGGTAGATCTACTCTTGTACTACCCATATCATCAATATTAATCAAGCAGAGTAGGGTATTACCTCCATCGAGAGGGCCCGAACTGAGTAAAAACATCGTGTCCCTTGTCTCCTGTTACCATCCGCCTAGACGCACGCTCGGGACCCCCTACCCGAGATCCACCGGTTTTGACACCGACATTGGTGCTTTCATTGAGAGTTCCTCTGTCGTCACCTATAGGCCCGATGGCTCCTTCAATCATCAAGAACGACGCAGTCCAGAGTGAGACTTTTCTCCCGGACAGATCTTCAGATTCGGGCGGCTTTGCATCAAGGCCAATTCGCTTAGGCCATCCGAGCAGATCGAAATCTACGCCCGCCATCGTCAGATTTGGAAGCTTGAACTATACGGCCGATGTCCGCGGAGACTTGATCTTCGACGGATTCGAGCCACGCCCGAAAGGTGTGTCGCACCGCCTTGATGGGTACGATCTAGCTCACGGCGAACAGTGCCCTGGAGGCCGCACTAGTATCCGCTCCGACCCTTAATCCGGAGCCGGTTTCGCCGATCGAGGACAGTTGGTTGGACACCGCCTCGGGGGCTGAAATCTCTACGGTGATTGAGCCGAACACCATCCCTGTCCTTTGCAAAGCTCGTGACTCCCAGGTGTCGGACTCCTTTCTGGTCTCCGAACCTCCCGCGCCCCTACCAATGAATCCGAGGCGCCGATTATGGAGTTCACCGCCACGGACATCTTTCAAAGACTCGCCCTTTGGTGATATCCTGAACTCATTAAAGTCTCTCTCTTTGTCGTGGTAGCCCCTGGCGAACTATGGTCGAAGGTTGGAATTGGACGACGAAGAAATTCAACGCCCACCCACCACCCACTTTGTAGCCACTGCCGATGATTTAACCGACATGCTCGACTTCGACCAAGACATCGACGGTATGGACAACGGTGCCGAGACGATCAAGAGCCAGCGCCACGGGCACCGGAAGGCCACCTCGTCATATGACATATACATGGTGGACATCCCAAAAGATGGGAATGGCGATGGAACGGCGGAGGATGACCCTCCAACAAACAACCCAAGCGCCAACGCCGTGGCGCCGCTCTAAATCCCGCCACAAGAAACGGCAATTCCGCACGGGAGACAATAATACCCCGGACAAGCCGAAGATGACCCTCCAAAGCAGGACTCCGCCGCAGGAGGAGGGAGAAGCAAGTCCGCACGACGGTCGCGCGTAAAGAGAGGTAGAGGACGATAATTATATGCCTCCTTCAAGATGAGGCAAGCCTCGACGACGCATTTAACTGTCAGGCCCGAGGATCCCGCCGAACAGGAGCTGCTTTCAAATGCAGGCTTATGGCCACGGCAAGCAGCCTCAAGAAAAAGCAGCAGCTTAGAGCTGACCAAGACTTGCTAGTCGACAGATGGATCAAGTCCTTGCAGCCAAGAGTATGAACTCGAACGCCTCCAAGAGATACCTGAACGTAGGCTGCTACCCCAATTAGAGGAAGCAGCACCCAAACCTACATCACCAACAAGATGATGTGGCCGACTGCCACCCGTGGTCATGACAGAGGCCTCTAGACTCTCCATTCAAGCCGCACCCGGCGCCGCCGACCAAGGCACGGCAAACGCCGCACTGCGAGACATATTGGAGGACAAGGCAAGGCAAACAAGATCGATCTACGGATCGCGTGGGCGCCCACGTGATGATAACCATCACGCCGATACAAGAACTCGCCGGGCCGAACACAAGACACAAAGCTCATTTGAGCTGCGCCGTGATATAGCCCAATACAGGCGCGCTCACCCACTATGCTTCACAAACGAAGTGATGGATCATCAAATCCCCGAGGGTTTCAAACCCGTAAACATCGAATCATACGACGGCACAACAGATCCTGCGGTTTGGATCGAGGACTACCTCCTCCATATCCACATGGCCCGCGGTGATGATCTACACGCCATCAAATACCTCCCACTCAAGCTTAAAGGACCAGCACGGCATTGGCTTAACAACTTGCCAGCATAATCAATTGGTTGTTGGGAGGACCTGGAAGCCGCATTCCTTGATAACTTCTAGGGCACATATGTGCGACCACCAGACGCCGATGACCTCAGCCACATAATTCAGCAGCCTGGAAGAATCAGCCGCATAATTCTGGACACGGTTCCTAACCAAGCAAAATCAAATCGTTGATCGTTCGGATGCAGAGGCCCTTGCAGCCTTCAAACATAACATCCGCGACGAAAGTGGCCTGCCCGCACCTAGGACAGAAAAGCCGAAATCCATGGCAGCCCTCACAACGCTCATGACCCGCTTTTATGCGGGAGAGGACAGATGGCTAGCTCAGAGTAACAACTTGACCAAAAGCCCCGGTAGTTCAAATACCAAGGACAGCAATGGCAGGTCGCGTCGCAATAAGAACAAGCGCCATTAACAGCGATAATCGTCAAGATACGGCAGTCAATGCCGGATTCGTGAGGCTCTACACCGTCAGCGAAAAAAGCCCTTCAAAAGAAATACTCAGGCCTGGCCCAATCTGGACCGAATACTCGATCGCTCGTGCCAAATACATGGCACCCCCGAAAAACCAGCCAACCACACCAACAGGGATTGTTGGGTCTTCAAACAGGCAGGCAAGTTAAATGCCGAACCCAATGACAAGGGGCTGCATAGCGATGATGAGGAGGAGCCCCGGCCGCCGAACAATAGAGGACAGAAGGGCTTCCCCCCACAAGTTCGGATGGTGAACATGATATACGCAACCCACATACCCAAAAGGGAGCGGAAGCGTACACTAAGGGACGTATATGCGATGGAGCCACGCTCAAGTTCAACCCATGGTCCTCCCGCCCGATCACCTTTGATCAAGGGACCACCCCACTAGCATCCGTCATGGCGGATTCGCCGCATTGGTTGTTGACCCAATCATCAAGGATTTCACCTCACTAGAGTCCTCGATGGACGGCGGTAGCAACTGAACCTGCTCTATCAGATACAAGCAGCAAAATGGGCATAGACCCCTCAAGGATTAAACCCACAAAGACGACCTTTAAAAGCGTAATACCAGGTGTAGAGGCCAATTGTACAGGCTCAGTTACACTCAAAGTGGTCTTCGGATCCCCGGATAACTTCCAAAGCGAAGAGTTAATCTTCGACATAGTCCCGTTCCGCAGCGGCTATCACGCACTGCTTGGACGAACCGCATTTGCAAAGTTCAATGCGGTGCCTCACTACGCATACCTCAAGCTCAAGATGCCAGGCCCTCGAGGAGTAATCACGGTCAATGGAAACACCGAACGCTCTCTCCGAACGGAGGAGCATACGGGCGTTCTCGCGCGGAGGTGCAAGGCAGCCTCTCACAGCAATTCTCGAGTCCGGCCACTAAACGTCCGGACACCGCTGCTACCGAGTAACCTACAACAAGACCGCCTGGCACGATCCAAGCATCGCCAGAGTAATCCGCCCCAACCCCAGCCCTCACGGTTATGGTTAAAGATTACGCGTACATAACTACGCCCGAGATACCATGGGCATAAGAGGAGGGGCACGACCACTGCACGCCTGCACGCGGCTCAACCGCACCAGGGGCTCCCGATTGTGTCACTCTTTTTATTTTTTATTTTTTCTTACTTTCAGGACTCCGTTTTCCAGAAGCCCTGTCCGGCACTAGAATTGCCGAACCCACGATGCAACAGCCAGGGAAGCAGAAAGCTACGTCGAGTGTCCAGGTGGTCTCTACTACGACCATTATACGTGTTTTACATACCATCCCGCAGCTTACCCCTAGAGGGGGACATGTTAAATAGTCCCATCCCTTGCTTATCGCACTATTTGCATCATTCTGCTTCCATTGCAGTACCTTTTTGAATAAACAATACATAGCTTTCGCCTATTATTGCACTCCTTTCTTTATTTATATATATGTTCATTTCATGACATGTTGCACCCGTACAATTTGGTACGGCCAATACACCAGGGGCTTAAGTACCCCAAAAGTATGGTGTGATAAGTCCGAACACTTTCACAAGTGCGGCACCCCGAACTTATAGCATTATATGCATCGGCTCTGAATCATGTCTTGGGTCAATAGTTGGGTTTTCCTGGCTCCCATGTTTTGGTACCTTACGCTCTGTTATATCGGCTAAGGTAAGGCTGGGAGAACCACCGCGATTGTGCCCGGTTGAGCTGGGTTGAGCACCTCAGTGGAGAAAGCTAAAACTGACCGTCATGATAGGGAGAGAGACGGTCGCTGTTCGAGAGGTTTTTTTGGGTCCCTAAAGACTTATGCCGCTTAGAGAGAGGAGTCGGCATCATCCGGCCAAGGCGTGGACAGCGCCCCGAACTCGGTCTTCTGAATACTAGGGGCTTCGCCGAAATTTAAAATTATAGAATTCTATGGCTAAGTGAGAGTGTTCAAGCACTATAAGTCCGGTTGCCTTGTTCGCTATGCTGAGCGCCTCCCTCGACGGACCCAAGAATGGGAACAAGAGCACTCAAGTTTATCCCGAACACCCCAAAGACTGTGGCATGGGGCTGAAGCCAACGACTTGCCATCTCTCAAATTTGATAAACAGCCGCATGTAAGGTAATATTTTAAATTAACAAGCGTTACTTAGCGCATATGAACAAGTTTTCAGCGTGATAACAAATGCGAGTCTATTAAAAATTACATCTTTGGAGCACTCATCCGCTATACGGCGGGCACCCTTCAGACGCCCTCATAGTACATTTCGGGCTTGCGATGCTCCTTGCCCTTCGGTGGGTCTGGTCTGTCACAAGCTTCTCCGCATCCAGCTTGCCCCAGTGCACTTTAGCATGGGCAAGGGCCCGACGGGCACCTTCAATGCAGACGGAGCGCTTGATGACTTCAATCCATGGACAAAGGCCCACCAGCCGCTGCACTAGCCCAAGTAGCTCCCAGCGTGGTTTCCAATGGCCACAACAACTATGAGGCCCTTCATGGCCTGTTCGGACACCTTGTGGAGCTCGACCAGCTGCTTCAGCTGGTCGCCAGGGCACTGGACGCTCGGCTCGATATCGAGACCGTAACACCTTCTCCGCCGAGCTCCCTCCTTGGCGCAGAGAACGCGCAAAGATCGTACACACCACGGGCAGATCTGCGAATGCTCCCGGAGAGCTCCGAATCCGTAAGTAATAGGTAATTCACTTTCACATGCTTGCTTTGCATAAAGAATGCCTTACGCTACCGCTATCTTCTTTAATGATTCAATTTCTTGGAGGGCTTTTTGGGCTTCGCCTTAGCGGCTTTGGCACTCTCAAGAGCCGAGGCGAGCTCGGACTCTCGAGTCTTCGAGTCACGCTCCAAACTCTCGTGTTTTTCCACGAGAGCCTGGAGCTCTTGCCACACCTCCGCCACCTGCTCCTCCTGCATCTCTCGCTCGGTGCGCTCCACGGCCGCTTTGCTTTCGGCCGCGGACACCGCTTCCTTCAGGGTCGCCACCTCGTTCGTGGCCCCTACAATACCCACGTTATTCCCTGCTATTTTTGCAACCGAATCCTTTCTATAAGGTATTTCTTTAATAAGGTATTGCTTACCTTCCCTGTCCTCGAGCTGCTTCTTGGCAAGGCCGAGCTTGTTCTTGGACCGCCGAGGCTCTTCTTCAATGCATTGACCTCCAGCCTTGGCGGCAGAGGTCACCAAGAGCTGCATTCGTGATATTGACATACTTATGTTAGACTCCTCACAGATATCTTTTAGATCCTTAGTCCAGCTTTTCTTTCCAACACCGAACTAAGCATTAGGGGCTACCGCCTATGCGGTAATATTTTTACATATTGAAAACTTACCTCAAAGCTTGTTAGAAGGTCACAGTTCAGCCTTGATCGGCCCGCTCTTGGCGGACTGAACTTTCTGGATCACCACACTCATAAAAGTGCGGTGCTCCTCCTTGATGGAGGCGCTGTTAAGTGCCTCCAGTAAGCTATCCGGTGCCTCCGGTTGGACGGAGGACACCGGCGTCTTACCCTTCCTACGAAGGGGCCGCTTGCCGGACTTCGGAACCGCTGAAGGTTCCGGTATGGACTCCGGACAAGGGTCGGGCTTAGAGCCCTGGGACTCGCCTCCTCGCGCTGAGTCCGGGAGGCTACCTTGCGGCGCCTCTTGCGCCACCTCCTCTTGACCAGGCCCCTTGGGGCCCCACCTCGGCGTCACAAGGCGTGAGGTGAGGAGGCGGCCGCAAGTGAAGTACTCTCCACTTCCACGAATTGTGGACCCGCCGACGAAGCGGCGAGCCTGCCCTGGGCGGGCTGCATGATTGTTCGACATTAGAGAACACTATGCAATGAAAAAAAGCCATGGGTATCTGGACACTTACGATCTCGCCAGGGGCTTGGCCCTTGTTGGCCACTCCTCCTCGTCGTTGTCGGTGTTGGTGGAGAAGTCCGAGGAAGGGTCCTTCCCTTCTTGGATTCCTCCGGCCTCCCAGCTGGGGCGGCCTTCCTTTTCTCTCTTCACCGGGGAGAGGCTTTTTTCCTCCTCCTCTTCCTCGAGGAGGATTCCGCTCAGGTTGTTGGGCGATGAGTCCGACAAGACTGGCGCCGGAGCTCCTTCGAGTTCCCGTGGCCTTATTCTGGTTCTTCTCCGCACCACGTGAGGTGCCGGAGCCAAGCAGCCTCACTAACCAAGGCGTCCACTGGTCTTCCGCAAAGGGTCGAGACAGTTAATCTGTCCGGACGTCTTCACCAGTCCTGCCAAAGGTTAGGGAGTTTTAGATCCCGTGATAGAGTCAAACTATGAAAAAGAGTCCCATAAAGGGTAAAATAACTTACCTCGCTGGCTTGACGCTGCGAGCTGAATCCGCGATCTTTAGTAGCGGATGTGGGAGCTCGGCGCCTTGAATGAAGACCTTTTCGAGGCATCTTCGCACGTAGTGTCGAAGAGCCTTTTTCAGAGTTGGGTGTCAGGCCGGATCGAACTCCCACAATTTGAAGGCCCGTTGTTGGCATGGGAGAATCCGGCGGATGAGGATCACTGGATAACGCTGACAAGCCCGAGATTCTTGTCCACCGTGTTTCGGACGCAAGTTTGGAGTCCGGACAGCTCATCTGAATCCCCCATGTCCGCCCATCTCTTTCCATGATGTGAGCCGTGGGGAAGCCAGATCGAATTGGGGCCGCCGCCCATTGAGAGTCACGCTGCTCGGTGATGTAGAACCACCCCGATTGCCACCCCTTTATGGTCTCTACAAAGGAGCCTCGAGCCATAGGACTTTGGCCATCTTGCCAACCATGGCGCCTCCGCACTCCGCTTGGCGGCCGCCCACTACCTTCGGCTTGACATTGAAGATCTTCAGCCATAATCCGGCGGGCTGGATGCAGGAAGGCCTCGCACACGACGATGAACGCCGAGATGTTGAGGATGAAATTCGGGGCCAGATCGTGGAAGTCCAGGCCGTAGTAGAACATGAGCCCTCGGACAAATGGGTGAAGTGGAAAACCTAGTACGCGGAGGAAGTGGGTGAGAAACACAACCCTCTCATGGGGCCTGGGGGTTGGAATGAGCTGCCCCTCGTCGGGGAGCCGGTGCGCGATGTCGCTGGACAAGTATCCGGCCTTCCACAGCTTTTTGATGTGCCCCTCCGTGACGGAGGAGGCCATCCACCGCATCCCGCCTCGGACATAGTTGGAGAAGGTTGAGGTGGGGTGTGCGGACTTGGGCGCTGGAGCTCGAGTGCACGGAAATGGATGAGCAAAGGAGGAAGAAGGCGTAGGTGAAAAGGTGGATCCTTATCCCCTTAAATGGACGGACGAAGCTATGCGTCCCCCGCCAGCCTGGTAAAACTTGCTTATCTCCCAAGCGCCGTAATCAATGGCGCGGATGGGTTACCCATGTCCGTATTGATGAGAAACCCGGAATAAGGGGGCACGATCTCCGCTTTGATAAGACGTGCCAAGGAAACCGCCTCACTAAACGCTACCGAGGTGGAACAAAGAAACGATTCAGATAAAGGCTCGGCCGTGGTGTGATGTCACGCCGCTGAATACGCCGCCAGATCTGCGGCAAAAGTTATTCTCTACGGTAGTATGTGGAACTTGTTTTGCAGAGCGGACACTATCCTTGTGTTCAAAACCTTCTATGAAGTATTCGGAGGAGGAACCCGCCTTGCAATGCCGAAGACAATATGCGCCACGGACTCATCGTCATTGAAGCCTGGTTCAGGGGCTACCGAGGGAGTCCTGGACTAGGGGTGTCCGGATAGCCGAACTATCATCTTTGGCCGACTCTGGACTATGAAGATACAAGATTCAAGACTTCGGCCCCGTGTCCGGATGGGACTTTCCTTGGCGTGGAAGGCAAGCTTGGCGACACGGATATGTAGATTTCCTACCATTGGAACCGACTCAGGTAACCCTAACCCTATTCGATGTCTATATAAACCGAAGGGTTTTAGTCCGTAGGATCTAAAAACAATCATACCATAGGCTAGCTTCTAGGGTTTAGCATCTCCGATCTCGTGGTAGATCTACTCTTGTACTACCCATATCATCAATATTAATCAATCATGAGTAGGGTATTACCTCCATCGAGAGGGCCCGAACCTGGGTAAAAACATCGTGTCCCTTGTCTCCTGTTACCATCCGCCTAGACACACAGTTCGGGACCCCCTACCCGAGATCCACCGGTTTTGACACCGACATCTGCCAACTATCAACTGCATCTTAAGGCATACTCTACTGCCTAAGTCTGGTGACCACAACATGATTAGAGGGCATGCAATCAACATGTTGCATTTGTTTGATGTGCCACAGAAATTCAAAGTCATGAGCCTTATGGTTGAAACCATTAAGAGAACTGCAGCAGACCAGAAAAGAAGTTGTGGATATGCCCCTCAGATCCAGGAGTTGATTAACTCAAAGATGGGCACAGGAAAATATCTATTGGATAAAGAACATTTTCCAATTTATCCAGACTTTGAGGACAATGAGGTTGTCATGAATGAGAATGATCCATCGCCGCCTCAAGCACAAGAGAAGAAGGAGAAGGCAAGGAAGGAGAAGGCTGCCGGGATGCCAACTCAAGAGGAGGCATCTGAGTATTTCTTGAAGAACAAGCAGGAGCAGCTTGGATACTTAATAGCATCAACACTGAGGATTGAGAAGGGATTGGCCACCCTCACTCAAAATCAGGAGAGCTTGGAAAGAATCATGGAACAAAATTTCTATGACTTAGATGTGAAAGTAACTGAGATTCAATCTGCTCTGGAGCAACTACAGGATGACATGCATGAGAGGAAGGGCAAAACAACAACTGATTCATTTGCCAGAGTGCCTAGAGCCCAGAGGTCATCTGATGTGCCAGTTCCTGACACCAGAGCCACTTCATCTGCACTAGCTACAGCCTCAGTGCCACCAGCTCCAGCACCTACACCAGCTCCAGCTCCATCTACTTCAATCAAGCCTTCGTCCTCGGCGCTTATCCGGACACCACCACCAAGATCAAGCTCGAGAGTCGATCTAGCACTATGCATTTTCTATGAACTTTTGGTAACTTGTTGCCAAAGGGGAAAATGTATAGATCATAGGCTTTAGAGAGAGAGAGTGTTGCTTTTGTTCTCTCTTGATTTGGTGGTTTTTAAACTTGTTTGCTTTTGATTGCTTGAGTTACTATGTTTGTGAGACATTGATGATCATGTGTTTGATCATAAGCTAAACTTATGCATGTTTGATGATATTATCTTATCTATCCTCTGTGATCATTCACTGTGCTTGGTGATGAGTGCATGTATTCAATCCGTATCATTTTGAGCGCTCCACCAAGATGTATGTGACATGGAAGAGTAATCCATGAGCCTAATTCCTTGTGCATTTGCAGTCCAAAGCAAATCGTAAACTATGCACAAATTTAGGGGGAGCTCTTGCTTTTCACATACTTCTCAAAGCGACGATGTTTTTTCAATCTTATTATCATTTCTCAAAGCTTTGATCTATATGTTGTCATCAATTACCAAAAAGGGGGAGATTGAAAGTGCAACTATATCTAGGTGGTTTTGGTAATTCATAACAACATATAGCTCATTGAGCTAATGCTATTCCAAGATGATCATTTCAGGAAAGCTCAATGAATGGCATGGCATGGATGATGAAAGTGGATCCCTCAAAATGCTAATGACAAAGGATTGGCTCAAGCTCAAAAGCTCAAGACTCTTCATTTTATATTTTAGTGATTCAAGATCACATTGAGTCTATAGGAAAAGCCAATACTATCAAGGAGGGATGAGGTGTTGCTTAATGAGCCTCTTGCTTCATGTGCTTAGTGATATGCTCCAAAACCCTCACCTACTTTCTCACATCCACATATGACCTAAACCTAAAGCCAAAATCGGTCTCACCGATTCTTCCTATCCGCGCCACCGATTCCAAATGTCATAGCCATCGCCACAAACCCTAGGAAAATCGGTTCTACTGATAGTGATCTCGGTCTCACCGAGATGGGATTGTAATCTCTGCTTCCTTTTCAGAATTTTTGGTCTCACCGAAAGAGCGGATCGGCCCCACCGAGATTGCAATGTAAACTCTCTGCTTCCCTTTTGTAACATTTCGGTCTCATCGAAAAGAGCAAATCGGTCCCACCGAGTTTACTCCGACCAACTCTCCGTTAGCTAATTACCAAAATAGGTCTCACCGAGTTTGTGTAATGGGTCTCACCGAGATTACGTTATGCCCTAACCCTAACCATATCGGTCCTACCCAGATGCAAGTCAGTCCCACCGAAAACCCTAACGGTCACTAGGTTTACAAAAATCGGTCTGACCGAGTGTGTTGATTCGGTCCCACCGAGATTGGTAAATTGTGTGTAACGGTTAGATTTTGTGTGGAGGCTATATATACCCCTCCACCTCCTCTGCATTCGTAAAGAGAGCCATCAGAACAAACCTACACTTCCAACTTACCATTTCTGAGAGAGAACCACCTACTCATGTGTTGAGACCAAGATATTCCATTCCTACCATATGAATCTTGATCTCTAGCCTTCCCCTGTTGCTTTCCACTCAAATCTTCTTTCCACCAGATCCAAATCCTATGAGAGAGAGTTGAGTGTTGGGGAGACTATCATTTGAAGCACAAGAGCAAGGAGTTCATCATCAACACACCATTTGTTACTTCTTGGAGAGTGGTGTCTCCTAGATTGGCTAGGTGTCACTTGGGAGCCTCCGACGAGATTGTGGAGTTGAACCAAGGAGTTTGTAAGGGCAAGAAGATCGCCTACTTCGTGAAGATCTACCGCTAGTGAGGCAAGTCCTTCGTGGGCGACGACCATGGTGGGATAGACAAGGTTGCTACTTCGTGGACCCTTCATGGGTGGAGCCCTCCATGGAATCGCGCAAACGTTACCCTTTGTGGGTTGAAGTCTCCATCAACGTGGAGGTACGATAGCACCACCTATCGGAACCACGCCAAAAAACATCCGTGTCTCCAATTGCGTTTGAATCCTCCAAACCCTTCCCTTTACTTTCTTGCAAGTTGCATGCTTTAATTTCCGCTGCTCATACACTCTTTGCATGCTTGCTTGAATTGTGTGACGATTGCTTGACTTGTCCTAAGATAGCTAAAATCTGCCAAACTCTAAAACTGGGAAAAGGCTAAGTTTTTAATTGGCCAAGTAGTCTAATCACCCCCCCCCCTCTAGACATACTTCAAGGTCCTACAGCCCCACACCCTCCTCCATCCGCCACCCATCCGGAGCCTCTTCCCCGACGACCACGTCCACAACAACACCGCGACGACCCTCATCCACCGGAACGGATGAGGATCACCATCGATCCGTCGTCTCCGCCGGTTCAGCCACCCCGTCCTCCACCTCCAAGGAGCTGCCTTGATGTTCCCCTCGTCTTTCACGCCACCTCCATTCCCACACCGCCGTCTTCACCTACACCACCGGAAGAGCATCAGCATCACCGTTTCTGTAAGTGCATCTAGTGCCACCCCTAGTTGGTTTTGGAGTATTGACGACAAACCTGGTTGAGGGACTAATGTGTTTGTGAGAATTGTAGGATAACATAAGTAGTAGTCCCTCATTGATTCGGTTTACCTACCGGAGATGACCCCTAAAAATGTATGAAGACATTGAAGACAGTGGTGGTATGTGAAGATACTCACATTGAAGACTATGACTAGAGAAGACATCGCTTGAAGACTATGAAGTGCGAAGACTTAGTTGTTTTGTTGTTTCCTTTTCTTCTTTGTTGAGTCATAGGAACCACCGCACTGTTAAGTGGGGTCTCAGTGAACAAAGTCAGAGTGACTGAAGTGATGCTCAACCAAATCCTATGTCTTCGAGCGAAGACAATGAGAGCGAATCTTATCCAGAGCTGGATGAGTCAGCTTTACTTGTATCCCAAGTCAAGCTGCCGCATGTGTTTGAAATCTGACCATTGGAACACGTGTCAGTTCCTTAGTGACCCAAGGTCATTTCGGACAAATCAGGTCGGGTTGCCTAATGTCTATAAATAGCCCACCCCCTACACCATAAATTGGTGGCTGCTCAGAGTTGGTGCACGGCTTTTGTCATTTGAGAGCAACCCACCTCTGAAGCTTTTGAGAGAGAGAAATCCTTGCGAGGACAAAGCACAAACACCCAGAGCCAAAGAGTGTTAGGCATCACTGAAGTCTTTCTGTCCGCGTGACCTGAAGACTTGTTACACTTGAGGACTGTGAATCCTCCAAATGTTAGGGCGCCACGCTCGAAAGGCCCAAGAGTCATTGTGAATCGCCGATGAACGAAGTCTGTGAAGGTTTGGAAGTCTACCTTGAAGACTTACCAGAGTGATTGGGCGAGGACTGGGTGTCCTTAGCTCAAGGGAAATAAGGTGAAGACACGGTCTTCTGAGTTGAATCTCAGCCTCCCTAACCAGACGTACAGTTGTCAGAACAACTAGAACTGGTCCAAGAAATCCTTTATCCTCACCAAGTGACTGGTTCTATCCTCTCCCTCTCTTTACTTACAGTTTGTCTTCGTGAAGTCATTGCCTGTTTGCACTACCTGTTTGACTTCACTGTGTGACTACTATTGTTGTTTGGCTTCATACTATCTTCCATCCTGATCTTTACTACCTAGCTGCTATTAGTTTTCGTGCTTTCACTTCATTGAATACTTGAATATGGCTTGCTTAGTGTAGTCCACCTTCCGCTGCATATCAATAGGTTCATTTCTATTGTTTGTCTTCGAAACTCTCATGTTTCGTAGACTTTCATAAAAATCGCCTATTCACCCCCCTCTAGTCGATAACTAGCACTTTCAATTGGTATCAGAGCAATGTACTCCGTTATTCTGTGTGATTCGGTTTAACCACCTGGAGTTTTAGCTATGCCGACTGCAGGGATAATCAAAGTCTCCGCTGCATGCCCCGTCTTCGATGGAACTGAATATCCCTACTGGAAGAATAAGATGCGCATGCATCTTGAAGCCATTGATGTCGACCTCTGGTATGTCATCAAGAATGGTGTTCCCAAGACTGGTGAAGGTGTCACCCCTGCTGATGTCAAGAAGTTCATTCAACTGGATTCTACTGCCAAGAATATCATCTGTGGTCATCTGACCAAAGGGAAGTATGGCCGTGTGAGTGCTCTGGAAACGTCGAAGTTAGTCTGGGACTGGCTCTCAAAGGTCAACGAAGGCGTCTCAACCCAGAGAGATCAAAGGATCAGTGTTCTTCGCAACCTCTTCAACCGCTTCAAGAGAAACGGCAATGAGAATGTCCAGCTCACGTTTGATCGCCTCACTGACATCAGAAATGAGCTTCGTGCTCTCGGCGCCACTGAGACCACCAAGCATGAAATCATCAAGACACTCCTGAGATCACTTGACAGCTCGTTCGACACTCTTGTCCTGATGATACAAGAATGCCCTGACTTCAAGACACTCGATCCATCTGACATACTTGAGAGGCTCTACACACACGAGTTCCAGCTATCTGAGAAAACAGATATCTATGGTCCCAATTATGGCAGAACTCGCGCTTTGAAGGCAAAATCTATTTCCTCATCTGAAGAAGAATCTGACTGCAGTTCTGGTGATCCTGAAGACATTGGAAAGGAGCTTGCTATGCTTGTGAAGAAGTTCCATAAGTTCACTAAGAAGAAAGGATTCATAAAGTCTTCACGATCCAGCTCAAGAAATGATGAAGCTTCCACTCATGATTACAAGAAAAGAACATGTCACAAGTGCAAGAAACCTGGACACTACATCTCTGAGTGTCCAAAGTGGGACAATGAGAACAAGAAGAAGAAGAAGAGCAAGGAATATGATTCTGATGACAAGAAGAAGAAGAAATCCTCAAAGTCTTCTTCCAAGTCTTTGTCCAAGTCTTCATCACATAAGAAGAGCTCATCTGGCAAGGCTCGTGCTTTTGTTGGCAAGGAGATGGATTCAGAGGAGGAGTCTGCTTCTGAGGAGGCGGAGGTGGAGTCTGAGGAGGAGTCCAACCCTGGCGTTGCAAGTCTGGCTCTAGCTACAGCCTACGCTGCCAAGTCCATCTTCAACACTGAAGACAATGGCCCCGTCACCAATGCTGATGCTAATGACAAGGACGACTCTGCTCCCACCTACTTCTTCATGGCATGTGGTGCCAAGGGTATGACACCTCATGCTTTAGAATGGATTATGGACAACTGATGCACTAATCATATGACTGGTGATCGAAGTCTTCTCATGGACTCAACCTTACGTCCATCTGACAAGAGTCACATCACATTTGCTGACACTGGTAAATGCAAGGTATTGGGTCTAGGTAGAGTTGCAATCTCAAAGGATCAGCACATGGATAAAGTGATGCTTGTTGAATCCCTTGGTTTCAAATTAATGTCTGTCTCAATGCTTTGTGACTTGAACATGAATGTGATATTTGGAAAATATCGTTGCCTTGTACTAATGGAATCTGACAAGTCTCTAATCTTTGAAGGGTATCGGAAAGATGATCTGTACATGGTAGATTTCTCAGCAGGACCACAGCTTGCCGTATGTCTTCTAGCAAAAGCTTTAGAGTGTTGGCTCTCGCATCGAAGGCTAGGGCATGCCGGCATGAGGAACTTGCACACTCTCGCAAAGAAGAAGCACGTCATAGGCATCGAGGGCGTCAAGTTCAAGAAAGGTCATCTATGCGGTGCCTGCGAAGCTGGAAAGATGACAAGGGCCAAGCATCCCTCGAAGACAATCATGACGACATCTCAACCCTTCGAGCTGCTACACATGGACTTATTTGGCCCTAGTCACTACTATACTCTCACTACTACTGCTTATCTCTCTGGCTTCATCATTGTTGATGAGTATTCAAGATATACGTGGGTGCATATAATTCTCTGCAAGACTGAAGTGCGGGATGTCTTCAGACGCTTCGCCAACCGTGCCATGAACAAATATGGCGTCAAGATCAAGCATATCAGAAGTGACAACAGCACAGAATTCAAGAACACCGGCCTCGACCTTTACCTAGATAAATTGGGCATCACTCATGAGTTCTCAGCTCCGTACACACCTCAGCAGAATGGCATCGTGGAGCGAAAGAACAGAACGCTCATTGAGATGGCACGGACGATGCTCGATGAATACAAGACTCCAAGAAAGTTCTGGCCTGAAGCTATTGATACTGCATGCCATGTCATCAACCGTGTTTATCTTCACAAGCTTCTGAAGAAGACATCCTATGAACTCCTCACTGGTAAGAAGCCAAATGTCGCCATTTGCAGTATTTGGTGCTAGGTGCTGGATCAAGGATCCACATCACACTTCAAAATTTGCACCGAAAGCACATGAAGGTTTTATGCTTGGATACAGAAAGGATTCGCACTCCTACAGAGTCTTCAACCTCATTCACTATAAAGTGGTTGAAACTATGGATGTGCGGTTCGATGAGACTAACGGCTCGCAAAGAGAGCACCTGCCAAATGTGCTAGATGAAGTTCCACCTAGTGAATCCATCAAGCTAATGGGAACCGGAGAAATCATACCGTCTCAATCACAGCACTCAAGAGGAACTTATCATTTCGCACCTAATCAACCTGAAGACAATACTCAGCCCGAAGACAATCCTTCTAACGATGACAATGATCAGCAAGAGCAAAATCTTCGTCCAGTTCATCCTCATGTTGCAAATGAAGTACAGATTGAGAAGATAATTGATAGCATCAATGCACCTGGTCCACTCACTCGTTCAAGAGCAACACAGCTAGCAAATTTCTATGGGCACTTTGCATTGTCTCAATATCTGAACCCAAGAAAGTTGCTGAAGCCTTCATGGAACCTGAATGGATTCAAGCTATGCAAGAAGAGCTTCAACAGTTCAAGCTGAACAATGTCTGGGAACTTGTCAAACGTCCTGACCCCCGCAAGCACAACATAATAGGCACAAAATGGATATATCGCAACAAGCAAGATGAGCATGGTCAAGTTTTCAGAAACAAGGCTCGTCTCGTTGCTCAAGGATACACACAAGTTGAAGGGATTGACTTGATGAAACATTTGCTCCTCGTGGCTAGGCTTGAAGCTATTCGCATATTGCTAGCCTATGCAAATCATCACAACATCCTTCTGTATCAAATGGATGTGAAGAGTGCATTTCTCAATGGCAAGATTTAAGAAGAAGTGTATGTTGCACAACCTCCAGGCTTTGAAGATCCAAAACATCCTGATATGGTGTACAAGCTAAACAAGGCACTATATGGCCTCAAACAAGCCCCTCGCGCTTGGTATGACACACTCAAAGACTTCCTGAAGAGCAAAGGCTTCAAACCTGGTTCCCTGGATCCCACACTCTTCACGAAGACATATGATGGTGAACTGCTTGTGTGCCAAATATATGTGGATGACATTATCTTCGGCTGCACCAACCAGAAATACAGTGATGAGTTTGGACACATGATGCAAGAGCAATATCAGATGTCCATGATGGGTGAGCTGAAGTTCTTCATTGATCTTCAAATTCGTCAGCAAAGCAATGGCATCTTCATATCCCAAGAGAAATATCTCAAAGATTGCCTGAAGAAGTTTGGAATGCAAGACTGCAAAGGTTATACGACGCCAATGCCAACCAAGAGTCATCTAGGTCTGTCGGGGAGGCTGATCGGACCCACGAACTCCTATGGGACCGGCGGACCGAGTCCCTTTTGGTTCGGAGGGGGGCGGAGATCGCACGAAGAGCGGATCGAGGCAAAGCACACGAGCAGTTTACCCAGCTTCGGAGCTCTCCAGAGAGATAATACTCCTACTGCTGCTTGTCTAATTGTATGGTGTTCTTGCTAGGGAGCGCTGAGAGCTATAGTGTACTCCAGCTGCTAACGAGACCTAGCGTGAGAGTGTTCGAACCCTCCTCTACGTTGTGCATGGGCCTCCTTTTATATGCACAAAGGGGCTCCGACAGGTGGCAACGTAGATGGGGGTACAAATGGAAAAACAGTAGTTGGTACACCTACTTGAACAAAGGTAATAAAGTACTCTACCTAACCTCGACGGCAAGGGACAAAGCATTAAATGCCCATCCTCGCCGCCTAAACAAGGCAACAGGGACCGTCAGAGCGCCACCGCTCGCCACGATGGCAAGCTTGTCGGCGCCGCTTATCGCTGCTCCCTCGGCCGCTGCACAGCCTCTTGACACGCTGCTGCATGGAATGGTCCCATGGCGACACGTTGGTGGATGAGCTGGACCGAGATGAAGAGAGTTGCTGCCGCGGCAAGTGCCTTGCCGCTGCTGAATCCTTGTCGCGTCCGGAGGCTTGTCGCTCTGAGCCTTCCCGGCAAGCTCCTCTTGCCGGGTCTTGTCTTCTGCGTGCCTTGAGTGGCCTTCCCGCAAGCTCCTCTTGTCGGGCCTTGTCTTCTTGGTTAAATACTTTGTTCTTGAATGGCTCCAAAGGAACCACGGAGGATCTTGGCGGTGACTGTGCAAGCCTTGCCGCTGGGTGCTGCAATTGCCCGTGCACGAGTTCGGGATACTAGGGTACCCCTACTCTAGTACACCGACAGAGCCCCCGGCTCGGGCCACACACGGTGCCGAAGCGCTGTCGGGCCAGGCCCAAACAAAGGCATCGGTCACACGCGCCTTGATCACGCCTGTAACTTGCTCGACTCCACCACGCCCCCACGAACAGCACGCGTCGAACGTGGCGTCGTGGGAGAGATCGGGGGTTTCTTTATTAGGAAAAGCGGAACGTCCGCCCCTCTCCCTCCTTATAAACAGGGAAACAGGGCAGGTCGCCCACCTCGCCATTGCTGTCGCCTCGAAACCACCGCCGCTCCCCCCTTCTTCTCTAGTGCGAAGAGAGCAGCGCTCCGCCCCCTTTTGCCACAGCGCCATCAACGCCGTCGGTCTCCTCCACCGCCTCCGCCATGGCTCCGAAAGCCGACAAGGGTAAGGGCATGAAGTCGGCCGAGGCGCAGCGGCTCGCGGCGCTGCGAAAGGAGCAAGCCATCTTCTCCCCCCAGCTCGACGCAAAGGAGCTGAGGGAGGGCTACTACCTCTTCTGGTCGACGAAGACACGTGCGCATCCGCGCACGAAGGTACTCCCCGCCACCGCTTCGGAACTAGCCCCAACTGGGTACCCTTTCTTTGCGCTTTTCTTCTATTGCGGTCTCTGCCAGCCATTTTCTCAATTCTTCGCGATATCATGAACACCTACGGGCTTCGCCTCCTTGATTTCACCCCAATGCTGTCCTGACCATGGCAGTTTTCGCACACCTTTGCGAAAACTTTGTCAGGATCCACCCAAACATAGCCCTCTTCCGCCACTTCTTCATGCCCCGCGTTGAGAGAGGGGAGCCGCTGTCGGGAGGGATTGCTTGGATCTCCGTGATCGGCAAGAAAGAAGCTTATCTCGAAGGAGAGCTCCGCAGAAATGGGAGGAGTGGAGAGCCAATTGGTGTTGGATCGCTGAGGAGAACCCGCAGCCCTTCTTCATCGCCTGCGCCAAACCCCAATAGTGCGCTGCAACGATTGGAGCAACTTGGCGCGGAAGATGCTAGGTTGAAGATTGTCAGTGACCGGATCTTGCGCCTCAGGCTTGCCGGACTCACTGTAGGCGCAGTTGGCAAAGATTTCCTTCGCCGCCGCATCGCTCCCTTGCAGGAAAGGAGGAGACCTGCTTGGGAGTTCCAAAATGCAGCGGACATCATGAGGTTGCACCCGGGCCTCAACTGGAATTTCACTATCTTGGAGTTGGATGCGATGCTGCTAGAACTGTTCAAGCATGACCCCGATCACCCCGAGTGGTTTAGGTTGCCGAGGGGGGTCGTCCCATTGTGCAACAATTCTACGCCGACCGCATCCGCGCCATGATGCCGCCAGTGATTCTCATGGGATCGTTCCAACCTGGCAAGAGCCTGTGGACGACGTCGTGCGGCAATTCTTCGACAGCTTGGAAGAAATGCCGATCCGCCCCGACGAGCAGAAGAAGCTCACCCGCGACACCACCGACGCATTTAGATGCAGCCAGATTGCCACCAGTGCCGAGGAGGCGGCAACAGCTGGCCACCGGGCGCCTTCGGTACACCATGGAGGAGGCAGATGCAGAGGCGGCAAGCCTTGCCGAGCGAAGGGAGTTCGCCGGTGAGGAAGAGCTTGCCTAAACCGAGGCCGAGTCGAGCGAACCAGCCGAGGGCGCTTTCTTCCCCACCATCCAAAGCAGCTTGCCGCAACGGAGCCCCCTGGCCCGCCAAAGAGGCGTCTCCGCAAGGCCGGAGACGAGACGGGCAGCAGACGGGCTAACAGCCGCAGATCACATGACACGCTTCTACCGCGGCAAGCAATGTTGCTGCTGAGCACCCCACATCAAGGGCGACAACCGGGCGGGATCCTCCTGTGCCACCGCCGACACCTCCGCCAAGCGGTCAAGAGAGCCCACTCCTCCGCCTCGTCACCGAGGCGAGCTGGAGTTTGATCTCTCCGCTCAGCTCGATGAGGAAGAAGAAGAGTAAGCTTCAATATTGTGCTTGTATTTCTTCAATTTTGTTGCTTCATCTTGAATCTGATTTGCTTTGTTCTCAACTCTTTCCTTTTCGTGACGCCGCCCAGAGAGCGTCGAAGAGAGCCAAGACCCGGTGGTCGTCATTGAGGACGATCCACCCGTGGCAACAGGAGGCGCTGTCTCGAGACCCCCTTGCCGGACCCGCAACCCTTCCTCAAAGCAGCCCCCAACACAGCCCCCTGCAGTAAGTATGCGGTTTTCTCCTTCATCATAGGTGTGCATGGGTGCTCCTTCTTCATTGATATCTCGATCGCTGACTTGTGTAGAAGCAGAGCAGCCTCCTTCTGCTTCGACTACGCCGCCAAGGGTGGATTCCCCGGCAAGGGAGCGCTCCCCGGTAAGGGAGCCTTCTCCAGCAAGAGAACCTTCTCTGGCAAGGGAGCCTTCTTCGGCAAGGGGCAGCTCTCCGGCAAGGGACGACACCAGCGATCCCTTGGCGGCGGAGACCATGACCGCAACCCCCAGCTCAGGTAACCTTCTTGCCTGAAAATTTCCCTTGGGCTCGTTTTCTTCTGTTTTTCTTTTTGAACATCTGCTTGACTTTCTTCATCCGTCCGCCGCTGTGGGAGAAGAAGCCGACGCTGACGAGCCTGTCGGCGAAGAGGCCACCGAGGCTGCCGCCGCAGAAGCTGGCGAGGGGTCTGGCGATCGTACTGACGGCCCTGAGGCCGCAGGAGCGCCAGGCACTACACCGACCGCCGATTCCCCCGCCGCTGCTGCAGCGTCAGGCTCCGAAGAGCCCCAGCCCGGCGCCTACTTGAAGGCCGGCGACGGCGTCTTCATCAAGCTCCCCTGGGAGTCGAGCTCGAGGCACCGCCAAGGAGAAACCTTCGATGAAGAGTTGCTCGCCTCCATTTGGATCGACGCTGTGGACGCGCCAAGCAGCAGCAGCCGCGAAGTTCGAGGAGGAGCAAATGCCGAAGAAGCTCATTGCCGCTCTACCGCCCGACAAGCCAAGTTGGAGTCCCGGAAGCACTTGTCGTGAGGGCGGGAGCGGAACATGGAGAAGCGCCAGAAGAGCTCCGGGCGCCAACCAAGAAACTCTCCTAACATAGCGGAAGAGCGGGAGCGACTTGTCGAAGAGCGCATGACCTTCATCCTTGAGAAGGCTGAGGTCGAGGAGCAGCAAAGGCTTGCTGCCGAGAAGCTATCTGCGCAAGAAGGCGAGTTGGCGCAGCGGAAGATCAATCTTGATAGCTATGAGGAAGAGCTTGTCGCGCGCGAGGAGTCACTTGGCGGGGCTCTTAAGGAAGCGAAGGATGCTGCCGCAGCCGCCGAGGCCGCCAAGAAAGAGTTGGAGACGAAGGTGACGCAGCCGGAGGCCGATCTCCTGTAAGAGCGGCGAGGAGCTTGCTGCGCTCAAGCACGAGCGAGAAGGACGCCTACACTCTTGGCGAGCTGCAGGGCCGTCTCGCCGATAGGAGCAAGGAGCTCGACGCCGCCAAGGATTCCAAGGCAGATCTTGAGCTGAAGCTGACCACTCTGATGCAGACGCTGGACGGTGCCAAGGAGCGGGAGGTGGGCCTGTTGGAGAAGATCAAGGCCAACGAGGAGCTGCTGGCGAATGCTGTTGCCACCCAGAGCGCCTTGAGGGAGAGTGTGGAGCACTGGACCGAAGGTCTCGTGGATACTGCCGCCGCCATCCACAACGAGTTGATGGAGCTGGGGATGGTGGATCTTGGATACTCCTCCGACGAGCACCTCCAACCCAGCGCCAAGCTTAGCTTATTCTTCAAGGGCGTGGTGACGGCTCTCCAGCGACTCCGGGAAGATGGCAGAGGAATCGCGCCAGATCTGTGCAGGAGCCCTCCAGAAGGTGTTGATGAAGGTGGCCTTCCGCAATCCAGGCCTCAACCTCAACGGCGTCCTCAGATCCTTGCCGCCAGATGCAGATGTGGAGGCGCTCAAAGCCCTTGTCGCACCCATTGTGGACAAGGTGGGCAAGATCAAGCGGGTTGATGGCGACCGCGTAGACTAGGCCGCCAATTTTATCTTTCTCTTGTCGCTGCTGATCATGTTTAGACCAATTTATTAGATCTGTGACAAGCTATTTTGTAATATAACTCTATCTTAGGCGATGATCGCAATGTTATTTCCTTTACTTGATTCCTTCCTTTGTAATGCGTTTTGCCCCACGCTTTTAGGGAACTTGTCGGTGCAGCACCTTTTGCCTTGAAAGGCCGAAAAGCGGAACGTCAAGAGCTCGTCAAGCGGTGCCGCCTCCGACAAGCAACCTTGTCGCGACTAGCTGCAGCTCACTTAAGTTGTTGAGCGGACTCGAAACAAAGTAAGGGCGCGACTAGCCGCGAGTTGGTTCCTCCGTGCACAGGTTTTCCATACAAAGTACTATCGTTCAAGGAAAATAACTTAAAAAATTTAAAACTGATTGCTCAAACTTTGGCAACTTAGCTTTTCTGTCGTTTGCTTCCCGGTAAGGCGAAACTTCCTCGAGCAACGCTTGGTCCATAGTATTGTCTTCTCCTTCCCCCCTGGTTAACTTGTGCGCGAGGGAACCTTCCTTTCTTTGAGAAAAGAGAAGAAGAGAAAATAAAGTTATGGAGCCCAGCGGCTCGATATTGCTTACCGGGTGTGGGTGTTGCACAGAGTGCTAGCCAAAACATGCAATAAAATGATGAAAGCATGAATTTGACAAGTTGTGCGCAACACATGAGCTTTACTTATGCACGGGATCTGCGCCCGGCTTTGTACAAAGGATTACATGCAACATCGGCAAGACTTGTATTAGGTGGTTGCCGGAACAGGTTCCGCAACCGCCGCTTCTACGGGTAAAACTTACGAAGATGCTCAATGTTCCAAGAGTTGCTCACCGGAATGCCATCTTCGGTCTCAAGGCGGACAGCGCCAGGCCTAGTGACTCGTTTCACCCGATAAGGGCCTTCCCACTTCGGCGTCAACTTGTTTGAATTCTTGGCGGACTGAACGCACCGAAGAACAAGGTCGCCTTCCTCGAGGCTTCTGGCACTAACTTTGCGGCTATGGTAGCGACGCAAAGCTTGCCGGTAACGAGCAGCTCGTGACAATGACTCAAGACGGTCCTCCTCAAGGAACAATACGTCATCTTGTCGCAGCTGCTCTTGCTCAAGCTCATCATAAGCGAGTACTCGAGGTGACCCAGATATCGAAGTTCCGTGGGGAGAACAGCCTCTGCTCCATAGACTAGAGCAAAGGTGTCCGCCAAGGCTCGATTTGGCGTCGCCCCGATCGACCAAAGAACCACCGGCAGCTCCTCAATCCAGCTTTCTTCCGCACTTGTGCAGCCCGTCGAAAGTTCTCGTCTTGAGCCCGCAGCACTTCAGCATTTGCCCTCTCTCGCTTGACCGCTGCTTCTCGGATGAGCAATGTATAAAGCAGACCTTGGCGCCAAGATCTTGGACGACCGCATGAAGATGCGACTTCAGAATTGTGTGCCGTTGTCGGTGATGATCCTGTTGGGGATTCCAAACGGCAAACAATCGACCAAGAATGTGATCACGACCGTGTTGTCACCTTCCTCACTGCTTCCACTTCCGGCCACTTTGTGAACTTGTCGATTGCGACGTACAAGTACTCAAAGCCCCCAACAGCTCGAGGAAAGGGGCCGAGAATGTCGAGCCCCCAGACCGAAAATGGCCAGGATAAAGGGATCGTCTGGAGAGCTTGAGCTGGCTGGTGTATCTGTTTGGAACGGAACTGGCACACTTCACACTTGGTTACTTGTGCAGTTGCATCCTGGAGGGCTGTCGGCCAGAAGAAACCTTGCCGGAAAGCTTTGCCGGCAAGTGCTCTTGCACCAATGTGATGACCACATATGCCTCCATGTATCTCTGCCAACAGCTTTTGTCCGTCTTCCCGGTGAATACACTTCAATTTCACACCATTGAGTCTCCTTCTGTACAGTGTGTTGTCGACAAACTGGTACATACTTGACTGTTGGGCTACTCTTTCCGCTTCTTCTTACTCTTCGGGAAGTTCTCCTTTCTGAAGGAAATGGACAATCTGCTGCGCCCACGCTGGAGCTTGTGGCTCGACAACAAGGACTAAAGGCACATCTGCTGCTGCGGGAACATCACCTTCCACGGCAAGAACCTGCGGCTCAAGCTTGACGTTCCCCGGCAAGCTTGCCGGAGCAAAACTTGTCGGGAGCGTCTGCTTCAACGAAACAAACCCTGGGGCTTGTCGGAGCAGACTGCCCCTCAGCTCTGTTGGTGTCGATCTTGGGGACCTTTTTGGTGGCGGCTTCGGGAAGCTCTGCCGGAAAATAGTCACCAGAAATCAACTTCCTCTTCTTGTTCTGTCCAGTTGATGGTGTTACGGTTGGTTGAGTCAGCTTGAGCACGAAAATCCCTGGTTCCACAGGTAGCTTAAGTGCGGCGCACTTTGACAAGCCATCAGCAATGTCGTTCTGAGCTCTTGGAATATGCTCCATTTGCAGGCCGTCAAAGTGCTCTTCTAGCTTCCTCACTTCATCAACATAAGCTTCCATCAACGAACTCTGATAATTCTTGTTCACTTGGCGGATAACAAGTTGTGAGTCACCCCTGACAATAAGCTTCTTAATCCCAAGGTCTACTGCAATCCTGAGACCGGCAAGCAAACCTTCATACTCTGCTGTATTGTTTGTTGCTTGCTCCTTGGGAAAATGCATTTGGACTATGTACTTGAGGTGCTCTCCGGTGGGTGCTATAAGCAAGACGCCAGACCGCGCCTTTGCAGCGAGAAGGCACCATCAAAGTACATCAGCCACTCTTTGCTCGCTTCCTTGACGGGATGCTCGTCTCTTGGATTTCTTCATCTTGCGTTGGGGTCCATTCCGCTATGAACTCGCCAATGCTCGCTTTGGATAGTTGATGTGCTTTCAAACTTGAGGCCAAAGCTTGATAGCCCAGCTCCCACTGACAATCCTGCCTGCCGCTCGGATTTTGCAAGATCCTCTTCAAATGGAAGCGAGTGACGATCAAGTTATCTCATGTGCTTGGAAGTAATGGCGCAGCTTTCTCGAGGCCATGAGGAGGCCGAAAAGCAATTTCTGCACACCGTAGTACCTTGACCTAGCCCCTGCAAGAGAGAACCGACAAAGTAAATCAAGGGCGCTGTACCATCTTTTTCTCGCATCTTCTCGCATGCTCGCTACAGATCCGGCCCTTGTCGGGACCAGAGCTTGTCGGTGAAGTGCCTTGCTTGTCGCTGGATGTATCTGCCATGGTTGTCGGCTCATTGTCCGCCTCCCTCTCCGCTACTAACGCAGCACTAACCACTTGATTGGTTGACGCTATATATAGCGGCAACTTCTCTTGTGGCTTAGGTGCGACAAGTATTGGAGTGGAGGACAGGTACCTCTTTAAGTCCTGCAGCCGCAGCCTCCGCTTCGAGTCCATTTCATTGGACCTGCCTTTTCAAAATCTTGAAAAATGGCAGGCTGCTCAGCAGACCTAGAGATAAACCTGCCGAGAGCAGCCACACAACCGCAAGTCTTCGTACATCCTTGACGTGCTTTGGTGCTTCAATCTGCTCAATGGCCTTGATCTTGTCGGGATTGGCTTCAATTCCCCGCTGAGACACGAAGAACCCGAGAAGCTTGCCGGAAGGGACTCCAAACACGCACTTCTCAGCGTTGAGCTTGAGGTTGATATTGCGTAGATTTGCAAAGGTTTCATCTAAATCTTGAACTAGGGTAGCCTTATCCTTGCTTTTGACCACTATGTCATCCATGTAGGCTTCCACATTTCTGTGCATTTGCGGCTCAAAAGCATCATGAACTACCCTTGCAAACGTTGAACCAGCATTCTTTAACCCAAGGGCATCCAGACTGAAACAAGATGTGCCACATGGAGTAATGAATGCGGTTTTCTCCTCATCCTCTTCTCGCCATGAAGATCTGATGATATCTCGAGTATGCATCAAGAAATGAAAGCAAATCACATCCACCGTGGAGTCAACAATCGGTCGATGCGCGGCAAGGGAAATGGGTCTTTGGGACAAGCTTTATTAACATCCGTGAAGTCAATACAAAGTCTCCATTTCCCATTTGCCTTGCGCACAACTACAGGATTGGCCAACCACGTAGGATGGAGCACTCCTCTAACAAGGCCTGCTGCTTCCAATTTCTTGATCTCTTCTGCGATGAATTCTTGGCGCTCCACTGCCTGCTTCCTGACTTTCTGCTTGATGGGTCGCGCATGAGGACAGACAGCTAAGTGATGATCAATTACTTTCACAGGAACACTGGGATGTCGACGGTTGCCATGCAAACACGTCGACGTTCGCCCGCAGGAAAGCAACGAGCCCGCCTTCCTATTTGGGGTCGAGAGAGGCACTGATGGTGAAGGTACCACCAGTGCCGTCCTCCTTGGCGGACACCTTCTTGGTCTTTGGCGGAGCTGCCATCGCCTTCTTGCACTTGCCGGTGGAGCTCGATGGTGCGTCCTCGACGGTAGCGCAGCACTCCGAAGAGGTGCGCTTGCCGGAGTGGGCATCAGAGCTCTTGCCGGACTTGGTCTTCTTCCCCCCGGGAGCTTCAGCGGCAAGTGTTTTGCTTTCTGTTGCAGCTGCTCATCGGTCTCGTCGTCTTCCATATCTTCATCGTCGTCGTCATCTTCATCCTTGTCGTGGCCGCGGGGAGGTCTGTCTCCTTGCCGCTGCTTGGCCTTCCCGCAACGTCCTCCCCGGCCGGGTCGCTTCTTGCTAACTCCCCCAGCACCTTCCCGGGCCTTCTCCTTGTCGCGCCGCCAGATTTCAAATTTCCTTCGCTGTTCAACAAGCTGCTCGACCTTCTTGCAGCCTCGAGGTCATGGCCCTTTGTGCGGTGGATCTTGCAAGATCTTGCTTGCCGGAGCCGCCCCGCTTGTCGGCGGCCGCCACAGGCTCGGTGGTTGGTGCCAGCAGCAACCTCCTTGCCGGAGCTACCAGCACAGGCGTTCTTGTCGCCACCTCCGTTGTCGGACTGCTCAACAACTAGCACATCTCAGCCTTTCTTTTTCCTGTTGCCCCACCGCCGCTCTTCTTTGCCGGGCGCCTCCTCACCGCCGATCCTCCTGCTTCGGTATTCTCTCTGGGAGTCTCCTCCCTCCTCAAAGACATGCGCACTTGTCGGCCGTATGTATAGCTCATCGACATCTCTGATTTTGCACATCGCCATCTCCTCCTCGCATCTCGCGGTTTCGCGACGTTTCGATGGAACGCTGATCATCATGCGCAGGTGGACATCTGGGATGTTGTGATGTACACGCTGAATCTTTGAATATACTTGCTAGGGCTCTCCTTCCTTCCGGGCGGCAGATGAAGGTCGCTTTCTTGGCCATGGGGCTTGTGGTCACCCGTAAAGGCGCCAACAAACTGATGGCATAGATCTGCCCAAGAAGATATGGAGTTGTCCGGCAAGTGCATGAGCCAGACTGACGTTGGGCTTGAGCACCGCCGGAAGTAGTTGGCAAGGATCTTGTCGTCTCGCCCCGCAGCCTGCACCGCGATGGTGTAGATGCCGAGGAACTCCGACGGATGTGTCTTGCCGCCGTACTTCTCGCACGTCTGGCTTGAAGTTTTTCTTGCCGGGCCATCGACTTGCCGCAGCTCACGAGTGAACGCAGGGCAACCTACCGCTGCACGGCAAGTCGCTGGTTCTCCGGGCGCTGCATGTCAACAGAGGGCCCGCACGCTTGTCGGATTTACGCCGCGCTTCTCTTGGCGCTCGATGCGCAGTTCGAGCGTCCTCTTCTTGCCGCCGATCGTAGCACTTGGCGCTGATCGCGATGAGCTCGTGGATCCGGCGACGCAGTGGAGTCGCTGCCGAGGTGGATCCGGCGAAGTCGGGCGACCTTGGCCTTCAGGTGGAGAGTGCATGGTGGTTGCACCCCCACCGGTCTCGTCGCCACCGGCTCGCGCTTGGCGTTCCTACCGCGGCAGCGACGCACTCGGTTGCCGCGGAGCGTCGCCGTTGGCGAAGCCGATGAGACTCTGTATGGTGGCCCTCCACTCGTCGACCTTGTCGGCCGTTGGAGGGTAATCGAGGAGCAGTTGAGCTCTCGCCAAGGCTTCCGCTGGAGTGGTGGGTGGCAATGGTGAACGGTGCGAGGAACGGGATATGCTCGGACTTCTAACTATGTTAGAAGGAGCAGCATCCCGTCCAGGCGACCATATCTCGCTCGTGCCAGCATGTTGGCGTGCACGCTGGTCTTGAGGGCCTCGAGATCCTCCAGCTCGGTCTTGATCCAACGAGCGTATGGTATTGTGAATACCATGACGATGTTGGTCCCGCGGCTCCTGAGATGGGCGCGGGACATGTACGGACGCCGAGGTTTGCGCGGCCTTGTCCTTGGACTTGGCAGCGTCACGAACTCCTTCGCCAGCGCCCGTTCTTCCGCCAGCGTCTGCTCCACCACCCGTTTGCTCCGGTGATGGTGGGTTCGACGCGGACGGCTCCGCTGCCGCCAAAGCCTTCTTCTTCGGTGGCATGTTGATGAAGATGTTGAAGATGATGAAGATGTTGCTCGTGTGAACGCCGGATAAGGTTCACACAGCCTCGACGCCCCCTACCTGGCGCGCCAAAGATGTCGGGGAGGCTGATCGGACCCACGAACACCTATGGGACCGGCGGACCGAGTCCCTTTTGGTTCCGAGGGGGGCGGAGATCACACGAAGAGCGGATCGAGGCGAAGCACACGAGCAGTTTACCCAGCTTCGGAGCTCTCCGGAGAGATAATACTCCTACTGCTGCTTGTCTAATTGTATGGTGTTCTTGCTAGGGAGCGCTGAGAGCTACAGTGTACTCCAGCTGCTAACGAGACCTAGCGTGAGAGTGTTCGAACCCCCACGCTATGCGCATGGGCCTCCTTTTATATGCACAAAGGCTCCGGCAGTGGCAACGTAGATGGGGGTACAAATGGAAAACAGTAGTTGGTACACCTACTTGAACAAAGGTACAGTGTACTCTACCTAACCCCGACGGCAAGGGACAAAAGCATTAAATGCCCATCCTCGCCGCCTAAACAAAGGCAATGTGGACCGTCAGAGCGCCACCGTTCGCCACGATGGCAAGCTTGTCAGCCGCTTATCGCTGCTCCCTCACCGCTGCACAGCCTCTTGACACGCTGCGCATGGAATGGTCCCATGGCGACATCGTTGGTGGATGAGCTGGACCGGAGATGAAGAGAGGTTGCTGCGCGGCAAGTGCCTTGCCGCGGCTGAATCCTTGTCGCGTCCGGAGGCTTGTCGCTCTCGAGCCTTCCCGGCAAGCTCCTCTTGCCGGGTCTTGTCTTCTGCGTGCCTTGAGTGGCCTTCCGGCAAGCTCCTCTTGTCGGGCCTTGTCTTCTTGGTTAAATACTTTGTTCTTGAATGGCTCCAAAGGAACCACGGAGGATCTTGGCGGTGACCAGGCAAGCCTTGCCGTGGGGTGCTGCAATTGCCCGTGCACGAGTTCGGGATACTAGGGTACCCCTACTCTAGTACACCGACAAGGTCCTGACGCCAATGGTAAAGATTTCGATCAAAAGGTATACCGCTCCATGATTGGTTCTTTACTTTATTTATGTGCATCTAGGCCAGATATTATGCTTAGTGTTTGCATGTGTGCTTGATTCCAAGCGGCACCAAAGGAATCGCATCACTTAGCTGTGAAGCGAATTCTTCGATATTTGGCTTACACCCCAACATTAGGATTATGGTATCCAAAGGGCTCAAAGTTTGATCTAGTTGGATTCTCGGATGCTGATTATGCTGGTGACAAGGTGGATCGCAAGTCTACATCAGGCACATGTCACTTTCTGGGACGATCACTTGTCTGTTTGTCTTCAAAGAAGCAAAACTGTGTATCACTCTCCACTGCTGAATCTGAATACATTGCTGCTGGATCTTGCTGCGCTCAGCTTCTATGGATGAAGCAAACACTCAAGGACTATGGCATCCATCTGAAACAAGTACCACTCTACTGCGACAACGAAAGCGCCATCAAGATTGCCAACAACCCAGTTCAGCACTCGAAGACAAAGCACATTGAAATTCGTCATCACTTTCTCAGAGATCATGTCATGAAGGAAGATATTGATATCATACACATCAACACTGAAGAGCAATTGGCAGATATCTTCACAAAGCCCTTGGATGAGAAAAGGTTTTGCAAGTTGCGGTGTGAGCTAAATATCTTGGAATCCTCGAATGTCCTATGATCAGGCACACATCCTAACACTTATGCATGGTGATGACTTAGATGTGCAACACACGAAGTATTGTATGTCTTCAATCAATGAAGACTTACACTCTAAGTGTGAATACATTAATGCGGAATTTGACTTCGGAGCGCCACGATAATTGTGCGCCGTGTCTGGGTCTAATACTTCCTATACGGTGGGTAACGCCACCACCAAATTCTTCTTTTGAAGTGTTTTTCTCATGGCGTTACATTTGCTAAGTCTTCGCATTTAGTTTGTCTTCAATATTAACATGACTTCATGTTTATCTTCACAATGCTAGACAGAATTCAAGAACACCGGCCTCGACCTTTACCTAGATAAATTGGGCATCACTCATGAGTTCTCAGCTCCGTACACACCTCAGTAGAATGGCATCGTGGAGCGAAAGAACATAACTGCTCTGCCTCATCTTCTACTCTGTCTAGCAGTTCATCGTGTGGTAAACTAAAACTCTCTTTTTACCATCTTTTTGATCCGATAGATTCATCCTTTCTACCAAAAGTAGTTTCTGCCTCCACAAATTTGGATCTATCCTGTTCTGCATCTCATCATATGCCTAGTATGTTCACTTATGCTTCACACGTAGTTAGATTCCTCACTTGTACCTATTCTTGGATTCGTACAAATCTGGAACCAACTCTCAACATATAAGTGAATGTCTTCGCGCTGTGAGGTCAAATGTCTTCTAAACTGATTTATCTTCAAAATCTTCTGAGAATGCATATGATCATGTAGTTCTATAATGCAAATGTCATATTGCTTAGCATGATCATGTAGTTGAAATAGTATTCGTGGCAAAGCCACTGTTCATAATTCTTTCATACATGTCACTCTTGATTCATTGCATATCCCGGTACACCACCGGAGGCATTCATATAGAGTCATACTATGTTCTAGTATCGAGTTGTAACCATTGAGTTGTAAATAAATAGAAGTGTGATGATCATCATTTAATAGAGTATTGTCCCAAAAAAGAAAGGCCAAAGAAAAAAAAAGAAGGCCCAAAAAAAATATAAAATAAAAAGGGGCAATACTACTATCCTTTTCCACGCTTGTGCTTCAAAGTAGCACCATAATATTCATAATAGAGAGCCTCTTGTTTGTCATTTTCATATACTAGTGGGAACTTTTCATCATAGAACTTGGCTTGTATATCCCAACGATGGGCTTCCTCAAATGCCCTAGGTCTTCATGAGCAAGCAAGTTGGATGCACACCCACTTAGTTTCTTTTGTTGAGCTTTCATACATTTATAGCTCTAGTGCATCTGTTGCATGGCAATCCCTACTCCTTGCATTAACATCAATCGGTGGGCATCTCCATAGCCCATTGATTAGCCTCGTTGATGTGAGACTTTCTCCTTTTTTGTCTTCTCCACATAACCCCCATCATCATATTCTATTCCACCCATTGTGCTATATCCATGGCTCGCGCTCATGTATTGTGTGAAGGTTTATAAGTTTGAGATATTAAAGTATGAAACAATTGCTTGGCTTGTCATCGGGGTTGTGCATGATGAGAGCATTCTTGTGTGACGAAAATGGAGCATGAATAAACTATATGATTTTGTAGGGATGAACTTTCTTTGGCCATGTTATTTTTGAGAAGACATAATTGCTTAGTTAGTATGCTTGAAGTATTATTATTTTTATGTCAATATGAACTTTTGTCTTGAATCTTTCGGATCTGAATATTCATACCACAATTGAGAATATTTACATTGAAATTATGCCAAGAAGCACTCCGCATCAAAATTCTCTTTTTATCATTTACCTACTCGAGGACAAGCAGGAATTAAGCTTGGGGATGCCTGATACGTCTCCAACGTATCTATAATTTTTGATTGCTCCATGCTATATTATCTACTGTTTTGGACTATATTGGGCTTTATTTTCCACTTTTATATTATTTTTGGGACTAACCTATTAACCGGAGGCCCAGCCCAGAATTGTTGTTTTTTTGCCTATTTCAGTGTTTCGGAGAAACAGAATATCAAACGGAGTCCAAACGGAATGAAACCTTCAGGAACGTGATTTTCTCATCAGATAAGACCTAGGAGACTTGGACACTCCATCAAGAAAGCCACGAGGCGGTCACGAGGGTGGAGGGCGCGCCCCTGCCTCGTGGGCCCCTCGAAGCTCCACCGACGTACTCCTTCCTCCTATATATACCCTCGCATTCAAACGATCAGATACGGAGCCAAAACCTAATTCCACCGCCGCAACTTTCTCAGATCCACGAGATCCCATCTTGGGGCCTGTTAGGAGTTCACGGAAGGGGAATCGATTACGGAGGGCTTCTACATCATCCTAGTCCTTCCGATGAAGTGTGAGTAGTTTACCTCAGACCTTCGGGTCCATAGTTAGTAGCTAGATGGCTTCTTCTCTCTTTTTGGATCTCAATACAATGTTCTCCCCCTTTCTTGTGGATATCTATTCCATGGAATCTTCTTTTTGTGGTGTGTTTGTTGAGACCGATGAATTGTCGGTTTATGATCAAGTCTATCTATGAATAATATTTGTATCTTCTCTGAATTATTTTATGTATGATTGGTTATCTTTGCAAGTCTCTTCGAATTATCAGTTTGGTTTGGCCTACTAGATTGGTTTTTCTTGCAATGGGAGAAGTGCTTAGCTTTGGGTTCAATCTTGAAGTGTCCTTTCCCGATGATGATAAGGGCAGCAAGGCACGTATTGTATTGTTGCCATCGAGGATAACAAGATGGGGTTTTTATCATATTGCATGAAACTATCCCTCTACATCATGTCATCTTGCTTAAGGCGTTACTCTATTTTTAACTTAATACTCTAGATGCATGCTTTGGATAGCGGTCGATGAGTGGAATAATAGTAGTAGATGCAGGTGAGTCGGTCTACTTGTCTCGGACATGATGCCTATATACATGATCATACCTAGATATTCTCATAACTATGCTCAATTCGCCAATTGCTCAACAAGAATTTGTTCACCCAATCAGTAGAATACTTATGCTCTTGAGAGAAGCCACTAGTGAAACCTATGGCCCCCGGGTCTATTCTCATCATATCAATCTCCATCACTTTATTATTGCTTTGCTTTTTTACTTTGCCTTTTACTTTTCACTTTGCATCTTTATACCAAATATAGCAAAAATATTATATATCATCTTTATCAGATCTCACTCTCGTAAGTGATCGTGAAGGGATTGACAACCCCTAATCGCGTTGGTTGCGTTGAGCTATTGTTTTGTGTAGGTACGAGGGACTCATGGCGTAGCCTCCTCTTTGGATTGATATCTTGGTTCTCAAAAACTGAGGGAAATACTTACGCTACTTTGCTGCATCATCCTCTCCTCTTCGGGGAAATCCAACGCAGTGCTCAAGAGGTAGCAAGCGCCGTGGGGGAACATCAAGAGATTTGCCACCTGATCTCTATGAGCTATACAAGACAGATCCAGAGGAGGATTACAATCAGCACAAAACTCGAATCCAATGGATTCGAAGATATTGGGCAGAACAATGGTACAAGTACAGGTTCGTGACCCGGAATATGCTGAAAAGAATGCCATCAAGCAACCCTGGGGAGACATCTTGTACAAAAATCTTCCACCCAGGTCCAGAGCTGAAGCCATCGATCAAGGCTTCTACCCTTGCATGGTCCGTGGACCACATCCTGCAGATGCCGACCCATCTTCGCTGATGTGGTGTCGTGACGATGATCTGTTCAAGCGCAACTTTCAGTTTTCCAAGAACTCGGCCAAAGAGAACAAGAAGTCGCGGGGATTAGACTTCAACCCAGGCCCATCTACTCCTCGTGCCGATGGCACACGCGAAGCTAAACCCAATCTTTTTGGGCCCTTCTACAACCTAGAAGGTCTCATCACTCACATTATGGTTCAAGGGACTGTCGTGGATCACTCTGTAGATGACGCTGATTCTGACGAAGCTCCTGCACCACCGAAGCCTAAGAAGCTGAAGAAACCCAAGGCTTCGAAGCCTTCCACTGCACCAAAAGCTTCACGAGCGAAGCCTCCGCCATCGCCTCCTCCTGCACCAAGTGTGCAGTCTGAAGATCTCTCACGCATCTCCAAGTCTGAGGAGAAGAAGAAGAAGAAGCCCATGCACACCACTGGTCAAGCACTGACTCCTGCTGCTGTTCTAAGAAATGAGAACGACGCCATTGATCTGTCGAGTGACGACGATCTTGCTGATGATGCTCTTGAACTGCTGATAAAGAGCAAGCAAGAGGCGGAAATCTTCAATGATTTGCCTCTCTTTGACGTGGATGTGTTGAACAATTTCATTGATGAGTGGTTTGACACCCCCAATCTCAGCTTTGATTATCTGCAACTCCCCATTGGCCTCAGCGTCTCCTTCCAGGAGCCATTGCTCCTGATCTAGATCTAGCTCAGAAAATTGTTGAACCGAAGCACAAGATCGACTATGAAAAGGCTCAGTTCAAGAAGCATATGGCCCAGCTCAGTGTGACAGACGTCCAAAACTTCATGACAATGATGCATGAGCTCAAGGAGGCGTTTCACAAGAAACGTGATGAAGCCAAAGGTTCTCGAGAGTGAATGAAGCATCTGGTGGCAAAGTGTGTTCAAGCTTACAATGAAGTTGAGAAGCGCAAGGCACTTGGGCATCCTGGCATCGACCCCAAGATGGCTGCCAAGCAGAAGAAGCCTGCTGTGGACCAAGCTGATACATCCAGGCGGGAAGAACCTCGCATTTTCTTCCCCGCTAGTATGACAGGCGTGAAGCCTAAGGTCCCCGCAGTGGCTTCAGAGCTTCAGAAAACAAGGGCGGCTGAAGCCAAAGCCAGAAAGCACAAGACCAAGAACACCACTGACGATGTTCCACCTACCAAGAAGCGTAAAACCAAGAAGAAAGATCGGGCTGCTCCCACAGAGCCCCTTGTCGTCGAGCCAATTTCTGTTGCTCGTCCTGCATCTGCACAACAAGAGCGTCGTTTAATAGTCCATGAGCCTGCTTCCCCAGAGGCTCCTGAAGCTGAAGACATTCCAGCTATCAACCCTACCGCAGGTGAAGACATTGGTCACCAAGACAATGTAGAAGATGATGAAGTCCTTCCTCAGATCGAGCACAATGTGGTATCATCGCCTGTTCTCACGAACACAAACTCATCAGCATTGGTCGTCCATTGACGCCAATCGCTCAGGATGATTCATGGGCTGATCACCCTCAAGACTCCCCCATCAAGCAGAAACACCAACTACTCCCCCAACTCAAGCCACCACTCCGGTGCTTGAAGATGATGACTTTGAGGCCCAACCTACTCCGTCCCCACAAGCGTCGCCAGTGTTCCGCAGGCTTCGCAAAGGTCCAAGGCCACAAGTCAATCTTTCGAGTGTTCCAGAAGGAGAAGAGCACCAATCAGTATCTCGCCAAGTGTTTCTTGAAGCCTCTCCAACTGTGAACATCTCTGATTCCGAAGCCAAAGCGGTTGAAGACATTCCGGCTGCATCAGCCGATGAACAAGAAGAGCCAAGAGATGAAGAAGAACGTGCTGCTACACCCCCAACCAACCCTGAAGTTGTTCTCGAGGAGAACGTGTCCGACCCTCCAGCTACTCGAGTGGAGGCTGAAAACATTGAGGCGACCACCAACACCAATACTGAAGCCAATGATGTTGTCATGGCTAAAGCTAATGTGGCGCCTGAAGTCAATGTGGTGCCAGAAGTGAATGCACCTGAAGCCAATGCTGCACCTGGCACAAATCTGCAGCCTGAAGTCAATGCCACTGCCTCTGCCACTGCTCATGTACCGCCTCCACGGCCACACACCACCGAGCAAGCATATAATTATGGTCAGCTGCTCACTGTTAGATGGCCCATTCTAGTTCCTCCGCCTGCTGCTGGTCTGCAATTTGATTATCATGCCGAGCACATGCCTCAGGTCCAGAAGCCAAATCCAAGGTTGCGCAGGTTTCCAGGTACTGCCACTTCACCAGAGTCATTCAATGCTAATGGCTTCATTACGCACAACACTTTCTTTGATAGCGCCAAGAACCCCTATTCCAAGACAAGGATTTCATCTGATTGGTTCTGGAGCTATCAGCAACGAAGCTACTACTCTTGTGTTCTCTATGATCAAGGGCGCATCTTCCCTCATATGCGTCTTGATTGTGAAGCCATTGCTGGACTGCCCTGCCTAGAAGAAGCCCTTGACTGCTTCCGTGATGCTGGATTGCTGAACTTTGTGACTGGTAAGGAGCATTGGAATGAAGAGCTTCTGCTACAATTTTATGCTACCCTCCACATTCGCGGCTACAACAGGGATCCGAAGACTTGGGTCCTTGAGTGGATGACAGGCAATGTTCATCATGAAGCCAAAGCTCTTGATATCATTGAGCCAACTGGCCTGCCCACTCCAGGTGAACTCTTTGAGCCTGGTTGTCAGCTTCACCGCAATGCATTGGAGAGCATCTTTCAGAAGCCAGAGCCCAACATGAGCCAAATGCTAAGCATGATGAAGCATCTGCCACGCGACGCTGAATACCCAAGAGAGTTCTTTGTTGAAGACCTAGAGTATCTGCCCCGAACAATCTATCATATCATAAGGCAAAACTATGGCCCATCAAGGGACATTTTTCTGCAGCAAAGCTTGAATGAGCGATGAAGACATTGGTCTTTTATATCTTCAATGGCATCAACTTCAATGCTCAAGACTTCTTTACCAGGCAATTGGCTGCATCAGGCTCTGATCTCTTTGGTCTGAAGTTCTACGCTCCATGGGTTATGCGCCTTATCAAGCTTCATTCAGCTGTCAACTATCAGCCTTCTGCACGCAACCATCTGATCTTTTTGCCAGAGATTGATATGTCAATTGAATCCATATACCCAGAGCCTGCCAAGGAGCCCATTTATCTTCACAATGCTGATCACCAAAGCTTCACACAGCCCATTGAAGGAGTTCAGGCTATCACTCGTGTTTATCCTTTGGCTGGCAATACACGTGGCCCTCACCGTGCCAATACTAAAGCCACACAGAGCACAATTGCGCAAAGGCCTCAAAAGCGATCTCGTGTTCTCAATGATCGAGAGCTTCTCATCGCCCTGCATCAGAAACAAGATAAGCATCACTACTGGCTGAAGCGGCAGATGCAAAGCCTCTTGGTGGATGTCAATCACATTCGCAATCTTGCCACCACGAATGAGTTTGTCACTCATGAAACTTGTCGGAGGTCATGGAAGAGTTTGACATTGCTCAGTGCTGAAGCCGATCTTCAAGACGATGGCTTCACCGAAAGATTCAAGTTTGACTCCACTCCTCCAAGGAATGACGTCTTGCGTCGAACTCTCTCTCTTGAAGACTCTGATTATTCCTCCTCAGCTGCAACGGTGAATGCCAGAGTCATAGATGACCAAGATGATGCTACTTCACCACCTCCAATCTCAGCGCGTGTAGACACCGCACCAAGTTCTTCTGCACCGCCAAACGGCAACGACGACCCTGCAGCTTCACCTACTCCTTCTGGGAACGAGTAGAGGCTCTATGTCTTCAAACCTTTTTGGTCCTTACTGACAAAACGGGGAGAAGCATATGAGTTGATAGTCTTCAAGCGGGTCCATATGGGCTATTGCTTTATATTTTGCCAAGTGTTTACAACTCTCGCTTTTGATACATTTGGTTTCTTTTGAGTTGTAACACTTAAACTTGATGGTCGTCTGCTACTCGTTTGCTATTCTGTGATGCGATGATAAATTCCGCATGTGCGATGATAAATCCCGCACTAAGTCATATTGCAGACGTCCATTTTTCATTATGCATGTCATTATCTTTGTTATATCAAATCATGCATGATGAATTGTCTTCATAAGTTGAAGAGGATCTCCATAAGTACAACCTGCCATGTGCATTTGCATTCCAAAAGAAAATTACTTATATGCACATCTTCAGGGGGAGCCTTTTGCTACTTATGAAGACAATACCTCTATCCTTTACAATTTCACATATTTTTATCCCCGTTGAAAACTTCAACAAGTTTGTCATCAATCACCAAAAAGGGGGAGATTGTAAGTGCATCTAGTGCCACCCCTAGTTGGTTTTGGAGTATTGACAACAAACCTGGTTGAGGGACTAATGTGTTTGTGAGAATTGCAGGATAACACAGGTAGTAGTCCCTCATTGATTCGGTTTACCTACCGGAGATGACCCCTAAAAATGTATGAAGACATTGAAGACAATGGCAGTATGTGAAGATACTCACATTGAAGACTATGACTAGAGAAGACATCGCGTGAAGACTATGAAGCGTGAAGACTTAGTTGTTTTGTTGTTTCCTTTTCTTCTTTGTTGAGTCATAGGAACCACTGCACTGTTAAGTGGGGTCTAAGTGAACAAAGTCAGAGTGACTGAAGTGATGCTCAACCAAATCCTATGTCTTCGAGCGAAGTCAATGAGAGCGAATCTTATCCAGAGCTGGATGAGTCAGCTTTACTTGTAGCCCAAGTCAAGCTGCCGCGTGTGTTTGAAATCTGCCCGTTGGAACACGTGTCAGTTCCTTAGTGACCCAGGGTCATTTCAGACAAATTAGGTCGGGTTGCCTAGTGGCTATAAATAGCCCACCCCCTACACCATAAATTGGTGGCTGCTCAGAGTTAGTGCACGGCTTTTGTCGTTTGAGAGCAACCCACCTCCAAGCTTTTGAGAGAGAAATCCTTGCGAGGACAAAGCCCAAACACCCAGAGCCAAAGAGTGTTAGGCATCATGAAGTCTTTACGTCGCGTGACTCAAGACTTGTTACACTTGAGGACTGTGGAATCCTCCAAAGTTAGGCGTCACGTTCTGAGCGTCCAAGAGTCATTGTGGATCGCCGATGAACGAAGTCTGTGAAGGTTTGGAAGTCTACCTTGAAGACTCACCAGAGTGATTGGGCGAGGACTGGGTGTCCTTAGCTCAAGGGGAATAAGGTGAAGACACGGTCTTCTGAGTTGAATCTCAGCCTCCCTAACGTGACGCATGATTGTCACAACAACTGGAACTGGTCCAACAAATCCTTGTCCTCACCAAGTGACTGGTTCTATCCTCTCCCTCTCTTTACTTACAGTTTGTCTTCATGAAGTCATTGCCTGTTTGCACTACCTGTTTGACTTCACTGTGTGACTACTATTGTTGTTTGGTTTCATACTATCTTCCATCCTGATCTCTACTACCTAGCTGCTATTAGTTTCCGTGCTTTCACTTTGTTGAATACTTGACTATGGCTTTCTTAGTGTAGTCTACCTTCCGCTGCATATCAATAGGTTCATTTCTATTGTTTGTCTTCGAAACTCTCATGTTTTGAAGACTTTCATAAATATCGCGTATTCACCCCCCTCTAGTCGATAACTAGCTCTTTCAGTTTCCTCGGATGAAGCTGCGGCTTAATCGGTGCCACCAAAGAGGTTGTACACTAATCGCCACATTTTCTTCTTGATTCGATCTCATGGTGCTGCCGGCGCTCGGCCCCGAGCCGCCATGGCGCGGCTCCATCGACTGCGGTGTCGCCGGCCACTTCCTCCACGGCGTCGCTCCCTCAGCAGCGACGTCCACATCAGTAGGAGCTGCTGCTGCTTTAGCTCTTGCTCGCGCTGCTGCTCTGCTCTTCCTCTCGGTCCCCTGCTTGGTCTGCTCTTGCTCTTGCTCTTGCTCTTGCTCTCGCTGTTGCTCTCGCTCTTGCTCTTGCTTGCGATGCTGCTCCGATTTAGCTACACTTTAGTCGATTGAATCAACTTTTGGGTCAGTTGATTTTCGGGGTGGGGGGGCTTGCGGAGTTAAGGAAGAACCACCAGCTGGGAGGAGGGCTTCTTGAGAAGTACCCCACTATCTATCTTATGGTTCAGGGTGGGGGCGGTGGTCGCCGGCGGTGGTGGGGCGGTGGCATGGGGATCGCCGGAGAAAAAGCTCGGCACGGGGGGGCTAGAGGGATGGCCGGGGCGACGGCGGACCGATGGTGGGGAGTGTTTTCGGGGCGGGCGGGCGAACGCCGTCATGGGTGAGGGGCTGTTTGGCCGGTGGTGGTGGCGGCTCGGGGTGGACGTTGAAAATGAACTGCAGGCCCTTGATTTCGTATCCAACGGCTGCAAAATCGACTAACCAGAGATGAAAAAGTCAGTCGACTGACGTGTACCCTGACCTCTAGTGCGTTCAATTTTGACAGTAAAATTCAGTTTCGACAGCAAAATTTAGTTTCGACAGTTAAGTTCAGTTTCGACAGTTAAGTTTAGAGATGAGCGGGTGATGTATACATCTAGCACTTTGTGGTTATGTATTTTACGTCATCTATTGGAGATGCTATTAGAATTCCACTCAGGTTAACGTTGTCTCTCTTGTCCTGCTTCAGCCTAGGTGTTGTACAACTCACCGGAGCTGCTCCAACGATGAAACCCTCCATCACAGCGGAGCAGTACCTCGGGCTCCATCTCCAGACACCTAAGATCTTCTTCCCCTCCTCCGACAGCCAAGTCAGCCGGAGCATCCTCACCGGCCAACCCAATCACACTGAGATCGACATGGCTTCGCCAAAGAGGTTGTACACTTGTTGCATATCTTTTTTTACTCTACATGTTATATATATATTGTCCACTGAGCACACGGAGTAACGGGAAATACGATTATTTTATCCTACTATATGACAAGCAGTAAGGTACCAGGCAACTTAGCTATCCGTGATGGACTCTCTTGAACGCGATCATTATTTATCTCTGTGCGTTTGAGCTATGCATTTGTCGATGGCCCTGGGAGTTGAGCCAGTAGGGCAGTGGCCTGGGTCCAAAGTAATAGAAGTAGCACAAAAACATTTTTTTAGTGTAGGCTTTTCCTTGCTCAAGCCTGCCTACTGGAATTGCCAGTGCTTGAAAGGAAAAGTGAATGAAAAACATAGGAATTTGAAAGTTTCGTATGGTACTAATTTTCATGAATTTGGTGCAAAGGAATGGAGCAAAGGAAAACTGTAGGATTTGTTCCTTTGGTGTCTCCTTGAAAGAAAAACCGTAGGAATTTTAATTTCCACTTGTCCTCCTTTTCAAATTCCTATTCATGAAGCACAAGACTAAGAGATAGTAGCATAATAGCATTATAACCGTACATTTTCTTGTGGTTTGACTTAATCTCACCATGCTTCTTTGCATCCTGTGACCTTCCAATTCTTGTGAACCAAACACCCAGATTGGCAAAAATCCTGTGTTTTTAAATTCTCTGTTTTGCACGTGCATTCCTATCCTATTCCTGTCTATTTCCTATCCCTGCATTGTTAGAATCCTAAAATTCAAACAAGCCCTTACACAATTACTTCTATTACAGATATGTGTCAAAGAAAACCTTGTGTGGTTTGTCTTGCTCCTGCGGTGATGTGTTCCACCCCAGCTCAGCTGCTCCAATGACGGAAGGGTTCACCACAGCAGGGATCCGCTCTCTAGGCTGTCTTTCGCCACCTCAGATCTTCTTCCCCGCTGCCGGCAGCCACGACAACTGCATTACCATCATCAACTGAGCAGATGACCTTGAGGACTACACGCAAGAGAGGTCGCACTCTTCCGTGTTCCGCTTCGTTATGCATCGCTTAATATGATGACATGCTACTTTATCATCGTGTTCACCTATTAGACTCGAGTCAGTCCAAACTTATGCTGAAACTTGAGTTTTTAAATGGTTGTGGGGTACATATTGGGGCAGCAATCAAGACTATCTGTCTACTATCTGGTTAATCTTGGGTGTCTACTATGAGTTTCATGTTGGGTGCAAACAAACATTAAAGGAGCCATTATCTGTATTTTTTAACTTAAGCTATTATCTGCCTGCTATCATTGGTTTTGGGTCTATCCACAGTCTGCTACCACCACTCTGGATTTGTGCATGCACTCCTTACATAATCTCACTATGTTTTATTCCTATGCATGTCAGTTATTGTACACAATGGAACTGAACATGTAGAGCAAAAGAGACGAGCCTTGCGTGGCAATAAAATTTCATGCAGACGTCGCTCCATGGTGGGAACAAATGCAAACACCCTCCACCCATTTCGGATCCTAATCAAGAGGAAGATAACTGCTCTGAGGGGGATTCAGAAGCAGAAGACCACTCCTATTTACCCCATGAGGTCTTCTCTCTAACTTGGCATGCTGATGTTGGTTATATCATGCATATGGTGCCTTGCATTGCTTACTTTATACATCAAATATGTCAATCGCTTAGTTTAGACATGCTTTGTGTGAATGCCATCTGTTTAGTTTATTCATCGTTTATGTGAATTATGCAATGCCATCTTGTTTAGCCAGGCATCATATATGTGAATTTTGCAATGCCATCCTGCTTAGCTAGTCATCTTATATGTGAATTATATCAGGCCATCCTTTTTTTCGTTACGTATTACATTTGTCAACAATGTTAGTACATTCAACTACTCTTCGTGTTCATCAGCCATTTGACACGGTGATGGAAAATTCTGGATTGAAAACAAGGTCTTTAGAGCAGACTATGCTATCTGACAAAGCGCATATCTCGCTGGTTACGGATAGCTCCTCAGAGGAGGATTCAGAGACAGATGACCAGTCCTATTCCCCCCCCCCCCCGAGGTGTATGCTCTAATTAACTTGGCAGGGTTATGTTGCTCATATCGTGCGTATGGTGTCTTGCATTGCGATGTCATTTGATTAGTTTAGACATGCTTTGTGTGAATGCCACCTGTTTAGTGTCTAATTACCATATATGTGAATTATGCATTGCCATCTTGTTGCGAGACATTATATATGTGAATTATGCAATGTTATCTTGTTGCAAAGGCATTATATATGTGAATTATGCAATGCCATGTTGTTGAGCCAATCATCTTGTATGTGAATTATATCATGCTATCCTTTTTTTGTATTACGTGTTCCATTTGTCGACAACGTTTGTATGTTCAACTACTCTCCCTGTGCATCAACCATTTGAAACGATAATGGAAGTATCTGGAGTGAAAACAAGGTATTTAGAGCAGACAATGCTACCTCTTTGAAGCAGACATCTTGTTGATACAGAGAGCTCCTCGAGAGGAGGATTCGTAGACCGATGACCAGTCCTATTTCCCCCACGAGGTCTATGCACTAACTTGGCAGGGTTATCTTACCCATTTGATGCATGTTGTCTTGCATTGTTTAGTTTTTACATCATATATGGATTGCCATCTGCTTACTTGCTTACTATATAAATCATATATTTGAATTATATCATGTTTACATACACAACATCTATCTGAATTATGGCATGCAACCTATTTAATAAAGACATCATATAGTTATATCATCTCATCATGTTTAGTGTTTACAGTCATCATATTTTGAATTATGTCATTCTATCTGGGAATTATATCATGCTATCATGTTTCCATAGGCGGCATGTATGTGAATTATGGCATGCCAACCTATTTAATAAACACATTATATAGTTATATCATGTCATGCTATTTACATAGTCATCATATTTTGAACTATGTCTTTCCATCTTTTTAGTTAGCCATCATAATGTGAAATTGTGTCATGCTATCCTGTTTAGTTAGCCATCATATATGTGAAATTGTGTCATGCTATCCTATTTGGTTATACAACATAAATGTGAATTATTTCATGCCCTCTTTTATTCCCCACTATCCATTGCACATGTCTATCATACAATGTCTGTACATTCAATTACTTTTCTTGTTTATCAGCCATTTGAATTGGAGAGGGTGATGGCAGTATCTAAGGGAGTAACAACACGGTCTTCAGAAAAGATAGTGCTACCAGTTGATGCAGATAGAACCACAGTTGTACTTGCCCAAGAACCAGCCCCACCACACATAACCCAGACTCTCGCAGATTGTACCCCTACCCAGTTGGACAGAGAACCAGCTACACCCCTTCTAACCCCAACCCTAGTAGATAGTAACCCAGTTCTAGTTGACACAGTACGATCTCCACCACAGAGCACCCAAACACGAGCAGTTAGTAAGGGAACTGTAGTGCCCAAAGCATGAGGACCACCACTCTGAATCCCAACTCAACGCTTAAAGGAGAAGAAGAATTGTTCTCAAGTCAGGTTCTATAGCTATGGTTCATACTCCTTTGCTCTTGCATCACTGTATTTACTCAGACCAACTATTTTCAAATTTGAAGGATGGAATTGAAACTCCAATGACGCAACAGTTATGTTTTAAACTTGTTTCTTTAACTGGTTTGCTGTTGTAACTTGCTCTATATTGATTTCAGTTTCAGTTGAATAAATAGTTATGTTCTCATGTCATGCACATTACAAGTGTCTCTATAGTTTCCCACACTTATATTCTGTCTATTCTGCTTTGTCTTGAACAAATATTATATGAACTGTGTCTCTATCTTGATTTGGCAACAAAAACTAGAATGATATAGACCATAAAGTGACCATGGTACATAGATATATGTTTGTTTCATGCTGTTATCCTGTGCACTTTACTACTGAACTGATTTACTAAAACGAGTTTCATATACAACATGGTAAACCTGTGATGTGTCTGCTTGTTTCTCTTTTAGAATGCGGACAAAATATTGGAGAAGAGTACCCCGTTATGCAATGGTGAAGGAAGTAATGCAGATAAGGTTCAAGATAGTGAGACATCCCTGTTGGTCTCCAGGAAAGCTGATAAAAACTACCTTGACGATAGTGAGAGAACCCAGAAGTCATGTCTTGATGTAGTGTTCTAGTTATGGCCCCACTACCGCCGGCACAAGCTCTTCGAACTCGCTGCCTGAATTAGTTCGTCTTCTTGAGTCGCAACTTCAAGTTGAAAGACATCGATCAGATGTGTTGCGACAGGAAGTCAAGGACCGAGAAGTCCCTGCAGAATTCAGATGCATACTTTCTCGGTGCAACAAAGTTACTGGAGGATTTAAGCGCCAAACAAGAGAAAGTTAATAAGCTTGCTAAGCATCTTGCCAGCATTATGGGTACCCAGGATATTGTTTCTTGAGATCTTCTGAAGTGGTTTCAGTTCTGGACATGTTTTGCTGCGGCGTTTATTTGCACTGGTCGCCAACTTTGACAACTAGTGTATATGATATGCTGCTTTGTTCCCTATATTTGCACTGGTGGCGAACTTTGATGCCCAGTGGATGTAATATGTGTAATAGCCATGATAGCCTAGCGTAAGTTGCTTGGTTATTTATTTCCTTGTTGTCTTGCTTATTTGTTTTCTTGTAGTCAATGCTGTTCTTTTTCCGCGGTTTGCTAGTGGCTGCAATAACCTTTTTTTTAACTAGGCCACAAGAACCATGGGCTGCATATTTACTGTAGTGGCACTGGGTCTTCTACGGGCCGTAGAAACAATGGGCCTTCTACGGGGAGTAGAAACAATGGGCCTTCTACGGGTCGTATCATCAATGGGCCTTCTACGGGCCGTATCATCAATGGGCCTTCTACGGGTCGGATGATCGATTGGCCAAACATGGGCCAATAATAGACCGCTTTATGGGCCGTAAACGGCCTAGAGTTGGAATTGTCCGTTCATGGGCCGACCATAACGGACCGTCGTTAATCGGCCGTATTTGATGACGCTATGAAAACGGCCCAACATATTAACGGGCCACAAATGGGTCGACTGTAAGCACGGGCTGAATTTGACCCACAAGCAGAAAATGACAGTAACGGGCTGTAGGTAACCGAATGATGGAAATGAGCCCAAGAATAAATGGGCCCTGAGAAGGCCGAAAGATAACATGGGCTGGAAACGGCCCAACGGAATAATGGGCCATAATGGGTATAAAGTGATACAATGTTCATTACGAGCCAGTTTTACCATGGGCCGTTAACGGGCCGAGGGTTACTAAGGGCCTCAGATGGGCCAAAAGACGTCATGGGCCATACATGGGCCGGAAGTTAAAACGGGCTGGATTATATTGGACGGCCCAGATGACGCTACTGGGCCTAATTCGGATAGGCCATAAACGGGCCCTGGGTTAGCGGTCTGTAAATGGGTTGTATGCGAACAGGCCGTTAGCAGGCTTGCCGTGGGCCGGCCCGCCACCTTTTGACCAAGTCAAACGGGCCGGCCTTTTCACATGAATGGGCCTTTGTTGGGCCGTGCCATGTGTCGACGTATCATAGGTGCTTTGGGTCCAATGAGTGGATGACATCTGTCCCAACGGTGAGCTGACACGTGTTTCCTCCAGCCAATGATGATTTTACACGTGGAAAATCCCTATTGGTCGGGGCTGTTAACGGGTTATCGGATCCAATACCGGACCTGATAGCTTAACGGCGTTCCGTTACGGTGGATGCCACGTGTCGGTCACCCTTGATGAAAGCACTTACGTGACGCGATTTATCGTCATGGAAGTGGACACTTCCGTGATGATAATTTTGGTAATGTCATGGAACACTTCTACGACAAAGACATGTATGACTATCTTGATTACATCATAAATTTGTCATGGATGTACATGCATGACAAAAAACGCGACCTACTGTGACAAACACGTATCATCACGGAAGTGCATTTTTTATAGTGTATGGACCCGAAGGTCCGTGGTAAACTACTCACACATCATCGGAGAGGCTATGGTGTTGGTGTAGAAGCCCTCCGTGATCGATGCCCCCTCTGGTAGAGCGCCGAAAATGGCCCCAAGATGGGATCTCACGGGTACAGAAGGTTGCGGTGATGGAAATAGGGTTTCGTGGTGCTCCTGGATGGTTTCGGGGTACATACGTATATATAGGAGGAAGAAGTATGTCGGTGGAGCCACGAGGGGCCCACGAGGGTGGAGGGCGCGTCCAGGCGGGGCAGGCGCGCCTCCCTGCCTCGTGGCCTCCTCATTGGTTTCTTTGCATCCACTCCAAGTCCTCTAGATCACGTTTGTTCCAAAAATCACGCTCCCGAAGGTTTCATTCCGTTTGGACTCCGTTTGATATTCCTTTTCTGCGAAACACTTAAATAGGAAAAAAAACAACAAGATCAAAAAGACTTCACTCAAGTCTTCCCAAAGGTTCTACTTGGCACAAACACTAAATAAAACACAAAAACACATCTAACCAGAAGCTAGATGGATTATTTATTCCTAAAATGTAACCAAAAAGCAAGAAACAAAATAAAATTGGGTTGCCTCCCAACAAGCGCTATCGTTTAACGCCCCTAGCTAGGCATAAAGGCAAGGATAGATCTAGGTATTGACATAATGATAGTAGGGTAAATCACGAAAACTCATGTCATATCCCTACGTTCAGCAGCAAGTTTTATTTGTGGCAAGCAAAAGTAATCAAAAGGGCTAAATTTAATAGGACAAAAGTCCCCAAGGTCAAGCTCGGGAGGTATGGATTCCTCCTTTGGCCCCTTATATTGCATAACCAATTCATCATTATAAGCATTCTTTTGGCAATAAGTCATGAGCCTTTGTTCAAGAGAAAAACCTAACCCGTTGTTATGAATAGCAAAGTCATCATTAAGTTCGGAAATTCTATCAACTAGAACATCGCTAGGAACCTTTTTTCTAAGGTTTTCATTGTAAGTAACATGATCTACGGATCATAAGCGCATTAAATCTTCTTGATTAAAAAGGATAGCCTCTATGGGAGGACGACCAACGTCCACCCTATAATGCGCAAAAATTTCATTGGTCTTGCTACCTCTTGAGCACTGCGTTGGATTTCCCCGAAGAGGAGAGGATGATGCAGCAAAGTAGCGTAAGTATTTCCCTCAGCTTTTGAGAACCAAGGTATCAATCCAGTAGAAGGCCACGCGCGAGTCCCTCGTACCTACACAAAACAAATAGCTCAACGCAACCAACGCGATTAGGGGTTGTCAATCCCTTCATGGTCACTTATGAGAGTGAGATCTGATAGCTAATATTTTTGGTATTTTTGATATAAAGATGCAAGACAAAATAAAAGCAAAATAAAAAGCAAAGCAATAATAAAGTGATAGAAAATTCATATGATGAGAATAGACCCGGGGGCCATAGATTTCACTAGTGGCTTCTCTCAAGAGCATAAGTATTTGTACGGTGGGTGAACGAATTACTGTTGAGCAATTGACAGAATTGAGCATAGTTATGAGAGTATCTAGGTATTATCATGTATATAGGCATCACATCCGAGACAAGTAGACCGACTCCTGCTTGCATCTACTACTATTACTCCACTCATCAACCGCTATCCAGCATGCATCTAGAGTATTAAGTTAAAGAAAACAGAGTAACGCCTTAAGCAATATGACATGATGTAGAGGGATAAATTCATGTAATATGATAAAAAACCAATCTTGTTATCCTCGATGGCAACAATACAATACGTGCCTTCCTGCCCCTACTGTCAGTGGGAAAGGACACCGCAAGATTGAACCCAAAGCTAAGCACTTCTCCCATTGCAAGAAAAACCAATCTAGTAGGCCAAAACAAACTGATAATTCGAAGAGACTTGGAAAGATAACCAATCATACATAAAATAATTCAGAGAAGATTCAAATATTGCTCATAGATAATCTTGATCATAAACCCACAATTCATCGGTCTCAACAAACACACCGCAAAAAGTAGATTACATCGAATAGATCTCCACGAGAGAGGGGGAGAACATTGTATTGAAATCCAAAAAGAGAGAAGAAGCCATCTAGCTACTAACTATGGACCCGAAGGTCTGAAGTAAACTACTCACACTTCATCGGAGGGGCTATGGTGATGATGTAGAAGCCCTCCATGGTGGATTCCCCTTCCGGCGGAGCTCCGGAACAGGCCCCAAGATGGGATCTTGTGGATCTGAGAAGGTTCTTGGCGGTGGAATTAGGTTTTGGCTCCGTGTCCGATCGTTTGAAGTGCGTGAGGTATATATAGGAGTAAGGAGTACGTCGGTGGAGCAAAGGGGGCCCACGAGGCGTGGCGCATACAGAAGCGCCCTCCACCCTCGTGACCGCCTCCCTCCTTTCTTGACGGAGGGTCCAAGTCTCCTGGATCATATTTGTTGAGAAAATCAGGTTCCCGAAGGTTTCATTCCGTTTGGACTCCGTTTGATATTCTGTTTCTTCGAAACACTTAAATAGGCAAAAAACAGCAATTCTGGGCTAGGCCTCCGGTTAATAGGTTAGTCTCAAAAGGTATATAAAAGTGGAAAATAAAGCCCAATATGGTCCAAAACAGTAGATAATATAGCATGGAGCAATCAAAAGTTATAGATGCGTTGGAGACGTATCAGGCATCCCCAAGCTTAATTCCTGCTCGTCCTCGAGTAGGTAAATGATAAAAAAGAATTTTTGATGCGGAGTGCTACTTGGCATAATTTCAATGTAAATCTTCTTAATTGTGGTATGAATATTCAGATCCGAAAGATTCAAGACAAAAGTCTATATTGACATGAAAATAATAATACTTCAAGCATACTAACAAAGCAATTATGTCTTCTCAAAATAACATGGCCAAAGAAAGTTATCCCTACAAAATCATATAGTCTGGCTATGCTCTATCTTCACCACACAAAGTATTTAAATCATGCACAACCCGATGACAAGCCAAGCAATTGTTTCATACTTTTGACATTTTCAAAACTTTTTCAATCTTCACGCAATACATGAGCGTGAGCCATGGATATAGCACTATATGTGGAATAGAATGGTGGTTGTGGAGAAGACAAAAATGGGAGAAGATAGTCTCACATCAACTAGGCGTATCAACGGGCTATGGAGATGCCCATCAATAGATATCAATGTGAGTGAGTAGGAATTGCCATGCAACGGATGCACTAGAGCTATAAGTATATGAAAGCTCAACAAAAGAAACTAAGTGGGTGTGCATCCAACTCGCTTTCTCAGGAAGACCTAGGGCATTTTGAGGAAGCCCATCATTATAATATACAAGCCAAGTTCTATAATGTAAAATTCCCACTAGTATATGAAAGTGACAAAATGACAGACTCTCTATCATGAAGATCATGGTGCTACTTTGAAGCACAAGTGTGGTAAAAGGATAGTAACATTGTCCCTTCTCTCTTTTTCTCTCTTTTTTTATTTGGGCCTTTTCTCTTTTTTTTATGGCCTCTTTTTTTATTTTTTTATTTTTCGTCCGGAGTCTCATCCCGACTTGTGGGGGAATCATAGTCTCCATCATCCTTTCCTCACTTGGGAATATTCTCTAAAAATGATGATCATCACACTTTTATTTTTCTTACAACTCAACAATTACAACTCGATACTTAGAACAAATTATGACTCTATGTGAATGCCTCCGATGGTGTACCGGGATATGCAATGATTCAAGAGTGACATGTATGAAAGAATTATGAACGGTGGCTTTTCCATGAATACGATGTCAACTACACGATCATGCTAGCAATATGACAATGATGGAGCACGTCATAATAAACGGAACGGTGGAAAGTTGCATGGCAATATATCTCAGAATGGCAATGGAAATGCCACGATAGGTTGGTATGGTGGCTGTTTTGAGGAAGGTATATGGTGGGTGTATGATACCGGTGAAAGGGTGCATGGTATTAGAGAGGCTAGCAATGGTGGAAGGAAGGAAAAGTGCGTATAATCCATGGACTCAACATTAGTCATAAATAACTCATATACTTATTGCAAAAATCTAGAAGTTATCAAAGCAAAGTATTACGCGCATGCTCCTAGGGGGATAGATTGGTAGGAAAAGACCACCGCTCGTCCCCGACCGCTACTCATAAGGAAGACAATCAATAAATAAATCATGCTCCCACTTCATCACATGACGGTTCACCATACGTGCATGCTACGGGAATCACAAACTTTAACACAAGTATTTCTCAAATTCACAACTACTCAACTAGCATAACTCTAATATCACCATCTTCATATTTCAAAACAATTATCAAGCATCAAACTTTTCTTAGTATTCAACGCACTCAAAAGAAAGTTTTACAAATCTTAAATACCAAGCATATTAAGATTATTAAACAATTACCATGCTATTTAAGTCTCTCAAAATAATCTAAGTGAAGCATGAGAGATCAATAGTTTCTATAAAACAAATCCACCACCGTGCTCTAAAAGATATAGGTGAAGTACTAGAGCAAAAACTACAAAGCTCAAAAGATATAAGTGAAGCACATAGAGCAAAACTATGAAGCTCAAAAGATATAAGTGAAGCACACAGAGTATTCTATCAAATTCCAATTCATGTGTGGCTCTCTCAAAATGTGTGTACAAAAAGGATGATTGTGGTAAAATAAAAAGCAAAGACTCAAATCATATAAGACGCTCCAAGCAAAACACATATCATGTGGTGAATAAAAATATAGCTCCAAGTAAAGTTACCTATGGAAGTAGATTTAAAGAGGGATGCCTTCCGGGCATCCCCAAGCTTTGAAATTTTGGTGTCCTTAGATTATCTTGGGGGTGCCATGGGCATCCCCAAGCTTAGGCTCTTGCCACTCCTTGTTCCATAATCCATCAAAAGATTTCACCCAAAACTTGAAAACTTCACAACACAAAACTCAACAGAAATCTCGTAAGCTCCGTTAGCGAAAGAAAACAAAAGACCAATTCAAGGTACTGTAATGAACTCATTCTTTATTTATATTGGTGTTAAACCTACTGTATTCCAACTTCTCTATGGATTATAAACTATTTTACTAGCCATAGATTCATCAAAATAAGCAAACAACAGACGAAAAACAGAATCCGTGAAAAACAGAACAGTCAGTAGTAATCTGTAACTAACGCAAACTTCTGGAACTCCAAAAAAATCATCCAAACTAGGACGACCTAGGAAATTTGTTTATTGATCAGCAGCAATTGGAATCACTATTTTATCATGTTCTGGTGATTTTTAACAATTGTTTTCGTGAACCGAAAGTTTCTGGAAATTACAGCAAGATCAAATAACTATCATCCAAGAAGATCCTATAGGTTTAACTTGGCACAAACACTAATTAAAAGATAAAACCACATCTAAAAAGAGGGTAGATGGATTATTTATTCCTAAACATAAACAAAAAAGCAAAAACTAAAATAAAATTGGGCTGCCTCCCAACAAGCGCTGGCGTTTAACGCCCCTAGCTAGGCATAAAAGCAAGGATAGTTCTAGGTATTGCCATCTTTGGTAGGCAATTATTCAATGAGGCATCTACCTTCCTTAGAGATTTCTTTCTTTCAAGTAACTATCAAACTTTTAGGCACAAGATCGAAAAATTCATTTGTAGCAAATGGTTGCTTAATGATAGCCCTCCACCCTCGTGACCGCCTCCCTCCTTTCTTGACGGAGGGTCCAAGTCTCCTGGATCATATTTGTTGAGAAAATCACGCTCCCGAAGGTTTCATTCCGTTTGGACTCCATTTGATATTCCGTTTCTTCGAAACACTGAAATAGGCAAAAATCAACAATTCTGGGTTGGGCCTCCGGTTAATAGGTTAGTCCCAAAAGTAATATAAAAGTGGAAAATAAAGCCCAATATGGTCCAAAACAGTAGATAATATAGCATGGAGCAATCAAAAATTATAGATACGTTGGAGACGTATTAGGCCTCTTTCATTATAAATCTGAACTCATGTGCCAAAAAGATAGTAGCAGCTCGCTTAACAGAAGAATGCTCTATATTGGAGAACTCTAGAAAGATCCTTTGTATGCAAGGATGCAAATGAATAAATTGTCTTTCAAGTTCAACTACGAGCAAGGATATAGCCTCCGCAAGACTACTAGTTCTATGAAGAATAGACCCACCAATAGAGGGTAAGGTACCGACACAAGGACAAAAATCTTGAAGAACCTTGCAACCAACACGATAAAGGGGTTGTCAATCCCTTCACGGCCACTTGCAAAAGTGAGATCTGATACATATGATAAAATAATATTTTTGTTACTTTTATGATAAAGACTAAAAATAAATATCGCAAAATAAACGGCGACTGAAATAGCTAGTTGACGGAAGATTAATATGATGGAAAATAGACCCGGGGGCCATAGGTTTCACTAGTGGCTTCTCTCAAGATAGCATAAGTACTACAGTGGGTGAACAAAGTACTGTCGAGCATTTGATAGAAAAGTGCATAATTATGAGAATATCTAGGCATGATCATGTATATAGGCATCACGTCCGCAACAAGTAGACCGACTCCTGCCTGCATCTACTACTATTACTCCACACATCGACCGCTATCCAGCATGCATCTAGAGTATTAAGTTCATAAGAACAGAGTAATGCATTAGGCAAGATGACATGATGTAGAGGGACAAACTCAAACAATATTATATAAATCCCATCTTTTTATCCTCGATGGCAACAATACAATACGTGTCGTTTCCCCCTCATCCTTTGGGATCGAGCACCGCATGATTGAACCCAAAGCTAAGCACTTCTCCCATTGCAAGAAAGATCAATCTAGTAGGCCAAACCAAATTGATAATTCGAAGAGACTTGCAAAGATAACCAATCATAGATAAAAGAATTCAGAGAAGATTCAAATATTGTTCATAGATAATCTTGATCGTAAACCCACAATTCATCGGATCTCGACAAACACACCGCAAAAAGAGTTACATCGAATAGATCTCCAAGAAGATCGAGGAGAACTTTGTATTGAGATCCAAAGAGAGAGAAGAAGCCAACTACCTAATAATTATGGACCCGAAGGTCTGTGGTAAACTACTCACACATCATCGGAGAGGCTATGGTGTTGGTGTAGAAGCCCTCCGTGATCGATGCCCCCTCCGGCGGAGGGCCGGAAAAGGCCCCAAGATGGGATCTCACGCGTACAAAAGGTTGCGGCGGTGGAAATAGGGTTTCGTGGTTCTCCAGGATGGTTTCGGGGTACGTAGGTATAAGTAGGAGGAAGAAGTAGGTCGGTGGAGCCACGAGGGGCCCACGAGGGTGGGGGCGCACCCAGGGCGGGCAGGCGCGCCTCCCTGCCTTGTGGCCTCATCGTTGGTTTCTTGACGTCCACTCCAAGTCCTCTAGATCACGTTTGTTCCAAAGATCGCGCTCCCGAAGGTTTCATTCCGTTTGGACTCCGTTTGATATTCCTTTTCTGCGAAACACTAAAATAGGAAAAAAAACAGCAATTTGTACTGGGCCTTGGGTTAGTAGGTTAGTCCCAAAAATAATATAAAAGTGTATACTAAAGCCCATTAAACATCCAAAACAGAATATATAATATCATGGATCAATAAAAAATTATAGATACATTGGAGACGTATCACCTTTACCACAAGGTACATGCTATATGAGTACACGGTCATGTCTTTTGGATTGACTAATGTCCCTGCCTATTTTATGAGTATGATGAATAAGGTGTTCATGGAGTTCTTGGATAAGTTTGTTGTGGTATTCATAGACGATATATTAGTGTACTCGGAGAATGAAGAGGAACACAAGGAACACTTGTGCTTAGTTCTCGAGAAGCTCAGAGAACATCAACTATATGCCAAGTTCAGCAAGTGTGAATCTTGGTTGAAAGAAGTTGGATTTCTTGGACATGTTATATCAAGAGAAGGTATAGCAGTAGACCCTACCAAGGTTCAGTCTGTCACTGAGTGGTTGGCACCCACCTCAGTTGGGGAGATCCGCAGTTTTCTGGGACTCGCAGGATACTATAGGAGGTTCATTGAGAATTTTTCCAAGATTGTGAAACCCATGACAAAGTTTTTCAAGAAGGACGCCAAGTTCAAATGGACTGAGGAATGTGAGGCCAGTTTTTAGGAGTTGAAGAAACGTTTGGTTACAGCCCCAGTGCCGATTCTTCCGGATATACGCAAGGATTTCCAAGTTTATTGTGATGCTTCTCGCCTAGGACTTGGAGGTGTACTTATGCAAGATGGAAGAGTTGTTTCGTATGCCTCGCAACAGCTTTGACCTCATGAGTTGAATTATGCTATGCATGATTTGGAGTTAGCAGCCGTAGTGCATGCGCTCAAGACTTGGAGACATTTTCTTATTAGAAACTATTGTGATGTATACACGGACCATAAGAGTTTGAAGTATATCTTCACACAGAAGGAGTTGAATCTCAGGTAGAGGAGATGGTTGGAGCTAATAAAGGATTATGATATGAAGCTACACTATCATCCAGGAAAGGCCAATGTCGTAGCAGACGCTTTGAGCCGCAAGAGTTATGTCAATACCCTCGTAAGCGGAGGATTGCCGCAGGAGTTAGTCGACGATCTCAAGGAACTTCGTTTGGAGATAGTTCCAAAAGGATTTGTTGCAGCAATGGAGGTTCAGTCTACGTTATTGGGAAGGATTCGAGAAGCTCAAATGGATGATAAGGAGATTGCAGAAATAAAGGAGAAGATGAGTAAAGGAAAAGCTAAAGGTTTTCATGAGGATGAGCACAAAACTTTATGGTTTGAGGACCGTGTTTACGTGCCTAATGACTCAGAGATCGGGAAGTTAATACTTCAGGAGGCTCATGACTCGCCATACTCGATTCACTCCGGAAACACTAAGATGTATTTGGATTTGAAGGAACATTTCTGGTGGACAGGTATGAAGAAGGATATTGCCGAGTATGTAGCCGTATGTGACGTATGTCAGAGAGTTAAGGCAGAACACCAGAAGCCAGCAGGATTATTATAGCCTATGCCGATACCTGAATGGAAGTGGGATAAACTTGGCATGGACTTTATTACCAGATTACCCAAGAAAAATTGATACGTCTCCAACGTATCTATAATTTTTGATTGCTCCATGCTATTATATATTCTCTTTTGGATGTTTAATGGGCTTATTTATACACTTTTATATTATTTTTGGGACTAACCTATTAACCCAAGGCCCAGTGCAAATTGTTGTTTTTTGCCTATTTAAGTGTTTCGCAGAAAAGGAATATCAAACGGAGTCCAAACGGAATGAAACCTTCGGGAGTGTGATTTTTGGAACAAACGTGATCCAGAGGACTTGGAGTGGACGTCAAGCAATCAACAAGGAGGCCACGAGGCAGGGGGGTGCGCCTACCCCCCTCGGCATGCCCTCCACCCTCATGGGCCCCTCGTGGCCACCACCTACTTCTTCCTCCTATATATACCTACGTACCCCCAAACCATCGAGGAGCACCACGAAAACCTAATTCCACCGTCGCAACCTTCTGTACCCATGAGATCCCATCTTGGGGCCTTTTCAGGTGCTCTGCCGGAGGGGGCATTGATCACAGAGGGCTTCTACATCAACACCATAGGCTCTCCGATGATGTGAGTAGTTTACCATAGACCTTCGGGTCCATAGTTATTAGCTAGATGGCTTCTTCTCTCTCTTTGGATCTCAATACAAAGTTCTCCTCGATCTTCTTGGAGATCTATTCGATGTAACTCTTTTTGTGGTGTGTTTGTCGAGATCCGATGAATTGTGGGTTTATGATCAAGATTATCTATGAAAAATATTTGAATCTTCTCTGAATTCTTTCATGTATGATTGGTTATCTTTGCAAGTCTCTTCGAATTATCAGTTTGGTTTGGCCTACTATATTGATCTTTCTTGCTATGGGAGAAGTGCTTAGCTTTGGGTTCAATCATGCGGTGCTCGATCCCAGTGACAGTAGGGCATACAACACATATTGTATTGTTGCCATCGAGGATAAAAAGATGGGGTTTATATCATATTGCATGAGTTTATCCCTCTACATCATGTCATCTTACCTAATGTGTTACTCTGTTCTTATGAACTTAATACTCTAGATGCATGCTGAATGGCGGTCGACGTGTGGAGTAATAGTAGTATATGCAGGCAGGAGTCGGTCTACTTGTCACGAACATGATGCCTATATACATGATCATGCCTAGATATTTTCAGAATTATGCACTTTTCTATAAATTTCTCGACAGTAATTTGTTCACCCACCGTAATACTTATGCTATCTTGAGAGAAGCCACTAGTGAAACCTATGGCCCCCGGGTGTATTCTCCATCATATAAATCTTCCATCAACTAGCTATTTTTGTCGCCGTTTATTTTGCTTTCTTTACTTTTAATCTTTACCATAAAAATACCAAAATATTATCTTATCATCTCTATCAGATCTCACTTTTGCAAGTGGCCGTGAAGGGATTGACAACCCTTTATCGCGTTGGTTGCAAGGTTCTTATTTGTTTGTGTAGGTACGAGGGACCTGCGTGTGGCCTCCTACTGGATTGATACCTTGGTTCTCAAAAACTGAGGGAAATACTTACGCTACTTTGTTGCATCACCCTTTCCTCTTCAAGGGAAAACCAACACAGTGCTCAAGAGGTAGCAAGAAGGATTTCTGGCGCCGCTGCCGGGGAGGTGTACACCAAGTCAAGTAAAGATTTGACTCCCGCCAACATGCAATTTCTGGCGCCGTTGCCAGGGAGTCTATGCACAAGTCAAGACATACCAAGTACCCATCACAAACTCTTATCCCTCGCATTACATAATTTGCCATTTGCCTCTCGTTTTCCTCTCCCCCACTTCACCCTTGCCGTTTTATTCGCCCTCTCTTTCCGTTCGCCTCTTTTTCACTTGCTTCATGTATGTTCATTCTCTGTATTGTTGTCATGTCTGAAACGAGGGAGGTTATCGTTGATAAGGATAATAGTATGGAAAACTTTGATGTTTTTGATGATCCCCTTGAAGATTCTACTATTTTACACACTAAAATGTTTCGGATTGGTAGCGGTAATATTATTGGAAAAGGAGTTCTTCAAGATTTCTTTACTTGTGCTGGTACCTTACCCTCTATGGGTGAGGCTATATCCTTGCTCGTGGTTGAACTTGAAAGACAATTTATTCATTTGCATCCTTGCATACAAAGGATCTTTCTAGAGTTCTCCAATATAGAGCATTCTTCTGTTAAGCGAGCTGCTACCATCTTTTTGGCACATGAGTTCAAATTTTATAATGAAAGAGGCCAATGAAATTTTTCCGCATTATAGGGTGGACGCTGGTCGTCCTCCCATAGAGGCTATCCTTTTTAATCAAGAAGATTTAATGCGCTTACGATCCGTAGATCATGTTGCTTACAATGAAAACCTTAGAAAAAAGGTTCCTACCGATGTTCTAGTTGATAGAATTTCCGAACTTAATGATGACTTTGCTATTCAGAACAACGGGTTAGGTTTTTCTCTTGAACAAAGGCTCATGACTTATTGCCAAAAGAATGCTTATTATGATGAATTGGTTGTGCAATATAAAGGGCCAAAGGAGGAACCCATACCTCCCGAGCTTGATCTTGGGGACTTTTGTCCTATTAAATTTAGCCCTTTTGATTACTTTTGCTTGCCACAAAGAAAACTTGCTGCTGAACGTAGGGAATATGAGATGAGTTTTCGTGATTTACCCTACTATCATTATGGCAATACCTAGATCTATCCTTGCCTTTATGCCTAGCTAGGGGCATTAAACTATAGCGCTTGTTGGGAGGCAACCCAATTTTATTTTAGTTTTTTGCTTTTTGGTTCTGTTTAGGAATAAATCTTCCATCTAGCCTCTCTTTAGATTGGTTTTTGTGCTTCAATTAGTGTTTGCGCCAAGTAGAACCTTTGGGAAGACTTGAGGACAGTCTTTGCGATCTTGCTGTAAAAAACAGAAACTTTAGCGCTCACGAGATTAGCTACAACTTTTTACTGGAGAGTGATATTTAGTTGATTCTTTTTGCAGATGATTAATAGATAAGTTCCTCACGTCCAGCAGTTTATTTTATAATTTTTTGAGTTCCATAAGTTTGGGTTAGTTACAGATTACTACAGACTGTTCTGTTTTTGACAGATTCTGTTTTTCACGTGTTGTTTGCTTATTTTGATGAATCTATGGCTATTAATGGAGTTTATGAACCATAGAGAAGTTGGAATACAGTAGGTTTAACACCAATATAAATAAATAATGAGTTCATCACAGTACCTTGAAGTGGTGTTTTGTTTTCTTTCGCTAACGGAGCTCACGAGATTTTCTGTTAAGTTTTGTATTGTGAAGTTTTCAAGTTTTGGCTAAAGATTTGATGGATTATGGAACAAGGAGTGGCAAGAGCCTAAGCTTGGGGATTCCCAAGGCACCCCAATTTAAAATCTAAGGACAACCCAAAAATCCTAAGCTTGGGGATGCCCGGAAGGCATCCCCTCTTTTGTCTTCGTCCATCGGTAACTTTACTTGGAGCTATATTTTTATTCACCACATGATATGTGTTTTGCTTGGAGCGTCTTGTATGATTTGACTCTTTGCTTTTTAGTTCACCACAATCAACCTTGATATACACACCTTTTGAGAGATACACACATTATTCGGAATTTATTAGAATACTCTATGTGCTTCACTAATATCTTTTGAGTTAAACAATTTTGCTCTAGTGCTTCACTTATATCTTTTAGAGAACGATGGTGGTTATATTTTATAGAAATTATTGATCTCTCATGCTTCACTTATATTATTTTTAGAGTCCTTTAGAACATCATCGTAATTTGCATTGGTTATAAAATTAGTCCTAATATGATAGGCATCCAAGATAAAAACTTCTAAGTGTATTGAATACTAAGAGAAGTTTGATACATGATAGTTTTTTTTGAGATATAAAGTTGGTAATATTAAAGTTGTGCTAGTTGAGTAGTTGTGAATTTTAGAAATACTTTGCAAGTCCCGTAGTATGCACGTATGGTAAATGTTGTGTGAAAAATTTGAAACATGATGTGTTCTTTCATTGTCATCCTTATGAGTGGCGGTCGGGGATGAGCGATGGCCTTTTCCTACCAATCTATCCCCCTAGGAGCATGCGTGTAGTGCTTGGTGTTTTATGACTTGTAGATTTTTGCAATAAGTATATGAGTTCTTTATGACTAATGTTGAGTCCATGGATTATACGCACTCTCAACCTTCCATCATTGCTAGCCTCTTCGGTACCGTGCATTGCCCTCTCACCTTGAGAGTTGGTGCAAAATTCGCCGGTGCATCCAAACCCTGTGATACGATATGCTCTATCACACAAAAACCTCCTTATATCTTCCTCAAAACAGCCATCATACCTACCTATTATGGCATTTCCATAGCCATTCCGGGATATATTGCCATGCAACTTTCCACCGTTCCGTTTATTATGACACGCTTCATCATTGTCATATTGCCTTGCATGATCATGTAGTTGACATCGTATTTGTGGCAAAGCCACCATGCATATTATTTCATACATGTGACTCTTGATTCATTGCCCTTCTCGATACACCGCCGGAGGCATTCATATAGAGTCATATTTTGTTCTAAGTATCGAGTTGTAATCATCGAGTTGTAAATAAATAGAAGTGTGATGATCATCATTAATAGAGCATTGTCCCAAAAAAAAGAGAAAGGCCAAATAAAAAAAGGAAAGTCCCATAAAAAAGGGGGATAAAAAGGGACAATGCTACTATCCTTTCTCCACACTTGTGCTTCAAAGTAGCACCATGATCTTTATGATAGAGAGTCTCTTGTTTTGTCACTTTCATATACTAGTGGGAATTTTTCATTATAGAACTTGCCTTGTATATTCCAACGACGGGCTTCCTCAAATGCCCTAGGTCTTCATGAGCAAGCAAGTTGGATGCACACCCGCTTAGTTTCTCTTGTTGAGATTTCATGCATTTTTAGCTCTAGTGCATCCGTTGCATGGCAATCCCTACTCCTTGCATTGACATCAATTGATGGGCATCTCCCTAGCCTATTGATTAGCCGCGTCAATGTGAGACTTTCTCCTTTTTTGTCTTCTCCACACAACCCCCATCATCATATTCTATTCCACCCATAGTGTTATATCCATGGCTCACGCTCATGTACTACGTGAAAGTTGAAGAGATTACTAAAGTATGAAACAATTGCTTGGCTTGTCATCGGGGTTGTGCAAGATGAGAGCATCTTGTGTGACGAAAATGAAGCATGACCAAACTATATGATTTTGTAGGGATGAACTTTCTTTAGCTATGTTATTTTGAGAAGACATAATTGCTTTGTTAGTATGCTTGAAGTATTATTATTTTTATGTCAATATTAAACTTTTATCTTGAATCTTTCGGATCTGAACATTCATGCCACAATAAAGAAAAATACACTGAAAAATATGCTAAGTAGCATTCCACATCAAAAATTCTGTTTTTATCATTTACCTACTCGAGGACGAGCGGGAATTAAGCTTGGGGATGCTTGATACGTCTCCAACGTATCTATAATTTTTTATTGCTCCATGCTTTTATATATTCTGTTTTGGATGTTTAATGGGCTTATTTATACACTTCTATATTATGTTTGGGACTAAACTATTAACCCAAGGCCCAGTGCAAATTGCTGTTTTTTGCCTATTTCAATGTTTCGTAAAAAAGGAATATTAAACGGAGTCCAAACGGAATGAAACCTTCGGGAGCGTGATTTTTGGAACAAACGTGATCCAGAGGACTTGGAGTGGACGTCAAGCAATCAACGAGGAGGCCACGAGGCAGGGGGCGCGCCTACCACCCTCGGGCGCGCCTCCACCCTCGTGGCCCCTCGTGGCTCCACCGACCTACTTCTTCCTCCTATATATACCGCGCACTTCAAACCATCGAGGAGCACCACGAAAACCTAATTCCACCGCCGCAACCTTCTGTACCTGTGGGATCCCATCTTGGGGCCTTTTCCGGCGCTTTGCCGGAGGAGGCATCGATCATGGAGGGCTTCTACATCAACAGCATAGCCTCTCCGATGATGTGTGAGTAGTTTACCACAGACCTTCGGGTCCATAGTTATTAGCTAGATGGCTTCTTCTCTCTTTGGATCTCAATACAAAGTTCTCCACGATCTTCTTGGAGATCTATTCGATGTAACTCTTTTTGCGGTGTGTTTGTCGAGATCCGATGAATTGTGGGTTTATGATCAAGATTATCTATGAACAATATTTGAATCTTCTCTTAATTCTTTTATCTATGATTGGTTATCTTTACAAGTCTCTTCGAATTATAAGTTTGGTTTGGCCTACTAGATTGATCTTTCTTGCAATGGGACAAGTGCTTAGCTTTGGGTTCAATCATGCGGTGCTCGATCCCACTGACAGTAGGGGAAACAACACGTATTGTATTGTTTTCATCGAGGATAAAAAGATGGGGTTTATATCATATTGCATGATTTTATCCCTCTACATCATGTCATCTTACCTAATGTGTTACTCTGTTCTTATGAACTTAATACTCTAGATGCATGCTGGATAGCGGTCGATTAATAGTAGTATATGCAGGCAGGAGTCGGTCTACTTGTCACGGACGTGATGCCTATATACATGATCATGCCTAGATATTTTCATAATTATGCACTTTTCTATCAATTTCTCGACAGTAATTTGTTCACCCACCGTAATACTTATGCTATCTTGAGAGAAGCCACTAGTGAAACCTATGGCCCCCGGGTCTATTCACCATCATATTAATCTTCCGTCAACTAGCTATTTTTGTCGCCGTTTATATTGCTTTCTTTACTTTTAATCTTTACCATAAAAATACCAAAATTATTATCTTATCATCTCTATCAGATCTCACTTGTCGTGAAGGGATTGACAACCCCTTTATCGCGTTGGTTGCAAGGTTCTTATTTGTTTGTGTAGGTACGAGGGACTTGCGTGTGGCCTCCTACTAGATTGATACCTTGGTTCTCAAAAACAGAGGGAAATACTTATGCTACTTTGCTGCATCACCCTTTCCTCTTCAAGGAAAAACCAACGCAGTGCTCAAGAGGTAGCAAAGATCAGGATATGACTCCATCTGGGTAGTAGTTGATCCTCTGAGAGATACACTACACCTGGAAGCAATTCAGTTGGAGAGTGACCTAACCTACGAGGTGAAACCAGTCAAGATTCTCGAGTTTGCCAGCCGAGTTACACGCAGCAAGGTTATCAAGTTTTGCAAAGTTCAGTGGAGCCACCATATCGAGGAGGAAGCCACCTGGGAGCGAGAACAAGACCTACGGAAAGACCACCCACACCTATTTTCTAGCCAACTCGAATCTCGAGGGCGAGATTCATCTTAAGGGGGGTAGGTTTGTAACATCCCAATTTTCAATTTGGATGTTATACATAGGACATTATATGCATATCATATATTTATTTGCATTTGGTTGTGATCCTAGAAATCTTAAGCTACTCAAGGACCCAAGGACGAATATTGGAAGAGAAATTTTAAAATCAATTTCTTATTTTATTTGCTATTTTCTTTGAATTAGAGAAAAACTTGCATTTTTTTAATTTTGCATTTAGTCCAGAAAAATGTTCATCTTGTCCTAAATACTAGTTTGGACGGTGAAAATTGTTTCTGGGATTTTCAGGATTTTTTTATTTTATTAGGATTTTTCTTCCGCGTCGAAATTGATTTAAAAAAAACTTTCCGCGCCGACTGGGCCGAAACCCAGCCGGCCCAGCCGAGCGCCACCGCCTCCCGCTTGGGAAGTCCCGACCGCCGCCGCCGTGGAGTCCGGCTCGGACTCCAGCTCGCCGCCGCCACCTCCAGCAAGCAAGGCCCCCGGGCCCCTTTATAAGACGAGCCACCCCGCCGCCTCCTCCTCGTCCCCCGCCAAGCAAAGAAGAATACCAAGAAGAATGACGCCGACAGCCATCGCCGCCGAGAGTCATTGCCGCTCAGCCGCCCACCCAAAGCATGCCGCCGGTTTTCCGATGAAAACCGTCGAACCGGTAAAAACCGAGAAAACCCCGTGAGGTTTTTTCTCTAATCTCGGTTTATTTCGTTAGATCGGTTTATTTTTTAGGGTTCGCTAATTAGCGAACGTTCACCCAATCTTCTCTGTTTACGAACGAATTCGTTCGTTAGCCTCTGTTAGCGGACGTTCGTCCGATAGATTTTTCTTTTTATTTTATTTTCGGCCAGGGACCTATACGCGAATACTTTTATCATAGATTAGTCCCTGATCTTCAAACCCTCGTTACTTTTTACTCGTTTATCCAACTCCAGTGAAACCAACGCCAAAATCTTCGTCTTGTTCCCCTCTTTCCATATAATCAAGTTGAACATGGTTTTTACAATTTAAAATTTGGTTTCAAGCAGATTTGATTTCGAATTTCTTTTGATCGTAGTTAGAGTTTCGTAGCTCCGATTTAATTGATTCTTTTTGCAAATCGGAGCTCTTTGTCGGAGTAATGGGCCACGGGTAGCCTAACCCGAGTCTCGGAACCTATCAAGACATCGGGGCCGGCTACGCCCCTGAAGACGTCGAGATGAAGCGCCGCCTTCTGGTGGCTGGGTGGCTGAGCGGCCGACTGCCGGAAGGTGGCCATGCTCGAGAAGGCGGCTTCAAGACGGGCCGACTCCTGGCAGGCGGCCTCCAGAGAGGCTGGCTCCTAGCAGTCGGCCCATGGCGCCCTCAAAGTCTGCACCCCCATTAAGAAGAAAAGATAGGGTGAGGCAACAGTGTAGCTCATCACCCCCGTATCCAGGGCCGGGCGTGGCCACAGTGCTCCATACAGGCGGAGATCTCCGCCCGGCGGCATCACTGCCACTCCGCCTGATGTCACCCTGTCAAAGTGAGCCATGCTCCCACGACCGCCTGTCGGTACGGCCTGAAGACGGCGGGCCCTACCAGGCAGCGAGAGCTCGAAGGACGGCGGAGGCCTGACCAGTCGGACCCGAGGGAGGCTGGCTCCTAGCTGTTAGGACCGGATTTTTGGGATATTAATTTTCAGAAAATGGCCCTTGTGCTTACCAGCCCCAGGATTACTGTTAGCTGATGAGGCACTAACTTGATATAGAAATTCCAAGAAAAATACAAAATATGTAGTACAAGACCATCCTGGCATGTGAGTACAACAAATGGTTTCTAGTGGTTGATGGCGGAAGCGGTTTGTGGATCATCGGCGTCTATGGGACTCCATTTCCCACAGGAACAGCTGACTAGGTTAACTCCTATCTTCGCGAGGCTGCTATCACCATTGCTTAGGTTCCGGGGCTGTCTTCGCAACGCTCCTCTCTACGCAAGAAATCTGGCCAAGACAATAGCCAGGGACAAGCCAGTGAATACTTTGAATGTACTCGCAAACATTATGAACACGGGTATAATATAACAATTGCTAATCATGCTCTGAAATATCCTATGATCACACTGTCAGTCATAAAACAAATCCATGATGCATGCAAGCAGGTTATTTATATACAACATGAATATGCAATAACAGGGTAGTGATAAAATGCACCGATCGGGTGTCTGAAGCGACGCCTCGAAAGGATAGTAAATAACAAGCGTGCCTCAGTCGGGCGTCTGAGCGATACCACAAAAATTGCTTATAATGTAAACAATACGCATGCCACAGTCGGGCGTCTAAGCGACACCACATAAAGGGCTTATAAAGTAAACGACAAGAATGCCACAGTCGGGCGTCTGAGCGATACCACATAAAGGGCTTATAGAGTAAATAAATAATAAGCATGCCACAGTCGGGCGTCTCAGCGACACCACATAAAGGGCTTATAAATAAATACTAAGCATGCCACGATCCAGGCGTCTCGTGACACCACATAAAGGGCTTATAAATAATCACAAAGTGAATATCCAGGAGGTAGAACCATCCTGTGGATACTCGATAATTCAAATAATATAACGGGTTAGTCCATAACAAATAATAATCATGATCATCACAAGTCACAAGTCATGATCCAAGTTCTGGTTTAACAGTTTCTCCTCCGAAGACCGACACTTGACCCATCCCAGACTGTAGTCCTTACCCATGGACACGGCTATTCGAATAGATTTGACCTCTGCAGAGGTTGTACTCTTTACCCACGAGTAACAGATTCCTTTAGTCCATCGGGACTAATTCCATTTACGGCCTTTTAATTGAAAACATGCCTAACTCGCACACACCAGCTTAATTTACCGGTGTCTGGAATCACCCACGCCACCTGTTAAGCAAAACTCTAAGTGGGGAGGCTACAACCTCGCGTAGCATGGGATCAAATTTATATCGCGCGCTCTAAGGGGTGCCCCCCTCTCGGTCCCAACCGGAAACACCCATGCCCCCGGACCAGGTGGCATGCCTACCGTATGCAGCCGATATCTTCCACCATGGCCTCTCTGTACGGTGTGTGCTAGGAAGGGGTTTACACTATCGAACTGCACTTACCCTACTGCGAGGGACAAGTGGTAGTACGAAGAAAGTATGGGGGTTACTGGAACAAGACTCGATGTACAGTCGACTCAGGAGGTTTAAGATTCCCTGCATTATATGCATAACAAAAATATTTCAACCAACAGGATCACCACTCATTATACCTTACTATGCCATACCGGACATAACCGTCCCGACGAAGACCGGAGACAAGCTCACGCCTACCCAAGGCAGAGGCTTTCCCGGATTTCTTTTCGGCATGCAGGCAAGGCATACGAGGACGATTACCATCACACGTATATCTACTTCCAACAGCAAGGAAGTCTCCGATATGCATTCATGCAAATGATCGTGTCACCACATAAAATAACGAGTTCTCCGTATTAAGGTGGAGTTATAATCGCGTCAACCAACACAAAAATATTATGCCAGGGTTCAGAATGCTTGCCTTCAAGGTGTGGAGAGGTGAGGTGCTCTCCAAAACTTTTTGAAAGTTTTCTTCTCCTCCAAAAATCCTATTTTGAAAATATTCAAATTAACACATAGCTTTTAAACAGTACAAAAAAGTTGTGTGAAAATTTTCAAATAAATCTGAAAATAAACTAGACAATATTTGAGAGAGGTAGGAAAAAGAATCAACTCATTTGGAGTTATATTTAAAAAGTTAGAGCTAGTCAAAGTTTTGGTCAAATCTGTTTTTAAAATAAAACAGAAAAAGAAAACACTTTGAAAAGGGGTACACGTGAAGACGCATTTTGGGAATGCGCCTCCACTTAAAACACGTGGTGGCGGGCTGGAGTCACTAACAAGGCCCGCCTGGCCCATCGGGTCAGGTTTAACTACCCACGCACAAGGCCGTCTCCTCCGACCGGTCAGAGGCGGAGTTCGGCGAATCGGAGGCATCCTTCAGGATATGAGCACATGGGTGTGCTCAGTGGTCGAGGAGAACCCGTGGGTACCCGCCATGGTCGCCGACGTGACGGAGTCGCCGCGATGAGCTTCCCGTGAGGCGCGTCGGGTGAGATGGGGCTCTGGGCTGCGGTGGTTCCCGACCGGGTTTGAGGTGTTGGGCGGCTCCACAGGGTCATGGGGAGTCGAACGGTAGCGCTACATGGACGGGAGGGCTCGGGTTGCGACTGAATGGAGCTGGAGCATGGCGGTGGCCGAGCCGGTCGGAGGCGGGGAAGAAGACCTCCTGCCGTTGATTGCTGGCCATGGGGGGGGGGTCCTAGGGAGATGGCTTGAGGCTGCCTGAGTGCTGGGACGAGCTCGGGGCTCCCCATTTATAGCGTAGCGAGGTCGGTTCGCGGTGGCCGCGGATAAGATCGCCGGCGACCGCCGTTCTGTAGCTTGGGGCGCATGGCAATGGCTGGGGGTGGCGGCAGGGACTAGAGGACGGCAGTGCACGCCTGTGTGCGAAGTTGGCGGCGCTGGTGGCTCGGCGGGCCATCCAGGCGAGGGGCTGTCGTGCGGCAAAGGGCGGCTTGCGGTGTGCTGTAGGGCGCCAGGAAAGGGCCAGGGCGGCTCTGCGGCGAGGGAGGAGTTGGGGCGCGTTGGCTGCGAGCGGAGGAGGATCAGAACGGGCGGCGGGAGGCGGCAACACGATCTGCGGCGACGGGCAAGACAAGACGTGATGCGCGCGCTCTGGCAGCGCTTCGAGCACGACGCGACATGCTCGACAAAATGCCAGGGTGACCCAGAGTGCTTGAGCGAGGCTGGCAAATAACAGGACTAGGTTAGAGTCTGCAAGAAGGTTAGTGGACAAACTGGTTTGTCTAGAGGTGCAAGGTCACAGTACAAAGGCAAAAATCATGTCAAAACTGTCCATGCACCCAAGGTGCTTGAAAAAATGCCAATGGCATCTAGGCAACTCTTGGGGTGGCCAAAGTCCCCAGATCATAGTCTCTTTGTATGAATGAGAGGGTGGTAAAGTTAGTTTGTCAAAAACAGAAAGTTGTTAGTGCAAGTTTTGCAAATCTTACTGCTCGATGAAGGAAAATGGCATCATTGCTTGCACTAAAAATCCTCCAATGGGTCCACTCCCCTGGACTTAAGGGTTTGGTAGGGTGATCTACAATCAGGAGCAAGAATCAAGGGAAAAAGAGCAAGCAAGAATATGGTTGCAGTACAAATCACCAAGCTGAACCAGAATGCAAATGAGGATGATTCACTCAAATTTTTCAAAGGACATAGCTGGTTTTTTTTGCATAAAGTTGAATAATATACTCTTATTAACATCCATAATTTTGATGGAAGTTTTAAAGAAAAATTTAATTAGGTTGTAGTGCAAAATTGCCCACTGGACCAGATTTCAGAATTTGGTGAAGAGCTCAAAATATCCAAAGAATGAAATATATTTTTGCATAAAAGTGATTTAAAAAAATCACATGAAATCCCCAAATTTTGGTGGAATTATTAAATGAATTTATCAAAGGGTTGCAGTGCAAATGGGGTCCTAAACTTATGAAAAACCATTTTAGAGAGATAAAGCTCAGGGATAAATAATTATATAAACAATCCTACTGATAAAAGAATTGTTTTATTTGAGAGGGTAAGTAAGTCCAATAATTATTGAGAAGTTTTCACTTGGGGTAAAAATTCCATTATACTAATAAAGAAAAGGATGGTTCTGAAATCAAAAAGGAAATCCAGAAACAAAAAGTTTAAGTTTCCTCGCAAAAATTTTAATAAACAAAACATGGTTAAATTTTTGTGGCGTCACACTAGCAGGCGGCCCGATCCTTCCTCGGGGCCCGTGCGCCATTAACCAGATAAGACCCGGAGTGGCTACAGTGATCTCCCACCAGGCGGTGGGACTGTAGCCACGCTCCCCTGACCAAGCCTATGTCATTAGCGTCACGGCTATAGTAATCAGCAGCCGCCAAGACCCGCGAGCGGCGGAGGCGGCCTGTCGGCTCGTGCACTGCATCAGCTGGCACGGCCCACTGTGGTGGGCCCCAAGAGCCATGGAGAAGCCGGGCGACTGTAGAGACTGACAGCCGGGTCCTACACCCGGCCGGATTACCATTGTAACCCTGGGGGGCAGGCCTATATAAACCCCTAGGGCACCCATGCAAAGGGTTCCAACCTGTTAGAATTAGACTCACACCTAGGGGAGAAGATAGCAGAGCCTTGCCTCCTTCTACCTCTAGCAAATAGCTCGAGGAGCACCATTATACTCACTAGTGCCTTAGTGATCATGCGGAGACCCATGGAGCGTGATTAGGGTGTTATCTCCTAGGGGAGCCCCAAACCTGGTAAAGTGCGCCGTGTTCGTGGTTCACGCCTCATCCCGCTTCTGTGCACCGGTGATGTTCTACTCGCTCCCACCATGATAAGCCATCCATTGGCATATGTCGCACCCAACCCCCGACATTTGGCGCCCACCGTGGGGCGAGGTGCACCGTCTCCCGGAGACCTGTTCTGGACGGGAACCCTGTTCCTTCCTGGCGAGCGCAGCCAGCCCGGCACGCCAGATGGCGTTTGTGCTGACGCGCTGCATGGCGCGGAGGTCGCCTGCGCGCCGAGCTGCCTCGCTGATCTTGTTGGCGAGATTCGCCTCTCCGACGAGCCCGCGTCTGATGCGGGCACCGATGGCCCCGGGAGCCGCTTTATGAGCCTCCTCGATCAGCTCCACGTCGCCAGCGAGCCTGCTACTGGTTTGGAGTCGGTTGGCTCCACTGACCCGATGTTGGTCGACTCCGCCACGACGTCGCTTGACGCGTTCCCCAACAACGTGGTGGTCTACGACGAGCCGCTTCCTCGCGCGGACAGTGGCGGCAGCACCGTCACGGAAGTGCTCATCATCAGCTACGGCGAGCACTCTGGTGGAGGTGGCCAGGAGCCATTGCAGGCGGCGATGCAAGACCCGGCTGCGCCTATCCCTGAAGACGCCGACGCCGAGACGCTGGAAGCACGCCGCGTCCAGCTCGTCGAGAGCGCCAACTGGCTGGCCAGCATGAGACGCCTTTCGGAGGCCTACCAGCGGGAGAGGGACCGTGCCGTCGGAGGCACGCCGGCTCCTGGTGGGCCTAGCCGCATTGGCTTGGTCCGGCAGTGTGGCGCGACCATCACCAACATGTTCAAGACAGATCATCCCGTCTATGCCACGCTTGCAAAGAACATACGAGCTGCCCAGGCGGCAGCGGATGAGCTGGACAAGCTCGAGGGCGACGAGCGTCGCTACATGACGGAGCGAGTCCAGCAGCTCCTCGATGCGGCTGTTGAGCCGCAAGATGCCGGGTGCCGCACTGAAGCGCTCAACCGGCGAAACGATGACCCGCCTCCTCACCAAGACCAAGGCGCGACATCCCGGATGCCGACTGGTGTCGTCCGCGATAGAAGAGACAAGGAGCCGGCTGCCAGCCGCAACCGAACTCACATCACCATCGAGCGCGACCAAGACGGCCGCCCAAGAGCAGTGCGGCAGCAAGACGACTGTCCACCTCCTCCCCCCCCCCCCCCGCAGGGAGACGCGTATTTCCCTGCCGCCTGTTTATCACCCGTCACTCACTGACTGCCTTGGCCGCCGAGAAGGAATCGGGGAAAACGATGCCCACCATCGGATCGATCGCCTAAATCGATCCCTGGCGCTAGAAGAGGAAGATGAGCTGGGTCCGCCTTGCTTCGGCCCCCGCATCCGAGACGAACCTTTCCTGTGGGGTTCACGCCCCAAGAGATACACCTAAGTACACCGCCCGCGGAAGCCGGAGGACTGGCTGGTCGACTACTCTACAGCCGTCAGCATCGCCAATGGCAACAAGCGCGTTGTCCTAAAGTACGTTCCGCTCATGCTCCAGGGCACGGCCAGGATGTGGCTGAATAGCCTGAAGCCCCGCAGCATCAATAGCTGGGCTGACTTCACCGAAGCGTTCATCCACAACTTCACCAGCACCTACAAGCGGCCGCCCAAGCCTCGCCAGCTCTCCTTGTCCGTCCAAGGCCCCAACGAATCAACTCGCGATTACCTCACGCGTTGGGCCGAGTTGCGCAACTCCTGCGAGGGCGTGCACAAGGTGCAGGCCATCGAGTACTTCACTGCCGGGTGCCGAGAGGGCACCCTCCTCAAGCACAAGCTTCTTTGTGACGAGCCAGCGACCCTCGACGAACTGCTGATCATAGCAGACAAGTACGCCACGGCCGACTCCTCCATGAAGGCGGAGATCCAAGTTAATGTGTCGGGCAAAGTGCCCCCCAAGCTCCTCGGACCCCAGCTGGTGACACCAGTCAGTGACAGCAACCGAACAACAACAAGCGCAAGGCCATGCAGCCGGCTTCTACAAGCCGACAAGTGGCAACAGTCGAAGATCAGCAGCCGGAAGGGCAGCCTTCTCCCAAACGCCAGAAGGGCGGCAAGCCCAACTGGTTGCCCGCCTTCTCGTACGAGTAGACTCTCGATGCACCCTGCAAGTTCCACAGCAGCGTGAAGCCGTCCAACCACACCACTCGGAAATGCCACTGGCTCACCAGGATCGCCAAGGGAGACGGACTCCAGCCTCCTCTCACTTTGCCGGCCCGCCGCCTTTCTCCTCGGCCGGCGGTTCAGCCAACAAGGCGCGATACAAGATGAATACCCTGAGGAGCATGGGGCTTATGTCGTGTTCACCAGCGTGGCTAGCGACAAGCACAGCAGACGGCAGCAACAACAAGAAGTAAATGCAGTAGCATCAGAGGCCCCCGAGTTCATGCACTGGTCTGAGAAGCCCATCAGCTGGAGCGGAGCCGACCACCCGGAGGTGATGCCCAATCCCTGTTCTTATGCTCTGGTGTTGGATGCCACCTTTGCCACAGAGAGGCGGGCTGCTCGTTTCTCCCGAGTTCTGATAGATGGCGGCAGTAGCATCAACATCCTTTACAAGGATACTATGGAGAAACTAGGAATCAAGCAGAGACATCTCCAGCCCAGCCGGACTGTTTTCCATGGCATCGTTCCAGGCCTTTCCTGCTCACCAATCGGCAAGACTCAGATAGATGTCCTCTTTGGGGACAAAAATCATTTCCGCCGAGAGCCAGTCTGGTTCGAGGTGGTGGACCTTGAGAGCCCCTATCATGCATTGCTTGGCCGGCCTGCTCTGGCCAAGTTTATGGCGGTCCCCCACTATGCTTCCCCTCAAGATGAAGATGCCGAAGCTCAAGGGAATCCTGACCATAGCAGGAGACTACAAGAAGTCGTCCGCCTGCGCAGCAGAGAGCAGCCGGTTAGCCGAGTCCCTCGTGATCGCGGCTGAGAAGCGGCTCCTTGACCGGGTTGTGGCGATGGCCGGCAAGCAGCCGGAAATGTCACCCAACCCCAAGGAGTCGGAAGCCGAGGGCTCGTTCAAGCCAGCGAAGGAGACAAAGAGGATACCCTTGGACCGGGAGCACACGGAGAGGCACGCTGTCATAGGTGCAAACCTTGACAGCAAATAGGAAGGCGAGCTCGTCGATTTCCTCCGTGAGAATCGGGACATCTTTGCATGGTCTCCCAAGGACATGCCGGGTGTTCCGACGGATTTCGCCGAGCACAAGCTACATGTCCGGTCTGATGCCAAGTCAGTCAGGCAGCCCTTGCGCCGCCTGTCGGAAGAGAAGAGAAGAGTTGTTGGAGAAGAAATAGCCCAGCTTCTAGCAGCCGGCTTCATCATGGAAGTGTTCTTTCCAGAGTGGCTAGCCAACCCAGTTCTTGTGCTGAAGAAGAACAAGCAGTGGCGCATGTGTATTGATTATACCAGCCTCAACAAAGCATGCCCCAAGGACCTTTTTGCCTTGCCAAGAATCGACCAGGTGATTGACTCCACAGCCGGATGCGAGCTGTTGAGTTTTTTCGATGCGTACTCAGGATACCATCAGATCAAGCTGAACCCGACGACAGGCTGAAGACCGCCTTCATCACGCCATTCGGAGCCTTCTGTTACCTGACCATGACGTTCGGCTTGAGAAATGCCGGCGCCATGTTTCAGCGTTGCATGCAGAAGTGTCTCCTCAAGCAACTCGGCAGAAACGCCCACGTCTATGTGGACGATGTTGTGGTGAAGACGGAGAAGCGTGGAACACTGCTAGAGGACCTCAAGGAGACCTTTGAAAACTTGCGCCGGTTCTAGATCAAGCTTAACACGAAGAAGTGCATCTTCGGAGTACCAGCCGGCCAACTTCTTGGCTTCCTGGTCTCAGAGCGCAGCATAGAGTGTAATCCTGTGAAGATCAAGGCCATCGAGAGGATGGAGGTGCCCACCTGACTGCTGGATGTGCAAAAATTTACCGGCTGCTTGGCATCCATCAGCCGTTTCATCAGTCGGCTGGGCGAGAAGGCTCTTCCCCTGTACTAGCTCATGAAGAAGGCCACTTTTTTCAAGTGGAACGACAAGGCGGATGAAGCTTTTCTCCAGCTAAAGAAGATGTTGACCACTCCACCTGTCCTGGCGGCTCCGACTCCTAAGGAGCCCATGCTCCTCTACATCACCGCCACCAGTCGGGTGGTCATCACAGTCATAGTAGTGGAACGCAAGGAAGAAGGCAAAGCACTACCAGTCCAGAGGCCGGTGTATTACCTGAGTGAAGTACTGTCCGCCTCCAAGCAGAACTACCCCCACTACCAGAAGATGTGCTACGGCGTGCATTTTGCCACCAAGAAGCTGAAGCTGTACTTTCAAGAGCACCCAATCACTGTGGTTTGCACATCTCCACTGGCCGAGATCATTGGAAGCCGAGATGCTTCAGGCCGAGTGGCCAAATGGGCCATAGATTTGGCCCCCTACACCATCTACTACCAGCCTCGCACCGGCATCAAGTCACAAGCACTGGCCGACTTCCTCGTCGACTGGGCCGAGACCCAGTACCTGCCGCCAGCGCCAGATTCCACCCATTGGCGAATGCACTTTGATGGTTCCAAGATGCGCACCGGTTTGGGAGCCGACATCGTCCTCACCTCTCCCGAAGGCGACAAGCTCAGATATGTGCTGCAAATTCACTTTGCCACCTCCAACAACGTTGCTGAATACGAAGCACTCATTCACGGGCTCCGGCTTGCCAAGGAACTCGGCATTCGCCGGATCCTGTGCTATGGAGATTCCGACATGGTGGTCCAACAGTCGTCTGGTGACTGGGATGCCAAGGATGAAAATATGGCCAGCTACCGTTTCCTTGTCCAGCAGCTCAGTGGATACTTTGAGGGGTGCGAGTTCCTCCATGTGCCAAGAAATGACAATGAGCAAGCTGACGCCTTGGCGCGTATCGGCTCCACCCAGCAAGCAATACCAGCCGGCGTCGCCCTGCAATGCCTCCTCAAGCCGTCTATTAAGCCATCGCCAGAGTCGGATTCCATCTTCGTGCCAGATCCTCCTGAAGCAGTCGGATCCGACTCGAGGACCCTAGCAGCCGGCACAAGGAATTCGGCAGGCGACCCGGGGACTGCAGCCGCCGCTCCGGGGACTGCAGCAGCCGCACCTGGCCCGGGGACTTCAGAACCCGGCCCGGTGACTGCAGCAGTCGGCCCGGAGACTTCATCGACACAACAAGCGGCAGCTGACTCCAACCCGCCGCCTCCCGGCCCAACCGCCCTTGTGCAAGTAGCAACCCTGGCAGTCGAAGAAATTGCAGCACCTTCCTGGGATCAACCCATCCTTAACTTTCTGGTGAACAAGGAGCTGCCAACTGACGAGATCTCGGCCCGACAAGTGCAACGTCGGGCAGCAGCTTACACCATCGTCAACAGGGAACTTGTGAGGCGCAGTGCCACTGGTGTTTATCAGTGTTGCGTGGAGCCAGAGTAAGGCCAAGCAATCCTCAAATATATCTATCAAGGCGAGTGTGTTCACCACGCGGCTTCAAGGGCACTCGTGGCCAAAGCTTTCCACCACGGTTTTTTCTGGCCAACTGCTCTAGAAGATGCCAAGGATTTGGTCCAGAAATGCAAAGGGTGCCAGAAGTTCTGCTCCAAGCCACATCAGCCGGCTTCTGCACTCAAGACCATCCCCATTGCCTGGCCCTTCACTGTCTGGGGGCTGGATATGGTGGGACCATTCAAGACAGCACGCGGCGGCATGACTCATCTGCTTGTCGCGGTGGACAAGTTCACCAAGTGGATAGAAGCAAAGCCAATTAAGAAGTTGAATGGTCTGACTGCTGTCACTTTCATCTCTGACATTACCATCTGGTACAGCATCATCACCGACAATGGCAGAAACTTTGCCAAAGGTGCCTTGGCCCGTTTCTGCGCGACACAGGGCATCCGACTGGACCTAGGTCCATTGCCCATCCGTAGTCAAACGGCCAGGTGGAGCGAGCAAACGGCCTCATTTTGTCCGACATCAAGCCCCGACTGGTCGAACCTCTGGAGCGGTCGGCTAGCTGCTGGCTCGACGAGCTGCCGGCCGTCCTCTAGAGCCTGCGCACAACTCCGAACAAGTCAACCGGCTTTACGCCTTTCTTCCTCGTCTACGGTGCCGAAGCCGTCATCCTGAAGGACGTAGAATTTGACTCCCCTCGAGTCACCATGTACACCTAAGAGGAGGCAAAAGAAGCACGAGAAGACGACGTCGATCTGCTGGAAGAGGGCCGGCTGTTGGCACTCAGCCGATCCACCATCTACCAGCAGAGCCTGCGTTGATACTACAACCGAAAGGTCAAGCCAAGATCTTTCCAAGAGGGATACCTTGTGCTCCGGCTGATCCAGCGAACAGCCGGCCAGCACAAGCTCTCGGCACCTTGGGAAGGTCCCTTCATCATCAGCAAGGTGTTGGGCAATGACACCTACTACCTGATCGACGCTCAGAAGCCTCGAGCACGCAAAAGAGACGAGTCCAGCAAGGAGAAGGAGTGACCATGGAATGCAAACCACCTCCGAAGGTTTTACAGTTGATGCAGTATGTACCACGCCAACTTTTATATTAAGTACGAAGACTCTGGGTCCCCTAAGAAGAACTCGGGGACTGCCCTCTTTTATCTATATGATAAGTATTATGCCTATCGATGTGTTATTTCATTTGATCCGCCTGGCACCGGGTTCGACTAGTCGGCCTGGGGACTCGCCGCCTTGTGCTATGTAATGCTTCCTGCAGCCGGACAAGTAATGTGTTGGCACTTAAGCCTTCTCTTGCCAGAAGCCGCAGCTCGCAGAGCGGCTGTCCGACGGGCAGGAGTTAAGGAAGAAAAGGTGTTCGCATGAAAAATGGCTAAGGACCCAAAGCATGCACATAGTTCAAGCTGCTTCTCGCTTCACGATCAAGCATCGAAAGCAGCCCGGCCGCTTCTACTAAAAACTTGCTAGAAAACTCTAATCGGCTAAGTACTTGCTTCCCCGAAAGTGGCTAAGTACTTGGCCGAGCTATAGTCCGCAGAGCGGCTGTTCGGCTGGCAAGACGGCAACCAAGGGAAGGCGGCAAAGGAAAAAGCCAAAGATCAGAAAGCAAGGAAAGATAGAACCCGGCAAGCATATTTACATACAAAAAGGCTCTTGGCCAACATTCAATAGAAGTTTGAAATACACCCCGTAGGTGGAATTGTGCGAAGTTAACGATGTTTGTCAAGACTGATAAGCAGGTAGAAACAAAAGGTAAATTGGCTGCCTAGGGAGCAGCAGACGGCTCCGGTGGAACGGTGGAGTCGGTGGCGCCGGTTGGTGGAGCGGCCGGCTGGTTGGTCTCCGCTTGGTCGCCTTCAGCAGCAGCCGGCTCGCTCGGGCGTGACTCGTTGCTGGAGGCACGGTCGAGCTGAGGCTGGCCATCTGCTCCAACTTCCGGCTCCTCGTCTTCACTTTCCTCCTCCTCCCCGCCTTCTCCTTTGTCACTGGAGTCGATCACTTCAGCCGAGTCCTCGCCATCCTCCGGGTTCAGCCCGAACCACTCTCGTGGCGCCTCGGCGCCGTTCTCGGCTAGCTCCGGGATGAAGATGCTGGTGTTGGTGTACTCGGCGATTGCCGCCGCCCGCTTGACAAGATCACCCTCCACCGCCACCAGCTCCTCCTGGGCCTCATGTCGAAACGTGGTTAACTGGGCTAGATTTAGCCCAGGGTACCACGCCTTGATGAACTCCAGGGCCTGGCATGCCCCAGCCCGGGCCGAGGAACACTTCCAGGCCTCAAGGCGGCCGGCCACCACTTCTAGTCAGTCGGTGGTCTGGCTGGGGGTGCGTGGAGCCGGCATGTCTGGCCACAGGGCGGCAATCGCCTAGGCGCTAACACGCTGAAGACGACGCAACATCCGATGAGCCGGCCGAAGACGGGCCTGGATGCTGAGGAGCTGCTCGCTGAGGGTCCAGAGGGCGTTGGCAGCGATCTCAGCACCTGCCGCCCTCCGCCGTTCGCGATCGGCCTCGATGGCCTGATTGGCTACACCGGAGTGACCAGGGAAGAAGTCTGCTCAAGCAGAAAGCAAAAAAGCCAAAAACAGAAACAAGAAGCCGGCTTGATCAGAAGTCGGCAGCTCGAAGAAAGAGTAAAGAAGGAAGCCTACCGTCAACCATGTCTTCAATCTCGCTGAAGCCGGCGGTCAGCATGGCCTCCTTGTCGGTCCAGGCGGAGCGTTCGGTCTCAAACTCAGCAAGGAGGCCGGCCTCCTTGTCCTCCGCCTCCTTCTGGGTCTTCTTGAGGAGCTCCGCCTGCTCCGCGAGCTGCGTGACCAGCCGGTCACGCTCGTTGGCGAGCTTGCTGCAGTCCGCCTCCTTGGCACGCAGTGCGGTGTTGGCCTCGCCCAGCTGCTGCTGCAGGGCGGCGTTGGCCTCTGCAAAAGTAGAAGAAGAAAAAGACATCAACAATGAACAAGGAGAGACATAGCACTTGAGATCCGGCCCGGCCGCTCAGCCGGCCCGAATCTCGTGGACTGACCAGCAGTGCGCCAGCGCCCCGCAGAGAAAGAAGTTATCATTAGCTACCAAGAAGAAGAGCGGTCGCTGGAGATCCGGCCCGATCGCTCGCCAGCCGCCCGAATCTTGGGGACTACAGCCCAGTGCGCCAGTAGCGCCCATGGAGAAAGGAAACAAAGACTTACTCCGGCTTTCCGACAAGTCGGCGGTCCGTTGAGTCAGCTCCTGGACCTTGGAGTTGAAGGCGGCTGCGCGAAGGTTATGGTAATCCTGCAGAGAAGATACCAGAAAATGTTAGTACTCGGAGCTTGCCAGTTAAAGTTCCGAGCCTTTGCTTCAAGACCGGCCCGAAACTTCGGGACTACACCCAGCAGGCACAAGGTGCCTCTAGAGAAGTATAAGAAATACAAGAACCAAAAATGAAGAACCAAGAAGCATACCCGGACGGCTGCTCGCGACTCCAGGAACACCTTGTTGCGGTGCTTAATAGCATCGGCTTCGGTGCGGAGCTTGGCCCGGACGTCCAGGATCGCCTCATTCAAAGGGCCCGTCTTGCCTCCCCGCACCCACTCAGTTGGCGCGGCGCTGGTCGCCTCGGCGTCCGGGATCGAAGAGCTCATGGCACCAGTCTCAAGCGGTCGTGGCGCCGAGGCCACCTTTGCAAACCGGCGGTGCGATGGTGTACGGACCTCGGGAGTCGGGTCGGTTACCATCTCTTCTCCGGCTGGCGGCACCGGTGCGCCCACCGGGTGCTCGTCTCGCGCATCTCCAGATGGCGGTGGCGGAGGCACGGCTGCGTCCGGCATGACGACATCGCCGCCGTCCCTCTCCATGATCGGGTGCTCATCGTCGGCTCCCCCAGTCGGCGCCACGAACTCTGCTGGTGGCGGCGCGGAGTTCAGGGGCATGATAAACACCGCCGACTGGCAGCGCACGACCTCTTCGGCCTGCTCCTTCGCCACGGTAGCAGCCTCGACCTCCGCCAGCTTCTTCAAGGCGGCGGCATCCGCCTTGTCTACCTCCGCCTTCTCCAGGCGGGCGGCTTCCTGCTCCTCGCGCGCCTCCCGCGTGTTTCGCTCCGTTGCCTCCCGGAGGTCGGCGACCGGATCGATTCGCCGGGTGGTGGTGGAAGTCTCCGCCGACCCAACGATGGAGGTGGCGACCTACCTCTCGAGAGAGAGCGGAGTCCTAAGTCAAGAAAATAAAGTAAAGGAAGTTCAGAAAGAGTCGGCAAGGAAAATAAAAGCACAAGGGAAGATACTCACGCCGACACCAAGGGAGGTGCCTTTGGGAGCTTCTGGAACTTGTTCGCCTTTGCTGCGGCCTCCTTCCGCCTGGTCGCGACAGTCGGATTCTTGGCTTTCTTCGGCGCGCTGCCGAACAAGACGGCGCCCTATTTTCGCTTACGAGTGCCGCCTCGAGCGGCCGGCTCAATGGAGGGGCCCACGTCCGACCTGCTGGCGCCCCGCGCAGGGCGCGGCTCCTCTTCCTCCTCCTCATCATCAGGCCAGGTCTCGATGCCGCCCTCTTCGGAGCCGCCTGCTTCGTAGATGCCGCATGTCGCGGTGTCCTCCAAGGTGGCCGCCCCCAAGTCGGAGTCGTCCACGTCGCTCACTTCCCGGTCCGGCTGGTAGTTGCCACCCGCCCTACGATGGCGGCCGTCGCATCTGACATGTAAATTTGTTTCAAGTGGTGAGAGGCCGGCTGATCAAGACCAAGATCAAGACTAAGACGACTGTCAAAAAGAAGAATTGGAAAACTTACCGCAGGCGGTGGGTCGGCGCGAGAATACGGCTGCTTGCCGAAGCTCCAAGACCCCTCCAGCTTGAGGCCTGAGATCTCGTTCACCAAGTTCGCGACCTCGGCAGCCGGCATCTCTTTGGTACTCAGCCTGCACGGGTTGCGATGCCCGCTCATCCGGCTGATCAGGTGCGGCCGGCCTTGGAGCGGGAGAACCCGGCGCGCGACGAAGCAACCAATAAGTCGGACTCCTTGAGGCCTTCGGCGTTGGTCAGCTCCCGGAGTCGTTGGATGGCGGCGGCGCTGTCTGCTGATACCGGCTTCGGCTTGTAGCCCCAGCTGGCCCGCGGTTGGACCGACGGGCCGGCTTCATAAGCCGGCAGGTTGATGAAGTTGACGGCCGGGTCCACATTCTCCACGTAGAAGTAATATTGCTGCCACATCTTGACCGACTGTGGCAGCTTGATGGTGGGGAAGGCGTTCTTCGGCGACGGCCGGCGAACCGCGATGAAGGCACCACACTGGGCAGCCACCTCCCAGACGGAGGTGCCCAGCTTGGCGTAGAAGAATGCTCCCCACAGCTTGATGGTGGGGAGGATGCCGAGATAGCCTTCGCACAATGTGACGAAGGCGGCTAGGAGCATCAAGGTGTTGGGCATGAGGTGATGAGGCTGGAGGTGATAGAATTCGAGAAACGAACGGAGGAAGCCGCTTGCCTGCAGGCCGAAGCCGCGGATGAAGTGCGATCGAAAGATGAACCACTCGCCCTCCCCCGGCGCCGGCGAGAACTCCCCCTCCGGCAGCATGCGCGCCTTCACGTAGCCCGTGCCGGGAAGACGCCGCGTCTCGCGGAGGAAGGTGATGTGGTCTTCCTTGACGTTCGGTCCGTCCCAGTCTCCTCCCCGCTCGCGCGCCATGGAGAGCTCGACGGAGGAAATGGCGCAGCGAGGGAGATGATAATGGGGCAGGGCCAAGAGGGCTCGGGGCGGACGAACTAGGCGGAGACGAACGGCGGTAGCGCTCCGGCGTGGCTCGGGGGCGCTGCGGCGAAAGGAGGAAGAAGGAGGCAAGAGCGGGATAGAGGGGTGCGTGTGCTCTGCCACTCCCTCTCCTCCGCCTACTTATAGCCTACGGGCTATGAAGCCGAGGGAGCGGGTGTGGGATCGTGGGATTAACTGTGCCCACGACCCCACGTTCCCACCTTTATAACGCAAGTTACTGCACGCAGTAACTCTGTGGGGAAACGCAACCGCCCGCCTCGGCCGCAGCGGATCCGCTCGCGTGCCGAGGCCCGGTGGTGGAAGGCCCAGCCTGCGGCCGCGTCCCATCGTGCGGGTGGGCTTGCAGGCTAGCACGGCTGGCGGACGCCACATGGCACGCCTACGACGGGCGGCGGGCCTAGAAGCTTAGCCAACACGCCACCTAGTTCCTGTCGTGGCGTTCGAAGTTTCAGGCGAATCCGACTGGATGTGACCGACTCCTGCTAGCTGGCTTGCTAGGAGTCGGATGGAGCTTCTTTTCAGAACACCCGGAGGAGGAAACTATTGAGGCTCCTCGGCTCCTTAGCCGCGACACCTCACCAGCTTCGGGGACTACTGTCGGAGTAATGGGCCAGGAGTAGCCTAACCCGAGTCCTAGAACCTTTCAAGACATCGGGGCCGCCTTCTGGTGGCCGGCTTGCTGAGCGGCCGACTGCCGGAAGGCGGCCATGCTCGGGAAGGCGGCTTCAAGACGGGCCGACTCCTGGCAGGCGGCCTTCAAAGAGGCCGGCTCCTAGTAGTCGGCCTATGGCGCCCTCAAAGTCTGCACCCCCATTAAGAAGATAAGACAGGGTGAGGCTACAGTGTAGCCCATCACCCTCGTATCCAGGGCCGAGCATGGCCACAGTGATCCATACAGGCGGAGATCTCCGCCCGGTGCGGCACTGTTGCCACTCCGCCCCTGCGTCACCCATGTCAGGTGGAGCCATGCTCCCACGACCGCCTATCGGTACGGCCTGAAGACGGCGGGCCCTACCAGGCAGCGAGAGCTCGGAGGACGGTAGAGGCCTGACCAGTCGAACCCGAGGGAGGCCGGCTCCTAGCAGGCGGCCCAATCCTTCCTCGGGGCCCATGCGCCATTAACCAGATAAGACCCGAAGTGGCCAGAGTGATCTCCCACCAGGCGGTGGGACTGTAGCCACGCTCCCCCGACCAAGCTTGCGTCATTAGCATCACGGCTACAGTAATCAGCAGCCAACAAGACCCGCGAGTGGCGGAGGTGGCCTGTCACCTCCGTACCAGACCAGTCGGCGGGGCCCATTAGGCGGCGGGCCCGAGCAGCCGGCGGAGAAGCCGACGACCAAAGAGAGTGACAAACGGGTCCTACACCCGGCCCGATTACCATTGTACCCCTGGGGGGTAGGCCTATATAAACCCCCTAGGGCACCCATGCAAAGGGTTCCAACCTGTTAGAATTAGACTCACACCTAGGGGGAGAAGAGAGCAGAGCCTTGCCTCCTTCTACCTCTAGCAAACAGCTCGAGGAGCACCATTGTACTCATTAGTGCCTTAGTGATCATGCAGAGACCCCGCAGAGAAGGACTAGGGGTGTTATCTCCTAGGAGATCCCCAAACCTGGGTAAAGTGCGAAGGCGTTCGTGTCTACGCCTCATCCCGCTTCCAGGCACTAGCAACGTTCTACTTGCTCCCACCATGATAAGCCATCCATTGCCATATGTCGCACCCAACCCCCGACACTCTTCACTTGAACTTTCAGTTTGGATCTTTTCTTTTGGGTTTTACCTTTGCAGCTTATGCTTGAGTGCTTATGTATGCTATTGTTTGTTCACGATAGAGTTTTCAGAGTGCGAAGCGTGCTACTATGAGTCACTAGGGTTTTCAGTTCGTCAGCAAGGCAAGTAACACTTTGATCATATCCCTTTATTACCCAGTTTTTATGCATTAGTTTCAACCCTCAAACATTGCATGGGTAGATTTGATTAACATGTGGGTATTGGGAAGTAGTTGATGAGGTAGGAACCTATTACCTTTGATCACCCCGGGATTATACGTTATGCTCTTATTGCTTAGCCATGCTCATAGAAGTGGATTGGTATGTGAGATTCATGAAAGTTGCGAGTTATATTAACTAAGGCAAACTTAAGGTGGCTACTTTAATACACATCTGGGTGAAATGATTGGGGCACCCTGCAGCACCTAGTGGTTTGCCCGGGCACCTGGAGAACCCAGTGCTTTCCCAAGGGAATCCCAAAGTACCCGTGTGATCACCCTATGGAATGCCACCCAGGCTCAAAGGGATCATAAGATTATTCATGCTAGAAACTTCCGTGTGCAGCCACAAACCATTATGGGCTCTGGCATTGTTGAGTATGTTGTGTGACCTCTTTTAGTGGTAGGCTAGCAGATGTAGGGGAAAGTAGGTGGTACTGTCTACCCAGAGTAAAGAGTTAATGCTTCTGAAAGACTGTGTCTCGGTCATCCGTTTCTAAAACGCCATGTAGTGTGAGAAATCCAACGGAGGAGATCGAGTCTTGTGGGGAAAAGTTCACAAACCTCTGCAGAGTGTACAAACTAATCATGGTTAGCCATGTCCCCGGTTAGGGACGTCTTGAGTATCTGGTACTTGAATTATTGATTTGATCTCGTCGCTTTACTTAATTAATTTGTTGAGTTATAATTATTATTTTGGGATTGAGTTGGACGAACCTTCTCAATAATTTCAACAAACTTTGTAGTTAAATAAAATATATTCCTTTTTTGTAGGAAAAAAATAGCTTTATGCAAATGATAATCGTAGAGCCTCCACCAGCCATATATACATGTAGTGATAGTTGTTATCTGTTCATTGCTCTATAGTGTTATCTTGCCAGCATATTCCATGTGCTGACCTACACAGGCTACAACGTATTATGTTGCAGAGTTTCCAGACAAAGAGTAAGGTGCGCTAGGTCGTTGTCATGCACTCAGTTTTGCCGTGGAGTTGGATGGACTCTTCTACCTTCGAAGCTTCCGCTGTTATCTTATTTAGATGGCCTTCAGCCATATTATTGTAATAAGTTCTCTTTTGAGACATTCGATGTAATAAGTGGGTGATTGAACTCTGTTAAAAATCCTCGAGTACTGTGTGTGTCAGCAATACCGATCCAGGGATGACACTTAAGCACAGAGACTTGACCGTCTGAGGTCGGGTCGCTACAAGATGGTATCAGAGCACACACTGACTGTAGAACGTGACCACTAGGATAAGCCATAAGACATTCTTCTCTACTCATTTCTGACTCCTCTCCATTTTCTACTCTATAGATGGCGGACCCGAGGAACAAGTTCACTCAACCGGATGAAGACACCCCTTTTGGACGACACTTGAAGGAAGTCACTAGGTACCTGAGCATCGGAATACCAAGCTTCACCGGGACCTACACCGCCACTTTACCCGAGGAAGAGCGCTGGATGATTCTTGTTCATGTTCCAGGAAGGACATTCACGCCAGTTACTGAGCCCATAGAGTTTTCCTTTGATGCACCACCATGGAGTCTAGGAAAGAGCATGGCCGCCCACATCGCCATTGGACGCATAGGCGAGGTTTACCACAATGATCTTAAGGACACCATCTACCAGATATGTGGATGCCGAGACGAGCAATGGGAGATGATTTGCACCAGGAAGGATAGATCCGTTGCAGCCTACATCCAGGAGTTAAATCAGCACATTCGCCGTCAGAGAACCAGACAAAGCGCCAAAGATGATAGACATGAAGAAGGTGATGACCAGGAACATGGAGATAGAAGAGGAACTCAAGTCTACACGCGATGGATATGAAGAAGAAATAGCAGTACTACTGGAGAAGAATGAAGATCTGAAGAAGAAGCTAGGAATATTCATGGGAGATCCCGAACCCGAGGAAGACAACCATCCTAAAGACTATATCATAATCGACGAAAATGACCCCGACCCCGATAGTGATGATGATTATGAAGACAAAGCTGGAGCAGATATCATGGAGTCATCCATCGATCAAAATTTCTAGTCGACCACCATATTATCAGTAGTAACCTCCCATGTATATAGTAATAGTCTGAACATTTTGTAACTGTAGTTTAGATCGATTATATGATCTTGTTTGAATTGAGTGGTGTGAAATGAATGTGTTTGTGTCATGTGCATATGGGTAGTGATTTCTCTCTAGACCTCACTCTATTCTATTCTCACCCCTCTAAACCTATCAGATGCCTCCGAGACGTGACCCCGGATTTGTCTTCCCACCAGAGCTCACTCAGTTGATCCAACAGCAGAATGCCTTGATGCAGTTGCTAGTTAAGAATCAAGGCAACAACAACAACAACAAAAACCCACCGCCACCACCTCCAGTTAACAATTTAGCCCGTTTCCTAAGGTTGAATCCACCGGTGTTCTCTAGTAGCATCGAACTGATTGTGGCTGATGATTGGCTCCGCAGGATTGGAAGGGAGCTGACCACCGCAGGTTGCACAGATGCTGAGAAGGTGCGCTTTGCCGCATATCAACTGGATGGACCCGCGGCCTCATGGTGGGAGAATTACACAACCACTTTCCCCATAGCCAATGTCACTTGGGATCAGCTCCAGCAAGCATTCCGCACTGCACACGTCTCAATCGGAGCTATGAGCATGAAGAAGCATGAGTTTCACAACTTACGCTAGGGAAATCGTATCGTGGGGCAGTATGTGGATGAGTTTAGTAAGTTAGCTCGCTATGCCACAGATGATGTGGCCACAGATGCCACGAAGCATGAGAAGTTTATGGAAGGGCTGAATGACAAGCTGAGTATGCAGTTGATGGTGGCAACATTCACTAACTACCAGGAGTTGGTAGACATGGCTCTTATGATTGAAGGCAAGCAGCAACAGATAGAGAGCCGCAAAAGGAAGTATGGACAGGGGAATTATAACCCTGGAGCTCAGCAGAAGCCCCGCTTTACTCCAAACTCGGGAGGACATACCCATCATAACCATGGAGGCCACACTCACAGTGGAGGGAGTTCTCATAACCACAGTGGCCCCAAGAATGGTAATGGGAATGGAGGAAACAACGGTCAGAACCGTTTCAACCCCACTACACCCGCCAAGAAGGATCTATGTCACATTACTTGTTTCAAGTGCGGGAAGACTGGACACTACGCCACCGAGTGTCCCAAAGCAAATAATGGAAATGCAATGGAAGCTCAGGGAAGAAGCCAAACCATTTCACCAGAGGTTAGGTGAACCACATCAATGTGGAGGAAGTTGAAGAGCAGCCTGACGCAGTGATTGGTAAGTTTTTGATTAAGTCATTTACCGCTCTCATTCTTTTTGACACTGGTGCATCGCATTCATACATATCAAGGGGATTTGTGGACAAGTTTAAGTTGCCAACCTTAGCCCTTAGGTCACCCATGTTAGTAAGCTCGCCAGGAGCAGAGTATCTGGCCAGCCGATGGTGTGATCGGTTACATTAACCATTGGTAGCCATGTTTTTCCCTCAGACCTAGTAATTTTGGAGTCACAAGGATTGGATATAATACTAGGCATGGATTGTATATCGAAGTATGGAGGAAGCATCGACTGTGCTAGTAAGTCGATACTACTCACCACCCCTGAGGGAAAGAGGATCAAGTATGTATCTAGGCATGCGCCAAGGAGGACACAAGTAAATTCCCTCTCGGGAGTTGTTCAAGAGGATTTGCCAGTTGTGAAGGATTACCCAAATGTATTTCCAGAGGAATTACCAGGCATGCCACCAGATCGAGATATAGAATTTTTGATAGAGCTGTTGCTAGGCACCGGACCAATATCAAAGAGGCCGTATAGGATGCCCGCAAATGATCTGGAGGAAATTAAGAAGCATATTAAGGAGTTATTGGAGAAAGGGTACATTCGACCAAGTTCATCACCGTGGGGAGCCCCAGTGCTCTTAGTCGAGAAGAAGGATGGATCTTTGAGAATGGTTGTTGATTATCGTGCATTGAACGAAGTGACGATCAAGAACAAGTATCCACTACCGATGATCAACGATTTGTTTGACCAGCTACAGGGAGGCAAAGTATTCTCCAAGATCGATCTTCGATCAGGATACAACCAGTTGAAGATCCGAGAATAGGATATACCTAAGACAGCCTTTACCACAAGGTACGGGCTATATGAGTACACGGTCATGTCTTTTGGATTGACTAACACCCCTGCCTATTTTATGAGTATGATGAATAAGGTGTTCATGGAGTTCTTGGATAAGTTTGTTGTGGTATTCATAGACGATATATTAGTGTACTCGAAGAATGAAGAGGAACACAAGGAACACTTGCGCTTAGTTCTCGAGAAGCTCAGAGAACATCAACTATATGCCAAGTTCAGCAAGTGTGAATTTTGGTTGAAAGAAGTTGGATTTCTTGGACATGTTATATCAGGAGAAGGTATAGCAGTAGACCCTACCAAGGTTCAGTCTATCACTGAGTGATTGGCACCCACCTCAGTTGGGGAGATCCACAGTTTTCTGGGACTCGCAGGATACAATAGGAGGTTCATTCAGAATTTTTCCAAGATTGCGAAACCCATGACAGAGTTGTTGAAGAAGGACACCAAGTTCAAATGGACCAAGGAATGTGAGGCCAGTTTCCAGGAGTTGAAGAAACGTTTGGTTACAGCCCCAGTGCTGATTCTTCCGGATATACGCAAGGATTTCCAAGTTTATTGAGACGCTTCTCGCCTGGGACTTGGAGGTGTACTTACCCAAGACGGAAGAGTTGTTTCATATGCCTCACGATAGCTTCAACCTCATGAGTTGAATTATGGTACGCATGATTTGGAGTTAGCAGCCGTAGTGCATGCGCTCAAGACCTGGAGACATTTTCTTATTGGAAACCGTTGTGATGTATACACGGACCATAAGAGTTTGAAGTATATCTTCACACAGAAGGAGTTGAATCTTAGGCAGAGGAGATGGTTGGAGCTAATAAAGGATTATGATATGAAGCTACATTATCATCCAGGAAAGGCCAATGTCATAGCAGACTCTTCGAGCCGCAAGAGTTATGTCAATACCCTCGTAAGTGGAGGATTACCGCAGGAGTTAGTCGATGATCTCAAGGAACTTCGTTTGGAGATAGTTCCAAGAGGATTTGTTACAGCAATGGAGGTTTAGTCTATGTTATTGGGAAGGATTCGAGAAGCTCAGAAGGATGATAAGGAGATTGCAGAAATAAAGGAGAAGATGAGTAAAGGAAAAGCTAAAGGTTTTCGTGAGGATGAGCGTGGAACTTTATGGTTTGAGGACCGTGTTTACGTGCCTAATGACTCAGATCAGGAAGTTAATACTTCAGGAGGCTCATGACTCGCCATACTCAATTCACTCCGGAAACACTAAGATGTATTTGGATTTGAAGGAACATTTCTGGTGGACAGGTATGAAGAAGGATATTGTCGAGTATGTAGCCATATGTGATGTATGTCAGAGAGTTAAGGTAGAACACCAGAAGCCAGCAGGATTATTACAGCCTATGCCGGTACCTGAATGGAAGTGGGATAAACTTGGTATGGACTTTATCACCGGATTACCCAGGACAAGATCAGGATATGACTCCATCTGGGTAGTAGTTGATTGCTTGACCAAAGTCGCTCACTTCATCACTGTGAAAACCACTTATACGAGTGCGAAGTTGGCCAAGATATATGTGACCAGGATCATATGTTTGCATGGAGTTCTGAGGACCACCGTATCAGATAGAGGAACACAGTTTACTTCAAAGTTTTGGAATCAGCTGCACCAGACTTTGGGTACCAGGTTAGAGTTTAGTACAGGCTTTCATTCACAGAAAGATGGACAGACCGAGAGAGTCAATTAGATTCCGGAGGACATGTGGAGAGCTTGTGCGCTAGATTATGGATCTAGTTAGGATGATAATTTGCCTTACACAGAGTTCTCATACAACAACAGTTATCAAGCTAGTTTGAAGATGGCCCCTTTTGAAGCTTTGTATGGAAGAAGGTGCAGGACACCATTGATGTGGGATGAAGTTGGAGACTGTCAGTTGTTCGGACCAGATTTAATCAGAGAGTCTAAAGAGAAGGTTAAGTTAATTCGTGATAGACTGAAGGTAACCCAGTCCAGGCAGAAGAGTTATGCTAATACGAAACGCAATGAGGTAGTCTATGAAATCGGAGATAGGGCATATCTTCATGTGTCACCACTTCGAGGAGTTAAACGATTTGGAGTTAAAGGAAAGTTAGCCCCAATATTTGTAGGACCATATCGAGTTTTGGAACGTATGAGAGAAGTGGCCTACAAGTTGGAGTTACCCGAAGGACTGTCAGGAGTTCATGATGTGTTTCATGTTTCCCAGTTGAAGAAGTGTCATGCAGAGATGGCAGATAATCCTCTGAGAGATACAGTGCACCTGGAAGCAATTCAGTTGGAGAGTGACCTAACCTACGAGGAGAAACCAGTCAAGATTCTCGAGTTTGCCAGCCGAGTTACACGCAACAAGGTTATCAAGTTTTGCAAAGTTCAGTGGAGCCACCATACCGAGGAGGAAGCCACCTGGGAGCGAGAAGAAGACCTACGGAAAGACCACCCACACCTATTTTCTAGCCAACCTGAATCTCGAGGGCGAGATTCATCTTAAGAGGGGAGGTTTGTAACATCCCAATTTTCAATTTGGATGTTATACATAGGACATTATATGCATATCATATTTTTATTTGCATTTGGTTGTGATCCTAGAAATCTTAAGCAACTCAAGGACCCAAGGAGAGAGTTGGAGGTTTCACTAAAATTTCATATTTGAATTTATTTCAAACTTGAATAAAGGATCAATTTGAATTTAATATTTTCCCTCCAATTATTTTCAATAACAAAAATAAATGAGAGAAGATAATATGACTTCTTCAACAAAATAGAAATATTGGAGGAGAAATTTTAAACTCAGTTTCTTATTTTATTTGTATTTTATTTGCTATTTTTTGTGAATTAGAGAAAAACTTGCCTTTTTTAAAATTTGCATTTAGTCTAGAAAAATGTTCATCTTATCCTAAATATTAGGTTTGGACGGTAAAAATTGTTTCAGGGATTTTTAGGATTTTATTTTATTTTATTAGGATTTTTCTTCCGTGGCGAAATTGATTAAAAAAACTTTCTGGACCAATCGCCCGGCTCACGCCTGCCCGGAAGGCCGCCGCCTCCACTCGGGAGTCTCGACCACCACCGCCGTGGAGTCCGGCTCGGACTCCACCTCGCCGTCGCCTCCTCCCGCAAGCAAGGCCCCTTGGCCCCTTTATAAGGCGAGCCACCCAGCCGCCTCCTCCTCATCGCCTTCGCGCCGCTAAGCAAAGAAGAAGAGCTAGCTAGCGGCCGTCGTTACTGTTCGTGTGGCCGACGCCGCCCACCATCACGCCGAGTGTCGCTACCGCCCACCTCGCGCACTGTCACGCCTTTTAGCCGCAACCACCGCTGTCCGGATTCGCCGCCGGTTTTCCGATGAAAACCGTCGAACCGGTAAAAACCAAGGAAACCCCGCCCGTTTTTTTCTCTAATCTCGGTTTATTTTGTTAGATCGATTTATTTTTTTAGGGTTCGCTAGTTAGCTAACGTTCACCCAATCTTCTATGTTAACGAACGAATTCGTTCGTTAGCCTCTGTTAGCGGATGTTCGTTCGATAGATTTTTCTTTTTATATTATTTTCGGCCAGGGACCTATCCACAAATACTTTTATCACAGATTAGTCCCTGATCTTCAAACCCTCGTTACTTTTTACTCGTTTATCCAAATCCAGTGAAACCAACACCAAAATCTTCGTCTTGTTCCCCTCTTTGCAAATAATCAACTTGAACATGGTTTTGACAATTTAAAATTTGGTTTCAAGCAGATTTGATTTTGAATTTAGTTTGATCGTAGTTTGAGTTTCGTAGCTCCAATTTAATTGATTCTTTTTGCAAATCGAAGCTCTTCACTTGACTTTCAGTTTGGATCTTTTATTTTGGGTTTTAACTTTGCATCTTATGCTTGAGTGCTTATGTATGCTATTGTTTGTTTACGATAGAGTTTTCGGAGTGTGAAGCGTGCTACTACGAGTCACTAGGGTTTTCAGATCGTCAGCAAGGCAAGTAACACTTTGATCATATCCATTTATTACCCAGTTTTTATGCGTTAGTTTCAACCCTTAAACATTGCATGAGTAGATTTGATTAACATGTGGGTATTGGGAAGTAGTTGATGAGGTAGGAACCTATTACCATTGATCACCCCGGGATTATACGTTATTCTATTATTGCTTAGCCATGCTCGTAGACGTGGATTGGTATGTGAGATTCATGAAAGTCGCGAGAGTTATATTAACTAAGGGAAACTTAAGGTGGCTACTTAAATACACATCTGGGTGGAATGATTGGGGCACCCTGGAGCACCCAGTGGTTTGCCCGGGCACCTGGAGAACCCAGTGCTTGCCCAAGGGAATCCCGGCAAATGCAGATGTGATCACCCTATGGAATGCCACCCAAGCTCAAAGGGATCATAAGATTATTCATGCTAGAAACTTCCGTGTGCAGCCACAAGCCATTATGGGCTCTGGCATAGTTGAGTATGTTGTGTGACCTCTTTCAGTGGTAGGCTAGCAGATGTAGGGAAAAGTAGGTGGTACTGTCTACCAAGAGTAAAGAGTTAATGCTTCTGAAAGGTTGTGTTTCGGTCATCCGTTTCTCAAACACCATGTAGTGCGAGAAATCCAACTGAGGAGATCGAGTCTTGTGGGGAAAAGTTCACAAACCTCTGCAAAGTGTACAAACTAATCATGGTTAGCCGTGTCCCCGGTTATGGACATCTTGAGTATCTGGTACTTGAATTATTGATTTGATCTCATCGCTTTACTTAATTAATTTGTTGAGTTATAATTATTATTTTGGGATTGAGTTGGACGAACCTTCTCAATAATTTCAACAAACTTTGTAGTTATGTAAAATATATTCCTTTGTTGTAGGGAAAAATTTGCTTTATGCAAATGATAACCGTAGAGCCTCCACCAGCCATATATACATGTAGTGATAGATGTTATTTGTTCATTGCTCTATAGTGTTATCTTGCCAGCATATTCCATGTGCTGACATACATAGGCTGCAACGTATTATATTGCAGAGTTTTCAGACAAAGAGTAAGGTGCACTAGGTCGTTGTCATGCACTCAGTTTTGCCGTGGAGTTGGATCGACTCTTCTACCTTCGAAGCTTCCGTTGTTATCTTATTTAGATGGCCTTCAGCCATATTATTGTAATAAGTTCTCTTTGAGACATTTGATGTAATAAGTGTGTGATTGAACTCTGTTATTAATCCTCGAATACTGTGTGTGTCAGCAATACCGATCTAGGGATGACACTTAAGCATAGAGACTTGACCGTCTGAGGTCGGGTCGCTACAATGAAATTGATGATACGAAATTGCCCCACTCATGGTTTTAATTTGTCGATGATTATACAATTTTTTTATGCTAGATTGAATTTTGCTTCTAGAAATCTTTTAGATTCGGCCGCAGGAGGCACTTTTATGGAAATTACTTTAGGAGAGCCTACTAAACTCCTAGATAATATTATGGTTAATTATTCTCAATGGCATACTGAAAGATCTTCCACTAGTAAAAAAGTGCATGCGATTGAAGAGATTAATGTTTTGAGTGGAAAGATGGACTAGCTTATGAAATTATTTGCTAGCAAGAGTGCTCCTATTTATCCTAATGATATGCCTTTGTATACTTTGATTTAAAAAAAAATGAATCGATGGATGTGAATTTTTTTGGTAGGAACAATCTTGGTAATAACGCGTATAGAGGTAATTTTAATCTTAGGTCGTTTCCTAGTAATTCATCTAATAATTATGGTAATTCCTACAACAATTCTTATGGAAATTATAATAAGATGCCCTCTGATTTTGAGAATAGTGTTAAAGAATTTATAAGTTTGCAAGAGAATTTCAATGCTTTGATTGAAGAAAAATTGCTTAAGATTTGGCTAGGAATGTGGATATAATTTCTCTTGATGTTGATTCTTTGAAACTTAGATCTATTCCACCTAAGCATGGTATCAATGAGTCTCTCAAAGCCATGAGAATTTCCATTGATGAGTGCAAAGAAATAACCGCTAAGATGCGTGCTAAAAAGGGTTGGTTTATAAAAGCGTGTTCTTCTAGTTTCCATGAAAATAGTGACGAAGATCTTAAAGTGATTGATGTGACTCCTATTGAATCTTTGTTTTCCAATGTAAATCTTGATAAAGATGGGACTGCAGATGAGTCAACTTTAGTTAGAAGGCGTCCCAGTTATTCAGAGTTTTTAGATCTTGATGCAAAAATCGATAAAAGTGGGATTGGAGAGGTCAAAAGTTTAAATAGCAATGAACCCACTCTTTTGCATTTCAAGGAATTTAATTATGATAATTGTTATTTAATAGATTGTATTTCCTTGTTGCAATCCATGTTGAATTCTCCTCATGCTTATAATCAAAACAAAGCTTTTACCAAACATATGTTGATGCTATGATGCAATCTTTTGAAGAAAAGCTTAAATTAGAAGTCTCTATTCCTAGAAAACTTTATGATGAGTGGGAACCTACTATTAAGATTAATATTAATGATTATGAATGCCATGCTTTGTGTGATTTGGGTGATAGTGTTTCCATGATTCCAAAAACTTTATGTGATGTGTTAGGTTTCCGTGAATTTGATGATTGTTCCTTAAATTTGCATCCTGCGGAATCCACTATTAAGAAACCTATGGGAAGTATGTTATTATTGTTGAAAATAGGAATTATGTGCCCGTAGATTTCATTGTTCTTGATATAGATTGCAATCCTACATGTCCTACTATTCTTGGTAGACCTTTCCTTAGAACGATTGGTGCAATATTGATATGAAAAAAGGAAACATTAGATTTCCATTTCCATTAAGGAAAGGCGTGGAACACTTCCCTAGAAATAAAATTAAATTGCCTTATGAATCTATTATGAGAGCCACTTATGGATTGCATAACAAAGATGATAACACTTAGATCTATTCGTGTTTTATTCCTAGCTAAGGGCGTTAAAGAATAGCGCTTGTTGGGAGGCAACCCAATTTTTTTTCCTTTTTAGGTTCTGTTTTGCAATAAATATTTCATCTAGCCTCTGGTTAGATGTGGTTTTGTGTTTTAGTTAGTGTTTGTGCCAAGTAAGACCTTTGGGATAGCTTACGGTAATTGTTGATTTGATCTTGCTGAAAAAACATAAACTTATGTGCTCAGTCCCAGAATTCTGAATTTTTTACAGTCGATTGATATACAAATTGCTTAAGTTGTCTTAATTTGTCAGGATTTTTGGAGTTACATAAGTATGCGAACTATCCAGATTACTACAGACTGTTCTGTTTTTGACAGATTCTGTTTTTCGTGTGTTGTTTGCTTATTTTGATGCATCTATGGCTAGTATCGGGGGGTATGAACAATGAAAAAGTTGGAATACAGTAGATATTACAACAATATAAATAAATAATGAGTTCACAAAAGTACCAAAAGTGGTGACTTATTTTCTTATACTAAAGGAGCTTATGAGATTTTCTGTTGAGTTTTGTGTTGTGAAGTTTTCAAGTTTTGGGTAAGGATTTGATGGACTATGGAATAAGGAATGGCAAGAGCCTAAGCTTGGGGATGCCCAAAGCACCCCAAGATAATACTCAAGGATACCAAGAGCCTAAGCTTGGGTATGCCCCGGAAGGCATCCCCTCTTTCGTCTTCGTCTATCGGTAACTTTACTTGAGGCTATATTTTTATTCACCACATGATATCTGTTTTGATTGGAGCGTCTTGTATGATTTGAGTCTTTGCTTTTCAGTTTGCCACAATCATCCTTGCTTTACACACCTCTTTAGAGAGACATGCTTGAATCGTGATTTATTAGAATACTCTATGTGCTTCACTTATATCTTTTGAGCTAGGCAATTTTGCTCTAGTGCTTCACTTATATATTTTTAGAGCACGGCGGTGGTTTTATTTTATAGAAATCAATGAAATCCCGTACTTCACTTATATTATTTTGAGAGTCTTTAAAACAGCATGGTAATTTGCTTTGATTATAAAATTAGTCCTAATATGATAGGCATCCAAGAGGGATATAATAAAAACTTTCATATAAAGTGCATTGAATACAATGAGAAGTTTGATTTCTTATGATTGTTTTGAGATATGAAGATGGTGATATTAGAGTCATGCTAGTAAGTAGTTGTGAATTTGAAAAATACTTGTGTTAAGGTTTGTGAGTCCCGTAGCATGCACGTATGGTGAACCGTTATGTGACAAAATTGGAGCATCAGATGTTTTTTGATTGTCTTCCTTATGAGTGGCGGTCGAGGACGAGCGATGGTCTTTTCCTACCAATCTATCCCCCTAGGAGCATGCGCGTAGTAATTTGTTTCGATGACTAATAGATTTTTGCAATAAGTATGTGAGTTCTTTATTACTAATGTTGAGTCCATGGATTATACGCACTCTCACCTTGCCGCCATTGCTAGCCTCTCTTGTACCGTGCAACTTTTGCTGGTACCATACACCCACCTTATACCTTCCTTAAAACGGCCACCATACCTATCTATTATGGCATTTCCATAACCATTCCGAGATATATTGCCATGCAACTTTCCACCGTTCCGTTTACTATGACACACATCATCATTCTCATATTGCTTTGCATGATCATGTAGTTGACATCGTATTTGTGGAAAAGCCACCGTTCATCATTTTTTTATACATGTCGCTCTTGATTCACCGCACATCCCGATACACTACCGGAGGCATTCACATAGAGTCATATTTTGTTCTAGTATCGAGTTGTAATTTTTGAGTTGTAAGTAAATAGAAGTGTGATGATCTTCATTATTAGAGCATTGTCCCATGCGAGGAAAAAAGAGAAAAGGCCAAAAAAAAGAGAAGGCCCAAAAAAATGAGAGAAAAAGAGAGAAGGGACAATGTTACTATCCTTTTACCACACTCGTGCTTCAAAGTAGCACCATGATCTTCATGATAGAGAGTCTCCTATATTGTCACTTTCATATACTACTGTGAAGTTTTCATTATAGAACTTGGCTTGTATATTCCAACGATGGGCTTCCTTAAAATGCCCTAGGTCTTCATGAGCAAGCAAGTTGGATGCACACCTCGGGTGCCCCTGGACCGTCTCTTTGCTCTATAAATACCACAATATTCTAGAAACCCTAGAAGCGTCGATGAAATATTCATCCAGCCGCCGCAGAGTCCAGAACAACCAGATCCAATCTAGACACCATCACGAAGGGGTTCACCACTTCCATTGGTGCCTCTCCGATGATGCGTGAGTAGTTCTTTGTAGACCTTCGGGTTCGTAGTTAGTAGCTAGATGGCTTTCTCTCTCTCTCACTGGATTCTCAATACAATGGTCTCTTGGAGATCCATATGATGTAACTCTTTTGCGGTGTGTTTGTTGGGATCTGATGAACTTTGAGTTTATGACCAGTCATATCTTTTTATATCAATGAAAGTTATTTGAGTTTCTTTGATCTCTTATATGCATGATCTCTTATAGCCTCGTATTTCTTCTCTGATATTTGGGTTTTGTTTGGCCAACTTGATCTATTTATCTTGTAGTGGGAAGAGGTGGCCGGTAGTGGGTTCGATCTTACGATGCTTGATCCCAGTGACAGAAGGGGAAACGACACGTATGTATCGTTGCTACTAAGGATAAAAAGACGAGATCTATATCTACCGCCATATAGATAAACGGATATTGTCTACATCATGTCATCATTCTTATTGCATTACTCCGTTTTTCCATGAACTTAATACACTAGGTGCATGCTGGATAGCGGTCGATGTGTGGAGTAATAGTAGTAGATTCAGCCAGGAGTCGGTCTACTAATCTTGGACGTGATGCCTATGTAATGATCATTGCCTGGATATCATCATAACTATTTGAAGTTCTGTCAATTTCCCAACAGTAATTTGTTTACCCACCATTTGCTATTTTTCTTGAGAGAAGCCACTAATGAAACCTACGGCCCCCGGGTCTTCTTTCTCATATATTTGCCTTGCGATCTACTTTTCCTTTGCATTTTTATTCAGATCTATTAAACCAAAAAATACAAAAAATACCTTGCTTCACTTTATTTATTTGCGATCTATTGTTTCAATCTACTACAATTTACCTCACGTCCGCTTGCCAATTTCTGGCGCCGTTACCCGGAAGGGATTGACAACCCCTTTAACACGTCGGGTTGCGAGGTGTTATTATTTGTGTGCAGGTGTTGTTTACGTTGTGTTGCTTGGTTCTCCTACTGGTTCGATACCTTGGTTTCATAACTGAGGGAAATACTCTATCATCGCTATGCTACATCATCCCTCCCTCTCCGGGGAAATACCGACGTAGTTCTAGCTACCATCAAGGAGAATTTATGGCGCCGTTGCCGGGGAGGATCTTCAACATAACCAGGTTCCTAATCACAAATCTCATCTCCTTGAAATTTACATTATTTTCCATTTGCCTCTCGTTTTCCTCTCCCCCACTTCACAAAAATTTGCCGTTTTATTCGCCTTTGTTTTTCTGTTCGCCGTTCTCTTGCCTTCAAGTCTCGGTGGCTAGCGTCCCTACTCCTCCTTTGTCACCAGATTTTGAAGTCTTGTACTTCAAGAAAAGACAAGGAGAAAATTTATAAGATGTCTGGTATAGGATTATGAAATCATATCGTATTTCCAACTTAAAGGGGTACATCAGGGTTTTGCTTTGTAATTTTTACATAGGATTAGCTTTGCATCATAGACAACTTCTTGATTTTGCCGCTAAAGGAATTTTTATTGAACTTGATGCCAATGTTGCCTATGAAATCTTAGAGGGAATTTTGGGAATTCCTCCTCAAAGAAGGGTTTTCATTTTACCCCCGAGGGAGCTCAAATGCTAGACAAACTGGGTGATTTGCATAAACATATGGTTGAAATACAGAAATATAATGAACCCCTCAAACACCTCAATGGTAGCATCAATCGCATCAATACCCTGATTACTCTTTGCAACAAGCGATTGGATATTTTGGATCTTAAGATGGTTTATTTTCCGGAGAATTTAGGGAAGCGTAAAGAGCCTCCCGGGTTTCAGAAAACCCTCACAAAAATTGCCAAAACTTCGGAAGATTACAAAACTTAGATCCTTGCTTTATGCCTAGCTAAGGGCGTAAAACTATAGCGCTTGTTGGGAGGCAACCCAATGAAAAAATTTATTTTTGCCTTTTGCTTTTTGCTTTATGTTCTTGAGTGTTAACACAATTATTCTACTGTTATGATTGTGTTTTTTGTGTTTTAATTAGTGTTTGTGCCAAGTAAACCCTATAGGATCTAATTGGGTGATAGGTGTTTGATCTTGCTGAAAAAGACAGAAACTTTGCGCTCACGAAAATAATTTTCGTAAATCACAGAAAAGAGTTTTTGCTCTGATTCTTTTTGCATAAGAATAATATACAATTTACGCTGGTCTTCCTATTTTGGTAGAAGTTTTGGAGTTCCATAAGTATTCGTTTAAATCAGATTTCTACAGACTGTTCTGTTTTGACAGATTCTGTTTTCTTTGTGTTGTGTGCTTATTTCGATGGCTCTATGGTTTTCTTTGATGATTTTTTGCCATACAAAAGTTGGAATACAGCATATATAATACAGAAAGAAAATATGAATTGGTTTTATACAACACTTATAGTAGTGATTTATTTTCTTACACTAACGGATCTCACGAAGGTTTTGTTGAGTTTTGTGTGATTGAAGTTTTCAAGTTTTGGGTTATCTTACGATGGATGAAGGAAGGATGTAAGAGCCTAAGCTTCGGGATGCCCCGGCATCCCGATCTATTATCCAAAAATGAGCAACCAACTAAGCTTGGGGATGCCCCCGAGTGGCATCCCCGCTTTCTTCCAACAACTATCGATATTTTACTCGAGGCTATTTTTTTTATTCGTCGCATGATATATGTGTTTTGCTTGGAGCGTCTTGTCTGATATGTGTCTTTGCTTGTTTTATTTTGTGTTTTAAGTCATCAATCCTTGCTGGACACACCTATTTGAGAGAGCCAAAATTATATTATGACTTGTTAGAATTGCTCTCTATGCTTCACTTAAATCTTTTATGAGCTAGGACTTGCTCTAGTGCTTCACTTATATCTTTCTGAGCACGGTGTGCTTTGTTATTTTTGAAGAAATGCTCTCTTTATTCACTTAGATTTATTTGAGAGTTAGTAAATTTTTGAATAAATCCTCTCTTGCTTCACTTAAATAATTTTGAGAGAAATAAAATTTGTTATGCTCATGATATTCACTTATATTTGTTTGAGCTTATGAAAAGCAACACATGAAAATCGGTACCAAAGTGATAGATATGCAAGAAGGGTAAAGTAAAAGAAAATTTCATGAAGATCATTGGACAAAATAAACTTGATTCTTAGTAATAGTTTTGAGATATGATGATGTGCTATGTGAGTTATGTTGATGAGTAATTGTGCTCTAGTAAGAATATTGGTGTTAAGCTTTGTGATTCCCTATGTATGCACGAAAGTCAATAATCATGCAATGAAAATAATATCCTACTTGTGGTGCATTATTAGGTGTTAATTATGCTTAATGCTTGCTTATGAGATTATTCATTTCTTGGTTGGTCGCTTCCCAATCTTTTGCTAGCCTTCATTTTGCACTAAGTATGACCTCTACTTGTGCATCCAAAATCCTTCAAACCAGTTTTGCCACATGAGTCCACTATATCTACCTATTTATGTATTCTTTTGCCGTTCTAAGCAAATTTGCATGTGCCATCTCTAATTTTCAAAATAAACTTCTCTTTTGTGTGTTTGTTTAGCTCATGAACGGTAACGGGTGGCTAATATTTTCCATGCTAGATGTGTTATTCTCAAGATGAGTGTTTATTCACTTGTCATTGCACGAGAGTAAGGGAAGGGTTTTAGGGATGCCCAGTCCCGAAATGCAAAAAAAAATTTTACTTTATGTTGTCAAATAATAAATTCCTTGGAAAGTGTTGGTATGGAGGGCAACCATGGATACGGCTAGCCATGGAAAGTGAAGGAATGGTGGAAAAAGTAATAAACTTTATTTTCTATTTGGGAACCGCCTATGGCATATCTAGCATGGAAAGTGTTCGAAACTCTAAGTTGTTTTCGTTGGTGGGATGGATACACCTCCCAAAATGTTTGTCTCTCAAATAAATTCACTTTAAACTCTGGCACCTCTACAAATCCCTACTTCCCTCTGCGAAGGGCCTTTCTTTTACTTCATGCAATTTTTTATTTTGAAATTGAGTCTCCATCTTCTCTCATAAAAATTACCAAGTAGGAGGCAATATGATCGTGCTCAAGTATTGGGTGTAGTTAATATTCGAGTGTGTTTCATGAATGGATCAATGTTTGAGCATGATGGGCTAGGGATAACTTATTTTAGCGTTGATATTTTGAAAGACATGGTTGCTTGTTGATATGCTTGAGTATCAAAATTATTATGTCAAAACTAGACTATTGCTTTGAATCACATAAAAGTCCAAATGTCCATGCTATAAAGAAAAGAATATGATATAACTTGACGAACAGCACTCCACATCAAAAATTCTGTTTTTATCACTTACCTACTCGAGGACGAGTAGGAGTTAAGCTTGGGGATGCTGATACGTCTCCAATGTATCTATAATTTTTGATTGTTCCATGCTGTTTTATTATCAATCTTGGATGTTTTATAATCATTTTATACTCATTTTATATCATTTTTGGTACTAACCTATTGACATAGTGCCAAGTGCCACTTGTCGCTTTTTTTCCATGTTTTTTACATCGCAGAAATCAATATCGATGAAGTCCAAATGCCATGAAACTCCATGATGATTTTTATGGGCGGAAAGGAAGGCAATGGGCCCTGTTGCGGTGGGGTGCCCGAGGGGGCACAACCCACCGAGCGCGCTGGAGGCCAGTGCGCCTCGGTGAGTTGTGCCCACCTCAGGTGCCCCCCGGACCGCCTCTTTGCACTATAAATACCACAATATTTCAGAAACCCTGGAAGCATCGACGAAATATTCATCTAGCCGCCGCAGAGTCCAGAACCACCAGATCCAATCTAGACACCATCACGGAGGGGTTCACCACTTCCATTGGTGCCTCTCCGATGATGCGTGGGTAGTTCTTTTTAGACCTTTGGGTCCGTAGTTAGTAGCTACATGGCTTTCTCTCTCTCTCGCTGGATTCTCAATACAATGGTCTCTTGTAGATCCATATGATGTAACTCTTTTGCGGTGTGTTTGTTGGGATCTGATGAACTTTGAGTTTATGATCAGTCATATCTTTTTATATCCATGAAAGTTATTTGAGTTTCTTTGATCTCTTATATGCATGATATCTTATAGCCTCGTATTTCTTCTCTGATATTTGGGTTTTGTTTGGCCGACTTGATCTATTTAACTTGCAATGGGAAGAGGTGCCCAGTAGTGGGTTCGATCTTACGGTGCTCTATCCCAGTGACAGAAGGGGAAACGACATGTATGTATCATTGCTACTAAGGATAAAAAGACGAGATCTATATCTACCGCCATATAGATAAACGGATCTTGTCTACATCATGTCATTGTTCTTATTGCATTACTCGTTTTTCCATGAACTTAATACACTAGATGCATGCTGGATAGCGGTCAATGTGTGGAGTAATAGTAGTAGATGCAGGCAGGAGCCGGTCTACTAATCTTGGACATGATGCCTATGTAATGATCATTTCCTGGATATCGTCATAATTATTTGAAGTTCTGTCAATTGCCCAATAGTAATTTGTTTACCAATCGTTTGCTATTTTTCTCGAGAGAAGCCACTAGTGAAACCTACGGCCCCCGGGTCTTCTTTCTCATATATTTGCCTTGCGATCTACTTTTCCTTTGCATTTTTATTCAGATCTATTAAACCAAAAAAAATACAAAAATACCTTGCTGCACTTTATTTATTTGCAGTCTATTGTTTCAATCTACTAAAATTTACCTCACGTCCGCTTGCCAATTTCTGGCGCCGTTACCCGAAAGGGATTGACAACCCCTTTAACACGTCGGGTTGCGAGGTGTTGTTATTTGTGTGCAGGTGTTGTTTACATTGTGTTGCTTGGTTCTCCTACTAGTTCGATACCTTGCTTTCATAACTGAGAGAAATACTCTACTGTCGCTGTGCTACATCATCCCTCCCTCTCCGGGGAAATACCGACGTAGGTCTAGCTACCATCATATATTCTCAAATATCCCAAAACCTACCAGGGGAGCCATGAAACCACTTTTCCACTGCCGCAACCTTCTGTACCCGTGAGATCATATCACGGAGGGCTTCTACATCAACACCATTGCCTCTCCAATGAAGCGTGAGTAGTTTACCATAGACATGTGGGTCCATAGCTAGTAGCTAGATGGCTTCTTCTCTCTCTTTGATTCTCAATACAAATTTCTCCTCGATGTTCTTGGAGATCTATTCGATGTAATACTCTTTTGCGGTGTGTTTTCCGAGATCCGATGAATTGTGGTTTTATGATCAACTTATCTATGAATATTATTTGAATCTCCTCTGAATTCTTTTATGCATGATTTGATATGTTTGCAAGTCTCTTCGAACTATCGATTTGGTTTGGCCAACTAGATTTGTTTTTCTTGCAATGGGAGAAGTGCTTAGCTTTGGGTTCAATCTTGCGGTGCTCGATCCTAGTGACAGAAGGGGAACCGGCACGTATTGTATTGTTTCCAACAAGGATAAAAAGATGGGGTTTTCATCATATTGCTTGAGTTAATTCCTCTACATCATGTCATCATGCTTAAAGCGTTACTCCGTTCGTTATGAACTTAATACTCTAGATGCATGCTGGATAGCGGTTGATGTGTGGAGTAATAGTAGTAGATGCAGGCAGGAGTCGGTCTACTTGACATGGACGTGATGCCTATGTTCATGATCATTGCCTAAGATATCGTCATAACTTTGCACTTTTCTATCAATTGCTTGGCAGTAATTTGTTCACCCACCATAATATTTTCTACCTTGAGAGAAGCCTCTAGTGAAACCTATGCCCCCCGGGTCTACTTTCCATTATATAAGTTTCTGATCTACAATTTTAGTTTCCTATTTACTTTCTTTGCAATCTTTTACTTTCCGTTTCATAAACCAAAAATACCAAAAATATTACTTTACCGTTTATCCATGTATATCAGATCTCACTTTGCAAAAAACCGTGAAGGGATTGACAACCCCTTTGTCGCATTGGGTGCAAGTTGGTGTTTGTTTGTGCACGTATTCGGTGGCTTGTGTGTTGTCTCCTACTGGATTGATACCTTGGTTCTCAAAATCTGAGGGAAATACTTACTCTACTTTGCTGCATCACCCTTTCCTCTTCAAGGGAAAAACCAACGCAAGCTCAAGAGGTAGCAACATCATATACAACTCTCCTTTAAGAAATCCATTAAGGAATGCAGTTTTGACTTCCATTTGCCATATTTCATAATTATAAAATGCGGCAATTGCTAACATGATTCGAACTAACTTAAGCATCGCTATGGGTGAGAAGGTATCATCGTAGTCAACCCCTTGAACTTGTCGAAAACCTTTTGCGACAAGTCGAGCTTTATAGATGGTGACATTGCCATCAGTGTCCGTGTTCTTCTTGAAGATCCATTTATTCTCTATGGCTTGCCCATCATCGGGCAAGTCCACCAAAGTCCACACTTTGTTCTCATACATGGATCCTATCTCAGATTGCATGGCCTCAAGCCATCTGTCGAAATCTGGGCTCATCATAGCTTCTTTATAGTTCGTAGGTTCATCATGGTCTAATAACATAACTTCCAGAACAGGATTACCTTACCACACTCTGGTGCGGATCATGCTCTGGTTGTCCTACGAGGTTCAGTAGCAACTTGATCTGAAGTTTCATGATCATTATCATTTGCTTCCTCTCTAGTTGGTGTAGGCATCACGGGAACGGGTTTCTCTGATGTGCTACTTTCCAATTCGAGAGAAGGTAAGATTATCACATCAAGTTCTACTTTCCTCCCATTCACTTCTTTCGAGAGAAACTCCTTCTCTAGAAAGGTTTCATTCTTGGCAACAAAGATCTTGCCTTCAGATTTATGGTAAAGGTGTACCCAATTGTTTCCTTAGGGTATCCTATGAAGACACACTTCTCCGATTCGGGTTCGAGCTTATCAGGCCGAAGCCTTTTGACATAAGTGCCGCAACCCCGAACTTTAAGAAACGACAGCTTAGGTTTCTTGCCAAACCACAGTTCATACAGTGTCGTCTCATCGGATTTAGACGGTGCCCTATTTAACGTGAATGCGACTGTCTCTAATGCATAATCCCAAAATTATAGTGGTACATCAGTAAGAGACATCATAGATCACACCATATCTAGTAAAGTACAGTTACGACGTTCGGACACACCATCACGTTCTGGTGTTCCAGGTGGCGTGAGTTGTGAAACGATTCCACATTGTTTTAAATGAAGGCCAAACTCGTAACTCAAATATTTGCGTCCATGATCAGATCATAGAAACTTTATTTTCTTGATACGATGATTCTCCACTTCACTATGAGAATCTTTGAACTTTTCAAATGTTTCAGACTTGTGTTTCATTAAGTAGATATACCCATATCTACTCAAATCATCCGCGAAGGTCAGCAAATAACGATACTCGCCGCGTGCCTCAACACTCATCGGACCGCATACATCAGTATGTATTATTTCCAATAAGTCATTAGCTCGCTCTATTGTTCCGGAGAACGGAGTTTTAGTCATCTTGCCCATGAGGCATGGTTCGCAAGTATCAAATGATTCATAATCAAGTGATTCCAAAAGTCCATCCGCATGGAGTTTCTTCATGCGATTTACACCAATATGATCTAAACGACAGTGCCATAAGTATGTTGCACTATCATTATCAACTTTGCATCTTTTGGCATCAATATTATGTGTATCACTATGATCGAGATTCAATAAACCATTCATATTGGGTGTATGACCATAGAAGGTTTTATTCATGTAAACAGAACAAAAACTCTTCTTCGACTTAAATGAATAACCGTATTGCAAAAACATGATCTAATCATATTTATGCTCAACGCAGACACCAAATAACATTTATTTAGGTTCAACACTAATCCCGAAGGTAGAGGGAGTGTGTGATGGTGATCGTATCAACCTTGGAATCACTTACAACACACATCGTCACCTTGTCCTTAACTAGTCTCTGTTTATTCTGCAACTCCTATTTTGAGTTACTAATATTAGTAGTTGAACCGATATCAAATACCCAGGGGTTACTACGAACACTAGTAAGGTACACATCAATAACATGTATACCAGATATACCTTTGTTCACTTTGCCATGCTTCTTTTCCGCGAAGTATTTGGGGTAGTTCCGCTTCTAGTGATCATTCCCTTTGTATTAGAAGCACTCAGTTTCAGGCTTAGGTCCAGCTCTGGGCTTCTTCACGGGAGTGGCAACTTGCTTGCCATCCTTCTTGAAGTTCATTTTCTTTCGCTTGCCCTTTTTCTTGAATCTAGTGGTCTTGTTAACCATCAACATTTGATGCTCTTTCTTGATTTCTACCTTCGCCGATTTTAGCATCGCGAAGAGCTCGGGAGTCGTTTTCGTCATCCCTTGCATATTATGGTTCATCACGAAGTTCTAGTATCTTGGTGATAGTGACTAGAGAACTCTGTCAATCAGTATCTTATCTGGAAGATTAACTCCCACTTGATTCAAGCGATTGTAGTACCCAAACATTCTGAGCACATGCTCACTAGCTGAGCTATTCTCCTCCATCTTGTAGGCAAAGTACTTGTCAGAGGTCTCATACATCTTGACATGGGCATGAGTCTGAAATACCAATTTCAGCTCTTGGAACATCTCATATGCTCCATGGCGTTCAAAACGTTTTTGAAGTCCTGGTTCTAAGCCGTAAAGCATGGCGCACTAAACTATTAAGTAGTCATGATATCGAGCTTGCCAAACGTTCATAACGTCTGCATCTGCTCCTGCAATAGGTCTGTCACCTAGCGGTGCATCAAGGACATAATTCTTCTGTGCAGCAATGAGGATAATCCTTAGATCACGGACCTAGACCGCATCATTGCTACCATCATCTTTCGACTTATTTTTCTCTATGAACATATCAGAAATAGGGGAGCTATATTGCGAGCTATTGATCTACAACATAGATATGCAAAAACTATTAAGACTAAGTTCATGATAAATTTAAGTTCAATTAATCAAATTACTAATGAACTCTCACTTAAATTAACATCCCTCAAGTTATTTAAGTGGTACATGATCCAAATCAACTAACCCATGTTCGTTCATCACGTGAGATGGGGTAGTCATCAATGATGAACATCTCTATGTTGATCATATCTACTATATGACTCATGTTCGACCTTTCGGTCTCCAGTGTTCCGAGACGATGTCTGTGCATGCTAGGCTCGTCAATTTTAACCCAAGTATTCTGCGTGTGTAAATCTGGCTTACACCCATTGTATGTGAACGTAGAGTCTATCACACCCGATCATCACGAGGTGTCTCAAAATGACGAACTGTAGCAACGGTGCATACTCAGGGAGAAACTTTTACCTTGAAATTTAGTGAAGGGATCATCTTATAATGCTACAACCGTTCTAAGCAAAATAAGATGCATAAAAGATAAACATCACATGCAATCAAAATATGTGGCATGATATGGCCATCATCATCTTGTGCTTTTGATCTCCATCTCCAAAGCAACATCATGATCTCCATCGTCACTGGCTCGACACCTTGATCTCCATCGTTGCGTCGTGGTCGTCTCGCCAACTATTGCTTCTACAACTATTGCTAACTCATAGCGATAAAGTAAAGCAATTACATGGTGTATGCATTTCATACATTAAAGGGACAACCATAAGGCTCCCGCTGGTTGCCAGATATCTTACAAAACATGATCATATCATACAATAATGTATATCTCATCATGGATTGACCATATCACATCACAACATACCCTGCAAAAACAAGTTAGACGCCCTCTACTTTGTTGTTGCAAGTTTTACGTGGCTGCTACGGGCTTTTAGCAAGAACCGTTCTTACCTACGCATAAAACCACAACAGTGATTCATCAAGTTTGCTGTTTTAACCTTCTTCAAGGACCGGCCACAGTCAAATTTGATTCAACTAAAGTAGGAGAAACAGCCACCCGCTAGCCACCTTTATGCAAAACTAGATGCATGTCAGTCAGTGGAACCGGTCTCATGTGCGTGGACATGTAAGGTTGGTCCGGGCCGCTTCATCCCACAATGCAACCGAATCAAAATAAGACGATGGTGGTAAGCAGTATGACTATCACCACCCACAACTCTTTGTGTTCTACTTGTGCATATCATCTACCCATAGACCTGGCTCATGATGCCACTGTTGGGAATCCTTGCAAGGAAAACAAAAAAAATTCTACGCACACGCAATGATCTATCCATGGAGATGCATAGCAACGAGGGGGAGAGTGTGTCTACGTACCCTTGTAGACCGTTAGCGGAATCGTTTCACAACGCGGTTGATGTAGTCGAACTTCTTTGCGCTTCAACCGATCAAGTACCGAACGCACGACACCTCCGCGTTCTGCACACGTTCAGCTCGGTGACGTCCCTCGCCTTCTAGATCCAGCGAGACGTCGAGGTAGTAGATGAGTTCTGTCAGCACGACGGCGTGATGACGGTGATGGTAAAGTGATCTCCGCAGGTCTTCGCCTAAGCACTACGAAAATATGACCGGGGTGTAAACGGTGGAGGGGGGCACCACACATGGCTAGGCAATTGTCTGTTGTGTGCTAGGCGCCCCCCTCCCACATATATATAGGTGGGAGGAAGGGAGGAGCAGCCATAGGAGGCGCCCAAGTAGGAGGAATCCTACTTGGAGTCCCTCCCAAGTCGTGCCCCCTCCCATATATAATCGAGGGAGAAGGAAAGAGGGGGGGGGGAGGGGAGGAAGTGGGAATCCTAATCCACACCTTCCTTTCCCTTCTCCCCTTTCCTTCCCCTCCTTAGGCCGACCCATATGGGGGGCGCACAAGCCCCTTGTGGCTGGTGTGTTTCCCCTCTTTTCCCATAAGGCCCATATCTTTTGACGGTGGTGCCCGGAACCCCTTCCGGTGACCCGATAAGTACTCGATACCCTCTGAAACACTTCCGGTCCGAATACTATCATCCTATATATCAATCTTTACCTCTCGACCATTTCGAGACTCCTCGTCATGTCCGTGATATCATCCGGGACTCCGAACAACATTCGTTCACCAAACCACATAACTCATTTAATACTATATATCGTCATCGAACGTTAAGCGTGCGGACCCTACGGGTTCGAGAACTATGTAGACATGACCGAGACACCTCTCCAGTCAATAACCAATAGCGGAACCTAGATGCTCATATTGGCTCCTACATATTCTACGAAGATCTTTATTGGTCGAACCGTTATGACAACATACGTAATTCCCTTTGTCCATCGGATGTTAATTGCCCGAGATTCGATCGTCGGTATCTTCATACCTGTTCAATCTCGTTACCGGCAAGTCTCTTTACTCGTTCCGTAATACATTACCTCGTGACTAACTCCTTAGTCGTTTGCTTGCAAGCTTATGATGTGTATTACCGAGAGGGCCTAGAGATACCTCTCGATACTCGGAGTGACAAATCCTAATCTCGATCTATGCCAACTCAACAAACACCTTCGGAGATACCTGTAGAGCATCTTTATGATCACCCAGTTATGTTGTGACGTTTGATAGAACACAAGGTATTCCTCCGGTATCCGGGAGTTGCATAATCTCATAGTCGAAGGAATATGTATTTGACATGAAGAAAGCAATAGCAATAAAATAGAACGATCATTATGCTAAGCTAACAGATGGGTCTTGTCTATCACATCATTCTCCTAATGATGTGATCCCATTATCAAATGACAACACATGTCTATGATTAGGAAATCTTAACCATCGTTGATCAGCGAGCTAGTCTAGTAGAGGCTTACTAGGGACACGGTATTTGCTTATGTATTCACACATGTATTTAAGTTTCCGATCAATACAACTCTAGCATGAATAATAAACCTTTATCATGAATAAGGAAATATAAAATAACAACTTTATTATTGCCTCTAGGGCATATTTCCTTCATTTACTAGTCATCGTCGAAGAAGAACTTCACGTAGAATGTTCCACGCTCTTAGCACAAAGCTTTACCTAACCTGGCTGAGGTTGTTGTGGTATCTGCGAGCTTTTTGGACTCGGCAAGTCTCATTACCAAGGGTGCCAAGACTAACAATACTCATAGGTTGGAATTTGAAGTGTTGAGATTGCAGCAAACAGCTAAGCAATGTAAAACAACTATTCCTACGAATACTGGAATAAGATAAGATCAACCTACGCAAAAGGGGTCGCAAACTAATTGATCAAGAAGTGATCCTGAACACCTCACTACAAATCATTTATAACCCCACCGTGTCGTCTTTTTGCTTACATACCCATAAGAAGAAAGAATCGCTGTACGCACACGTTTGAGTAAGTTTTTGTTATTAGTTGAAATTGTCTATGCCTGACATTGTAAATGTCCAAGTCGTCTGTAACCGCAGACACGACTTTTCAAAAGATTTAAACCTGTAGGGGTGCTCCTGTTGTGCATTATATATTCCTCATGCATAACCCGTTCCTCCAAGTTCAAGCCCATGAAAGCCACCGTGTAAGAACACACTACGTTCCAAGAGTTCGGAGTTAACAATTTTCTCTAGCTAATGTCAAACTGATCTAGAAGACCTCCCGATGGGTCGACATCCGGATCAGAGCCGAACGTATCTCTATATCTGGTCCTCGCCGGATGGGAAAGCTTACGGCTAGCCAAGGCCAGTTTCTCAAGGGTGCCTCCTCACACTGCCTGTTGCGGACCAACGCTTTTCTCGGGAGTTGGCCCAAATTATTTTGAAAATATCTCCAGGGGGCGACCCTCCATGCAAGTTTTATGTTTGCAAATTTTAGTACCCATGTTGGGCCTTGTGAAAGAATTCAACGCTAGATAAAGGAGCTCAAGGGGATGAAAAAAAACATAACACCCCACGCACGGTAAGATGCACTTATCAATGAAGATAATAGCCAGAATTATGAAAACTAGGGTTGACCAGAGTAGAATAAATCACCGGGGCATAGGCCTGAGCCTTCCACCCTTAGTCAGGTATATAGTCAAGTTTAACAATTAAGCTTGATAATAATGATAAGCCAAAGATATCCATGTTGTCACATGAAAACCCTGCACCTGCAACTAGCAACGCAATAAGAGGGGCTAAGCAACGCAATAAGAGGGGCTGGGCAACCCCACATACTGGACATGGGTTGAAATCCTAGAAGATCACATGCAACCCCACATAAATAACACTCCCAATTACAGTTGGTGCAAATTACATAGTGCTACATTGAATGAGTAATGCAACTGCTGGCAATTACAGTAGCTGCCAACTATTAGGAAGTTAATATGGTACCAGCTTAGCAGAGGAACTCAAATTGATAGTGCTCTCAGGGATTACAACATCAAAACAGCAAACAATCTCAAAATTACATACAATTCATCGAGTGACAAATAGGAGGAAGAAAAAGAAAGATACATACAGATATTTCTTCTCACCTACCTTACAGAATATAACAACCATGATAAGCTTAAAAAACAACCATACATGGTAATTAACTACAATGCAGAGCCTGTACAACTTATCATAAACAACAGCTGCTGGACTCTAAAAAAACAATCATCATGTCATCAAATAACAGACATGCAATCAATCTCTGTCTTTACGATGTAAATAGTTGGCTCCCAAGGGTGATGATGGCGGTTCCGTCGCCCATAATCGTTGTTAGAGACATCTCCGTCTCGAGAATACGGTCTAGTTCAGCCGCAACCAGCCTCATCTTTGGCCGCCTTCTGGAGGATGGGTTCAGACACTGGAAAGCAAGCCCAACAAATTCTTTCATACCTTCTGTCGTGAAACCGCCACCTAACCTTGGGTCAATCAGTTCATTTGAATTGAAATGTGCTTCCAGCTTTAAAAAAGACAAGAAAATGCCTGTCAGTGGGATGTTAGGATATACTGTCTAATCAAATGGTGCACAAGCAACATCGATTCTCTTTATAATTGTTTTGACGACTTTTCTTATAAAAGTTATATCTCAATCAAGGTAGGAAAATGCATATCAAACGTCATGGACTACTATTTAATACTCCCTCTGTCCCATAATATAAGAGCGTTTTTGACACTAATATAACATAAAAAACGCTCTTATATTATGGGACGGAGGGAGTATAAAATGAAGAAGAATTCAAGCAATCTTACTGAATGTGACATATATGTTTCATCATAGCAAAAGGAGTGAAACTGTTTCTAGACAGATATTTTCAAGCTGTTAGTGAGTTGGCAAAATCTATGCTCCATTGCTTTAGCAAGGCAACATAGTTAGCATTTTGTCAATGTGCACACAACCTGATCATAGGTTTATCATTGGAACAGTGAATCAAAGATCCCATCCTTTCTCCTAACAAAAAAGGCAGCAGAAGGTTCACAAAATCATAGGTAGTCTGACAACTTGCTAAAAAATCATAGGCAGTCATTTTGCTTGCTGAAGACTTCTTTCAGAGAGCCAGTAAAAGTTCATAGCATTCTCTCTAGCAGCTTACAGCTACATGCCAAAGGAAATTACCCAGTGGGCCAGAGATTCTCTGGATTCTGGAGGTTGCAAGCTAGCAGCTTCTCTGCCAGTAATTAGCTCCAAAAGAAACACTCCAAAGCTGTAGACGCGTCGCTGCTTTCAGAAAACTGCGTCACCGATTGTGCTCTAAGAACAAACATGCACAATGCGTTATGAGTCACAAGGATTATTACAGAGAGGATTAGACGGATCATCCCACAATTGAAAGACACAATAACAACACAACTAGATGACATTTTTCCTAAAAATGAAACTGAATGATACATTTCGTGCACAAGCTTTTCGAACACATCGATCTCCAATGGGGACATGGTGGTCTACATATTTGTTGTCTGGTCTGAAAAATAGAAGATAAAAGGATACGGTACTTGAACTTACTCGGGATCCTGGTAGACACTGCTGCTAAACCCATGCGATGACCCGACATCTTCATGTCCTCTAAGTAACCTAAAAAGTCCAGCATCAGCCACCTTCGCAATAAAATTCTCATCGACCAGTACATTGCTCGTCTTGAAGTTCTTGTGGATCAAAGGAGGCATAAGACTATGCAGATGATTCAGACCTGCAAGTCAAACTGCAGTTATAATCGCTATTTTCTAAATTCATAACAGAAAAAAAAACAGCTGACATCTCATAGTTGTACTACCTTTAGCTGCACCAATGGCTATTGCTAGCCTCTGTTTGAACTCAAGCCGTGTCATGGAGCCTTTCCCTGAATCTAGTAAAAGGTGTAAGGTTTCAGAAAAAAAAAAGCCACAATCTAATTTCTGACGATAACCACATATTACCATATAGATGGCTACAGACATTGCCATTGGGTGAGTACTCAAACACTAGCATTTGTAGACCTCCTTCCTGGCAATAACCAATCAGAGTTACGATGTTCCTATGACAAATCTCTGAAAGCCTCCTAACCTGCATCATGCAAGGACACCAAAGAAGTTAAGAATGCCAAATTTATTAGGCCGCAACAGACGCATTTATTTAGCTGTCCCTGTCTAATTGAGGCAAGTTTTTGTCAATAGCAAACAACAACAATAATGGACAAGAGACAGGTCTTCCAAACTTACCCCACAAACAAGTCACTCGACTAAAATGTTCACTATCTGACCATAAATACAGCACAATTTAGGCAATGCCGTTAACTGTTGTATCCAATGTAATTCAAGACACTGAATTCTCAAGTCAACATCGCATATAGAACATCAAAACCAGAAACTTCGACACGCGCTGACGAAACAGTCAATACATAAAATTCACGAGACCAGATTTACTCTGGTCACAAGCATGGCAGAATGGAGATAATTTATAATATGTGCTTACAAGAACAACAAGGTCCCTGGATTTGCAGTTGCATCCAAATAGTTTACCTCATCGGCAAACTCCAGCCTCGGTGCTCCCATGCGTCTCTTAATGGCCACGACTGAACCATCAAAAGCAACCCCTTGTACACCAGGCCAAAGCTCCCGGCGCCAACCAAGTTGGCCTCGCTGAAGTTGTTGGTCGCCTGCGCCAGCTCCTCGAGAGAGAATTGTCTGGCGCCCTGACGCTCCGGCGCCGAGGAACTTCGGCCCCCCTTGCCCCACTCCACTGATGTCACCAGCAAACACACAAACATCGCATTAGCAGAGCAGAGCTGAAATTTTGCGGGAGAAAGAAAGCAGCAGCAGCATTGCCATCCATGGACGGTGCACGGAACAGCAACCGCAATTCACCTAGGGTGGAAGGATCGGAAGAGCCAGTTTCAGAGGTCCGGTTACGCCGCGCGCGCGCCCGGCACCAAAGCGCGATCACCACGGCCACCACGACGAGCAAGGCGGCGCCACCGGCAGCAATGCCGGCTATGGCGGCGATCGACAATGACATCCGGATGCCCGTGACATCGAATCAACAAAGTCGCGGAGGGGGGATTTTCTTTTCCTGCCTAGTGTCGGAGTAAGCAGCAGCAGCGCTGCACTTGAGAAATGGTCAAGCGAAGCAGCGCTCACAAATCTAAACCCGAAGAGAACACTGGTCCTCACCTACCCCCAAATCGGTGGGTGGTATAGCTCGGGCACACATGAATGCGGCAGCGATATCTTTCTCCGAATTGGCGCCTCAATTGGGCAATGCAGCTACATATGCACGCATCTAAGCTGTAGGCCTAGGAGCAGGACCAAGAAGAAGGGTGGACCGGGCGTGGGCGATCAATCAAGAAGAAGCAAGAAGGGGAGGAAGAGGATGATGGATAGGGTGCTAGCTGCGGTGTGTGGTGGTGTAGGGGAGGCGCTGCACATGGCAAATCGTTGGATCCCTCCATCCATCCCTGCGGCGACCGCCCCTTTTGTCAAAGGAGAGGGGACGGCCCTCCCTCTTGCGCCATCGCCAGGCTCCCCCCACCCCCACCCCCACCCCCACCCCATGTGTGTGTGCGCGTGTCGGGGGGCGTGTGCTGTGCGTGACTGTAGGGCCCGGCCGTCCCGCTGTGCGTGTTCTGGTGTAGAGAGAGAAGCTTGCTGCGTCGGAATCTTTCTTTCACCGTCCTCCGCTCTCTCCTACTACATGGACATGGACATGGGTGGTGCCGTGCGTACGTGGTGCTGATGCATTTTCGCCGAGAAGAAGCGGAGAGCGAGCTGAAAAGCATCTCGGGACGAGATGGAGCGGGAGCAAAAAGGGTAAAAGGAGAGAGAGTGCGGTGGTTGGTTCCCACTTTCTAGTACAAGCAAGGAAAGGAGGGGAGTCTGCTTGCTCCGTGGACTGGGATCAGGTGACATGCGTTACGGTGACATGCGGCCCAAATTCAAATTTAAACATTGCGAAAAAATCTGAAAAAAATCATGCATGTTCACAGCACATATTAAGATAATCCCTAAAAATTTCAGATCAAAATTCGAAACATACATCAAGAAATAAAAAAGAGAAACTCAGATGTGAATAGTCTACAGAGAACCGTTCGGGAACTATTCATGACAGATTTCTCTTTTTTGTTTCTCGATGTATGTTTTGAATTTTGATCTGAAATTTTTAGGAGTTATCTTAGTATGTGCTGTGAACATGCATGATTTTTTTCAGATTTTTTCGCAATGTTTAAATTTGAATTTGGGCCGCATGTCACCGTAGCGCATGTCACCTGATCCCAGTCCTTGCTCCGTAGGAGGCCATCTCCAACCGTTTTCACCGAGTATACCTTTTTTGTACTAGAAGATTTACACCTCGCCATGGGAAACGCGGTCCGGTCGGCCCGGCCTTGCCCATGGACCGGGCCTGGGCCTAGGTTTTGATCCCAAAGGCTGGGGTGGGCCAGGCTTAGGCTTAACATATGTGCGTTTTAAGGAAAAGGCCCGACCGGCTTTTCCACTGATGGGCCGGGCTTGGGCCTAAAATCTAGGCCCGAAGGACGGCCCAGGCTTGAGCCTAGGTTTTCTGTTGCGGGCTTTTTTAGGCCCGACCCGACTTCTGGCTAGGTATATCACCGAGTGATCGGGTAGGACGAGCTTTGCTACATCTACGAGTCATTTCTTACGGAAAGGAGGTTACGGGTTGACAGGGTCCAGTTAAAATCAAGGAGTGAGTCAGTCAAAATCCAGAGGGGGAGAATTAAGGACACATTACCCGATAGAATCAGTTACTTAATAAAATAGCTTTGTGTGTGCCCTTTCCTGGCAAATGTTTTGCTATTTTATTTTTGCATCATCATTCCATCATAAGTGTTGCATTGCAATCATATTTATTAAGTAATTACTTGAATGTTCTACTTCACTCTTTCTTGTTTCTATTTTGAAATGGTCACAAGGGGGAAGGCTCCCCACCCGTATATATTTTAAATTGTTGATGCCCCGAGTACACAAGAAAGGGATCATGCAATGCGTGAAGACATTAAGTTAGGCCACAGGCTGGTGTGCTCCATTTTTTGGCTATCTTTAACCCTAAGAGAACATGAAGTTAAATTGTTAACAATTGCTCTAAGAGAGGCCGAAATAGGGATGTCCATGTTTTAAAAAACCTTATGGTTTCACGCATCCCAAATTTTCGAGAGGATTATTAGGATGATGAACTCATTGATCGTGGATGGCAGCCGAGTAGGCATGCAAGAGGACTGAATATTGGGGCGAATGGCCAGTTCCTGCCAAATTCTTCGGCTATCGGGGCAAGAGAGGAACAAGTGTTGCAAGTCTTCCTTTGGGTGGTTGCATCGCGGGCATGACTAGTCGATGAGAGTGTTGTGGTGAAGGTTTGCTCACGTGTTTATGTGGTCCGAGTAGAGTAGACATCCAAAGACAACAACCTTCTTGGGCACACGTGATTCCCAAATGGCGAGCAGGTGGGGGTCCGTGCCCTGCGGGGATAGCATTTGGTAGACACCTTTGGTGGTGAACGGTGAGCCATTGAGCAGAGCTCGAGCATCTGGTGTTGTCATCAGCGAGTGGCCCTGCAACAGAATATGAGAGAGAGAGAGAGAGAGCAATTATTGCGGAGCAGTTAAGGTTACCCGATTACGAAGACTAGTTGCAATTCCATGCTGGAAAATATCTATAACCAATGCATTTGGGTTGGTGCAATGGGTGAAATGGTCGGGAAAACTAGAGCAAGCGGCCCAGGTTTAACAAATTGATCTAGCCAAAAGAAAGTAGCTTTCCCATTACCAACCTCACATTGAGAAATGTATCTTAAGCAGTCTAGGTGTTTGTGGATAGCTTTTGCCAGGAAGGAGTTATTGGTGGCTAACCCTTTGAGGTGGAGAGTGAGTGGTGATCTAGTCCTTCCATGGCAAATTGGAGTGGAGAAACTTATAAGAAAATTTTAACATGAGGCAAACAAATTGTACATGGATCTTAACCCCAAGCCCACCTGCACCCTTAGAAGAGTATACTTTATCCAACACAACCAAGCATTCTCCCAAGCAAGTGTCATCATTGGACCAAAAAAACTTCCTCCTATTCTTGTCAATAGCAGAAATGACATGCAAGGCGAGGGACAAACACAACATCAAGTAGGTGGAGATTTCATCCAAGACAACAGGGAAAAGACCTAGCCAGCCACTTCAAGAGAGTAGGAAGGCAGCCCAACCTGGAAGCTAAATGTAACAATGTTCTATGACAGGTTGGAAAGCAGTTGGAGGTGATTTATGAGGGGAAAGGGGGAGCCCTAAGTAAGTTTGTGGGAAGGTGGAGGTGGTGGTACCCATATCTGACGCTGCAACAGTAGCCAGCGGGTCATCTAAGTTGAGAGGGGTGTTAATTGTTTTGTTGAAGTTAATTATCAGCCATGTTGCAACGATAAAGTTGTCAAGGATTGTACGAAGATTTTTTGCAGCAAGAGGGGTAGCCTTGATGACGATCATCGTATCATCATCATACTGCAAGACGGGACAAGGGAGCTGTTGGGCTAGGGGTGTTGAAGGAGCAGGTTGTTGCAGGCTTCGATGATGAGTTGTTGCAGTAGGTTAGCCACGATTATGAAAAGGCAAGGGGAAAGAGGGTCACCTTGTCGAAAGCAATTTCTACACTTAATCATGGCCTAGGGACACTGATAAGCAGGACCGTTATGGTTCCAAATGAGAGGAGTGATTCAATCCAGCCGCACCAACGATTAGGGAAGCCTAGAATTTGAGAAGTTTTAGGAGAGAAATCTGACAAGCGAAGTCAAAAGCTTTCCTAAAATAAATTTTGAGGATAATGGCGGTAGCTTTTTCGAGCATGACAATGCAGAATATCGGTCACGTAAATGAAAATTTCTGAGATAGATCTGCCGGAGAGAAACCCGTTTGACCTAGTTGGACCAACAGAGACGGTTAGTGACGATCTTTCCAATATCCTTGATGGGATAATTTTAAAGAGATATGGGCATGAAAGCGATAAGGGAGTCTGCACCATTGTGTTTAGGAAGTAGGATGATCACAACATGATTAAGGCATGATGGATCCATGTTGGAACAATGGAACTCATTGAAAAGATGCAAAATCGCTTCCTTTGATCATGGGTCAGAATTTAGCCAGCACCGTAATCGTCCAAGAAAGGGCTAGCATTTGGTTTCATGGAGATGAAAGCATAAAAAAAATTCCCTATGCATGAACAACGAGTCTAGGTGCCCAAGCTTTGTCACATGAGTTTGATATAGGGTGTTGGGATTAGAATTCTAAGTAGGAGAGAAAGGCTTCCCGAGTAGGTTGGTAAAGACCCCAGCGAGGGTTTGTTCTTTCATGTCCTAGGAGAATAAGGATTGGCCATTTTGACAGAGGGTGACAATTTTGTTTCTACGAAGGCGAGATGTGGCAGAAGCGTGAAAACGCGTATTTTCATCACCATCCAAAGCGAAAGTGAGCTTCCCACATTGGATCTGTCGTGGAATTATCACGGCAGATGTCCTAGTGAAAGAACTTAGTCGTGGAGCCATCGCAACTAGGAAGCTTAAAGGAGTTAAAACGGGACAAAGGACACGAGGGTTTATACTGGTTCGGACCCTTGCGGTGAAGGTAAAAGCCTAATCCAGTTGAGATGGAATTGCTAGGGTTTTGATGACCAGGGAGCGAATACGCTTTGCCTGGCTCTCGATCTGTTGTTTCTTGCCTTGAACCGCCGCTAGGTCGTCCCTTTATATATAGAGGTTGATGCCCAGCGGCTCACAGAGTCCCGGCCGGCTTATAACAATGTCTGACTCGGTCTCTAACTATTCCTGCCTTATAATACAAGTCACGCACATAGGGCGGTTTATCTCTACGGGCCTTAAGTTGCCTTTGGGCCTTGGGCCCTTAACTGAACCGCCATCTTCCAGGGCTGTCGTGGGCTTCATGAATCGCCATGGGTATAACCCGGCCCCTCCTGGGCGGGTCATACCTAAGAGTTATATCCTCAACATTAGGCCCCAAATTGATTTGAACTGGTTCATGTCAATCTTCAACACTTATAGAAAATCTTCTGCTCTTCATTGCGCGAAAATTTATAACCCACCGTGACGTCATCTTGTGGATTTGCGATAACCCGCCATGATGTCATTTGCCATTACTTCACACTTTATCCAACGTATCTTAACGGATCCTTATCTTTAATGGCCATCCTGAGAATCGAGGCGTTCTTGTAGCAGGATAACCATTTTTTGGCCTCCTTGTTTTTCACGCCCACTTAGGAGTCTTACCTTATAAATAGGCACGTCCGGTCTTTCCTCATTCTTCCCCTTTCCAGCGTCTTCTTCCTCTCGCAACCCTTCTGCCGCTCGAGCTCCGCCGCCGCCGCAGAGCACCTCGTCTTCCTCAACCTTGGCCGCTACATCAACCTGAATCGATCCAGAGAACAGCGACGATCCTCCGCAGTAGATCTACAAATGTAAGTTTCAGTCTTTCCATACCTCATATCCGCATTTAGGGTTTGCAAGTTTCTCTTGTGTTCTTTGCAGTTCATCGTAGTTCATCTTCTTGGCTGCTCTGCGAGCTCCTTTGATCTGCAAACGGCTCTAAACCAGTGCGGTAGTTGTTTTATTTCTACCTTTGATATCAATAGATCCACTTTTTGGAAACAAAATCTTGTGGAAGCTCATGAACTCATATGTACTGGTTTTTAGGTCTAAATTTTACTTATCTTTTCCTGACCAGTCATTGATCCAAAATAATAGCCGCAGTCTGTGAAATCTTTTTATGCGACACTTAAGCAAAAAACTGCATTTGTTAGATCCATCTAGCCATGGCGGCTCAAATTGCCGACTTAATTTAAAATGCTCAACAAATATCATCCAATTTATCATGGCGGCTTAAAAATTTGCACTGCACCTGGCGGTTTACATAACCTGACATAATATAGCCATACACCATTAGGCCCCTTTGTAAGCCGCCATCTTGATTATGTACTGTAATGTTTTTCTTCTCCGGCTTAAATTTGATCCGGAAATTTTACTCTTTGTTAGGACTTTGTCTTCATAATGGCGCCCAAACCACCCGCTACATGCAATTGGGTCAAGTCCATTGTCACAGACAGCACACTTGAAGATTTTGTAAAGACTGGCTATCTGCCAAAGAAGGAAATCATGTCCTATCATGCCCCTGATCCAACCAAGGAAAAGCCTCAACCCAAAGAGGGGGAAGTCATCGTCTTCACTGACCACATGAACCGAGGCTTTTCTCCGCCCGACTCAAAGTTTTTTAGAGACGTTTTACACTTCTTTGACCTCCGTCCTCAAGACATCGGACCCAACTCCGTGTCTAATATTTGCAACTTTCAAGTGTTCTGTGAGGTGTATCTTGGAGAAGAACCCAGCTTGCTACTCTTCAGAGAGTTATTTTATTTGAACCGCCAGAATGAACGTGCCAACGGACCTAGCTTGGAGCTTGGTGGGGTCTCAATCCAACGAGGAGAGACGCCATCTTCCCTTATGCAAATCCATCGAGTCACCCAAAGACTGGAACCAAACATGGTTCTATTGCCAAGACACTTCTCCGGCTGATGAGAACCCTCTTCCCGGCTTTCGCGCCCTGCATCTCGAATCTACGCATCCTCTACCCGACAAGTTATCCGCTGCTGAACGCCAGAAGCTCGCCCCAACTATGGTTAAAGTGAGGGCTCTTCTGGGGAATGGTTTAAGTGGCATTGACTTGGTCCGGGTTTGGCTTGCCTGGCGAATCATCCCATTGAGCCGTCGCCTGGTTTGATGTGCACCTACATAGGTGAGAAGAATGATCCTTTGCGGCATAGCCCTGACGATTTACCTGAGGACGTCATTGATAATATGACAAAGTCGCTTTTGAACGAAAGCTTAGCAGACCGTGGCAAGGTGGGCTTAAGCCCTTTCTGCAAAGCTAACCCGGCTCCAGCGGTAAGCCACTAAATTGAGCATTTATACCTTCATCCGTGATGTTTTATTTTTACTCAGACCTTTGCCGATTTTCACAGGCTAATGACAAATTTTGGAAAGCAAAATATGATCACGAAGCTGCGAAGAGAGCCAGGAAGGCCAAGAGAGCTGCCGGGAAAGCCGCTGTTAAAAAGAAGGGAAACAAGAGCAGCGGTTCCGACATGTTTCGACTACAAGATACCTCTGAGTCGGAGGTAGCCCTTGAATCTCTAGGCTCCTTTTTTAACCGCCTTATTGACACTGATTATCATCAGGAGGACATGGGAATGAGTCACGGGGTGGATGAAGAGGTAACTATTATTTCCTCCGACTCCGAGCCTTTGCCAAGACAGAAAATCCGAAGAGTAACCCGGAAAGTAAGATTTTCACATCCTTTAGCTTATCAAGATCCTCAATTTCTTTTGAAGCGACATATTCATGAGAGCCGGAGGCAGACCCGGACCAGCAAGGACACAGAACTCTCCTCCGGCTTACCAAATACTCCAAGGAAGCGTCAGAACGAGGTCACCTCCTACTTAACTCCTTTTTATCCTTTGGTGGGTCTCACTCGTCAACCACTCAACTCTTCTGACTCAAATTATCAGGACACTTCGCCTTCTTCCGGTGACTCGCTTCAGTCCAACATGTCGGCTTTTAAGACCGCTCCAGGGTAACGATAATTTACTTATCCTGTATTCATTTCAATTCTTTATACTTGTACTGATATTGTGATCTTATGCAGCGGGCAAGCGAAACCCAGCAAAAAAGTGAAAAAGAGCAAGCCGGCTGAAGAGCCCTCCTTGAAAGAACCGGAACTCCAGACGACCGCGCCTGAGGCCTCTGTTCCTGAGCCGCCACTTGAACCGGTGCATGACATGCCAACATCAATTACTGACCCGCCTGCTGATCAAGTCGTTGATGGCTCTGAAAATCTTGAAGTCTCTAACCCGGCCAAGACAGATGACCCACAAGATGCTGATGTTGTAATCACCAAGACCGCTACACCGAGCCGAGGAGACCCATCAGGTCAGCCAAGTGTTCTGCCAAAGAAGAGCTCCTGGAACGTCGCAAGGTCAGATTTGACGTTGCTGATTACACTCACATGAGCATTGGGGAAGTTTTTTCTGGATAACTTAGCCAAGTGCACAACAACCGTGACCTCGAAGTTGATATGGTGAAACAAATGCATCAGAAATTTGAGGTATAAATTCTTTCCCTTCTCTGAATTATCCTTACCATTCCAAATTTCAAGTCTATTGATTATGATGAATATGTCAGAGACTTAGAACAGATGTATAAGGTTTAATTATATCCTTTGATCAAACCCGTAGTCCCCGAGGTCCCAAGATAATCAACATGAATGAGCTGGTCCTTCATATGCTTGTGCAAAATATAGGCCTTATGTGGATTTAACAGCAATATGCATTAGCCCCCAAGTGCCAAGTACTCTTGCTTGCAAAATGCTTGGGACTTACTCTTATGAATCGCCACTTAGAAAAAACCTTCATTATACATTAGCCCCCATGTGCCAAGTGTTGTTGCTTGCAACAGGGCATGGGACTTAAGATTGCATGCTAATATTCATGACTTTTGACCCGGTATTTACACAGGCCACAACCACTCAACTGCAATCAAAACTGTCTGAATTGAAGACCCGCCTGGAAGCTCAGGAGACTGAAACTCAAAAGGCCAACTCCAAATTTGAATTCGGCGTGGTTGAACAGGAGAAACTGAAATCTGAAGTTGAGGTTGAGAAAAAGGCCTGGGCTGAGGAAAAAATTGCCTTAACCCAATGAGATGAAGCAGAAAAAAAGGCTCTTGAAGAGGTGACCACTGAATTATCAGGTTTAAAACGCCGTGTATCTCAAATGGTCTCAGCAATCTTTGGTAAGTCGCCCTATAAGTGTTAAATAATGAATCTTTCCAGACATCATATGAATTGAAATTTGACTCACCTGACATTTCTATGCAGGCCCCAGGAGCTCCAACCTCAACCAGGACATGCTGGTAAAGCTGAAGGCGGTTTACACGCTCGTGGAACAACTTTACACTGGATTCCAGCGTGCCTTGGCTACAGTTGCCCTGTCCAATGAAGTCCCCACACTCCTGGCGGATGTGCTAAAGCGACTTTCTGTGTTGCCTCAACGGTTCAATGAACTGAGGCGATCAGCTGGAAGAGCCGGAGCCATAACTGCTCTAAGCCGGGCAAAAGCGTGGCTACCGGAGTTAGACCCGGCCTACATCGCCATTGGATATCCAAGCCTTAAAGAAGACGGCACACCATTTGAACAGGAGGACTTCACTGCTTGTGTGAAGGAAATACGCCCTGTGGCTACCCCGATTGCTTATGACGCGGACCTCACCAAGTACCAACCGGGTTATGACGCGGAAAACCGAAGAATTCCAACACCGCATTATAAAGTGACCAGCCTGATCCCTCCAATCCGTAAGCATACCTTCGCCCCTGAAGTTGGCCCGGCCGGACTAATTGATGATGAAGTTGAATTTGAAGCTTTGGATGGCATTGACTGGTCATCATCAACCTTCCAGGACAGGGAACAGGACGGAGGAGCGGAAAGGGTTGATCCGGAAGCGTCAGGCCAACCAGAAAATTGACCCGCTGGGTGACTCATACATGTACCTTGCTGGAAAAACAGTTTAATCATTTGGACTCGGTGAGTTATGTAATAGGGTAGAAATAACTTTGCTTTGTCATGCCCTCGTGCATGTTTTGATGCTCAACATTGTGAAGCCGCCGCCTTATATTCTCCCTGGTTAAACTTATCATCTGCTATTGTTACGCACAACAAAGTCTTTAAACTATCCTGTACACAGAAAACATATCACAAGCACCCTTGGCGGCTTACCATGTATGGGTCATAATATCTTATGTACAATCATTAATAATGAAAGAAGAAAAAACACACGTAAGCCTGTTATCAATTATAGCTTTTGAAATACAACTATAATATCATACCTGTGATTTTGAATTTGTACTGCCGGTTCATGTGACCTGAACAGTGAGGGTAATAGCCCAATTCTTTAGAAGCCAGCAAGTCCATACATATGATTATTTTCTATATGCTGGCGACTTATCTTCCAAAACCAAGCCGGGTTAAATTTAAACCATACTCATACTTAGATCTGGACAAAAGTCTCAAGTAAAAAACAAAGATTGCTTTCAAAAAACTTAAGCAAACTAGAAAGACATAGTTGAGGCTTCTGATTCGAATACGATTAGTAAACTGGCCCAAAGGGGTCAAGCTAGGATTCGAATACGATCATGTAGCCCCCAGTGGCTTTGGCGTTGCGCCGATCAAGAGGGTACCGACAGCTGTGTTCTCTTTGGTTCGAATACGACCTATGTTTGAACAGGAAGCCCCCAAATGACCTTGAGAGGTTTTTAACGACCCTGATTTGAATATGATCCAAGTCGGACCCAAAAGGGGTTAAGCTATGATTCGAATATGATCAAGAAGCCCCCTAATGAGTTTGGCATTGTGTCGATCAAGAGGGTATCGACGGCTATGTTCTCTTTGGTTCGAATACGACCTATGTTTGAACAGGAAGCCCCCTAGTGACCATGAGGTTTAACGGCTAGATTCGAATACGATCGTAAGCCGGACCAAAGGGAAAGCCGGATTCGAATGCGATCAGCCCCCCTTTAAGTCGTTTTAAATTTTTATAATGAAGACATATGAACTTTGAGGATGAAAAGGATGGAGGTCCTGCTTTATTATTTATCATAATATATACATCGTCATAATATGTACATCATGAGAGCCGGTGGCTCAAGTATAGTAAGGCCGAAGATGAGTGATATTCCACGACCGACGGGTCTCCTCCTCCGATTTACATGAGTCTTTGCGCTCTCGAACATCAATGAGGTAGTATGATCCATTGTTCAAGTTCTTGCTGACCACAAAAGGCCCTTCCCAAGGTGGGGATAATTTGTGTGCATCAGTTTGATCCTGGATGAGCCGGAGCACCAAGTCACCTTCTTGAAAGGTTCTGGACTTAACCCGGCGTCTATGATAACGGCGCAAGCCCTGTTGGTAAATTGCCGAGTGGGCTGCTGCCAAGTCACGCTTTTCATCGAGTGCATCCTGACGGGCTTGCTCGTTATTAGCTTCAACGTAAGCCACCACATGGGGCGAGTCATGGAGGACGTCACTTGGTAGAACCGCCTCTACTCCGTAAACCATGAAGAAAGGCGTATAACCCGTAGACCTGTTAGGAGTAGTATTGATGCTCCATATCACAGAGGGTAACTCCTCCACCCAACAACCCGGTGTCCGTTGTAAAGGAACCAGAAGCCGGGGCTTGATGCCTTTCAAGATTTCCTGATTGGCTCTTTCCGCTTGACCATTGGATTGGGGATGAGCTACTGACGAAATATCAAGCCGGATATGCTCTCGTTGGCAGAACTCCTCCATAGCGCCTTTGGACAAATTAGTACCATTGTCAGTTATGATGCTGTGTGGAAAGCCAAAACTTAAAATCACCTTTTTCATGAATTGAACCACCATGGCTGTGTCACACTTACTGACCGGCTCTGCCTCAACCCACTTTGTGAATTTATCAACCGCCACCAAAAGGTGTGTCTTTTTATCTTTGGACCTTTTGAAAGGTCCAACCATGTCAAGCCCCCAGACTGCAAACGGCCAAGTAATTGGAATCATCCTCAATTCTTGAGCCGGCACATGAGCCCGTCGTGAGAACTTCTGGCAACCATCACATTTACTGACTAGATCCTCCGCATCAGCGTGTGCTGTCAGCCAATAAAAACCATGACGGAAAGCTTTGGCCACAAGAGACTTTGAACCGGCATGATGGCCACAATCTCCTTCATGGATCTCATGAAGAATTTCTTGACCTTCCTCAGGAGAGACACAACGTTGAAATGCCCCAGTGACACTGCGATGATGCAATTCACCATTAGCAATTGTCATTGACTTAGATCGTCGGGTTATCTGTTGTCGGTGTACTAGAGTAGGGGTACCCTAGTATCCCGAACTCGTGCACGGGCAGTTGCAGCACCCCGCGGCAGGGCTTGCCTGGTCACCGCCAAGATCCTCCGTGGTTCCTTTGGAGCCATTCAAGAACAAAGTATTTGGCCAAGAAGACAATGCCCCGCAAGAGGAGCTTGCCGGGAAGGCCACTCAAGGCACGCAGAAAACAAGACCCCGGCAAGAGGAGCTTGCCGGGAAGGCTCGGAGAGCGACAAGCCTCCGGACGCGACAAGGATTCAGCCGCGGCAAGGCACTTGCCGCGGCAGGCAACCTCTCTTCATCTCCGCTCCAGCTTATCGCCTAACGTGTCAAGAGGCCGTGCAGCCAGCGGGGAGCAGTGATAAGCGGTGCTGACAAGCTTACCATCGTGGCAAACGGTGGCGCCCCGACGGTCCTCACAGACTGTTTAGGCGATGTGGACGGGCATTTGATGCTTCTGTCCCTTGCCGTCAGGGCTAGGTATATTGCACTGCACACTGTTCAAGTAGGTGTACCAACTACTGTTTTTCTATTTGTACCCTCCTCTACGTTGCCACCTGTCGGAGACCCCTTGAGCATATAAAAGGAGGCCCATGCGCAACGTAGAAAGGGTTCGGCCCGTTCGACTCATACGTGATCAGAGAATACTCGCGCTAGGTCTTGTAGCTCTCATCGCTCCCTAGCAAGAACACAATACAAATCAGACAAGCAGCAGTAGGAGTTTTATCTCCCGAGAGCTCCGGCTGGGTAAACTGCTCGTGTTTAGCCTCGATCCGCTCTTTCAGGCGATCTCCGCCCTCCGAACCAAAAGGGGCCTGGTCCGCCGCCCCATAGGTGTTCGTGGGTCCGATCAGCCTCCCGACATCTTTGGCGCGCTGTAGGCGTCGAGGCTGTGTGAACCTGATCCGGCGTTCACACGAGCAACATCTTCATCATCTTCAACATCTTCATCAACATGCCACCGAAGAAGAAGGCTTCGGCGGCAGTGGAGTCGTCCGCGTCGAGCCCACCACCACCGGAGCAAACGAGAGGTGGAGCAGACGCTAGCGGAAGAACGGGCGCCGGCGAAGGAGTTCGTGACGCTGCCAAGTCCAAGGACAAGGCCGCGCAAACCTCGGCGTCCGTACATGTCCCGCGCTCATCTCAGGAGCAGCGGGACCAACAGCGTCATGGTATTCACAATACCATACGCTCGTTGGATCAAGACCGAGCTGGAGGATCTTGAGACCCTCAAGACCAGCGCGGCACGCCAACATGCCGGCATCGAAGCGAGATACGGTCGCCGGGCGGGATGCTGCTCCTTCTAACATAGTTAGAAGTCCGAGCATATCCGCTCCTCGCACCGCTCACCATTGCCACCCACTACTCCAGCAGGTTTTGGCGAGAGCTCAATCGCTCTCGACTACCCTCCAACGGCCGACAAGGTCGACGAGTGGAGGGCCACTATACAGAAGTCTCATCGGCCGCTTAACGGCGACGCTCCGCTGGCAACCGAGTGCGCTGCCGCCATGCGGCAGAACGCTTAAACGCGAGCCGGTGGCGACGAGACCGGTGGGGTGCAACCACCATGCACTCTCCGCCCAAGGCCAAGGTCGCCGACTCGTCGGATCCACCTCGACAATGACTCCACTGCGTCGTCCGGATCCGCGAGCTCATCGCGATCAGCGCCAAGTGCTACACGATCGACAAGAAGAGGACGCCGAACTCGTGATCGAGCGCCAAGAGAAGCGTGACGTCAATCCGACAAGCGCGCCGGGCCCTCTGTTGACATGCACGCGCCAGAGGAACCAGGCAACTTGCCGTACGCGGTAGGTTGCCCTGTGTTCACTCGTGAGCTGCGGCAAGTCCAAAGGCCCAAAGGAAAAACTTCAAGCCGACGTATCGGAGAAGTACGACGGCAAGACGCATCCGTCGAAGTTCCTCAAGCATCTACACCATCGCGGTGCAGGCTGCGGGGCGAGACGACAAGATCCTTGCCAACTACTTCACCGGTGCTCAAGCCCAACGCCAGTCCTGGCTCATGCACTTGCCGGACAACTCCATATCTTCTTGGGCAGACCTATGCCATCAGTTTGTCGGCGCTTTACAGCGGCCACAAACCCCATGGCCAAGAAAGCGACATGCATCCGCCGCCGTAAGGAAGGAGAGCCCCCGCAAGTATATCCAGAGATTCAGCCGTACAAAGACAACATCCCGGATGTCCACCCCGCCAAGGTGATCGCCGCTGCCCATCGTAACATGCGGAACCGCAGGATGCGGAGGAGATGGCGATGTGCAAGATCGTAGACGCCGCGAGCTATACGCCCGGCCGACAAGTGTGCACGCGTCCGAGGAAGGGAGGAGACTCCCGGAGAGAATGCGTTGTGGTCTCGACAAGGAGGAGACCGGCCCCAAGAAAGAAGAGCCGCGGCGGGGCAACAGGAAAAAGAAAGGCGAGACGCATAGTCGCCGAAAGCAGTCCGCAACGGAGGTGGCGACAAGAATGCCCAGTGCTGGTAGCTCCGGCAAGGAGGTTATCATGGCGCCAACCACCAGCTGCGGCGGCCGCCGACAAGCGTGACGGCTCCGACAAGCAAGATCGCAAGATCCACCGCACCAAGGGCCACGACCTCCAGAGCTGCAAGAAGGTCGAGCAGCTTGTTGAACAGCAGAATGCTGAATACGAGCGGCACGACAAGGAGAAGGCCCAGGAAGGTGCTGGAGGAGCCAGCAAGAAACGTCCCGGCCGGGGAGGACGCCGCAGCAAGGCGACAGACCTCCCCGCGGCCGCGACAAGGATGAAGACGACGACGACGATGAGGACATGGATGATGACGACGCCGATGAGCAGGAGTTTCAGAAAGCCACGGAGGTCCTCTGCGTTGACGGAGGTGCTTCCCTGCATACTTCCCACCGCCAACTCAAGCAGTGGATGCGGGAGGTCAATGCAGCGGAACCATCCGTAGAGTCACGCAAGCCTCGAAGTGGTCCAAAGACGCCTATCATCTTTGATATTGAGGACCACCGATCGCATAATCATGTTGGATGCTTGCCGATGTTGGTTTCACCAACTATCCGCAACCTCAAGGTCACCAAGATGCTAGTTGACGGCGGGCCGCTTGAATCTGATCTCCTCCGCGGTGCTCCGTAAGCTTCAGATCCTCGACAACAGCTCGAAGAGACCGGCACATTCCAAGGAATCAATCCGGGAAGGAGCAAGCCAAAGGGAAGATCACGTTGCCAAGAATATTTGGCAGCGAGCTGAACTTTAGGACCGAGAGGGTCACATTCGACGTTGCTGATTTCCCATTGCCTTACAATGGGATACTTGGCCGTCCAAAGACTCGCCAAGTTCATGGCGGCCTCTCACTATGCCTACAACATACTCAAGATGCCAGCCCGATAAGCGCCATCTCCGTCCATGGCGACAAGAAGGATGCTCTTATCTGTGCCGACAAGATCTATCGGGAAGCAGCAATGCAATGTAGCAAAACACTTGCCGCCAAGCTCCCGGGGAAGAAGAAGACCAAGTCCGGCAAGAGCTCGATGCCCACTCCGGCAAGCGCACCTCTTCTGAGTGCTGCGCTACCGTCGAGGACGCACCATCGAGCTCCACCGCAAGTGCAAGAAGACGATGGCAGCTCCGCCAAAGACCAAGAAGGTGTCCGCCAAGGAGGACGGCGCTGGTGGTACCTTCACCATCGCGGCTCTCTCTCGACCCTAAATAGGAAGGCGCCGCCGTTGCTTTCCTCATGCTTAACGTCGACGTGTTTTGCGTGGCAACCGTCGACATCCCCGTGTTCCCAGGAAAGTAATTGAGCACCGCCTTGCCGCTTGTCCTCATGCGCGCCCGTCAAGCGTAAAGTCAGAAAACAAGCAGTGGAGCGCCAAGAATTCATCGCAGAAGAGATCAAGAAATTGGAAGCAGCAGGCCTTGTCAGAGGAGTGCTCCATCCTACGTGGTTGGCCAATCCTGTAGTTGTGCGCAAGGCTAGCGGGAAATGGAGGCTTTGTATCGACTTTACAGATGTCAATAAGGCTTGTCCCAAAGATCCATTTCCCTTGCCGCGCATCGACCAGATTGTTGACTCCACGGCTGGATGTGATTTGCTTTCATTTCTTGATGCATATTTGGGATATCATCAGATCTTCATGGAAGAAGAGGATGAGGAGAAAACCGCATTCATCACCCCATGTGGCACATACTGTTTCATACGGATGCCTTTCAGTTTGAAGAATGCTGGTTCAACGTTTGGAAGGGTAGTTCATGATGCTTTTGAGCCGCAAATGCACAGAAATGTAGAAGCATACATGGATGACATAGTGGTCAAGAGCAACGACAAAGCAACTCTGGTTCAAGATTTGGATGAGACCTTTGCAAATCTGCGCAAGATCAACCTCAAGCTCAACCCTGAGAAGTGTGTGTTTGGAGTCCCTTCTGGCAAGCTTCTCGGGTTCTTCGTGTCTCAGCGGGGAATTGAAGCCAATCCCGACAAGATCAAGGCCATTGAGCAGATTGAAGCACCAAAGCGCGTCAAGGATGTGCGAAGACTTGCCGGTTGCGTAGCTGCTCTCAGCAGGTTTATCTCTAGATCTGCTGAGCGCGCCCTGCCATTTTTCAAAATCTTGAAAAAGGCAGGTCCAATGAAATGGACTCCCGAAGCGGAGGCTGCGCTGCAGGACTTAAAGAGATACCTGTCCTCCACTCCAACACTTGTCGCACCTAAGCCACAAGAGAAGTTGTTGCTATATATAGCGGCAACCAATCAAGTGGTTAGTGCTGCGTTAGTAGAGGAGAGGGAGGCGGATGACGAGGTAGCAACCACGGCAGACACATCCAAATGGCTGCTGTGGGCTTCACCGACAAGCTCTGGTCCCAACAAGGACGAATCTGGGCAGACGCATGAGCAGATGCGTAAAAGGATGGTGCAGCGCCCAGTTTACTTTGTCGGGTTCCCTTCTGCAGGGGCTAGATCAAGGTACTCTGGTGTGCGTAAATTGCTTTTCGGCCTTCTCATGGCCTCGAAAGCTGCGCCATTACTTTCGTGCACATGAGATCACAGCTTGTCACTCGCTTCCGTCAACAAGAGGATACCGCAGAATCCGTGGCAGTGGATTGTCGAGTGGGCACCGAACTGTCAAGCTTTGGCCTCAAGTTTGAAAGCACTTCAACTATCCAAAGCAGTAGCATTGGCGTAATTCATAGCAAAATGGACGCCAACACCGATGAAGAAATTCCGAGACGAGCATTCCGTCAAGGAAGCAAGCAAAGAGTGGCTGATGTACTTTGATGGTGCCTTCTCGCAAGGCGCCGGTGCCCGGCGTCGCTTGTCGCACCCACCGGAGAGCACCTCAAGTACGTAGTCAAGATGCACTTTCCCAAGGAGCAAGCAACAAACAATACAGCAGAGTATGAAGGTTTGCTTGCCTGTCTCAAGATCGCAGTAGACCTTGGGATCAAGAAGCTTATTGTCAGGGGTGACTCGCAGCTTGTCGTCCGCCAAGTGAACAAAGATTATCAGAGTCCATTGATGGAAGCTTATGTTGATGAAGTAAGGAAGCTGGAAGAGCACTTTGACGGCCTGCAAATGGAACATGTTCCAAGAGCTCAGAATGGTATTGCTGATGGCCTGTCAAAGTGCGCTGCACTTAAGTTGCCTGTGGAACCAGGGATTTTTGTGCTCAAGCTAACTCAACCAACCGTAACACCATCAACTGGACAGAATAAGAAGAGGAAGTTGATTTCTGGTGACTATTTTCCACAGAGCTTCCCAAGCCGCCGCCACGAAGGTCCCCAAGATTGACACTAACAGAGAGCTGAGGAGCGCTACTCCGACAAGCCCTGTGGTATGTTTTGTTGAAGCAGACGCCCCGAAAAGTTTTGTTCCGGCAAGCTTGCCGGGAACATCAAGCTCCTACCGAGCCGCAGTGTTCTTGCCGTGGAAGCCGATGTTCCCGCAGCAGCAGATGTGCCTTTAGTCCTTGTTGTCGAGCCACAAGCTCCAAAGATGGGCGCAGCAGATTGTCCATTTCCTTCGTGACAGAGAGCTTCCCAAGAGCAAGAAGAAGCGGAAAGAGTAGCCCGGCAGTCAAGTATGTACCAGTTTGTCGACAAGATACTGCATGTAAGAAGACTCAACGGTGTGAAATTGAAGTGTATTCCCGGGAAGATGGACAAAAGCTGTTGGCGAGAGATACATGGAGGCATATGTGGTCACCACATTGGCGCGGAGCACTTGCTTGCAAAGCTTTCCCAAGAAGGTTTCTTTTGGCCGACAGCCCTCTAGGATGCAACTGCACAAGTAACCAAGTGTGAAGTGTGCCAGTTCTATTCCAAACAGATACACCAGCCAGCTCAAGCTCTCCAGACGATCCCTTTATCCTGGCCATTTTCGGTCTAGGGGCTCGACATCCTCGGCCCCTTCCCCCAAGCTGTCGGGGGCTTTGAGTACTTGTACGTTGCCATCGACAAGTTCACAAAGTGGCCGGAAGTGGAAGCGAGGAGGAAGGTGACAAAGACAACAAGAAATAAGTTCTTTCAGTCGATTGTTTGCCGCTTCGGAATCCCTAACAGGATCATCACCGACAACGGCACACAATTCTGAGTCGCACCTTCATGCAAGATGTCCAAGATCTTGGCGCCAAGGTCTCATGGCTTCGCTTGCTCATCCGAGAAGCAACAGTCAAGCGAGAAAGGGCAAATGCTGAAGTGCTACGCTGGCTCAAGACCGTAACTTTCGACAGCTGCACAAGTGCGGAAGAAACTGGATTGAGGAGCTGCCGGTGGTTCTTTGGTCGATCAGACGACGCCAAATCGAGCCACCGCCGGACACCTTTTGCTCTAGTCTACGGAGCAGAGGCAGTTCTCCCCACGGAACTCAGATACGGATCGCCTCGAGTGCTCGCTTATGATGAGCTTGAGCAAGAGCAATTGCGACAAGGTGACGCTGCTCCTTGAGGAGGATCGCCTTCGTGTCATTGCAGACGAGCTGCTCGCTACCAGCAAGCTTTGCGCCGCTACCATAGCCGCAAAGTTAGTGCCGAAGCCTCGAGGAAGGCGACCTTGTTCTTCGCCGTTCAGTCCGCCAAGAATTCAAACAAGTTGACGCCAAGTGGGAAGGCCCTTATCGGGTGAAACGAGTCACTAGGCTCGGGCGCTGTCCGCTTTGATACCGAAGATGGCATTCCGGTGAGCAACTCCTCGAACATTTAGCATCTTCGTAAGTTTTACTCAGAGGCGCGGTTGCCGGAACCTGTTCCGGCAACCACCTTTTGTACACGCCTTGCCGCTGTTGCATGTAATCCTTTGTACAAAGCCGGGCGCACCCTGCATCAAGAAGCTCATGTGTTGCGCACAACTTGTCAAATTCATGCTTTCATCATTTTATTGCATGTTTTGCTAACACTTTGTGCAGCACCCACACCCGGTAAGCAATATTGAGCCACTGGGCTCCATGACTTTATTTTCTTCTTTCTCTTTTCTCAAAGAAAGGAAGGCTCCCTCGCACAAGTTAACCAGGGGGAAGGAGAAGATAATACTATGGACCAAGCGTTGCTCGAGGAAGTTTCACTTATCGGGAAGCAAACGATGAAAAGCTAAGTTGCCCAAGTTTGAGCAATCAATTCTTAAATTTTTAAGTTATCTTCCTCGAACGATAGTACTTTGTATGGAAAACTCATGCGCTGGAGGAACCAACTCATGGCTAGTCGCGCCTTACTTTGTCTCGAGTCCGCTCAACAATCTAAGTGAGCTGCAGCTAGTCGCGACAAGGTTGCTTGTCGGAGGCGGCATCGCCAAAGAAGTGCCGACGTTCGCACTCGGCCACAAGAAAGGTGCCTGCACCGACAAGTTCCCTAAAAGCGTAGGGTAAAAACGTACAAAGGAAGGAATCAAGTAAAGGAAATAACATTGCAATCATCACCTAAGATAGAGTTATATTACAAAATAAGCTTGTCGCAGATCTAATAAATTGTTCTAAACATGATCAAGACGACAAGGGAAAGATAAAATTACGGCCTAGTTCACGCGGTCGCCATCAACCCGCTTTGATTTTGTTCACCTTGTCCACAATGGGTGCGACAAGGGCTTTGAGCGCCCACATCGGCATCTGGCGGCAAGGATCTCGAGGACGCCGTTGAGGTTGAGGCCTGGATTGCGGAAGGCCACCTTCATCAACACCTTCTGGAGGGCTCCTGCACAGATCTGGCGTGATTCCTCGGCCAGCTGCTTTGGGACCTCTTCCCAGAGTCGCTGGAGGCCCGTCACCATGCCCTTGAAGAATAAGCTAAGCTTGGCGCTGGGTTGGAGATGTTCGTCGGAGGAGTATGCAAGATCCACCATCCCCAGCTCCATCAGCTTGTTGTGGATGGCGGCAGCAGTGTCCACGAGACCTTCGGTCCAGCGCTCCACACTCTCCCTCAAGGCGCTCTGGGCGTCAACAGCGTTCGCCAGCAGCTCCTCGTTGGACTTGATCTGCTCCAACAGGCCCACCTCCCGCTCCTTGGCGCCGTCCAAAGATCTCTGCGTCGAGTGGTCACCAAATTAAGATCTGCCTTGGAATCCTTGGCAGCGTCGAGCTCCTTGCTCCTATCAGCCGAGACGGCCCTGCAGCTCGCCAAGAGTTTAGGGCGCCCTTCAAGGCCAGGCTTGAGCGCGGCAAGCTCCTCGCCGCTCTTCTAGAGACTGGCCTCCAGCTGCGCCACCTTCGCCTCCAAATCTTTCTTGGCGGCCTCGGCGGCTGCGGCAGCATCCTTCGCTTCCTTAAGTGCCCCGCCAAGTGACTCCTCGCGCGCGACAAGCTCTTCCTCGTAGCTGTCCAGGTTGACCTTCCGCTGCGCCAGCTCGCTTTCCTGCGCCGACAGCTTCTCAGCGGCAAGCCGCTGCTCCTCCTCAGCTGCGGCCTTCTCGAGGATGAAGGCCGTGCGCTCTTGAGCGAGTCGCTCCCGCTCCTCTGCTACGTTCCGGAGAGTTTCTTGGTTGGCGCTCCGGAGCTCTTCTGCGCGCTTCTCCATGTCTGCTCCCGCCCTCGCGACAAGTGCCTCCCGGGACTCCAACTTGGCTTGTCGAGCACGGTAGAGCGACAGCAGCTTCTTCAGCAGCTGCTCCTCCTCACTTCGCCGCTGGCTGCTTGGCGCGTCCACCAGCGTCAGCCAGCGAGGCGAGCAGCTCTCCGTCAAGGTCTCTCCTTCGACCGGCGCCTAGAGCTCGACTCCCATGGGAGCTTGATGAAGACGCCCGTCGCCGGCCTTCAAGTACGCCACGGGCTGGGGCTCTTGAACTGTGCCTGACAAGTGAAGTCGGCGGTCGGTGTAGCGCCTGGCGCTCCTGCGGCCCCAGGGCCGTCAGTGCGATCGCCAGACCCCTCGCCAGCTTCTGCAGCCCCGGTGGCCTCCTTGCCGGCAGGCTCGTCAGCGTCGGCCTCTTCTTCCACGACGGCGGCTTCACAAGAAGTTACAAGGCCCTCCTCACCGACGACCTCGGTCTCCATCGGCTCATGGCGGACAAACAAAGAACAGTCAAGCAAATGTTCAAAAAGAAAAGGTAAGAAAACAAGCCCAAGGGAAAATTTCAAGAAGAGGATTACCGCAATGGGATCTGCAGCCATGGTCTCGACCACTGGAGGGTCACTGGTGCTGTCCCTTGCCGGAGTAGCCTCCCTTGCCGGAGGACGCTCCCTTGCCGGAGAATCCTCCCTTGGCGGCGTAGTCGAAGTAGATAGAATTTCAGGGGCGGCTTCCGAGCCCTCCTGATGAGGCTGCTCTGCTCCTACACAAACCAACAAATGATATCAATGAAGAAGGAGCACCCATGCACACCTAACAAGAAGGAGAAAACCGCATACTTACCCCCGGGGCCGTGGCTGGGGCTGCTCTGAGGAAGGGTTGCCGGATCCGCAAGGGGGTCTCAGACGCGCCTCCTGTTGCCACGGTGGATCGTCCTCAACGACGACCACCGGGTCTTGGCTCTTCGACGCCTCTCTGGGCCAGCGTCCTTGAAAGGAAAGAGTTCAGAACGAAGCAAATCAGATTCAAGATGAAGCAACAAAATTGAAGAAATACAAGCACAATATTGAAGCTTACTCCTCTTCTTCCTCCTCGGAGCTAAGCACGGAGAAGTCAAACTCCGGCTCGCCTCCCGGCGACGAGGCGGAGGAGTGGGCTCTCTTGGCCGCTTGGCGGGCGTCAGCGGTGTCACGGGAGGATCCCGCCCGCTTGTCGCAGCAGAAGGGTGCTCCAGCAGCAACATCGCTTGCCGCGGTAAGCGCGCGTCAGCGCAGCTGTGGCTGTGAGCCCGCCGCCCGTCTCGTCTCCGGCCTTGCGGAGCGCCTCTTTGGCCGAGCTCCGTTCGGCAAGCTGGATGAGTGGGGAAGAAGCGCCCTCACTGGTTCGCTCGACTCGGCCTCGGGTGCGGTAAGCTCTTCCTCGCCGCGAACTCCCTTCGCCGGCAAGGCTTGCCGCCTCAGCATCTGCCTCCTCCACGGTGTGCCGAAGACGCCCAGCGGCAGTCATTGTCGCCTCCTCCAGCTCGGTGGCAATGCGCACCATCTCTTCGTCGGTGGTGTCGCGGGTGAGCTTCTTCTGCTCGTCGGGGCGGATCGGCATTTCTTCCAAGCTGTCGAAGAATTGCCGCACGATGTCGTCGGAATGCTCCTGCCAGGTTGGGACGATCCCATGGGAATCGCACAATGGCATCATGGCACGGATGCGGTCGAGTGCAGAGTTGTTGCACAATGGGACGACCCCCCTCGGCAACCTAAACCACTCGGGGTGATCGGGGTCATTCTTGAACAGCTCTAGCAAAGATCGCATCCAGCTCCAAGACGGTGAAATTCCGCTAAGGCCCGGCGCAGCCTCATGATGTCCGCCGCATTTTGGAACTCCCAAGCAGGTCTCCTCCTCTCCCGCAAGGAGAGCGTCGCGGCGAAGGAAATCTGCGCCAACCGCGCCTTACGGTGAGTCCGGCAAGCCCGAGGCGCAAAACTGGGTCACAACTATCTTCAACCTAGCATCCTCCAAATACTAAGTTGCTCCAATCGTTGCCACCCACTATTGGGGCTTTGCGCACGGCAGCGAAGGGCTGCGGGTTCTCCTCTACGATCCAACACCAATTGGCTCTCCACCCCTCCCACTTGCTGCGGAACTCTCCTTCCAGATACGCTTCTTTCTTGCCGACCCTGGAGACCCAAGCAATCCCTCCCAAGCGGCTCCCTCTCTCAACGCTGGGCATGAAGAAGTGGCGGAAGAGGGCTACGTTAGGGGTGGATCTCGACAAAGTTTTCGCAAGGTGTAAAACCGCCATGGTCAGAATGGCGTTGGGGGTGAAATCAAGGAGGCGGAACCCGTATGTGTTCATAATGTCGCAGAAGAATTCAGAAAAGGGCGGGTAGAGCCCGCAATAGAAGAAAAGGGCAAAGAAAGGATACCCAGTTGGGGCTAATTCCGAAGCGGTGGCGTGGAGTACCTTCGTGCGCGGATGCGCATGCGTCTCCGTCGACCAGAAGAGGTAGTACCCTCCTCAGCCTCCTTTAAGCGTCGAGCTGGGGGAGAAGATGGCCCGCTCCTTGCGCAGCGCATGAGTCAGCTGCCTCGGCCGACTTCACGCCTTCCCTTGTCGGCTTTGAGCCATGGCGGAGGCGGTGGAGGAGACCGACGGCGTTGATGGCGCTGTATGAAGGGGCGGGCGCTGCTCTCTTCGCACTAGAGAAGAAGGGGGGAGCGGCGGTGGTTTTTGACAAGACAGCAATGGCGAGGTGGGTGACCTGCCCCAGTTTCCCCTGTTTATAAGGAGGGAGAGGGGGCGGACATTCCGCTTTTTCCTAATAAAGAAACCCCCACGACCTCGCCCACGATCTCTCACACAACGCCACGTCCGGTGTGTGCCGTTAGTGGGGGACGTGGTGGGTCCGGGGGGAGTTACGGCGTGATCAAGGCCGCGTGTGACCGTGCACTGTTTTGGGCCTGGCCCGACAGCGCTCGGCACCGTGTCTTGGCTTCGAGCCGGGGCTCTGTCGGTGTACTAGAGTAGGGTACCCTAGTATCCCGAACTTCGTGCACGGGCAGTTGTCACCTCAGCGGCAGGGCTTGCCTGGTCACCGCCAAGATCCTCCGTGGTTCCTTTGGAGCCATTCAAGAAGAAAGTATTTGGCCAAGAAGACAAGGCCCCGGCAAGAGGAGCTTGCCGGGAAGGCCACTCAAGGCACGCAGAAAACAAGACCCCGGCAAGAGGAGCTTGCCGGGAAGGCTCGGAGAGCGACAAGCCTCCGGACGCGACAAGGATTCAGCCGCGGCAAGGCACTTGCCGCGGCAGTGTAGCGACCCGACCCAAATGGATCAAGTCTGTGTGCTTTCGTGTCATCCCTGGATCGGTATGCTGACACACACAGTACTCGAAGGATTTATAACAGAGGTAAATCACATGTATAAAATAACGTAAATACTATTACCTCAATCCAAAATATAGCGGAAGCAACAAGGTTGTGGATTCCCATCAACACCAACGGCAAAGTTGAGTATAGGAAATCGTAACCCTAACGTACCACTTACTGTCGTTCTAAAATTCTGCAACATGAAAAGTTGCAGCCCGAAAACGGGTCAGCACATGGAATATGCTGGCAATGTAACACATAGAGAGTAATGAAAGAATAGGCTATACTACATGCATATATGGCTGGTGGAAAGCTCTATGGTTACAGTTTTTGCGAAAAGCCAATTTTTTCCTACTTCAAAGGAATAAATTTATTTAACTATCATGGTGGTTGTGAAACATTGAGAATGGTTGACAGCATCCTCAATCCCAATTAAAAGTACTCATTAAACCCAAACAAAATTATATTAAGTAACGTGATGAGATCAACAGGATAATCCAAGAACTAGATACTCAAGATGTCCATAACCGGGGACACGGCTAATCATGATTAGTTTATACACTCTGCAGAGGTTTTGCGCACTTTCCCCACAAGACTCGATCGCCTCCGCTTGGTTCTCTCGTGACTACATGGTGTTTGAGAAACGGATGACCGAGACATAGTCTTTCGTAGTGCTAGCACCTTACATGTGGGTAGACCGTACCAACCTACATCCCCTACATCGCCTAGCCTACACGTAAGAGTTCGCACATCTTAGTCAACTACGCCAGAGCCCATAATTGGCTTGTGGCTGCACACGGAAGTTTCCAGTTTGAATAATCTTATGATCCCTTAGAGCCTGGGTGGCGGTCCGAAGAAATACAGTAAATCCTGTCTACCTGTGTGCCTTGACAGCAAGTCCTCGAATAGCCAGTGCCTCAATCCACCCAGATGTGTGTTTAAGTTGCCACCTTAGATAAACCATTAATTATCAATCTCACATCCATCATGGATATTCACTCACCCAATCCACGCCTACTAGCATAGCATGGCATAATCAAGCAAACGAGAAGTAACTCCCAAGGTTTCATAAGTAAAACAGTAATAGGTACTACCTCAATCTACTTCCCATCCCACAATTTGATTAGATCCTAATCATGCAAGTGTTTGAGGGTTTGATCTAATGCATAAACTGGGTAGTAGAAAAGTATGATCAAAGTGTTACTTGCCTTCTTGACGATCCATGAGTCCTAGAGATTCAAGTAACAAGCGGCGCCTCCGGTGATCTAACGCAGACAAACAACAAGCATACAATAAGCACTCATCTACTGCACCGGGAAATCTCGAATAAAAGATCTAACCAGATAGTTCAACTTAAGAACCCTGGTTGCAAAAGAATCGAATCAAATAAAGCATCGAAAGTCGGAACTCGAGAGAGAACGACTCGGTTTAGCAATCTGAAACTAGGTCAAAATTTTACAGTAGCAAAACTCTGTGTAAGTAGGTTAGTTTTAACGGTGGTTTCGTTCTGAAACTCCAGCGCTTGAATCACCTGATTCCGATAAACGAGCAAGAAATAAAACAGATTTAAAAATCAGATCGGAATTCGAATCAGAAAAATAACGGATTAAATCCGATTAAAAGAAAAACGACGAACGGATTAAATAATGGACGTTCGTTAACAGAACTAATCCAACGAACGCGTTCATTGAAACGAACGGTTCGGTGAACGTTCGTTAATTAAGAAAACCGAAAAAATAAAACCAATCTAGGTTTTTTTTAAGAAACCGAACACATTTTTTTTTATAAAACCGGGTCGGTTTATTAGGGGAAAACCGGATCGGGCGGCGGGGCTACCTCCGGTGATCTCTCGCCGGCGGGGCTCCGGCGGGGTCGGGAGGGGTCGGCGAGGGGCTCCGGGGCGGCGGGTGGCGGCGGGGTGCTCCGGCGACGACGGAGACGGCGGCGGCGTCCTCGGGCGGCGTCGGATCGGGAGGGCGCGGTGAGGGCGGCGGGCGGCGTGAGAGAGAGGGCGGCGACGGCGGGCGACGGAGGAGAGAGGGGTGGCGGCGCTTAAATAGGAGGGCGGGCGCCGAGTGGCTTGGGGAGGGGTAGCCGGGCGCTGGTCGGCCTGACCGGGCGGCAAGGCTCAGCGGCGGCGGCGGGACTCCGCTCGGGCGGCCGAGCGAGGGAGGAGGAGGTGGGCTGGGCGCTACTGGCTGGGGCCCTGGCTGGTCAATGGGCCGGGCTGGGCCTTGGCCCAGGAGGCGGCGCGATTTTTTTTTAAAACAAAAGCAATTTAAAAAATACCAAATGAACTCCGATTTAAATAAAACAAATTTTCCCGACTCCTAAAAATGAGTCGAACAAAATGAACTTTAAAACGGCAAACGTGCATAAATTTTTAAATGCTCATTTTTATGTAAGCAAAATAAATCTTCCAAAACCAAATTTGATTTATTTATAAAATCCTCGCTTTTCCTAAATGTTGGGAAAGTCATATTATTCCCTCTCAAAATATTTTTATAGGAAAAACTTTATGAAGATAATTAAATAAATCCAATGATCCTATTTTCAAAATTTGAGAAATCCCAAATATGAAAATTATGAAACTTCCAACTCATATTTCATATGTTTTGAAGAAGTCATTTTATCTTCGCTCGTGAAAATCATCGAGTTGTATAAAGTTTCAGAATTGGAAATGTTTTCCAAATGAAATTCAAATATTTTCAACACCCTTGTCATTTAAATAAATGGAAGAAGTCATGTTATCTTCTCTCCGTGGTTTTGTGATGAAAAGAGTTTGAATTCTCAAGAGCATAAAATGAAAGTTTGGGAAAGTCCTTTTATTCCCTCTCATTTAACTTTCAAAAGTTTCAATTCACTCACTTTCAGTCAATCAATCAAGCAATCAATCAAATCTATCTATTTGTTTATAACATTCCAAAATTTAGAATTTTGGGATGTTACAAACTACCACTTTAAAATGAATCTCGTCCTCGAGATTCGGAGAGGCTAGCAAGAAATAGGTTAGGGTTTGGGGTCTTCTCAAAATCCATCGATCGTCTTCCGGTCTCGGTGCTACCACCCTTAGAAACATTGTTACGGTTCCATCAAAACTCGAGATCGTGCATCCTTATTGCCGACAAAGGTCGGTCTTCTCGAGATATTAAGGATAATTCCTTCTCTGGCTCTTCCGTTAGTGGCATAACCTTTTCCTCAATTCCTTTGTCCTTTCCTCTTGGTAAGGTTATCCCGAAATTGGGTCTTCTTAGCTGACGGGTCTGGCGCCAATTCTAAACAAATATCGGTATCTCATGGTGGTCAACGATTTATGGTTTCTCCTGCAGAAAACGGGTTTGGGTTTGAACCTCACCGTATAACCTACGGTTGGCAGCAACTGCCGTGTACAAGGGAAAACAATACCTACACCTTTCTAAGGTTTAAACAAGGTTTAATATCGTCGTCTCTCTGCTATAGGTAAGTCACTCAGATTTACCATCCCGTATAGCAAGGCGAATAATAAGAGTAAGTCGGTATGGTGATCAATCCATCCTGCACCCAAATCATTTCCTTGTACATGGTTTAGCGAATCTCGCATTCTAACACTCGGTCATCCTCACAAGCATTGCAGAATTTCTCTTGTCGACGAACCAAGTTCGAAAATCCATTGATTCTCGCAAGCCAAACAAACATCTATCGCTCCTTAACAACTCTCGTGTTTTGCGTAAACTCCTATAGAATCGTCGGTTGATAAAATCGCAACTTCCGCCAGGTTTTTCCTTCCGCAAGAGTGTGCTTGCTTCTTGGCGTGTCCCGGAGCCTCGTGGGTTATGGCCCATCTCCTCACTTGTAATCCTTGAACACCTCATCAGTGGCAATCGATCTTTATCCCAACATCCAACTTCCCGCATACTTAAAATCCATCCAGCTTGTATCTTGTCTCTTTTCCTTCTATTGGCACCAAACTAGGACATGATTACTCAGACTCATCATGGAATTTCCATTGATCCATATTTCCAACATCATACCTCCTTTATATCCAATAACACTTCATCTCTTCATCCTCGTGGGATGTCCCACATACCGTGATAAACTTATACTTATGAAATCCATACTCCACTTCGTGGAACCTCATTATCCTTTCCAGGGTCAAGCGTCCTTACAGGAGAATATTGGCCATCTCTGCATGGCACTTCTTCAACTGGGAAACGTGAAACACATCATGAACTCCTGACAGTCCTTCGGGTGACTCCAACTTGTTGGTAACTTCTCCCATACGCTCCAAAACTCGGTATGGTCCTACAAATCTTGGGTCTAACTTTCCCTTAACTTCAAATCGATTAACTCCTCACAGAGGGGGCACACGAAGATATGCTCTGTCTCCGATTTCATAGACTACCTCCTTGCATTTTTGAGTCTGCATAACTCTTCTGCCTGGACTGAGCTACCTTCAGTCTATCTCGAAGCAACTTAACATTCTCTTCTCACTCCTTGATCACATTTGGTCCAAACAACTGACGGTCTCCAACTTCATACCACATCAACGGTGTCTGGCTCCTTCTCCCATACAAAGCTTCAAAAGGGCCATCTTCAAACTGACTTGGTAACTGTTGTTGTATGAGAACTCAGCGTAAGGTAGATTATCATCACTACTAGATCCATAATCTAGCGCACACGCTCTCAACATGTCCTCCAAAATTTGATTGGCTCTCTCGATTTATCCATCTGTCTGCGGATGAAAGGCTGTACTGAACTCTAGCCTAGTACCTAAAGTCTGGTGCGGCTGATTCCAAAACTTTGAGGTAAACTGTGTTCCTCTATGATGGTCCTCGGAACTCCATGCGGACATACGATCCTTGTCCAATATAACTTGGCCAACTTCACACTTGTATAGGTGGTTTTTCACTGGAATAAAGCGAGCCACTTTGGTCAAGCGAGTCAACTACTACCCAGATAGAATCATATCCCAATCGGGTTCTGGGAAATCCGGAAATGAAATCATGCCAAGCTTATCCCACTTCCATTCGGGTATCGGCATAGGCTGTAGTAATCCTGCTGGCTTCTGATGCTCTGCTTTTACTTTCTCTGGCATGCATCACTTACGACTACATACTCCATAATATACCAGTCCACCAGAAACACTCCTTCAAATCCAAATACATCTTGGTGTTTCCAGGGCGAATCAAGTATGGTGAGTCATGAGCCTCCTGAAGTATTAACTTCCTGATGTTTGCATTATTGGGTACATGTACACTGTCCTCAAACCATAAGGTGTCGCGCTCATCCTTACGAAAACCTTTGGCCTTTCCTTTGCTCATCCTCTGTTTTACCTCAACAATCTCCTTGTCATCCTTCTGAGCTTCACGGATCTTTTCCAACAATGTAGACTGAACTTCCATTGCTGCAATAAAACCTTTTGGGAATAATCTCCCATCAAAGTTCCCTGAAAATCCTCGGCTAACTCCTTTGATAATCCTCCGATTATGAGGGTATTCGTCCTTGTGTTCCTTATGGGTGTGTCCTATTTCTCCATAAAGCTTGTATGCACAAGGTTTCTTCATATCCTTTTCCATAAGGCTTCAATTTCTGGGACACAAGACGAGACTTTGGCAAAGTCAACTTAAATTCCTTCCAAGTGGTTACTCTTTGCCATCCATGGATAGTTTGGTATATCCTCCATCAAGTAGCAGCACCTCTTTCAAAGCACTCAAGAGCATGCTGGTCATATCCTTTCCGCTATAGGATTATTCTCCCGTGATCCTCCATGTTCTAAATCCATCGGTCTGTCTCCATTTGACTCATCGGTCCAGAGAATACAAGCTCATCTCCATTCTTCCTCTAACGGGTCCATGGGTTTGGGGTGGGATAAGAGAGATAGAGAGGGATGCACGCAATACAAACAATGGTTTTTGAAAAGACAGATTTTATTGTGGCTGTCGGAAAAACCTCAAACAAAATGACAGCTCACAATCGTCGCATCTAACGTAGGTATGTAACAGGGGTTTGGTCTTCTAAAGGTCAATAGATCTTCAAAGTCGTCAAACTCTTCAAGTCTTGTTCATGTCTCCAATGGCTTCTTCCGATCATGCTTTCCCTTCTCAAGTTCTTTTGCCAGATCATCTCTGTTGACGCGAAGTCTCTCGCGACGTCCTTCAATATTTCTGGAGTTACGTTCCAACTGCCGGTTTCAACATCCTTGACATGATCCATGATCCTACTGTCCTTCAGTTCTTGACAAACCTCCGGTATCTCGATGTTTTGCTCCTTCACCTTGTCTACTTTCAGCTTCCGGGTCCTGAGTTCTTCACGAACTGCTTCCTTATCAAATACTGCTTCTTGTAGGTCAATCTTAACTCCTTGATGTAATACTCCAGATCCAATACACCTTGATCTCGGGTATTGATTACTTCCATAATCTCTCAATTCCATAAGCGTAACCTTCCTAGGTCATAAAATCTGGGAATTCTTCAAAGCCTTCAATTTCTCCAAGTCTTCGGAGTCTTCAAAAGTTGTAGTTTCCATTTACACGGTAAAGTCCTCTTCATTCCAAATGGTCTTAGTTGTCCGATAACTTGTCTCCTTGGAGTGGTCTCATCGGTCAAATCTTCGAGTGGTCAAAAGGGAAAAGGGGTATGGTCTCACTAAAAAGGAATATTTGAATAAGCTCGTAAGAGAAGAGAGGTAAAAGATCTTTTGAAAATGAAGTTGTAGAGAAAAATCTTTCCTATGGGCTTGTCGGTTTCTAGGGTCACGTCCCTCAAATCAACATGTGCTCGATACCATCTTGTAGCGACCGACCCAAATGGATCAAGTCTTCGTGCTTTCGTGTCATCCTCGGATCGGTATGTCGACACACACAAGATCGAAGGATTTATAACAGAGGTAAATCACATGTATAAAATAACGTAAATACTATTACCTCAATCCAAAATATAGCGGAAGCAACAAGGTTGTGGATTCCCAATAACACCAACGGCAAAGTTGAGTATAGGAAATCGTAACCCTAACGTACCACTTACTGTCAGTTCGAAAATTCTGCAACATGAAAAGTTGCAGCCGAAACGGGTCAAGACATGGAATATCTTTGGCAATGTAACACATAGAGAGTAATGAAAGAATAGGCTATACTACATGCATATATGGCTGGTGGAAAGCTCTATGGTTACAGTTTTTTATGAAAAGCCAATTTTTCCTACTTCAAAGGAATAAATTTATTTAACTATCATGGTGGTTGTGAAACATTGAGAATGGTTGACGATCCTCAATCCCAATTAAAAGTACTAATTAAACCCAAACAAAATTATATTAAGTAACGTGATGAGATCAACAGGATAATCCAAGAACTAGATACTCAAGATGTCCATAACCGGGGACACGGCTAATCATGATTAGTTTATACACTCTGCAGAGGTTTTGCGCACTTTCCCCACAAGACTCGATCGCCTCCGCTTGGTTCTCGCACTACATGGTGTTTGAGAAACGGATGACCGAGACATAGTCTTTCAGAAGTGCTAGCACCTTACATGTGGGTAGACCGTACCAACCTACATCCCCTACATCAGCTAGCCTACCCGTAAGAGTTCGCACAACTTAGTCAACTACGCCAGAGCCCATAATTGGCTTGTGGCTGCACACGGAAGTTTCAGTTTGAATAATCTTATGATCCCTTAGAGCACAGGTGGCGGTCCCAAGAAATACAGCAAATCCTGTTTACCTGTGTGTGCCTTGACAGCAAGTCTGGAATAGTCAGTGCCTCAATCCACCCAGATGTGTGTTTAAGTTGCCACCTTAGATAAACCATTAATTATCAATCTCACATCTGTCATGGATATTCACTCACCCAATCCACGCCTACTAGCATAGCATGGCATAATCAAGCAAACGTAGAAGTAACTCCCAAGGTTTCATAAGTAAACAGGTAATAGGTACTACCTCAATCTACTTCCCATCCCACAATTTGATTAGATCCTAATCATGCAAGTGTTTGAGGTTTGATCTAATGCATAAAACTGGGTAGTAGAAAAGTATGATCAAAGTGTTACTTGCCTTGCCGACGATCCGCGAGTCCTAGAGATTCAAGTAACAAGCGGCGCACCGGTGATCTAACGCAGACAAACAACAAGCATACAATAAGCACTCATCTAATGCATGGGGAAATCTCGAATAAAAGATCTAACCAGATAGTTCAACTTAAGAACCCTGGTTGCAAAAGAATCGAATCAAATAAAGCATCGAAAGTCGGAACTCGAGAGAGAACGACTCGGTTTAGCAATCTGAAACTAGGTCAAAATTTTACAGTAGCAAAACTCTGTGTAAGTAGGTTAGTCGAACGGTGGTTTCGTTCTGAAACTCCAGCGCTTGAATCACCGATTCGATAAACGAGCAAGAAATAAAACAGATTTGAAAATCAGATCGGAAATCGAATCAGAAAAATAACGGATTAAATCCGATTAAAAGAAAAACGACGAACGGATTAAATAATGAACGTTCGTTAAAAGAACTAATCCAACGAACCCGTTCGTTGAAACGAACGGTTCGGTGAACGTTCGTTAATTAAGAAAACCGAAAAAAAATAAAACCAATCTAGGTTTTTTAAGAAACCGAACACATTTTTTTTTATAAAACCGGGTCGGTTTATTAGGGGAAAACCGGATCGGGCGGCGGGGCTACCTCCGGTGATCTCTCCGCGGGCTCCGGCTGGCCTGGAGGGGTCGTGAGGGGCTCCGGGCGGCGGGTGGCGGCGGGTGCTCCGGCGACGACGGAGACGGCCAAGGCGTCCTCGGCGGGCAAGGCGGATCGGGAGGGGCGCGGTGAGGGCGGCGGCGGCGGTGAGAGAGAGGGCGGCGACGGAGGCGACGTGAGGAGAGAGGGGGGTGGCGGCGCTTAAATAGGAGGGGGGCGTCGGGTGGCTTGGGGAGGTAGCCGGGCGCTGGTCGGCTCGGACTCGGGCGGCGGCGTTCGGCGGCGGCGGCGGGACTCCGCTCGGGCGGCCGAGCGCGCGAGGGAGGAGGGAGGTGGGCCGGGGGCGCGCGCTGGGCTGGGGCCTGGCTGGCTGGGCCGGCTGGGCCTTGGCCCAGGGGAGGGGGCGGCGCGATTTTTTTTTTTTAAAACAAAACGAATTTAAAAAAATACCAAATGAACTCCGATTTAAATAAAACAAATTTTCCCCGACTCCTAAAAATGAGTCGAACAAAATGAACTTTAAAAAACGGCAAACGTGCATAAATTTTTAAAATGCTCATTTTTGCGTAAGCAAAATAAATCTTCCAAAACCAAATTTGATTTATTTATAAAATCCTCGTTTTTCCTAAATGTTGGGAAAGTCATATTATTCCCTCTCAAAATATTTTTATAGGAAAAACTTTATGAAGATAATTAAATAAATCCAATGATCCTATTTTCAAAATTTGAGAAATCCCAAATATGAAAATTATGAAACTTCCAACTCATATTTCATATGTTTTGAAGAAGTCATTTTATCTTCGCTCGTGAAAATCATCGAGTTGTATAAAGTTTCAGAATTGGAAATGTTTTCCAAATGAAATTCAAATATTTTCAACACCCCTTGTCATTTAAATAAATGGAAGAAGTCATGTTATCTTCTCTCCAGGGTTTTGTGATGAAAAGAGTTTGAATTCCCGAAGAGCATAAAATGAAAGTTTGGGAAAGTCCTTTTATTCCCTCTCATTTAACTTTCAAAAAGTTTCGAATTCACTCACTTTCAGTCAATCAATCAAGCAATCAATCAAATCTATCTATTTGTTTATAACATTCCAAAATTTAGAATTTTGGGATGTTACAGGCAGGCAACCTCTCTTCATCTCCGCTCCAGCTCATCGCCTAACGTGTCGCCATGGGACCATTCCGTGCGCGCGTGTCAAGAGGCCGTGCAGCCAGTGGGGAGCAGCGATAAGCGGCGCTGACAAGCTTACCATCGTGGCAAACGGTGGCGCTCCTGACGGTCCCTGTTGCACTGTTTAGCCGACAGGGACGGGCATTTGATGCTTCCCCCCTTGCCGCCGTGGCTAGGTATATTGCATCGCATTAATCGCTCAAGTAGGTGTACCAACCATCGTTTTTCTATTTGTACCCTCCTCTACATTACCACCTGTCGGAGACCCCTTGAGCATATAAAAGGAGGCCCATGCGCAACGTAGAAAGGGTTCGGCCCGTTCGACTCATACGTGACCAGAGAATACTCGCGCTAGGTCTTGTAGCTCTCATCGCTCCCTAGCAAGAACACAATACAAATCAGACAAGCAGCAGTAGGAGTTTTATCTCTCCGGAGAGCTCCGAAGCTGGGTAAAACTGCTCGTGTGCTTCGCCTCGATCCGCTCTTCGTGCGATCTCCGCCCCCCTCCGAACCAAAAAGGGGCCTGGTCCGCCGGCCCCATAGGTGTTCGTGGGTCCGATCAGCCTCCCCGACATCTGTCTAGCCAAAGTTTCATCCTCAGGCAACTCGCCCTAGGTCATATAAGCCAAATATGGCACTGTCCAATTTGGGATGACGTGAAGAGCCGCCACCAATTGAGCCTCCGGGTCTGGAACAGCCAAGTCTTCTTCTGTGGGTAATTTGACAGAAGGGTTATGCAGAACATCTAAGAAAGTGTTAGGTGGCACCGGCTTACGCTGAGACCCCAGCCGTCTTAAAGCATCAGCCGCCTCATTCTTTCTGCGATCAATGTGCTCCACTTGGTAGCCCTTGAGATGTCCAGCAATGGCATCAACTTCACGGTGATAAGCCGCCATGAGAGGATCCTTGGAATCCCACTTGCCTGATACTTGCTGAGCCACCAAATCTGAGTCGCCAAAACACCTTACCCGGCTTAAGCTCATCTCCTTAGCCATCCGAAGACCATGGATCAAGGCCTCATACTCAGCTGCATTGTTAGTACAGGGAAACATCAACCATAGCACATAACAAAATTTGTCACCTCTAGGGGAAGCTAGAATAACTCCAGCCCCCGAGCCCTCCAATTGCCTGGACCCATCAAAATGAATAGTCCAGTATGTATTGTCCGGCTTCTCTTCGGGCATCTGCAGCTCTGTCCAATTGTTGATGAAGTCTACCAATGCTTGAGACTTGATAGCGGTGCGTGGCACATACTTCAAACTATGAGGCCCAAGTTCAATGGCCCACTTGGCGACTCGTCTTGTGGCTTCTCTATTTTGAATGATATCTCCTAAAGGGGCAGAACTAACCACAATGATGGGATGACCCTGGAAGTACTGCTTAAGTTTCCGGCTTGCCATGAACACCCCATAAACGAGCTTTTGCTAGTGTGGATATCTTTGCTTGGACTCAATAAGCACCTCACTGACATAGTAAACCGGCCGTTGAACCGGATATTCCTTGCCCGCCTCCTTGCGCTCTACGACGATGGCCACACTGACGACACGTGTGTTAGCAGCCACATATAACAATAATGGCTCCTTATCTATAGGAGCAGCAAGGACCGGCGGCTCAGCGAGCTGTCTCTTCAAATCTTCAAAGGCAGCGTTAGCATCATCACTCCAGAGAAAGTCGTCTGTCTTTTTCATCATCTGATACAGCGAGCTGAACATCATTGATACACGTCGGCTTAGCTAAAGAAGTGATTGCCTTGATCTTCTCCGGGTTAGCCTCGATGCCTCTGGTAGAAACCAGAAAACCCAAAAGCTTGCCCGCAGGCACTCCGAAAACACACTTGGCCAGGTTAAGCATCATCTTGTAGACCCGGAGGTTATCAAAGGTTTCCTTCAAATAATCTATCAAGGTCTCCTTCTCTCTGGACTTCACCACAATGTCGTCCACATAAGCATGAACATTGCGCCCAATCTGACTGTGTAGACAATTCTGCACACATTGCTGATAAGTCGCCTGGGCACTCTTAAGCCCAAAAGGCATAGACACATAGCAGAAGGCTCCAAACGGAGTAATAAAAGCCATCTTCTCCTGGTCCTTAACTGCCATTTTGATCTGATGATAACCGGAATAAGCATCCAAAAAGCTCAAATGCTCACAACCCGCTGTAGCATCAATGATTTGATCAATACGAGGGAGAGCGAAAGGATCAGCTGGACAAGCCTTGTTTAAGTCCATGTAATCCACACACATACGCCAGGTGCCATTCTTTTTAAGCACGAGCACTGGGTTAGCCAACCACTCTGGATGAAAAACTTCAATAATGAACCCGGTCGCCAAGAGCCGGGCCACTTCCTCACCAATGGCCTTATGCCTCTCTTCATTAAACCACCGAAGAAACTGCTTGACCGGCTTAAACTTTGGATCAATATTGAGAGTGTGCTCAGGGAGTTCTCTTGGTACACCCGGCATGTCAGAAGCTTTCCATGCAAAGATGTCCCGGTTCTGATTCATTGGTGAGCACGCTTTCCTATTTGGGATCCAAATTAGCGCTGATACTGAACTGCTTAGATGAGTCGCCTGGGACAAAATCAACAAGCTTGGTTTCATCAGCCGATTTAAACTTTAACACCGGTTCATGTTCTATGGTTGGCTTGTTTAAAGACGTCAAGTCCGCTGGGTCAACATTGTCTTTATAAAACTTCAACTCCTCTGTTGCACACACAGATTCAGCGTAAGCAGCATTGCCTTCCTCACATTCCAAGGCTATCTTTCGACTCCCATGCACTGTGATGGTACCCTTATGACCTGGCATCTTGAGATGCAGATAAACATAACATGGTCGTGCCATGAACTTGGCGTAAGCCGCCTGTCCAAACAGGGCGTGATATGGGCTCTTAATTTTGACCACTTCAAAGGTTAACTTTTCAGCCCTAGAGTCATGCTCATCTCCAAAGGTTTCCTTGAGAGCCTTGAAAGTTGGAATTTGAACCACCGCCCAGGCCATGAAAACCGCCGCCGCCTGAACTGCCGCCCGACCCATGGTTGCCGTCTGATACGTCTCCGTCGTATCTACTTTTCCAAACACTTTTGCCCTTGTTTTGGACTCTAACTTGTATAATTTGAATGGAACTAACCCGGACTGACGCTGTTTTCAGCAGGATTGCCATGGTGTTGTTTTATGTGCGAAAACAAAAGTTCTCGAATGACACGAAACTCCACGTAATATCTTAGAATAAATAATAAAAATCCTCGCCAAAGATGAAGACCAGGGGCCCACACTGTCCATGAGGGTGTGGGGCGCACCTCCCCCAGGCGCGCCGCCCCTACCTCGTGGGCCCCTCGGTGGCCCTCACGCCAACTCCAACTCCATATATTGGCTTTCGGGAGAAAAAATCGAGAGAAAGTTTCATCGCGTTTTATGATACGGAGCCACCGCCAAGCCCTAATCTCTCTCGGGAGGTCTGATCTGGAGTCCGTTCGGGGCTCCGGAGAGGGGGATTCGTCGCCGTCGTCATCATCAACCATCCTCCATCACCAATTTCATGATGCTCACCGCCATGCGTGAGTAATTGCATCGTACGCTTGCTGGACGGTGATGGGTTGGATGAGATTTATCATGTAATCGAGTTAGTTTTGTTAGGGTTTGATCCCTAGTATCCATTATGTTCTGAGATTGGTGTTGCTATGACTTTGCTATGCTTAATGCTTATCACTAGGGCCCGAGTGCCATGATTTCAGATCTGAACCTATTATGTTTTCATGAATATATGTGTGTTCTTGATCCTATCTTGCAAGTCTATATTCACCTACTATGTGTTATGATCCGCAAGAACCCCGGTGACAATAATCGGGACCACTCCGGTGATGACCATAGTTTGAGGAGTTCATGTATTCACTATGTGCTAATGCTTTGTTCGGTTCTCTATTAAAAGGAGGCCTTAATATCCCTTAGTTTCCAATAGGACCCGCTGCCACGGGAGGGTAGGACAAAAGATGTCATGCAAGTTCTTTTCCATAAGCACGTATGACTATTTACGGAATACATGCCTACATTACATTGATGAATTGGAGCTAGTTATGTGTCACCCTATGTTATGACTGTTACATGACGAACCACATCCGGCATAATTTCCATCATTGATCCGGTGCCTATGAGTTTTCCATATACTGGTTCTCGCTTATTTACTTTTTCGTTGCTACTGTTACAATCACTACAAAAATACCAAAAACATTACTTTTGTTGTCTTTACTTTGTTACTGTTACCACCACTATCATATTACTTTGCTACTAAACACTTTGTTGCAGATACTAAGTTTCCAGGTGTGGTTGAATTGACAACTCAGCTGCTAATATTTGAGAATATTCTTTGGCTCCCCTTGTGTCGAATCAATAAATTTGGGTTGAATACTCTACCCTCGAAAACTGCTATGCGATCCCCTATACTTGTGGGTTATCAAGACCTTTTTCTGGCGCCGTTGCCGGGGAGCATAGCTCTATTCTTTGAGTCACTTGGGATTTATATCTGTTGGACACTATGAAGAATTTGAAAGACGCTAAGACAACAATTTATCCCTCAACTATGAGGGGAGGTAAGGAACTGCCATCTAGCTCTGCACTTGATTCACCTTCATTATGAGTAAGCTAGCGACACCTAAACACCTTACGCTATTAGATTACGATATGTCGCATGTTATTGATGATGCCACTTCGCTATGCATGATACTTATGATGAAACTACTTCTATGCTTGATGCTCTTTGTGCCCTTGGTGAATTTCTTGATGAACAAATTTCTAGGTCTAGAGAAAGAGAAATTATTGAAACTGAACACGATGATGTTAGTAATGATGATAATATGCCTGCTATTCCTGAGGGTTATCTTTTTAATGCTGAATCTACTGCAGTTGTTCTTGCTTGCCAGGATAGACTTGAACTTAAGAGGTTGCTAGTTAAATGGAGTAAAGAATCTTTTAGAGATAGGATGAGACCCAACCACCTTTTGCTACTTCACCTATCTCGTGTTCTGGTCAGGATTATTATGATTTTTCTGTTGATCCGGATATAATAACTTTGGTTGAATCTGATCCTTTTTATGGCTATGAATCAAAGCTGTTGTTGCACATCTTCGTAAGTTAAATGATATAGCTGCCCTGTTTACTAATAATGAGAGATCACGCTACCTTTATTTACTCAAAATATTTCCGTTCTCATTAAAGGGTGATGCTAAGATATGGTTTAATTCTCTTGATCCTGGTTGTGTGCAAAGTCCCCAGGATATGATTTATTACTTCTCTGCTAAATATTTCCCTACTCATAAGAAACAAGCTGCTTTGAGGGATATATATGATTTTGTGCAAATTGAAGAAGAGAGTCTCTCACAAGCTTGGGGGAGGCTTCTCAAGTTACTTAATGCTTTGCCTGATCATCCTCTTAAGAAACCTGAAATACTTGATATCTTTTATAATGGACTAACCGATGCTTCCAAAGATTACCTGGATAGTTGTGCTGGTTCTCTTTTCAGGGAAAGAACATCGGATAAAGCTAAAATTCTATTGAATAATATGTTGACAAATGAAAATAATTGGGCACCTCCTGAGCCAACTCCTCAGCCAACTCCTGAGCCAATTACTGAGCCTATTCCTAAACCAACTCTTAAGAAGAGAGGTGTTCTATTTCTCAGTCCCGAAGATATGCAAGAGGCGAAGAAATCCATGAAAGAAAAAGGTGTTAAAGCTGAAGATGTTAAGAATTTACCTCCTATTGAAGAAATACATGGTCTTAATTTACCGCATGTTGAAGAAGTATATGATCTCAATTACTTATTTACTCAAGGACCTCCCGATATCCCGACACAGGTAGTAAAGGTAAATTCTCTCTATAGATTTGATGAAGGTGATATTCCTCATTATAAGTCTGCTAGGCAATGCTTCGATGAGTTTAATAATTTTATTGTCAAACAAGAAAATTTTAATGCTTATTTTGGTAGACAATTGAAATATGATACCGATATGATTAAACGCTTGATTGATTATATGGCTAATATTTGAGGTGAACTTAAACTTGTTAGCAAACATGCTTCTATGTTACCACTCAAGTAGAACAAGTACTTAAAGCTCAGAAAGAAGTGCTTGATGAAATGAATAGTAAGAAAAATGATTATGATGTTAGAGTGGCTACTAGAACTGGTAGAATGACTCAGGAACCTTTGTATCCTGAAGGCCACCCTAAGAGAATCGAGCAAGATTCTCAGAGAAATAATATAGATATGCCTACTTCTTCTAAAAGGAAGAAAAAGAAAAATGATAGAACTGTGCAAACTTCTAGTGAACCTTGTTGGGGAACGTAGCAGAAATTCAAAATTTTCCTACGTGTCACCAAGATCTATCTATGGAGAAACTAGCAATGAGGGGAAGGAGAGTGCATCTACATACCCTTGTAGATCGCTAAGCTAATGAGCGTTCATGAGAACGGGGTTGAAGGAGTCGTACTCGTCGTGATCCAAATCACCGGAGATCCTAGTGCCGAGCAGACGGCACCTCCGCTGTTCAACACACGTACAGCCCGGTGGCGTCTCCACGCCTTGATCCAGCAAGGAGAGAGGGAGAGGTTGAGGAAGACTCCATCCAGCAACAGCGCAGCAGGCGTGGTGGTTGTGGAGGAGTGTGGCAATCAGCAGGCTTCGCCAAGCACCACGGGAGAGGAGGAGGAGGAGGCGGGGCTGCGCCAATAGAGGGAGAAAACTCATGTGTTGGGCAGCCCCAAGCCTCAAGTATTTATAGGGGAGAGGAGGGTCTGCGCCCCTCTAGGGTTCCACCCTAGGGGCGCGGCCAGCCCCAATCCCATCTGGGTGGCGGCAGTGGAGGGAGAGGGAGGCGCACGGTATGGGCCCTAAGGCCCATCCTGCCTTAGGGTTTGCCCCTCTCCTCTCCTTAGGCGCCTTGGGCCCCTTGTGGGGCGCACCAGCCCACAGGCCTGGTTCCCTCCCACACTTGGCCCATGCAGCCCTCCGGGGTTAGTGGCCCCACTTGGTGGACCCGGGACACTCCGGTGGTCCCGTGCGATGCAGAAAAACACTGAAACTTTCCGGTGACCAAAACAGGACTTCCCATATATAAATCTTTACCTCCGGAACTCCTCGTGGCGTCCAGGGATCTCATCAGGACTCGAACAACATTCGGTAACCACCGCATAAACTTCCTTTATAACCCTAAGCGTCATCGAACCTTAAGTGTGTAGACCCTACGGGTTCGGAGACATGTAGACATGGCCGAGGCGTTCTCCGGTCAATAACCAACAATGGGATCTGGATACCCATGTTGGCTCCCATGTTCCACGATGATCTCATCGGATGAACCGTGATGTCAAGGACTCAATCGATCCGTATACAATTCCCTTTGTCTAGCGGTATTATACTTGCGAGATTCGATCGTCGATATACGATACCTTGTTCAATCTAGATTCGTTAGCAAGTCTCTTTACTGGTTCCGTAACACATCATCCCGTGATCAACCCCTTGGTCACATTGTGCACATTATGATGATGTCCTACCGAGTGGGCGAAGATACCTCTCCGTCTGCGGAGTGACAAATCCAGATCTCGATTAGTGCCAACCAGCAGACACTTTCGAGAGATACCGTAGTGAACTTTTATAGTCACCCGATTACGTTGTGACGTTTGGTACACCCAAAGCATTCCTCTACGGTATCCGGGAGTTGCACAATCTCATGGTCTAAGGAAATGATACTTGACATTAGAAAAGCTTTAGCATACGAACTACGATCTTTGTGCTAGGCTTAGGATTGGGTCTTGTCCATCACATCATTCTCCTAATGATGTGATCCCGTTATCAATGACATCCAATGTCCATGGTCAGGAAACCGTAACCATCTATTGATCAACGAGCTAGTCAACTAGAGGCTTACTAGGGACATGGTGTTGTCTATGAACCCACACATGTATCTGAGTTTCCTATTAATACAATTATACCATGGGTAATAAACGATTATCATGAACAAGGAAATATAATAATAACTAATTTATTATTGCCTCTAGGGCATATTTCCAACAAACCTATTGCTGAACCACCTGAGAATCCAAATGATACTTCTATTTCTGATGCTGAAACATGCTCAGGTGATGAACATGAACCTAGTGATAATGTTAATGATAATGTTCATGATGATGCTCAACCTAGTAATGATAATGATGTAGAAGTTGAACTTGCTGTTGATCTTGATTGTTGGAAATATGCCCTAGAGGCAATAATAAATTAGTTATTATTATATTTCCTTGTTCATGATAATCGTTTATTATCCATGCTATAATTGTATTGATAGGAAACTCAGATACATGTGTGGATACATAGACAACACCATGTCCCTAGTAAGCCTCTAGTTGACTAGCTCATTAATCAATAGATGGTTACGGTTTCCTGACCATGGACATTGGATGTCATTGATAACGGGATCACATCATTAAGAGAATGATGTGATGGACAAGACCCAATCCTAAGCCTAGCACAAAGATCGTAGTTCAGATGCTAAAGCTTTTCTAAATGTCAAGTATCATTTTTAGACCATGAGATTGTGCAACTCCTGACATCAGAGGAATGCTTTGGGTGTACCAAACTTCACAACGAATCGGGTGGCTATAAATGTGCACTACAGGTATCTCCGAAAGTGTCTGCTGGGTTGGTACGAATCAAGATCGATTTGTCACTCCGTTAATCGGAGAGGTATCTCCGGCCCTCTGAGGACATCATCATATCGTGCACAATGTGACCAAGGGGTTGATCACGGATGATGTGTTACGGAACGAGTAAAGAGACTTGCCAACGAGATTGAACAAGGTATCGATACCGACGATCGAATCTCGGCAAGTACAATACCGCTAGACAAAGGGAATTGTATACGGATCGATTGAGTCCTTGACATCGTGGTTCATCCGATGAGATCATTGTGGAACATGTGGGAGCCAACATGGTTATCCAGATCCCGCTGGTTATTGACCGGAGAACGCCTCGGCCATGTCTCAGATGGTTCCCCAACCCGTAGGGTCTACACACTTAAGGTTCTGATGCTAGGGTTATAAAGGAAGTTTGTATGTGGTTACCGAATGTTGTTCGAGTCCCGATGAGATCCCTGACGTCACGAGGAGTTCCTTAATGGTCCTGAGGTAAAGATTTATATATGGAAAGTAGTTGTTCGGGTTCGGAAAAGTTCGGGTTTTTGGTATTGTGCAGGAAGCTTCAGAAGGTTGGGAGGATTCCGGAGGGTGGGAGGTCCGGAAATTGTTCCACCACATCCAATATAGTAGCATGGGCTGTGAGGGGCGCCCTAGCCTTAATGGGCCGGGCGCCAGCCCCCAAGGCCCATGCGCATGGGAAGGGAAAACCCTAAGGAGGGCCTCCACTTGACTTGGGAGGCACTCCTCCCCCCATGGCCGCCGCCTCCTCGAGATTGGATCCGAGGGGCCGCCCCCTTCTCCTTGCCCCTATATATATGTGGGGGGTGGGAGGCAGCCGCACCACATGTTGGCGCAGCCCTCCCTCTCCCAAGTCCCTTCTCCTCTCCCGTGGTGCTTGGCGAAGCCTGCGGGATTGCCACGCTCCTCCATCACCACCACGTTGTGCTGCTGCTGGGCCGGAGTCTTCCTCAACCTCTCCTCTCTCCTTGCTGGATCAAGGCGTGGGAGACGTCACCGGGCTGTACGTGTGTTGAACGCGGAGGTGCCGTCCGTTCGGCACTAGGATCTCCGGTGATTTGGATCACGATGAGTACGGCTCCTTCAACCCCGTTCTCTTGAACGCTTCCGCTTAGCGATCTACAAGGGTATGTAGATGCACTCTCCTTCCCCTCGCTATGGTTTCTCCATAGATTGATCTTGGTGATGCGTGAAAATTTTGAATTTCTCGCTACGTTCCCAACAAAGTGGCATCATGAGCTAGGTCTATTTCAGAGATTCTTTGCACGAGTAGAACACAAAGTAGTTGTGGGCGCTGATTTTGTTCAATATGCTTGCCGTTACTAGTCCAATCTTGTTTCGACGGTATTGTGGGATGAAGCGGCGGACCGACCTTACACGTACACTTACGTGAGACAGGTTCCACCGGCTGACATGCACTTGGTGCATAAGGTGGCTAGCGGGTGCCAGTCTCTCCCACTTTAGTCGGAACGGATTCGATGAAAAGGGTCCTTATGAAGGGTAAATAGAAATTGGCATATCACGTTGTGGTTTTGCGTAGGTAAGAAACGTTCTTGCTAGAAACCCATAGCAGCCACGTAAAACATGCAAACAACAATTAGAGGACGTCTAACTTGTTTTTGCAGGGTATGCTATGTGATGTGATATGGCCAAGAAGAATGTGATGTATGAAATTGATCATGTTCTTGTAATAGGATTCACGACTTGTATGTCGATGAGTATGACAACCGGCAGGAGCCATAGGAGTTGTCTTTATTTATTGTATGACCTGCGTGTCATTAAACAACGCCATGTAATTACTTTACTTTATTGCTAACCGGTAGCCATAGTAGTAGAAGTAATAGTTGGCGAGACAACTTCATGAAGACACGATGATGGAGATCGTGATGATGGAGATCATGGTGTCATGCCGGTGATGATGATGATCATGGAGCCCCGAAGATGGAGATCAATGGAGCTATATGATATTGGCCATATCATGTCACTACTATATATAATTGCATGTGATGTTTATTATGTTTATGCATCTTGTTTACTTAGAACGACGGTAGTAAATAAGATGATCCCTTACAACAATTTCAAGAAGTGTTCTCCCCTAAGCGTGCACCGTTGCTAAAGTTAAGTAAACTTCTAAGCACCACGTGATGATCGGGTGTGATGGATTCTTACGTTCACATACAACGGGTGTAAGACAGATTTACACCACGAAACACTTAGGGTTAACTTGACGAGCCTAGCATGTACGGACATGGCCTCGGAACACGAGACCGAAAGGTCGAGCATGAGTCGTATAGTAGATACGATCAACATGAAGATGTTCACCGATGATGACTAGTCCGTCTCACGTGATGATCGGACCACGACCTAGTTGACTCGGATCATGTAATCACTTAGATGACCAGAGGGATGTCTATTCGAGTGGGAGTTCATAAGATGAACTTAATTATCCTGAACATAGTCAAAAGACCTTTTGCAAATTATGTCGTAAGCTCGGCGCTTTAGTTCTACTGTTTAGATATGTTCCTAGAGAAAATATAGTTGAAAGTTGTGATGGTAGCAATTATGCGGACGATGAAAGCTTATGTCCTTAATGCACCGCTCGGTGTCTGCTGAACCCCAAACATCGTTTGTGGATGTTACGAACATCGGACATACACATTTTGATAACTACGTGATAGTTCAGTTGAACGGTTTAGAGTTGAATGATTGCAGATTCCAGCTTAGTCCAATGCACGTGCACTCTTATTATTATACACAACGTTCGGTCATGCAAGTGAAAGGCAATAATGATGATATATGATGGACTTATTGGGATGAGAAAAGCTGGTATGAACTCGACCTCTCTTGTTTTTCTAAATATGATGGTTCATCGTTCCTGATTCAGCTATTATGAAGTAAACATATTTGCAATGACATTTAGAGATTATAGTTGCTTGTGCCATGCTTGATTAGCTATGAGTTATAATGGTTTACCTTGCGTGCCAACATGCTATTGAGATGATTATGATGTGGTATGATAGGATGGTATCATCCTTTCATACCTTGAGTGACTCGACTTGGCACATGTTCACGCATGTAGTTGAATCAAATCAACATATCCTTCATGATATTTATGTTCATGGTGGATTATATCCTACTCATGCTTATATTCGGTGTAAATTAATTTTAATGCATGCTTACATTTGTTGTCGCTCTCTCGATTAATTAGCTTCCCAGTCTTTTGCTAGCCTTCACCTGTACTAAGCGGGAATACTACTTGTGCATCTAAACTCCTTAAACCCCAAAGTTGTTCCATATGAGTCCACCATACCTTCCTATATGCGGTATCTACCTGCCGTTCCAAGTAAATTTGTATGTGCCAAACTCCAAACCTTCAAATGAAATTTTGTTTTGTATGCTCGAGCAGCTCATGTGCAACTAGGGCTGCCTATATCTTCCATGCTAGGTGGGTTATTCTCAAGAGGAGTGGACTCCGCTCCTCATTCACGAGAAAGGGACGGTAACGGGGATGCCCAGTCCCATGATCCAAAAAGATCAAAGCAAATCAAAATAATTAAACAAAATTCCCCCTGGGACCCGTTGAATTTTGGAGGCACTCGTTGTTTCAAGCAAGCCATGGATTGATGCTTGTGGAGGAGGCGGAGTATAAACCTTTACCATTCTGTTTGGGAACTGCCTATAATGCATGTAGTATGGAAGATACAACCATCTCATAGTTGTTGCGTTGACAGTGAAAGTATGCCGCTCAAAATATAATTTATCTCCATTTCAAAATCAACCTCTGGCACCTCTACAAATCCCTGCTTCCCTCTGCGAAGGGCCTATCTATTTACTTTTATGTTGAGTCATCACCCTTCTTATTAAAAAGCACCCATTTGGAGAGCACCTTGTCGTTTGCATTCATTATAATTGGTTTATATTGGGTATGACTTGACTGGATCTCTTTACCATGAATTACAATGTTTAGTCAGTCCTTGATCTTTAAAGGTGCTCTACATTTATGTTTTGCGGTCTCAGAAAGGGCTAGCGAGATACCATTTCGTTATATCATGTTATGATTATTTTGAGAAAGTGTTGTCATCCGAAGTTTTATTATTATGGCTCGCTAGCTGATTATATTATTGATATGAGTAATTGTGAGACCTACGTGTTATTGTGAGTATGGTTAGTTCATAATAATTGCTAAAACTTGAATCTTGGCTTTTCATGTTTACAACAACAAGAGCAAACAGAGTTTGTAAAAGTTTTCTTTTTCTCTTTCAGTTTGTCAACTGAATTGCTTGAGGACAAGCAAGGGTTTAAGCTTGGGGGAGTTGATACGTCTCTGTCGTGTCTACTTTTCCAAACACTTTTGCCCTTGTTTTGGACTCTAACTTGTATAATTTGAATGGAACTAACCCGGACTGACGCTGTTTTCAGCAGAATTGCCATGGTGTTATTTTATGTGCAGAAAACAAAAGTTCTCGGAATGACCTGAAACTCCACGGAATATCTTAGAATAAATAATAAAAAAATCCTCTCCAAAGATGAATACCAGGGGGCCCACACCCTGTCCATGAGGGTGGGGGGCGCGCCCCTCCCCCATGGGCGCGCCGCCCTACCTCGTGGGCCCCCTGGTGTCCCTCCGATGCCAACTCCAACTCCATATATTGGCTTTCGGGGAGAGAAAAATCAGAGAGAAAGTTTCATCGCGTTTTACGATACGGAGCCGCCGCCAAGCCCTAATCTCTCTCGGGAGGGCTGATCTGGAGTCCGTTCGGGGCTCCGGAGAGGGGGATTCGTCGGCGTCGTATCATCAACCATCCTCCATCACCAATTTCATGATGCTCACCGCCGTGCGTGAGTAATTGCATCGTAGGCTTGCTGGACGGTGATGGGTTGGATGAGATTTATGATGTAATCGAGTTAGTTTTGTTAGGGTTTGATCCATAGTATCCATTATGTTCTGAGATTGATGTTGATATGACTTTGCTATGCTTAATGCTTGTCACTAGGGCCCGAGTGCCATGATTTCAGATCTGAACCTATTATGTTTTCATGAATATATGTGTGTTCTTGATCCTATCTTGCAAGTCTATAGTCACCTACTATGTGTTATGATCCGCAACCCGAAGTGACAATAATCGGGACCACTCCGGTGATGACCATAGTTTGAGGAGTTCATGTATTCACTATGTGCTAATGCTTTGTTCGGTTCTCTATTAAAAGGAGGCCTTAATATCCCTTAGTTTCCAATAGGACCCGCTGCCACGGGAGGGTAGGACAATAGATGTCATGCAAGTTCTTTTCCATAAGCACTTATGACTATTTACGGAATACATGCCTACATTACATTGATGAATTGGAGCTAGTTCTGTGTCACCCTATGTTATGACTGTTACATGAGGAACCACATCCGGCATAATTATCCATCACTGATCCGGTGCCTACGAGTTCTCCATATACTGGTTCTCGCTTATTTACTACTGTTACAATCACTACAAAAATACCAAAAACATTACTTTTTCTCTCTTTACTTTGTTACCGTTACCACCACTATCATATTACTTTGCTACTAAACACTTTGTTGCAGATACTAAGTTTCCAGGTGTGGTTGAATTGACAACTCAGCTGCTAATACTTGGGAATATTCTTTGGCTCCCCTTGTGTCGAATCAATAAATTTGGGTTGAATACTCTACCCTCGAAAACTGTTGTGGTCCCCTATACTTGTGGGTTATCACCGTCGAACATGTTAGAGTTCTTGAAAGCCTTCATGATCGTACAATCCTTCCATAGGTGAGTGGCCGGCTTTTCATGAGTACCGTGCCTTGGACAGGGTTCATTTAGCAACTGCTCAAGAGTGGGACCTGACCCGCCAGACCGAGGCGGTGGTCTCCCCTTACGTCATTGATTGTTACCCTGTGCATTGGTGTTGGCCACAAACTCCGGGCTACCATCAGCCTTACGTTTATTGCCTCCCTGATTTGCCGGGTTATGTCGATGACCCTTGGCATTGTCGTTCTTCTTTCCCTTCCCTGTCTTATCCTCATCAGACTTGGGATCCTTGGTACTATCAGAGTCGGCGTACTTGACCAAAGCCGCCATTAGCTGGCCCATGTTGTTACAATCGCGTTTGAGCCGCCCCAGCTTCTGTTTCAGAGGCATAAAACGACAATTCTTCTCCAACATTAAGACTGCAGAGCCGGCATCCATCTTATCAGATGAATGTATTATGGCCTTGACCCGGCGCACCCAATGGCATGTTTGCTTGAAACGGCTGCTGAATCCATATGCCTGCTATAACTTGGGCTCCGGCTTGGGCGAGGGGTTGAGTGGATCCTGTCTCGACTGTAAGAGTATGCCTCCTGTTGCGCCAGAGCCGTCTGAAGAAGTTCTCTGACCCTTCGTGTTTCAATTGCCGTCGGAGAATCGCCCTCCACCGGGAGAGCCGCCAATCGTGCCAACGCAGCGATCAGGTTCTCCAAAGGGTTAGAAAAATGACAGGGTGGTGTTGATACATAATGAGGCGGAGCGGTATTCATGCGAGGAGGCTCCATTACCCGTGGTTGAACCGGCGTCCCCGCCCCGGGTGTTGCAACCCGGTTTGTCTCCGGCGGGTTACTGGGGCATACACCGGGTGTGCGGAAAAGATTTCTAGGATCATAAGTCAGAGGCAAACGGGATTGAGCCTTCTGATGCCTTCTCCTCATAACTTTGTTAGAAGCGTTCAAATCTATCGTAAGCTGGAAAGCCTCCAATTGAATCTGCTGTGCTCGTGCATCCAAAGCTGCCCGCTCTGTGGCTAGCCTAATGTCCTCCGCAGCTAGGTTTTCTTTGGCTTGTGCTACCTCCTCACGTAACCGCGCCACTTCTGCATCATGTTCAGCCTGATCCGCCAGATTAACCGCGGTAGTCAACATGGCTGTCAACTTGTCTATGAGATCCATCAATACCTGAGCCGGCGGGCGCTGTCGGTGTCAAAACCGGCGGATCTCGGGTAGGGGGTCCGGAACTGTGCGTCTAAGGCTAATGGTAACAGGAGGCGCGGGACACAATGTTTATCCAGGTTTGGGCCCTCTCGATGGAGGTAATACCCTACTTCCTGCTTGATTGATCTTGATGATATGAGTATTACAGGAGTTGATCTACTACGAGATCGTAGAGGCTAAACCCTAGAAGCTAGCCTATGATTATGATAGTTGTTGTCCTATGGACTAAACCCTCCGGTTTATATAGAAAACGGAGGGGGCTAGGGTTACACAGAGTCGGTTACAAGGGAGGAGATCTACATATCCGAATAGCTAAGCTTTCCTTCCACACCAAGGAGAGTCCCATCCGGACACGGGACGAAGTCTTCAATCTTGTATCTTCATAGTCCAACAGTCCGGCCAAAGTATATAGTCCGGCTGTCCGAGGACCCCCTAATCCAGGACTCCCTCAGTAGCCCCTGAACCAGGCTTCAATGACGACGAGTCCGGCGCGCAGATTACCTTCGGCATTGCAAGGCGGGTTCTTCTGTTAGGACCCCGATTCCAAGTCACATCGATCTAGCCGGTAACACCTCATATTACTTTGCGGCCTCACGCACGGTATTCCCACGGGTGTCACCTTACCATGGCCCGGGATCGTTTGCGCCTTTTGGCTCACGAATATGATAGTGTCGCTAGCATCCATATGACAGAGAACCCGGGCCGACATGACTAGTCGTGAACCCAAAGTGGCACTAACTTACGGGGACATGCATACATGAATCAACATCGAGCATGTCGGTCAGCAGCGTGTGAATCCGGGCTGTAGCAACTGGGCTAACAGGACTCCGGGAACCCGGGCTGTAGCAGGCTAGGCAGGACTCCAGATATCACCGCGTGACATTTCCCCGAAGGGACAGACATAGGAACGAAGTGAATCACATGCCGGCCAGTGGCGGTGCCAGGAACCCAATCGTGTGTAGTCAATTGAATGTTGTGTAGTCAGATATATGCATTTATAAGATATTTTGGCATGATTTCTACTTGATGCATGTAGTTTTTGCAAAAAGCTGGGTAGTCATTTGACTACCCAGCCAAAGTGTGGCTTCACCACTGATACCGGCCAGTCTAAGTTTTCCGGAGCAGTAGTGTTGGCCTAGCAGGACTCCGGTAAACCGGGCTGTAGCGGACTACTATGGCTCATGGAAGCACAAGACTAGATTTCCCCATAAGAGAGGCTACCAAGGATAAACAACTAGGTTGTCGGATCCCACACATACCAAGCATTTCAATCATACACACAATATTCTCGATACGTGTAAATACAACATGGCATCACAACATAACTCTACGACTCAAGTATTTATTCATTAGGCTCCGAGGAGCGAGATATTACAAACATAAGTCTCATGACCCAACATTCAGAGCATACAAATCAAAGCACATGCGAAAGCTTAACATGTCTGAGTACAGACATCTACAAATGAAAAAGGCTTAGAAGCCTGACTATCTACCAGATCCTGCCGAGGGCACAAGATCGTAGCTGAGGTATCAAGCTAAACGTCGAAGTCCACACGGAACTACTAGCGAGACTGACGTCTCTCTGCAAAACATAAAATAGGCAAACGTGAGTACAAATGTACCCAGCAAGACTTACATCAGAACTATCTACATATGCATCGGTATCAACAAAGGGGGTGGTGGAGTTTAACTGCAGCAAGCCAGCTTTGACTCAGTGGCTAACCTGAACTACGACTGCAAGTAACTCTTTTGAGGTGGCGCACACGAGTCCACATATTCACCATATCAATACACCACTATGGATCCGCTCCTGTCTCCCTACGAGAACGCCATCCATAGCACTCACGCTTATCTTGCGCATTTTAGAGTATCCAATTTCACTTGTCTATGAACTGTACAAGCAACCTAGAAGTCCTTTACCGCGAACACGGCTATTCGAATAGATAATGTTAACCCTGTAGGGGTGTACTTCTTCACACATGCTCTCACCACTTATCGCCGTTTACACGACATGTACTCGATAACCTTCAAGCGGAAGCCCAGCGAGGTTGTCGGCCACGACCTGACTAACCACGCAAGACTCTAGCCCAGGTTTATCGCCTATTCGGGTTCCATCCGCAAGGAGATCCGGCCGGGGTGTCGCTCACGGCCCCAAACAATGTGTGCAGGGTTCCCGAGCCCACCATCCGGGTGCCACTTGGTACACCAGGCCACGTGTGCCTAGTCTGTCCCAAGCCCACCCTGTCGGGTGCCACTTGGTAGAAAAATAGCACTACCTACAAAGACCAGAAACTAGTTGCAACTCCTGGACAGAGACCAAGTTGGTTAATAAGTCGAGAGGGGCCGAGTTACCAGAACCCAATGTGTGGTAGTAACTGTTCATGGATCACAAACACAGAACTCAGTTCCTGAGGACGGTTTCAATGAGACAACCCACCATGTACTCCTACATGGCCTCTCACCGCTACCTTTACCAAATCATGTTCACACACTTAGCTCACACATAGGACATGTTCACACACCTCCGATTCATCCTCGATGAATCAGACCTGACTCAACTCTAAGCAGATGGCAGGCATGACAAACAAGCATGAATGAGTAGGCACATCAGGGCTCAAACAACTCCTACTCATGCTTGTGGGTTTCATCTATTTACTGTGGCAATGACAGGTCATGCAAAGGAAAGGGGTTCAACTACTGCAGCATGTAACCGTTGAAACGTTGTTGTCCTAATGTAGTAAAAGAGAGCAGGAGCGAGAGAGTGGGATTGTATCAGAATGAACAAGGGGGTTTTGCTTGCCTGGTAGATCAACAGGGGGCACTGCTCCTCTGACAGGTACTCTGGATCGGTCTCCGGAGCAGGACCTATCGAGAAGGAATGGTGTCGGCAATCAATACACAAGCATATGCAACAATATGATGCATGAACATTGCATGAAGATGTGATGTTGTTTGAGCTAATGCAACTAGCATTCATTTGGTTGAAGTTCACTTGAACCAAGAGTTCAAATGCAACTCAAAATTAACTCTTTATAAATGCCATATATATGTTTTCACCTATACAGCAGGTTTAGGTTGGTTTGTCATGCATGAAACTAGTACAGATGGATAGATTGAAATTTCTGATAATTTTTCATATATAACTTATTTCAATCTGAGCTACGGTTGAATTTCTATGATTTTTTGAAGTTTACATCATTTTCTGGAATTTCCTGATTTAATTTGAATCCAGAAAATGGATAACTGCGTCAGCATGACGTCATGCCTGCATCAGCAGGTCAACGGTGCTGACCAGGTCAAACCTGACGTGTGGGGTCCACACGTCAGTGACACAGTGTTAAACAGGGGGGTTTTACTAATCTAATTAAAAGATTAGGGCGCAGGGGCCCGCTATCAGTGTCAGGGTTAGCTTAAATGGTGATTAGCGCTAAGCTTATCACCTGGCCGACAGGGCCCGCATGTCAGGCCGGCGAGGTTGTCGGCGACGACCTCAGGACGCGGCGGCTCCGCGTTACAGGCCACGGGGACGGCGGCTAAGGGCACCGGGGCGTAGCCCGGGCTCGTTCGCATCCAGGGGAGCAAACGGGAGGCTGCGAAGCGGCGGAGCTTGCTTGGGGCAGCTTCATGGCGGCCGGAGCTGCAGCTTCGGCGGGAGGCGAGCTGCGAGGGCACAGGAAGGCCACCCGAGGGCTCTGCGGCACCCTAGTGGCACCAGGAGTCTGGTGGCGCTTCGGTTGCGAGGCTGCGGTGGCGAAGGCAGTGGCGACATGATCGGTGGTGAGGAGCTACGGCCATGGCAGGGGAAGGGGGCTACGGCGCGAAAATGGGGGAACGGGGAGAGGGAAACGGAGCAGAGGCTCACTGCGGACTCGGCAAGGCCGACGGGCGAGCTCGGGGAAGGGCTGGAGTCGGCGGGGCGACGAAGACGATCTCCAGCGACCGGAGATGAAGACGGCGTTGATGGAGGCACTCCAGGGCCTCCCGAGGCGCGTGGCTTGACGGAGAGGATAAGGGAGATTCGGCGAAGCTTCTGAGCTTGTCGGAGAGGCGAGGGGGAGGCGGTGGCTGCGGCTACGGTGAACGGCGGCGACGGAAGCGCTCGGCCATTCGCGCGAGAGAGCGAGGGAGAGGAGGGGAGGCCACGAGAGAGAGAGAGAGAGAGAGAGAGAGAGAGGTGCGGGGCGGCGCGTGGCGTCACCCGAAGAGGCCGGGGCTAAGCGGCAAGCAGGAGGTGGTGGGGCGCGTGCTCGCGTCTGGCGGCCACGCAGCGTCTTTATCCTCTGGCGGGAGGTAGGTGATGGCCCGGCACTTTGTGGGCGATGGGCACCTGATCTTTGGGCGGTAGAGGCGCCAGATGGGCTGCAGGTAAGTTAGGTAGGTTTTATGTCCTTTTTTTATTTTAGTTTTCTATTTTTTCTGTTTTGTTTTGATTTAGTAAAAATACTAAACCATTTGATAAAATCCTGAAAATAATTGTGGGCACTTATGAAATTATTTCCAACATCCCTCAACCATTATCAGTATTATTTGGGCAATTAAAATATTTATAGGAATTAAATGCCCAAATGCAAATACTTAATGAATTAATTCAAAAATCCAGAGTGGCCTAGAAAATGTGCACCATTTTTGGCGGAGGTTCTAAACCAATTCAAAAATGATGAACTTTTCTAAAAGCATTCTGGTTCATTGAAAATATTTATGGTTGACCCTATTTGATTTAATCTTGGTGCTAGGGTTTATCATCCCCATTTCATATTTCTTTCAAACTTTAAACATGATGCACACAAGAAGGGCTAGCCTAGTGCATACTAGAACTAGGGATGTGACAACTCACCCCTACTAAACAAGAATCTCGTCCGAGATTCAAGTCGTGAGGTAAGAAGGCGTAAGGGTCACAAGCTAACACAACCTTCACGATCCAACTGTCCTTCTCGAAATGTTGATTCATTGCTTCATATTGATCTTGGCGTCTTTGCTTTCGAGATCTTTATCCAACTCAATGAAGTCGAAGGAAACTCTATCGTAAAGCGACCATCAAACTCTCCATACCAAAGTTAAGGCAATTCTCAAGCGATCGTTTGGCGGAGTCGAAGGAATGGCATACCAGACTAGAATGGATGATGTGGACTACCTTGTTGAAGACAACGCAAGGGATGATTTTACTTGGCGTGCTCTCAAGAACTTGAGCATTTCCATATTCATCAAGGTTTTACCAACATCCGTGTCAAGGATCACAGCAACACAACATACTACCATGATGAATAGTGATGGACGAGCGGATGCAAAGGAAGATAACACCTTCTCGATTTCACCTTAGCAATGCCAAGGTCACAAAATCTGGATAATCGACCGAGAGACATTTAGCACTCCGCTTCTAATGTTCTCCTTGATGTACCAACAACCCAATACCACCGGTATCCGGAACATCAAGTAAAGGTCCGACTTCAGAGAACAAAGGATCCATAAGGAACAACTTGAAAATAAGTCGCATACGACATCCTTATGGAGAGGATGGTCAACTTGCTCGATTAAGATGCTACCATAATAGATCTTGACTAGGTGTGTCGGCCAACATCAACCTTGTCGGGACCTACATCATAGATCTTGGAATAGTTCCAACCATCATATCTGCCTGAGATTCAGATCTGGTCGGTAACAGGACATTTCAGACACCATGTCTGGAAAAGAAATTTTGCAACACAAATCGACAAGACGATGTTGCGAGATTCTCAAGAAATGAACTACAATAGCAAGCTCCAAAACATGAGCTGGTTACGCTACATACATGTGAACATGATGTCCAAGACAAGCATGACCACATAGTAGTCTTATAATAAAACACTACCGAGTTCAGGTGGGGAACCATCATCGAGGATATCGAAGTCCTTGCATAAGTCTTGCTCTTAAGAAGGAACTTCTTATCCTTGAGCAAATCAATCAGTGGCTTGGTGTGCTAGGGATGCATATGGAATGAAGATGATCAGCCTATCAATCCATTAGAATACTTCGCACGTGCATGACTGACTTGGGATGATTCCAGAGGAAGAAAAACATGCTTTCTCGAATTCACGGCGGCAACTTGTATCAAATGCACATGAATTAGAGGAAGTCACTTCTTTCATCCAAGCATATGCTTTACTGAGCAGGTCATGAAGATAATTCTTATAAAAGTTTCCAATACTAGCTGGATGTTCAACACGGACCATGGAGAAGATAACAATGTTGCCGATGGGATCAACAACAATTCATCTAGGTTTCCATATAAGTGGAGTTCCAAAATAACGTGAACAAGGTGATAGCATTGGCCAGACCAAAAGGTATAATGGAGTATGCTCGAGGAAACAACCGCGAGTAAGAGAACATTTTGAATATCATTGGTTCTGATTTGATTTGATGATAGCCCATACTCAAATCAAGGATTGGATAAGAAGATAGGTCCATTAACTGATCACAAGGGTTAATCGATGAAAATACCACCTTTCTTCAACACACATACAAGATATCCCTTAAAATGAACTAAGTCAGGTAAGCTTTTATCTTCCAACTCTCAAAGTTGTTGTTTAGCTTAACCAACTAGCTCGGGGTATCCGACACGGATTCTTGGAGAAATGGTGGTTTATAGGGATAAACCAACTTGATCACGAGCTCAACATAGAGGTCAGGTGACGACCTGGTGATACTTCCGAGAAGATATTCGGAAAATCACGAACCACCAATATGTTACTAAGCTCGAGAACAATCTTGCTTTTCACGGCAAGAAGATATGATCAAAAGAGCGAGGAATCGATACGATCCCAACTCATTGATCGAAGAGTGCACCCGGAAGTAAGGACTAGGTGGCACGATCAATCTTAGAATGGTGATTCGACCAACATGCTAAGAATGAGATTATTGTCCTTTAACTACCAAGCAACGGAGTTGCTAGGAGTATTGATTTCACACATCACAATTCACTTGTCGGCATTCCGGTTACAACAACACGAGGACCGATGAATGAATGATGATGGTGAGAAGTATCACTGCATCAATAATTCATAAAAGATGGTGCAATTCCTATGATATTCTTTGACATAAATAGGGTAATACTCCAAGGTAGAACAGAATCAAAAGCTGGATTGGCATTTGATTTGCGGATTAAAACTGCTTTGACCCAATCCTGGATATGGATGAGGTACTGGAGTTTGTTTCTCCTAGTCATTCCAGAATAGAATGGCTTGACAGACCACAATAATAATAGGCATCGATGAACGAATGCACACATACTCTTGATTATCAATTGATATATAGAGGTCAGAAAACAACTAAAGAGGGACAACTCAAAGGAACATATGTTTTTTTTCTGAGTTGTGGATGCATAGATTAGTATGTCGAGCGAAGCTCAACATTTCTTCCGGATAACCCATGCGGAAAGGGTAGAACTGGCAGATTCACAATTATGAATGGAGAACTCCTCAAGAGTACTCTGATTGTGATCCTTCGGTTCAGCGAGTTACTTCTGCCATAAGCGGTTCATAGTATTCGGAAGAAGGAAATACCACGGACCTCGAGGACTATCGCAAAGTTACTAATATCCTAAAGGAACTAGCAAACACTATCAACAAGAGGTAAGTAGGGTGAATCTCGGGTTCAAGAACCCAGGAATAGAATACCTACTACAAAATGGCATCACAGGATGCTTTCGAGAATAATGGCCAGAATCAGCACACCGGGAACACAAAACATGGCTGGATTACTAGGTGACTCCCTAAAACACCTAGGTTCATAATAATAGCTCCAACATATATACCGAGGCAATAGAGTACCTCAACTCAAAGAATTTAGTGCGATTAGGCGGCCAAAGAAACATCGAGAGCGGAAAGAAGGGATCTGCAAATGCATCGGACTATTTAGAAACACAGGATGACTCGACATAGCATAACGGCCTGTAAATTCTCAAAATAATTTGAGACATCCTGCAAAATGGTGGCATAACCACTCGACATCACAATATCAATGTTCTAAGATCAACTAAGAACACATGGAAGTAATAGAACTGAACAGAGGCTTGAGTACATCAATCCTATAAGTCTCTATCATAGTAACTCATCATCCTGATAGATAGATGAGAAGGCCTAGTTCTTAATCCCCGTAGAAAAGAAGAGGTTGACTCAGATCACAAGGCATAAGGTAAAGGAGTAAAAAGAACCTTACGTTCCCTTCCACAATCAATTCCGTTATATAACTAGAGCATTTCTAGACTCAACTTCGACCAGTTTGGCTTGGTAATCCTCTGACGATCGGGGCTCGATACCAAAGCTGTCAGGATCCCGATTCCAAGTCACATCAATCTAGCTGGTAACACCTCATATTACTTTGCGGCCTCACGCATGGTATTCCCACGGGTGTCGCCTTACCATGGCCCGGGACCGTTTGCGCCTTTTGGCTCACGTATATGATAGTGTCGCTAGCATCCATATGACAGAGAACCGGGCCGACATGACTAGTCGTGAACCCAAAGTGGCACTAACTTACGAGGACAGGCATACATGAAGCAACATCGAGCATGTCGATTGACGTGTGAATCCGGGCTGTAGCAACTAGGCTAACAGGACTCAGGAACCCGGGCTGTAGCTAAGCTAGGCAGGACTCCAGATATCACCACGTGACATTTCCCGAAGGAACGGACATAAGGCGAAGTGAATCACATGTCGGCCGATCTAAGTGTTCCGAGCAGTAGTCTTTGGGCTAGCGAGGACTCCGAAACCGGTCAGTAGCGGACTACTATGGCTCATGGAAGCACAAGACTACATTTCCTCATAAGAGAGGCTACCAAGGATAACCAACTAGGTTGTCGGATCCCACACATACCAAGCATTTCAATCATACACACAATATGCTCGATATGTGTAAATACAACATGGCATCACAAGATAACTCTACAACTCAAGTATTTATTCATTAGGCTCCGAGGAGCGAGATATTACAAACATGGGTCTCATGACCCAACATTGAAACATACAAATCAAAGCACATGCGTAAGCTTAACATGTCTGAGTACAGACATCTACAAATGAAAAAGGCTTAGAAGCCCGACTATCTACCGAGATCTGCCGAGGGCACAAGATCGTAGCTGAGGTATCAAGCTAAACGTCGAAGTCCACACGGGACTACTAGCGAGACTGACATCTCTCTGCAAAACATAAAATAGGCAAACGTGAGTACAAATGTACCCATCAAGACTTACATCAGAACTAACTACATATGCATCAGTATCAACAAAGAGGGGTGGTGGAGTTTAACTGCAGCAAGCCAGCTTTGACTCGGTGGCTAACCTGAACTATGACTGCAAGTAACTCTTTTGAGGTGGCGCACACGAGTCCACATATTCACCATATCAATACACCACTATGGATCCGCTCCGTCTCCCTACGAACGCCATCCATAGCACTCACGCTATCTTGCGCATTTTAGAGTATCCACTTTCACTTTTCTATGAACTGCAGACAGCAACCCAGAAGTCCTTTACCGTGGACACGGCTATTCGAATAGATAATGTTAACCCTGCAGGGGTGTACTTCTTCACACACGCTCTCACCACTTATCGCCATTTACACGACATGTACTCGGCAACCTTCAAGCGGAAGCCCAGGGAAGTTGTCGGCCATGACCTGACTAACCACGCAAGACTCTAGCCCAGGTTTATCGCCTATTCGGGTTCCATCCGCAAGGAGATCCGGCCGGGGTGTCGCTCACGGCCCCAAACGATGTGTGCAGGGTTCCCGAGCCCACCATCCGGGTGACACTCGGTACACCAGGCCACGTGTGCCTAGTCTGTCCCAAGCCCACCCTGCTGGGTGCCACTTGGTAGAAAAATAGCAGTACCTACAAACACCAGAAACTAGTTGCAACTCCTCGACAAAAACCAACTTGGTTAATAAGTCGAGAGGGGCCGAGTTACCGGAACCCAATGTGTGGTAGTAACTGTTCATGGATCACAAACACAGAACTCAGTTCCTGAGGACGGTTTCAATGAGACAACCCACCATGTACTCCCACATAGCCTCTCACCGCTACCTTTACCAAATCGTGTTCACACACTTAGCTCACACAGTAGGACATGTTCACACACCTCCGATTCATCCACGATGAATCGGACCTGACTCAACTCTAAGCGATGGCGAGGCATGACAAACAAGCATGAATGAGTAGGCACATCAGGCTCAAACAACTCCTACTCATGCTTGTGGGTTTCATCTATTTCTTTGTGGCAATGACAGGTCATGCAAAGGAAAGGGTTCAACTCTTTGCGACATGTAACCGTTGAAACGTTGTTGTCCTAATGTAGTAAAAGAGAGCAGGAGCGAGAGAGTGGGATTGTATCGAGAATGAACAAGGGGTTTTGCTTGCACGGTAGATCAACAGGGGCCTTGCTCCTCTGACAGGTACTCTGGATCGGTCTCCGGAGCAGGACCTATCGAGAAGGAACGGTGTCGGCAATCAATACACAAGCATATGCAACAATATGATGCATGAACATGGAATGATGATGAGATGTTGTTTGATCTAATGCAACTAGCATTCATTTGGTTGAAGTTCATTTGAACCAAGAGTTCAAATGCAACTCCAAATTAACTCTTTATAAATGCCATATATATGTTTTCACCTATACAGCAGGTTTAGGTTGGTTTGTCATGCATGAAACTAGTGCAGATGGATAGATTGAATTTTGCTGATAATTTTTCATATATAACTTATTTCAATCTGAGCTACGGTTAAGTTTCTATGATTTTTTGAAGTTTACAACATTTTCGGGAATTTCTAGATTTAATTTAAATCCAGAAAATGGATAACTACGTCAGCATGACGTCATGCCTGCTTCAGCAGGTCAACGGTGCTGACCAGCTCAAACCTGACGTGTGGGGTCCACACATCAGTGACACAGTGTTAAACAGGGGGGTTTTACTAATCTAATTAAAAGATTAGGGCACAGGGGCCCGCTGTCAGTGTCAGGTTTAGCTTAAATGGTGATTAGTGCTAAGCTAATCACCTGGCCGATAGGGCCGCATGTCAGGCCGGCGAGGTTGTCGGAGGCGTCCGCGTTATAAACCCGCAGGGCGCGGCTAAGGGCACCGGGCGTAGCCGAGCTCGTCGCATCGAGGAGCAAACGGGAGGCTACGGGCGGCGGAGCTCGCCGGGCGAAGCTTCCGGCGGCACGAGCACGGCTTCGAGTGGGAGCGGCTGCAAGCACGGAAGGCCACCCGAGGTTTGCGGCACCCTAGTGGCACCGGCGGTGCCTTCGGTTCTGCGAGCTGCGGTGGCGAAGCGGCAGCGGTGACATGATAGACGGCGAGGAGCTACGGCCATGGCGGGGGAAGGGGGCTACGGCGCGAAAACGGGGGAACGGGGAGAGGGAAACGAAGCAGAGGCTCATTGCGGACCCGACGGCGTCGACGGCGAGCTCGGGGAAGGGCTGGAGTCGGCGGGGCGGCGAAGACGATCTCCAGCGACCGGAGATGAAGACGGCGTCGATGGAGGCGCTCGAGGCCTCCGAGGCGCGTGGCTTGACGGAGAGGATAAGGGAGATGCGCGAAGCTTCCGAGCTTGTCGGAGAGGCGAGGGGAGGCGGTGGCTGCGGCTACGGTGAGCAGCGGCAACAGCCGGCCATTCAAGGCCAGAGAGCGAGGGAGAGGAGGGGAGGCCACGAGAGAGAGAGAGAGAGAGAGAGAGAGAGAGAGAGAGAGAGAGAGAGAGAGAGAGAGAGGTGCGGGGAGGCACGTGGCGTCACCCGAAGAGGCCAGGGCTAAGCAGCAAGCAGGAGGTGGCGGGGCGCGTGCTCGCATGCGGCTGACCTGCAGCGTCTTGTCCTCTGGCGGGAGGTAGGTGATGGCCAGCACTTGTGAGCGATGGGCACGCCTGATCTTTGGGCCAGCTAGGGCGCCAGATGGGCTGTAGGTAAGTTAGGTAGGTTTTATGTCCTTTTCTTTTTATTTTAGTTTTCTATTTTTTTTGTTTTGTTTTGATTTAGTAAAAATACTAAACCATTTGATAAAATGCTGAAAATAATTGTGGGCACTTATGAAATTATTTCCAACAGCCCTCAACCATTATCAGTATTATTTGGGCAATTAAAATATTTATAGGAATTAAATGCCCAAATGCAAATACTTAATGAATTAATTCAAAAATCCAGAGTGGCCTAGAAAATGTGCACCATTTTTGGCGGAGGTTCTAAACCAATTCAAAAATGATGAACTTTTACGAAAAGCATTCGGGCTCATTGAAAATATTTATGGTTGACCCTATTTGATTTAATCTTGGTGCTAGGGTTTATCATCCCCATTTCATATTTCTTTCAAACTTTAAACATGATGCACACAAGAAGGGCTAGCCTAGTGCATACTAGAACTAGGGATGTGACATCTTCCTCCGAATACTCCATAAAAGAATTTGAACACAAGGATCGTGTCCGGCTCTGCAAAACAAATTCCACAGACCATCGTAGAGAGTATAAAATTTCCACGAATCTAATCTGCTGACAACTTTTCATAGCGTGACATCACGCCATGACCCGGTAATTATTCGAACCGTTTTTCTCAACCAGCTACTGCACATATTGCGAGGCGGTTTTCTTGGCACGTCTTGTCGAAGCAGAGATCGTGTCCCCTTATCACGGGATTTTCATCAATACGGGTGTGGGTAACCCAACTATGCCATTAATCACGGTGCTTGGGGAATAAGCGAGTTTACCAGGCAGGTGAGGAGGCACACAGCTTCCTCCGCCCTTATAAAGGGACAAGGACTAATCCTTTTTACCCATGCCTTCTTCTTCCCTGCCCATCCATTCTCGCGCACTCAAGCTCTAGCGCCCAAGTTCGCATTTTCTCTGCAAAACCACTCCAAACATGTCCGGAGCGGGAGGCAAGTGGATGGTCTCCTCCGTTACAGAGCAGAACATTACGAAGCTCCGGGAAGCTGGATACCTGGCCGCAGATATCGCGCACCGGCTCCCAGACGCGGGGCAGATCGTCCCCACTCCCGAACCTCACGAAAGGGTTGTATTCCTTACCCATTTCGTCCACGGGCTGGGATTTCCCCTCCACCCATTTGTCCGCGGGCTCATGTTCTACTACGGGCTGGACTTCCATGATCTAGCCCCCAATTTCATCCTCAACATCTCGGCGTTTATTATCGTGTGCGAGGCCTTCCTCCGCATCAAGCCCCACTTCGGCCTGTGGCTGAAGACCTTCAATGTTAAACCAAAGGTGGTGGTTGGCCAGCAAGCGGAATGCGGAGGCGCCATGGTGGGAAAAATGCCCAACGTCACCTGGCTCGAAGGCTCCTATGTGGAGACCGTAAAGGGGTGGCAATCGGGGTGGTTCTACATCACTGAGCCGCGCGACACCAACTAGGTGGCGGCCCCTAAATTTTGATCCGGCATCCCCATGTGGCTCACCTCCTAGAAAGAGGAGCTGACCGGTTCATCGCTGGAGCTGACCGGACTCCAGAGCTGCATCAAAAACATGATAAGCAAGAAAATCAAGCTTGTCAACGTGGTCCAAGTCATGCTGTTCCGCTGGATCCTGGGGTTCAAAGACGGGCGTTTAATATGTGGGAGTTTGACCCGGCTAAGCACCAGACGCTGCGAGAGCTCTTCGACACAATGCACCAAGACATCTGGAAGGTGCTGTTCAAGTCTGCCGAGGTACCTCCTCCCCTTACCGAGGGTCGCGGACTTAGCGCAAAGCGCCTCACCAATCTGGTAAGATTTTTATATCTCATAAGATGTTTCTTTCCCCAGTATAATCATGTGAGGGATCTAAGCCTTCACGCCATTTAACAGGACTGGGTCGCGACAGCGGAGCGGATCGATTGTCCGGCCCCACTGCCCGAAGATCCAGCAAGGGCTCTCTTAACGGAGATGCTGGTTCCGGTGCCCTATGAGGCGACGGAGAAGAAGGCCAAGAAGAAGGCCACGAGGACCAGGAAAGGTCTCCGGCGAAAGGTTGTATCAGACTCATCGTCCGATAACACCAAGGCGCCCTCCACCCACGAAAACGAGGAGGAGGAAGAGGAAAGTTCTCCCCCCCCCCCCAGCCGGGGGAGACAAGAAAAGGAAGGTCGCCCCGTCTGGGTAGGCCGAAGGGTCCAATAAGGGAAGGACTCTCCTTCCGGACTGCCCCACAACAGCCACTTTCAGCGACGAGGAGTGGTTACCCAGGGACAAGCCCCTGGCGAAATCGTAAGTATCCGGATACCATAATAGTTCTTGGTATGCTTTATTTTATTGCTTCTTATCATGCCGAACATGATCATGTAGCCCATCCAAAGCCCATATTGTCGTATCCTCTTCGGATGAGTCTTTGGGCCAGTCAGAGATGAATAGCGATTTACTCCCGACCGCCTCCTCCCCCCGCCCTACGGACGACGTCGAGGTGTTGTCTCAAAGGGCACTGAACCAAGGGGAGACAGCTCCGGAGGCGCCCCAAGGCGACATTCCAGACGATGGGCGCAGGAGGGGCAAGACTCCCATGAGCACTAATGCCGGGGGCAGCAAGTCAAGCCCCCAGCCGAATACTGCGCCGGAACCTCCAGTGGTTCCGGATTCTGTCAGGCGACCCCTTGCAAAGGGGGGCAATCCGTCTGTGCCAGTGGCCTCTGTCCATCCAGAGGCATCGGAAAATTTGCTGGAAGCGCTTCGTGGCGCTTCCATTGATGAAGAGCAGCGCACTATCATGAGTGCGGTGATCGAGAAGGTTCGGTCCGTCAAAAGTGGACTGACTGAAGCCTGTGCCAGCCTCCTAACAGGCTTTGAGGTAAGTAATCAAATTATGAGAAAATGTTACAGCATAGACAGTAGCCCCTGATGCTCTGTTTGGTGTTCGCAAAGAAAGGCCGAACAGAGGATCAAATAATAATCACAGGAGTTTAATCAGAATATGTCTATGTGAATAAGCAGGCTTCGCTACTGGCGGCTGCTACGTCTTGAGCTTGCGTTGGTTTTCCCCGAAGAGGAGAGGATGATGCAGCAAAGTAGCATAAGTATTTCCTTCAGTTTTTGAGAACCAAGGTATCAATCCAGTAGGAGGCCACGCACAAGTCCCTCGTACCTGCACAAAACGATTGCTACTCGCAACCAATGCGATTAGGGGTTGCCAATCCCTTCACGGTCACTTACGAGAGTGAGACCTGATAGAGATGATAAATAATATTTTTGGTACTTTTGGTATATAGATGCAAAGTGAAAAGTAAAAAGCAAAATAAAAACAAAGCAAGTATTAAAGTGATGGAGATTGATATGATGAGAATAGACCCGGGGGCCATAGGTTTCACTAGTGGCTTCTCTCGAGGGCATAAGTATTCTACGGTGGGTGAACAAATTACTGTTGAGCAATTGACAGAATTGAGCATAGTTATGAGTATATCTAGGTATGATCATGTATATAGGCATCACGTCCGTGACAAGTAGACCGAAAGCGATTACGCAACTACTACTATTACTCCACTCATCGACCGCTATCCAGATGCATCTAGAGTATTAAGTTAAAAAGCAGTAACGCCTTAAGCAAGATGACATGATGTAGAGGAATAAATTCATGCAATATGATAAATACCCCATCTTGTTATCCTCGATGGCAAGAATACAATACGTGCCTTGCAACCCTTTCTGTCTCTGGGTAAGGACACCGCAAGATTGAACCCAAAGCTATGCACTTCTCCCAATGCAAGAACTACCAATCTAGTTGGCCAAACCAAACGGATAATTCGAAGAGACTTGCAAAGATAACCAATCATACATAAAAGAATTCGAAGAAGATTCAAATATTATTCATAGATAAGCTAGATCATAAACCCACAATTCATCGATCTCAACAAACACACCGCAAAAAGAAGATTACATCGAATAGATCTCCACGAGAGAGGGGGAGAACATTGTATTGAGATCCAAAAGAGAGAAAAGCCATCTAGCTACTAGCTATGGACCCGAAGGTCTGAGGTAAACTACTCACACTTCATCGAAGGGGCTATGGTGATGATGTAGAAGCCCTCCATGGTGGATGCCCCCTCGTGAGCTCCTAACAGGCCCCAAGATGGGATCTCGTGGATACAGGAAGTTGCGGCGGTGGAATTAGGTTTTTGGCTCCTGTTCTGATCGTTTGGGGGTATGTAGGTATATATAGGAGGAAGGAGTACGTCGGTAGAGCAACAGGGGGCCCATGAGGTAGGGGGCACGCCCTAGGGGGGGAACCCTCGTGACCGCCTCTGTTACTTCTTGGAGTAGGGTCCAAGTCTCCTGGATCACGTTCGGTGAGAAAATCACGTTCCCGAAGGTTTAATTCCGTTTGGACTCCATTTGATATTCCGGTTCTTTGAAACACTGAAATAGGCAAAAAAAACAGCAATTCTGGGCTGGGCCTCCGGTTAATAGGTTAGTCCCAAAAATAATATAAAAGTGGAAAATAAAGCCCAATATAGTCCAAAACAGTAGATAAAGTAGCATGGAGCAACCAAAAATTATAGATACGTTGGAGACGTATCGAGGCATCCCCAAGCTTAATTCACTGCTCGTCCTCGAGTAGGTAAATGGTAAAAAGAGAATTTTTGATGCGGAGTGATACTTTGGCATAATTTCCATGTAAATCTTCTTAATTGTGGTATGAATATTCATATCCAAAAGATTCAAGACAAAAGTTCATATTGACATAAAAATAATAATACTTCAAGCATACTAATCAAAGTAATCATGTCTTCTCAAAATAGCATGGCAAAAGAAAGTTGATCCCTACAAAATCATATACTTAGGCTATGCTTCATTTTCATCACACAAAGATGTTCCCAACTTCTATACCCCGATGACAAGCCAAGCAATTGTTTCATACTTAAATAATCTCGAACTTTTTCAACCTTCACGCAATACACGAGCGTGAGCCATGGATATAGCACTATGGGTGGAATAGAATATGATGATGGGGATTGTGTGGAGAAGACAAAAAAGGAGAAAGTATCACAATGACGAGGATAATCAATGGGCTATGGAGACGCCCATCAATTGATGTCAACATGAGGAGTAGGGATTGCCATGCAACATATGCACTAGAGCTATGAATGCTCAACAAAATAAAACTAGTGGGTGTGCATCCAACTTGCTTGCTCATGAAGACCTAGGGCATTTTGACGAAGCCCATCGTAGGAATATACAAGCCAAGTTCTATAATGAAAAATTACCACTACTATGAAAAGACAACTCATGAGACTCACTATATGAAAAACATGGTGCTACTTTGAAGCACAATATATATGAGACTCACTACATGAAGAACAAGGTGCTACTTTGAAGCACAATATATGAGACTCACTACATGAAGAACAAGATGCTACTTTGAAGCACAAGTGTGGAAAAAGAGATAGTAGCATTGCCCTTTTTTTTATTTTCTTTTTTTGGGCCTTTCTTTTTTTCTTTTTGGACTTTCTCTTCTTTTTTTGGGCAATGCTCTAATAATGATGATCATGACACTTCTATTGATTACAACATAAGGATTACAACTCGAAACTATGACTCTGTATGAATGCCTCCGGCGGTGTACCGGGATGGTGAAATGAATCAAGAGTGACATGTATGAAAAATAATGCATGGTGGCTTTGCCACAAATACGATGTCAACTATATGATCATGCAATGGCAATATGACAAAAGTAAAGTATGTCATGATGATGATGAGCGAACGGTGGAAAGTTGCGTGGCAATATATCTCGGAATGGCTATGGAAATTCCATAATAGGTAGGTATGGTGGTTGTTTTGAGGAAGATATAAGGAGGTTTATGTGTGATAGAGTGTATCATATCACGGGGTTTGGATGCACCGGCGAAGTTTGCACCAACTCTCAAGGTGAGAAAGGGCAATGCAGTGATGTAAGAGGCTAGCAAGGCGGAAAGGTAAGAGTGTGTATAATCCATGGACTCAACATTAGTCAAAAGAAATCATATACTTATTGCAAAAATTTAGAAGTCATCAAAAATCAAGTACTACGCGCATGCTCCTAGGGGGATAGATTGGTAGGAAAAGACCATCGCTCATCCCCGACCGCCACTCATAAGGATGCACAAGCTGTACACTTCATGTTTCAAATTTGTTACACAACTTTAACCATACGTGCATGCTACGGGATTTGCTAACTTCAACACAAGCATTCCTAAAATTCACAACTACTCAACTAGCACGACTTTGATATTATCACCTCCATATCTCAAAACAATTATCAAGCATCAAACTTATCTTAGTATTCAACACACTCAAAAGAAAGTTTCACATATCTTGAATACCAAGTATATTAACATTAAGCAAATTACCATGCTATTAACGACTCTCAAAATAATCTAAGTGAATCATCAAAGATCAATAGTTTCTTTAAAACAAATCCACCACCGTGCTCTAAAAGATCTAAGTGAAGTACTATGAGCAAAACTATCGAGCTCAAAAAATATAAGTGAAGCACATAGAGTATTCTAGCAAATTCTAATCAAATTGGCTTCTCTCAAAAGGTGTGTACAGCAAGTATGATTGTGTTAAACTAACAAGCAAAGACGCAAATAATACAAGACGCTCCAAGCAAAACACTTATCATGTGGTGAATAAAAATATAGCTCCAAGTAAATTACCGATGGAAGTGGACGAAAGAGGGGATGCCTTAAGGGCATCCCCAAGCTTTGACTTTTGGTGTCCTTGGATTATCTTGGGGTGCCATGGGCATCCCCAAGCTTAGTCTCTTGCCACTCCTTGTTCCATAATCCATCAAAAGAATTCACCCAAAACTTGAAAACTTCACAACACAAAACTCAATAGAAATCTCGTGAGCTCCGTTAGAGAAAGAAAACAAAAGACCACTTTAAAGTACTGTAATGAACTCATTCTTTATTTATATTGGTGTTAAACCTACTGTATTCCAACTTATCTATGGATCATAAACTATTTTACTAGCCATAGATTCATCAAAATAAGCAAACAACACACGCAAAACAGAATTTGTCAAAAACAGAACAGTCTGTAGTAATCTGTAACTAACGCAAACTTCTGGAACTCAAACAATTCTACCAAAATTAGACGACCTAGACAATGTTTTTATTGATCAGAAGAAATTGGAATCAGTATTTTATCACGTTCTGGTGATTTTTAACAATTCGGTCACTGGGTGCAAAGTTTCTGGAAATTACAGCAAGATCAAATAACTATCATCCAAGAAGATCCAATAGGTCTAGTTTGGCACAAACACTAATTAAAACATAAAACCACATCTAAACAGAGGCTAGATGGATTATTTATTCCTAAACATAATCAAAAACAAAAAACTAAAAATAAAATTGGGTTGCCTCCCAACAAGCGCTATCGTTTAACGCCCCTAGCTAGGCATAAAAGCAAGGATAGATCTAGGTATTGCCATCTTTGGTAGGCAATCCATAAGTAGCTCTCATGATAGATTCATATGGTAATTTTATTTTCTTTCTAGGGAAGTGTTCCATGCCTTTCTTTAATGGAAATTGGAATCTAATATTCCCTTCCTTCATATCAATATTTGCACCAATCGTTCTAAGGAAAGGTCTACCAAGAATAATAGGACATGAAGGATTGCAATCTATATCAAGAACGATAAAATCTACGGGCAAATAATTCCTATTTGCAACAATAATAACATCATTAATTCTTCCCATAGGCTTTTTAATAGTGGAATCCATAAGATGCAAGTTTAGAGAGCAATCATCAAAGTCACGGAATTCTAGCAAATCACACAAAGTTTTGGGAATAGTGGAGACACTAGCACCCAAATCACACAGAGCATGAAACTCATAATATTTAATTTTAATTTTGATAGTAGGTTCCCACTCATCATAGAGCTTTCTAGGGATAGAGACTTTCAACTCAAGTTTTTCTTCATAAGATTGCATCAAGGCATCAACAATGTGTTCGGTAAAGGCCTTGTTTTGACTATAAGCATGAGGAGAATTTAGCACGGATTGCAACAAGGAAATACAATCAATTAAAGAGCAATTTTCATAATTAAATTCCTTGAGATCCAAAATAGTGGGTTTAGCAACATCTAGATTTTTATTTCTTTCAATCCCAGTTTTATCAATTTCATCATCAAGATCTAAAAACTCCGAATTCTTAGAACGCCTTCTAGGTAAGGGAAGATCATATTCAGTTTCATCAAGATTCATATTGCAAAAAAAAGATTTAATGGGGGACACATCAATAACTTTTAGATCTTCGTCTTGATTTTCATAGGAATTTGAAGAACACGCTTTAATAAAGGCATCTTTGGAAGCACGCATCCTAGCGGTTCTTTTTGTGCACTCATCAATGGAAATTATCATAGCTTTGAGAGACTCATTGATATCATGCTTAGGAGGAATAGATCTAAGCTTTAAATAATCAACCTCAAGAGAAATTCTATCAACGTTCCTAGCCAAATCATCAACTTTAAGCAATTTCTCTTCAAGCAAAGCATTAAAATTCTTTTGTGAATTCATAAACTCTTTAACACTATTCTCAAATTCAGAGGGCATCTTATTAAAATTTCCATAAGAGTTGTTATAGGAATTTCCATAATTATTAGAAGGATTACTAGGATAAGGCCCAGGATTATAATTCCCTCTATACGCGTTGTTACCAAAATTATTCCTACCAACAAAATTCACATCCATAGATTCATTATTATTCTCAATCAAAGTAGACAAAGGCATATCATTAGGATCAGAAGAAACACTCTTAGTAGCAAATAATTTCATAAGTTCATCCATCTTTCCACTCAAAACATTGATTTCTTCTATCGCATGCACATTTTTATTAGTAGATCTTTCGGTATGCCATTGAGAATAATTAACCATAATATTATCTAGAAGTTTAGTAGCATCTCCTAGAGTGATTTCCATAAAAGTGCCTCCCGCGGCCGAATCTAAAAGATTTCTAGAAGCAAAATTCAATCCGACACAAAAAATTTGTATAATCATCCACAAGTTCAAACCATGAGTAGGACAATTATGTATCATTAATTTCATTCTCTCCCAAGCTTGTGCAAGATGTTCATGATCAAGTTGCTTAAAATTCATAATATCGTTTCTAAGAGAGATAATCTTAGCGGAGGAAAATACTTAGAGATAAAAGCATCTTTGCACTTGTTCTAAGAATCAATACTATTTTTAGGCAAAGATGAAAACCACGCTTTATACGATCTCTAAGCGAAAAGGAAATAGCTTCAATTTAACGACATCATTATCGACATCTTTTTTCTTTTGCATATCACATAAATCAACGAAGCTATTCAGATGAGTAGCGGCATCTTCACTAGGAAGGCGGTAATTGATCTTTCATAACAAGATTCAACAAAGCAGTATTGATTTCACAAGATTCAGTATTGGCAAGAGGAGCAATCGGAGTGCTAAGGAAATCATTATTATTGGTATTGGTGAAGTCACACAATTTGGTAGCATCTTGAGTCATCACGACAAACAAGCAATCCAAAACACGAGCAAACAAAAGGCAATCGAGAAGGGCAACGGGAAAAAGAGGAGGAGATTGGGAAAGAGAGGGCGAATAAAACGGCAAGGGTGAAGTGGGGGAGAGGAAAACGAGAAGCAAATGGCAAATAATGTAATGCGAGAGATAGGGATTGTGATGGGTACTTGGTATGTTGACTTTTGCGTAGACTCCCGACAGCGGCGCGCCTAAATCCTTCTTGCTACGTCTTGAGCTTGCGTTGGTTTTCCCCGAAGAGGAGAGGATGATGCAGCAAAGTAGCATAAGTATTTCCCTCAGTTTTTGAGAACCAAGGTATCAATCCAGTAGGAGGCCATGCACAAGTCCCTCGTACATGCACAAAACGATAGCTACTCGCAACCAACGCGATTAGGGGTTGTCAATCCCTTCACGATCACTTACGAGAGTGAGATCTGATAGAGATGATAAATAATATTTTTGGTATTTTTGGTATCTAGATGCAAAGTGAAAAGTAAAAAAGCAAAGTAAAAACAAAGCAAGTATTAAAGTGATGGAGATTGATATAATGAAAATAGACCCGGGGGCCATAGGCTTCACTAGTGGCTTCTCTCAAGAGCATAAGTATTCTACGGTGGGTGAACAAATTACTTTTGAGCAACTGACAGAATTGAGTATAGTTATGAGTATATCTAGGTATGATCATGTATATAGGCATCACGTCCGTGACAAGTAGACCGAAACGATTCTGCATCTACTACTATTACTCCACTCATCGACCGCTATCCAGCATGCATCTAGAGTATTAATTTAAAAACAGAGTAACACCTTAAGCAAGATGACATGATGTAGAGGAATAAATTCATGCAATATGATAAATACCCATTCTTGTTATCCTCGATAGCAACAATACAATGCGTGCCTTGCAACCCTTTCTGTCACTGGGTAAGGGCACCGCAAGATTGAACCCAAAGCTATGCACTTCTCCCAATGCAAGAACTACCAATCTAGTTGGCCAAACCAAACGGATAATTCGAAGAGACTTGCAAAGATAACCAATCATACATAAAATAATTCAGAGAAGATTCAAATATTATTCATAGATAAGCTGGATCATAAACCCACAATTCATCGGTCTCAACAAACACACCGCAAAAAGAAGATTACATCGAATAGATCTCCACGAGAGAGGTGGAGAACATTGTATTGAGATCCAAAAAGAGAGAAGAAGCCATCTAGCTACTAGCTATGGACCCGAAGGTCTGAGGTAAACTACTCACACTTCATCGGAGGGGCTATGATGATAATGTAGAAGCCCTCCGTGGTGGATGCCCCCTCCGTGAGCTCCTAACAGGCCCCAAGATGGGATCTCGTGGATACTGAGGAAGTTGCGGTGGATTAGGTTTTGGCTCCTGTTCTGATCGTTTGGGGGTACGTAGGTATATATAGGAGGAAGGAGTACGTCGGTGGAGCAACAAGGGGCCCACGAGGCAGGGGGCGCCCCCCCTCCCCACCGTCGTGACCGCCTTTGTTACTTCTTGGAGTAGGGTCCAAGTCTCTTGGATCACGTTCGGTGAGAAAATCACGTTCCCGCAGGTTTCATTCCGTTTGGACTCCGTTTGATATTCCGTTTCTTCGAAACACTGAAATAGGCAAAAAAAACAGCAATTAGGCTGGGCCTCCGGTTAATAGGTTAGTCCCAAAAATAATATAAAAGTGGAAAATAAAGCCCAATATAGTCCAAAACAGTAGATAAAGTAGCATGGAGCAATCAAAAATTATAGATACGTTGGAGACGTATCAGCCGCTGCCGCTGGCACGATGGAGGTCGCCACACTGAAGCGGGACCTTAAGCAGTCCGAGGAAGAGCTCGGCCTTACCAAGAGGCAGCTTGAAGAGAACAAAGGTAAGTAATAGATGTCTGTTTTTTGATAAAGAAAAAAGGAAGGTGGTTTTTAGATCACAGGATCATCATGAATTTTGCTAGGGTCCACGACCGAAGTGGCGACCCTGAAAAGGTGTTGTCCGAGGCCGAAGGCAAAGCGGCCAAGGAGCGCGCCGAGCGCGAGAAGCAAGAGGCCCGAGTCGGCGAGGTTCAGCAAGAGCTCCAGGAGTTTGTCAAGAAGCACGAGTCCTTGGAGCGTGACTCTAAGACGCAAGGGTCCGAGCTTGCGAAGGCCCTCGAGAACGCACAAAATGCCAAGGCCGAAGCCCAGAAGGCCCTCCAGGAAATTGAGGCGGTGAAGAAGATAGCGGCGTGTAAGGCATTCATTATGCAAAGCAAGCATGCGAAGGAAACTTTCCTTTTACTTACCAGAATTCGGAGCTCTCTAGGAGCGTTCAGAGATCTACCCAGCAGTGTGTCGGATGCCGCGGTGTTCTATCGAGCCGAGGAAGGGAGCTCGATGGAGAAGTTGTTCTGGTCTCAGTATACTGGGACCGAACATCCGATATAATGAGCGACCGGTTGAAGCAACTGGTCGAGCTTCTAAAGCGGCGAACTGGCCATGAAGGGTCTTTTAGTCCGGATGTGGCCTGGCGAGCCCCTGCTTGGCAGCTATTTCGGCCTGGTAAGGCGGCTTGTGAACGCCTGCCCATGGTTTGAAGTTATAAAGCGGTCCGTCTGCATTGAGGGTGTGCGCAGGGCTTTTGCCCGGGCGAAAGTGCACTGGGCGAAAATGGACGCCGAGAAGCTGGTGAAGGAGGGGCCGCCGGAGGGCAAGGAGCATCGCCACCCTGAATGTACTCATGTGATCCTGTAATATGAAACGATTTCATGTGCGCTAAGTAACGCTTGTTAATTTAAAATATTACCTTCTGTGCGGTCGTTTATAAAATTTGAGAGTTGGTCAGTCGTCGGCTTCTGCCCCCATGTAACTAGTATTGAGGTGTTCGGGATAAACCTGATCACTCTTTATCCCAGTTTTGGGTCCTTCGAATGAGGTGTTCAGCACAACGAACCAGGCAATCGGACTATAAAGCTTTATCTCTCTCACTTAGCCATAGAAGTCTACAATTTTAAATTTTGGCGAAGCCCCTAGTATTCGGAAGACCGAACTTGGGGCGCTATGTACGCCTAAATCGGACAAGGCCGACTCCTCGCCCGAAGTGGGAAAAATCTTTAAGGATTTGAGACCTCTCAAACAGCGACCAGCTCTCGCCTCATCATGACAGTCAGTTTTCGGCTTTCTCTACTGAGGTGTTCGTCCGGAAGAACCAGTACACAATCGCAGTAGTTCTCCCAGCGCTACCTTAGCCGATATAGCGGAACGTAAGGTACCAAAACATGGGAGCCGGGTAAACCCAACTATTGACCCAAGACATGATTCAGAGCTGATGCATATAATGCTATAAGTTCGGGGTGTCGCACTGTCAAAAGTGTTCGGACTTTTCTTGCCGTGTTATGGGGTACACTAAAGCCCCTGGCGCACTAGACGTATCAGAATGTACGGGTGCAATTTGTCGTAAATAAGCAGACAGGGAAAAAATATGAAGAAGTGCAATAATGAGCTAATGATGTACACTGTTATTTAAATGATACGTCAAAGCGTATGCATACATGTAGTGCAATAAGTAAAAAATAGGACTATTTGACATGTCCTATCCAAGGGCAAGCTTCGTGTGGGTATGCAAAACAGGTATATCGATCGTTATCAGAGACCACCTGTGGATTCCCTTGTACATCAAAGCTTCTAGCTTCCTTGGTGTTTCCTTCCCGTGACGGGTCTGATAATCGATCGGAGAGGGCCTTCAGAGAATAGGGGCCTGAAAGGAAGAAAATGTTAAAGGTATCTGAGGTCTGGCGGGTGAGCCGCATTGTGGGTCGATGCCATGGTCGTGCCTCCGCCTATGCCCATGGTATCTTGAGTGCGTAATTATGTATGCAGCGTGGGCGCAAATTTCGCCGCTTGACTGGGACTAGGACGGAGGCCGAATTGCTAGGCGAGCTCTAAACGTGGCTGGCGATCCTCTTGCAGCGTACGCCGGACTCGCTTGAAGGTGTCCGGGGTCTTTTTCGCCAAATTGGCGGTTTGCCTCATAACGCTGCTTTGCGCTTCTGCTGCGAGGGCCGCAGTGTGCTCCTCCGAGTGTTCTGTGTTTCCATTAACTGTTATAACCCCGCGAGGTCCTGGCATTTTGAGCTTGAGGTATGCATAATGTGGTACCGCATTGAATCTGGCAAATGCGGTTTGTCCGAGAAGTGCGTGATAGCCGCTGCGGAAGGGGACGATATCGAAGATTAACTCCTCGCTTCGAAAGTTGTCCGGAGATCCAAAGACCACTTCCAGTGTGATTGAGCCCGTGCAACAGGCCTCTACACCTGGGATGACACCTTTAAAGGTGATTTTGGTGGGTTTGATCCTCGAGGGGTCTATACCCATTTTGCGCATTATATCCTGGTAGAGCAGGTTCAGGCTGCTGCCACCGTCCATAAGGACTCGAGTGAGGTGAAATCCATCAATGATGGGGTCAAGGACCAAAGCGGTAGAACCGCCATGAGGATACTGGTAGGGTGGTCCCTGTGATCGAAGGTGATCGGACAAGAAGACCATGAGTTGAACTTTGGGGCAACGGGCTCCATCGCATAGACGTCCCTCAGTGCATGCTTCTGTTCCCGCTTGGGAATATGGGTTGCGTATATCATGTTTACCGTTTTCACTTGGGGAGGAAATTTCGTCTGTCCTCCTGTGTTCGGCGGCCGGGGCTCGTCCTTGTCGTTGTTATGCAACCCCTTTTCCTTGTTTTCGGCATTCAACTTGCCGGCCTGTTTGAACACCCGGCATTCTCTGTTGGTGTGGTTGGCTGGTTTATCGGGGGTGCCGTGAATTTGGCGCGAACGATCGAGTATGCGGTACAAGCTGGACGGGCCCAGATTGCTTCTTTTGAACGGCTTTTTCCGCTGACCGGAATTGGAGCCACTGAATCCGGCATTAACTATTGTGTCTTTAGCGTTGTCGCTGTTGTTGCGGCGCTTGTTTCTGTTGCGATGTGGCATGCCATTGCTATCTTTGGCATCTGAATTGCCAGGGTTTCTTGATGTGCCGTTGCCGCGAGCCAGCCAGCTATCTTCGCCCGCACAAAAGCGGGTCATGAGTGTCGTGAGGGCTGCCATGGACTTCAGATTTTCTCGGCCGAGGTGTCGGGCGAGCCACTCGTCGCGGATGTTATGCTTAAATGCCGCTAAGGCCTCGGCATCCGGACAGTCAACAATTTGGTTCTTTTTAGTTAGGAACCGAGTCTAGAATTTCCTGGCTGATTCCCCTGGCTGTTGGATTATGTGACTCCAGTCATTGGCACCCGTTGGTCGCACATAAGTGCCCTGGAAGTTGTCAAGGAATGCGTCCTCCAAATTCTCCCAACTGCCTATGGAGTTTGCCGGCAGGCTATTGAGCCAATGCCGAGCAGGTCCTTTGAGTTTTAATGGGAGGTACTTGATGGCATGTAGATTGTCACCGCGGGCCATGTGGATGTGGAGGAGGAAATCTTCAATCCATACCGCGAGGTCTGTTGTACCATCATATGATTCAATCTTCACGGGTTTAAAACCTTCTGGGAATTCGTGATCCATTACGTCATCAGTGAAGCATAGGGGGTGTGCGGCGCCTCTGTGCCGGGCTATATCATGACGCAGTTCATACGAGTCTTGTCTGCTGTATTCGGCCCGGCCGAATTTGTTTTCAGTATATCCAGCGTGATGGTCGTCGTCACGCGTTGGGGTGAGACCGCGTGATCCGTAGATCGATCTTGCATGTCCTGCTTTGTTTTCCAATACGTCTCGCATGTCCTGTGTGTTACCCCCGGCCTTCGGCCTGGACTTCGGCCTGATATGCCGCTTTGTCTCGGCCACGAGGTGGCCGGTCAGCCGTATCATACGCTGGAAGCGTAGGCTTTAATGCTTCCTCCTCTAGTTGGGGTAGCAACCTATGCTTTGGGTAACTTTTGGTTGGGCGCTCGAGTTCATATTCCTCGGCCGCGAGGACCTCAGTCCGTCTATGCGCTAGCAGATCTTGATCAACTTGAAGTTTCTTTTGCTTTTTCTTCAGGCTTTTTGCTGTGGCTATAAGCCGGCGCTTGAAGCGCTCCTGTTCGACGGGATCCTCAGGCACGATAAATTCTTCGTCGCCGAGGCTCACCACGTCTTCAGAGAGAGGCATGTAATTTTCGTCCTCTGACTCTCCGTCTGCTACCTGTTCCTTAGGGCTAGCTTGCCCATCCTCCCGCTCGAGGCCTGGCTCGAGGGGATTGTCTTCGTCTTCGGCGCTATCCGCAACGTTATTGTCTCTTGTGTCGGTATCACCATTTTTGCTATGGCGAGGCTTAGAGTGGCGCCGTTGGCGCCGGTGCTTAGATTGCTTCTCGAGGGGATTATCCTCTGTTGCCTTATTGCCATCGCTTTCTTTGGGGGTGTCCACCATGTATATATCATATGATGAGGTGGCCGTCCAGCGCCCTGTGGGCGGTGGTTCCTGTTCCTCTCCTACATCGCCAGCCATATCGTCGATGTCTTCGGAGCCGAAATCAAGCATGTCGGTTAAGTCGTCGACAGTGGCTATTACGTGGGTGGTGGGTGGGTAACGAATTTCTGCGTCGTCCGCAACCCACTCGAGCCGGAAACAGTTCGGCCAAGGGCCTCCTGACAAGGAGAGAGACCTTAATGAATTTAGCACATCGCCCAAGGGCGAGTGCTGAAAGATATCCGTGGAGGAAAACTCCATGATCGGCGCCCAATCAGATTCGATAGGAACGGACGCAGGCGGTTCGAAGCCCGTGGCCGGGGACGGATCCAATAATCCGGCAACACAGGTCTCTGCTACGTCTTGAGCTTGCGTTGGTTTTCCCCGAAGAGGAGAGGATGATGCATCATAGTAGCGTAAGTATTTCCCTCAGTTTTTGAGAACCAAGGTATCAATCCAGTAGGAGGCCACGCACAAGTCCCTCATACCTGCACAAAACAATAGCTACTCGCAACCAACGCGATTAGGGGTTGCCAATCCCTTCACGGTCACTTACGAGAGTGAGATCTGATAGAGATAATATTTTTGGTATTTTTGGTATATAGATGCAAAGTGAAAGGTAAAGGCAAAGTAAAAACAAAGCAGGTATAAAAGTGATGGAGATTGATATGATGAGAATAGACCCGGGGGCCATAGGTTTCACTAGTGGCTTCTCTCAAGAGCAAAAGTATTCTACGGTGGGTGAACAAATTACTGTTGAGCAATTGACATAATTGAGCATAGTTATCAGTATATCTAGGTATGATCATGTATATAGGCATCACGTCCAAGACAAGTAGATCGAAGCGATTACGCATCTACTACTATTACTCCACTCATCGACCGCTATCCAAAGCATGCATCTAGAGTATTAAGTTAAAAAGCGAGTAACGCCTTAAGCAAGACGACATGATGTAGAGGAATAAATTCATGCAATATGATAAATACCCCATCTTGTTATCCTCGATGGAAACAATACAATACGTGCCTTGCAACCCTTTCTGTCAATAGGTAAGGACACCGCAAGATTGAACCCAAAGCCATGCACTTCTCCCATTGCAAGAACTACCAATCTAGTTGGCCTAACCAAACAGATAATTCAAAGAGACTTGCAAAGATAACTCAATCATACATAAAATAATTCAGAGAAGATTCAAATATTATTCATAGATAAGTTGGATCATAAACCGACAATTCATCGGACTCAACAAACACACCGCAAAAAGAAGATTACATCGAATAGATCTCCATGAGAGAGGGGGAGAACATTGTATTGAGATCCAAAAAGAGAGAAGAAGCCATCTAGCTACTAGCTATGGACCCGAAGGTCTGAAGTAAACTACTCACACTTCATCGGAGAGGCTATGGTGTTGATGTAGAAGCCCTCCGTGGTGGATGCCCCCTCCGGCGGAGCTCCGGAACAGGCCCCAAGATGGGATCTCATGGATACAAGAAGTTGCGGCGGTGGAATTAGGTTTTTGGCTCCGTATCTGATCGTTTGAGGGTACGTAGGTATATATAGGAAGAAGGAGTACGTCGGTGGAGCATCATGGGGCCCACGCGGCAGGGGGCGCGCCCTAGGGGGGCGCGCCCCCCACCCTCGTGACCGCCTCTGGTTCCTTGGCGTAGGGTCCAAGTCTCCTGGATCACGTTCAGTGAGAAAATCACGTTTCCGAAGGTTTCATTCCGTTTGGACTCCGTTTGATATTATGTTTCTTCGAAACACTTAAAAAGGCAAAAAACAGCAATTCTGGGCTGGGCCTCCGGTTAATAGGTTAGTCCCAAAAGTAATATAAAAGTGGAAAATAAAGCCCATTATAGTCCAAAATAATAGATAAAGTAGCATGGAGCAATCAAAAATTATAGATACATTGGAGACGTATCAAGCATCCCCAAGCTTAATTCCTGCTCGTCCTCGAGTAGGTAAATGATGAAAAGAGAATTTTTGATGCGGAGTGATACTTTGGCATAATTTCAATGTAAATCTTCTTAATTGTGGTATGAATATTCAGATCCGAAAGATTCAAGACAAAAGCTCATATTGATATAAAAATAATAATACTTCAAGCATACTAACTAAGCAATTATGTCTTCTCAAAATAACATGGCCAAAGAAACTTCATCCCTACAAAATCATATAGTTAGGCTATGTTTCATTTTCGTCACACAGAGATTTTCCCAACTTCTATACCCCCGATGACAAGCCAAGGAATTGTTTCATACTTAAATAATCTCAAACTTTTTCAACCTTCACGCAATACATGAGTGTGAGCCATGGATATAGCACTATGGGTGGAATAGAATATGATGTTGGGGATTGTGTGGAGAAAACAAAAAAGGAGAAAGTCTCACATTGACGAGGATAATCAATGGTCTATGGAGGTGCCCATCAATTGATGTCAACATGAGGAGTAGGTATTGCCATGCAACGGATGCACTAGAGCTATGAATGCTCAACAAAAGAAAACTAGTGGGTGTGCATCCAACTTGCTTGCTCATGAAGACCTAGGGCATTTTGAGGAAGCCCACCGTAGGAATATACAAGCCAAGTTCTATAACGAAAAATTCCCACTAGTAAAAAACACAACTTATGAGACTCACTATATGAAAAACATGGTGCTACTTTGAAGCACAATATATGAGACTCACTACATGAAGAACAAGGTGCTACTTTGAAGCACAATATATGAGACTCACTACATGAAGAACAAGGTGCTACTTTGAAGCACAACTGTGGAAAATGAGATAGTTGCATTGCCCTTTTTTTATTTTCTTTTTTTGGGCCTTTCTTTTTTTCTTTTTGGCCTTTCTCTTTTTTTGGGCAATGCTCTAATAATGATGATCATCACACTTCTATTAATTACAACATAAGGATTACAACTCGAAAATAGACCAAGATATGACTCTATATGAATGCCTCCGGCGGTGTACCGGGATGGTGCAATAAATCAAGAGTGACATGTATGAAAAATAATGCTTGGTGGCTTTTCCACAAATACGATGTCAACTACATGATCATGCAATGGCAATATGACAAAAGTAAAGTATGTCATGATGATGATGAACGGAACGGTGGAAAGTTGCATGGCAATATATCTCGGAATGGCTATGGAAATGCCACAATAGGTAGGTATGGTGGCTGTTTTGAGGAAGATATAAGGAGGTTTATGTATGATAGAGCGTATCATATCACGGGGTTTGGATGCACCGTGAAGTTTGCACCAACTCTCAAGGTGAGAAAGGGCAATGCACGGTGCATCAAGAGGCTAGCAAAGGCGGAAAGGTAAAAGTGCGTATAATCCATGGACTCAACATTAGTCAAAAGAACTCATATACTTATTGCAAAAATTTAGAAGTCATCAAAATCAATTACTACGCGCATGCTCCTAGGGGATAGATTGGTAGGAAAAGACCATCGCTCGTCCCCGACCGCCACTCATAAGGATGCACAAGCCAGGTACACTTCATGTTTCAAATTTGTTACACAACTTTAACCATACGTGCATGCTACGGGATTTGCAAACTCAACACAACTATTTCTCAAATTCACAACTACTCAACTAACATGACTTTGATATTATCACCTCCATATCTCAAAACAATTATCAAGCATCAACTTATCTTAGTATTCAACGCACTCAAAAGAAAGTTTTACATATCTTGAATATCAAGTATATTAGTATTAAGAAAATTACTATGCTATTAACGACTCTCAAAATAATCTAAGTGAAGCATGAGAGATAAATAGTTTCTTTAAAACAAATCCACCACCGTGCTCTAAAAGATCTAAGTGAAGTACTAGAGCAAAAATTATCACGCTCAAAAGATATAAGTGAAGCACTTAGAGTATTCTATCAAATTCCAATTCATGTATGGCTATCGCAAAAGGGGTGTACAGCAAGGATGATTGTGGTAAACTAACAAGCAAAGACACAAATAATACAAGTCGCTCCAAGCAAAACACTTATCATGTGGTGAATAAAAATATAGCTCCAAGTAAATTACCGATGGGAGTGGACGAAAGAGGGGATGCCTTCCGGGGCATCCCCAAGCTTTTACTTTTTGGTGTACTTGTATTATCTTGGGGGTGCCATGGGCATCCACAAGCTTAGGCTCTTTCCACTCCTTGTTCCATAATCCATCAAAAGAATTCACCCAAAACTTGAAAACTTCACAACACAAAACTCAATAGAAATCTCGTGAGCTCCGTTAGAGAAAGAAAACAAAATATTACTTTAAGGTACTGTAATGAACTTATTCTTTATTTATATTGGTGTTAAACCTACTGTATTCCAACTTCTCTATGGATCATAAACTATTTTACTAGCCATAGATTCATCAAAATAAGCAAACAACACACGCAAAACAGAATCTGTCAAAAACAGAACAGTCTGTAGTAATCTTTAACTAACGCAAACTTCTGGAACTCAAACAATTCTACCAAAATTAGACGACCTAGACAATGTTTTTATTGATCAGCAGAAATTGGAATCAGTATTTTATCACATTCTGGTGATTTTTAAAAATTCGGGCACTGAGGGCAAAGTTTCTGGAAATTACAGCAAGATCAAATAACTATCATCCAAGAAGATCCAATAGGTTTAACTTGGCACAAACACTAATTAAAAGATAAAACCACATCTAAACAGAGGCTAGATGGATTATTTATTCCTAAACAGAAGCGAAAACAAAAAACTTAAAATAAAATTGGGTTGCCTCCCAACAAGCGCTATCGTTTAACGCCCCTTGCTAGGCATAAAAGCAAGGATAGATCTAGGTAGTGCCGTAGTAATAAGATAGATCGGTGAAACTCATTTCATATTCTCTACGTTCGGCAGCAAGTTTTCTTTAAGGCAAGCAAAAGTAATCAAAAGGGCTAAATTTAATAGGACAAAAGTCCCCAAGATCAATTTTAGGAGGTATAGGTTCCTCTTTCGGCCCTTCGTATTGCACAACCAATTCATTATTATAAGCGTTCTTTTGACAGAACTTGGTGAGCCTATACTCAAGAAAGCATCCTAGCTCATTATTTCGAATAGCCAAATCATCATTAAGCTCAGAGATTTTATCAATTAAAATATTGGTAGGCACCTTTTTTCTAAGATTTTCATTGAAAGCAACATAGTTGATAGATTGAAAACGCATTATTTCTTCTTGATCAAAAAGGATAGATTCTATGGGAGGGCGGCCAGCGTCCACCCTATAATCTTATAACGATTTCTTTGGCTTATTTTATTATAAAGCTGAATTCATGAGCCAAAAAGATAGTAGCGGCACGCTTAACCCAGGAGTGTTCAATATTAGAAAATTCTAGGAAAATTCTTTGTATAGAAGGGTGCATATGCATAAATTGCCTTTCAAGTTCAACGATAAGCATGGCAATAGCGTCCGCAAGGCTACTAGTTCTATGGAGAATAGAACCACCCATAGAGGGTAAAGCACCAACACAAGTAAAGAAATCTTGAATAACTCCTTTCCCAATAATATTACCACTACCGATTCGAAATCTTTTTGTGTGATAGGTAGGGGATTCTTCAGCAGGAGCTTCAGAATTTTCCATATTATTATCGCCCATATCGTGATAATTTCTAATTCAGACATAGCGACAAGCAAGCAAACTAACACGAGAAAACAAGCGGACGAGGAAAAAAGGCAACGGGAAAAGAGGAGGAGATTGGGAAAGAGAGTGCGAATAAAAAGACAAGGGTGAAGTGGGGGAGAGGAAAATGAGAGGAAAATGGCAAATAATGTAATGCGAGAGATAGGGATTGTGATGGGTACTTGGTATGTTGACTTTTGCGTAGACTCCCCGGCAACGGCGCCAGAAATCCTTCTTGCTACGTCTTGAGCTTGCGTTGGGTTTCCCCGAAGAGGAGAGGATGATGCAGCACAGTAGCGTAAGTATTTCCCTCAGTTTTTTAGAACCAAGGTATCAATCGAGTAGGAGGCCACGCACAAGTCCCTCGTACCTGCACAAAACAATAGCTACTCGCAACCAACGCAATTAGGGGTTGTCAATCCCTTCACGGTCACTTACGAGAGTGAGATCTGATAGAGATAATATTTTTGGTATATAGATGCAAAGTGAAAGGTAAAGGCAAAGTAAAAGCAAAGCAAGTATAAAAGTGATGGAGATTGATATGATGAGAATAGACCCGGGGCCATAGATTTCACTAGTGGCTTCTCTCAAGAGCATAAGTATTCTACGGTGGGTGAACAAATTACTGTTGAGCAATTGACAGAATTGAGTATAGTTATGAGTATATCTAGGCATGATCATGTATATAGGCATCACGTCCAAGACAAGTAGATCGAAACGATTCTTCATCTACTACCATTACTCCACTCATCGACCGCTATCCAAAGATGCATCTAGAGTATTAAGTTAAAAAGCAGTAACGCATGTAAGCAAGATGACATGATGTAGAGGAATAAATTCATGCAATATGATAAATACCCCATCTTGTTATCCTCGATGGAAACAATACAATACGTGCCTTGCAGCCCTTTACATCCTTTGGGTAAGGACACCGCAAGATTGAACCCAAAGCCATGCACTTCTCCCGTTGCAAGAACTACCAATCTAGTTGGCCAAACCAAACGGATAATTTGAAGAGACTTGCAAAGATAACTCATTCATACATAAAAGAATTCAGAGAAGATTCAAATATTATTCATAGATAAGCTGGATGATAAACCCACAATTCATCGGTCTCAACAAACACACCGCAAAAAGAAGATTACATCGAATAGATCTCCACGAGAGAGGGGGAGAACATTGTATTGAGATCTAAAAAGAGAGAAGAAGCCATCTAGCTACTAGCTATGGACCCGAAGGTCTGAAGTAAACTACTCCCACTTCATCGGAGAGGCTATGGTATTGATGTAGAAGCCCTCCATGGTGGATGCCCCCTCCGACAGAGCTCCGGAACAGGCCCCAAGATGGGATCTTGTGGATACAGGAAGTTGCGGCGGTGGAATTAGGTTTTTGGCTCCGTATCTGATCGTTCGGGGGTACGTAGGTATATATAGGAGGAAGGAGTACGTCGGTGGAGCATCAGGGGGCCCACGAGGCAGGGGGCGCGCCCCCCACCCTCGTGACCGGCTCTCTGGTTCCTTGGCGTAGGGTCCAAGTCTCCTGGGCCACGTTCGGTGAGAAAATCACGTTTCCGAAGGTTTCATTCCGTTTGGACTCCGTTTGATATTCTGTTTCTTCAAAACACTGAAAAAGGCAAAAATTAGCAATTCTGGGCTGGGCCTCCGGTTAATAGGTTAGTCCCAGAAGTAATATAAAAGTGGAAAATAAAGCCCATTATAGTCCAAAACAATAGGTAAAGTAGCATGGAGCAATCAAAAATTATAGATACGTTGGAGACGTATCAGTCTCGTAGGAGGTGAAGTCAGCATTCGGCTCTATCACCGCTGACTGTGCGGCCTCCATGGCGGGGTCCATCCACCCGTCCTTGGACGACGCAATCTGCTCCGGATTGAGGGCCGGAGTAGCCACAAGTGTGATCTCCCGAACACCATCTGACGGCAGAGCTAGGTCATGCTCGTCGTGACTGTGCAGCGCACCATACATGGGCTCGAATCCATCGAAGATCAAGTCTCCGAGGATGTCGGCAGTATAGTTTAAGTTTCCAAACCTGACCTGACGGCCTGGGGTGTAGCTCTCGATCTGCTCCAGATGGCCAAGAGAGTTGGCCCGCAGTGCGAAGCCGCCGAATACGAAGATCTGTCCAGGGAGAAAAACCTTACCCTGGATCGCATCGTTGCCGATGACCGAAGGAGCCATCAAGCCTTATGGTGACGGCACAGCAGAACTCTCAATGAAAGCACCAATGTCGGTGTCAAAACCGGCGGATCTCGGGTAGGGGGTCCCAAACTGTGCGTCTAAGGCTAATGGTAATAGGAGGAGGGGACACAATGTTTACCCACGTTCGGGCCCTCTCGATGGAGGTAATACCCTACTTCCTGCTTGATTGATATTGATGATATGAGTATTACAAGAGTTGATCTACCACGAGATCATAGAGGCTAAACCCTAGAAGCTAGCCTATGATTACGATTGTTGTTGTCCTACGGACTAAACTCTCCGGTTTATATAGACATCGGAGGGGGCTAGGGTTACACAGAGTCGGTTACAAGGGAGGAGATCTACATATCCGAATTGCCAAGCTTGCCTTCCACGCCAAGGAGAGTCCCATCCGGACACGGGATGAAGTCTTCAATCTTGTATCTTCATAGTCCAACAGTCCGGCCAAAGTATATAGTCCGGCTGTCCGAGGACCCCCTAATCCAGGATTCCCTCAGGCGCACAGGGCCTCCTGCCCTGGTTGCCGCTGACCCGGAGGTTACCGCTGCCGCAGCCGTAAAGTTTTGTACGGTTTGCGTGCCAGCCATGAAGATCCCCACTCTGCTTGGCGGCTCAAAGGGGTCCGGAATACTGCTGCCATCGGAACAGCCCCCAAGCCCGCCGTCCTGCAATTGATACAATGAATCCGTCTCACCCGTGGACGACTCACCGTCAAAGTAGATGGCCGTCTCACCGCCATCCACGGATCCTTCAGAAAATTCCCCTCCATGGATGCATCCCACGAAGGCACGCTTCACGGCGGGCTGAGCCCGAGCGGGTCTCGCACGCTGAGCCGTCTCGGTGATGTCGCTGAAGATGTCCGGCTTAGGGCCCGGCTCACTGATCCGGCCGATGAAGACGTGAATTCCGCCGAAGGGTACTAGGTACCCGTACTCAATTGAGCCGGCCTCGGGGCCCCAGCCTGCATCTTCGGTGTAGAGCTTGCCGCAACGACTTTTGGTCATCCGGCCCACAACGTATCCCCTAAGCCCTTCGAAGCTGCCCTTCAAGAACTCAAATCGACCTTACGCTGGCCCCACGGTGGGCGCCAACTGTCGTGGAATTTTCACGGCAGATGTCCTAGTGAAAGGACTTAGTCGTGGATCCATCGCAACTAGGAAGCTTAAATGGGTTAAAACGGGACAAATGACACGAGGGTTCATACTGGTTCGGCCCCTTGCGGTGAAGGTAAAGGCCTAATCCAGTTAAGATGGAATTGCTAGGGTTTCGATGACCAGGGAGCGAATACGCTTTGCCTGGCTCTCGATCTGTTGTTTCTTGCCTTGAACCGCCGCTAGGTCGTCCCTTTATATACAGAGGTTGACTCCCAGCGGCTCACAGAGTCCCGGCCGGCTTATAAACAATGTTTGGCTTGGTCTCCAACTATTCCTGCCTTATAATACAAGTCACACACATAGGGCGGTTTATCTCTACAGGCCTTAAGTTGCCTTTGGGCCTTGGGCCCTTAACTGAACCGCCATCTTCCAGGGCTGCCGTGGGCTTCATGAATCGCCATGGGTATAACCCAGCCCCTCCTGGGCGGGTCATACCTAAGAGTTATATCCCCAACAGGTTCCATTGTTTAGTCTATGTGCAATGTGATTTTGTTTGTCCGCACATCATCTATGCTCTGTCTACAGCATCAACATATATACTTAAAAAGACAGCATTGCATAACCAAATTAAGCATACAATTACACAAGTGATTACACACATAACATTTCCACACACCAAAGAAAGCAATTACATGCATACTAAAGTAGGAGAAACGAGGATCTAATCATCTACTTATTGTTGCGACGACGCTTGCCATTGCTCTGCTTCCGGCTGGATCCCTGGCCGTTTTGGGGAAGGAGGGACTTCCTCATGTCAACGATCCGCCTGTACATGTCGTAGCTCGTGTACGCCTCCTTGGCCGCGTACACGACGTGAGCTTTGTCGAGTTTCTCCATCCAGGCCGAGTGCTAGGCACGCCTGTCCTTGTTGCATGAATCCTTCATGTCTCTGTAGTAGGGGTTGATGATGGCCTCGGCGAGGTGAACCAATGAGTCCTTCTCATGCTCCTTGCTGCCCCTGATCTTGTATTGGCCCTGGATGTCGACAAGATTCTGGCAGGCGATGCTCGAATTCTCGAGCGCCTTTACATCGTTGGTGATGTCCACCGTAGCGAACATGTAGTGGGGGCCGTTGACAAACCTGGTGAAATGCTCGGAAGGCCTTGTGGCCAGGCAGTAGTGGTAGACGAGGACGTGGTGGCGCATGCACATCTGGGCTACGACGACCTTGGGACGAGACCCGGCATGAGCACGGGTGTACTCGAGGTCGAACCCGACCACCTTGTACTTCTCCACGGCAAGCAACTGCTCCATGATGTGGATGGAGTGCTCTTCCCAGACCGGGTCATTGGTGTACACCACCGAGAGGTCCATGAACCTTCTATGGGTGTCCACCACGGCACACATGGTGAACTGCTGCTCGTCGTCGGCAGCCGCTCGGAGCACCATTGGAGCTGCTCAGGATACCCTCTAAGAATTTCTCGTGGTGGGTGTGCTTCTTGTAATGGTGGGGCGCGATCGAAAGGTTGAAGAGACACAAGGGTAGGTTAAATGGCCGCTGTAATAAATGGGGGCCAACCGGCCTGTAATCATCACGTCTTGTCACGACGTTCATAGCGGAGGATTCCAGAATCCAGTGCACGCTTGACAACACTGCGCCCCAGGCGTGGGCTTGAAGAGCCTGTTCCCGCGCTACCGCACTATTTATCGCGCAAGCTTCCCGCCCGGCTAGTTTGGCAACACGTCGGCTAGAAGAGGGACAAATCGTGGGCATTTATTGGCAAAAAGCTTGGTAAAAACAAAGTGTGTGGAATGACTTCGGTCATAAGTTTACCCTTGGGTGATGAGGTCAAAGTTACACAGAAGGGTGATGATGGACACTCGAGTGCGATAATAAATTCTGCGCTCTACAGTGCACATGGTGGAAGAAACCAACCGTGTGCAATATTGTCGAAGATCATAGTCGAGTTAGCTATATAGATCATGTGCTGTGAGATTGACAAGGTAACTGATTCGAGAATGGTTAATAAAATCTAAGACCATTGCATATTAAGGTCAAAATAGTGCTAGCAATATACGAGTCTCATATGATGCCATTTCAACGGTTGTACCACAAAAGCTCGAAATGTTACAAGGTTCAAATTTCATAGTTATATGGCTCAAATTCGAAGATTACAAGGTTCAAACTAATATTAGAAATGAAATTCAGCACATCAGCTAACAACGCTCATGCTTATGCACTGAACATGGATATCAGAGAGGTTCAAACTAATATCACCGCTTCTATGTCTGGCTTCGAAACCTCACAATTTTTGCAAAGGGGTCAGCCACTGAGAAGTCATGTATGGGGTTGACCCGATGACTTCCGATTACTCTGTCATCTAAAGTTCCAAAATGAAATTCAGCATTTTTGGAGCCTACTCCATTCTGCCACAGGCGCCGGCACTGATCAATAGACCATTCATTTTTGTGAAATAAATGTAGGGTAAAACTCATTTCCTTCAGCACCCTTGCTCTGAGAACAAAGAACCTGGGGAATATTGTCGGATTTCAGGTTTCGGCAGACCCTTGAGGTTCGAACTCTGGGTTGCGCACGGAGATCATTCCCCTACCAGCTCACGCGTTAATGGTTTGCAAGGGATCTAAACTAGGAATGATGAACGGCACAAGAGACACAAGATTTATACTGGTTCGGACCACTGTTGTGGTGTAATACCCTACTCCAGTGTGTGGTGTGGTGGATTGCCTCAGGGGCTGATGAAGAACAGTACAAAGGAAGAACAGCCTCGCGAGGGGTTGTTCTTGAGCTGGTGCGATGGACTGCTTGGGTGAGTCCAGTCGCTTCTCTCTCTCTGGTAGGTTCGACCCGTCTTTTCCTCTCTGTGGTAGCCAGTCCTATTTATAGAGGGAGGCCCTGGGCCTCTTCCCAAATAATGAGCGGGAAGGGCACCAACAATTGGCCATTTTGAAGGGAACATCTAGTACACTTATCCTGACTAAAGTTGGTCTTCGGCTGCCAAAGGCTCGGCGGTGGCGCCGTCCTGGGCTCCACGATGACCTCCGTCCTGCCGCTCTGCTGGTCTTGGTCTTGTTGCACCGAAACGGTAACCTTTGCCTGATGCCTTGGCCTGTGCTTGCCTCCTTTGCACCAAAGGGGAAACGAGGACACTGCGCAGGCTAGCGCCAGCGTGCCGCCCGCCTGATCTCGATCGTCATGGCTTGCGTCACGGGGCACCCTCGTGAGGTACCCTGCCTTGATCTCTCCGCCTCCTCGTGAGCCTGCCTGACGAGGCTGCTCCTGAGGAAGGTTCCTGTCGTCCGCCCCGCGAGGCTTGGCCCCTCACGAGGGTCTTGGGCTTGAGCTGATGAAGCCGGGCCACGCCTGGCCCCCACTTGAGCCACGCCGTGGGCAGCGAGCAGTGCAAGTCCGGGGACCCCCGTTCCCAGAACGCCGATAGTAGCCCCCGGGCCCAAGGCGCGCCCGGACTTGGCTTAGCAGAGAAGCGAAGGGGCAAGTGTGAAGCGCCGCGGGCCCCAACAGCCAGCGGCCTTGGGCGCCGTGTGGCGATTGATTGGTCGTGGGCATCTCCGCTTCCCCACGATCCCTCGGCAACCGCAAGACTTGACAAGTCCCTTCACGCAGAAATGGGTCATGATTACATGTGATCGTGGAGGCCGACGGTTGGCCTCCTCCGGCTATAAGTACGGAACGGCACAAGCCCTTCCAGTCCATCTATTCCTGCTACTCCTTCCTCTCCATCCTCGCCCTTGCTCCGCATTCCGACAATGGCTCTGATCCGCCGGTTTTCTGCAGAAGAGAAGGGAAAGGCCCCCCGAGAGGGTCCCGACCCGCTTCCGCCGAGGAAACGGCTAGTCCTCTGCCGCCGAGATGAGGGCGCCCGGCAGGAGGCGTCGAGGCCCTGGTACGAGCGGTCGCTGCCAGGGTTCCCGCTGCCCTTGTACGCCCGCATCGAGGGCCCTGGAGGAGTAGACGCCGAGCGACACGGACGACACCGCCGTCGGCGCCGGCGGGTCATGGCGGTGCGCGTCGTTCCTCCTGGAGTCCATGCCGAGGGCTCCTCCCGAGAGCTCGTGCTCCACACCACCATGCCTCCTCAATCTTGGATTCGCCTTCCTCCCTCCTTCGCCTTCGAGATCCCGCCGAGGGGTTCTCTTGAGCTCTGGTTGCAGCACGCTGGCTGCAGCACCCCTGCGACCGGAGCGGAGGTTGCGGTTGTCGCTCCGGGCAAGGTCTACATGACCCGAGGCTGGGGCGAGATCGCCCGGGTCTGCCGGACAAGGGGCGCCCTCGTGATCCACCTAGAATACGATGGCGCCTCCTTGATGTTCTTCAAGGTCTTCGACGGAAGGGCCTTGGCTGGAATCTTTGTCTCGAGAAGGGCGGTCGGGGCATCGCCGTGGCGAGGACTAGGCCCGCCGATCGCCCCCTCGGCAGCTCCTCGGGCAGCAGCGAAGGGGCCGGAGGGTCCAGCACCTCCGCCGAGCTTCTGGCGACTCCGGAGGCGGCGGCAGCAGCTCTGAGCCCCGAGCTCGTGCAGCGCTTCGGATCCGGCAGACGCTTCGAACTCTGGCGCCGGTGATCTGGATGGGGTTGGCGCCCGGCGCTGGCGGCCCATCGCTGATGATGGCGTCTCCTGCGGAGGCACGCGTAGTCGGCGTTCCTTAGGATTAGCACCTTTTATTTCCTGCAAAGAATTGAAGTAGCACCCCGCGGGGGTATGTAAGGCGCTGGCCATGTTTTTGTGAATATTATATCCTTATGATGAATTGGTGCGAGATGCTTGTTCTGTCCCGGCTCAGCTCCCCTTTCTTTCCTCACGAGGGCTTGGTGCTCTGTGCTGACAGGTCCTGGTCCCCAGGTAGGCTTCAGCCGTCGCTGGTATGCCAGGTCGCGATGCCGTGGTCAAGGCCAGGAGGTGAGCGGCCCGAGGTCCAGTAAGAGCCCCTGAGTCGCGATGCTCAGGAGGTCCCCTTTAGCGCTCAAGCAGCCTCCGCTGGGCAAGAAAGGTAGGCAGCTTTGCCGTGACAGAGCAGCAGTAGGCGAGGGTTTAGTGCTGAGTCAGATCAGTTTTTGCGTGACTTACCTTGCGGGTTTGGAGCGGCGTTCGATGAGGTGATGTGCCTGCGCGACGGCAACTGAGGTGTTGCCGGGTTGGGTCCTCGCGAGCTTCTTCCCTCTCTCCCGCGCTTTCCTTAATGCTCTACGTCCTTAGGTCCCGGCCCTCGACCGAGCTCAGCCGCCGCTGGTATGACAGGTCGCGATGCCGTGGGTCAAGGCCGGGGGTGAGGGCTGGAGAGCCAGTAAGAGCCCATGAGTCGCGATGCTCACGCACCCCCCTTTCAACGTGCAAGCGGATCGCGCCGGAGAGGAGAGAAGGCTCGTGATGCCGCCAGCATTACTCCTGGAGCAGGTCCTGTGTACCAATCACGAGGGGAAACAAGGTTCGTCATTACAGTTGCCAGCCAACCATTGGTCGCTCCGAGGTAGTGATCGGGGGCACTGAGGGCTTGGCGAGGTGGCGCCTTGCGGAGCTGCTGCGGCCAGAGCTCAGCCACTCATATTTATCGGCGTTGCAGGGACGGACCCGTGCGCAAGTGTCGTGCCTGAGCGAGCGGCTCCAAAGGTAGGTGTCAATCGAGCAGGCGATTAGGTCAAGCATGTTATGTATGAATAAGCAAATCCATCTAGATAGGTGCGGAGAAAGCACATGCCAATGGGTCTGGCCCGAGCAGCTTGGGGATAATGCAGCCCGAGGGGCGCCCCCAACAAGGTAAGTAAAGAGCATAAGCAAAATGGATACATGCCGTAGGGACGGACCCATGCGGCCTGGGAATGATGCAGCCCGAGGGGCGCTCCCAGCTGAAAACGGAACTTGGAAAGGTGTCACCTGATATGGTCGGAGATGGCGGGATGTTGAGGTAGCGGATGACGCGTGATGAGGAAGCCGACACTCACGAGTCCTCCGGACCTGGAGCCTCGGGAGGCTCCGGGGGCACGGGGGGTTCCTTGAGAGCCATCTTCATCTCTGCCAGGACTGCGCGCTGCTTGACCTCCTGAGCCTCCAGAGCGCACCTCAGCAGGCGCTGATGGGCGGCGACCGTGTTCGGCAGGCCGAAAGGCATGCGAACGTAGCTGTGAGGTGGACCCTCGCAACGCCCCAAGCGTGAGGGCCAGAGGCGCTCCTAAGACGCGGCCCGGTTGAGCCCTGGTATGTCGATGCAGACTCGCAGCCCACCATCCTCGCCTGGATGTGGGGCCACGGCGGGCAAGCGGCGACAGCCGCGCATGACTCTTGACTCCTGTAGCTCCTGGGTGTTCCTCGTGATGAACTCCTGAGAGTTTGGCCCTCCTTGCCTCATACCTTCACGAGAAGCGTGCCTTGAAGCACGCCTCCAAGTGGTGCCCGGCGCCTCCCTTGTGACCCGGCTAGGTCGGTGGCTCGCCATGAAAGAGCCCCGAGCCCCACACGAGGAGGCGCCAGGCGCCTTCCTATGTAACAGAGGGTGGCACCCCTTGAACGGGCGCGGGTCATGTTGCCACGCCTCCGGAGGTGCCTACCCCATGAGGGCTTGGACCAGGCGAAGCCTTCTTCTTCTTAGGGATCGCCTCGGGAAGTCTCCCGCTCCTGTGATCTGGGTCTTTGATTGCTGCGGCTTGGAAGGCACGCTCAAGAGAGCACACTGCATCCCTTTCCTCACAGGGCACTGTGATGACTCCTCCGCTTCCTGGCATCTTGAGGACATTATAGCCATGGTGAGTCACTGCCATGAACTTGGCCAAAGCTGGGTACCCGAGGATGGCATTGTATGGCAAACGAATGTGGGCGACGTCGAAGTCGATGAGCTCGGTGCGGTAGTTGTTGCGCTGTCCGAAGTTGACGGGAAGGCGAACTTGCCCTATCGGGACGGTGGAGCCATCGGTGACTCCTGAGAAAGGCTTGGTCGGCTGAAGCTGATCATATGGCACTTGGAGATCGTTGAATGTCTCGACAGATAGGACGTTGAGTCCTGCTCCGCCGTCGATGAGGGTCCTGGTGACTTGCACGTTGCTGATGACTGGTGAGCAAAGCATGGGGAGGACTCCGGCCGTTGCCGCGCACTTGAGCTGATCCGCTGAGCTGAACGTGATAGCGCACGACGACCACCTGAGAGGGCGTGTGGCCTCAGGCTTGGGGAGGACTGCATTCACCTCGCGAGCAAACTGCTTGAAGATGCCTTTGAAAAGGTGGGGCTGGCGCCACCAGGATGCAAGCGATTGCGCGCGGCTCTGAAGCCCCCAGCCCCTAAATCTGATGATGGTATTCATACCTCCTTGGCGGCTGCGGCAGAGGTGGGAGCCCTGCGTTGCCTTGAGGGCGGTCCTCACGAGGCTGGTCCCTCCAACCTCCCTCGCGAGGCTGGTCCTGCCAGCGGTCCTCGCGAGGTCTGTCACGCCATCCTTGGCGAGGGCCACGGTCTTCCCAGCGTCCTGCGCCTCTTCCTCCTCCTCGGCCGTAGCCCCGATCATTGCGCTCGGGGCGTCGGCCGATACGCCCTTCTCGCACGGCCCTGAGCTCTTGGCATTTGTTGGTGTTGTGGGTGTGGAGGTCGTGGTATCTGTGATACCGGCTGCCTTTGGATGACTCGGGCTGATCCCTACCTCGCTTGGTATGCGGATTACGCAGCGAGCACGGCAGCCCCTTGCGCTTCACGTCCTTGAACCTGGGCTTCTTCTCTTACGGATCGGCGGCGGAAGCTTCGAGGAGGGAGAGGCGCCCTTCCTCAGCCCTGGCGCATTTGGTCGCCAAGTTGAACAGCTCCAGGGATGTGCACAGGTCTTCATGCATTGCTCGCTCCTCCTTCATCTTGACGTCACGCACACCATCGGAGAAGGTTGAGATGATGGCTTCCTCAGTCACCTTGGGGATCTTGAGGCGGGCATTGTTGAAGCGCTGGATGTACTTCTGCGAGGTCTCTCTGGCTCTTTGCTTGATCTGGCGCATGTCGCTCACGGCGGAGGCCGATCGCGAAAGTGCCTTGGAAGTTGGCGATGAAGCGGGTGCGCATCTCATCCCAGGAGGAGATCGTGCCGGGAGCCAGGTTCAGGAGCCAGGTTCGGGCTCCGTCCTTGAGCGCCATGGGGAACCAATTCGCCATGACCTTTTCGTCCCCGTTGGCGGCTTCGACGCCCAACTCGTAGAGCTGAAGGAACTCCGTGGGGTCGGCAGTGCCGTCATAGCGAGGAGGCAAGTCTGGCTTGAACTTTCCAGGCCATGCGACGCTACGTAGCTCGGCGGTGAAGGCGCGACAGCCTGCAGTGGCCACTGGGGCTCTTTGCTGATGTGGAGCTTGCTCTTGTGGATTCCCGTGCAGCGCTACTGAAGCAAAGCGGGGGTCTTGACGATGATGGCGGCCTTGAGCGCGATCGCGGCGCTCGGTCTTTGGGAGCACGCGAGCACCTTCTTGGGGACGAGGATCTCCTCGCAGCTCCTTTCTTGTTGCATGGGCGCCCGAGCGGAGGGTCTCGGCCGGGGCCACGCGCCTTGGAGCCAGGCGCCTTCTTGGGAGAAGGTGGCGGGGGCACCTCAGCTCCCTGCCTCCCAGCAGGGGTGAAGGGCGAGGCAACGAGGGGACGCAGGGAAGCCCCCTGCGGCACGGATGAGCTCGGCGGCAGCTGTCGAGCCACTCCTCGTGAACAACATCGGCAGGCGGTGATGCGCAGGAGCTCGTTTGCAGCGATGAGCACGGCTCGAGCCTCCATGGGAGCGTGGTGCGCGCGGGACGAAGAACCAGCAGGGGTGAGCGAAGGAGTAGCGGTGCGGCCTTCTCGCCTTACCGATGGATGCAGGGACGATGCATGCTACTCGTTCCCCGCCGGGCCGTTGGCGGCAGCCGACGGGGAACATCGGGGGTGTCCGCCGACGGGAGCCATCTGGCCGAGTCGAGCGGCGCGAGCAGCCCGGCGCTCGGCGCTGGCTCTGCAAGCATCAACCATGGACACGACGGAAGATCACACGCGACCAGCGGAAGAAAGATTCCGGCGCACCCCTACCTGGCGCGCCAAATGTCGGATTTCGGGTTCCGGCAGACCCTTGAGGTTCGAACTCTGGGGTGCGCACAGAGATCTTTACCCTACCAGCTCATGCGTTAATGGTTTGCAAGGGATCTAAACTAGGAATGATGAACAGAACAAGAGACACAAGATTTATACTGGTTCGGGCCACCGTTGTGGTGTAATACCCTACTCCAGTATGTGGTGTGGTGGATTGCCTTAGGGGCTGATGAAGAATAGTACAAAGGAAGAACAGCCTCGCGAGGGGCTGTTCTTGAGCTGGTGCGATGGACTGCTTGGGTGAGTCCAGTCGCTTCTCTCTCTCTCTCTGGTAGGTTCGACCCGTCTTTTCCTCTCTGTGGTGGCTAGTCCTATTTATAGAGGGAGGCCCTGGGCCTCTTCCCAAATAATGAGCGGGAAGTGTGCCAACAATTGGCCATTTTGAAGGGGAACATCTAGTACACTTATCCTGACTAAAGTTGGTCTTTGGCTGCCAAAGGCTCTGACGGTGACACCATCCTGGGCTCCACGATGACCTCCGTCCTGCTGCTCTACTGGTCTTGGTCTTGTTGCACCGAAGCGGTAACCTTTGCCTGATGCCTTGGCCTGTGCTTACCTCCTTTGCACCAAAGGGGAAACGAGGACACTGCGCAGGCTGGCGCCCGCCTGGCGCCCACCTGATCTCGATCGTGATGGCTTGCGTCACGGGGCACCCTCGTGAGGTACCCTGCCTTGATCTCTCTGCCTCCTCGTGAGCCTGACTGACGAGGCTGCTCCTGAGGAAGGTTCCTGTCGTCCGCACCGCGAGGCTTGGCCCCTCGCGAGGGTCTTGGGCTTGAGCTGATGAAGCTGGGCCACGCTGGGCCCCCACTTGAGCATCGCCGCAGGCCGCAGGCAGGCAAGTCTGGGGACCCCCGTTCCAAGAATGCCGATAAATATAATCTCCGGTAAGGTCCCTCGGTATGTGTCGGTGTCAAAACCGGCGGATCTCGGGTAGGGGGTCCCGAACTGTGCGTCTAAGGTGGATGGTAACAGGAGGCGGGGGACACAATGTTCACCCAGGTTCGGGCCCTCTCGATGGAGGTAATACCCCACTTCCTGCTTGATTGATCTTGATGATATGAGTATTACAAGAGTTGATCTACCACGAGTTCGTAGAGGCTAAACCCTAGAAGCTAGCCTATGATTATGATTGTTGTTGTCCTACGGACTAAACCCTCCGGTTTATATAGACACGGGAGGGGGCTAGGGTTACACAGAGTCGGTTACAAGGGAGGAGATCTACATGTCCGAACTGCCAAGCTTGCCTTCCACGCAAAGGAGAGTCCCACCCGGACACGGGAGGAAGTCTTCAATCTTGTATCTTCATAGTGCAACAGTCCGGCCAAAAGGATATAGTCCGGCTGTCCGAGGACCCCCTAATCCAGGACTCCCTCAGTAGCCCCTGAACCAAGCTTCAATGACGATGAGTCCGACGCGCAGATTGTCTTCGGCATTGCAAGGCGGGTTCTTCCTCCGAATACTCCATAGAAGATTTTGAACACAAGGATAGTGTCCGGCTCTGCAAAACAAATTCCACATACCACCGTAGAGAGTATAATATTTCCACAAATCTAATCTGCTGACAACTTTTCATAACGTGACATCACGCCACGACCCGGTCATTATTTGAACCGCTTTTCTCAACCAGCTACTGCACATATTGCGAGGCGGTTTTCTTGGCACGTCTTGTCGAAGCAGAGATCGTGTCCCCTTATCACGGGATTCTCGTCAATACGGGTATGGGTAACCCAACCGTGCCTATTGGTATGACTCCTCGATTTCAGGCAAGTTCCAAACGGCCACGCGGAGGACGCTTGATATTCACCCTCTTTATAAAGGGTCCAAGGCCTGTCCTTTTCTTCTCGCGCTCGATCCTTTCCTTCCCCCACCTCGAATTCCAACACCCAGGGCTTAGGCTAAGCGCTTAGGACCTTCAACTATGTCCGGATCCAACCTTCAAGGTTGGTGGATGGCCTCCTGTGTCACAGAGGAGGACATCAAGAAGCTAAGAGAAGCCAGGTATCTGACCGCCGAAATCTCGCACAGGCTGCCTGCTCAAGGACAGGTCATGCCCACTCCCCAACCCAGCGAGAGAGTCGTATTTGTTTCCCACTTCCTCCGAGGGCTAGGCTTTAGTCTTGATCCCTTTTTTAGAGGGCTTATGTTCTATTATGGGCTCGATTTCCATGATCTGGCTCAAGATTCCATCCTTCACATCTCATCGTTCATCGTCGTGTGTGAGGCCTTCCTCCGCATCACCCCACACTTCGGCTTATGGCTCAAGACCTTCAATGTGAAGCCGAAGATGATCAATGGATGACACGCAGAATGCGAAGGTGCCATAATAAGCAAAGGCGCCGATGCTCCATGGCCAAAGGGTTCCTTCCCGGAGGTGTCCAGCTTATGGCAACGGGAGTGGTTTTACATCACAGCTCCCCGAGGTACTAAGTGGGTAGCCGCCTCTGCCTTCCGCTTCGCCCCCATACAACCGGGCGTCATGGGTCAACAAGGGCTGGACTAGGGGCCGATAAATGATGTGCCGACATTGCAGAGTCGCATCCGAGATCTCCTCCAGAGAGATATCAACCTTGTCAAGGTAATGCAAGTTATGCTAGTTCGTCGAGTCCTGCCTTGCAAACGTCGACCTCTCTGTATGTGGGAGTTCAACCCAGAAGGACCGTGAACTATTCAGCAATTCTTCGGCGTGACGCTCGAAGAGATGTATGGATTGTTCTTCGGATCACGAATAATGTGTTCGGACACCACCGAGGATGCGGGTCTGAGCTGCAATCGTCCAGACGCCCATGTAAGTAATTCTGCAACCAAACACACTGTCTTTTTACTTATCACAACATCATTCTGAAAAGTCGCTCTTTGACCAGGACTGGATAAAAAAGGCAAAGATGATCAGGTGTTCGGCCCCCCTTCTCGAAGGCTCACCGGATCCTGTACTAGCCAGGATGCTTGCGCTTTCACCTTATCAAGCGCCATCAGCGGAAGATAAAGGGAGGAATGAAGAAGCCGCGAGTGGGCCTCACGCATTACTCATCCAAACCGGGGGAATTACTGTCTCCGCGAAGGAGGATAATCGGGGAGAAGGATATGAAATTCCCTCTCCCCAAGGAAGGAAAAGGACCGCCTCTGAAGACTTGGAAACAAGGGTCTCCAAGCGAGGGAAGAAACCTTCGCCAGGGGGCCCTGCCCCGGAGGGCTTTCTTACCGCACAATGCCCTCAAGGGGATCAGCCCTCCCCGAGCTGTAAGTAAACAAGAGTGCTTCATAGTAAATATATCCTGCTTTATTTCTGAGGACAATAACCGAGACGTATGTCTTGTAATTCGGATCGTAGCCCTTCTCAACAGAGTTCGTCTTCATGGTATCTTCTTCCGGAGATGATGGAGAGCGAAACGCCTCCCCTTGCCTCCCCGCCTTGGGGGGCGGACGACCCTGAGGTGTCATCACGGAGGCTTTCTCCTGATCCGCCAAGGCCAGAAGGTAACCCTTCGGCCACCCGAAGTTTGGAGTATTCGGCTCCTAAGGAGAGCAACAAAAAGAGTCTGGGACTGTCCGATGCACAACCGGACGTGCTGATGGGTCTTCTGGAGCAAGCAACTATCTCAGAGGTGCATCATACTTTAATGGGTACGGTGGTTGAAAGAATTTCATCTGCCAAAAGTGGATTGCATGAAGCTTTTATGAGCCTACTAAGAGGCTTTAGGTACGCAAAGTAACATATTTTTTTTGACGGTACCACACATGCTAAGTGTGCTCTGTACAGATAGTAGCCCCTGAGACTCTGGTTGCCATCTAAAGGCGGCAATCAGAGGATCATAGTCCCAGGTAGTGATCTCGCTGCTTACATGTGCCGGCGGCTGAGGGTCCGGAGGCTGGCCGGAGAGTTTGCCGAACTAAGGCGGCAGCTTGACGCGGCAGATGCTGACATCGCGCTTGTGAACAAGCGGCTTGACGAGGCACATGGTATGTATTTCTGGGTGGCCAACAAATATTAAGAGGAGCATGATGCTAGTATCTATAATATGTTATTTATTGCAGATGGAACTGCCGCCGTGGAGACCCTTCGGGCGGAACTTGCCCACGCCAAGGAACAAGCAAGGAGAAGTGACGCGGCCGCCCTAAAGGCGGCCGAAGAGTTAAAAGCCGAACAGGCTGCTCATCGCCAGAACGAAGATAAAATAGCCAAGATGGCTGTTGAGCTGAAGGATGTCGTTGACCGCTATGAGCTTCTTGAAAAGGAAAGCCAGGAGAAAACGGCGGACCTGGAGAAAGCCATGGTAGTAGCCAAGTAAGCCCGCTCTAAAATCAGAACGACGAAGGCGGAGCTTCGTCAAGTCGGAGATATCACGGCTGGGAAGCCCTTTTTGTTGCGGTCGAAGTTTGGAGATCCGAAGTATGCCCCTCTGGATCAGTTATGGAGTGTTGCGACGCATTATCTGGACTTGGCAGCGAGTCTTTGGCGACACGACTGAGTTTTTCAAGGATCAAAAAGATCACGAAGTGGAAAAGTTGTTCTGGTCGCAGTTCAGTGCTCCAACACGTCCGCTGCTGTTAAATGAACAAATGGCCGAGTGGGCTGAACTCCATAGATTGTCCGGGCTTGCCATGAGGTCTGTCGTGGATCATGTTTGGCCGGAAGGACCAAGGACGAATAGTTATTTTAGTTTAGTGCAACGATTCCTTGGTGTTGTGCCGCATATCGACGCCAGTAAAGAGGTCGGCGTGCATAGAGGGTCTTGTGGATGGCTCTTGCCCGTGTTAAGACATCTTGGGCAAAGATGAAGGCCACCGCTATTGCAACCCTGTCGGCCGTGAAGCGGTCTCGGCGAGCCTATTTTGAAGAAGTCCTAGAAGGTGCTCGTTTAATAGAGGCTCAGTGCTCGAAGAGTATCATGTTCGAGTGACATGTATCCCGATTGTAAAAACAATGCTATTTGAATTATGAAGGCTGTGTTTATACTTGTGCCTGAAAGTATTATAATGCCTCCTGTGCGGCCGTTTATGTATATATGTATATATATAACCTGAAAGTTTGCAGTCGTCGGCTTCAGCCCCCACGCATATAACGCGGGGGTGTTCGGAAAAGCGCGTATTCACACTTGATCCAACGTCTTGGTCCGTTAAGGAGGTGATAATGCGGAGAACAAGGCAATCGGACTATATTGCTTTAACACTTTCACTTAGCCATAGGAGTTTGACAGTGGGGCTACTATATAGCCCCTGGTACTTCCACGCTCATCCGAATACGGTAGCATTACATACATGGCCGGAAATGGCCCTTCGTTAATCGCGGAGGAATCGCGAAGATTCCGCTGGGTCATCGAAAGTGGTTGACCAGTCTCGCGCTTTATCATGACAGCCGGTTTCAGCTTTCTCTCTTGAGGTGCTCATCCGGATGAACCAGGGCACAATCGCAGATAGTTCTCCGGTGCCACCTTAGCCGATAGAGCGGAACGTAAGGTAGCAAAAACACGTGAGCCGGGCAAACCCAACTATTGACCAAAGACATGATTCGAGCTGATGCATATAAAGGCGAAACTCATGACGCGAACACTCCCTAAGGTATTCAGACTTTACAACATATACTGGGTTGAGTAACGCTCTCGATAATGAACCCTGAATTTCCAGGTACGTGCATTAGTCTGACGTGGCGAAATGCCAATAACGCCGGAATCCCTCTTGGTTGTGTTGAGTATCCGAGGGTGTGAAACAACAAGAGACGATAAAAAAGGTTTACAGGGTCTTAATCTAAAAAGAAACCTTTAAGCGGGGCCTGCTTGCGTCTACGCCCGTGTCTCCGTTGTGCCGTATCCTGGAAGGGTGTAGCACGATGATCATCTGCAAAAGAGAAAAATCCAGGTGAAAGTCTTCGTGCGAAAAAATTGGTTATTCTTAATGAACCATTAAAATTTAACCTAAATAAGGTTAAGCCGAACTATAGTTCTTTTTACATGCGGGAAGCCCCTATCACCACCTATGGGGGTATATCCATTAACCCAATCTCAGGTTTATCCGAGTTGTTATAGCTAGGTGCGCCGGACTCGTCTGAGGCGTGTCCATGATCTTGACGACCGATCATTTATTCTGGTTGGAGAGGCCGTTCAGTGTTCGGCTGCTAAAGCCGCCACAATTCTTCTGTACTTAAGGAACTCTCTGTGCTTCCGCTAAATATGATGGTGCCACGTGGACCGGGCATCTTAAGATTAAGATAAGTGTAGTGCGGTAGCGCATTAAAACGAGCGAAGGCCGTTCTTCCGAGTAGTGCTTGATAGCCGCTTCGGAATGGAGCGATGTCGAAGGTTAACTTCTCACTTTGGGAGTTGTCGGGAGAGCCGAATACAACCTCTAGTACTATAGAGCCCGTACATCGGGCCTCTGGGCCTGGTATTACTCCTTTAAAGGTAGTATTGCTTTGGTTGATTCTTGCCAGGTCTATCCCCATTTTGCAGACTGTGTCCTGATATATCCGATTAAGACTACTGCCGCCGTCTATAAGGACTCGGGTGAGATGGTATCCATCAATTATTGGGTCTAGCACCAAGGCGGCTGACCCTCCGTGCCGGGTACTGGTTGGGTGATCCCTGCGATCGAAAGTGATCGGGAAGACCGACCAAGGGCTGAACTTAGGGGCGACGGGTTTTATGGGGCATGCGTCTCGGAGTGCGCATTTGCTCCTCCCCTGTGTTACGTGAATCATGTTCACTGTTTTGACCTCTGGTGGAATTTTTCTGTCCCCGGTGTTTTTTTTCTAGTGAGGCTCATCCTCGTCTTCACTTGGTGTCTCCCTCCCCTTGTGTTCGGCATTTAGCTTGCCGGCCTGCTTGAAGACCCATCATTCTCTGTTGGTGTGATTTGCAGGTTTGTCAGAGGTGCCATGAATCTGACATAATCTGTCTAGAATCTTGTTTAGGCTGGACGGTCCATCTCTGCTGCCTTTGAATGGCTTTTTCCGTTGACCTGGTCGAGAGCCCCTGAATCCGGCGTTTACCGTCGTGTTGTCTGGGCTGTCTTCATTGTGTCGATGCTTACTTTTATTGTGTCGTGGTTTTCCATTGCCATCCCTAACTTCGGATGTGCCTGGGTCGCTGGCGCCGCTACGGGCCAGCCAACTATCTTTGCCCGCGCAAAAGCGGGGCATAAGGCTTGTTAGGGCTGCCATTGTCCTCAGTTTTTCCAGGCCGAGGTATCTGGCGAGCCATTCATCCCGGACACTGTGTTTGAATGCCGCTAAGGCTTCGGCGTCCGGGCAGTCGAAAATTTGATTCTTCTTAGTGAGGAATCTGTTCCAAAGCTTTCGGGCTGACTCTCCGGGCTATTGAATTATATGACTTAAATAAATGCGCATCCGGAGGTCGGACATAAGTCCCTTGAAAATTAGCCCTAAAAGCATCTTCAAGCTCTTCCCAACTCCCAATGGAGTTTTCGGGGAGGCTCTTCAGCCAGTGCCGAGCTGGTCCTTTCAACTTTAGGGTTAAGTATTTGATGGCGTGGAGATTATCTCCGTGAGCCATGTGGATATGAAGGATAAAGTCCTCGATCCAAACCCCAGGGTCTGTCGTTCCGTCGTATAACTCTATGTTCACGGGTTTGAATCCCTCTGGAAATTCATGGTCTAGCACCTCATCGGTGAAGCATAGGGGGTGCACGGCACCCCTGTATTTGGATGTGTCATGGCATTCTGACAGTTGTAGTGTTCGGTTTTGCTTCTGTGTCGGGGCTTGCTTCCTAGATCCGTAGATGGACCTGGTCATACCGGATTTTTTGTGCAAGTCTTCACGTAGATCGTGAGCTGACTTATGCACGACATCGTTAGCCGCCCTATCGCGACCGTGGGGTGGTCGATCCGGCTGATCAACCATTTTATTTTTCGGCTGTATTGGCTCTATAGCCTCATCATCGAATTCAGGCAGCAGCTTGCGCTTTGGATAGCTCTTTGTGTGGTGACTGCCACTGCACTTTTCTGCAGTGTTGAGCACTTTGTTCCATCTACTGTTGAGTGTATTTTGCGCGGCCTTAAGCCTTTGCTTCTGCTTCTTCAGGCTCCTCGTGGTGGCAATAAGCCTTCTATGGAGGTTCTCTTGCTCCAAGTGCCTTTTCGGGATGATGTGTGCATCGCCGTCCGGACTGTTCTCTTCTCCGGAGATAGGGTGATTAGCTTTACCCTTGGCATCACCGTGATCGGACGGCGGCTCCGTACTATGTTCGTCGTCCGCTGGTTCATCCTGCTCTGTTGCTGGATCTATGTGGTCGTTGTTTCCTTTGGAGTCGACCGGGGTATTGTTTTTTCCTCCGCTGTTTTCGCTATTTTTGCCGAGGCGGGATTTGGGGCGGCGTCTACATTGTTGCTTTGGTTGCTTCTCGAGGGAACTATCCTTCGCTACATTCTTCCGTTCCTTGTCATTGTCTTATTTGGGTGTATCCACCATATATACATTGTGTGATGAGGTGGTTGTCCAGTGCCCTGTGGGCGGTGGTTCCTGTTCCTCTCCTGCATCGTTGTCCATACCGTCGATGTCTTCGGAGTCAAAATCGAGCATGTCGGTTAGGTCGTCGACAGTGGCTATTAAGTGGGTGGTGGGTGGGGAACAAATTTCTTCGTTGTCCGCTTCCCACTCAAGCCGGACATAGTTCGGCCAAGGGTCTCCTGACAAGGAGAGAGACCTTAATGAATTTAGCACGTCGCCTAGGGGCGAGTGCTAAAAGATATCCGCGAAGAAAAACTCCATGATCGGCGCCCAATCAGATTTGATAGGTACGGACGCAGGCGGTTCGGAGCCCGTGGCTGGGGACGAATCGAAGTGTCCGGCAACACGGGTCTCATAGGAGGTGAAATCAGTATTCGGCTCTATCGCCAGCGAGTGTGCGGCCTCTATGGCAGGGTCCATCCACCCGTCCCTGGATGGCGCACTCTGCCCCGGATTTAGGGCCGGAGTAGCCACAGGTGTGATCTCCTGAACGTCGTTCGACGACAGAGTTAGGTCATGCTCGTCGTGACCGTGCGGCGCACCTGATATAAGCTCGGATCCGTCAAAGATCAAATCTCTGCAGATACCGGCGGTACAGTTTGAATTTCCAAACCTGGCTTGATGGCCAGGGGCGTAACTCTCGATCTGCTCCAAATGGCCAAGCAAGTTGGCCCGCAGTACAAAGCCGCTGAATACGAAGATCTGTCCGGGGAGAAAAACCTCACCCTGGATTGCATCATTGTTGATGATCGAAGGAGCTATCAAGCCTTATGGTGACGGCACAGTGGAACTCTCAATGAAAGCACCAATGTCGGTGTCAAAACCGGCGGATCTCGGGTAGGGGGTCCCGAACTGGGCGTCTAAGGCGGATGGTAACAGGAGGCGGGGGACACAATCCAAGTTCAGGCCCTCCCGATGGAGGTAATACCCTACTTCCTGCTTGCTTTATCTTGATGATATGAGTATTACAAGAGTTGATCTACCACGAGATCGTAGAGGCTAAACCCTAGAAGCTAGCCTATGATTATGATTGTTGTTGTCCTACGGACTAAACCCTCCGGTTTATATAGACACCGGAGGGGGCTAGGGTTACACAGAGTCGGTTACAAGGGAGGAGATCTACATGTCCGAACTGCCAAGCTTGGCTTCCACGCAAAGGAGAGTCCCACCCGGACACGGGACGAAGTCTTCAATCTTGTATCTTCATAGTCCTACAGTCCGGCTGTCCGAGGACCCCCTAATCCAGGACTCCCTCAGTAGGAGTTCAAAGTATTTTCTGAGAGATGCATATCTAGGCATTCGACATGATTGTTATATTATATCACATCTTCCACCATTGGGCCTAATCTTATCTGCAAAAGAAGAAAACGTGTTAGTGCCTACATGCAGTTTTGAACATTACTACAGGCCTAGCTATTTGGTTTGCAGGATTTGTAAAATGCACTAACATGCCATCTTCGATCTGATATGATTAACATGGGCATTTGATTACATTCTAGAAAAATGTAGCCTTCTTCACAAGTGGTTGGAGTGGATGAAAAGTTCCCTAAGAAAACTAGTACAGATGAATCCAAAGGAGAAATGCTTATTGAATGTAACCATATGGATCAAGCAACCAACCATGTACTGAAATCCTCCAAAAGAACCTTCAGAAATTGTAGTACATTGTCATTGTAAACTTGGAAAAAGGTGTCACAAATTGAACGCCCTTATGGTTAACATTTAACAGGAAAGGAACATCACCTCGATATATATCTTCTCCAGGCAAGAAAAGCATCTCAGGAAACTGACAACTTGCTCCAGGTCGGGCCCGGTAGATTCTAGTGCCAAGACCTTCATTGTGCGCAGTTTCGGGGTCAAGCTTGTCGGAATCATTTTCTGAATGAGAGACGAACAAACATCTTCAAAATTAGAAATAATGTTAATTTGTAGAAGGAGAGGTAGAAGGCGGCTGTTATACCTGAACGGGTGTGGATCCAATAACAAGTTTGGAGTATTTGTCAGACGAGTAGCCCACCACTGTCAATTTCGGCGCAGAAATGACATTGATTCTTGTTGGACCTTCTTGATCAACTACAAGTAATCTCTCAAGTGCAGGTGTGTCCTGGATGACCATACCGTGGTCCACCTTTTGTGATGTCTTCCCCGCCGCACCAAAGAACACACATAAATAGTCCGGAGAGTCATGGAGGTGATGTGGAAGGTACTCAACCCATTGATCGCCTGAAGATGAAGGTACTTGAGTGTAGTACAGCCACGGAGCAGGGGCTCCATGTCACCCTTTGAGAGGCAGACGACGACGAGCTCGAGGTGCTTCAGTCGTGGTAGAATAAGAGCGGGTGCGTCATTAAGGGGCGGCAAATGGCAGTTCCTGAACTTGGCGACGCGCAGCTTGGGCGCGAGGCAGAGTGCGGACGCTGGCAGCGACCGCATATGCCCATCATTAAAAGTGAGCTCCTCGAGCTGATCTAGGGCGAGGGATCGGAACCAGTCGTCAAGCTTGGCTCGGTCCTTGCCGTTGGAACGGAACTTTCCCATTCTAAGGCCTTTGGTTGGGCCAAGGTGACTGCCAAGGATCTTGGAGAGCGCATCCAAGCTTTTGCGATAGCCATGGCAGAGCTCGTGGGTGTCGATGAGGTCGAGAGGGCTGGAGTTTCATAGGGGGCGCCACCGCCGGGAAAGGAGCGTTGTCCATGCCCCATATTAGATTGGGAGGAGGGAGATGATGACTCTCAACATATCATTGGGGAAGCTGTTGATTAAGTCTAGGTCCGCTAGAGTCGCTTGCAGTTCTAGCTTGCCCTGCCTCCGCTTGTTGGCAGCCCCGTTCTCCACCTCCGGAGTCTCCTTGTCAGTGGCGCTTTCTGATAGAAATGGGAGTATAGGGAATATTTAGTTAAAACAGGGCAATAGAAAAGTCTATTGGTAACTAGAAGTTATTAGGTGAGCCTCAGTTGGGGGGCATGCATTCATAGCTTAGGATTCCCTTCGTGCCAACACGAGGGAGGGAGGCTGCTAGCTACTTCACACTTTGCTACGGTGAACCTCGGTCGTGGGGGGGGGGACATGCATTCATAGCTTAGGATTCCCTTCGTGCCGACACGAGGGAGGAGGGGGGCTTCTAGCTACTTCGCACTTTGATAGGTGAACCTCGGTTGAGGGGGAGGGGCATGCATTTATAGCTTAGGATTCCCTTCGTGCTGACATGAGGGGGGGGTGCTACCTCTTGAGCACTGCGTTGGATTTCCCCGAAGAGGAGAGCATGATGCAGCAAAGTAGCGTAACTATTTCCCTCAGTTTTTGAGAACCAAGGTATCAATCCAGTAGGAGGCCACGCGCGAGTCCCTCGTACCTACACAAAACGATAGCTCAACGCAACCAACGCGATTAGGGGTTGTCAATCCCTTCACGGTCACTTACGAGAGTGAGATCTGATAGAGATGATAGATAACATTTTTGGTATTTTTGGTATAAAGATGCAAGGTAAAATAAAAGGCAAAAGTAAAAAAGCAAAGCAAATAATAAAGTGATTGGAGATTGATATGATGATAATAGACCCGGGGGCCATAGGTTTCACTAGTTGCTTCTCTCAAGAGCATAAGTATTTCTACGGTGGGTGAACAAATTACTGTTGAGCAATTGATAGAATTGAGCATAGTTATGAGAATATCTAGGCATGATCATGTATATAGGCATCACGTCCGAGACAAGTAGACCGACTCACCTTTGCATCTACTACTATTACTCCACTCATCGACCGCTATCCAGCATGCATCTACAATATTAAGTTAATGAAAACAGAGTAACACCTTAAGCAAGATGACATGATGTAGAGGAATTAATTCATGCAATATGATAAATACCCCATCTTGTTATCCTCGATGGCAACAATACAATACGTGCCTTGCTGCCCCTACATCCTTTGGGAAAGGACACCGCAAGATTGAACCCAAAGCTAAGCACTTCTCCCATTGCAAGAAAAACCAATCTAGTAGGCCAAACCAAACTGATGATTCGAAGAGACTTGCAAAGATAAGCAATCATACATAAAAGAATTCAGAGAAGATTCAAAAAGAAGATTACATCGGTCTCAAAAAACACACCGCAAAAAGAAGATTACATCGAATAGATCTCCATGAGAGAGGGGGAGAACATTGTATTGAGATCCAAAAAGAGAGAAGAAGCCATCTAGCTACTAACTATGGACCCGAAGGTCTGAGGTAAACTACTCACACTTCATCGAGAGGCTATGGTGATGATGTAGAAGCCCTCCGTGATCGATTCCCTTCTAGCGGAGCTCGGAACAGGCCCCAAGATGGGATCTCGTGGATCTGAGAAAGTTCTTGGCGGTGGAATTAGGTTTTTGGCTCCGTGTCGATCGTTTGGGGGTATGTAGGTATATATAGGAGGAAGGAATACGTCGGTGGAGCTTGAGGCCCACGAGGCAGGGCGCGCCTGGGCGCCCTCCACCCTCGTGACCGCCTAGTGGCTTTCTTGACGGAGGGTCCAAGTCTCCTGGATCATATCTGATGAGAAAATCACGTTCCCGAAGGTTTCATTCTGTTTGGACTCCGTTTCTTCGAAACACTGAAATAGGCAAAAAAACAGCAATTCTGGGCTGGGCCTCCGGTTAATTGGTTAGTCCCAAAATTAATATAAAAGTGGAAAATAAAGCCCAATATAGTCCAAAACAGTAGATAATATAGCATGGAAGAATCAAAAATTATAGATACGTTGGAAACGTATCAGGCATCCCCAAGCTTAATTCCTGCTCGTCCTCGAGTAGGTAAATGATAAAAAGAGAATTTTTGATGCGGAGTGCTACTTGGCATAATTTCAATGTAAATCACTTAATTGTGGTATGAATATTCATATCCGAAAGATTCAAGACAAAAGTTCATATTGACATAAAAATAATAATACTTCAAGCATATTAACAAAGCAATTATGTCTTCTCAAAGTAACATGGCCAAAGAAAGTTTATCCCTACAAAATCATATAGTTTAGTCATGCTCCATTTTCGTCACACAAGAATGCTCTCATCATGCACAACCCCGATGACAATCCAAGCAATTGTTTCATACTTAAATAATCTCAAACTCATAAACCTTCACGCAATACATAAGCGTGAGCCATGGATATAGCACTATGGGTGGAATAGAATATGATGATGGGGGTTATGTGGAGAAGACAAAAAAAGGAGAAGATCTCACATCAACGAGGCTAATGAATGGGCTATGGAGATGCCCATCGATCGACGTTAATGCAAGGAGTAGGTATTTGTCGGCGTTCTGGGAACGGGGGTCCCCAGACTTGCCTGCCTGCAGCCTGCGGCGTGGCTCAAAGGAGGCCCAGGATGGCCCATCTTCATCAACGCAACCTCAAGAACCTCGCGAGGGGCCAAGCCTCGCGGGGCGGATGACCAAGAGCTTCCTCAGGCACGGCCTCGTCAGGCTGGCTCATGAGGAGGCGGAGAGTTCAAGGCCGGGTACCTCGCGAGGTAACCGTGACGCAAGCCATGACGACCAAGGGCGCCCGGGCCGAGGCGCCAGCCGCAACGCCCCTCCTTTCCTCTTTGGTGCAAAGGGAGCAAGCGCGGCGAGAGCATCAAGCAAAGGCATCCGTTTGATTGCAACAAGACCAAGACCAGCCCCAACGGCTGGAATGCGATCATCGTGGAGCCCAAGCAGGAGTCATCACCAGAGCCTTTGGCAGGCGAGGACCAACTTTAGTCAGGATAAGTGTACCCGTTGTTCCCCTTCAAAATGGCCAATTTTTGGCGCCCTTCCCGCTCAATATTTGGGAAGAGGCCCAGGGCCTTCGTACATATAAGTAGAGCTAGCCACCATAGTAGAGGAGATGATCGGATAGGGTGGGAAGCACCCGAAGAGAGAGAGAGAGAGACCCGAGCCTCAAGCTAGAGAAACGGGACACCACTTAGCAGTTCATCACACCCGCCAAGAACAGACCCTCGCGAGGCTGTTCTTCCCTGTACTATTCCTCATCAGCCCAAGAGGCAATCCACACACCACACACTGGAGTAGGGTATTACACCACGATGGTGGCTTGAACCAGTATAAATCTTGCGTCTCTTGTGCTGTTCTTGTTAGTAGTTTAGATCCCTGCGACTCGGTGAGGTGCAGAGGCGGTGGAGGGTTGGATCTTCGCGCGCACCCGAGTTCGAACCTTAAGGGTCTGCCAACCTGAAATCCGACATTTGGCGCCCGGTAAAGTGCGCTGAATCTGCCTTTAAATCGCCTCGTTCTTCCCCTCGACCACCACAACCATGTTCGACACTCGCGGGCTCGCGCCCGGCCGAGCCCGCCTCGCCTCCCATGTCACCCAGACGGCTCCCGTCGGCGGGCGTCCTCGCTGCTCCCATCACCTGCTTCTCAACGCCGCCACTGCCCGGCGGAACGAAAGCAGCAAGCGTCGTCCCAAAGCACTCGTCCATGAGGCGGGGCGCCGCATCGCCACACCTTCGCTCACCTCGCTGGTTCTTCGTCGTGCGCGCCCGTGCGGCCATGGAGGCCCGAGCTGCACTGCGTCGCGCTAACGAAGCTCCTGCACTACCGCCCGTCGGCAGCGTCTACGAAGAATGGCTCGACCGCGTCGCCGAGCTCGTCCATGCTGCGAAGGCGACCCAGCGACGTCCGTCTTCGCTGCACCGCACCCGCCCAGCTGGCGATAAACTCTCGGGCGCCTCGGCCTCCTCCTCCTCAAGACGGCGCCACAGCACCAAAGCGCGGCTGACCTGGCGGAACCTGCTCCGCCAGCGCCGGGCGCAACGAGAGCAGAAACTGCCAAGAAGTTCCTCGCCGCAAGAAGCTGCTGGCGCTTCCGCTCCGGTAGCGTCAAGACCTGCGCTGCCCCCAGCCACGGCGAGGGAGGCTGCAGATCAAGCTCTCTACCGTCCGAGGCCCCAGCGGCCACGGCGGGCTGCCGCGCCTTCACCACCGAGCTACTTGGCGTCGCGTGGCCCGCCAAGTTCAAGCCATACCTGCCTCCCACGCTTACGACGGCACGGGTGACCCCTCGGAGTTCCTCCAGCTCTGAGCTGGGCATCGAGGCTGCCAACGGAGATGAAAAGGTCATGGCGAACTGGTTTCCCATGGCGCTCAGGGCCGGAGCCCGCACCTGGCTCCTGAATCTGGCCCCAGGCACGATCTCTTCCTGGCCGAGATGCGCACCCGCTTCATCGCCAACTTCCAAGGTACTCGCGACCGGCCACTTGCCGTGAGCGACATGCGCCGAATCAAGCAGCAGCCAGGGGAAACCCTACAAAAGTACATCCAGCACTTCAACAACGCACGCCTCAAGATCCCCAGGGTAACGGAGGAGGCCATCATCTCCGCCTTCTCCGATGGCGTGCGCGACGTCAAGATGAAGGAGGAGCTGGCGATGCATGAAGACCTGTGCACCTCCCTGGAGCTGTTCAACTTGGCGACCAAGTGCGCCCGAGAGCTGAGGGCGCCTCTCCCTCCTCGAGCTGCCTGCCACGGATCCCGAAGAGAAGAAGTCCAAGGACAAGGACGTGAAGCGCAAGGGGGCTGCCGTGCTCGCAGCCGAACCAAACACCAAGCGAGGCAGAGATCAGTCCGAGTCTTCCAAGGGCAGCCGGTACTGCGTGTACCACGACCTCCACACCCACAACACCAACGAATGTCAAGAGCTTCAGGCCGTGCGTGAAGGAAGGGTCGGCAGACGCCTTGGCCGACCAGAGGCTATGGCCGAGGAGGAGGAAGGAATGCAGGGCGCTGGGAAGATCATGCCCGCGCCAAGGGTGTGGCGCGACCAACCTCGCGAGGACCGGCTGGCAAGACCCACCTCGCGAGGGGGGAGGGAGATCAGCCTCGTGAGGATCGTCTGCAAGGAACGCAGGCCTCCCTCCGCTGCCGCCACCGCCAAGGAGAATCGAAGACCGTCATCAGGACGAGGGGGCTGGGGGCTTCCAGGAAGCGCGTGCGATCGCCTGCATCCTGGGCGGAGCTCAAGCCCCAGCCTCTCACCGCATCTTCAAGCAGTTCGCCCGTGAAGTGAATGAAGCCCTCTCAGGTGGTCGGCGTGCGCCATCATGTTCAGCTCAGCGGATCAGCTCAAGTGCGTAGCCACAGCCGGAGTTCTTCCGATGCTTTGCTCCCCAATCATCAGCAATGTGCTAGTCACCAAGACCCTCATCGACGGCGGAGCAGGGCTCAACGTCCTGTCCGTGGAGACGTTCAACAATCTTCAAGTACCTTCTGACCAGCTTCAGCCAACCAAGCCCTTCTCCGGAGTCACCGACGGCTCCACGGTCCCGATCGTGCAGGTCCGCCTTCCTGTCACCTTCGGGGCCCGCGACAACTACCACACCGAGCTCATCGACTTCGACGTCGCCCACATTCGCCTGCCGTACAACGCCATCCTCGAGTACCCAGCGTTGGCCAAGTTCATGGCCGTAACCCAGCATGGCTACAACATCCTCAAGATGCCAGGAAGCGGCGGGGTCATCATGGTGCCCTGTGAAGAGAGAGATGTAGTGTGCTCCCTGGAGTGAGCTTTTCAGGCCGCATCGCTGGAAGACCCAGACCACAGCAGCAGGATGCCTCCCGAGGCAGCCCCCAAGAAGAAGAAGACATCGATCGGCCCGGCTCTTCAAGAGACAGGCCCCTCAGGGCCCGCACCGGGCCAGGGGGAGCCTCCTTCCATCGCGCCATAGGAAGCGGCCCGGCGCCCTCCTCGGCAGGGCTCGAGGGCTCTCCCACGGAGGGCCGCCCGACCTCGCCAAGGTCTCGAGGGAGGCGCTTGGGCACCACGCCGGCGTGTTTGAAGCACATTTCCCATAGCGAGGAGCAAGACCAGGAGGACAGAACCCTCAAGAGTTCGTCGGCAAGGCCATTCAGAGCTCACAGGAGTCAAGGGTCATGAGGCAGCCGCCGCCACCGCTGTGGGCCCCCCTTCCAAAGCGAGGATGGTGGGCTGGCGTCTGCATCGACATACCGAGGCTCAACCGAGCCGCATCTCAAGAGCGCCTACCATCGCAGTGGGGCGTTAGGGTCCGCCCCACAACTACGTCGCGCATGCCTTACGGCACCTGCCAAACGCAGCTGCGGCCTGGCGTCTCATGAGGACCATCCTGGAGGCTCAAGAGGCCAGGCACGCCGCAGCCCTGGCAGAGATGGAGATGGCCCATGAGGAGCTGCCGGCGCCTCCGGAGCCTCCCGAGGCCCCCGGGCCTGGGGGCTCGTGAGGATCGGCTCCCGCAGCCCACCGAGTCTGCTACATCAACAACCCTTCATCCCCAACATCACCAGGTGACATCTTTAAGTTTTACTTCCGGCTGGGAGCGCCTTCAGGGCCGCATTATTCCCAGGCCGCGTGGGTCCGTCCTTGTGGCATGTATCCCTTTATTTCATGTCTTTAGCTTATCCTGTTGGGGCGCCTTGGGCGCATCATCCCCAAGCCGCTCGGGCCATCCAGTGACATGTATCCTTCATGCGTTTTCCGTAGGATTATGCTCTCGTTCCACCATGCTTGTTATTTGGTGCCTTCTCCTGGGTGGCGAAATCTTGTACGTTAAAGGGGGGTGCCTGAGCATCACGACTCAGGGCTCCTACCGGCTCTCCGGCCCTCACCCTCTGGTCTTGTCCATGGCATCGCGACCTGGCTTGCCAGCGACGGTAGAGACCAGCCCGAGAGCCGGGACCCGAGGACGTGGAGTTTCGTCATCCCATCCAGCTTGCGCGTTAAAGGGGGGGTGCCTGAGCATCGCGACTCAGGGCTCCTACCGGCTCTCCGGCCCTCACCCTCTGGTCTTGTCCATGGCATCGCGACCTGGCTTGCCAGCGATGGTAGAGACCAGCCCGAGAGCCGGGACCCGAGGACGTAGAGTTGCTGCGTCTGACCCAGCTTGCGTGTTAAAGGGGGGTGTCTGAGCATCGCGACTCAGGGCTCCTACCGGCTCTCCGGCCCTCACCCTCTGGTCTTGTCCATGGCATCGCGACCTGGCTTGCCAGCGATGGTAGAGACCAGCCCAAGAGCCGGGACTCGAGGACGTAGAGTTGCGTCATTTAACCTAGCTTGCGCGTTAAAGGGGGTGCACGAGCATCGCGACTCAGGGGCTCTACCGGCTCTCCGGCCCTCACCCTCTGGTCTTGTCCATGGCATCGTGACCTGGCTTGCCCGACGGTAGAGACCAGCCCGAGAGCCGGACCAAGACGAGAGCACCGCAGATTCCGCCAATTTTGCAGAACACACTTGAAGATAAGGCCCAGCCAAAAAGTGCAACCCGCCTTGAGGTAGGGCCTCGTGAGTCCCGCTGGCTGGCTCACGGGTGCCCAGATACACCTCGTCTAGCCCTACCGTGCCAGCCACGTGTCGTGGTGGGGCATATCGCCTGGGCTCCTCCGAGGGGAGCCCCTCCCACGTTCGATGGAAGCACCATGCTCAGCTGGCTGGCGACACTGCCGAGGATCGGCTATGCCCGTCAGACGCATGCGGAAGCGCTTATGTTCGCTGGTGATAAACAAGCGAGGGTGGCCTCGGGTCGCATCAACCTCGTGGAGCCCAGGCTCGGTGTCTGGCCTCGTCATAGCGCCTCCCCTCGGGAGCGCCTTGCGAGGGCTGGGCATGGGGCTGCGCTGGAGTCACGCCCGAGGCCTTAGCGACCCAGCCAGGCCCCTCGGGCCTGGTTCACACGCCACTCCCGAGCGGAGCCAAAAGGTACGCATGCCGTTTGAGCGTCAAGGGGACTCCACGAGCATCGCGACTCAGGAGCCTAACTGGTCACGTAGCCCCTCACCCCTTAGTTCCGAAAGGCTAACGGCGGTTGAGGTATGCACGGGGCCGGGCTCTGCAGACGTAGAACGATGGATCCGCCCGCGCCTCACCTCCCTACTTGCTGTTCGTGCGCCAAGGGGGACTCCTGAGCATCGTGACTCAGGAGCCTAACTTGTCACGTAGCCCCTCACTCCTTGGTCCCGTCCTGGTTTCTGGTCGGGGCTAACGGCGGCTGAGGTATGCGTGGGGCCGGGCTCTGCCGGCGTAGAACATAAGCAAGTAGGAAGCACAAATTTCAAGGAATTCAAAAGAAAATATTACAGTCCACACTGTTATCGCGGTACCAAACGCAAGTTTAAACGCCTCCCCGAGGCATGATACATGTGTAGGAATTAAAAGCAAGACAGGAGAGCCGTGAGTCACTTGTCGTGGCGGAGCAGCTGCGGAGTGGGCTCGCCTCGTGAAGCAGCGAGGGCGGCAGCGCCGCCCGGCTTGGTGCTGAAGGCCCGGAACTTCCACAACAGAGCCTCCGCGCGACCCTTCACAGCCTCGGCAGCGGCAGCTGCGTGCTCGCCGCTCGCCGGCTCCAGCAGGCTGTCCATGTCGATGCTGGGATCGTGAAGATAGATGTGGGTGAGGATCCGCGTCAATGCCGCAGAAGACAAGACTCGCGCCTCGGCCTCAGCCGTGGGGCCAAGACCAAGGGAGACATCTTCAAGAGCGCGGATCAGGAAGGGAAGCAGCTTGGCGGGGCCGTCCTGCGCCCGGCCCGGTGGGCTCTCCAGGCAGCTGTCATAAAAGCTCCCTCGGCGAGAACACGAGCCTTCACCTCCATATCCATGAAGGCCCTTGCCCGGTCTTCGGAAGAACCCGCACCTTGGCGTCCAGCTCGACCTTCCTCGCCTCCGGTTCCTGCCCCAGCGTCAAGGCGGTCACGACGCTTCTTGACTTGGCCTCCCGGTCCTTGATGGCCGCCTCGCGAGCCTTCATGCCTTCCTCCTGCTCTGGCGGGCGGGCCTCCTCGGTGAGCTGGTTCTGCAGTTCTTCAGCTTGCCCTCCAAAGCATCTCACAATGGCGACCTCGGATGCGGCTGCCTCCCCGAGGCAGCATCGCTGGGCTACCGCCTCGCGAACAGCACCTTCTCCTCGTCACAAGCCGTCGAACCACGGACCAGCGCCCGCCCGAATCGAAGCATCGGCACGAATCCAGCCAGAGGTCGGCTCAGCGCCCGGCCACCAAGCGAGGTCGGCGCCTGAAGATCTGCTTGGGCCAGAAGCCGGGCCCAGCTGAAGAAAGAAGACGGTCCAGGACCGCGGGAGGAGTCGGAGAGACAGCAGTTGGCGGAGTAGGAGGAGTTGGCGGCGGCGTAACCACTGCGCCCTGAGGCGGAACCAGCGGCGCCACGGCAACGGTGGAGGCAGCGCCCAGCAAGGCCACCTCGGGAGTCGCCTGGGACAAGGGGGCTAAGCTCAGCCAGGCCTCGCGAGGACGCCCGGGCAGGAGAGGCCTGGGCGTCGGGGTCATCTTCCTTTTCGGGCAAAGGCACCACCACGGATGGGGCCTCAGGAGCCCCCTTCAGCTTCTTCGCCACGGGCGCCAGCCTGACCAAAGAGCATGGACATCAGGTCTCGTCGACAAAGCAATAATCAAGACAGGAAGCAGGCACTTACAGGTCGTCTCTGGTGGACTCGAGCAGCCTCCGGCCATACTTGAAGACCAAGAGCCGGCTGCAGGGATCAGCTTCAAGGGGACCAGGAGCGGGAGGCGCGTCCGCGGATCGCCCCGGGGCCGGGGCGGACCCGCGGGGGACCAGCCCAGTCCGGTCCTTCTTCGGGATCGGGGGCAGGCTTCTGCCTCCCCGCTCATCCTCATCTTCGTCGTCGTCACTCTCGGGGAGGCGGAGAATGCGGGGCATGTGCCGCAGGGAGGGAGCCCTTGACTCTGCCCCTGAGTCAACCCCCTCTCCTGGCTCCCTTTCCTCCACCTCTTCGCCGGAGTCGGAAGAGGACACGTCCAACAGGTCCTCCGAAGCCTCCGCGGGCACGAGCCCGTCCCCATTGAAGGCGGGCACGGACCCCACAACCTGCTCCCAATCCTCGCGAAGGAACAAGGGCGCTGGGCGCCTCAGTCTCGCCACATCGCCCCAACCAAGGACTGGAGGACCGTCACCAGATCCTCGGCGGCGAGGCCACGCACGGGCTCGGGTTAGCCTCCACATCGAGGCGAGTCATGGCGAAGCGGAGCCGAGTTGGTGCTCCAGAACTCCCTCGGCAACGGCCTTGCGGTCAGCCTCGCCGCGCGCGCAGATCCGGCTTCAGATCTGCATCCATCCTCTCCGGCACCAGCCTCGCGCGAGATCCCAGCTTCGCCGGGACCCGGTCGTCGGAACTCTCGGCGGAGCTCCGTGGGGCAGATCAGCCGAGGTGGATCCGCCCGGCATCCACCAAGACCCACTTGCTCCCGAAGCCCTCAATCCGCTTCCCAGTGTTTGAAATGGCAATGGCTCCGCCCTATGCGACAAAGCTCGCGCACGCGGAGATGGGACCACGGGAGAATCGGAGGAAGAAGTAGTGGCGCAGCAAGGCCACCGAGGGCTTCACCCCAACATGGGCCTCACAATAGTAGGCGAAGATTGCCAGAAGAAGGACGGAGTTGGGATGAAGGTGCAGAGCGTGAATGTTGTAATGGTGAAGGATGGAGAAGAAGAACTCAGAGAAGGGAGGCGCCAGACCAGCAATAATGGCGCCCGCGAAGAACGGGTAGAAGGTACTCCCCGACCTCGGGGCGGAGGAGCTGCCTTGAACACGCCCGTTCACGGCTGCCTGCGCCTCCACCACCCGGCGCATCGAGGCAAGGCTCGCCACGACACATTCAAGGGTCCAAGGCAGGAGAGTACCGAGTTCCGGCCGGGTTTGACGAGGAGCCATGGCTGGCTAGGGCACGAAGGCGGAGTGGATCTCAAGGTCTTGGAGGCAGGAGGAGAGGCGCAAGAAAGGGGATCTGAGCAAGAATCGGAGAAAGTAAAGGAGGCAAGGAAGATGCCACTCTATTATCAACCCGCAGCGTTGCAGAGGCGCCCACGCCCAATCAACCGCCACGCTGGGCGCCCAAGGTCAAGCAGGCCTGTTAGGGGCCCACGACGCTCAAGCAGACTTGCTCCTTTTCGCTTCTCTGCACGGCCAAGGTCGGGCGCTGCGGGCCCTGGGGCTATCACGGCGTTTCCGGGGAACGGGATCCCCTGACTTGCACTCATGCGGCCTGCGGCGTGGCTCAAAGGAGGCCCAGGATGGCCCATCTTCATCAACGCAAACTCAAAGACCCTCGCGAGGGGCCAAGCCTCGCGGGGCGGACGACCAAGAGCTTCCTCAGGCACGGCCTCGTCAGGCTGGCTCATGAGGAGGCGGAGAGTTCAAGGCAGGGTACCTCGCGAGGTGCCCGTGATGCAAGCCATGACGACCAAGGGCGCCCGATCGAGGCGCCCGCCAGCGGCGTCCTCCTTTCCTCTTTGGTGTAAAGGGAGCAAGCGCAGCGAGAGCATCAAGCAAAGGCATCCGCTTTGATTGCAACTAGACCAAGACCAGCCCCAACGGCTGGAATGCAGTCATCGTGGAGCCAAAGCAGGCGTCATCACCAGAGCCTTTGGCAGGCGAGGACCAACTTTAGTCAGGATAAGTGTACCCGCTGTTCCCCTTCAAAATGGCCAATTGTTGGCGCCCTTCCCGCTCAATATTTGGGAAGAGGCCCAGGGCCTTCGTATATATAAGTAGAGCTAGCCACCATAGTAGAGGAGACGATCGGATAGGGTGGGAAGCACCCGAAGAGAGAGAGAGAGACCCGAGCCTCAAGCTAGAGCGACGGGACACCACTTAGCAGTTAATCACACCCGCCAAGAACAGACCCTCGCGAGGCTGTTCTTCCCTGTACTGTTCCTCATCAGCCAAAGAGGCAATCCACACACCACACACTGGAGTAGGGTAGTACACCACGATGGTGGCCTGAACCAAAGATAAATCTTATGCCTCTTGTGCTGTTCTTGTTAGTAGTTTAGGTCCCTCGATTCGGTGAGGTACGAGACGGTGGAGGGTTGGATCTCCGCGCGCACCCTGCAGTTCGAACCTTAAGGGTCTGCGGAACCCGAAATCGACAGTATTGCCACGCATAGCGGATGCACTAGAGCTATAAATGTATGAAAGCTCAACAAAAAGAAACTAAGTGGGTGTGCATCCAACTTGCTTGCTCACGAAGACCTAGGGCATTTGAGGAAGCCCATAGTTGGAATATACAAGCCAAGTTCTATAATGAAAAATTCCCACTAGTATATGAAAATGACAAAACAAGAGACTCTCTATCAAGAAGATTATAGTGCTACTTTGAAGCACAAGTGTGGAAAAAAGGATAGTAGCATTGCCCCTTTTTTTCTTTTTGGCCTTCTTTTTTTGGGACAATGCTCTATTTAATGATGATCATCACACATCTATTTATTTACAAATCGATGATTACAACTCGATACTAGAACAAAGTATGACTCTATATGAATGCCTCCGGCGGTGTACCGGGATATGCAATGAATCAAGAGTGACATGTATGAAAGAATTATGAACCGTGGCTTTGCCACAAATACTATGTCAACTACATGATCATGCTAAGCAATATGACAATGATGAATGTGTCATGATGAACGGTATGGTGGAAAGTTGCATGGCAATGTATCTCGGAATGGCTATGGAAATGCCATAATAGGTAGGTATGGTGGTTGTTTTGAGGAAGATATAAGGAGGTTTATGTGTGAAAGAGCGTATCGTATCACGGGGTTTGGATGCACCGGCGAAGTTTGCACCAACTCTCAATGTGAGAAAGGGCAATGCACGGTACCGAAGAGGCTAGCAATGATGGAAGGGTGAGAGTGCGTATAATCCATTGACTCAACATTAGTCGTAAATAACTCATATACTTATTGCAAAAATCTACAAGTCATCAAAAACCAAAGCATTACGAGCATGCTCCTAGGGGGATAGATTGGTAGGAAAAGACCATTGCTCGTCCCCGACCGCCACTCATAAGGAGGACAATCAAATAACACCTCATATTTCAAATTTGTTACATAATGTTTACCATACGTGCATGCTACGGGACTTGCCAACTTCAACACAAGCACTTCTTAAATTCACAATTACTCTACTAGCATGACTTTGATATTATCACCTCCATATCTCAAAAACAATTATCAAGCATCAAACTTTTCTTAGTATTCAACGCACTCAAAAGAAAGTTTTACAAATCTTGAATACCAAGCATATTATTATTATTTAAGAAAATTACCATGTTATTAAGACTCTCAAAATAATCTAAGTGAAGCATGAGAGATCAATATATTCTTTAAAACAAATCCATCACCGTGCTCTAAAAGATATAAGTGAAGCACTAGAGCAAAACTATAAAGCTCAAAAGATATAAGTGAAGCACATAGAGTATTCTATAAAATTCCAATTCATGTATGGCTCTCTCAAAAGGTGTGTACAGCAAGTATGATTGTGTTAAACTAAAAATCAAAGACTCAAATCATACAAGACGCTCCAAGCAAAACACATATCATGTGGTGAATAAAAATATAGCTCCAAGTAAAATTACCGATGGAAGTAGACGAAAGAGGCGATGCCTTCCGGGGCATCCCCAAGCTTTGACTTTTTGGTGTCCTTGGATTATCTTGGGGTGCCATGGGCATCCCCAAGCTTAGGCTCTTGCCACTCCTTGTTCCATAATCCATCAAAAGAATTTACCCAAAACTTGAAAAACTTCACAACACAAAACTCAATGAGAAATCTCGTGAGCTCCATTAGCGATAGAAAACAAAAGACCACTTCAAGGTAATGTAATGAACTCATTCTTTATTTATATTGGTGTTAAACCTACTGTATTCCAACTTCTCTATGGATTATGAACTATTCATCAAAATAAGCAAACAACACACGAAAAACAGAATCTGTCAAAAACAGAACAGTCTGTAGTAATCTGTAACTAACGCAAACTTCTGGAACTCCAAAAGTTCAGAAAATATAGGAAGACCTAGATAATTTGTTTATTGATCAGAAGCAATTGGAACCACTATTTTATCACTTTCTGGTGATTTTTAACAATTGTTTTCGTGAACCGAATGTTTCTGGAAATTACAGCAAGATCAAATAACTATCATCCAAGAAGGTCATATAGGTTTAACTTGGCACAAACACTAACTAAAAGATAAAACCACATCTAAACAGAGGGTAGATGGATTATTTATTCCTAAACAGAAACAAAAAAGCAAAAACTAAAATAAAATTGGGTTGCCTCCCAACAAGCGCTATCGTTTAACGCCCCTAGCTAGGCATAAAAGCAAGGATAGATCTAGGTATTGCCATCTTTGGTAGGCAATCCATAAGTGGCTCTCATGATAGATTCATATGGTAATTTTATTTTATTTCTAGGGAAGTGTTCCATACCTTTCTTTAATGGAAATTGGAATCTAATATTCCCTTCCTTCGTATCAATAATTGCACCAATCGTTCTAAGGAAAGGTCTACCAAGAATAATATGACAAGAAGGATTGCAATCTGTCGGTGTACTAGAGTAGGGGTACCCTAGTACCCCGAACTTGTGCACGGGCAGTTGCAGCCCTCCGCGGCAGGGCTTACCAGGTGACCGCCAAGGTCCTCCGTGGTTCCTTTGGAGCCATTCAAGAACAAAGTATTCAAGCCAAGGAGACAAGGCCCCGACAAGAGGAGCTTGCCGGGAAGGCCACCCCAGGCACTTACAAGACAAGGCCCCGGCAAGGGGAGCTTGCCGGGAAGGCCCGGTGAGCGACAAGCTTCCGGGCGCGACAAGACAACAACCGCGGCAAGGCGCTTGCCGAGGCAGACCACCTCTCTGCATTTCACGCTCCAAACAAGCATCCACTAACGTGTGCACGCCTGGGCCTTCCCAGCGCCAAGGCGAGAGGTCAGGCAGCCAGCGGTCATGTAGGTGGCAAGCAATGACAAGTTTGCCATCGTGGCGAACGGTGGCGCCCTAACGGTCCTCGTTTGCACCGTTAGGGTGACTAGACGGGCATTTAATGCCTTTGTCCCCGCCGCCGTAGGTTAGGTATATTACACTATACAATCGCATGCAAGTAGGTGTACCAATCACTATTTTTCCATTTAGGCCCCGTCTACGTTGCCACCTGTCGGAGCCCCTTTGAGCATATAAAAGGAGGCCCATGCGCAACGTAGAAAGGGTTGGTCGATCAGTTCCCTCCACGCTCAGTCTCGTTAGCAGCTCGTCTGTACTGTAGCATTCGAGCGCTCCTGAGCAAGAACGCAATACACCTAGACATGCAAGATGGGAGTATTATCTCTCGGAGAGCTCCGAAGGCTGGGTAAACCTCTCGCGTGCTTCGCCTCGATCTGCTCTTACGTGGCGACCTCCGCTCCCCTTGAACCGAAAGGGCTCGGGTCCGCCGGCCCCATAGGTGTTCGTGGGCCGAGACCAGCCTGCCCGACATCTTTGGCGCGCCAGGTAGGGGGACGCCGAGGTTGTGTGAACCTGATCCGCGCCCACGCGAAGCATAGATCTTCATTATCTTCGTCAACATGCCACCGAAGAAGAAGGCTTCGGCGGCAGAAGCCCCGTCCGCGTCGAACCCACCACCACCGGAGCAAAACAGGTGGTGGGGTAGACGCCGGTGGAAGAATGGACGGCGACGGGGGAGCTCACGGTGCTGCCAAGTCCAAGGACAAGGCCGCGCAGACCTCGGCGTCTCAGACATGCACCGCGCCCGTCTCAGAGGCGCGGGATCGACAGCGTCATGGCATTCACAATGCCATACGCTCGTTGGACCGAGATCGAGCCGAGGATCTCGGGATGTTCAAGACCAGCATGCACGCCAACATGCTGGCGCGAGCGAGGCACGATCGCTCGGACGGGATACTGCTCCTTCTAACATAGTTAGAAGTCCGAGCATATCCCGCTCCTCGCGCCATTCGCCATTGCCACCCACTACTCCAGCAGAAGCTCTGGCAAGAGCTCAACTGCTCCTGGATTACCCTCCAACGGCCGACAAGGTCGATGAGTGGAGGGCCACCATACAAAGTCTCATCGGTTTATGCTTAACGGCGACGCTCCGTTACGCAGTAACCGAAAGTGCGTCGCTGCCGCTGCAGGACTGCTAAACGCGAGCCGTGGCGATGAGACCGGTGGGGTGCAACCACCATGCACTCTCCGCCCGAAGGCCAAGATCACCGACTCACGGATCCACCTCGGCAGCGACTCCGCTGCGCCATCAGATCCACGAAGTTCATCGCGATCGGCGCCAAGTTCTTCACGAACGACAAGAAGAGGACGCCGAACCGCGATCGAAGCGCCAAGAGAAGCGCCGACGTCAATCCGACAAGCGGCTGGGCCCTTCGCTGACATGCACGCGCCAGAGAACCAGGCGACTTGCCGTCTGCACGCGGGTAGGTTGCCCTGCGCTCACTCGCGAAGGCGGCAAGTCGATGGCCCAGCAAGAAAAACTTCAAGCCAGACGCATCGGAGAAGTACGACGGCAAGACGCACCGTTGAGTTCCTCGGCATCTACACCATCGCGGTGCAGGCTGCCGGGGACGGAGCCGACAAGATCCTTGCCAACTACTTCCCGGCCGGTGCTCAAGCCCAATGTCGATCCTGGCTCATGCACTTGCCGGACAACTCCATATCTTCTTAAGCGGATCTATGCCATCGGTTTGTCGGGCGCTTTACAAAGCGGCCACAAGCCCCATGGCTAAGAAAGCGACCTTCATCTGCGCCCAGAAGGAAGGAGAGCCCCGGCGCAAAGTATATTCAAAGATTCAGCCGTGTACAGCACAACATCCCAGACGCCCACCACATCGCGGTAATCAGCGCTGCCCATCGAACGCGCGAACCGCCAGGATGCGGAGGAGATGGCGATGTGCAAAATCGAAGACGCCGCGAGCTATACGCCCTGGCCGACAAGTGTGCACGTGCGGAGGAGGGGAGGAGACTCCCCGGAGAGAATACCGAGGCAGGAGGATCTGACAGTGAAGAGACCGCCCCGGCAAAGAAGAGCCGGCGGCGGGGCAACAGGAAAAAGAAAGGCAGATCTGTACTAGTTGTCGAGCATTCCGGCAACGGAAGTGGCGACAAGAAAGCCAAGGCTGGTAGCTCCAGCAAGGAGGTTGCCGCTGGCGGCAATGTACTTGATCTAATGGCGGCCGACAAGCAGGACGGCTCGGCAAGCGATCTTGCAAGATCCACCGCACTAAGGGCCATGACCTCGAGCGCTGCAAGAAGGTGGAGCAGCTTGTCGAAAGAAGCGAAGGCTGAATACGAACGACGCGACAAGGAGAAGGCCCAGGAGGGTGCAGGAGGACCCAGCAAGAAACGCCCCGGTCGGGGAGGACGCCGCGGCAAGGCCAAGCAGCGGCAAGGAGACAGACCTCCCCGTGGCTGCGACAAGGATGATGACGAGGCCGATGAGCAGGAGTTCCAGAAAGCCACAGAGGTCCTGTGCGTTGACGGCGGTGCTTCTCTGCATACTTCACACCGCCAACTCAAGCAGTGGATGTGGGAAGTCAATGCAGCAGAACCATCCATCGAGTCACGCAAGCCTCTGAAATGGTCCAACACGCCTATCATCTTTGACATTGAGGACCACCCTGATCGCGGTAATGTAACAGCCGGTGCTTGCCGATGTTGGTTTCACCAACTATCCGCAACCTCAAGGTCACCAAGATGCTAGTTGACGGCGGGGCCGTCTTGAATCTGATCTCCTCCGCGGTGCTCCAGAAACTCCAGATCCCTCATGGTGAGCTCGAAGAGACCGGCACTTTTCAAGGAATCAATCCGGGAAGGAGCAAGCCGAAGGGAAAGATCACGTTCTTGGGTAACATTTGCAGCGAAGTTAAACTTCAGGACTGAGAGGGTCACCTTTTATGTTGATGACTTTCCATTGCCTTACAATTGAATACTTGGCCGCCCAAAGACTTCGCCAAATTCATGGCGGCCTCTCACTATGCCTACAACCTCCTCGAAGATGCCGGGCCCGATAAGTGTCATCTCTGTCCCCGACGACAAGAAGGATGCTCTTATCTCATACGACAAGATCTACCGAAGCAGCAGCCGTATGACAGTTACAAGCCACTTGTCAGCCGGGTTCTTGAGGGAAGAAGAAGACCAAGTCCGGCAAGAGCTCGATGCCCACTCGGCAAGCGCACCTCTTCCAGTGCTGCGCTACCGTCGAGGACGCACTCATCGAGCTCCACCGGCAAGTATAAGAAGACGATGGCAGCTCCACCAGAGACCAAGAAGGTGTCCGCCAAGGAGGATTCGGCTTGGTGGTACCTTCACCATTAGTGCCTCTCTCGACCCTAAATAGGAAGGCGCGCTGCTTTCCTCCCGCGAACGCCGACGTGTTTGCATGGAAGCCGTCGACATCCCCGTGTTCCTGTGAAAGTACTGAGCACCATCTTGCCGCTTGTCCTCATGCGCGCCCGTCAAGCGTAAAAGTAAGGAAGCAAGCAAAGGAGCCGCCAAGAGTTCATCGCGGAAGAAATCAAGAGATCGGAAGCAGCAGCCTTGTCGAGGAGTGCTCCATCCCACGTGGTTGGCCAATCCTCAGTAGTTGTATGCGCAAGGCTAACGGAAATGGAGGCTTTGTATCGACTTTACAGATGTCAATAAAGCTTGTCCCAAAGATCCATTTCCTTGCCGCGCAAGATCGACCAGATTGTTGACTCCACGGCCGGATGTGATTTGCTTTCATTTCTGGATGCATATTCAGGATATCATCAGATCTTCATGGCAGAAGAGGATGAGGAGAAGACCGCATTCATCACCCCATGTGGCACATACTGTTTTGTACGGATGTCCTTCGGGTTAAAGAATGTTGGTTCAACGTTTGCAAGAGTAGTTCATGATGCTTTTGAGCCGCAAATGCACAGAAATGTGGAAGCATACATGGATGACATAGTGGTCAAAAGCAAGGACAAGGCGACCCTAGTTCAAGATTTAGATGAAACCTTTACAAATCTGCGCAAGATCAACCTCAAGCTCAACCCCGAGAAGTGCGTGTTTGGAGTCCCTTCCGGCAAGCTTCTCGGGTTCTTCGTGGTCTCAGCGGGAATCGGGCCAATCCCGACAAGATCAAGGCCATTGAGCAGATTGAAGCACCAAAGCGCCAAGGATGTCACGAAGACTTGCCGGTTATGTAGCTGCTCAAGAAGTTCATCTCTAGATTCTGCTGAGCGCCTCGCCATTTTTCAAAATTTTGAAAAAGGCAGGTCCGATGCAATGGACTCCGGAAGCGGAGGCAGCGCTGCAGACTTGAAGAGATACTGTCCTCCACTCCAACACTTGTCGCACCTAAGCCACAAGAGAAGTTGTTGCTACATGTAGCGGCAACCAATCAAGTGGTTAGCGCTGCGTTAGTAGCGGAGAGGAGGCGGATGATGAGCTAGCAACCATGGCGCATACATCCAACGACAAGTGGGCTTCACGGCAAGCTCTGTCCCGATAAGGACGGATTCTGCGCAGACACATGAGAAGATGCGTAAAAGGATGGTGCGGCCTTGATTTACTTCGTCGGTTCCCTTCTGCAGGGGCTAGGTCAAGGTACTCGTGTGCAGAAATTGCTTTTCGCCTTCTCATGGCCTCGAGAAAGCTGCGCCATTACTTTCGTGCACATGAGATCACAGTTGTCACTCGCTCACCGAAGAGGATATCGCAAAATCCAGAGGCAACAGGCAGGATTGTCGAGTGGGCACTGGAACTGTCAAGCTTTGGCCTCAAGTTTGAGAGCACTTCAACTATCCAAAGCAGAGCATTGGCGGAGTTCATAGCAGAATGGACACCAATGCCAGATGAAGAAATTCCAGAAACGAGCGTCCCCGTGGAAACAAGCAAAGAGTGGCTGATGTACTTTGATGGTGCCTTCTCGCTACAGGCGCCGGTGCTTGGCGTTGCTTTGTCGCACCCACCGGAGAGCACCTCAAGTACGTAGTCCAGATGCACTTTCCCAAGGAGCAAGCAACAAACAATACAGCAGAGTATGAAGGTTTGCTTGCCGGTCTCAGGATCGCAGTGGACCTTGGGATCAAGAAGCTCATTGTCAGGGGTGACTCACAACTTGTTATCCGCCAAGTAAACAAGAATTATCAGAGTCCGTTGATGGAAGCTTATGTTGATGAAGTGAGGAAGCTGGAAGAGCACTTTGACGGCCTCGCAAATGGAATATATTCTCGAGAGCTCTCGTAATCGACATTGCCGATGGTTCGCTGTCAAAGTGCGCCAAGACTTAAGTTACTCAATGGAACCAGGGATTTTGTGCTCAAGCTAACTCAACCGTCCGTAACACCACCGACTGGACAGAGCAAGAAGAGAAGGTTGATCTCTGGTGACTACTTTCCGGCAGAGCTTCCCGAAGCCGCCGCCAAGAAGGTCCCCAAGATCGACACCAACAGTGCTGAGGGGCAGTCTGCTCCGACAAGCCCCAGGGTTTGTTTCGTTGAAGCAGACGCTCCCGACAAGTTTTGCTCCGGCAAGCTTGCCGGGGAACGTCAAGCTCCGGCTGAGCCGCAGGTTCTCGCCGTGGAAGCTGATGTTCCCGCAGCAAAGAGATTTGCCTTTAGTCCTTGTTGTCGAGCCGCAAGCTCCAAAGATGGGCACAGCACATTGTCCATTTCCTTCAGACAGAGAACTTCCCAAGAGCAAGAAGAAGCGGAAAGAGTAGCCCGACAGTCAAGTATGTACCAGTTTGTCGACAAAGACTGCTTGTCTGAAGAAGACTCAACGGTGTGAAATTGAAGTGTATTCACCGTGAAGACGGACAAAAGCTGTTGGCAGAGATACATGGAGGCATATGTGGTCACCACATTGGCGCCAGAGCACTTGCCGGCAAAGCGTTCCGGCAAGGTTTCTTTTGGCCGACAGCCCTCCAGATGTAATCGCACAAGTAACCAAGTGTGAAGCGTGCAGTTCCATTCCAAATGCACACACCAGCCAGCTCAAGCTCTCCAGACGATCCCTTTATCCTGGCCATTTTCGGTCTGGGGGCTCGACATCCTCGGCCCATTCCCCCGAGCTGTCGGGGGCTTTGAGTACTTGTACGTTGCAATCAACAAGTTCACAAAGTGGCCGGAAGTGGAAGCAGTGAGGAAGGTGACAAAGACAAATAGTCAAGTTCTTCAGGTCGATTGTTTGCCGTTTCGGAATCCCTAACAGGATCATCACCGACAACGGCACACAGTTCACAAGACGCACCTTCATGCAGTACGTCCAAGATCTTGGCGCCAAGGTCTGCTTCGCTTCTGTTGCTCATCCGAGAAGCAACGGTCAAGCGGACAGGGAGAATCTTGAAGTCTTCTTGGCGGGCTCAAGACCAGAACTTTCGACAGGCTACACAAGTGCGGAAGAAACTGGATTGAGGAGCTGCCGGTGGTTCTTTGGTCGATCAGGACGACGCCAAATCGAGCCACTGGCCAGACACCTTTCGCTCTAGTCTATGGAGCAGAGGCAGTTCTCCCCACGGAACTCGTGGTACGGATCGCCTCGGTGCTCGCCAGATGAGCTTGAGCAAGAGCAGCTGCGACAAGATGACGCTGCTGCTCCTTGAGGAAGATCGCCTTCAAGCTCTTTGTCAGACGAGCTACTCGGTACCCAAAGAAGCTTTTGGCGCCGCTACCATAGCCGCCAAAGTTAATGCCAGAAGCCTCGAGGAAGGCGACCTTGTTCTTCGCCGCTGCTCAGTCCGCCAAGAATTCCAACAAGTTGACGCCAAAGTGGGAAGGCCCTTATCGGGTGAAACGAGTCACTAGGCCCGGGCGCTGTCCGCTTTGAGACCGAAGATGGCATTCCGGTGAGCAACTCCGGAATATTGAGCATCTTCGTAAGTTTACTCAGAAGCGCGTTGCCGGAACCAGTTCCGCAACCACCTTTGTACAAGTCTTGCCGCTGATGCATGTAATCCTTTGTACAAAGCCAAGCAGACCCGTGCATCGAAGAAGCTAGCGTTCTTCGCACACCTTGTCGATTTCATGCTTTTACTTCTATTTTGCATAATGCTATTCCGACACTTTGTGCAGCACTCTACCCCTTGGTAGTGATAACGAGCCATGAGGCTCCATATCTTTGTTTTCTTCTTTCTCTTTCTCAAAGAAAGAAGGTTCCTCGCGACACAAGTTTGCCGGGGAAAGGAGAAGATAATGGTGTGGACCAAGCGTCGCCAAGGAAGTCTAGCCTTACCGGGAAGCAAACGACGTAAAAGCTAAGTTGCCAAAGTTTGAGCAATCAGTTTTAAAATTTTAAGTTATTTTCCTTGAACGACCGAACTTTGTATGGAAAACCAGCCTTGCAGAGGAACCAATTTGTAGCTAGTTGCGCCCTTACTTTGTTTCGAGTCCGCTCAACAACTTAAGTGAGTTGCGACTAGTTGCGACAAGGTTGCTTGTCGGAAGCGGCACCGCCAGCAGGCTGCTAACATCCCGCACTCAGCGCTCGCGGCTCGGGTGCCCGCGCCGACAAGTCTCCTAAAAGCGTAGGGCAAAAACATACAAAGGAAGGAATCAAGTAAAGGAAATAACGTAGCGATTGATATCCAAAATAAAGTTATATTACAAGATAGCTTGCCGCAGCTCTAATGGATTGTTCCTGTGACATGACCAGCAGCGGCAAGGGAAAGAGAAAACGGGCGGCCTAATCTACGCTGACGCCTCAACCCTCTTGATTCCGCTCACCCTGCCCACAATGGGTGCGACAAGGGTCTTGAGCGCCCACATCAGCATTCAGCGCAGGGACTTGAGGACGTTGGTGAAGTTGAGGCCCGAGTTGCGGAAGGCCACCTTCATCAGCACCTTTGAGGGCTCCAGCGCAGATCTGGCGCGACTCCTCGGCCAGCTGTTTTGGGACTTCTTCCCGAGTCGCCTGAAGGCGTCTGCCACCACGCCTTGAAGAATAAGCTAAGCTTGGCGCTGGGTTGGAGGTGCTCGCCGGAGGAGTGTCCAAGATCCACCATCCCAGCTCCATCAGCTCGCTGTGGATGGCGGCAGCAGTATCCACGAGACCTTCGGTCCAAGGCTCCACACTCTCCTCAAGGCACCCTGGCGGCAACAAGATTCGCCAAAGAGCTCCTCGTCGGCCTTGATCTTCTCCTTCAAGGCCACCTCCCGCCTCCTTGGCGCCGTCCAGCGTCCCGAGTCAAAGTAGTTAGCTTCGACTCAAGATCTGCATTGAGTCCTCGGCGGCGCTGAAGCTCCTTGCTCCTCTCGGCGAGACGGCCCTGCAGCTCGCCAAGAGTGTAGGCGCCCTTCTCGCGCCAGGCTTGAGTGCAGCAAGCTCCTCGCCCGCTCTTCTTGAGGCTGGCCTCCAACCGCGCCACCTTCGCCTCCAGCTCCTTCTTGGCAGCCTCGGCAGCAAGCGGCAAAGATCCTTTGCCTCCTTGAGATCCCCCCGCCGAATGTTTCTCGCTCGCGCATGGCGAGATCCTCCTCGTGGCTGTCAAGGTTAACGCTCACGCTACCAGCTCACCCTCCTCAAGCAGACAGCTTCTCGGGCGGCAAGCCATTCTCCTCAGCCGCAGCCTTCTCGAGGATGAAGGCCTTGCGCCTCGGCGAAGTTGCTCCCGCCTCCGCCAAGGACCGGAGAGCTTCTCGTTGCGGCCCGGAGCTCCTCCACGCGCTTCTCACGTTCTGCCTCGCCATGACAAGCGCCTCCCGGGATGCCGCTATTGGCTTTGTCGAGGCAGAGCTTACGCGACAGCCTTCAGCAGTGCTCCTCCTCAGGCTCGCTTCCGCCGCTTGGCGCCACAACTGGCTGCCACCGTGGGCCGAGGCGAAAGCAGCTCTTCATCGGTTTCTCCCTCGGCCGGGCGCCTCGGAGCTCGACTCCCATGGGAGCTTGATGAAGACGCCCGTCGCCGCCTTCAAGTAGGCGCTGGGCCTGGGGCTCTTCGAGCCCGACTGCCGCAGCAGCGGGCGAGGGATCGGGCGGTCGGTGTAGCGCTGGCGCCTCTGGCCCCTGTGGTCGCCAAGACGATCGCCGGACCTCGCCAACTTCTGCGGCGGCATTTCGCGGCCTCTTCGCCGGGCAGTTTCATCAGCGCCCGGCTTCTTCTTCCACGCGGCGGCTTCATCAAGAAGCCACGCGACGTCCTCCTCGCCATGACCTCGGTCTCCATCGGCTCTGTGGCGGACGGATGAAGAAAGTCAAGCAAATATTCGAAGACAGAATCAGAAGAAGAAAAACACAAGGGAAGTACTCAGGCGAGAAGATTACCGGCGTCGGGGGCTGCGGTCATGGTCTCCGCCGCCAAGGGATCGCTGGTGCTGCCCCTTGCCGGAGAAGGCTCCCTTGCCGGAGACGGCTCCCTTGCCGGGAACGCCCTTGCCGGGAATCCACCCTTGGCGGGCGTAGTCGGCTAAGGAGGCTGCTCGCTCCTACACAAGTCAACAAATCGAGATATCAAGAAGGAAAAAAGCACCCATGCACGCCAACAGCAAGAAGTAGACCATATACTTACGCCTGGGGCTGCGCCTGGGGCTGCTTTGAAGGAGAGTTGCCTCATCCGCAGGTTGTCTCGGACGTGCTCCACTGCCGCAGTAGAGGTTCGCCCTCGACGATAATCACCGGGGTCTTGGCCCTCTTCGACATCCTCTCGGCCGGTCCTCAAAAGGAATGGATTCAGAGTAAAGCAGATCGACAGATACGAGACAAGACAACAAATCAAGAATTACAAGTACAACAAGGAATCTTACTCTTCCTCTTCCTCGTCGAGCCGAGCTGGAGAGGTCGACTGGCCCGCCTCCCAGAGACGACGAGGCGGAGGAGTGGGCTCCCTTGGACGCTTGGCCGAGCGGGACCGGTGGCCTGAGGGCCCCGCCTCAGCTTGTCAAGTAGCTGTGAGGTGCTCCCACCAACAAGAGCTTGTCATGTGGAGGCTGGCCTCACGTGGCCATTGGCCCGGCTACTGCCGCCTCCGTGCATCTCCGCCCTCATGAAGACGCTTTCTTGGTGGAGCCGGTGGCTCCGCCATGACAAGCAAGCTGCTTGAATGTGGGGAGGATGCGCCCTCGGCGGCTCGCTTGACTTCGGCTTCAGCTCGGCAAGCTCTTCCTCGCCGACGAACTCCTTTCGCCGACAAGGCTTGCCGCTTCGCTGCCTCGCCTCCTCCACAGTGAAGCCAAACTTCGCCATGCGGCAGCCCTTGCCGCTTCTTCTAGCTCGTGGCGATGCACCTTGCATCTCGTGCTGGTGTCGCGGGTGAGGTCCCTCTCGCTCATTGGGGCAGACCGCATCTCCACTAGATTGTCGAAGAACTGCCGCGACGACGCTATCTCGCCGGCTCTTGCCAAGTGGGGACAATTCCATGGGAGTCACACAACGCATCATTGCACTAATGCGGTCAAGCGGCGAGTTGTTGCACAATGAACGACGCCCTCGGCAACCTAAACATCTCCGGATGGTCAGGATCAGGCTTGAACAGCTCTAAGAGCATCGCGTCAAGCTCCAAGACGGTGAAGTTGAAGTTGAGGCCCGGGCGCAGCCTCATGATGTCTGCTGCGTTCTGAAATTCCTGTGCAGTGTCTCCTTCTCTCCGCAAGGGGCGCGGGCGGCGAAGAAAGTCCGCGCCAACAAGTGCTGCCAAAGAAGTCCGGCAAGTCTGAGGCGGAGGATTCGGTAATCGCAATCTTCAACCTAAGCGTCTTCGGGGCCAGATTGCTCCAATCATTGCCGCTGCATTCACTGGGGTTTTTGGCTGGTAGTAAAAGGCTGCGGGTTCTCCTCAACAATCCAAAGCACTAATCTGCCTCCACTCCTCCCATTTGCCACGAAGCTCTCCCTCCAGATAGGCCTCCTTCTTGCCGACCCTAGAGACCCAAGCAATTCCTCCCAAGAAGGGGCTCCTCTCTTGGCTCGGGTAAAAAGAAGTGACAGAAAAGAGCTACGCTTGGGTGGATTCCGACATAGTTTTCGCAGAGATGTGCGAAAACTGCCATGGTCAGAACGGTGTTGGGGGTGAAATCAAGGAGGCGGAACCCATAGGTATTCATAATGTCGCAAAAGAACTCAGAGAAGGGCGGGCACAGCCCGCAGTAGAAGAAGAGCGCGAAGAAGGGATACCCCGTCGGGGCCAGTTCTGCAGCAGTGGCGGGGAGTACCTTCGTGCGCGGATGTGCGCGCGTCTTCGTCGACCAGAAGAGGTAGTAGTTCTCCCTCAGCTCCCTCGCGGCAAGCTGAGGGGGGAAGACGGCCCACTCTTTCCGCAGCGCCGCAAGCCGCAGCGCCTCGGCCGACTTCACGGTCTTCAGCTTGTCGGCTTTCGGGCCCATGGCGGAGGCGGTGGAGGAGGTCGACGGTGTTGGTGGTCCTGGTGGCAATGGGGGGCGGAGCACCGCTCTCTTTTCAGCCTTGAAGAGAAGGGGGAGAGGCGGTGGTTTTTCGATGGGACAGCAACTGGCAAGGTAGGCGACGTGCCCCGCTTCCCTCGCTTATAAAGAGGGAGGGGCGGACGCTCCGATTTTCTGAATAAAGAAACCCCACGATCTCGGCCCCACGATCTCTCACACGACGCCACGCTCGATGCGCGTGCTGCCTGTGGGGGCGTGTAGGGTCCGGGGTGAGTTATGGTGTGACCCGGCCGCCGCGTGTGCCGTGCAGCCTGTTTTGGGCCTGCCCAACAGCGCTTGCACTGCAGGTGGCCCAGCCCGGGCTCTGTCGGTGTACTAGAGTAGGGGTACCCTAGTACCCCGAACTTGTGTGACAGGCAGTTGCAGCCTCCGCTGGCAGGGCTTACTGGTGACCGCCAAGGTCCTCCGTGGTTCCTTTGGAGCCATTCAAGAACAAAGTATTCAAGCCAAGGAGACAAGGCCCCCAAGAAGAGGAGCTTGCCGGGAAGGCCACCCTGTGCACTTACAAGACAAGGCCCCGCAAGGAGCTTGCCGGAAGGCCCGGTGAGCGACAAGCTTCCGGGCGACAAGACAACAACCGCTGGGTAAGGCGCTTTGTTCGCGCAGACCACCTTCTCTCTCAGACCACGCCCAACGCATCCACTAACGTGGTCGCCTTGGGCCTTCCCTGTGCGCCACAGGTGGCGAGAGAGGTCAGGCAGCCACGTGCGAGGTGGCAAGCGCCGACAAGTTTGCCATCGTGGTGAACGGTGGCGCCTCGACGTCCCTCGTTTGCAATCCGTTAGGGTGACTAGATTCGCATTTAATGCCTTTGTCCCCCGTCCGTCCGGTTAGGTATATTACATCAGACACTGTACAAGTAGGTGTACCAACTACTATTTTTCCATTTGTACCCCCATCTACGCTAAGCCACTGCCGGAGCCCCTTTGAGCATATAAAAGGAGGCCCATGCTAACGAGAAAAGGGTTGGTCGATCAGTTCCCTCCACGCCAGTCTCAAGATTAACAGCTCAGATCAGAGCATTCGAGCGCTCCCGAGCAAGAACGCAATACACCTAGACATGCAGCAAAGAGGAGTATTATCTCTCGGAGAGCTCCAAAGCTGGGTAAACCTCTCGCGTTCTTCGCCTCGATCCGCTTCTTCGTATGCGACCTCCGCTCCTCACGAATCGAAAGGGGCTCGGTCCGCCGCCCCATAGGTGTTCGTGGGCAGACCGCCTGCCCGACACAATCTATATCAAGAACGATAAAATCTACTGGGCACATAATTCCTATTTGCAACAATAAGAACATCATTAATTCTTCCCATAGGTTTCTTAATAGTGGAATCCGCAAGATGCAAGTTTAGAGAGCGATCATCAAAATCACGGAAATCTAGCAAATCACACAGTTTTGGGAATAGGTGAGACACTAGCACCCAAGTCACATAATGCATAAAATATATGATCCTTAATCTTAATTTTAATAGTTGGTTCCCACTCATCTTAGAGTTTTCTAGGGATAGAAACTTCCAATTCAAGTTTTTCTTCATAAGATTGCATCAAGGCATCAACGATATGTTTAGTAAACGTTTTATTTTGACCATAAGCATGAGGAGAATTTAGCATGGATTGCAAAAAGGAAATACAATCAATTAAAGAGCAACTTTCATAATTAAATTCCTTGAAATCCAATATAGTGGGTTTAGCAACATCTAGGGTTTTATTCCTTTCAATCCCACTTTTATCAATTTCATCATCAAGATCCAAATACTCCAAATTTTTGGAACGCCTTCTAGGTAAGGGTGGATCATATTCAGTTTCATCAAGATTCATATTGCAAAACAAAGATTTAATAGGGGACACATCAATAACTTTTAGATCTTCATCTTGATTTTCATAGGAATTGGAAGAACACGCTTTAATAAAGGCATCTTTAGTAGCACGCATCCTAGCGGTTCTTTCCTTGCACTCATCAATGGAAATTTTCATGGCTTTGAGAGACTCATTGATATCATGCTTAGGAGGAGTAGATCTAAGTTTTAAAGAATCAACATCAAGAGAAATTGTATCAACGTTCCTAGCCAATTCATCAACTTTAAGTAATTTCTCTTCAAGCAAAGCATTAAAATTATTTTGCGAATTCATAAACTCTTTAACAATAGTCTCAAATTCAGAGGGCATCTTATTAAAATTTCCATAAGAGTTGTTGTACGTATTTCCATAATTATTAGAAGGATTACTAGGATAAGGCCTAGGATTAAAATTCCCTCTATAATGCTGCTTGTTACCAAAATTATTCCTACCAACAAAATTCACATCCATAGATTCATTATTATTCTCAATCAAAGTAGACAAAGGCATATCATTAGGATCAGAAGAAACACTCTTAGTAGCAAATAATTTCATAAGTTCATCCATCTTTCCACTCAAAACATTGATTTCTTCTATCGCATGCACTTTTTTATTAGTAGATTTTCAGTGTGCCATTGAGAATAATTAACCATAATATTATATAGGAGTTTAGTAGCATCTCCTAAAGTGATTTCCATAAAAGTGCCTCCCGCGGCCGAATCTAAAAGATTTCTAGAAGCAAAATTCAATCCGCATAAATTTTTGTATAATCATCCACAAATTCAAACCATGAGTAGGGCAATTTCGTATCATTAATTTCATTCTCTCGCAAGCTTGTGCAACATGTTCATGATCAAGTTGCTTAAAATTCATGATATCGTTCCTAAGAGAGATGATCTTAGCGGGAGGAAAATACTTAGAGATAAAAGCATCTTTGCACTTGTTCCAAGAGTCAATACTATTTTTAGACAAAGGTGAAAACCAAGCTTTAGCACGATCTCTAAGCGAAAAAGGAAATAGCTTCAATTTAACAATATCATTATCGACAACTTTCTTCTTTTGCATATCACATAAATCAACGAAGCTATTTAGATGAGTAGCGGCATCTTCACTAGGAAGGTCGGCGAATTGATCTTTCATAACAAGATTCAACAAAGCAGTATTGATTTCAAAAGATTCAGTATTGGCAAGAGGAGCAATCGGAGTGCTAAGGAAATCATTATTGTTGGTACCGATATAGTCACACAATTTGGTATTATCTTGAGCCATCGCGACAAGCAAGCAATCCAACACACGAGCAAACAAAAAGCAAGCGAGAAAAAGGCAAACGGAAAAGAGAGGGCAAATAAAACAGCAAGGGTGAAGTGGGGGAGAGGAAAACAAGAGGCAAATGGCAAATAATGTAGTGCGAGAGATAGGGATTGTGATGGGTACTTGGTATGTTGACTTTTGCGTAGACTCCCCGGCAACGGCGCCAGAAATTATTCTTGCTACCTCTTGAGCACTACGTTGGATTTCCTCGAAGAGGAGAGGATGATGCAGCAAAGTAGCGTAAGTATTTCCCTCAGTTTTTGAGAACCAAGGTATCAATCCAGTAGGAGGCCACGCGCGAGTCCCTCGTACCTACACAAAACGATAGCTCAATGCAACCAACGCGATTAGGGGTTGTCAATCCCTTCACGGTCACTTACGAGAGTGAGATCTGATAGAGATGATAGATAATATTTTTAGTATTTTTGGTATAAAGATGCAAGGTAAAATAAAAGGCAAAAGTAAAAAAGCAAAGAAAATAATAAAGTGATTGGAGATTGATATGATGATAATAGACCCGGGGGCCATAGGTTTCACTAGTGGCTTCTCTCAAGAGCATAAGCATTTCTACGGTGGGTGAACAAATTACTGTTGAGCAATTTGTCGGATTTCGGGTTCCGGCAGACCCTTGAGGTTCGAACACTGGGGTGCACGTGGAGATCTCACCCTCTACCTACCTGCTCCCCGCCGCCTCGCTAGGATCTAAACTATGAAAGGAACAACACAAGAGACACAAGGTTTATACTAGTTCGGGCTACCATTGTGGTGTAATACCCTACTCTAGTTTGTGGCGTGGTGGATTGCCTCTTGGGCTGATGGTGATGAACAATACAAGGAAGAACATCCTCGCGAGGGTCTATTCTTGGCCGGGCGATGAACTGCTTGGAGGAGTTCAGTCGCTCCCTCTCTTTCTCTCTCTCTAGATTGCTTGGCCTATAGCCCTGTCTATCCAAGATGCCTCTAGCTCTGTTTGTGGCTAGTCCTATTTATAGACGGAGGCCCTGGGCCTCTTCCCAAATATTGAGCAGGAAGGGCGCCAACAATTGGCCATTTTGAAGGGGAACATCTGGTACACTTATCCTGACTAAAGTTGTTCCTCGTCACAAAGGCTCACGTGGTGACACCGGCTTGGGCTCCACAATGACTTCCTTCCCCTGCCGTTGGGCTGATCTTGGTCTTGTTGCAATCAAATGGACGCCTTTGCTTGATGCTCTTCGGCTCACGCTTGCTCCCTTTGCACCGAAGAGTAAAGGAGGACATCGCGCTGGCTGGCGCCCTGCTCTGGCGCCTCTTTGAGTCGCTATGGCTTATGCGTCATGGGCACCTCATGAGGTACCCCACCTTGATCTCTCCGCCTCCTCGCGAGCCGGCTCGATGAGGCTGTGGATCGAGGAAGCTCTGTCAGTCCGCCTCAAGAAGGCTTGGCCCCTCGCGAGGGTCTTGAGCTTGTGTTGATGAAGATGGGTCGATGGGCCACCCCTTTGAGCCACGCCGCAGGGCGCAGCAGTGCAAGTCTGGGGACCCCATTCCCGTAACGCCGACAGAACGGGCCCAAAGGCGCGCTGGCTTGGCCGAGCAGAGAGGCGAAGGGGCAGTCGCGGCGCTGCGAAGGGTTCTAACAGCTGCGGTTTTGGGCGCCACAAGTATGGCGGTTGATTGGACGTGGGTGCTTTAGCAACTGCGCGAGTTGATAAAGGAGCGGCGTCTGCCTAGGCTTTGCTTCCCTTGGTTTCTCTAGTTACTGCTCAGATCCCCTTTCTTGCGCCTCTCCTTCCTGCCTCTGAAATCTTCAGATCCATTTTGACTGCACGCCCTAGCAAGGCATGGCGCCTCGCCAGACCCCGACCGGAGCTTGGTACTCGCCTGCCCTGGACTCGCCGAACGTGTCGGAGGCGAGCCTTGCCCGGGTGCGCCAGATGGTGGCGGCGCAGGGCATCGACGGGGCGAAGGTGTTCAAGGCCGGCTCCGCCCTCCCCGAGGGCCAAGGGAGCACCTTCTATCCGCTCTTTGTAAGCGCCATTGTTGCCGGTCTGATGCCTCCCTTTTCCGAGTTCTTCTTCTCTGTCCTCCTCCATTACAAGCTACAAGCTCATCATTCCACCCCAACTTTGTTCTCCTTCCGCGATCTTCGCTTACTATTGTGAGGCTCACGCCGGTGCAACCCTCAGGTCTCTGGCGCCACTATTTCTCCCTCCCGACCTCTCGTGGTTCCCTCTCTCGCAAAGCGAAGCTTCATCACAGCACGGTAGCTCCATCGCCATTTCAACCCCGGAAGAGGATTGAGGCTTCAGGAGCAAGTGGGTCTTGGTAGATGTTGGGCGCATCCACCGGGCTAATCTTGCCCACGGAGCACCCCACGCGACTCCGGATTTATTGGTCTCGAGTGGAGCTTCGTGGACCCCCTGCCATGAGGGGCCGGTGTTGGAGAATATGGACATGGATTTGAGGCCGGCCAAAGATGGCGGCGGGCGAGGCTGACCCGACGTCGGCTGCCTGAGGGAATTCTCGAGCACCAGCTGGCTCCGCTTCGTCGCACTCCACTTCCGATGTGGAGGCCCCACCCGAGCCCCATGGTCTTGGCCGACCAAGACCTGGCTGCGGTTCTCCATTCTTTGGTCGGGAGCGACGTGGCGAGGTTGAGGGCGCCCCACGCCCCTGTTCCTCCGCTGGCTAACCGGGAGCATGTAGTGGAGTCCATGCCCGTCTTCAACGGGACGGGCCTGCGTTCATGGAGGTTCCCGAGGACCCGGTGGACGTGTCCTCCGGCGACTCCGGCGAAGAGAAGGGAGAAGGGGAGCAGGAAGGAGGGCTCGACTCCGAGGCGACCGATGGAGAGTCGAGGGCTCCCCTCCCTCGGTTCAAGTCCTGCGTTCTCCGCCTCTCACCAAGCGACGACGACGACAAGGATGATGACGAGTAGGGCAGCGGGAGCTTGCCCCCGATCCCGAAGAAGGATAGGACCGGGCTGATCCCCCACGGGTCTGCCCCGGCCCCGGGGCGATCCGTAGGCACGCCTTCTGCTCCCGAGCTCCTTGAGGCTGATCCTTGCAGCCGGCTCTTGGGCTTCAAGTATGGCTGGAGGTTGCTCGAGCCCGCGAGCGACGACCAGTAAGTGCTCGATTCCTATCTTATTTCTTGTTTTGTCGCTGAGGCTTGACGTCTCAGATCTTCTTGGCTAGGCCGGGCGCCTGCAGAAAGAAGCCGGGCGATCTTCCCGAGGTTCCGTCTGGGCAAGCGCTCGCCTCTGCCCGTGAAGGAAGGTGACCGCGATGCACGGGCCTCTCCTTCCCGGTTATCCTCACGAGGCCTGGATGAGCCGGCTGGGGCGAGCTTAGCCCCCACGGCCCAAGCGGCTCTCGAGGTGCCCTTGCTCGATGTCGCCACCACGTACCAAGTTAGAAAGCAGGTTCACCCAGATACTATGGTCACGCAGCCGCCTTTCTCCTCCTACCCCACCGATCGTTGTCTCGACTCCTCCTACTGCTCGATCGTACATCGCCGAATCGGACCGATCGCGGCAGATCTTTTGGGCGCCAACCCTCGCCTAGTAGCTTGGCGCTTGAGCTGGCTTTTGGTCGGATTCGCCCGACGCTCGATTCGGGCTGCACTGGTCCGTGCCTCGACGGCTTATGCGACGAGGAGAAGTAGGTCGCCCTGGGGCGAAGCTGCTCGTGACGCCGCTTTGGGGGAGGTAGCCGATGTCCGAGGTCGCTGCATAGGCGCTGGAGAGCGAAGCTGCAGCGCTCAAGGGACCAGCTCGCCAAGGAGGCCCGCTTTCACCAAGAGCAGGAGGAAGGCATGAAAGCTCGCGAGGTGGCTGCCAAGGATCGGGACGCCAAGCTCAAGAAGCGCCGTGAACGCCTAGGCGTGGCTGGAGCAAGAGTTGGAGGCGAGGAAGGTCGAAGCTGACGGCAAGGCACGGGTCTCTGCCGAGGATCGCGTGGACTTCACGGAGATGGAGGTGAAGGCTCGCACCTTGCCGAGGGAGTTTACGATAGCGGCCCGAGAGCCCGCTGGCCGGGCGCAGAGGACGGCCCCGCCAAGCTGCTTCCTTCCTGGTTCAAGCTCTTGAAGATGTCGCCTTGGCCTTTGGCCTCACGGCCGAGGCCGAGGCGCCAGGCGGTCTTGTCTTCTCAGTACGCTTAACGCCGGTCCTCGCCCCACGCCTACCTTCGTGATCCCAACGTCGACCTCGACAGCTCGGCTGGAGCCAGCCGAGCGGCGAAGCTTGCTGCCGCCGAGGCCGTGAAGGGTCAGGCGGAGGCTCACTGGGAAGTTCCGGGCCTTCAAGACTAAGCCAAGCGGGCGCCGCTAACCTCAAGGGCTCCACAAGGCGAACTCCGCTCAAGAGCAGCTCCACCGCCAACAAGTGACTCTGCTGTGGCTCCTGCTCGCTTTTAGTTCCTCAAGACATGTATCATGCCTCGGGAGGCGCGAACTTGCATTTGGCGTTGTGATAACAGTTATGGACTGTAATATTTGCTTTTGAAATCCTTGAAATTTGCGCTTTTCCTTCCTACTTGCTTATGTTCTAAGCCGGCAGAGTCTGGCCTCACAAGATACCTCGGGGCCACGCTGCTAGCCCCGACCGTAAACCAGGACGGGACCAAGGAGTGAGGGGCTATGTGACAAGTTAGGCTCCCGAGTCGCGATGCTCAGGAGTCCCCTTGGCGCACGTAACAACAAGTAGGGAGGTGATATATGGGTGGATCTACCGTTTCACGCCCAGCAGAGCTCTGCCCCGCTGCATACCTCAACCGGCTGCTAGCCTTTCGGAACTAAGGAGTGAGGGGCTACGTGACCAGTTAGGCTCCCCGAGTCGCGATGCTCAGGAGTCCCCTTGATGCTCAAACGGCCTTCAGACCTTGGCTCCGCCGGGAGGGACGCAGGACGAACCAGGCCCGAGGGGCCCGGGCTGGGTGGCGGCGTGGTGGGCGTGACCTGTGCGCAGCCTCGCGGCCCAGCCCTCGCGCTGCACTCCCGAGGGGAGGCGCGGCGATGAGGTCGACATCGAGCCTGGGCTCCCCGAGGCTGATGCAGCCCGGGGCCACCTCGCTTGTTTATCACCGTCATGAGCATAACGCCTCAGATGTGTACGGCATAGCTGCTCCTCGGCCAGGTCGCCACCAACATGGAGCATGGTGCTTCCACTGCGCGTGAGGGGCTCTCCGGGAGGAGCCCACGGGCATGTACAACCCTGCCCTAACACGTGGCTGGCACGGTAGGGCTCGACGAGGTGTATCCGGGCACCTGTGGAGCCAGCTGCTGACTCACGGGGCCCTACCTCAAAGGCGGGTTGCGCCTGCACTGGCCTTATCTTGTGATGTGTTCCGCAGATTTGGTTAGATGCCGGGCGCCCACGCCCTCGGGTCCCGCCTCGAGCTGGTCTCAGCCTGCCGCCGGTATGCCAGGTCGCGATGTCAGGACAAGGTCGAGGGTGAGGGCTAGAGGCCAGAGGAGCCCTGAGTCGCGATGCTCAGGTACCCCCCCCCCCCTTTAACGTGCAAGCGGTCGACATGGACGAAGAAAAGGTGCCATGGATCAGCATCAAATAACAAGTATGATGGGTCAAACGCATGACCCAAAATAAACGCAAGAGGGATACATGCCGCCGGGTCTGGCCCGAGCGACTTGGGGATGATGCAGCCCGAGGGGCGCCCCCAAACAAGATAAGCTAGGAACACAAAGTAAAAGGGATACACGCCACAGGGACGGACCCATGCGGGCTGGGAATAATGCAGCCCTGGGGGGCGCTCCCAGCTGGAAATGAAACTTGAAAGATGTCACCTGATAGCATTGAAGACGAAAGGGTGTTGGTGCATCAGACTCGGTGGGCTGCAGGAGCCGATCCTCACGAGCCCCCAGGCTCAAGGGCCTCAGGAGGCTCCGTGAGGCGCCGTGGCTCTCGTGACCATCTCCATCTCTTCGCCAGGCTGCGAACGCCTGTCCTCTTGAGCCTCCTGTGATGCTCCTCATGAGGCGCGCGATATAGCCGCGTTTCGCAAGCCGTAAGGCATGCTAACGTAGCCGTGGGGTGGACCTTTGCAGCGCCTCACGCGAGAGGGCCAGAGGCGCCTCGAGAGGCGGCCTCGCTTGAGCCCTGGTATGTCGATGCAGACGCCGCAGCCCACCATCCTCGCCTGGATGGGGGAGCCACGGCAGGTAAGCCGGCCGCCACTCATGACTCTTGACTCCTGCAGCCCCTGAATGATCTTGCTGACGAACTCCCCGAGGGTTCGGCCCTCCTGTCTTGCTCCTTCTTGAGGGAAACGTGCTTCAAACACGCCTCAAGTGGTGCCCAAGCTCCTTCCTCGTGACCTTAGCAAGGTCGGTGGCCCTCCGTGGGGAGCACCGAGCCTCGCCGAGGAGGGCTGCCGCTTTCCTATGCGATAGAAGGAGGTTCCCCTTGAGCAGGCGCGAACCCTGAGGGGCCAGGCCGGACGATGTCTTCTTCTTCTTGGGGCGGTCTCGGGAAGTCTCCTACTTCCGCGATCCGGGTCTTCTAGTGATGCGGCTTGAAAGGCTCGCTCCAGGGAGCACACCGCGTCTTTCTCTTCGCAGGGCACCGTGATGACTCCGCCACTTCCTGGCATCTTGAGGACGTTGTAGCCGTGGTGGGTTACAGCCATGAACTTGGCCAGCGCTGGGTACCAAAGGATGGCGTTGTATGGCAGGCGAATGTGGGCAACATCGAAGTCGATGAGCTCGGTGCGGTAGTTGTCGCGCGCGCCGAAGGTGACAGGGAGGCGGACCTGCCCAATCGGGACCGTGGAGCCGTCGGTGACCCCGGAGAAAGGCTTGGTTGGCTGAAGCTGATTGTAAGGCACTTGGAGATTGTTGAACATTTCCACAGACAGGACGTTGAGCCCTGCCCCGCCATCGATGAGGGTCTTGGTGACCAGCATGTTGCTGATGATTGGGGAGCAAAGCATCGGGAGGATCGCGCGGCTGGCGGGCCACACTTGAGCTGATCCGCCGAGCTGAACGGTGATGGCGCACGCCGACCACCCGAGGGGCGCGTGGCTTCGAGCTTGGGGAGGACTGCATTCACTTCGTGGGCGAACTGCGTGAAGATGTGTTGAGAGGTCGGGCTTGAGCTCCGCCCAGATGCAAAGCGATCGCTGCTCCCGGAAGCCCCTCAGCCCTCGGCCCCGATGATGGTCTTCATTTCTCCTTGGCTGCAGCGGTAGAGGAGGGAGGCCTGCGTTGCCTTGCGGGCGATCCTCGCGAGGCTGATCCCTCCGGCCTCCCTCGCGGGGCGGGTCCCACTAGCGATCCTCGCGAGGTTGGTTGCGCCACCCTTGGCGAGGGCCGCGGTCTTCCCAGCCCCTGCTCCTTCCTCCTCCTCGGCCGTAGGCCCCGGTCAGTCATGCGGGGTCGGGACGCCGGCCGATCCTCCCTTGTCGCACGGCTCGGAGCTCTTGACATTCGCTGGTGTTGTGGGTGTGGAGGTCGTGGTACATGCAGCACCGGCTGCCCTTGGAAGACTCGGGCTGATCTTCGCCCGCTTGGTGTCCGGGTTCTCGCCATGAAAGCACGGCAGCCCCTTTGCGCTTCACATCCTTGGCCTTGGGTTTCTTCTCTTCGGGTCTGCCGGGCAGAAGCTCGAGGAGGGAGAGACGCCTTCCTCGCCCTCGGGCGCACTTGGTCGCCAAGTTGAACAGCTCCAAGGAAGTGCACAAGTCTTCATGCATCGCCACCTCCTCCTTCATCTTGACGTCACGACACCGTCGGGAGAAGGCGAGATGATGGCCTCCTCGGCCATCTTGGGAATCTTGAGGCGTGCGTTGTTGAAACGCTGGATGTATTTCTGCAGGTCTCCCTAGTTGCTGCTTGATGCGGGCGATGTCGCCACGGGCGGTGGCCGGTCACGAGTACCTTGGAAGTTGGCGATGAAGCGGGTGCGCATCTCGTCCCAGGAGGAGATCATGCCTGGAGCCAGGTTCAGGAGCCAGGTGCGGGCCCCGTCCTTGAGCGCCATGGGAAACCAGTTCGCCATGACCTTCGCCTCCGCTGGCGGCTTCGATGCCCAGCTTGTAGAGCCGGAGGAACTCTGCAGGGTCGGCCGTGCATCGTCAGAAGCGAGGAGGCAGGTCTGGCTTGAACTTGCCGAGTTTACGCCGACGGCAGTACCGGGCGATGAAGGCACGGCAGCCTGCTGTGGCCACGGGAGGCCTTGGGTGACGAAGAGCCTGGTCTTGCGGGTCCCCATGCGCTGCAGCTGGGAGCAGCGCGGGGTCTTGATGTGCTGGAGCAGGAGCGTGGTCGCGACGAGCTGGAGCGGGGAGCAATCGGGCAGCTTCTTGCGGGCGAGGGACTTCCTGGCAGCTCTGCTTTGCCGCTACTGGCGCCGGACGGAGCGGGTTCCGCCCGTGGACTACGCGCTTTGGAGCCGTGGGCGCTTTTCTGAGGGGGAGGCGTCCGAGGCGCCCGAGTGCGTGGTCGGGTGCGGTGCAAAGACGGACGGCGCTGGGGAGCCCCTGCGTTTCTGGACGAAGCTCGATGACGCCGGTCGAGCCAATCTTCGTGAGACGCTGCCGACGGACGGTAGTGCAGGAGCTTCGCTTGCCGCTGGCGAGCGCAACTCGAGAATCCATGGGCGCCGGAATGCGCGAGACGAAGAACCAGCCGGGCGCAGTGAGGGGTAGCAAGGCGCCGCTTCTTGCTCACGGAGGATGTCGACGATGCTTTGTTGCCGTTTCGCCGCCGGTGGCGGCGCGACGGTGCATTTACGGGAACGACGAGGGCGCCTGCCGACCGGGAGCCGCTCGCGACGCGGAAGCGAGAGCGGCCTTTACGCCGGGCGCTGGCCCGGCGAAGCGTTAGACATGGATGCGGTGGTCGACGGAGAATCTGGCGGCGGAAGATTTAATTCCGCGCAAGACTTTACCCGGGCGCGCCAAATGTCGGATTTCGGGTTCCGCAGACCTTTGAGGTTCGAACACCGGGTGCACGCGGAGATCTCGCCTTTCACCTACCTGCTCCCCACGCCTCGCTAGGGATCTAAACTATTTAAAGGAACAACACAAGAGACACAAGGTTTATACTAGTTCGGGCCACCATTGTGGTGTAATACCCTACTCTAGTTTGTGGCGTGGTGGATTGCCTCTTGGGCTGATGGTGATGAACAATACAAGGAAGAATAGCCTCGCGAGGGTCTGTTCTTGGCCGGGCGATGAACTGCTTGGAGGAGTTTAGTCGCTCCCTCTCTTTCTCTCTCTCTAGATTGCTTGGCCTATAGCTCGCTTCATCCAAGATGCCTCTAGCTCAGGCGTGGCTAGTCCTATTTATAGATCTGAGGCCCCGGGCCTCTTCCCAAATATTGAGCGGAAGGGCGCCAACAATTGGCCATTTTGAAGGGGAACATCCGTACACTTATCCTGACTAAAGTTGGTCCTCGCCTCGCCAAAGGCTCGTGGTGACGCTGCTTGGGCTCCACAATGACTTCCTTCCTGCCGCTGGGCTGGTCTTGGTCTTGTTGCAATCAAAATGGACGCCTTTTGCTTGATGCTCTCGCCGCGCTTGCTCCTTTCCACCAAAGAGGAAAGGAGGACATCAAGGCTGGCCGGGCGCCCGCCTCGGCGCCTTGGTCGTCATGGCTTGCGCTATGGGCACCTCGTGAGGTACCTCGCCTTGATCACTCCGCCTCTCATGAGCCACCTCGATGAGGCCGTGCTCGAGGAAGCTCCCCCTGTCAGCCCCGCCTCTGGCGAGGCTTGGCCCCTCGCGAGGGTCTTGAGCTTGTTTTGATGAAGATGGGCCGTGATGGGCCCCCCCTTTGAGCCACGCCGCAGGCAGGCAAGTCTGGGGACCCCTGTTCCCAGAACACCGACACAATTGACAGAATTGAGCATAGTTATGAGAATATCTAGGCATGATCATGTATATAGGCATCACGCCCGAGACAAGTAGACCGACTCCTGCCTGCATCTACTACTATTACTCCACTCATCGACCGCTATCCAGCATGCATCTAGAGTATTAAGTTAATGAAAACAGAGTACTCCCTCCGTCTAGGTGTGTAAGTCATCTTACCAAAACCAAATAATCCCAAAACACTTAGGCGCGGTGCATTAACTTTTACCTCGTTTCTTGTTTCTTGACATATCAACCAATAAGATATGAGGGGTGTGCATGATTTTAATGACTTGCGACTATCAAACACGACATGCAGTGGTTAGTTCATTGCATGCAATGCTATTAATTAGTAAATAAACATTAAGTTCCCTCGTTTTTTCCTCCTCCTTGTTCACGGTGCACAACCTAAGATGACTTACTCACCTAGACGGAGGGAGTAACGCCTTAAGCAAGATGACATGATGTAGAGGAATAAATTCATGCAATATGATAAATACCCCATCTTGTTATCCCCGATGGCAACAATACAATACGTGCCTTGCTGCCCCTACTGTCACTAGGAAAGGACACCGCAAGATTGAACCCAAAGCTAAGCAGTTCTCCCATTGCAAGAAAAACCAATCTAGTAGGCCAAACCAAACTGATGATTCGAAGAGACTTGCAAAGATAACCAATCATACATAAAAGAATTCAGAGAAGATTCAAATATTGTTCGTAGATAATCTTGATAATAAACCCACAATTCATTGGTCTCAATAAACACACTGCAAAAAGAAGATTACATCGAATAGATCTCCACGAGAGAGGGGGAGAACATTGTATTGAGATCCAAAAAGAGAGAAGAAGCCATCTAGCTACTAACTATGGACCCGAAGGTCTGAGGTAAACTACTCACACTTCATCGGAGAGGCTATGGTGATGATGTAGAAGCCCTCCGTGATCGATTCCCCTTCTGGCGGAGCTCCGGAATAGGCCCCAAGATGGGATCTCATGGATACAGAAAGTTGCGGCGGTGGAATTATGTTTTTGGCTCCGTATCTAATCGTTTGGGGGTACGCAGGTATATATAGGAGGAAGGAGTACGTCGGTGGATCTTCGAGTGGCCCACGAGGCAGGGGGGCGTGCCCTCCACCCTCATGACCGCCTCGTGGCTTTCTTGACGGAGGGTCTAAGTCTCCTGGATCATATCTGATGAGAAAATCACGTTCCCGAAGGTTTCATTCCGCTTGGACTGCTTTGATATTCTCGCTTTTGAAACACTGAAATAGGCAAAAAAAAACAGCAATTCTGGGCTGGGCCTCCGGTTAATAGGTTAGTCCCAAAAGTAATATAAAAGTGGAAAATAAAGCCCAATATAGTCCAAAACAGTAGATAATATAAAGTGGGGGCAAGCAATACCGTGCGCTTTGCGAGATAGGTGCCACATTGAAGTTGCATTTGGTATTTGAAAATCAAACCACCCTTTTGATACATAAATTTGGTCCACATGCAAGTATGTTCGTGTTCTGACCCTCTCCCGCGTCATTTTTCGCCAAATGTATGAACATTAGACAAGTCGGATGACGCAACAGACATGGTTCACTCAAATTAACCGTGTGCCACGCCGATGCACCTGTCACGCACACATCCGCACAGTACATTGGGCTCCATGAGTGCCGGTGTACTAGAGTAGGGGTACCCTAGTATCCCGTACTCGTGCACGGACGGTTGCAGCACCCCGTGTTAAAGTTTTGCCTCGTCACTGCCATCCTCCTCCGTGGCTCCCTTGGAGCCATTCAAGAACAAAGTATTAGATTGAGAAGGCCCCGACAAGAGGAGCTTGTCGGGAAAAACCACCTGTGCACGCAGAAGACAAGGCCCCGCAAGAGGAGCTTGCCGGAAGGCCCGGAGCGACAAGTCTCCGGGCGCGACAGGATCCGCCGCTGCAAGGCGCTGCCGCATGCATGCAGCTTCCTCTCCGCCTCCGCCCAGCTCACCCAATGACGTGTCGCCACGGACCGCTCCATGGGCGCGTGTCGAGCAACAGGCAGCCGCCGGAGAGCAGCGGCGAGCGGCGCTGACAAAGCTCGCCATCGTGGCGGAAGCGGAGGCGCACTGACGGTCTCTCGTTATAATCGCTTTGGGGCGACAACGGCAGGCATTTATAGCTTTTGTCCCTTGCCGCCGAGTTAGGTATTTTTGCAATCGCATAATCGCTCAAGTAGGTGTACCAACTCCTGTTTTTACATTTGTACCCTCGTCTATGTTGCCACCTGTCGGAGACCCCTTGAGCATATAAAAGGAGGCCCGAGTGCAACGTAGAGAGGGGTTGGCCAAGGTTTCGGTTGGCCAGGGTTCGGTTCGCGTCTTTGGCAAGGTTCAGTCCGTTCGACTGGCCATAGACTAGATACACTCACGCTAGGTTTTGTAGCGGGCATTTGCTCCCTAGCAAGAACACAATAGATCAAACATGCAGCAGTAGGAGTTTTATCTCTCCGGAGAGCTCCGAAGCTGGGTAAACCGCCTGTGCATCGCCTCGATCCGCTTTTCAGGCGACCTCCGCCTCCGAACCACAAAGGGACCCGCTTCTGCCGGGCCACATAGGTGTCCGTGGGTACGATCAGCCTCCCGACATCTCTGGGCGCCTGTAGGAAGCGCCGAGGCGTGGTGAATCCGATTCCGGCGCTCACGCTGGCAGCATCATCAACATCTTCCTCAACATGCCACCGAAGAAGAAGGCTTCGACGGCAGCAGAGCCGTCTGCGTCGTACTCCACCCTCACCGCATCAAACGGGTGGTGGTGCAGACGCCGGGCGGAGGAACGGGCGCCGACGAAGCGCCGCGACGCTGCCAAGTCCAAGGACAAGGCACCGCAGACCTCGGCGTCCGTGCATCCCCGCGTCCGTCTCAGAGACCGGGGCCAACAACGCCCTGGCGCTCACAACGCCATACGCTCGCTGGATCGAGACCCTCAAGACCAGCATGCGGCGCCAACATGCTTTGGCGCTAGTGAGATACGGTCGCCCGGACGAACCTTCGCTCCTTCTAACGCAGTTAGAAGTCCGGCGTGTCCCGCCTCGCGCCGCTTCTCCAATGCCGCTTACTACTCCAGCAGGTAGCTCGCGAGAGCTCAATCGCCTCGACTACCTCCAACGGCCGACATTAAGGTCGACGAGTGGAGGGCCACTATCCAGAACCCTCATCGGCTTTGCTAACGACGACGCCCGCCGATACCAATGCCATCGTTGCCGCGGCGAGGCGACAAGGCACGAGCCGGTGGAGACGACACTGTCGGAGGTGCAACCACCGTGCACTCTCCGCCAAGAAGGCCAAGATCGCCGACTCACCGGATCCACCTCGACAGCGACTCCACTGCGTCGTCGGATCCGCGAACTCGCCGCGATCAGCGCCAAGTGCTTCATGAGCGACAACAAGAGAACGCTCGAACTCGTGATCGAAAGCGTCGAAGAGAAGCGCCGACGTCAATCCGACTGCCGCTGGGCCTTCTGTTGACATGCACGCGCCGGAGGGGCCAGGCGACTTGCCGTGCAGCGGTAGGTTGCCCGGCGCTCACTCGTGAGCTGCGGCAAGTCCAAAGGGCCCAGCCGTAAGAACTTCAAACCAGACGCGTGCGGAGAAGTACGATGGCGTGACGCATCCGTCGAGTTCCTCAAAGCATCTACACCATCGCGGTGCAGGCTGCGGGGGACGGACAACAAGATCCTCGCCAACTACTTCCCGCCGTGCTTCAAGCCCAACGCCGATCTTGGCTCATGCACTTGCCGACAGCTCCATATCCTCTGGCAGACATTCGTGCCATCGCTTTGTTGGCGCCTTCACAGTGTGGCCACAAACCTCATGGCCAAGAGAGTGACCTTCACTTGCTCGCCTGTAAGGAAGGAGAGTCCTCACAAGAAGTTCATTCGTAGAGATTCAGCCGTGTGCACTACAACATCCAGACGTCCACCTGCCGTGCGCATTTCATCGTAATGTGCGGAACCGCAGGATGAGGGAGGAGATGGCAATGAGCAAAGTCAAGGACGCCAGTGAGTCAGACGCCTTTGGCCAACAAGTGTGCATCGCTACCGAGGAAGGGAGGAGACTCCTGTGAGAGGATGCGTAAGCAGGATCTCGACAAGGATGACACCGCCGGGCGAAGAAGGGCCGCGGCGAGGCAACAGGAAGAAGAAAAGCAAAGAAGTGCTAGCTGTCGAGCAGTCCAAGCAACGGAGGCAGCGACAAGAACGCCAAGGCTGTTGGGTTCGGCAAGGAGGTTCTGTCACGACGCCAACCACCGGTCGGTGGCGGCCGCCGACAAGCAGGACAGCTCTGGCAAGCAAGATCGCGAAGATCCACCGCACTAAGGGTCACGATCTCCAGCTGCCAGCAGGTCGAGAAGCTTGTCGAGCAGCAGAGAGCTGAGTACGAGCGGCGCGACAAGGAGAAGGCCCAGGAAGGTGCTGGGGGAGCAAGCAAGAAACGTCCCGGCCGGGGAGGACGTCGCAGCAAAGTCAAGCAGTGACAAGGAGATCGACCTCCCCGCGGCCGCGACAAGGATGAAGATGATGATGACGACGAAGATATGGAGGACGACGACGACGACGCAGTAGGAGTTTCAGAAAGCCACGAGGTTCTCTGCGTTGACGGAGGTGCTCGCATACCTCCCACCACCAACTCAAGCAATGGATGCGGAGGTCAATGCAATGAACCATCCATAGAGTCACGCAGCCTCAAGTGGTCCAGCACGCCTATCATTTTTGATATTGAGGACCACCCTGATCGCATAATCGCGGTCGGGTGCTTACCGATGTTGGTCTCTCCAACCATCCGCAACCTCAAGGTCACAAAATGTTAGTTGACGGCGGGCCGGCTTGAATCGATCTCCTCCGCGGTGCTCCGAAGCTTCAAATCCACGACAATGAGCTCGAAGAGACCGGAACCTTCCAAGGAATCAATCCGGGAAGGAGCAAGTCAAGGGGAAGATTACGTCGCCGGTCACATTTGGCAGCTGAACTTCGTGGATCGAGAGGGTTACATTTGATGTTGCCGATTTCCCATTGCCTTACAATGGGATACTTAGCCGTCCGGCACTCGCCAAGTTCATGGCGGCCTCTCACCACGCCTCTACAACCTTCTCAAGATGCCAGGCCCGATAAGCGCCATCTCCGTCCATGGCGACAAGAAGGATGCCCTTATCTCGTGCCGACAAGATCTTCCGGACGCAGCAGCCGCAACAGATTGCCGGACACTTGCCGCTGAAGCTCCCGGGAAGAAGACCAAGTCCAAGTCCCAAGAAGGGCTCGATGCTCACTCCGCAAGCGCACCTCTTCGCAGGTCAAGCGCTACCGTCGAGGACGCACCATCGAGCTCCACCGACAAGTGCAAGAAGATGGTGGCTCCGCCGAAGACCAAGAAGGTGCCCGCTAAGGAGGACGGCGCTGGTGGTACCTTCACCATCAGTGCCTCTCTCGACCCCAAATAGGAAGGCGCTGGCCGCTTTCCTCAAGGGCGAATGTCGACGCGGTTTGCATGGCAACCGTCCCGATATCCCTTGTTCCTGTGAAAGTGATTGAGCACCGCCGCCGCTTGTCCTCATCTTGCGCGCCCGGCCAAGCAAAGAGTCGAAGCAAGCGAGCGCCAAGAATTCATAGTCAAGAGATCAAGAAACCGGAAGCAGCGAGGCCTTGTCGAGGAGTACTCCATCCCACGTGGTTGGCCAATCCTGTAGTCGTGCGCCAAAGCAAATGGGAAATGGAGGCTTTGTATTGACTTCACGGATGTTAATAAAGCTTGTCCCAAAGATCCATTTCCCTTGCCGCCGCATTGACCAGATTGTTGACTCCACGGCGGATGTGATTTGCTTTCGTTTCTTGATGCCTACTCAGATACCATCAGATCTTCATGGCTGAAGAAGATGAGGAGAAGACCGCATTCATCACACCATGTGGCACATATCGTTTACATACGGATGCCTTTCGGTTTGAAGAATGCTGGTTCAACATTTGCAAGGGTAGTCCATGACGGCTTTTGAGCCGCAAATGCACGTAAATGTAGAAGCCTACATGGATGACATAGTGGTCAAGAGCAGGGACAAAGCAACTTTGGTTCAAGATCTGGACGAGACCTTTGCAAATCTGCGCAAGATAAACCTCAAGCTCAACCCCGAGAAGTGCGTGTTTGGAGTCCCTTCCGGCAAGCTTCTCGGGTTCTTCGTGTCTCAGCGAGGGATTGAGGCAAATCCCGACAAGATCAAGGCCATTGAGCAGATTGAAGCACCAAAGCGTGTCAAGGATGTACGAAGACTTGCCGGTTGCGTGGCTGCTCTCAGCAGGTTTATTTCTAGGTCTGCTGAGCGCGCCCTGCCATTTTTCAAGATTTTGAAAAAGGCAGGTCCAATGAAATGGAGTCCCGGCGGAGGCTGCGCTGCAGGACTTAAAGAGATACCTGTCCTCTACTCCCACACTTGTCGCACCTAGGCCACAAGAGAAGTTGCTGCTATATATAGCGGCAACCAATCAAGTGGTTAGCGCTGCGTTAGTGGCGGAGAGGGAGGTAGATGACGAGCCAAGAATCAGCGGCAAGCACATCCAGCGACAAGCGGGGGCTTCGCCGACAAGCTCGGGTCCCGACAAGGACGAGTCCGCGAAGACACAAGAACAGACATGTAAAAGGATGGTGCAGCCTACCATTTTGTCGGGCCTCTCCGCAGGGGCTAGGTCAAGGTACTACGGTGTGCAAAAACTGCTTTTCGGCCTCCTCATGGCCTCGAGAAAGCCGCGCCATTACTTCCAAGCACATGAGATCACAGTTGTCACTCGCTTTCCCTCAAGAGGATACCTGCGAATCCGTGGTTTAGCAGGATTGTCGAGTGGGCACTGGAGCTGTCAAGCTTTGGTCTTAAGTTTGAAAGCACATCAACTATCCAAAGCAGAGCCTTGGCAGAGTTCATAGCAGAATGGACTCCAACGCCAGACGAAGAGATTCCGGAGACGAGCGTTCCCGTCAAAGAAGCAAGCAAAGAGTGGCTGATGTACTTTGATGGTGCTTATCGCACCCACCGGAGAGCACCTCAAGTACGTCGTCCAGATGCACTTTCCCAAGGAGCAAGCGACAAACAATACTGCAGAGTATGAAGGTTTGCTTGCCGGTCTCAGGATCGCCGTGGACCTTGGGATCAAGAAGCTTATTGTCGGGGGTGACTCGCAACTCGTCGTCCGCCAAGTCAACAAAGATTACCTGTGTCCTTTGATTGTAGCGTAAGTTGATGATGTGAGGAAGCTAGAAGTGCACTTTGACGGCCTCGCAAATGGAACATGTTCCAAGAGCTCGTAATGATATTGCCGACGCCTGTCAAAGTGCGCTGCGCTTAAGCTACAGTGGAACTGTGGACTTTCGTGCTCAAGTCGACTCAGCCAACCGTAACACCATCGGGCCGGACAGAGCAAGAAGAGGAAGTTGGCCTCTGGTGACTACTTTCCGACAGAGCTTCCCGAAGCCGTCGTTGCAAAGGTCCCCAAGATCAACACCAACAGTGCTGAGGAGCAGTCTGCTCCGACAGACCCCAGGGTTTGTTTCGTTGAAGCAAACGCTCCCGACAAGTCTTGCTCCGGCAAGCTTGTCGGGGAGCATCTAGCTCCGGCAGAGCCACCGGCTCTTGCCGAAGAAGCTGATGTTCCCCGCAGCAGCAGATGAGCCTTTAGTCCTTGTTGTCGAGCCACAAGCTCCAAAGCATGGGCGCAGCCGGATTGTCCAATTCCTTCAGACAGAGAACTTCCCAAGAGCAGGAAGAAGCGGAAAGAGTAGCCCGGCAATGAAAGTATGTACCAGCTTTGTCGACAGATACTGCATGTAAGAAGACTCAACGGTGTGAAATTGAAGTGTATTCCCGGGGAAGATGGATGTAAGCTGTTGGCGAAGATACATGGAGGCATATGTGGTCACCACATTGGCGCCAAGAAGAGCACTTAAGCAAAGCTTTCCGGCAAGGTTTCTTCGCCGACAGCCCTCCAGATGCAATCGCACAAGTAACCAAGTGTGAAGCGTGCAGTTCCATTCCAAACAGATACACTGCCGGCTCAAGCTCTCCAGACGATCCCTTTATCCTCGCCATTTTCGGTCCTGGGGCTCGACATCTCGGCCCCTTCCCCCAAGCTGTCGGGGGCTTTGAGTACTTGTACGTCGCCATCGACAAGTTCACAAAGTGGCCGGAAGTGGAAGCAGTGAGGAAGGTGACAGCACAATCAGCAGTCAAGTTCTTCAGGTCGATTGTTTGCCGTTTCGGAATCCCTAACAGGATCATCACCGACAAGGGCACACAATTCACGAGTCGCACCTTCATGCAGTACGTCCAAGACCTTGGCGCCAAGGTCTGCTTCGCCGTTGCTCACCCGAGAAGCAACGGTCAAGCGTAGAGGGTGAACGCTGAAGTGCTGCGCGCGGACTCAAGACCGTAACTTTCGACAGCATCGCATAAGTGCGGAAGAAACCGGATCGAGGAGTCAGCCGGTGGTTCTTTGGTCGATCGTAACGACACCAAATCGAGCCACTGGCCAGGCACCCTTTGCTCTAGTCTATGGAGCAGAGGCAGTTCTCCCCATGGAACTCGTATACGGGTCGCCTCGAGTGCTCGCTTATGATGAGTTTGAGCAAGAGCAGCTGCGACGAGATGACGCGCTGCTCCTTGAGGAGGATCGTCTTCAGGCTGCTGTGCGAGCCGCTCGCTACCAGCAGGCCCTGCGTCACTACCATGGCCGCAGGGTTAATGCCAGAAGTCTCGAGGAAGGCGACCTTGTTCTTCGGCGTGTTCAATCCGCCAAGAATTCAAACAAGTTGACGCCGAAGTGGGAAGGCCCTTATCGGGTGAAACGAGTCACTAGGCCTGGCGCTGTCCGCCTTGAGACCGAAGATGGCATTCCGTTGAGCAACTCCTGGAACATTGAGCATCTTCGTAAGTTTTACCCAAAAGGCGCGGTTGTCGGAACCCGTTCCGGCAACCACCTTTTGTACAAGTCTTGCCGCTGTTGCATGTCATCCTTCGTACAAAGCCGGGCGCACCTGCATCAAGAAAGCCCATGTGTTGCGCACAACCCGTCAAGTTCATGCTTTCATCAAGTTATTGCATGTTTTGGCTAACACTTTGTGCAGCAACCACCCCCGGTAAGCAGAATCGAGCCACTGGGCTCTATAACGTTATTTCCTCTTCTTTCTCTTGTCGGAAAGAAAGGGAGGCCCCCCTCGTTCACAAGTTAACCAGGGAGGAGGAGGAGATAATACTATGGACCAGGCACCGCTCGAGGAAGTTTCGCCTCATCGGGAAGCAAGAAATGTAAAAGCTAAGTTGCCAAAGTTTGAGCAATCAATTTTTAAAAATTTCGTTATCTTCCTCGAACGATAGTACTTTGTACGGAAAACTGTCGCAGAGGAACCGAACCGTGGATCGGTCGCGCCTTACTTTGTTTCGAGTCCGCTCAACAACTTAAGTGAGCTGCGGCTAGTCCGCGACAAGGTTGCTTGTCGGTAGCGACCCCGCCAAATAGGCTGCTGAAGTTCCGACTCGGCGCCATGGCAAGGGTGCTCGCACCGACAAGTTTCCCTAAATGCGCAGGGCGTAAACGCATAAAGGAAGAAATCAAGTAGAGGAAATAACATTGCATCGATCGATTCACCTAAGATAGAGTATATTACAAAATAACTTGTCGCTGATCTAACAAAGTTTACTAAACATGATCAGCAGCGACAAGGGAAAGATAAGGTTGGCGGCCTAGTCCACGCGGTCGCCCTCAATCCTCTTAATCTTGTTCACCTTGTCCACAATGGGTGCGACAAGGGCTTTGAGCTCCTCCACATTGGCTTCGGCCGGCAAGGATCTGAGGACGCCATTAAGGTTGAGGCCCGGGTTGCGGAAGGCCACCTTCATCAACACCTTCTCGAGGGCCCCCGCGCAGATCCAGGCGTGATTCCTCGGCCACCGCTTCGGGACCTCTTCCCGAGTCGCCGGAGACCCGCCACCACGCCTTTGAAGAATAGGCTGAGCTTGACGCTGGGTTGGAGATGCTCGTCGGAGGAGTACGCGAGGTCCCCATCTCCAGCCTTCATCATTTCGTTGTGGATGTCCGCGGCAGTGTCCACAAGGCCTTCGGTCCAAAGGCTCCACGCTCTCCTCGAGTGTTCTGACGGAGACGGCATTCGCCAAAGAGCTCCTCCTTGGCCGTGATCGCCTCTAACAAGCCCGCCTCCCGCTCTCGGCACCATCCAACGTCTGCGTCGAGTGGTCGGCCAGCTCAGATCTGCCTTGAGTCCTTGGCGGTGTCGAGCTCCTTGGCCTGTCAGTGAGACGGGCTGCAGCTTCGCCCAGCGTGGCGCCCTTCTCGTGCTCACGCTTGAGCACGGCAAGCTCTTCGCCGCTCTTCGTGAGGGTGGCCTCCACTGTGCCACCCTCGCCTTTCAGCTCTTCCTTGGCGGCCTCGGCGGCTGCGGCAGCGCCCTTCGCCTCTGAGCGCCCGCCAAGCGACTCCTCACGCGGCAAGGTCCTCCTCGTGGCTGTCCAAGTTGACCTTTCGCTGCGCCAACTCGCTTTCCTGCGCGGCGAGCTTCTTGGCAGCCAGCCGCTGCTCCTCATCAGCTGCGGCCTTCTCAAGGATGAAGGCCGTGCGCTCTTCCGCGAGCTGCGCCCGCGCGTCTGCCACGTCGTGGAGCGCTTCTTTGTTGGTGCTTCGGAGCTCCTCGGCGCGCTTCTCTATGTCCGCTCCCGCCCTCACGACAAGGACTTCCCGGGTCTCCAACTTGGCCTGACGGGAGCGATAGAGGGACAATGCCTTCTTCAAGCCGCTCCTCCTCGGACTCGCCATGCTGCTGCTTGGCGCGTCCACCAGCGTCAACCCAATGGACGCGAGTAGCTTCGCCGTCGAAGGTCTCGCCCTCGGGGCGCCACAGAGCTCGGCTCCCGTGGGAGCTTAATGAAGACGCCGCCGCCTTGGTAGGCACCGGGCCTGGGGCTCCTCGAACTGGCGCCACGGCGGCAGCGGGGGAGTCGGCTGTCGGTGTAGCGCTCGCTGCTCCTGCGGCCTCAGGGCCGTCAGTACGACCGTCCGACCCCTCGCCAGCCTCTGCATCGGCAGCCTCGGTGGCCTCCTCGCCAACAGGCTCATCGACGACGGCCTCTTCTTCCACGACGATGACCTCTTCTTCCTCGACGGCGGCCTCGTCGGTGTTGCCGCGCGTCTCCTCGCCGGGCGGCCTCGACCTCCATCGGGTCTGCGTCCCGGAGCGAAGAAGAAGGGCAGTCAGCAGATATCCAAAAAGAGAAACAAAAGAAAGAAAGCCCAAGGGAGATTTTTGCGTAAGGGAGTTACCTGCAACGGGATCCGCAGCCATGGCCTCGACCACCGGAGGGTCGCCGGGCGCCGTCCCCTTGCCGGGTAGCCTCCCTTGCCGAGTGGCCTCCCTTGCCGGGGTGGCCTCCCTTGTCGGAGGGAGCTCCCTTACCGGGGAATCCTCCCTCGGCGGCGTAGCGGCAGCGGGCAGGATCTCGGAGGCGGCTTCCGAGCCCTCCTGATGAGATTGCTCTGCTCCTGCACAAGCACACGGTCAGATATCGACGAAGAAGGGACGCCCCCGCACGCCTAACAGCAAGAAGAAAACTGCACACTTACTCTGGGGGCCGTCTTTGAGGGCTGCTCTGGGAAGGGTTGCGGGTCCGGCAAAGGCGGCCTCGGACGCGTCCCCGTCGCCACGGAGAATCGTCCTCAACGACGACCGTCGGGATCTTGGCCCTCTTCGCCGCTCTCTGGGACAGCGTCCTGAGAAGGAAAGAGTCCAGAACGAAGCAAATCAGATTCAAGATGAAGCAATAAAAATTAAAGACGTGCAAGCGCAATCTCGAGAAGCTTACTCTTCGCCTTCCTCCTCGGAGCTGAGCGCGGAGAAGTCAAACTCCGGCCCGCCTCCGGTGCAATGAGGCGGGGGAGTGGGCTCTCTTGGCCGCTTGGCGGAGGCGTCGGCGGCGGCCCGAGAAGATTCCGCCCCGGTTGTCGCTGCAGTTTGGGGCACTCCCGCGGCAACCTCGCTTGCCGCGGTGGAGCGCGTCAAGCAGTCTTTTGCGGTAATGAGCCGACACATGTCGCCCGGCTCGTCCCCAGCCCTGGAGACGCCTCCTCGCCCGGGCCGGGCTCCGCTGGTGGCAAGTCGCTTGGTGGCGGGAAGAAGCGCCCGGCGGGTCCACTCGTCCCGGCCTCGAGCTCAACAGGCTCGTCCTCGCCGGCGACCTCCCCTCGCTCAGCGGCGCTTGCCGCCTTCGCCGCGTCCGCCTCCTCCACGGTGAACCCGAAGGCTCCAGCGGCAGCGGCTGCTGCCGCCTCCTCCGCTCTGGTGGCGATCCACGCCATCTCCTGCGCGGTAGTGTCTCGGGTGAGCCTCTTCTGCTCGTCGGGGCGGATCGGCACCTCTTGCAAGTTGTCGAAGAATTGCTGCACGACCTCGTCGGGAGGCTCCCTGCCAGTCGGGATGATCCCATGGGAGTCGCCGCAGTGGCATCATGGCGCGGATGCGGTCGAGCACCGAAGTTGTTGCAGTGGGGCGACCCCTCGCGGCAACCTGAACCACTGCAGGTGTTCGGGTCGTTCTTGAACAGCTCGAGCAGCACCGAATCCAGCTCCATGACGGTGAAGTTCCAATTCAGGCCGGCGCAACCTCATGATGTCCGCGTTTGGAACTCCCAAGCAGGCCTCCTCCTTTCCTGCAAGGGAGCGATGCGGCGGCGAATGAAGTCTGCGCCAACTGCGCCAATAGTTAATCCGGCAAGCCTGAGGCGCAGAATCCGGGTCACGGCTATCTTCAGCCTCGCATCCTCCGGCGCCAAGTTACTCCAATCCTTGCCGCGCGCAATTGGGGTTTGGCGCACGGCGGTGAAGGGTTGTGGGTCCTCCTCTACGACCCAGCACCAGTTGGCTCTCCACTCCTCCCACTTGTTCCGAACTCCCCTCTAGGTAGGCCTCTTTCTTGCCGATCCTAGAGACCTGTGCTATCCCTCCGCAAGGGCCTCTCCTCTCTCGACGCTGGGGACAAAGAAATGGCGGAAGAGTGCCACGTTCGGGTGGACCCGACAAAGTTTTCGCACAAATGTGCGAAAACGCCATGGTCAAGATGGCGTTGGGGTGAAATCAAGGAGGTGGAGGCCGAAGGTGTTCATTATGTCGCAAAAGAACTCGGAATACGGCGGGCAAAGGCCGCAAAAGAAGAAAAGGGCGAAGAAAGGGTACCTGTTGGGGCGGATCAGCGGCGGAGGCGGGAGCACCCTCGTCGCGCGGATGCGCCCGAGTCTCCGTCGACCGAAAAGATAGTAGACGCGTCCGCAGCTCCGTGCGCCCGAGCTACGAGGGAAGACGGCTCGCTCCTTGCGCAGCGCCGCGAGCTGCGCCTCGGCCGACTTGACGCCCTTCTCCTTATCGGCCTTCGGGGCCATTGCGGGGAGGAGGTCGACGGCGGTGAATGTGCTTGTGGCGAGAGGGGGCGAGGTGTTGCTCTCTTCGCACCGGAGAAGACGAGGGGAGCGGCGGTGGTTTCTTGACAAGACGGCAATGGCAGGAGTGGTCGGCCCGCCTCTGTTTCCTCCGCTTATAAAGGGGAGGAGGGAGCGGACGTTCGCTTATATTAATAAAGAACCCCCCACGCCGCGCCCACGATCTCTCGCCGCGACGCCACGTCCGGTGCGTGCCGTTAGTGGGGATCGTGGTGGGTCCGGGCGGGTTGCGGCGTGGTCGAGGCCAGCGTGTCCGTGCAGTTCTGGGCCTGGCCCGACAAGCGCTTCGGCACAGCGTGCGGCCCAGGCCCGGGGCTCTGTCGGTGTACTAGAGTAGGGGTACCCTAGTATCCCGTGCTCGACGCAGACGGTTCTGCAGCACCCCGCGGCAAAGTTTTGCCTCGTCACCGCCATCCTCCTCCGTGGCTCCCTTGGAGCCATTCAAGAACAAAGTATTAGATTGAGAAGGCCCCGACAAGAGGAGCTTGTCGGGAAAACCACTCCAGACACGCAGAAGACAAGGCCCCGGCAAGAGGAGCTTGCCGGGAAGGCCCGGAGCGCGACAAGTCTCCGGGCGCGACAAGGATCCGCCGCGGCAAAGGCGCTTGTCGCGCATGCAGCTCCTCTCCGTCTCCGCTCCAGCTCACCCAGCGGCGTGTCGCCACGGGACCTTTCCATGGGCGTGTCGAGCAGGCAGTGCAGCCAGCGGAGAGCAGCGATGAGCGGCGTGACAGGCTTCGCCATCGTGGCGAGCGGAGGCGCACCTGACGGTCTCTGTTACACTGTTTGGGCGACAACGACAGGCATTTATTGCTTTTGTCCCTTGCCGTCAGAGTTAGGTATTTTGCACTGTACACTGTTCAAGTAGGTGTACCAACTCCTGTTTTTACATTTGTACCCTCGTCTATGTTGCCACCTGTCGGAGACCCCTTGAGCATATAAAAGGAGGCCCGAGTGCAACATAGAGAGGGGTTGGCCAAGGTTTCAGTTGGCCAGGGTTCGGTTCGCGTCTTTGGCAAGGTTCAGTTCGTTCGACTGGCCATATACTAGATACACTCACGCTAGGTTTTGTAGCGGGCATTTGCTCCCTAGCAAGAACACAATAGATCAAACAGGCAGCAGTAGGAGTTTTATCTCTCCGGAGAGCTCCGAAGCTGGGTAAACCGCCCGTGTGCATCGCCTCGATCCGCTCTTCGTGCGACCTCCGCCCCCCTCCGAACCACAAAGGGACCCGCTCTGCCGGGCCCCATAGGTGTCCGTGGGTACGATCAGCCTCCCCGACAATGAGGCTCCCCCGCTCAAAAATATCTTCCCGCCTCGAGGGTTTTTCCTTTTCATAATACATGGTTGTTATCTCCGGACCGTGTGCGATGTTTCTTGTTCCCAATCCCGCCTGCATCCCTAGAAAATATCTGCCCGCCTCGAGGGTTTTTCTGTTGCATAACACACGGTTGTTATCTCCGGACCGTGTGCGATGCACTATCATCAAAATTTTCAATAGCCCGGCATTTCACTCCCGCCTTTGACTCCCGCGTAGTAAAATTTCAGTACCCGCATCATTTCCTGAAACACCCCACACTCCCCCTCCACACACACACATACACCAAAACCTCCTCGGGCGTGCGCGCGCGCGCACACACACACATACACACACACACACACACACACACCCTCCCTCGCTCGAAACCCTAGCAAAGTTCCCGTCATCGCCGCCGCCACTGCCGCCGCCGCTGCAAGGCCTCCATTGTCAACATCTGCCAGTTTGCCCGCACAACTTACCCACCGATCTCCATACCCAGGCCACCCTGAGTTTCTTAGATGACGCCTGCCAAACGCCCCCTTTCCCACAGATCCCCATCCCCATCTCCATCCCCCACTCCAGAGCATCGCAGCCTAAGACCGGCTACGCTTCCCGTGGAGCTCGAGGAGCGACTGTCCCAAAAGAGGTGTATAGTTGTCTCTTCGCCCGACGTCGCCGAGGAAGCTGACGACCATTACTAGCGGCAGGCACTCAAGCAGCGGGCTAAAGTATGCGGGCATGTCTCGTCCGCCGGCTATGACATCGAGGTCATTGACAGCGACGCCCTGAGGCAGGCTGTGTCACAGGTTAAGTGGCCCACCCCAACCCCTCGGGTTCAACCGCCGTCGATCTCATCCATGGCCCCGCCGCTGATCTCCTCTGGCTCGCTGTCAACAATTTGCCATTCTACATCGCCATCGAGCCCCTTTTGTCAATTCTGAAGGACACGTTCTGCGACGCTGGCTTGGGATCCACAACTTCCAAGTCAGGCCTCATCGACAGCGACCACAAGGAGGGCACCCTCTCTAGCTCTTCCAAGGGGAAAGAGCCCATCTGCTCTTCCAAGGGGAAAGCGCCCGTCTGCGACATCAGGGAGGGCACCCTACAGTCATGCTCTTCCAAGGTGAAGGAGCCCATCTGCGACAACATGGAGCGCATCCAGGGTCCGTACTCTTCTCACAGGAACGAGCCCATCTGTGACAAGTGAGGAAACCCATGAATTGTTTTTCCGTGCCTCTTCACAGGGGGAAACCCATGATTTGTTTTGTCGAGTCCCTTTTGTAGTGTAGTGAGAATATGTCCAGTTTTAATTGCTATATTTGGTTGTTTGCAGTATGCCTTGTTTATTTCAGTTGTTCACAATGTTATGCTCTATATGTGCAATTATTTACTGTGCAGTACATTTCATCAATCCAGTTTTAAACATACCGATAGGAATGCATATATTTGCTTGATGTTAAGCCTGTTATACCTAGCATATGCCTCTTTTAATGTTTTTTGATTGTTCGGTTGTTTGTAGTTAGCATATGTTCAGTTTCAAATGCTATCTTTGGTTGTTTATAGTTAGCATATGTTCAGTTTCAAATGCTATCTTTGGTTGTTTGTAGTATGCCTTGTTTATTCCGGTTATTCATAACGTGATGTTCTATATGTACAAGTATGAACTGTGCAGTTCAATTTCATCAGTACCAGTTTCGACAATACCACTATGAATGACTACATTTGGTTGTTGCATCTTGTAGTTAACACGCCTTTCCATTTTTATTTAACCATAACCAGTGTACTTAGGCGGCACAATACCAGTTTGAATGACCATGTTTGCTTGTTGTTAAATGTTTGGCCTGTTGTAGTTAGCACACCTTTCCACTTGTTTTGCTTTACTAGCGTGCTTAAACCTGCACACTGAAGCTATCTTTCGGAGATTATTTTGTCTGCCATGTGTAATGTTGGTTGATGTTTAGCCTGTTTTGCTTAACATGCTTCTTGATGTACCTACACACGACAATTTTGGGAATGACTGATGTTTTCCATCGAGGTTAGTTTCATCTCATGGCTTATATCTGCTCACTGTTCAGGATATCGGTAGCTGGTACCATATAGGCCGTCGGCTGATAAGGGACTAATCGGTGAATTGGACTTTTAACTTAATATATCTGCAACCCATTTTTCCTTAGGTTAACTAGGGCCATATGTAATATATCTTAGGCTACATAGCAACATGCACTGTACTTAATGTCTAAATATGCAATCCTAGGCTACATAGCAATAAGGAAGAGTGTTACATTAATGTTCTAATGATGTCTAGATATACGTAGAAGAGCAGCAGCAGCAGCAGCAGCAGCAACAGCAACAACACAACCCTGTTTGGATACTCAACTTAGCTAGAGGTTAGAGTTAGTTTCTAGATCATTACTAACCCTGAACTAACTCCATCCAAAGAGTTGTTTGGATGGAAGGGTTAGATTAACAATAAATGCACTAGGAGAACTAGCTCCAATTAGCACCTCTTGGGTTGGATACTAGTTTTTTTGGGTGGGTTATAGATGCAACTAGCTCAAACTAGCCCTCTTGTTTAGATATACTTTAGGGCTATTTGAGCCCGAACTAGCTCAAACTAACTGTAACTCGTGGATACAGCAGTAGATAATTTGTGAGAATGAACTAAACTCCTTTCGGCCCATAATGTAAGATGTTAATTCATATAATATGTGAGTATATTGGATGTTATAAGATACTCCCTCCGTTCCTAAATATTTGTCTTTTTAGAGATATCAAATGGACTACCACATACAGATGTATATAGACATATTATAAAAGAGTGTTGTACTACATCATTGTGCAATTGCTATTTAGCTTTTAATATTAACTTGGTGCTTTTTAGGTACATATGTCATTGGTAAAGATCCGCGTTTCGACCCTTTCTGTGTATGGGGCAATGAGATATCGATGAACCAGCATCAAGTGAGGAAGCTGATAAAGATTGTTAGCAAAATGGGTCCAAAGATGACAATTAAACTATTTGTTTACACTTTATCCAAGACAACATCGAACTGCAGGATGGTAAGTAAGAACTCTGCAGCCTTCTTTTTACTGCCCATGATGAGTTGTGTTAGATGACAATGTCAGAATCTTTTTCCTTTGCAGTGGTTGACAAAGTAGTTTACTCAAGATTACCTCTCAAACTAAATGATTGGTGGGCATGCAAAGGTCAAAGTATTTCTACCAGAACACGATGATTATCTAGATGTTCTCATGAAGATCGTGAAGGATGGGCGGCCGGCCATCACAAGGGGTTGGACTAGAGTCGTGCGTGCCTTCTGCATGGAGGAGGGCACAATATGCGCATTCCGCTTCACCTTGTTCAGCAACCAGAATATATTTCGCCTCTTTCTTTACCGTCTTTAATAGTACAAGTATACAACTATGGTTCATCATTCTTTATTTGGTTCTTATGTAATTCTTCAACATATGTACCTATGAATCGAATAATGCATTGGTTGTTTGAACCTGATGGATATGAATAAAGCTGTAGCATACACTAAAAGTCAAATCCAAATCCGGTACAATTTGGAAAAGCAACAATTAAATTACGCTCTCCAGGTTGTTACGGCACACAAATTGGTAAAACACAAACGTTTGTGGTATGCACCATAATCGGAGAAGGTTCACAGAGAGGAAACGTGCGCAAGCATGCACACAGTTGCCGTTTGCAAAGCGTGTGCGATGTCACACAATAAAACAAATGGTGCAGGCAAACTAAATGTTTGTGTTAGTTGCCTTATCGTACACGATTCGCAACCATGAACTGTTTCTAATGAAGTATGCATCGTAAACATTGCACCACAGAATAGCGTGTGCGATAGTTGTCATTACGACGGTGTTACGATGGTCCGACGTTTTGTAATCCTGTCCGACACTCGTACGATGATTAGCTAATCTTCTTAACGGTGAACCATTTGTGATGGGCCGCACATCATACACGTTCTATAATAGTGAACCATTTGTGATGGGTCGCGCATCGTAAACGTAGCACCACAGAATACCGACTGCGATGGCAATGCAAGCAGAAACGAGTAGGAGTACTGTAGGGGCCCTATCCCCGACGGTTTCTGGGTCGTGTGGGAAGGACCCCCTATCGCCCACACTCACTTGGCGACGGTTCCAAATGCCGTCGCGGAAAGGGGTTTTAAACCGTTTATTTAGGACCGACGCGCAGGGTGCAGTATTAAACAGAAGAGTTTTAGATGTGGCAAGGCAAGTAGCTGAGACAAGACGAGTGAAGGTGGTCGTATTTGAAGAACATATCGATAAATGAGAGGAAGCAAAAACATTAATAATGCCCCTAGAGGATTTGTCTGCATCTTTCTAGGAGCCTAGGCCTAGGTGTTTTTGGAGGAAACTGTTTTATTTCTGTGAGTGAAGAGAGCAAAGTTTGGTTTCCTGCAGGAAATAAGCAAGCAACTTGATGGCGATGAGCTCGGAAAGAACATACTTCCACTTTTTGGGCAAGCCTAAATCTTGAATGTTCCAACAACAAAAGGATAGACTAACATAGTTCATAGTGCAAACCAGGTAACACAGTACAAAGAGGATAACAAGGCAGATAAGATGCAGCTAATCGATGGGAGTGCTAAAAACTAAATGAAGGGGCACACTTAACCTATTGATGCATGACACATGCGCCTAAAACCAAACGCAGTTGGCACAAAAGAGCACTCTGGGAATGTAAAGGAGGCCGTGCAATGGGAATACATGGAAACAAAGGGTAAGGCTTGAGCAGATTAAGTTAAATGACAAGCCCATGACAAGGGGGCGCGATCACCGTGCACGTGTGGCAGATCACCGGGTAGGCGAGGTCACCTCCTCATGGCCAGCCATCTCGGTTATGCCGTAATCGTAGGCATCACAGAGAGTGAAGATCTTGGCGAGCGTATCTTCATCGTGAATGGGCGCCTCCAAAGTGCTGGTGAGCCCTAATACGTCGAGGGCGGAGACAAGAGCATCAAATGCGAGGGTGAGGTCAAAGCTACATGCCTTGATGCTCATGGCCTTGTGGGTCATGGACATGTAATTTGGCCCTTCAAGCATGGCCAAGCGACCTTGCGGCATAGACATTGCTTGGAGTCATTGATGTGTTTGTTGAGGCCAAATTGCTTGTGGATGGCCGCTTTGTGCGGGTAGGAGGATGATAGGTACACCTGTTGGGGAACGCAGTAATTTCAAAAAAATTCCTACACACACGCAAGATCCATCTAGGTGATGCATAGCAACGAGAGGGGAAAGTGTTGCCCACGCACCCTCGTAGACCGAAAGCGGAAGCGTTATGACAACGCGGTTGATGTAGTCGTACGTCTTCACGATCCTAGTACCGAAAGTACGGCACCTCCGCGATCTGCACACGTTCAGCTCGGTGACGTCCCACAAACTCTAGATCCAGCTGAGTATCGAGGGAGAGCTTCGTCAGCACGACGGCGTGATGACGGTGATGATGAAGTTACCGACGCAGGCTTCGACTAAGCACTACAACGATATGACTGAGGTGGAAATCTATGGAGGGGGGCACCGCACACGGCTAAACAATCAACTTGTGTCTTCTAGGGTGCCCCCCTCCCCAAGTATATAAAGAAGGGAGGGGAGGCCGGCCGGCTCTCCTTGGTGCGCCCCCAAGAGGGGAATCCTACTAGGACTCCAAGTCCTAGTAGGTTTCCACCAAAATGGAGAGAGGGGGAAGGAAGGAGAGGGAGAGGGGGGAAAGGGAAAAGGGCCCCCCCTTCCTTGTCATATTCGGACTCAAGGGGGAGGGGGTGTGCGACCTGCCCTGGCCGCCCCTCTCTATCCACTAAGGCCCATCGAGGCCCATTAGTTCCCCCAGGGGTTCCGACAACCCTCTGGCACTCCGATTTTATCCGAAACCTCCCGGAACCCTTCCGGTGTCCGAACATAGTCGTCCAATATATCAATCTTTATGTCTCGACCATTTCGAGACTCCTCGTCATGTCTGTGATCACATCTGTGACTCCAAACTACCTTTGGTACATCATGATACGTCCATTTTGCATCATGCTTTTATATCAATATTTATTCCATTATGGGCTGTTACTACACATTATGTCACAATACTTATGTCTTTTCTCTCTTATTTTATAAGGTTTACATGAAGAGGGAGAATGCCGACGGCTGGAATTCTGGGCTGGAAAAGGAGCAAATATTACAGACCTATTTTGCACAACTCCAAAAGTCCTGAAACTTCACGGAGGCACGTTTTGGAATATATAAAAATACTGGCGAAAGAATTAACCAGAGGGGGCCCACACCCTGGCCACAAGGGTGGGGGTGCGCCCTACCCTCCTGGGCGCGCCCCCTGTCTCATGGGCCCCCTGGCAGGCCTCTAGTGCCCATCTTCTGCTATATGAATTCGACCGAGAAAAAATCATAAAGAAGCTTTCGGGACAAATCACCGCCGCCACGAATCGGAATCTGGCGAAACCAATCTAGGGCTCTGACGGAGCTGTTCTGCCGGGGAAACATCCCTCCGGGAGGGGAAAACATCACCATCGTCGTCACCAACGATCATCTCATCGGGAGGGGGTCAATCTCCATCAACATCTTCATCAGCACCATCTCCTCAAAAACCCTAGTTCATCTCTTGTATCCAATCTTTGTCCCAAAACCTCAGATTGGTACCTGGGGGTTGCTAGTAGTGTTGATTACTCCTTGTAGTTGATGCTAGTGGGTTTATTTGGTGGAAGATCATATGTTCAGATCCTTTATGCATATTAATACCCCTCTGATTATGAACATGAATATGATTTGTGAGTAGTTACGTTTGTTCCTGAGGACATGGGAGAAGTCTTGCTATAAGTAGTCATGTGAATTTGGTATTTGTTCGATATTTTGATGAGATGTATGTTGTATTTCCTCTAGTGGTGTTATGTGAACGTCGACTACATGACACTTCACCATTTTTTGGGCCTAGAGGAAGGCATTGGGAAGTAATAAGTAGATGATGGGTTGCTAGAGTGATAGAAGCTTAAACCCTAGTTTATGTGTTGCTTCGTAAGTGTTGATTTGGATCCATATGTTTCATGCTATGGTTAGGTTTACCTTAATACTTCTTTTGTAGTTGCGGATGCTTGCAATAGGGGTTAATCATAAGTGGGATGCTTGTCCAAGGAAGGGCAGTACCCAAGCATCGGTCCACCCACATATCAAATTATCAAAGTAACAAACGCGAATCATATGAGTGTGATGAAAACTAGCTTGACGATAATTCCCATGTGTCCTTGGGAGCGTTTATATAAAGAGTTCGTCCAGGCTTGTCATTTGCTATAAAAAGGATTGGGCCATCTTGCTGCACCTTTTTTACTTTTATTACTTGTTACCCGTTACAAATTTCCTTATCACAAAACTATCTGTTACCGATAATTTCAGTGCTTGCAGAGAATACCTTACGGAAAACCGCTTGTCATGTCCTTCTGCTCCTCGTTGGGTTCGACACTCTTACTTATCGAAAGGACTACGATATATCCCCTATACTTGTGGGTCATCACATCAAAACACATAAACTCATAATATCGATCATCACCGTACGTAAAACGTGCGGACCCTACGTATTCGAGAACTATGTAGACATGACCGATACTCGTCTCCGTTCAATAACCAATAGCGGAACCTGGATGCTCATATTGGTTCCTACATATTCTATGAAGATCTTTATCGGTCAAAGCGCATAACAACAGACGTTGTTCCCTTTGTCATCGATATGGTACTTGCCCGAGATTCGATCGTCGGTATCTCAATACCTAGTTCAATCTCGTTACCGGCAAGTCTCCTTACTCGTTCTGTAATGCATCATCCCGCAAATAACTCATTAGTCACATTGCTTTCAAGGCTTACAGTGATGTGCATTACCGAGAGGTCCCAGAGATACCTCTCCGATACTTGGAGTGACAAATCCTAATCTCGATCTATGCCAACTCAACAAACACCATCGGAGACACCAGAGAGCATCTTTATAATCACCCAGATTCACGTTGTGACGTTTGATAGCACACTAAGTGTTCCTCCGGTATTCGGGAGTTGCATAATCTCATAGTCATAGGAACATGTATAAGTCATGAAGAAAGCAATATCAACAAACTTATTGAAGTTGAACCTATTAAATATAATCCTCCCATTGAAGTAAAAGTAGTTGAACCTATTAAAGTTGAAGAAAAGACTATCACCTATAATGTTGATCCTATTGTTCCTACCGCTTATATTGAGAAACCACCTTTCCCTGTTAGAATAAAGGATCATGCTAAAGCTTCAACTGTGGTTCGTAAGAGTAATACTAGAACACCTACACCTCCTGAGCAAATTAAAGTTGAACCTAGTATTGCTATGGTCAAAAATCTCTTAGCCGATAATATTGATGGGCATGTTATTTATTTCTGTAATGAAGCTGCTAGAATTGCTAGACTCGATACTAAGGTAAACATAGACATGTTGTTGGCATGTCTGTTATTTCTGTTAAAATAGGAGATCATTGTTATCATGGCTTATGTGATATGGGTGCTAGTGCAAGTGTAATACCTCATTCCTTATACAAAGAAATTATGCATGATATTGCACCTGCTAAGATAGAAGAAATTGATGTTACAATTAAGCTTGCAATAGAGATACTATTTCACCAGTTGGGATTGTTAGAGATGTTGAAGTCTTGTGTGGGAAAGTTAAATATCCTACTGATTTTGTTGTTCTTGGTTCCCCACAAGATGACTTTTGTCCCATTATATTTGGTAGACCCTTCTTGAATACTGTTAATGGTAAGATAGATTGCGAAAAGGATATTGTTACTGTTGGATTAGGGGATATGTTTCATGATTTTAACTTTGCTAAATTTCATAGACAACCCCATGATAAAGAATTGCCTAGTAAAGATGAAATTATTGGTCTTACTTCTATTGTTGTACCTCCTAATGATCCTTTAGAGCAATATTTGTTAGACCATGAAAATGATATGTTTATGAATGAAAGAAGGGAAATAGATGAAGTATTCTTTAAACAGGGACCCATTTTGAAACACAACTTGCCTGTTGAAATTCTAGGGGATCCTCCTCCACCCAAGGGTGATCCCGTGTTTGAACTTAAACCATTACCTGATACTCTTAAATATGCTTATCTTGATGAAAAGAAGATATATCCTATTATTATTAGTGCTAATCTTTCAGAGCGGGAAGAAGAGAAATTATTGAAAACTCTGAAGAAGCATCGTGCTGCTATTGGATATACTCTTGATGATCTTAAGGGCATTAGTCCCACTCTATGCCAACACAAAATAAAATTGGAGAAAGACGCTAAACCGGTTGTTGATCACCAACGATGGTTAAATCCTAAGATGAAAAAAGTGGTAAGGAAGGAAATACTAAAGCTTCTGGAGGCAGGTATAATTTATCCCGTTGCTGATAGTCAGTGGGTAAGTCATGTCCATTGTGTCCCTAAGAAGGGAGGTATTACTGTTGTTCCTAATGATAAAGATGAATTGATCCCACAAAGAATTGTTACAGGTTATAGAATGGTAATTGATTTCCGAAAATTGAATAAAGCTACTAAAAAGGATCATTACCATTTACCTTTTATTGATCAAATGCTAGAAAGATTATCCAAACATACACATTTTTGCTTTCTAGATGGTTGTTCTGGTTTCTCTCAAATACTTGTGTCAAAAGAGGATCAAGAAAAGACCACTTTTACTTGCCCTTTCAGTACCTTTGCTTATAGGCATATGCCTTTTGGTTTATGCAATGCACCTACTACCTTTCAAAGATGTATGACTGCTATATTCTCTAACTTTTGTGAAAAGATTGTTGAGGTTTTCATGGATGATTTCTCCGTTTATGGAACTTCTTTTGATGATTGCTTAAGCAATCTTAACCGAGTTTTGCAGAGATGTGAAGAAACTAATCTTGTCTTGAATTGGGAGAAGTGCCACTTTATGGTCAATGAAGGTATTGTCTTGGGGCATAAAATTTCTGAAAGAGGTATTGAAGTTGATAAAGCTAAAGTTGATGATATTGAAAAGATGTCGTGTCCTAAGGATATTAAAGGTATAAGAAGTTTCCTTGGTCATGGCGGTTTTTATTGGAGGTTCATTAAGGACTTCTCAAAAAATTCTAGGCCTTTGACTAATATCTTACAAAAATATGTTCCTTTTGTCTTTGATGATGATTGTGTAGAAGCATTTGAAATACTTAAGAAAGCCTTGATTTCTACACCTATTGTTCAACCACCTGATTGGAGTTTACCCTTTGAAATTATGTGTGATGCTAGTGATTATGCTGTAGGTGCTGTTTTAGGACAAAGAGTTGATAAGAAATTAAATGTTATCCAATATGCTAGTAAAACTCTAGACAGTTCCCAGAGAAATTATGCTACTATTGAAAATGAATTTTTAGCAGTTGTATTTGCTTGTGATAAGTTCAGACCTTATATTGTTGATTCTAAAGTAACTGTTCACACTGATCATGCTGCAATTAAATATCTTCTAGAAAAGAAAGATGCTAAACCTAGACTTATTAGATGGGTTCTCTTGCTACAAGAATTTGATTTGCAAATTATAGATAGAAAGGGAGGTGAGAACCCCGTTGCAGACAACTTGTCTAGGTTAGAGAATGTTCTTGATGACCCACTACCTATTGATGATAGCTTTCCTGATGAACAATTAGCTGTCATAAATGCTTCTCGCACTGCTCCTTGGTATGCTGATTAGGCTTAATACATTGTTGCTAAATTTATACAACCTAGTTTCACATACCAGCAAAACAAAAAGTTTTTCTATTATTTAAGACATTACTTCTGGAATGACCCACACCTTTATAAAGAAGGAGTAGATGGTGTTATTAGACATTGTGTACCTGAGCATGAACAGGAACAGATTCTATGCAAGTGTCACTCTGAGGCTTATGGAGGACACCATGCTGGAGATAGAACTGTGCATAAGGTATTGCAATCCGGTTTTTATTGGCCTACTCTTTTCAAAGATGCCTGTAAGTTTGTCTTGTATTGTGATGAATGTCAAAGAGTTGGTAATATTAGTAGACGTCAAGAAATGCTTATGAACTATTCACTTGTTATTGAACCATTTTATGTTTGGGGCTTTGATTATATGGGACCGTTTCCTTCCTCTAATGGGTATACGCATATTTTAGTTGCTGTTGATTATGTTACTAAGTGGGTAGAAGCTATTCCAACTAGTAGTGCTGATCATAACACCTCTATTAAGATTCTTAAAGAAGTTATTTTTTCCAAGGTTTGGAGTCCCTAGATATTTAATGACTGATGGTGGTTCACATTTTATTCATGGTGCCTTTCATAAAATGCTTGCTAAGTATGATGTTAATCATAGAATTGCATCTCCATATCATCCAAATCTAGTGGTCAAGTAGAACTGAGTAATAGAGAGCTCAAATTAATTTTGCAAAAGACTGTTAATAGATCTAGAAAGAATTGGTCTAAGAAACTTGATGATGCATTATGGGCCCATAGAACTACATATAAAAATCCTAAGGGTATGTCTCCATATAAAATGGTTTAAGGAAAAGCATGTCACTTACCTCTCGAACTAGAACACAAGGCATATTGGGCCATTAAAGAGCTCAATTATGATTTCAAACTTGCCGGTGAGAAGAGGCTATTTGACATTAGCTCGCTTGACGAATGGAGAACCCAAGCCTATGAGAATGCCAAACTGTTTAAAGAAAAAGTTAAAAGATGGCATGACAAAAGGATACAAAAGCGTGAGTTTAATGTAGGTGATTGTGTTTTGCTATACAACTCTCGTTTAAGATTTTTTGCAGGAAAACTCCTCTCTAAATGGGAAGGTCCTTACGCTATTGAGAAGGTCAATCGTTCTGGTGCCATAAAAATCAACAATTTTGAAGGCACAAATCCGAAGGTGGTGAACGGTCAAAGAATCAAACACTATATCTCAGGTAATCCGATAAATGTTGAAACTAATGTTATTGAGACCGTAACCCCGAATATATAAGGGACACTTTCCAGAACGTTTCAGACTCCGAAAGGGAATAGGTATGTGGTACGTTAAGTGATGACCCACAAGTATAGGGGATCTATCGTAGTCCTTTCAATAAGTAAGAGTGTCGAACCCAACGAGGAGCAGAACGAAATGATAAGCGGTTTCCAGCAAGGTATTCTCTGCAAGTACTGAAATAAGTGGTAACAGATAGTTTTGTGATAAGATAAATTGTAACGAGCAACAAGTAACAAAAGTAAATAAAGTGCAGCAAGGTGGCCCAATCCTTTTTGTAGCAAAGGACAACCCTGGACAAACTCTTATAATAGGAAAAGCGCTCCTGATGACACATGGGAATATCGTCAAGCTAGTTTTCATCACGTTCATATGATTCGCGTTCGGTACTTTGATAATTTGATATGTGGGTGGACCGGTGCTTGGGTGTTGTTCTTACTTGAACAAGCATCCCACTTATGATTAACCTCTATTGCAAGCATCCGCAACTACAACAAAAGTATTAAGGTAAACCTAACCATAGCATGAAACATATGGATCCAAATCAGCCCTTACGAAACAACGCATAAACTAGGGTTTAAGCTTCATCACTCTAGCAACCCATCATCTACTTATTACTTCCCAATGCCTTCCTCTAGGCCCAAATAATGGTGAAGTGTTATGTAGTCGACGTTCACATAACACCACTAGAGGCTAGACAACATACATCTTATCAAAATATCGAATCTAATACCAAATTCACATGACTACTAATAGCAAGACTTCTCCCGTGTCCTCGGGAACAAATGTAACTACTCACAAAGCATATTCATGTTCATAATCATAGGGGTAATAATATGCATATAGGATCTGAACATATGATCTTCCACCAAATAAACCAACTAGCATCAACTACAAGTAGTAATCAACACTACTAGCAACCTACTAGCACCAATCCCGGACTTGGAGACAAGAATTGGATACAAGAGATGAACTAGGGTTTGGAGATGAGATGGTGCTGGTGAAGATGTTGATGGAGATTGCCCTCTCCCAATGAGAGGAGCTTTGGTGATGACGATGGTGATGATTTCCCCCTCCCGGAGGGAAGTGACCCCGGCAGAACAGCTCTGTCGGAGCCGTAGATTGGTTCCGCCAAGGTTCCGCCTCGTGGTGGCGGAGTCTTGTCCCGAAAGGTTGCTTCTGATTTTTTTCTCGACGAAAGACTTCATATAGGAGAAGATGGTCATCGGAGAGCCACCAGGGGGCCCACGAGGTAGGGGGCGCCCTAGGGGGGCGGTGCCCCCACCCTCGTGGACAGGGTGTGGGCCCCCTGGCCTTCATCTTTGGCGAGGATTTTTTATTATTTAATATAAGATATTCCGTGGAGTTTCAGGACTTTTGGAGTTGTGCGAATAGGTCTCTAATATTTGCTCCTTCTCCAAATTTCAGAATTCCAGCCGCATTCTCCTCCTTATGTAAACCTTGTAAAATAAGAGAGAATAGCCATAAGTATTGTGACATAATGTGAAGTAACAACCCATAATGCAATAAATATCGATTTAAAAGCATGATGCAAAATGGACGTATCAACTCCCCCAAGCTTAGACCTCGCTTGTCCTCAAGCGAAAAGCCGATAACAATAAATATGTCCCCATGTTTAGAGGTAGAGGCATCGATAAAAATAAAATTCAGACATGAAGGCATCATGATTACTCTCATAACAGCAACATATATAGATTTTGTCATATGATTACTTATATTCAAGTGATGATCTATTCACAATGCAAAAGTATGAATCAGAAACCTTATTGAAAATCAACAAACTATAATCTCGGTCATTGAAGCAATTGCAATTTATCATAACATCGGAAAGAGTCTATGTCAGAGCTAAAAAGCAACTCCACATACTCAACTATCATCTAGTCCTTCATAATTGCTAACACTCACGCAATATTTGTGGTTACGGAGTTTTATTCGGACACAGAGAAAGATAGGGGCTTATGGTTTTGCCCCACAACCTTTTTACCTCAAGGGTAATGTCAACAATAATAACTCATGCTCCCCTACATCCAATTAGATATATATATATATATCAGGTTCTTTCCAACATGCTGGGCTTGCCACATGATAAAATGAAAAGGGGAAAGGTGAAGATCACCATGACTCTTGCATAAGGCAGAAGATCATAATAAAAGATAGGCCCTCCGCAGAGGGAAGCAGAGGTTGCCATGCGCTTTTATGGTTGGATGCACAAAATCTTAATGCGAAAGAACGTCACTTTATATTGCCCTTGTGATATGAACCTTTATTATGCAGTTCGTCGCTTTTATTACTTCCACATCACAAGATCGTATAAAGCTTACTCCCACACCAATCAATCATACATATTTAGAGCAATTTTTATTGCTTTGCACCGATGACAACTTACTTGAAGGATCTTACTCAATCCATAGGTAGATATGGTGGACTCTCATGGCAATCCTAAGGGTATTTGGAAGCACAAGTAGTATCTCTACTTGGTGCTGAGAATTTGGCTAGCATGAGGGGGAAAGGCAAGCTCAACATGTTAGAGGATCCATGACAAAATACTTTATCTCAGATATAAGAAAAGATAACTCATTACGTTGTCTTCCTTGTCCAACATCAACTCTTTAGCATGTCATATTTTAATGAGTGCTCCCAATCATAAAAGATGTCAATGATAATATATCTATATGTGAAACCTCTCTTTCCTTATTACTTCCTATTAATTGCAACGATGACCAAAGCTATGTCTGCCAACTCCCAACAACTTTTAATCATCATACTCTTTCTATGTGAAGTCATTACTCTCAATAAGATCAATATGAACTCCTTTATTCTTTTTATTCTTTTTCTCTTTTCTTTTATTCACTCAAGATCATGGCAAAATAATCAAGCCCTTGACTCAACACTAATCTTTATTATATAGCTCACGGACTCGATTACATAGGGAGATCATAAAGCAAAACTCAAAACTAGATCATGCCATAAACTTTATTCTACTAGATCAAGATACTACTAATAGGATCGAACTAAGAAAAAAGGTAAAGATAGGAGTTGTGATGGTGATACGATACCGGGGCACCTCCCCCAAGCTTGGCAGTTGCCAAGGGGAGTGCCCATACCAATGTGATTATGTCTCCGTCTTCGTTGGTGAAGAAGGTGGAGGTGTTGTCGATGATGCGGGCTTGGCGTCCATCTTCCAAGGCATAGGTTCACCATCATAGAAGGATGATCGAGTCTCCGGGATCCTCAAATCTGCAGCCAAACTCATCCTTTTGAATCTATATTCATACTCACAGTTCTGGTATTGCGGGTCATAGATTTGGGCTTGGACGTGCTCGGTCTTCTCATGAAGCTTGAAGATGGCCTCCCCGATGTTGTCAGCATCCAGCTTATGGTTGCTAGTGAACTCCGCGATCATCATGTGGTTGGAGTTGAGTCCACGCTCCACCATCCCTTGGCACTTGAAAACTTGTTGCTCCACTGCTTCGAGCCTCGTCTCCACGCTTCTGGTCCCCTTTGGTCCCTCTTCATCGCGGATGTGCAGCAACCCATCACGCAACTCAATGGTTTGAGGGTGTCGCAACACCTCCGCGAGGTAAGGGTTGATGACCTTCTCGAAGAACTTGTCCTCGGAAGCGCTTGGGGCCGTCATGATAGTCTAAATCTGTCAGAAAAACAGCTCGAAACAAGAACAGAGGAGATTTGTGTGATACGGGAGTCAAAATTGTGACACTCCAAAAATTTTAATTTGGTTTTTATCAAACCCTTTATTTAATTTGAAGGATGCTATTTAAAATCTTTCTAAAAAGACCCTCCTTCTCAAAAAAATTCTCCTATGACAAATATTTTATTTTTGTGTCTTCCTCAACCTTGGTGTTTGATATTAAAGACTTTTCTTTTGATGTTAACTCATCACAATTAATTTTTGGAAATTATTTTTATTAAAAAAGAAATCCTATGGGTTTTTGGAATTATTCCTTTTATTACAACCATCCATTTTTACCATGCCTCGTGTTAAAATTTCTCCCAAAACCCCTCCCTCCACTTTGGGTCAAGTCAAATATTCAGTTCCAACAAGCTCAACCCATTTTTTATTTTTATTCCATTTATTTTATCCCCAAAACTATTTCTGCCATTATTTTTGGACCTAGGTGGTTTACAAAGGAAGTACCAAATTTACTTTGAGTTTTGATTCCAAATCAACTCCTCCGACTAGTCCTTAGCACCCCAACCCAGATCCATCAAGATCCACTCTTCCACAGTTCAAAATTTTCAAGTTTTACTCATCGCAAGTTTGGACCAGATTTGCCAAATTTGGTGAAATTCATTTTTCCTTTTCCAAAAATTGACAAAAATCAGGCACCCCCAGATGCATTGAGAGATCACCTCACCAAAGATCAGCTCCAGATAAATTTCCCACATGCCAAAAACATTTCATCGAGCACCTGGCATGCACTGTTGTTGTTCATGTTCAGAGTTCAGTGTTTAAAATTCAGACGACAGTGTCGTTTTCTTCAGAGATTGGCATCCATCTCGCCAGTGCTTGCACTGGCCGCTTGCTCACTGCTCCCCCTCCTTATCCAGAGCGCCGCAAGGTCGCTTGGCCGGGCGCGGGCGTCGGTGGTGACGTGGCTCGCCAGCTCCGGCATCTTCTGCGGTGGCAGAGCCACCCGTGGCGACCAACAGCAGCCGACTCGGCTTTCGGCGCCGCCCGAACCACCCGAGGCCTCCGCGTGGCCTTCTCCTCCTCCGTGTACGCTGCGGCACTGTCGCCTTGGCCTGGCGAGCACAGGGCGCGCTCTCTGCCGCCGACGGGCCCGCGAGGCGCCGTTCCGTCGAAACCACAGAGCAGGCCAAATCCAGCCGAGGTTAGCGTTTGAACGTAACCAGTGCATCCTCACGTTGATGCCCAGCCACCTAAACCAACCGTCCGGCCACTGCCTCGCCGTAATCACCGCCGGAGTTTATCCCGTTCTCGGAACCGCCTCGGGCCGGCTATAAATAGCCACCCCGAGCTCGCCTTCGACCAGCACCACTCACTCCACCTCGCCAGAGCTACGCTCGACCCCTAGGAGGACCCCGAGGAGGTCTTCTCCTCCGTCTCCGGCCGCCCCGATCCGCTTCGGGCTCCGGCGCGATCCGCTCCGGTGAGGGCACTCCCACCTCCCAAACCCTGCCCGTAGCCTACTAGGGCACTCAATCACCTAACCCACGCCTCAATTTGGCACTTGCAGCCTTCCCCGACGAAACCCACCATCACCCGAGCCGCCGTCCGCCGGAGTGAGGGCCGCCGTCGATGGTGCTCGCCGACGACCACCTCCACCACCCACAGATGCGGGAGAGCAGAATGATTCCGTAGGTAACCTCCGCTCCTCCTGACTCATCGTGGATCGTCGCCGGCGACCACCGCAAGCTTCGGGCGCCGGCGCGCTCTGTTTCCCCTCTCAAACTTTTAAACCTGACGAGTGGGACCCCCTCGTCAGCCTCTCTTTTATATTCGAACCGTTTTTCTGGAAAGCGCATACGGGCAAATACGCTTTATAACTGAAACGTTTTCTGTGTTTTTCTGTTTTGCCCCCTGGGAACTTTCTGTTTCATTACAGACAAGTCCCCGGACTAAAACTCTAATAACTTTTAAACAGAAAATGATTTTTGATTGGTTCTTTTTCTGTCCTCTTTATTTTTCTGTCTAGTTTTTTATCATATTTATTTGAAAAATATTTGGGACACTTTTTGTGCACACATGGTATTTACATTAGTACGTATTTTCTTTATACCGTAGATACCGGAGGAGGTGACGGAACCGCGAACTTCACCGAGCTAGGCTGCGACTACTCCGAACCAGGCAAGCATGTTTGAACCTTTGATATGATGAGTGTTTTGCATGTTTGCTTAAGTAGTCACTTCATGGCATGTTTATATGAACATACAAAAATGCCATGTTGCATGCAAAGCTATTGCGAGTGAGCTTCGAAACTCGATGTGTTATTCGATGTGAGTTTACATGATCATGTGGTGACATGATAGGTGGTAAGATGGTATTGTTGTAGCATGCCAGTCTTATGCCAAACCATTTAACTCCAGTGTCAACGTGAGTCAAGTCACGTTACCATCCGTTCCGTTTCTTGTGCTACCACATGTTTTCTACAAAGAATATGGTTTAGTAAGTTGCAAACTTCTTTCCTGGTACACACCAAATAGAGGGGCCGGGATGAGGGTTCCATGGCCCTGGATTAAAGCGTGTCATCCGGTCAAGGAGCATGGGTGTTTCCGGTTGGGACCGAGAGGGGCACCCTTAGAGCGCCATGTGAGATAAATTTGATCCCATGCTATTCGAGGTTGTGACCTCCCCGTCTTAGAGTTTTTCTTGAATGTTGCCTAGGGTGATTCCTGGCAGCAGAATGTGGAATTGGGTGTGTACTGGTTAGATGTGTTTCTTCTGAAACACCGTAAACGGAACTAGTCCCTTGTGACTACTGAAATCCATTGGCTATGGTTAAATAGTACAAACTCTGCAGAGTCAAACTCATTCAAGTAACCGTATCTATGGTCAAGGTCTGTGTTCAACTTGTCCTTGTCAGTCTCAGTGTTAGTCTCCTTGACAAATCTCCGGTGAACAAACATGAGTGGTAAATCCGTCTTAATGATTACTCCTGTGGATGGACTAACCCGTTTATTATTGGCATGTGCTGAGTATTTCCTTGGAGTGGTTTAACCCCATGAATTTATTGAGTACGAAGGATGAAATATAAGCCCTTTATGTGATGTCGCTCAAACGTCCGACTGTGGCATTTATGTTATTTACTTTCGATATAAGCCCTTTATGTGATGTCGCTCAGACGTCCAACTGTGGCACTCTTGTTATTTACTTTCAATATAAGCCCTTTATGTGATGTCGCTCAGACGTCCGACTGTGGCACTCTTGTTATTTACTTTCGATATAAGCCCTTTATGTGATGTTGCTCAGACGTCCGACTGTGGCACTCTTGTTATTTACTTTCGATATAAGCCCTTTACATGATGTCGCTCAGACGTCCGACTGTGGCACGCACTGTCATTTACTTTTCAACATAAGCCCTTTATGTGGTGTCGCTTAGACGCCCGACTGCGCATGTTAACTTATTTGTTCACCTTTCGAGGCGTCACTTCAGACACCCGATCGGGTTTCAGTTATTTTGTTGGGATTTCGGGAGGACTACCGCCCGACTTCCTTTTTATTTAACATGTCGTGCAAGTTTATTATTTGAGTGTGCATTGCTAATTGCTCATGATGCATCATGCTTGCATTTGTTATATCTTATGTCCGAACTGTCTTGCGAGTACATTCAAAGTACTCACCTGGCTTGTTGATTTGGCCAGATGTTGACGAAGGCGATCTTATGGATGAAGAGTTCGATAGCGAGTCCGACGCCTAGAGGAGTCCCAGTCAGTCCCGTGCGATCTTGGAATTTGTTACTTGTACCACATCCGCTTCCGCTACCCGAATAAAATCATCGAGCGTCGAAGAGCTGCAAGAGTAGGAGTCATGTCACCCACTTCACTGTGACATGTCCACCACCACTTTTTTTACGAGTCAGTAGTATGCCACCACACCCTTGTGTCATATCCGCCTTTATGTATATTATTGGTGTGCTTGTAATAAATTGTTGAGCAACCTTAGCTCAACCCTTTAATATAATTAGTACTTCTAGATTTCTGTATCAAGAATTTGTCTACCAGTAAGGAGGATTCTCCTATACTAGAAATAAAAGGGTCGGTTTCCCAATAAGTATTTGATTGAAAAACCGGTCGTGACAAACTTGGTATCAGAGCCAGGCTGACTGTAGGAAGCCACTAGGTGCGATCGCTAATCAGTTATTAGCGTCTTAGTGCGACTTTAGCATTTTTGCAAAATGTAGCAATTTTCTGTTAGTCATCATAAATTTATGATCTGACTATTCGGAATTTTTGTCTACTTTTGTAGATGGATAGCAGCGACTGTGAGTCACGGGTGTTGGCCAATGTACCTGAGGGGTTTATCAAGCTCCTCACCTACATTATCAAGATCGCGATTGGGCCATCGGTTCGCCCAGTGTTCACACTCTACCAGCACAAGATCAGCGACAGTCTGTCCATGCACCAGGCCGCGGTGCAATTCAAGGGAGGGCGTTCAGAGTCACGCCAGTTCCGATTTGTTGGTAGGGCCATGCCTACGGAGAGGCATGCCATGCAGATGGCTACTCGTGAGGTGATAGCTCGTCTCCGGGATGTTCTTCCTTTGATGAATACTCGTCGCTACCGCTATCTTCCATGCCACGTGCCATACACTTGTCACTATGCATTCGCTTGCCCTAGGGGAGAGCGAGATGAGGCTATTGAGATGCTTGTTGAATACCTCCAGGCTCTTGAGGCAGCTTTTGATAACCTGGTGGACGACCTTGTGGCTGCTCGTATGGACTCAGTCCATGGCTGTTCCGCCAACAGGAGGGAGCTTCTCCACACAGCACCACCACTGACCTTCGTCTCGTCCCCAACATCCTATTCCCCTGCCATCCTCGCCACCGCTCGTCGCCTGCCTACCACGGAGGAGTTTGATCAAGTCATCACGACCACTCCAGTCTGTGTTGCACCACCCATTGCGCCCACTCCAGTCTGTGCTGCACCACCTATCGCGCCCGCTCCAGCTCCTCAACGCAGCACTTCATGCCTGGAGCCTATTAGTGAGGAGGAGGTTGAGTCCCCAGCATCACTGGGCCTCACCCTCGACAGGCCAAGGGAGATCCTTACCATCTCCGACTGAGTGCGCCTAGCAGCCCTGCGATGTGCCAGCTTGTATGATATGTTTATATGTATATATGTTGTGAGAAGTAGTTTGTGTGCGCATCATGTAGGAACTGGGAGAAGTGCACTAGCCTTAATAACATGTCAGGAATGTGTACGCACATCCTGAGTGATGTATTGTATAATTACTGCTTGCGTGTAAGATATGTACTGAGCGGTCCTTCTCCATGCGCAATCAAATATTTTCTTGAAAAATCTTGGAGTGTTTAAATTTTTCCGCCTTTGCGTATTTATTTAATTTTGCGACTCAATTTCTTTTTCTTATGAGTTTGACAAAATATATCCCCAGAGTGGAAAATGTCTCGTCCTTGGACCCGTTCCATGCCAAGTACGCCAGAGGAAAATCATGGCACCCAAACAAGCAACAATTTCACACAGGGGCAGTCAAGTCAACAGGGCAGTGAAGCAGCCTTTTTCTCAAGTGTGCCGCCTTTATGAGCAAAGCCAGCAACAGCACCAAGAAATGATGAACCATGTCATCAATATGGGAAATCACCGTGGACCGTATCAGCAGCAATCCAAATTGTCAGAACTACAAAAGGCGCGTCCCCCAACGTTCTCGCACACTGACAAACCTCTTGAGGCCGATGATTGGCTTCGAGACATTGAAAGGAAATTGATTATTGCACAATGCTCAGACCGTGAAAAGGTACTATATGCACCTCACTACCTCACTGGGGCAGCTGCATCATGGTGGGAAAATTTCCTACACATGCACCCCAATGAAAATAATATCACCTGGGAGGAATTTAAAGAAGGTTTTCGTGGGGCGCATATCCCCAGAAGCGTTATGAAAATCAAGAAGAGGGAGTTTGATGACCTCAAGCAGAGAGGGATGACGGTGACTGAGTACAATAGTCAGTTTACTCAATTATCTCATTATGCCAACGAAGAGCACATGACTGAGAATAAAAAGATGGAAAAATTTCTGGATGGTCTTGCACCAGCACTTAAATGCCAGCTGGTCGTACACACCTTTACGGATTTCAAAACACTTGTGGAAAAAGCCATTACCTTGGAAAATGAGCGCCGCAGCTTGGAAGATTTTCGCAAGCGCAAGAGGGACCAAACTACTCAAGCTCGCAACAACCGAAACAAGACTGACTTTCAGAAAAGTGGAACAAACAAGTCCACAACCAATGTCCCACGCTCGATCAAGAATTTTCATGCAAGGGACAAGGATTTTACATACCGCCCAGGTGTCACTTGCTACGCTTGTGGAGAGGAAGGTCATTATGCCAAACAGTGCCCAAAGCCAAGAAACTCAGCTCCCAAGCCGAACAACGGTGGGAATAATTCAGCACCCAAGCGTAACAACTTCAACCCCAATAACAATCACAAGAAGGGTCACTTGAACCATGTGACCAAGGAGGAAGCACAGAATGCCCCGGATATCGTACTCGGTACGTTCCCTGTCAACACAATACCTGCCACAGTTTTGTTTGATTCTGGAGCTTCTCACTCATTCATTTCAAAGAAATTTTCTTTGCAAAATGATTTTTCGATGCTTCCCTTGGAAAGATCCATGATCATCAAGTCCCCCGGGATTAAGCAAATTACTCAGAGTTACTGCCAAGGTGTGGTTATTGAGCTTGAGGGATTAAAATTTCACGCCAACCTCATTGTATTGGAAAATAAGGGTCTGGATGTTATCCTAGGAATGGACTGGTTAACCACCAACAAAGGATTTATTGACTGCTTCAACCGGACAGTAATTCTTACTCACCACCACGGGAAGACAATAAAAATTTCAGCTCAAGAAAGACAAATACCACGGCAACCAAGACTGAACAAGGTGGACGTTTCAGAGTTAAGCAAAGTTCCAGTAGTGTCTGAGTTCCCCGACATATTTCCCGAAGAACTACCAGGCATGCCACCAGACCGGGAAATAGAATTCAGCATTGAGCTAGCACCTGGAACCACCCCCATTTACAAGAAACCATACATAATGGCACCCTCAGGGTTGGTGGAATTAAAGAAGCAAATAAAAGAATTACTGGACAAAGGATTTATACGAGCCAGTTCCTCACCTTGGGGTTCACCAGTTTTATTTGCCAAGAAAAAGGATGGGACACTGAGATTGTGTATTGACTATCGAGCACTCAACATGGTCACAATCAAGAACAAATATCCGATGCCACTGATAAATGATTTATTTGACGAGCTTGCTCAAGCCAAGGTTTTCTCAAAGTTTGACTTAAGGTCGGATACCATCAATTAAAAGTATGGACAGAAGATATCCCCAAGACAGCCTTCACCTCCAAATATGGGCTGTATGAGTTTACAAGAATGCCGCTTTGACCACTAACGCCTCGCATATTTTGTCCACCTCATGAACAAAGTATTTATGAAATTTATGGACAAATTTGTTGTGGTGTTCATTGATGATATTCTAGTATACTCCAAGACACCAGAAGAGCATGCTGAACACCTCAGAATTGTACTGGGAGAATTAAGGAAACATCAATTGTACGCCAAGTTCAGCAAATGTGAGTTTTGGTTAAGGCAAGTCGGTTTTCTTGGCCATGTTTTAACCCAAGAAGGTGTTGCCGTAGACCCAGAAAAAGTCAAGGTCGTGCTTGGCTGGAAACCACCAGCCAGCGTAACGGATGTAAGAAGTTTCTTGGGAATGGCAGGATATTACCGAAGGTTCATTGAAGGATTCTCCACCATAGCAAAGCCAATGACGCAGTTGCTCAAGAAGGATAAGAAATTTGTATGGACTGAAGCTTGCGAGAAAAGTTTCCAAGAACTAAAAAGGAAATTAACGACAACACAAGTATTAGTTGTGCTAGACATACACAAAAGTTTTGAGGTGTATTGTGACGCATCCCGGAAGGGCCTCGGATGCGTATTAATGCAAGAAGGCAAGGTAGTCGCGTATGCTTCCAGACAACTTCGCAAGCATGAAGAAAATTATCCTACTCATGACTTGGAGTTGGCAGAAGTCATTCATGCACTCAAAGAGTGGAGGCACTTTTTACTTGGAAATCGTTGTGAAATATACACGGAACATAAAAGCCTCAAGTATATTTTCACACAACCAGAACTCAATTTACGGCAACGATGCTGGTTGGAATTAGTGAAAGATTATGATTTTGGTATTCACTACCATCCAGGAAAGGCGAATGTAGTGGCAGATGCTCTTAGTCGAAACCCCAGTTCAGGCAACGACGGTCTGCCAAATTTGAGACCTGAATTTCAGCAGGAGTTCGCCAGACTCAACATGATGATGGTCGCTGAGGGCGATGTGTCAAATTTAGAAATACAGCCTACCTTAATGGAAAAAATTAAGGAGGCTCAACATGGACACCCCAGCATCGACGGCATAAAAAGAAAAGTGAGTTTGGGCAAGGCCTCAGAATTTGTCATAGACGATAAGGGAATACTATGGTACGGAGATAGACTTTGCGTACCAAATATAGAAGACCTCAAACAACAAATTCTAGCCGAAGGCCACACCTCTCCATATTCAATCCACCCGGGAGGAACCAAAATGTACAAAGACATTCAGGAAAATTTTTGGTGGCACGGTATGAAGAGGGATATAGCCACCTTCATTGCATGATGTGATTCGTGTCAACGCATTAAGGCCGAGCATCAAAAACCAGTAGGGTTATTACAGCCAAACAGGATACCTGGGTGGAAATGGGATGAAATTGGGATGGACTTTATTGTTGAACTACCTCGGTCACAGCACGGAAATGATGCCATATGGGTCATCACAGATAGATTAACCAAGGTGGCACATTTCATTCCTGTAAAGACAACCTACACCACTTAGAAGCTTGCTAAGCTTTATCTCTCCCGCATAGTTTGTCTGCATGGAGTCCCAAAGATTATAATATCTAACAGGCACTCAATTCGTCTCTAGATTTTGGGATCAATTACAGCAAGCTCGGGAACTCAAGCGGCATTCAAGATAAAGATACCATCCCGGCGATGGACAAACTGAACGCGTAAACCAAATTCTAGAGGACATGCTGAGAGCGTGTGTCCTCACCTATGGGGCCAGTTGGCAAGAAAGCTTGCCATATGCCGACTTTGCATACAACAACAGTTACCAAGCCAGCCTGCAAATGGCACCTTTCGAAGCCTTGTATGGGCGGAGATGTCGCACTCCATTGAATTGGTCAGAGACAGGAGACAGTCGCATCTTCGGCCCAGACATGCTCAAGGAAGCTGAGGAGAAAGTTAAGCTAATAAGGGACCGACTCAAGATAGCTCAAAGCCGACAGAAGAGTTATTAAGATCGAAAACATCGGGGAGTCAGTTTTGAACCCGGTGAGTATGTGTACCTCCGAGTATCTCCTATGAGGGGCCTGCAGCGATTCAAAGTTAAAGGAAAGCTAGCACCAAGGTTTATCGGACCCTTCTTTATAGTTGCACGAAGAGGCACGGTAGCCTACCAGCTAGACCTGCCCGAAGAGCTGTCCGACGTCCACGACGTGTTCCACGTCTCACAGTTGAGGAAATGTGTGAGCAACCCCGAAAAGCAGGTATCTCATGAGGACATTGACATACAGCCAGACCTTACCTACCAACGCCCAATAAAAATATTAGAGGAGTCTCAAAGGAGGACCCGTCGAGAAAACAATTAAGTTTTTCAAAGTCCAGTGGAGCAATCACACCGAAGATGAGGCAACATGGCAAAGAGAAGATTTTCTTCGGGCAGAACATCCACACCTATTTGAGGATCAGCTGAAATCTCGGGGACGAGATTTTTCCTAAGGGGGTAGGTGTTGTGACACTCCAAAAATTTTAATTTGGTTTTTATCAAATCCTTTATTTAATTTGAAGGAGGCTATTTAAAATCTTTCTAAAAAGACCCTCCTTCTCATAAAAATTCTCCTATGACAAATATTTTATTTTTGTGTCTTCCTCAACCTTGGTGTTTGATATTAAAGACTTTTCTTTTGATGTTAACTCATCACAATTAATTTTTGGAAATTATTTTTATTTAAAAAGAAATCCTATGGGTTTTCGGAATTATTCCTTTTATTACAACCATCCATTTTTACCATGCCTCATGTTAAAATTTCTCCCAAAACCCTCCCTCCACTTTGGGTCAAGTCAAATATTCAGTTCCAACAAGCTCAACCCATTTTTGTTTTTTATTCCATTTATTTTATCCCCAAAACTATTTCTGCCATTATTTTTGGACCTAGGTGGTTTACAAAGGAAGTACCAAATTTACTTTGAGTTTTGATTCCAAATCAACTCCTCTGACTAGTCCTTAGCACCCCCAACCTAGATCCATCAAGATCCACTCTTCCACAGTTCAAAATTTTCAAGTTTTACTCACTGCAAGTTTGGACCAGATTTGCCAAATTTGGTGAAATTCATTTTTTCCTTTTCCAAAAATTCTGACAAAAATCAGGCAGCCCCCAGATGCATTGAGAGATCACCTCACCAAAGATCAGCTCCAGATAAATTTCCGACATGCCAAAAACATTTCATCGAGCACCTGGCATGCACTGTTGCTGTTCATGTTCAGGGTTCAGTGTTTAAAATTCAGACGACAGTGTCGTTTTCTTAAGAGATTGGCATCCATCTCGCCGATTGCTCATGGCCGCTTGCTCACTGCTCCCCTCCTTATCCAGAGCGCCGCAAGGTCGCTTTGCGGTCTTGGCGTCGGTGGCGGCGTGGCTCGCTAGCTCGGCATCTTCTGCGGTGGCGAGCCACCCGTGGCGACTCAATGACCGACTCGGCTTTCGGCGCCGACCAGCGCCGCCCGAACCACCCGAGGCCTCCGCGTGGCCTTCTCCTCCTCTGTGTACGCTGCGGCACCGTCGTCGTGGCCTGGCGAGCACAGGGCGCGCTCTCTGCCGCCGACGGGCCCGCGAGGCGCCGTTCTGTTGAAACCACAGAGCAGGACAAATCCAGCCAAGGTTAGCGTTTGAACGTAACCAGTGCATCCTCAAGTTGATGCCCAGCCACCTAAACCAACTGTCCGGCCACTGCCTTGCCGTAATCACCGCCGGAGTTTATCCCATTCTCGGAACCGCCTCGGGCCGGCTATAAATAGCCACCCTGAGCTCGCCTTCGACCAGCACCACTCACTCCACCTCGCCAGAGCTACGCTCGACCCCTAGGAGGACCCCGAGGAGGTCTTCTCCTCCGTCTCTGGCCGCCCTGATCCGCTTCGGGCTCCGGCGCGATCCACTCCGGTGAGGGAACTCCCACCTCCCAAACCCTGCCCGTAGCCTACTAGGGCACTCAATCACCTAACCCACGCCTCAATTTGGCACTTGCAGCCTTCCCCGACGAAACCCACCATCACCCGAGCCGCCGTCCGCCGGAGTGAGGGCCGCCGTCGACGTGGTGCTCGCCGACGACCACCTCCACCACCCGCAGATGCGGGAGAGCAGAATAATTCCGTAGGTAACCTCCGCTCCTCCTGACTCACCGTGGATCGTCGTCGGCGACCACCGCAAGCTTCGGCGCCGGCGCGCTTTGTTTCCCCTCTCAAACTTTTAAACCTGACGAGTGGGACCCCCTCGTCAGCCTCTCTTTTATATTCGAACCGTTTTTCTGGAAAGCGCATTCGGGCAAATACGCTTTCTAACTGAAACGTTTTCTGTCTTTTTCTATTTTGCCCCCTGGGAACTTTCTGTTTCATTATAGACAAGTCCCTGGACTAAAACTCTAATAACATTTAAACAGAAAATGATTTTTGATTGATTCTTTTTCTGTCCTCTTTATTTTCTGTCTAGTTTTTTATCATATTTATTTGAAAAATATTTGGGATACTTTTTGTGCACACATGGTATTTACGTTAGTACGTATTTTCTTTATACTCTAGATACCGGAGGAGGTGACGGAACTGCGAACTTCACCGAGCTAGACTGCGACTACTCTGAACCAGGCAAGCATGTTTGAACCTTTGATATGATGAGTGTTTTGCATGTTTTCTTAAGTAGTCACTTCATGGCATGTTTATATGAACATACGAAAATGCCATGTTGCATGCAAAGCTATTGCGAGTGAGCTTCGAAACTCGATGTGTTATTCGATGTGAGTTTACATGATCATGTGGTGACATGATAGGTGGTAAGATGGTATTGTTGTAGCATGCCAGTCTTATGCCAAACCATTTAACTCCAGTGTCAACGTGAGTCAAGTCACGTTACCATCCGTTCCTTTTCTTGTGCTACCACATGTTTTCTACAAAGAATATGGTTTAGTAAGTTGCAAACTTCTTTCCTGGTACACACCAAACAGAGGGGCCGGGATGAGGGTTCCATGGCCCTGGATTAAAGCGCGTCATCCGGTCAGGGAGCATGGGTGTTTCCGGTTGGGACCGAGAGGGGCACCCCTTAGAGCCTTGAGATAAATTTGATCCCATGCTATTCGAGGTTGTGACCTCCCGTCTTAGAGTTTTTCTTGGGCGTTGCCTAGGGTGATTCACAGGAGCGGAATGTGGAATTGGGTGTGTCTTTGGTTAGATGTGTTTCTTCTGAAACACCATAAACGGAACTAGTCCCTTGTGACTACTGAAATCCGTTGGCTGTGGTTAAATAGTACAAACTCTACAGAGTCAAACTCATTCAAGTAACCGTATCTATGGTCAAGGTCTGTGTTCAACTTGTCCTTCTCAGTCTCAGTGTCAGTCTCCTTGACAAATCTCCGGTGAACAAACATGAGTGGTAAATCCGGCTTAATGATTACTCCTGTGGATGGACTAACCCGTTTATTATTGTCATGTGTTGAGTATTTCCTTGGAGTGGTTTAACCCCATGAATTCATTGAGTACGAAGGATGAAATATAAGCCCTTTATGTGATGTCTCTCAGACGTCCGACTGTGGCATTTATGTTATTTACTTTCGATATAAGCACTTCATGTGATGTCGCTCGGACATCCGACTGTGGCACTCTTGTTATTTACTTTCAATATAAGCCCTTTATATGATGTCGCTCAGACGTCTGACTGTGGCACTCTTGTTATTTACTTTCGGTCGCTCAGACGTCCGACTGTGGCACTCTTGTTAATTACTTTCGATATAAGCCCTTTACGTGATGTCGCTCAGACGTTCGACTGTGGCACGCACTATCATTTACTTTTCAACATAAGCCCTTTATGTGGTGTCGCTTAGACGCCCGACTGCGGCATGTTAACTTATTTGTTCACCTTTCGAGGCGTCGCTTCAGACACCCGATCGGTTTTCAGTTATTTTGTTGGGATTTTGGGAGGACTACCGCCCGACTTCCTTTTTATTTAACATGTCGTGCAAGTTTATTATTTGAGTGTGCATTGTTAATTGCTCATGATGCATCATGCTTGCATTTGTTATATCTTATGTCCGAACTGTCTTGCGTAGTACATTCAAAGTACTCACCGGCTTGTTGATTTGGCGAGATGTTGTGAAAGGCGATCTTATGGATGAAGAGTTCGATAGCGAGTCCGATGCCTAGAGGAGTCGGTCGATCCGTGCGATCCTGGAATTTGTCACTTGTACCATATCCGCTTCCGCTACCGAATAAAATCATCGAGCCTCACTTGACGCCGATGAGCTGCAAGTAGGAGTCATGTCACCCACTTCACCGTGACATGTCCACCACCACTTTTATTACGAGTCGGTGGTATGCCACCACACCCTTGTGTCATATCCGCCTTTATGTATATTATTGGCGTGCTTGTAATAAATTGTTGAGCAACCTCAGCTCAACCTCGTAATATAATTAGTACTTACGGATTTTACGTACCAATAATTTGTCTACCAGTAAGGAGGATTCTCCTATACTGGAAATAAAAGGGTCGGTTTCTCAATAAGTATTTTATTGAAAAACCGGTTGTGACAAAAACCTTCGGGAGTATATATAATGAATTTTTACCGACCAAAATATGTATCGTGCAAGAAAACGGAGTCCGGAAGGCACACGAGGTGCTCACAAGGTAGGGGCGCGCCCACCACCCTCGTGGGGCCCTCGTGTCCATCCCGGACTGCTACTTATTTTTCTATTTTTCTAAATATTCCAAAACAAAGAAATATTGCCTTAAAAATTGTTTTGGAGTCGGTTTACATACCATACCACATACCTATTCCTTTTCGGAGTCTGAAACGGTCTGGAAAATGTCCCTTATGTATTCCTCTGGGGTTGCGGTTTCAATAATACTGGTTTCAACATTTATGGGATTACCTGAGATATAATGTTTAATTCTTTGACCGTTTACCACCTTCGGATTTGTACCTTTGAAGTTGTTGATCTTTATGGCACCGGAACGATAGACCTCCTCGATAACATAGGGGCCTTCCCATTTAGAGAGAAGTTTTCCTGCAAAAAATCTTAAACGAGAGTTGTACAGCAATACATAATCACCTACGTTAAACTCACGCTTTTGTATCCTTTTGTCATGCCATCTTTTAACTTTTTCTTTAAACAACTTGGCATTTTCATAAGCTTGGGTTCTCCATTCACCAAGTGAGCTAATATCAAATAACCTCTTCTCACTGGCAAGTTTGAAATCATAGTTGAGCTCTTTAATAGCCCAATATGCCTTATGTTCTAGTTCGAGAGGTAAGTGGCATGCTTTTCCATAGACCATTTTATACGGAGACATACCCATAGGACTTTTATATGCAGTTCTATAGGCCCATAATGCATCATCAAGTTTCTTGGACCAATTATTTCTAGACCTATTATCAGTCTTTTGCAAAATTAATTTGAGTTCTCTATTACTCAAAATTCTACTTGACCACTAGACTGTGGGTGATAAGGAGATGCAATTCTATGATTAACATCATATTTAGCAAGCATTTTACGGAAAGCACCATGAATAAAATGTGAACCACCATCAGTCATTAAGTATCTAGGGACTCCAAACCTCGGAAAAATAACTTCCTTAAGCATTTTAATAGAAGTGTTATGATCAGCACTACTAGTTGGAATAGCTTCTACCCACTTAGTAACGTAATCAACAGCAACTAAAATATGTGTATATCCATTAGAGGTAGGAAAAGGTCCCACATAATCAAAGCCCCAAACATCAAATGGTTCAATAACAAGTGAATAATTCATAGGCATTTCTTGACGTCTACTAATATTACCAATCCTTTGGCATTCATCACATGATAAGACAAACTTACGGGCATCCTTGAAGAGAGTAGGCCAATAAAAACCGGATTGCAATACCTTATGTGTAGTTCTGTCTCCCGCGTGGTGTCCTCCATAGACCTTTAAGTGGCACTTGCGTAGGATATGTTCCTGTTCATGCTCAGGTACACAACGTCTAATAACACCATCTACTCCTTCTTTATAAAGATGTGGGTCATCCCAAAAGTAATGTCTTAAATCATAGAAAAACTTTTTCTTTTGTTGGTATGTGAAAATAGGTGGTATGAATTTGGCAACAATATAATTACCATAATCAGCATACCATGGAGTACTACGAGAAGTACTTATAACATTTAATTGCTCATCAGGGAAGCTATCATCAATAGGCAATGGGTCATCAAGAACATTTTCTAACCTAGACAACTTGTCTGCAACGAGGTTCTCAGCTCCTTTTCTATCAACAATATGCAAATCAAATTCTTGTAGCAAGAGAACCCATCTAATAAGTCTAGGTTTAGCACCTTTCTTTTCCATAAGGTATTTAATAGCAGCATGATCAGTGTGAATAGTTACTTTAGAAGCAACAATACAAGGTCTGAACTTATCACAAGCAAATACAACTGCTAAAAGTTCTTTTTCAGTAGTAGCATAATTTCTTTGAGCATTGTCTAGAGTCTTACTAGCATAATGGATAACATTCAATTTCTTATAAACTCTTTGCCCTAGAACAACACCTACAAAGATAATCACTGGCATCACACATAATTTCAAAGGGTAAATTCCAATCAGGTGGCTGAACAACAGGTGCAGAGACTAATGCTTTCTTAAGTATTTCAAATGCTTCTACACAATCATCATCAAAGACAAATGGTATATATTTTTGTAATAAATTAGTCAGAGGCCGAGAGATTTTTGAGAAGTCCTTAATGAACCTCCTATAAAATCCGGCGTGACCAAGGAAACTTCTTATACCTTTGATGTCCTTGGGACATGGCATCTTTTCAATAGCATCAACCTTGGCTTTATCAACATCCATACCTCTTTCAGACACTTTATGCCCCAAGACAATACCTTCAAAGAACCATAAAGTGGCACTTTTCCCAATTCAAGACAATATTAGTTTCTTCACATCTCTGCAAAACTCGATCAAGATTGCTCAAGCAATTATCAAAAGAGGAACCATAGATGGAAAAGTCATCCATGAAAACCTCACAAATCTTTTCACAAAAGTCAGAGAATATAGCCATCATGCATCTTTGAAAGGTAGCAGGTGCATTGCATAAACTAAAAGGCATACGTCTATAAGCAAAAGTACCAAAATGGCAAGTAAAAGTAGTCTTTGATTGATCTTTAGCCGACACAGGTATTTGAGAGAAACCAGAATAACCATCTAGGAAGCAATAATGTGTATGTTTGCATAATATTTCTAGCATTTGATCAATAAAAGGTAAGGGGTAATGATCTTTCTTAGTAGCCTTATTTAATTTGCGGAAATCAATTACCATCCTATAACCTGTGATAATTCTTTGTGGGATCAATTCATCTTTATCATTAGGAACAACAGTAATACCTCCCTTCTTAGGGACACAATGGACATGACTTACCCACTGAATATTAGCAACGGGATAAATTATACCTGCCTCCAGAAGCTTTAGTATTTCTTTTCTTACCACTTCTTTCATTTTAGGATTCAAACATCGTTGAGGATCACGAACTGGTTTGGCATCTGCTTCCAAATTTATTTTATGTTGACATAGAGTGGGACTAATGCCCTTAAGATCATCAAGAGTATATCCAATAGCGGCACGGTGTTTCTTCAGAACTTTCAATAATCTTTCTTCCTCATGCTCTAAAAGGTTAGCACTAATAATAACAGGATATATCTTTTTTTCATCAAGATAAGCATATTTAAGATTATCAGGCAACGGTTTAAGCTCAAACACGTGATCACCCTTAGGTGGAGGAGGATCCCTAAGATTTCAACAGGCAAATTGTGTTGCAGAATAGGTTCCTGTTTAAATAATACTTCATCTATTTCCATTCTTTCATTCATGAACATATCATTTCCATGGTCTAGCAAATAATATTCTAAAGGATCACTAGGGGGTACGGCAATAGAAGCAAGACCAATAATTTCATCCTTACTAGGCAATTCTTCCTCACGATGTTGTTTACTGAATTTAGAGAAATTAAACTCATGAATCATATTATCCAAGCCAATAGTAACAACATTCTTTTCGCAGTCTATCTTAGCATTAACAGTGTTCAAGAAGGGTCTACCAAATATAATGGGACAAAAGCTATCTTGTGGGTAACTGAGAACAAGAAAATCGGCAGGATATTTAGTTTTCCCACACAAGACTTCAAGATCTCTAACAATTCCCACTGGTGAAATAGAATCTCTATTGGCAAGTTTAATTATGACATCAATTTCTTCTAACTCAGCAGGTGCAATTTCATGCTTGATTTCTTTATACAAGTCATAAGGTATAACACTAGCACTAGCATCCATATCACATAAGCCATGATAACAAGGATCTCCTATTTTAACAGAAATAGCAGGCACGCCTACCACAGGTCTATGTTTATCTTTAGCACAAGGTTTAGCAATTCTAGCGGTTTCACCACAGAAATGAATAACATGCCCATCAATATTATCAGACAAGAGATCTTTAACAATAGCAATATTAGGTTCTACTTTAACTTGCTCAGGAGGGGTATAAGTTCTAATATTGCTTTTACGAACCACAGTTGAATCTTTAGCATGATCCTTTATTCTAACAAGGAAAGGTGGTTTCTCAACATAGGAAGTAGGAACAATAGGATCATTATAAGTGACAGTCTTTTCTTCAACTTTAATAGGCGCAGCTACTTTTACTTCTATGGGAGGATGATATTTAAACCACTTCTCCTTGGGGAGATCAACATAAGTAGCAAAAGATTCACAGAAAGAAGCTACTATCTCAGAGTCAAGTCCATATTTAGTGCTAAACTTACGGAAAATATCGATATCCATAAAAGATTTAACACAATCAAACTTAGGTGTCATATCTGACTCCTTAACTTCGTCGAGATCCCAGTCTTCAGAGTTGCGTTTAATTCTATCCAATAAGTCCCATTTAAATTCAATAGTCTTCATCATAAAAGAGCCAGCACAAGAAGTATCGAGCATGGTGCAATTGTTTTCAGAAAGCCGAGCATAAAGATTTTGAATAATTGTTTCTCTTGGGAGATCATGATTGGGGCATGAATATAACATTGATTTAAGCCTCCCCCAAGCTTGAGCGATGCTTTCTCCTTCATGAGGCCAAAATTATATATATATAATTGCGATCACGATGAACAAGATGCATAGGATAATACTTTTGATGAAATTCCAATTTCAATCTTCTATAGTTCCATGATCTCGTATCATCACATAGCCTATACCATGTCAATGCATCTCCCTTCAAAGATAAAGGGAAGACCTTCTTCTTAGCAACATCATCGGGTATACCTACAAGCTTAAATAATCCACAAACTTCATACACATATATTAAGTGCTCATCAGGATGCTTTGTTCCATCTCCTGTAAAAGGATTAGCTAGCAGTTTTTCCATCATACCCGAAGGAAATTCAAAAGGAGTTTCATTTTCAATAGGTTCAGTAGGTTGAGGAGCAACTCTTTGCTCTACTGGACGGGGTGAAGATACCCCGAACAAGCCCCTCAAAGAATTACTTTCCATAGTAACAAGTGACAGTAAATTTCAGCACACTATATAAATTTTTCCTTACCAAATTCCACTCACCAAAAGCGCTACACTCCCCGGCAACGGCGCCAGAAAAGAGTCTTGATGACCCACAAGTATAGGGGATCTATCGTAATCCTTTCTATAAGTAAGAGTGTCGAACCCAACGAGGAGCAGAAGGAACTGATAAGCGGTTTTCAGCAAGGTATTCTCTGCAAATCTTGAAATAAGTGGTAATGAGATAGTTTTGTGATAAGATAAATTGTAACGAGCAACAAGTACAAAAGTAAATAAAGTGCAGCAAGGTGGCCCAATCCTTTTTGTAGCAAAGGACAAGCCTGGACAAACTCTTATTATAGGAATAGCGCTCCCGAGGACACATGGGAATATCGTCAAGCTAGTTTTCATCACGTTCATATGATTTATGCTCGGTACTTTGATAATTTGATATGTGGGTGGACGGTGCTTGGGTGCTGTTCTTACTTGAACAAGCATCCCACTTATGATTAACCTCTATTGCAAGCATCCTCAACTACAACAAAAGTATTAAGGTAAACCTAACCATAGCATGAAACATATGGATCCAAATCAGTCCCTTACGAAGCAACGCATAAACTAGGGTTTAAGCTTATGTCACTCTAGCAACCCATCATCTACTTATTACTTCCCAATGCCTTCCTCTAGGCCCAAATAATGGTGAAGTGTTATGTAGTCGACGTTCACATAACACCACTAGAGGCTAGACAACATACATCTTATCAAAATATCGAATGAATACCAAATTCACATGACTACTAATAGCAAGACTTCTCCCGTGTCCTCAGGAACAAACGTAACTACTCACAAAGCATATTCATGTTCATAATCAGAGGGGTAATAATATGCATATAGGATCTGAACATACGATATTCCACCAAATAAACCAACTAGCATCAACTACAAGGAGTAATCAACACTACTAGCAACCTACTAGCACCAATCTCGGACTTGGAGACAAGAATTGGATACAAGAGATGAACTAGGGTTTGGAGATGAGATGGTGCGGTGAAGATGTTGATGGAGATTGCCCTCTCCCGATGAGAGGAGCGTTGGTGATGATGATGGTGATGATTTCCCCCCTCCGGGAGAAGTGTCCCAATGAACAGCTCTGCCGGAGCCCTAGATTGGTTCCGCCAAGGTTCCGCCTCGTGGCGGCGGAGTCTCGTCCCGAAAGGTTGCTTCTGATTTTTTTTCTCGACAAAAGACTTCATATAGGAGAAGATGGTCATCGGAGAGCCACCAGGGGGCCCACGAGGTAGGGGGCGCGCCCTAGGGGGGGCGCCCCCCACCCTCGTGGACAGGGTGTGGGCCCCCTGGCCTTCATCTTTGGCGAGGATTTTTTATTATTTAATATAAGATATTCCGTGGAGTTTCAGGACTTTTGGAGTTGTGCAGAATAGGTCTCTAATATTTGCTCCTTTTCCATTGCATTCCAAATGCCAAAGATTCTCCCTCCTTATGTAAACCTTGTAAAATAAGAGAGAATAGCCATAAGTATTGTGACATAATGTGAAGTAACAACCCATGATGCAATAAATATCGATATAAAAGCATGATGCAAAATGGACGTATCAGTAAGTAAACCGACTCCAAAACAGTTCTAATGGCAATATTTATCCGTTTTGGAGTATTTAAGAAAATAGGAAAATAAGAAGTAGTCCGAAAGGGACACGAGGCATCCACGAGGGTGGAGGGCGCGCCCTACCCCCCCTGGGCGTGCCCTCCTGCCTTGTGGGCACCCCGTGTGCCCTCCAGACTTCGTTTTCTTGCACGATACTTCTTTTGGTCGGTAAAAATTCATTATATAATCTCTCGAAGGTTTTGACCACCATACCACGCAAATATCTCCTGTTTTTGTTTCGAGATGTTTTTCTAACAGACCTAGATCACCATGACTCTTCGAGCGCACCCAAGGACAAGTTTTTCTAGAAGGTCATCAACCCTTACCTCGCGGAGGTGCTGCAACACCGTCAAACCATTGAGATGCATGAGGGGGTGTTGCACATCCGCGATGTTGAGGGACCAAGGAGGACCGGAAGTGTGGAGACAAGATTCGAAGCAATGGAGCAACAAGTTTTCAAGTGCCAAGGGATGGTGGAACTCGGACTAGATGCCAACCACATGATGATCGCAGAGTTCACCAACAACCACAAGCTGGATGACAAGAACATTGGTGGGGCCATCTTCAAGCTTCACGAGAAAATTGAGCACCTCCAAGCCCAGATCTATGACCTGCAAAACCAAAACTGTGAGTATGAATATAGATTCAAGAGGATGGGTTTGGCTGTAGATTTGAGGATCCCGGAGACTCGATCGTCTTTCTATGATGGTGAGCCTATGCCTTGGAAGAGGGACGACAAACGCACATCATCAACAACTCCATCATCACCACCTCCGAGGAAGGAGAACTGAGTATCGGGTATGGGCACTCCCCTTGGCAACTGCCAAGCTTGGGGGAGGTGCCCCGGTATCGTATCACCATCACACTCCTATCTTTACCATTTTTCTTAGTTCGATCCTTTTGGTAATATCTTGATCCAGTAGAATAAAGTTTTAGTATGATCTAGTTTTGAGCTTTGCTTTATGATCCTTCTATGTAATCGAGTCCGTGAGCTATATATAATAAAGATTAGTTTTGAGTCAAGGGCTTGATTATCTTATTATGATCTTGAGGGAATAAAAGAAAGAATAAAAAGAAATAAAAGAGATCATATTGACCTTATGGAGAGTAATGACTTCACATATAAAAGAGTATGATGAATAAAAGTTGTTGAGAGTTGACAAACATAGTTTTGGTCATTGTTGCAATTAATAGGAAGTAATAAAGAAAGAGAGGTTTTCACATATAAATATACTATCTTGGACATATTTTATGATTGTGAGCACTCATTAAAATATGACATGCTAAAAACTTGAGCTTGGACAAGGAAGATAATGTAATGGGTTATGTTTCTTATATCCGAAATAAAGTATATTGTCATGTATCATACAACATGTTGAGCTTTCCTTTCCCCCTCATGCTAGCCAAATTGTTTGCACCAAGTAGAGATACTACTTGTGCTTCCAAATATCCTTAAAATCGGTTTTGCCATGAGATTCCACTATATCTACCTATGGATTGAGTAAGATCCTTCAAGTAAGTTGTCATTGTTGCATGCAATAAAAAATTTCTCTCTAAATATGTATGATTTATTAGTGTGGAGAAAATAAGCTTTATACGATCTTGTGATATGGAAGCAATAAAAGCGACGGACTGCATAATAAAGGTCCATATCACAAGTGGCAATATAAAGTGACGTTCTTTTGCATTAAGATTTCGTGCATCCAACCATAAAAGCACATGACAATCTCTGCTTCCCTCTGCGAAGGGCCTATCTTTTATTCTTGTCTTATACCTTATACAAGAGTCATGGTGATCTTCACCTTTCCTTTTTACATTTTATCTTTTGGCAAGCACATTGTGTTGGAAAGATCCTGATATATATATCCAATTGGATGTAAGCTATCATAAACTATTATTGTTGACATTACCCTTGAGGTAAAAGGTTGGGAGGCAACACTATAAGCCCTATCTTTCTCTGTGTCCGATTAAAACTCCATACCCATAAGTATTGCGTGAGTGTTAGCAATTGTGGAAGACTAAATGATAGTTGAGTATGTGGACTTGCTGAAAAGCTCTTATATTGACTCTTTCCGGCGTTATGATAAATTGCAATTGCTTCACTGACCGAGATCATAGTTTGTTAGTTCTTAATGAAGTTTCTGATTCATACTTGACATTGTGAATAAATTGTTACTTTAGCATAAGAAATCATATGACAATATATATATGTTGTTGTTATAAGAATGATCATGATGCCCTCATGTCCGTATTTTATTTTATCGACATCTCTATCTCTAAACATGTGGACATATTTTTCGTTATCAGCTTCCTCTTGAGGACAAGCGAGGTCTAAGCTTGGGGGAGTTGATACGTCCATTTTGCATCATGCTTCTAAATTGATATTTATTGCATTATGGGATGTTACTACACATTATGTCACAATACTTATGCCTTTTCTCTCTTATTTTACAAGGTTTACATGAAGAGGGAGAATGTCGGCAGCTGGAATTCTGGGCTGGAAAAGGAGCAAATATTAGAGACCTATTCTGCACAACTCCAAAAGTCCTGAAACTTCACGGAGGCAAGTTTTGGAATATATAAAAAATACTGGCAAAAGAATTAACCGGAGGGGGGGCACACCCTGGCCACAAGGGTGGGGGCGCACCCTACCCCCCTGGGCGCGCCCCCTGTCTCATGGGCCCCCTGGCAGGCCTGCGGTGCCCATCTTTTGCTATATGAAGTCTTTCGTCCAAGAAAAAATCATAAGAAAGCTTTCGGGACGAATCACCGCCGCCAGGAGGCGGAACCTGGCGAAACCAATCTAGTGCTCCAGCGGAGCTGTTGTGCCGGGGAAACATCCCTCCGGGAGGGGGACCTCATCACCATCGTCATCACCAACGATCCTCTCATCGGGAGGGGGTCAATCTCCATCAACATCTTCATCAGCACCATCGCCTCTAAAACCCTAGTTCATCTCTTGTATCCAATCTTTGTCCCAAAACCTCAGATTGGTACCTGTGGGTTGCTAGTAGTGTTGATTACTCCTTGTAGTTGTTGCTAGTGGGTTTATTTGGTGGAAGATCATATGTTCAGATCCTTTATGCATATTAATACCCCTCTGATTATGAACATGAATATGATTTGTGAGTAGTTACGTTTGTTCCTGAGGACATGGGAGAAGTCTTGCTATAAGTAGTCATGTGAATTTGGTATTCGTTCGATATTTTGATGAGATGTATGTTGTCTTTCCTCTAGTGGTGTTATGTGAACATCGACTACATGACACTTCACCATTGTTTGGGCCTAGAGGAAGGTATTGGGAAGTAATAAGTAGATGATGGGTTGCTAGAGTGACAGAAGCTTAAACCCTAGTATATGCGTTACTTCGTAAGGGGCTGATTTGGATCCATATGTTTCATGCTATGGTTAGGTTTACCTTAATACTTATTTTTTAGTTGCGGATGCTTGCAATAGGGGTTAATCATAAGTGGGATGCTTGTCCAAGGAAGGGCAGTACCCAAGCACCGGTCCACCCACATATCAAATTATCAAAGTAACGAACGCGAATCATATGAGCGTGATGAAAACTAGCTTGACGATAATTCCCATGTGTCCTCGGGAGCGTTTTCCTTTATATAAGAGTTCTACCAGGCTTTTCCTTTGCTACAAAAAGGATTGGGCCATCTTGTTGCACCTTATTTACTTTTATTACTTGTTACCCGTTACAAATTACCTTATCACAAAACTATCTGTTACCGATAATTTCAGTGCTTGCAGAGAATACCTTACTGAAAACCGCTTGTCATTTCCTTCTGCTCCTCGTTGGGTTCGACACTCTTACTTATCGAAAGGACTGCGATAGATCACCTATACTTGTGGGTCATCACATCAAAACACATAAACTCATAATACCGATCGTCACCGAACGTTAAGCGTGTGGACCCTACGGGTTCGAGAACTATGTAGACAAGACCGATACTCGTCTCCGGTCAATAACCAATAGCAGAACCTGGATGCTCATATTGGTTCCTACATATTCTACGAAGATCTTTATCGGTGAAACCGCATAACAACATATGTTGTTCCCTTTGTCATCGGTATGTTACTTGGGACACGGTGTTTTGTCTATGTATCCACACATGTATCAAGTTTCTGGTTAATACAATTCTAGCATGAATAATAAACATTTATCATGATATAAGGAAATATAAATAACAACTTTATTATTGCCTCTAGGGCATATTTCCTTCAGTCTCCCACTTGCACTAGAGTCAATAATCTACTTCACATCGCCATGTGATTTAACACCAATAGTTCACATCACCATGTGATTAGTTCACGTCGCCATGTGACTAATACCAAAAGGCCTTTACTAGAGTCAATAATCTAGTTCACATCGCTATGTGATTAACACCCAAAGAGTACTAAGGTGTGATCATGTTTTGCTTGTGAGAGAAGCTTAGCCAATGGGTCTGTCACATTCAGAGTCGTATGTATTTTGCAAATTTCTATGTCTACAATGCTCTGCGCGGAGCTACTCTAGCTAATTGCTCCCACTTTCAATATGTATCCAGATTGAGACTTAGAGTCATATGATTCAGTGTCAAAGCTTGCATCGGCGTAACTCTTTATGACGAACTCTTTATCACCTCCATAACCGAGAAATATCTCCTTATTTCACTAAGGATAATTTTAACCGCTGTCCAGTGATCCACTCCTGGATCACTGTTGTACCCTCTTGCCAAACTCGTGGTGAGGTTCACAATAGGTCTGGTACACAGCATGGCATACTTTATAGACCCTATGACTGAAGCGTAGGGAATGAATTTTCATTCTCTTTCTATTGTCTGCAGTGGTTGGGCATTGAGTCTGACTCAACTTCACACCTTGCAACACAGGCAAGAACTCCTTCTTCAACTGTTCCATTTTGAACTACTTCAAAATCTTGTCAAGGTATGTACTCATTGAAAAAACTTATCAAGTGTCTTGTTCTATCTCTATAGATCTTGATGCTCAATATGTAAGCAGCTTCACCGAGGTCTTTCTTTCAAAAACTCCTTTCAAACACTTCTTTATGCTTTCCAAAAAAATTCTACATTATTTCCAATCAACAATATGTCATTCACATATACTTATCAGAAATGCTGTAGTGCTCCCACTCACTTTCTTGTAAATACAGGCTTCTCAAAAAATCTGTATAAAACCATATGCTTTGATCACACTATCAAAGCATATATTCCAACTCCGAGATGCTTGCACCAGTCCATAGATGGATCGCTGGAGCTTGCACACTTTGTTAGCACCTTTAGGATTGACAAAACCTTCTTGTTGTATCATATACAACTCTTCTTTAAGAAATCCATTAAGGAATGCAGTTTTGACATCCATTTGCCAGATTTCATAAAATGTGGCAATTGCTAACATGATTCGGAGAGACTTAAGCATCGCTACGAGTGAGAAAAACTCATCGTAGTCAACACCTTGAACTTGTCGGAAAAAAATTGTTTGCGACAATTCGAGCTTTGTAGATAGTAACACTACTATCAGCGTCCATCTTCCTCTTGAATATCCATTTATTCTTAATGGCTTGCCGATCAACGGGCGAGTCCACCAAAGTCAGCACTTTGTTCTCTTACATGGATCCCATCTCAGATTTCATGGCCTCAAGCCATTTCGCAGAATCTGGGCTCATCATCGCTTCCTCAAAGTTCGTAGGTTCGTCATGGTCAAGTAACATGACTTCCAGAACAGGATTACCGTACCACTCTAGTGCGGATCTTACTCTGGTTGACCTACGAGGTTTGGTAGTAACTTGATCAGAAGTTTCATGATCATCATCATTAGCTTCATCACTAATAGGTGTAGGAATCACTAGAATTGATTTTTGTGATGAACTACTTTCCAATAAGGGAGCAGGTACAGTTACCTCATCAAGTTCTATTTTCCTCCCACTCACTTCTTTCGAGAGAAACTCCTTCTCTAGAAAGGATCCATTCTTAGCAACAAAGATCTTGCCTTCGGATCTGTGATAGAAGGTGTACCCAACAGTCTCCTTTGGGTATCCTATGAAGACACATTTCTCCGATTTGGGTTTGAGCTTATCAGGCTGAAACTTTTTCACATAAGCATCACAACCCCAAACTTTAAGAAATGACAGCTTAGGTTTCTAGCTAAACCACAGTTCATACGGTGTCATCTCAACGGATTTTTAGACGGTGCCCTATTTAACGTGAATGCAGCTGTCTCTAATGCATAACCCCAAAATGATAGTGGTAAATCGGTAAGAGACATCATACATCGCACCATATCTAATAAAGTACAGTTACGATGTTCGGACACACCATTACGTTGTGGTGTTCCAGGTGGCGTGAGTTGCGAAATTATTCCACATTGTTTCAAATGAAGTTCAAACTCATAACTCAAATATTCATCTCCACGATCAGATCGTAGAAACTTTATTTTCTTGTTACGATGATTTTCCACTTCACTCTGAAATTCTTCAAACTTTTCAAATGTTTCAGACTTATGTTTCATCAAGTAGATATACCTATATCTGCTCAAATCATCTGTGAAGGTCAGAAAATAACGATACCTGCCGCGAGACTCAACACTCATCGGACCGCATACATCGGTATGTATTATTTCCAATAAGTTAGTTGCTCACTCCATTGTTCCGGAGAACAGAGTCTTAGTCATCTTGCCCATGAGGCATGGTTCGCAAGCATCAAGTGATTCATAATCAAGTGATTCCAAAAGCCCATCAACATGGAGTTTCTTCATGCGCTTTACACCAATATGACCTAAACGGCAATGCCACGAATATGTTGCACTATCATTATCAACTTTGCATCTTTTGGCATGAATATTATGAATATGTGTATCACTACGATCGAGATTCAATAAACCATTCACCTTGGGTGTATGACCTCAGAAGGTTTTATTCATGTAAATGTAATAACAATTATTCTTTGACTTAAATGAATAACCGTATTGCAATAAACATGATCTAATCATATTATGCTCAACGCAAACACCAAATAACATTTATTTTAGGTTCAACACTAATCCCAAGGTAAAGGCAAAAGTGCGATGGTGATCTTATCAACCTTGGAATCACTTCCAACTCACATCATCACGTCGCCCTTAACTAGTCTCTGTTTATTTTGCAACTCCCGTTTCGAGTTACTACTCTTAGCAATTGAACCACTATCAAATACTGAGGGGTTGCTATAAACACTAGTAAAGTACACATCAATAAAATGTATATCAAATATATTTTTGTTCACTTTGCCATCCTTCTTATCCACCAAGTATCTAGGGCAGTTCCACTTCCAGTGACCATTTCCTTTGCAGTAGAAGCACTCAGTTCTAGGCTTGGGTCTAGCTTTGGGCTTCTTCATGGGAGCAGCAACTTGCTTACTATTCTTCTTTGAAGTTCCTCTTTCTTTCTCATTGCCCTTTTCTTGAAACTAGTGGTCTTGTTAACCATCAAGATGATATTTCTTGATTTCTACCTTCGCCGATTTCAGCATCGCGAAGAGCTTGGGAATTACTTTCGTCATCCCTTGCATATTATAGTTCATCACTAAGTTCTAGTAACTTGGTGATAGTGACTAGAGAACTTTGTCAATTACTATCTTATCTGGAAGATTAACTCTCACTTGATTTAAGCAATTGTAGTACCCAGACAATCTGAGCACACGCTCACTGGTTGAGCTATTCTCCTCCATCTTGTAGGAAAGGACTGTCAGAGGTCTCATACGTCTCGACACGGGCATGGGTATGAAATACCAATTTCAACTCTTAGAACATCTTATATGTTCCGTGGCGTTCAAAACGTTTTTGAAGTCCTGGTTCCAAGCCATAAAGTATGGTGCACTAACTATTAAGTAGTCATCATACCGAGCTATGTCAAATGTTCATAACGTGTGCATCTGCTCCTGCAATAGGTCTGTCACTTAGCGGTGCATCAAGGACATAATTCTTCTGTGCAGCAATGAGGATAATCCTCAGATCACGGACCAAGTCTGCATCATTGCTACTATCATCTTTCAACTTATTTTTCTCTAGGAACATATCATAAATAAAACGGGGAAGCTATACGCAAGCAATTGATCTACGACATAGATACGCAAATACTATCAGGACTAAGTTCATGATAAATTTAAGTTCAATTAATCATATTACTTAAGAACTCCCAGTTAGATAGACATCCCTCTAATCATCTAAGTGATCACGTGATCCATATCAACTAAACCATGTCCGATCATCACGTGAGATGGAGTAGTTTTCAATGGTGAACATCACTATGTTGATCATATCTACTATATGATTCACGCCGACCTTTCGGTCTCAAAGTGTTCCGAGGCCATATCTGCATATGCTAGGCTCGTCAAGTTTAACCCGAGTATTCTGCGTGTGCAAAACTGGCTTGCACCAGTTGTATGTGAACGTAGAGCTTATCACACCCGATCATCATGTGGTGTCTAGGCACGACGAACTGTCGCAACGGTGCATACTCAGGGAGAACACTTATACCTTGAAATTTAGTGAGAGATCATGTTATAATGCTACTACCATACTAAGCAAAATAAGATGCATAAAAGATAAACATCACATGCAATCAAAATAAGTGATATGATATGGCCATCATCATATTGTGCCTTTGATCTCCATCTCCAAAGCACCGTCATGATCACTATCGTCACCGGCTTGACACCTTGATCTCCATTGAAGCATCGTTGTCGTCTCGCCAATTATTGCTTCTACAACTATCACTACCGCTTAGTGATAAAGTAAATCAATTACATGGCGATTGCATTTCATACAATAAAGCGACAACCATATGGCTCCTGCCAATTGCCGATAACTGTTACAAAATATGATCATCTCATACAACAATTTATATATCATCACGTCTTGACCATATCACATCACAGCAAGCCCTACAAAAACAAGTTAGACATCCTCTACTTTGTTGTTGCAAGTTTTACGTGGCTGCTATGGGCTTCTAGCAAGAACCGTTCTTACCTACGCATCAAAACCACAACGATTTTTTTTCAAGTGTGTTGTTTTAACCTTCAACAAGGACCGAGCGTAGTCACACTCGATTCAACTAAAGTTGGAGAAACAGACACCCACTAGCCACCTGTGTGCGAAGCACGTCGGTAGAACCAGTCTCATGAACGCAATCATGTAATGTCGGTCTGGGCCGCTTCATACAAAAATATCGCCAAATCAAAGTATGACATGTCGGTAAGCAGTATGACTATTATCGCCAACAAATCTTTGTGTTCTACTCGTGCATATAACATCTACACATAGACCTGGCTCGGATGCCACTGTTGGGGAACGCAGTAATTTCAAAAAAAATCATACGCACAAGCAAGATCCATCTAGGTGATGCATAGCAACGAGGGGAGAGTGTTGTCCACGTACCCTCGTAGACCGAAAGCGGAAGCGCTATGACAACGCGGTTGATGTAGTCGTACGTCTTCACGATCCGACTGATCCTAGTACCGAAAGTACGGCACCTTCGCGAGCTGCACACGTTCAGCTCGGTGACGTCCCACGAACTCTAGATCCAGCTGAGTGTCGAGGGAGAACTTCATCAGCACGACGGCGTGATGACGGTGATGATGAAGTTACCGACGCAGGGCTTCGCCTAAGCACTACAACGATATGACCGAGGTGGAAATCTGTGGAGGGGGGCACCGCACACGGCTAAACAATCAACTTGTGTCTTCTAGGGTGCCCCCCTCCCGACGTATATAAAGGAGGGAGGGGAGGCCGGCCGGCCCTCCTTGGCGCGCCCCAAGAGGGGAATCCTACTAGGACTCCAAGTCCTAGTAGGTTTCCACCAAAAGGGAGAGAGGGGGAAGGAAGGAGAGGGAGAGGGGGAAAGGAAAAGGGGGGGGGGCGCCGCCCTCCCTTCCTTGTCCTATTCGGACTCAAGGGGGAAGGGGCACGCGGCCTGCCCTGGCAGCCCCTCTTTCTCTCCACAAAGGCCCATCGAGGCCCATTAGTTCCCCCGGGGGTTCCGATAACCCTCCGGCACTCCGGTTTTATCCGAAACCTCCCGGAACCCTTCCGGTATCCGAACATAGCCATCCAATATATCAATCTTTATGTCTTGACCATTTCGAGACTCCTCGTCATGTACGTGATCATATCCGGGACTCCGAACTACCTTCAGTACATCAAAACACATAAACTCATAATACTGATCGTCACCGAACATTAAGCGTGCAGACCCTATGGGTTCGAGAACTATGTAGACATGACCGATACTCGTCTCTGGTCAATAACCAATAGCGGAACCTGGATGCTCATATTGGTTCCTACATATTCTACGAAGATCTTTATCGGTCAAACCACATAACAACATATGTTGCACCCTTTGTCATCGGTATGTTACTTGCCTGAGATTCGATCGTTGGTATCTCAATACCTAGTTCAATATTGTTACCGACAAGTCTCTTTACTCGTTCCGTAATGCATCATCCCACAACTAACTCATTAGTCACATTGCTTGCAAGGCTTATAGTGATGTGCATTACCGAGAGGGCCCAGAGATACCTCTCCGATACTCGGAGTGACAAATCCTAATCTCGATCTATGCCAACTCAACAAACACCATCGGAGACACCAGTAGAGCATCTTTATAATCACCCAGTTACGTTGTGACGTTTGATAGCACACTAAGTGTTCCTCCGGTATTCGGGAGTTGCATAATCTCATAGTCATAGGAACATGTATAAGTCATGAAGAAAGCAATAGCAACAAACTAAATGATCATCGTGATGAGCTAACGGATGGGTCAAGTCAATCACATCATTCTCTAATGATGTGATCCCGTTGATCAAATGACAACTCATGTCTATGGCTAGGAAACTTAACCATCTTTGATTAACGAGCTAGTCAAGTAGAGGCATACTAGTGACATTCTGTCTGTCTATGTATTCACACATGTACTAAGTTTCCGGTTAATACAATTCTAAAATGAATAATAAACATTTATCATGATATCCGGAAATATAAATAACAACTTTATTATTGCCTCTAGGGCATATTTCCTTCAACACCAAGGCTGATTGAAGGATTGAAATGTGAGTGATTGCAAAGGGAACAAAAACGGTGGGTGCGTGGGAGAGAGATTACCGCACGAGCTCGAATAAGTGGTGACCTTTTCCTCCATGGAGAGCACGGAGAAGGAGTTTAGACTGATACATTTTCAACTATCTATAATTTTTGAAGTATTCATGCTACATTTACATCATTTATTTAATGGTTTTGGTGCATTTTTATATTATTTTTTCTAAACGAATCTATTGATCTAGTGCCCAGTGTCAGTTCTTTTTTTCTGCAAGTTTGTTTTATAGGAAATCAATATCTAGCAAGGTCAAAACACCCTGGTGATTTAATATGTTTTGTATGGAATCTATGTGATTTTTTGGGCGAAGGAATCAACGCAAAGCGATGCCCGAGGGCCCCACAAGGGCAGGTGGCATGGCCACCCTCATGGTTGCGCCATGGGCCCTTATGGCTAGCCCTTAAGTTGGTTAGAACTCTTATTTCGCTGCAAGAAAGATAATTTTTGGAGGACAATCCCCTCAAAATTTTAGCCCGGTCGAAGATGATCTCCGTTTATAAAAGAAATGGTGTTCGACCAGTAAACAGGAGCGAAAACAGAGAGATAGAGAGAAGTGGTCCAATCTCGGAGGGGATCTCGCTCCTTTGGGAGCCATGGTGGCCAAGGACCAGAGGGGAGAACCTCCCCCCATCTAGGGGGGAGCCCATGGATGAGGAAGCCGAAGAGATCCTCCCCCCCCCCCTCTCCCGGTGGCGTCGGAGTGTCGCCGAGGGAACCATCATTACGAAGATTGTCTTCACCAACGTCGCTGTCTTTCCCCTCCCGCTGAAGCACATCCCGGCAGTGCTCACTCCGATGAGCGGCGTTGCCGAACATAGGGAAGCGAGCCGTCCTTTGCGTTGAAGCATATACCTTTTGGGCTCACGGCAGTCCGATGAGCGGGCTGCCGGACATAGGAAGATAATGAAGATCCGCTGCGCCCGGCCGTAGACTAGTCAAGGATATCCGTGTTGTGGGAATGGATATCCGCCGGCGACAACCGTAGACTAGTTTTACCTTATTCCGATATAGTTGTTAGTTTATAAATGTCCAAAATGTAATGAATTTCATCTGGTTTATATGAAAATGCGTCGTGTTCACACCAATTTTGTCATGTTAGTTTAAATAGTGGTTGAAATATATGCGGGGAGCGTTAGATGGCTGGCTCCCACATTTGTGTCCGTGACTGGTCCCCCTGTCCGCGGGCAGATGACGAAGCAAATTTGCGGGTCAGCATTGGAGATGCCCTAAGAGACCATCTCTTAATAAAATGAAAGCAAACCCTTTTTCTGGTTTCTCTCTGCTCCACCTTAGCATTTATCCTACATGGCACTTATAAAACAACATCATTGTTGACGGCCTTAGTAGGTTAATCATTTGTGTTATGAACCAAAACACAAAACCCCCCATTTGACATTTATTACAAGCACAATCTGAAGGAACCACATGGTAACACACTACATATCAGTGCTCAACTAATTTACAACACACGACGACCGGGTAAATGAAATCTAACTATGATGTTTAACAGGCCTACTAGTTTAACCGAGGGTTCAAACTAATCCACGGCACATGGGGGCGATGACAACGTGAATACATACAGAATTCAGGCAAGGACGTGCGATGCATGTCCTCCATGGCGCGGCATCCAAGTGGTTACAAAATTCCAGACATGGGATGAAGTTAAAACAGGGTATGGACGGGCCCAGTGGGATACTCACCCAAGATCCAAATCTGGGTGCAATAAACTACTTTGACATTTTGCTGGCTCACACACACATGACACATGCGATGCAACCCTGACAGAAAATTGCATGAGCAACACAGCACCGCTCCCCATTTTGAGTAACTTAAGACATCGACGGCGAGGTATATCCTGAAAGTTGTTAGTATATGCAAGCGGGCAGACCTCAGAGACCGCATCTTTGGTGTTTGCAGGGTAATTTTCCGTTTGATCTTAATATAGTTTCTACCATGCTGCTAGGTGATTAGCAGTAGATCACAAACCAGCTCCTTAGACATGATGCTGGTCATATATGCTCAAACTTTCCCCACACCTGATGCTGGTCATATAGATGGATAATCCCAGGCTCAACCTTGAAAACCCAAACCATGAGATATACCCTCGGCCCCATAATACAAGAGTGTTTCTGACACTAGTATAGTGTTAGAAACGCTCTTATATTATGAGGCGGAGGGAGTGATTGTTGAGCACTTTTTTTCTTTTGGAAAACTTTCCACACCCAACCCTCCCGAGCGACAGGGAGGAATCCCTAGCGTCGCCGGGCCAACTCCCCCTCTTCCGCTTCCTCACCGCCAGAGGGTGCGGCCAGACCTCTCGTCCTCTCGCTGTGAGGGGGCTGGTGGGGCCCGACTTTGTCTAGCCTGGGTGTTGTGGGAGCGTCGGGTGCAGCGGCATGGCGGCCATGGCAGCTGCGTGACGGGGGACGGAGGCGGTGCGTGGCGTGGAGGCTACGGCGGCCTCGGCTGCTTCGGTTTCGCAGGCGTCGTGCCCATCTTGAAGGTGCGGTCGCGGTTCTCCATGTCCTCTTGATGATTCGGGTGAAAACTTCATCATTTGATTGGACGATGGCAGCACGCTGGTGTCGTGTCCTTCTTGAAGGCTCCGTCTTGGAGTCCATGTTCCGTTGTTGGTCTACTTCGCCTCTTCGCGGTGGCTTGTCCACGGCTGTGGGCTCCATCGCCTCTAAGCAGTGCTTTGTTTTTTGATTTGTAGTTGGCTTGGAGTTCTTTGGAGTGACGTTGATGATCTTCAGCTCCCTTGTATCCTGCCTTTGGTGTGTATTTTGTGGTGTCAGGTTGTATGCGACTGATTGTTTGTTGGTCATTGCTTTATATATAAAGCAGGACGTGAGTCATTTTCAGTATATAAATGCTCAAAACATGTGAAGTAATCGGGACCTAACAACATCTCAGAACATTATAGATTGTCTCGAATGCATAGTTTAATTGTGTCCACATATTTAAATGCATAGTTAAGTTTCAGTAGACAGAAACAGGTTTCTTTCCCGACCCTAGAAGTTACCCTAAGGTGTTTCTCCCCCACACGGACGAGTTTGTCTTAGTTTTATAGGTTCTTTTTTCTCTTAGGTTTTGGTTCCATGGTGTTCTCATCAAGGTGGTAAGGGGGATTATGTGTTGCAACAAGGTCTTTTCGGCCTCTCCCTTCCTTGACGGCGTCCGATCCAACGCCGACGAAGGGTCTGTGATCGTAGGTGTTGCCATATCTGTTGGCTTTTTTCGGATCTTGTCAGTTTATGTGTCAAGAGTTGGCTGGCTCTTAGTGTGGTGACTCTTGACGTTTTCTCTTGATTTATTCCGTGGCATGACCCAATATCTCCGACCCTTGAATGGTGGTGAAGCATATTATCTTTGGTGATACCTCGCCCATTTTTCCTTCGCTGATACTAGATCTCGTTTGTAGTGGTAGTGACTATAACAGTGTTCAAAGCTTGGTATCACGTGGGCGTTTGCAAGGGTTTCCTTTCCCTTACTGCCGGTCCAGTGCAATTTCCAATCTGCGGCGGGAGGCATACAATCGAAAGAAGAAGACCATTAATATGATTTTCAATGCACTTTTATTTTTTACAAGGTATTTTACTAGGTGTACAACCTTGATATTTATCATATTTCAGATGTCCTTTGGGTATCTTAGCTCTCTCTTTTTTTGCATATAATCTAGGTGAAAAGAAACTAACCCAAGATGCCAAGTTGACCTACAAGCATATGGAAACAAGGAGGGCCACATGCATGACGCTGCTACCGCGACGAGACGAGAATCCAATGACTGCCACAGCAGCAACGCTCATTACAAGAGGCCAACTTACACAGCCTGTAGGGAGCGGAAACATCGTTGCCTATTTCATATGTAGGGCATGGTATCATTGCAAAAGAGCTAGTGATTTACTGGTTTCACAGTTGATGTCCAACCTGTTCAAATTAGAAGCAAAATGGTACCTGTTAGAATTATATTTACATTTAAGATAAAGATAAGAGATAAAGATAGGATAAGTTTAACTTGTCTTCTACTTCAAGTCTGTTTCCTTCATATTGTACTCCATATATACCCCACATTTGGGATCAGATCAATACAATAGATACAACACATTATTCTAGCCATCCCAGACTTTCTACATGGTATAAGAGCCATTAGACCAACGCCGCTTGATCCTTGGTCCTTCCACCACTTTCGCAGCGCGCCGCCCCTAGGGAGATTAATCTCCTCTCCCCGGGGGCGCGGCACCCGATCGATCAAAGATTGAATCGGTTCCATAGATTTGATATATTTTTTTTTCCAAATTTCGTAGTAGATTGAATTTTCTTAGCCACCAAATAAACCCAACGATCTTCAAATCCGGTGATAATCAATGTGAGATTCATCGTCGTGCGCCTCCAGCGGATCTACATCGACACACGGCCCGGTAGCACTCCGATCAGCCATAGCCATCTCCTCCAACAAAGACGCGTACGCCCTGATCACGGGAGGGTGATACTCGGCTCCCTCCGATCATATGTACGTCGACAGCAAACGCGTGGCTGCACGGCACGTTTGGAGCGGTGGCCGGATCCAACCCGATCTCTGCCCGGCTGATACGCACCGAACCAACCACAACTCCTGGCTCCATCAGCATCCATGCGGCGAAACTCGAAGCATCCAGCAGCCCTGATATGTGCATGCACTCAGATAAAACTTTGATCACGTCTATGCGTACGCGTCTACAGACGCACGAACTTCGGAGCACCGGCGTCTTTGATTGATCGGATCTCCGATCTGGGCCGTTCCTCCGGTCGTACATGGATGGTCTCTACATCGACTTCTGTTTTGAGACTACACCAACAACGATCTGCAACGCGCCGGCAAACTGCACCGAGCGATCTAACCATCTACGCTGAGCCCCGATCTGCACCAAATACAACTGCACGCGCACGGACGCGATCTCCACCGGTTCCGCGCCGTGACATCGAGTGCTGCACCTCCAGGCTGCCGCTATCTACATTGACATCGTGTCACTACATCTACGTCGAGCCGGCTAACCTGCACCGAGCGATCTACACCGACCGGCGCCACATCATTGAGCTGTACGACTACATCACGCCCAAGAGAAAAAAAAATCTTCATCGAGCACATGTACGAGAAGCGACCATGACATGCGCCGTCCACACGCCAGGCCAGTGTGGAGAGAGATGCAAGTCTTCATCGACTTCTCCGGCGCGACACGGCATCGACACATCATCGCCGCGAGAGACGCCTTCAAGCGATATCATCGTCGACACGTTGTTGCAACGCCATAGCCGACACTTCATCGCCAAGGTCTCCATCAATATGGTCTTCACCAACATCATCGTCAACACACCGCCGTCGCCTCGTCCACAAGATGGACACCTAGCGTCCTCTGACAAACTTTTCTGCAAGGCGCGACCTCGACGACGGCAATGACCGCGTCACGACGACAGCATCTTCCACGTCATCCACGGCACGGCATTGCGCATCGACACGGCGTCACTACAGTGACGACCCTACACGGCCACACGGTTCTGGCAAAACCGATGTGTGCTCGATGGGCTTCCTCCGGTCTTGGCAAAATCGATGGAACCATCACCGACGGCACCCTCTGACATCCACAAGGTGTATCGTCCACGTCTGCAGCTCCGTCATAGCGCATTTTTTTGCGCCTCCGGCTTTGTGCGGCTTCATCATCCACGAAGACCACACCATCGACCACGACTACCTCGACCATGGCTACATCACCATGATCGGCTACCTCGACATTAATGACTACGTCTACAATAACACATCGGCAACAACTCCAGTCAACAGCGTCCGCCTCGTCACTTGCATCCACGACACTCCCGCTGTGACTGCGGGAGGGAATGGAGGAGAAGGCAGGAAGGCACCAGAAGGGGACGCAGTCACCGCCTTAACTGCCAACCCATCAGAGACGCAGTTGATGATGGCACAGTGGAGAAGACGATAAAAGAGTAAGACTTCAAATTTAGTCGTAATCGTCCGCTTCACTCCCGCTACGATTGAGGGGAAATGTTAAAAGTATATTTATGTTTAAGATAGAGATAAGAGATAAAGATATGATAGGTTTAACTTGTCCTCTACTCCAAGTCTCTCTCCCTCATATTGTACTCTATATATACCTCACATTTGGGGTCAGATCTGTAGAAGGACAAGTTATGAGCTGTGCAATCTCGATGTATTGATCGGTGCACCAGGCACGTATATATAAGTACAGAGGTGGGCCACAACCTCAACTATACAAAGAAAGCAGGAGGTGGGCCCTACACACAAATATACACGTACACAATATACTCAACACCCCCCGTATTCGAAGCGGCGCCAGTGACGCAAAGACTGGAACGGAACTCCTCAAAGGTAGAAGTCGGCAGTCCTTTCGTCATCACATCGGCGAACTGTTGTGCAGTCGGCACATGGAGAACCCGAATACGTCCAAGAGCCACCTGCTCGCGCACAAAGTGAATGTCCAGCTCAATGTGTTTAGTCCGCGATGATGAACGGGGTTGGCGGAGAGGTACACCGCAAACGTTGTCACGATGAGACAACCGTAGCACAGGAGACGTCGTGATGCAGCTCTGAAGTAACTCGTAGCTGTGTGCACTCGGCAACAACGTTGGCCACAGCTCGGTACTCAGCCTCTGTGCTGGAGCGCGAAACCGTGGGTTGTCGCTTGGACGACCACGAGACGAGTGAAGGACCGAGGTAGACGCAGAGCTGCAGGTGGACCGACGAGTATCGGGGCAGCCGCCCGATGCGCATCGGAGTAGGCCACCATCTCCGGAGAAGTAGACGCCGTGAGTGTCAACCGAGGGTCATCGTGCCGCGGATGTACCAAGGATCCGCTTCACGAGAGTCCAATGAGAGTCACGAGGCGTGCATGTGGAGACACACTGCTGAATAAAGATAATCAAGATCCGGTCTGGTGAGAGTGAAATCAAGAGCGCCGACAATAGACCGGTAGAAAGGAGCATCCGACGCAGCGAGCCCTCAAGAGCGAGACCTTGGCCTTCGTGTCAACAGGAGTAGCAACAGGGTGACAGCTTGAGCATGCCAAGACGCTCAAGAAGCTCATGTGCATACCTGGCGATGAAGAAAGAAACCGTCCGGGGCCGAACGACCTCAATGCCAAGGAAATAATGTAGAGCACCTGTGTCCTTGATGGCAAACTCGTCACGCAGCCGGAGAGTAATGTCTGGCGAAGAATAGGCTGCGGAGGAGGCCGTCAGATGATGTCATCGACATAAAGAAGCAAATATGCGCCGTGTCACCGTGGCGATAGACAAAGCGGTGAGGCGTCCGAGCGAGTAACGCCGAAGCCAGTGTTCAAGAAACCCGACGATCCGGCCGGTACGGTAGCGGGGTGCTCGCTTGAGCCCGTGAAGAGAGCGGGACAGCGAGCACACATGGCCGGAAGTGAGGCGTCGACAAAACCGGTGGGTTGCTCACAATACACCTGCTCCTCAAGATGGCCGTGGAGAAAGGCGTTGGAGACATCCATCTGGTGAACGGGCCAGCCGCGGGATACGGCGAGCTGGAGGACGGTGCGGATCGTGCCCGGTTTGACAACCGGGACAAACGTCTCAGTGAAGTCCACTCCGGTACCGGCGGAAACCACGGACCACCCAGCCCGAGCCTTGTAGCGCCGAGAGTACCATCCGAGCGGGTCTTATGGCGAAAGACCCACTTGCCGGTGATGACGCGTTGGCGCGAGGAGGCCGGGAACCGGTGTCGAGTGCGGTTCCGTTGAAGAGCATCGAACTCTTCCTGCATCGCCGCAAGCCAGTGAGGATCGCGGAGGGCGGCGCCAGCGGACGCGGGAATAGGCGACGGCTCCGCGGTGGAGGCGGCGAGGACGTACTCGTCGCTCGAGTACCGGAGGCTCGGACGATGAACGCCGGTACGAGCTCGTATGACGGGGCCAGACGGTGCCGTCGGAGCCACCGGCGAGGCGGCCGGCGTCGGGGCCGGCGAGGTAGCTGTGCAGCCTGTTTGCGGGTTGGCTTTGACGATGAAGGTCTACGGTGAAGTCGGAGTCGCCCGTTCGGAGGTAGCCGGTGATGACGATGACGCTATGCATCGCTTTCATGGATGTCCTTTCCTCTTTGTAGCTCTGTGATCCCATGTCGGTGGCCAGGTTGGCCGGTGGTGCCCATTTTTGTGGGTTGGATTGTATCGGTTTTAGCCCGGTTTTCTGTCAATTAACCGGGCAATTTTCACTCCTTCTTAATTAATGAAAATGGCAAGTCTTTTGCCTCGTTTCAAAAAAAAACATCTCGACATGTCCACCAGAAAAAACTCAAAAGGTAAAGAAGTCTGGTTAATCTCTTCATGCTCGTTCCAAGTTTGAAGTACCTTTTGTCAAAGAAAAACCTGCTTCTTGACACGATTAGCTCTTTAGGGTTTTAAGCGTAATAGCCGGGAAACTAACAAACAAGTGCAGTGCTGAAAGAAACCATACCCACACCTCTCTCCACCTCCTTTTGCCGTTGTTGGTTGGGCACTTGGGCCATCTATTAAGAGCAACTCTAGCAGACCCCACATCCTGCCCCGACCCATAAAATGACCGCCAAAATACGGGCCGGGGCGGAAAAACCCGCCCTGTCAGACCCCGCATCCCGTCCCGGCCCGCAAAAATTTTTAGGGGGCGCGACAAAATCCCGAGCCCAACCCAGGAAAACGCATGTTTCCCCCTCGCGGCTGCGGTGCCGTGCATATAAGCGGAAGCGGTTGGTGGGGGACATTTCATCCCGCGCTTTCTCCCACCAACCACCTCTCCTCTCCCCTCTCGCGCCGCCGCCGGCCGCCGCCCAAGATTCTGGCGACCGCAGCCGGCAAGAGCACGCCGGAAGGCCGCCACGCGCACGAGGCCTCCCCTCGCATCGACGGGCCGGATTTGCAGATCTGTGGCACTTCATCGCGGGCCGCGGATTTGGCTTTTTCCGCCGGTTCTTTAAGCGATGGAGTGGTCGGGGAGCCTCTCCCGCAGCCTAGGCAAGGGCGCATCGCCGCATGCAGGTGCGAGCTCGTCCGCCCGCCGTCGCCGCCCGCCATACTCGTCCGGCGTCCACCGGGCTCGGCACTCGCGCAACGTCTTTGTGGCTTGCCGATGCCGCTCCTAGAGTGTGACGACTGCACGCGAAAAGTGCTGCGGCTCACTTCGAGCACGCCGAAGCACCCCGGATGGGTGTTCTTCAAATGCGAAAACGACGGGGTACGTGCACTTGCAGTAGCTCGTTTCACAGTTCATTCTTTAGCTAAATTGCAGTGGCTCACTTCGAGCTTGCTCATTCTTTTGTGTGGGACGAAGGATGCTCATTTTTGTTTTGGGAAGGGCAATACATTGATTTGTTGATAGAAAGAATTTTAATAGATGTTAGTGCACTCCTTAGTACAATCGAAGGCAATGATGCGGCTGCATGTGCAACTAGAGGGGAAGCAACATCTACTTCTTCCGAACCAAAGATGAAGAAAGAAGAATGCAAAATCAAGAATCCACATATCAACAACGAATGCATGAAGAAGATATTAGTCCAACTAGTGGGAGCAGTTATGGAAATTGGAAATCTTCTAAAATGCATTCTTGTAGTTCTTGTTTTCTTTGGTCTTGCTATTCTAGCAAAGATTTGGTGATGCTTTTTGCATCCAATGTTGTCAAAGCAATGCAATATGCTAGATCAAATTGAGTTGCAAATTTAAGTTTTGCGGGCCGGAAGGAGATGCGCCAGATCAGACGCTGCAACCTCAACCCGTAAAAAAACATATTCAGGGAATATCCTTTTTTACGGGTCCATTATCTTGAGGTCTGCAGAATCGGCCGTCTGCCCGACCAAGAAAGACGTTTTTCCGCGAACTGCAAAAACGTTTTGCAGGTTGGGAGGATGCGGGGTCTGCTAGAGTTGCTCTAATAATCCTGCAACTGCAAGCATCCCAGGTAGAAAATGTGACATGAGATCTGAAGAAATGAAAGCAACAAGCCAAGGAGAGAAAAACAGGAAGATGCGCAAAATCCAAGAACCCCCTTCTGTTTGCTGTTGTCCACTACAGCATTTCCAGCTACCATTTCTGTACTGCTTCTCTGTGACACTGGGAGAACCCTGGCGTGTGCTGATCCCATCAGCTGGCGTCACTCACTGAATGCACAAATGTACCACACCTGCTGCTACCTCCTGGCGGTCGATCTGGCCGGAGCATGTGCGCACGGCAGACGACGGGCCTCACATGTAAATGACTGCAAGATCTACCGGCAATTCAAACTTGCAGCGGCCAAAACACACAGGTTTTTATTTAATTTCAACACCAAAAGTTGCAGCCTGCAAAGCAAAATACACCACTTCTACCAGTTTTATCTCATGGCTCACAGAAACGACTGGGTGTGCATGCATGCAACAATGTTTCCATGCATTTAGAGCAACTCTAGCAGACCCCGCATTTTACCGACCCGTAAAATGTGTTTGTAGGTCGCACGAGGACGGTTATGCAGGCCGAAATTTGCGGCGGCAGACTAAAAACCGCAAACAAACCCCTAAATTTTAAAAAAAGTTGTTTCGCGCGAGAAATTTAAACAACAGCTCGCCGGAGCTCGCTCGCATACATGGTTCTTCTTCGCATAATATGTTCATACATGCCACATACATACATAGAGGTTAGATATGCTAGACAGGGCCTATGCTACCGCATCAAGAACAAAATTGAGCTCACGGAGCTCCTCATGCGTAGCTGCCCACCGCGGCGCGATCGGTCGGAGGAGTTTGAGCCGAGGTCGACGAAGAGCTTCACCGCTCCTCCTTCATCACGCGTGTGTCGGCCTCCTTCGATGCTACGCTGCGATGCCGTGAGGCCCGAATCGAGGAAGAGCTGCCAGATTACTCAAGTTCGCCGGATGCGCTCTTCCATCTCCCTGCAGCTCCCTCGCCGACCGCCGAGGCGAGCGCTCGAGGAGCTCCTCCGCCCCGGTGGGATGTAGTCCTCCCGGTCGATGACGCCGGCGGCTGCGGCGACGGCACGGGCCTCCTCCGGCTCCTCTTCACAGAACGAAGTCGCGAAGCTCGATCGCCATGAATGAGCTCCCCGCGGACGATGGCCGGATGAGCTCCCCGGACCGATTCCGGAGGAGGCGCTGGCGGCGACGGCGCGCTGAAGCTCGAACTCGCCGAGCTTGCGCCGGTCGAATGCCGGCGGCCGGCACTCGGTTGAGCCATCGATGCGCTTCGCTATGCTGCCGGCGTCAGATCTGGCGCAGCGGCGACGCTCCACCTCATCCCCGAGTCGACCATGGTGGTTCAAGGCTCGCCGGTGGCGAGAAATCGAGCGGCGCTGTGGGGAATTGGAGGGGAACGCGGCGGCGGGAGGATAGGGTTTCGACCCGCATCTGCCCCGCAAACCCGCAGTTATAGTGGCTCGGGGGTTGCGTTTGCGGGCTGCGACAAAAAAATTTACGGACCGGACACCGATGCGGGCTCTAGTCTGGCCAGAAAAATGGGGCAAGCTCGTGTAATCGCCGGAATTATACGGGTTTGTGCCGGATGCAGGATCTGCTAGAGTTGCTCTTGCGTACTATTGCGAGCAGTAACCATCACCGTACTGAGCACAGCAACTGGAGGGGTGAATTTCTGAGAGTATCCCAGCAATTCCACAGAAACCATCACCAGATCCACATTTCTGTAACAGCTGCAGAAGCAGCAGCCGATCAATCAAACACTGCTCACCTTTTTTGGCAAAAATACCAGTGCCACTAGGAAGAAGCTTCAAGAGTATGATGAGAGTTCACACTTCTTACATGGAAAATATGTGCGACTACGCTGTGCTAGGAAGCGTACCAAATACGAGCTGCAGAGTTCACATACATGCTAATTATTACAAACATGAATGCAGTCACCCGCTCTAATATCATGGTTTGCAGAAACTTGTTATCTGATAGGGCCACTAAACAAACCCTTCCGAATGCATAGACAAAAACAAGATGAGCAAAGTTGGGAGGGGAAAAGGTTGGAAACCAAGAAAGTTCATGCGGGAAACAAGAACCAACAGCGCCCCAGCATGTGCCGATGCTCATTATTTCTCTCGGCGTACAAATGAGTGCATAGCCCGTCCTTTGACAAACTAACATGGTGAACTCAGACCAAACCGAAGTACACGATGGTGTCCTTTGCCATGACCAGCAGAAGCAGCTTGAAGTATATCAAAGCCCACTTCCTGGTAATGTCGTGGTGCACATAGTCCAGAAAGATCTCCTTGTGGAACATGTAGATTTGATGGTATACCGCCGCGACCATAAGAGATGTACTGATGCTGTTCCTTGAGGAAAGAAGCAGAGTTGGGATCATGTAAAAGGTTACTCCTGTTAATATCTCTGATCGCCTAACTTTAGAACTTTCACTTGTCAATGGACTGCTTCTAGGTTTAGCAATAGCTGCTTCTAGTGGGCTGAATGCCGCGACTTTAGGGAAGGCTCCTTCAGTCGCTTTTAGTGCATCAGAGTGTCCCATTCCAGCAACTGACTTGCATGTCTCTGAGACCTGTAAAAACTGGAGACATCAGATTCATGGACATCTAGCATAGAGTGGCAACATAAGTGAAAAACAGGCACTAGTTGGATTGTGGCAAACCTGTGTATTCTGCATGGGAGATCCATTGGATGCTACAGTAGAAAACCAACGCGGTAAAAAGTGTGTGCCGCTCAGGTGTGATGTTGGCTCATGTCGAAGAACCTACACACATGTACAGAGGCGCAAGACCAAAGCTGTAAACTACTAGATCACAACAAACTTTGCATTTCTTGAACATACGAAAAAAGATCTTCTCAATGAAACCACTAACAACAGCAAGTTCCTTATTATAAATAAGCCCGAGATTCAAAACAAGAAACCACCAGTTTTCATTAACCAGTCCAGCAAACAAAATTGCCTCATTAAAGACTTTCCTATTTGACAGGGGTCTTTCTGTCATTTTTATATAAAAATTACCTGAAAAGCTTCAATCTCTACTTATAGATCAACACACGGTCAACTGACAGAAAGGGCATATCCAGAACCAGGAACAAATTTTGGGGGTATACTCAGAACAAGGAAATTTTCAAGGGCAAATCCAAGTCTGGATTAATTTTTAGCAAGAAATCACCGATACTTCCAGCAACAAGTGTATCCGTATTGGATAACATATCCGATACTGATTCTTTCCTGATACGTCTAGTAGTGCCGGTGAAGGGCTCCTTTCCCCGGTGCTCCCGCTCCCCTCCCCCCCAATGGAAGGCTGCTGATTTCCTCCTCCCCCTCCCTTTCTCTCTACTACTTTTATGTTTGGTAATTGCTGCTACCCATTTGCTGTTGGTTCTTGCTTTTATTGGAATCATGGATAAGAAGATACTCCCTCTGTTCCTAAATATTTGTCTTTTTAGAGATTTCAAATGGACTACCACATACGGATGTATATAGACATATTTTAGGGTGTAGATTCACTCATTTTGCTCCGTATGTAGTCACTTGTTGAAATCTCTAGAAACACAAATATTTAGGAACGGAGGGAGTAGAGGACAATGGACTGCACTGACTAAATATATGCTATGCCTAACTGATAGCATATTTTTATATTCAAAAATAGTCAAACGTATCCCCGTATTAGCGCTTCTCAGAAATGACGTATTTATGTATCCATATCGCCCTGATACTGATACGCGCATCTGTATTGGTGTAATCTAGAATTTTAAGGACAACGCATTGTCTTTACCATATTCATGGCTAAAATCACTAAGGCTATGATCAACAGATGTCAGCCAACCAATTAACCCACTTCTCTTTAGCCATTAAAATATGGAATGAACATCGGTGAATGGGAAATCTTGGCATCACTAGGCAGAAGATTTCTTGATCTTGAGATTTAAAGTCTAATCAGCTTGTATTGGAAATAAATTATATCAGAGTCACATTATCTCCTCATGTTAAGTCAATGATCACAAAATGAGATAACCCCACTTTTCGACTCTAGAAATTACTGATATTGTGTGGTAGCAAGCTCGACTGGTATGACTGCCATTGTTGTTCATCGTACATAATTGGCATCCAGAGAGACCTCTAACATCAACTGAGTACCATGCGAGGCTCGTAAATCAAAGCCCTGTGTTTATCTACCCTTCTGCAGTTCTACCGCTATCCTGACCACGATAATTCGGATAAAAACAGCGACACACACATAGCACATATCAAACACCGATACCATATATTAATTGATACATAGCACAGTTCCAATCTACCAAAACAATCCTCCATCCTTCACGCTGAAGCAGGCGAAATCGAATGGCACGGGCAGAGCATCGGTGAATGGGAGCTGGAAAGGGATGGGTAGACGAACCTTGCCGAGGCCAGGAGGGGATCCAATCGCCGGGGACGGGGCGGCAGCGGCGGGGTGGCGCGGGAGGGAGGATAGCGCGCGGGATCCAGCCAGGGGCGCCGGAGCCGCATCCGCGCGGGAGAGGGCGTGAGCTAGGGTTTTGGATCGGGCTAGGAATCGCGACGCCATGGCGATGTCTCGCGTCCGCTACCCTGTTCGCTGCCGTGTGGTCGCCAGGAGAACGGGGAGAGGAAGAAGGAGAGAGGGGCTCGTTTTGGGCCCTCAGGGGATTAGGTAAGTGCTGATTTGGCCCGGCTCTGAGCAAGCTCTTCTTTGATTCGGGCTGGCATGGGCTTCAGAATGCAGGCTCAAAGATGAATGGGCCCACTCAGACATTTGGCAGTTCGTCCATTTGGGATTCAACTGTCCTCAAGCCCCTAAAAAAACTGTCCGCACAAAAAATTTAAATTTCGTGAAGGCTCGTCCAGAACGACTCTAGGTTTTTCTTTCCTTAAACGTTCTCTATAGAGAATGGCGTTTTGGCTCTCGGCCTCCATGGAGGCCGATTTTTGGAAAAGTTCAAAATTTAAAATTTTCGGTTTCAAAAAAATTGTACAAGTAAACAAGGATGTGAGGCGTATGTGTGTAAAATTTCAGGATGAAATACATTAAAATGAGATCTGTACAAAATAGACAAATTCATGGTCTGGGAGGATGAATAGTTTCATGTGTTAAAAAGCCCCAGATTTGTCTTTTTTGCACAATCCTCATTTCAACGTGTTTCGTCTTGAAATTTTACACACTTGTGCACGATGCCTTCATATATATATATATATTTGTATCTTTTTTCAGAATTTTTTGAAAACATAAAAATATGAATTTTCATGAAATTTGAATTTTGCATTTGAAGGTCTTCATGGAGCTCGGCCTCCAAAAGCAATTTCAGCAAATCTATACCTCTATATCTATGTCTATACATACGTACTTACTAATAAAGGAACTACTGCTTCTACCTGTCCGTCGTCCCTTTTAAAAAAGCACTCTCGTTTTATGTGAATTAAATCACAGTCAAACTTAAGTCACAAATAAACCCTATTTTGCAGTTTTTCAAGAAATCCCCCTGACTTTTGAGGTAATTAACCCGTTGTCCATATTTAAGTCAAACGAATTGTTTTTTGCGTTTTAACAGAAAGCCCCTAGATTTTTCGGTTACAATTTGCAGTCCATATAAAACAAATGATTTTCTAAATCATTCATATCTTTTAAACATGTAACTCCGATTTTAACATGTTATATATAAAATTATAAAAATGTGTAGAATCTGACTATGATATTATTTCACTTGTTAAATATTTTTAGAATATTATTTTAGATGCAAACTTAATCTATAGCACATGGTCCATTTTTTGTTTCGTACCAACCGCGATCCGGATTGCAAATAAACAACCGCTAAAATTAGATTGAGAGGAAAGAAAACATCAACAACCACACATGCACACCTCTATAAAACCTCGCAGGGGAAAACAAAAAATTTCCCATCTTATTCCAAGCTAGCGCGCGTGCACGCGAGAGATAGAAAGATATATATAGAGAGAGATGCCTTATGATTGAGCACTAAGGCCACCAGAGCGAGGGTGGGGAGGATAAGCGGCAAGGCAAATGTGATGCCATGTTAAAATAAAGAACGTAAATATATTGGGCTTTTGACTCATGGTTATAGGGTTAACAGCTTGCGTTATTTTCTCTCTCTTGTTGTAACGCACACACTCTTTGCTGGTACTAATAAAGGGTCTATTGCTTCTCCCGTCCGCTGGCCCTTTTACAAAAAAAAGTCCCCCTGCATTTTATGTGAATTGACCCATAGTCTAACTTAAGTCACGTATGAACCGCCTTTGCAGTTTTTTCAGAAAACCCCCTCACTTTTGAGGTAATTAACCCACCACCCACATTTAAGTCAAATGAATCATATTTTGTGTCTTAACAAAAAAACTCAGATTCTCCGGTTAATCAATCTACAGTCCATCTAAAACAAATGATTTTATAAATTATTCATATCTTTTAAACCGTAACTCCGGATTTAACATGTTATATTTGAAATTTGCTTACAAAAATGTGTAGAATCTAAATATGATATTATTTTACATGTTAAATATTTTTAAGATATTATTTTGGGTGCAAACTTAATCTATAGCACATGTCCGTTTTTCTTTCGTGTTGACATCGATCTGGATTACAATTATACATCCACTAAAACCAAATTGAGACGAAAGAAAACATCAATAATCATGCACGCACACCTCTAAAAAACCTCGCAGGGGAAAAACAATAGATTTGTCATCTTTATTCCGAGTGAGCGCGCGCGCGCGCGCGCGAGAGAGAGAGAGAGAGAGAGAGAGAGAGAGAGAGAGAGAGAGAGAGAGAGAGAGAGAGAGAGAGAGAGAGAGAGACGTCTTAGGATTGACCATATTTAAATGTGTTATGGTTGTGTGAGCACTGAGGCCACCGCCGGCAAGGGTGAGGAGGATAAGCGACAACCCAAATGTGATGCTCTGTTAAAATAAAGGACGTGGACCAATTGGGATTTTAAGTCATGGTTATTGGGTTTGGAGAATGTGTTTCTTTTTCATGCCATTGCAACGTACGGGTTCTTTTGATAGTACAAATATAAATAAATAAGTAACACAAGTTGAGGTGGATTCAGTGAATTCTAGCCATCAAACCACCTAATCAAAGGGTCCAATGATGCTCCACCTAAATTATAGTCTACAAATCTCATTAATTTTGAATTTATTTTTAAGGAGGATACTGTGTGCAGTATCTTCATTGAGTGATGCGCACATTCACATATTATTGATTACTAGCAAACTTGCCTGTGCTTTGTAATGGGAGAGTAAACATTTTTTATCCAAGTCTCTATGTTAATTTCGATTCGGACTCGTCATATTGATGGCGTGCACCTACGACCACATCCAGGTAGCATCTGGGTGGTGCCGTTCGACACTAAGGAGGCCACATCCAAAAATTGAGTCTATTTAAAAAAGCCTATATGTGTCACCGTCACATGTAGTGGATGGAACACAAATTGAGGTCGTACTTATCGGTTCTAATATTAACTTTCATAATTATCATAAGAATTGTTCGGACATTTTTAGAATAAACCTTCATGTACTTCCGATGTTCGTGAATTTTATAATGTATGTATATCCTATAAAAATTGTTTGTGTATTCACTACCATAAGAAATTGTGTAGTCCGTTGATAAGTACGTGCATGGATTTCGCCAAAAAAAGATACATACGTAGGGACTTTAATCATGTGACATGTACAAAGAGAAAACCTGGTGCAAGTACAACATGTCGAAAGATTGCAATGAATCGTTCGCTTTTCTTTCTTCCTCCAGAGGAAAAAAAAAGGCGACCTCGCCGCCAGGAGTCTTCCCCGCTGCTGCCGTCCGGCGGCTCCCCTCCGCCGGCGGCCTCGGTCGTCGGTGGTGAGGGGGGTCGCCGGATCCACGCGTGTGGATTGTTTTTTCTCTCGTAGATTAGAATTTTAAGCCGTTCATCGTCTTGGCTTCGGCGGCGGCGATGGCGGCGTTGAATAAAGTTTCTTCGGATCCTACTCCAACGAGGCGATCGGTCCTATGGTTGGCGATGGATTTGGAAATCAGTCTGTTCAAGCAAAGATGGCGTGGTGGCGGCGACATCCTTGTGGTGGACCTGTGTCCTCGGGCTCCGTCGTTGCGACGGCGTTTGCTCCAGCGCCGGCGCGGAGCTTGGGAGGTAGTCCAGGGGCGGATGCAGATTGTGGTCTGCATTGGCGGCATCTGGAAGATGGTGGATCGTGTGCTAGGTTCGCGGTTCGTGGATGGCAGGTGTGGTTTTCTCCTCCAGCGTTCTAGTTGTGTGGGGGTGCCAGATCTGGAGTTCGATGGCGTGTCCGGGGTGTTGCAACGGTCTGATTCGTTCAACGGTTATGGTTTTGCCTTTGGTGAGCCACCTTGGAGGTCCGCAAAGCTGCATATCAGCGATGGAGCCGCTACGAGCTCGGGTGTGAAGGTGATCCGTCATTTTTTTTCTTTGGTGGCTGCTGTGGTGGTTCCAGAGGTAGGTGACGGACGTTGGTGTCAAGTTCAGAGGTTTCTTCAATCTTGATTGTAATTTTACTTCTGGGTTGTTGTTCCTTTGTGCAAAGGCTAGCTTTTGCTATCTTTTCAGTTTGCCTGGTCGGTTACGTGACTTGTACTATGATACTTATGATATAAATGAGACACGTATTACCCTGCAAAAAAAATAAAGATTGCAATGAATTTGCTATAATCATTTTCCTTGCTCGCTCCTTGCCAACCAGCACACAACATTGTGTGCGGTATGTTCATTTGCAATACGAATCCGCACCAGTACAAAATAAAGACGAATCATACGTCATTTATTAAGTTTGCACCCTAAATAGCATTCTCAAAATAGTTAACGTGCAAAAAAAATCATATTCTGATTCTACGCATTTTTAATCAACTTTCATATGTAACATGTTCATATTGGAGTTACGGTTTAGAAGATATAGTTATTTAAAAATGCATTTATTCTTAATGGACTATGGGGTGTTTAACGCAGATATCAGGGTGGATTACATAAAACTGCAAAAAATGATTCACTCTAACTTAAAGACAGATGACAGGTTAATTAGCATAAAAGATAGAGGGTTTAGTGTAAAATGAAAAAATGTTCGCTATGGCTTAAAGATGCACTGCTGTTAATTACTGAAAAAGGCAGGGAGTTTCTGCAAAATGTGCGATAGACAGGAAGAAGCACTCCTCTCTTTATTAGTAGGTATAGATTTAATAATGTCAAGCAAAGTCTAGCACCCATGTTCTAACACCCCAATTTTTTATCCTCGATTTTTGTGTTGAATTCTCTCTACATGATTTGGCTCCCATCTTTTTCTTTCAAAGTTTATTGGGTTTCTCTTGATCTTCGGCAGAGGAGCAATGCAATGGCACATATCCTATCCGTGAACTCATAGACATGATCATTCAAGTCCTTGGATATCGTGTGAAAGGAAACGGGGTCCCCGATGGCCACCACAGAGTTAGTCTCGACGCCACCAAGATTAAGATCCAACTAGGTGTGTTGGCAACGCTCAAGGGCGTACACCCGGGCTCTCGCCTTCCCAAGCACGGGCATCCACGGGCGCGGACTATCACCCCTAAGGACCACTCGGGCATGCCAGAAGAGCCCATGTCGTCGGCAGAGAGCATAACGTAAGGCTGGATGATAACCCATAAGTATAGGGGATCGCAACAGTTTTCGATAAGTAAGAGTGTCAAACCCAACGAGGAGCTAAAGGTAGAACAAATATTTCCTAAAGTTCTATCGACCACCGATACAACTCTACGCACGCTTAACGTTTGCTTTACCTAGAACAAGTATAAAACTAGAAGTACTTTTTAGGAGTTTTTTGGGTAAGCAAGCAAGAAAGTAAAGAGCACGAAAAAAAACTAGGGGCTGTTTAAGTGAAGACACAACTAAAGTAAATATAGCGAGTGTGGAAGAGTGATGGTAGGTGTGGCAAAATTGTCCCTTAAGCAATTGACTACTTTACTAGACCGATAGCAAGTATTATGTGGGAGAGGCCCTTTGCTAGCATGTCATCCCTTACTTGGAATTCTATGCACTTATGATTGGAACTATTAGCAAGCGTGCGCAACTACTAACGTTCATTAAGGTAAAACCCAACCGAGGAGTCCTGGACTAGGGGGTGTCCAGGATAGCGAATTATCATCTTTGGCGGACTCTGGACTATGAAGATACAAGATTGAAGACTTCGTCCGTGCGGATGGGACTTTCCTTGGCGTGGAAGGCAAGCTTGGTGATACGGATATGTAGATTCCTACCATTGTAACCGACTCTGTGTAACCCTAACCCTACTCGGTGTCTATATAAACCGAAGGGTTTTAGTCCGTAGGACGAACAACAACCATACCATAGGCTAGCTTCTAGGGTTTAGCCTCTCTGATCTCGTGGTAGATCTACTCTTGTACTACCCATATCATCAATATTAATCAAGCGGAGTAGGGTATTACCTCCATCGAGAGGGCCCAACCTGGGTAAAAACATCGTGTCCCTTGTCTCCTGTTACCATCCGCCTAGACGCACAGTTCGAGACCCCCTACCCGAGATCCGCCGGTTTTGACACCGACATTGGTGCTTTCATTGAGAGTTCCTTTGTGTCGTTGCCGTCAGGAAGGATGCCTCATCCCGTCTTTAAAGACGATACTATCGCCAAAGGAGCCTTGGCCCTTTGGTCGACTCTTTGGTTAGGTGGTTTTCTTATGACCGCCAGCCGCCGCGCTACCGACGATGACTTCTCGGGTCATCAAAACCAATCTTCACGTTAACTTCCGGAACTTGCCGAAAGCGGTTAGATCCGATCGAGCTCTCCTCCGTGAACGAAGCTCTTGGATCGCATCGCCGCCTGGAGTTGCCATAGACTACGACCAGATCGGGCCTAAAACCGATCTGAGAGAGATCAACTCTCCCGGGCTACCCATCATGTTGCGTGGTAGAGGAGCAATCGTCGATTCTTCTTCTATCCAAGGACTAGCTACGTCGGATTCGATCCCTCCATGCCGGATTCCCGCAGAGGGACGGATGTTGATCATGCCACGAACTTAAAGTCGGTGGCGGGTTGGATTCATTGGATAGCATTCAAAATCCAAACTTCCAAGTTCGAAACTTCTCGCCCTGAGTCTTAAATTGGACGGGGTTAGGATCTAGTTCCACCGCCCACCCAAACATTAGCGATCTATCCCGAATTCGGCAAGAGCCCAAAAACAAAGACATCATTCTTGGGCGATTCCTCCCGGTTATGGACAGGATAAAGGACTGCCGAGAGGAGGACGCAATCTCACTTTTCTGCAATAATTGCACGGACAAGGGAATCCTAAACGCCATAAGTCGTCGCTAAATTACACGCTTTGCTGACTTGGTGACCATAGTACAAAAGTACTGTGCGATGGAGAATGCTTGGAAAACCGAAAGTAAATTTTGGGATAATCCGGCCCCGAATACAGCCGTAGTCCGAAATAAAAGGGTGCATCATCACCAAGCACCTGGGTTAAACGTCAAAAAACAAAAAACCCCTAAAGGGCACGCAGGCTGTCTTTGGAGGGTTGGCTAAGCGGACCTCGCAAAATTCATAGCACGTAGGGCGCCACTCCAATTCATAGCCTTGAGCATGTTGGATACTACGGCAGGTGGCCAAAAGTGGCGAAGAGCTTCTAGCCTCGTAATCCCAGCCCAAAGAACACCAAGACGGTATTAATCTTCAAGACTTTCGCATCAAATAACATGCGGAAGCGAACACTCCATAACCTTGCGAAGTCTACCAAGTAGCAACAAAAATCCATGGAGTGACACGGCTATTACCTTTAATGCCGTTGATTTAACCCAAATTCGAACAGCCCGAGCACCGGCCGCATTGGTCCTCAGTCCAATAGTGGGCGGCTTCGCCTTACTAAGGTACTCATGGATGGCGGCAGCGGACTAAACCTCATCTACGAGGAAACCCTCCGAAAATGGAAATAGATCGAACCGCATTGAGCGAAGCGGCACAACCTTTAGAGGAATAATCCCTAGCCGAGAAGCATGCTTTGCAGGGAAAAATCACACCGACGTAGTGTTTGGCTCACGGACAATTACAGTCCGAGGAGGTCACATTTCAAGTGGCCCTGCTCAAAGCGGATATCATGCTTTATTAGGGCGAGAGGCATTCACAATTTTTCAAGCTATACCCCATTATGGGTACATGAAGCTTAAAATTCCCGGACCTAACGGAATCATCACTCTCGCTAGTGATCTGAACATAGCACTCCGCGCAGTAAACAAGACAGGCGCACTAGCCCTCGAGGCACTATCCGAAGCCCTAACGGCCGAGGAACTCACTGCGATGCGCTCCACGGTGAACAGGGACGATGTGATACTTGATAAAAGATCCAAGTCCACCTCTTTTAAACCAGCGGATGAAATAGTCAAATTCCAAGTCCACCCAACGGACCTCGCAAAGACGGCCTCCGGTGGGGCACAATTAAACCCTGATGTAGACGCCAGACTACGAGAATTTCTACGAGAAAACTGGGACATTTTTGCTCGGCACCCTTCAGACATGCCAGAATCCCACGTCGGTGGCCGAGCACGACCTAAATACCCTAAAAGGATTCAAGCCACCAAACAGGCTCTTGGCGCTTTTCCGAACCCAAGAGGCAGGCCATGGGAGAGGAGCTAGCCAAACTGGAAGCCGGATTCATCGGAGATATAAAACATCCGGATGGCTAGCAAATCTGGTGATGGTACCAAAGAAGGATAAATCCTGGCGCCTATGTGTTGATTTCAAAGACCTTAATAAGGCTTGCCCAAAGGATCCCTTCCCTCCCTCGCATTGATCAAATTATCGGCCTTCTGACGGACCACGACTCATTGTGCTTCCTCGACGCGTACTCGGCTACCACCAAATCAAGATGGCGGAGCAGACCAAGCCGCAACAGCATTCATCACTCCATACGGCCCATTCTGCTTCAACACAATGCCCTTCGGCTCAAAACGCCACGCAACATATCGGTAGCATGATTCGGACATGTCCGCAAACCAGATCGGCAAAAGCGGTGGAAGCATATGTAGATGACGTGGTCGTCAAATCCAAGCATGTCTAAACTCTAGTAGACGACTTGAGGCTCACATTCGACAATCTCCGAAAATATGACATTAAGATCAATCCGAAAAATGCGTCTTGGCGTTCGGTAGGAAAGCTCTTGGGCTTCATTGTGTCCGTAGAGGAATTGAAGCAAACCCAGCCAAGATCCGAGCTTTGTCACAATTGGACATTCCAAAAGACCTCAAACAAATACAAAATTGACTAGATGCGTGGCGGCTCTAAGCCGCTTTATTTCCCGTTGGGAGAAAAGGCGTTACCCTTTACCGCCTCCTCGGTACCGAACACTTGAGTGGATTTGGATGCCGCCACGGCCGGACTCAAAGAAATAAAAGCCATATTGGCAACAAATCCGGTTCTGGCCGCGCCCAACATGGGCGAACCAATGCTATTATATATCGCCGCAACACATCAAGTTGTCAGCGCGGTGCTCGTCATCGAACGAGAAACGGATGGACACAGGTTCCCTCTTCAAAGACCGGTTTACTATATGTCCACTGTCCTAACTCCATGCAAGTCCCGGTACCCACATTATCAAAACATAGCATACGCGGTGTTCATGGCATCCCGGAAGCTGCGACACTACTTTCAAGAGTGTTCGATAACGGTAGCCTCCGAAGTACCTCTTAACGACATTATAAACAACCGCGACGCGATGGTAGGATTGCTAAATGGGCCATAGAGCTCCTTCCATTTGACATAACCTATAAGCCACGGCGAGCTATTAAGTCGCAGGTTTTGGCCGACTTCGTGGCGAATGGACGGCGAACTCCCTAAAGAGTACGGCGCATACTCCAATTGGATCATGCACTTTGACGGCTCCAAAATGTTGGCGGCACGGGGGTCAAGCGTCTGGCGTCCCCAACCGGGACACAGTCCAATACGTCCTTCAGATAATGTATACGGACTCCAACAACGCAGCGAATCTGAGGCCCTTCTGCACGGCCTCCGGATGGCGATCTCCATGGGCATTAAACGCCTAGAGGTGCGCGATTGAACCTCGCGATATCTCAAATAAACGGAGACTTTGATTCCAAAGATCCGAAAATGGCAGCGCATCGTAATGCGGTCCTAAAAATGTCGGCCGGTTGAAGGGCTCGAATTTCATCATATAGCCGGGATAACAACCAAGCGGCGGACGTATTAGCACGCATCGGCGCCAAAAGCAGCGATGCCGTCCGCCTAACATCTTCACTGGAACGGCTGTTCAAGCCATCCGTACTATGGGAAGGGGAGTCCGGAAGTAACAATCCGGACCCAACCGCACTGCCTGACACCGAACACTCTGACACAATCGGAGGCTCTGCCAACGAGATAACACCCTCCGCCCACGAAATAATGGCGGTTATCACCCCGTGGACGGAACCATTCCTAGCCTACCTAACTAGGCAGGAACTCCCCGAAGACCAAAATGAGGCTCATTTGCATAGTACAATGATCCAAAGCCTATAAAGTCCATGAGGGAGAGCTCTATAAGAAAAGCACAATAGGAGTCCTTCAAAGGTGTATCTCCGAAGAGGAAGGCGAAACCTCCTGGCTGAAATTCATGCCGGACTGGGTGGGCACCACGCCGCAGCCGGGCCCTTGTAGGCAAGGCCTTCCGTCTGAGGATTTTATTGGTCGACGGCCCGGGCGGATCTTGCGCAGGATTTAGTCCAACGATGCGTCGGTTGCCAGCTTTTTGCTAACCAAAGCCACATGCCACCCACCGCCCTCAAAACTATACCCATCACTGGCCGTTGTTCGCGGTGCAGGGGCTTGACATGGTTGGACCCCTTAAGGGAGGAACCCATAAGCAAAAATACCTATTGGTCATGGTGGATAAATTCACCAAATGGATAGAGGCCAAGCACATTAAAGCGGCGAATCCGGGCGGTGATAGACTTCATATCGGGGTAGTGCACCGTTACGGCGTCCCCACGGTATCATCACATTAACGGCACCAACTTCACGGCCGATGAGGTCAAATTATGGTGCAAAACATGGGCATCAAGCTCGATTACGCCTCAGCCTATCACCCTCAAACCAACGGTCAAGTCGGCGAGCAAGCGGTCTAATCATGAGCGGCATTAAACCCGGACTAGTGCGGTCCCTCAAGGAATCTAACACGCCTTTGGGTTGAGGCTTCGACTCCGTACTACGGGGGCTGCGGACCACGCCGAATCGTACTACCGGATTCACACCATTTTTATGGTGTACGGCGCAGAGGCAGTCTTGCCCTCGACATAATGCATGACTCACCTCGCGTGCGCATGTATGAAGAAAGAGAAGCCGAGCTCGATCGGCGGGACAGTTGGACGCATTGTAGGAGGAGCGCGACGTGGCAAAAGCTTCGTTCCGCATTTTATCAACAAAGAGCTCGAAGATATCAAAGTAGGGAAATGCGGGCCAAAGCTTACAACGTTGGCGAACTAGTTCTCGCTGCCGGACAAGAAAAAGGACAAACTCAAGCCCAAAGCGGGAAGGTCCCTTCATCATCGACCAGGTCCTGACCGGCGGAGCATACCGTCTGTGAAACGCATCGGATAACCGACTCAAGCCGAACCCATGGAACGCAGCCCGTCTACGAAGATTCTACGCCTAAGCGCCGGACTCCGAGTTCCTCTCCTTCCTCCGTCCACATTTTCTATTTTTGCTGTCTTTTATTTCTCTCCTTCCTCCTCCTTCTTCTTGAAGCCTTTAGAGGCTCATTTGCGCTTTGTTCGCACATACTTGACACGTTGTCCGCGCTCATTATACCTGGGGGCTTCTTTAATGAAGCTTATTTATACGGGCTTCATGCCCAACACATGTGTCAAACTTCCGCATGTACCTTTTACTCACCATTATATGCATCGATATGACTTAAGTTTTGGCCAAGCTAGGTTGCCTAGCTCATGCTTACCCCTCGTTCCCGATTGTTCGGCTAGGTGGTAAAGGGAGCACCTCTGCGATTATTCTTGCCAGTCACCGGATGTGTACCTCGACTGGGTGAAGCCGAAAGCTAAGCGTTCTTAAGGGAATATTCGGTCGGTGAACTGAAGATGATTTTTAACTATTTATCCATCTGCCCCGGATGATTTTACGCTTTCTTAGCAGTTTGGACATGCACTTTAGGGCATGCCTCCCGAGAAAGGAACCCTTAACGGAACTATTCTCCCTTGAAGATGTTTCTTACTATCCATGTAATATAACATAACTAGTTGGGCACTTGTCCGATACAGCAATAATGACCCCTCGCCTTATCTCCATGCATGCCCGGTTCTTACATAACCGCGAGGGTATTCGGACACACTCCGGACTATTGGGTCCCGAGGTCGCGAAAAGGTCCGCTATGACAAGCGATCTACAATCCGGCTAGAAGACATTTTTCATGTCATATTCAATTACATAGTCAACTCGACTAATTGTATTCCTCCTCAATGCCATCTAATAGGCTATCTAATTTACAATCTTGCTGGGAATACTTGGCGGCCAATTCTACTTGACCGTACACTAAGCTTACAGGGATCTCCTCCCATCAGGCCCCACAGGTCCGACCTCGGCCATGTGGTTTGGGTCAGCCTTACGTGTACCGCGTCTTTACCATGGCCCGAGCCTCCCCTGGCGCCTTGACGGTAGGCCGATATCTTCCATAGTCGGAGCGCCCGCCGTGCTCCTTGAAGCCGCTCTGTCGGCTCCCCAATGCCTTCGGCGGGGAGATAGATGGCCACAAGGCACAGGCGGCGCCTTTCATCACCTGCCGAACTTCGTTAAATGCGGTAGCCGCATTCGGGAAGAAGATCACCCGAAGAACTGGGCATGTCCTCCTCAGGACGACCTGTGAGCAAACATACATACATGTTTATGTTAGTCGCCTTCCTCGCCGAACTCTTTCAAAGTTCGTTTAAGCACTTACTGAAAATGCCGCGACGAAGCCGTCGATTCTCCTTTACGGAGTCAGACAACTGGGCACGAACATCCTTTAGTTCCTCACCCAGTTGGGTGTTGGAATCTTTTAGATTATTTTTCTCTTGCCACATCCTCGTAAGCATGCTCTCGCCGCCTTTAGCTGGGCGCAGAGCTGTTGCTTGTCCGGATCCATCCGGCGCTATCTGCAATGTTAATGTCGATTTATGCACACGCCGCACTTTGAGAAACTACTTCTACTTTGAAGGGCATATATTACCGTAGGGGGTCTTCATGGCTTCCCGGTCATGCGGCCATCTTGACCTCAAGTTGGGCCTTGCACTCTTCAAGCTCTGGGACAAACGGGTATTCTTTTCGTAAGAACACGCATTCCAAATGATCCTTAAATCAGTTATCCTAACTATTTTAAGTCTCGAGACTCTTGGCATATATAACTGTCAAAATTCCTTACCCGTATGTCTTTCACATACTGCTCCGTGGCTTTGGCTAGGCCATCTTGAGCGGCACGGAGGTGCGCTTCTCCCGAACTAAAGGCGTCCAACGCCTCTTGGGAGAAACATGCGTCACGTAGAATAGTCCGGCGGCGCCTATGATTCATGGCGCTCTCCACCTCCGACTTGGTGGTGGACAGTCTGTCGGCATCCTCCGTTGGATGAGCATCCGGCCTTGCGCCTCGTGTTTGTACCCTCTTCCGGACTCGGCTTTTGAGCCTGGTTGGCGGAGGTCCGATTAGCAACTTCTTGGACTCGGTCCGTGGCGCTCTTTCTGAAAAAACCACGGCGTCGGTGTGCCTCCTGTGAACCTCTCCCTAAAACACGATGGCACATCATACCGTTCTTGGCGGCGTCTCGAGTCGTATCGCACTTCTTTTCCGCTTTCTTTGGGCGAGCTGCCTTGTTGGGCCAGGCTGCGGCGGGGCTCGGCTTCCCTTTCTGAAGGCACCCCCTACGAAACACCATAAAATACGTGGTGATTAGAAGTAAAGCACGGGTGGGTCATGGTATCCGGACTTCGGTCACGGTTACCTGGGAGGCTGTAACACCCCAAAAATTTTAGCCTTGTTTATTAATTAAAATTTTGCCAAGAACTTAAACTTTGGTTTTCTGGATTTTTCTATTGATTTCAGAACCTTTCTTCCCTTTATCTTTATGGAGTCTTTACCCCTAGTGAAAAAACTACCCATTTCTTTTTTTTGTGGACTCTTTTACCCTCTCAAATAAAACAATTCCTTTATTAGTAGGAATTATTTATACAATTATTTTTCCCTGAGATTTATCTCTCTAATTTGGTTTTTCATAAGTTTATGGTCCCATTTGCACTGCAACCCTTTTATAAATTCTTCAAAAATTCCACCAAAAATTGGAGATGTCATGTGATGTCACCAAACCACTTTTATGCAAAAAGATATTTCATTCCTTAAATATTTTGAGCTCTACACCCAATTTTCTTCTCTGGTCCAGTGGGCAATTTTGCACTACAACTCATTTAAATACTTCTTTCTAGCCTCCACCAAAATTATGGGATATTAGTAGCAGCATATGATTCAACTTTATGCAAAAACCCAGCTTTGTTATTTGAAAAATTTGAGTGAATCATCCTCATCTTCATTCTGGGCCAACTTAATGGATTGTACTACAACTATATTATAACTTGCTCCTTTTGCCATGATTCCTTTTCCTAGTTGTAGCCCTTCCTGCTAGAACCTTAAGTCCAAGGGTTTGGACTCATTGGGGCAATTCTAGTACATGCAATCATGCCCTGTTCTTTCTGTCCAGAACTGAAGTTTTGCAAAACTTGCACTAGCAAGTTTGTACTTTGGACAAACTAACCTTACCACCCTCTCTTTCATCTAAAGAGACCCCACTCTGGAAGTTTTGGCCACTCCAAGAAATGCCTAGGTGCCCCTGGCATTTTGACAAACACCTTATGGGCATGATCTATTTTGACATGATCTTTATTTTGCACTGAGGCCTTGCACCTCTGGGAAACTAACTTGTCCACTAAGCCTCTAGATGACCTTGGCCTAGGTCTGTTAAACACCAACCTCATCCGAGACCTATAGCTTGCCCTAGCATTTTGTCGAGCACGTTCCGTGCGTGCTCTGTGCACGCCCAGAGCGCGAGCGGAGCACACGTTTTGCACGTGCCGAGACCGAGCCGCCGCGTCTCGCCCCGCACTCACTCTGGCCCTCGGCCGACCGCAGCCAGCACGCCACGTCCCCTTCTGCACCCCACGAGCCCCGCAGCCCTCGCCACGTCTCCAGCAAGCCAGCAGCTAGCCGCCACGGCCGCCCGACAGCCCCTGGCGGCGCCACCCGAGCCACTCCGCTTCGCCCGGCTTCGCCCTTGAGCGATGCAGCTCATCCGCTAGCTCCTGCCGCCATCCCCAGCCTCGCCACGATACCCTGCAAGCTACAGAACGGCGGTCGCCGACGAGCTCATCCACGGCCGCCGCGAACCGACCTCGTTGCGCTATATAAGGAGGACCCCGAACTCATTTGAACACGCAGTCGACCTCAGGCCACCCCCATGGCACCCCCACAGCCCGCAATCGTCGGGGGGAAACCATCTTCCCCAACTCCGGCCGGTTCGGACGCCGCCTCGTCGGTTCACACCGGCACTACGAGCCTCCCCACCCTTCCATCACCACCACTCTGCTCCACACCGTCTTGCGGAGCCGTCCGAGCCCCAAACGCAGCGGAGCATCACCCTAGCCCGAATCCCCAAATCCACCGAAGCTTTCCTCCGCCGTAGAGCTCACCGCCGGCGATTTCCTCCACCTCCGACGACCCTACGACCACCGGGAGGACCGCCACTGATCAGCGGATCCATCCCCATCCTCAGCTCCCTGTGAGGAACCCCTGTTTGCCGGTGAGCCTCGCCGGAGCCCCGCCCCCGCTCGGGCAGAGAAAGAAGAGGGGAGGGAAGACCAGTCAAACGACCCGATGGGCCGGCGGGCCCTTGTCAGTGACCCACGCACGGTCCACACTGGATAAGTGGAGGCGCATTTCCAGAATATGCCTTCGACGTGTACGTTCATATTCGAATCATTTTTTTTCTGTTTTATTTAAAATAACAAATTTTGACCAAAACTTTGACTGAGCTTAACTTTTTAAATACAACTCCAAATGAGTTGATTCTTTTTCCTACCTCTCTCAAATATTGTCTAGTTTATTTTAAGATTTATTCGAAAAAATTTCAGACTACTTTTTTGTGATGTTTTGGAAATGTGGTGTTGATTCAAAAAAATATTTTCAAATAGGATTTTGGAGAGAGAGGAGCAAACTTTCAAAAGTTTTGGAGTGCACCCTGCCTTTCCACACCTTGAAGGCAAGCATTCTGAACCCTGGCATAATATTTTTGCATGCATTGTTTGACACGATTATGGCACCACCTCAATACGTGGAACTCGTTATTTTATGTGGTGATGTGATCATTTGCATAAATGCTTATTCGAAATTTACTTGCTGTTGGAAATAGACATGCTTGTGATAATGATCATCCTCGTATGCCTTTCGTGCCTACCGGAAGGAAGATGGGAAAGTCTCTGTCTTGGGTAGACCCGAGCTTGTCCCTAGTTCCTCATCGAGACGAGTGTGTCCGGCATGGCATGAGAGGTATGATGAGTGGTGATTCTATCTGTTGGATGAAATATATTCGTTATGCTAATCATGCAGGGAATACTTAAACCTCCTGAGTTGACCATAGATCGAGTCTTGTTGCAGTAACCCCCATACTTGTTTCAGACTACCACTTGTCCCTGTCATACGTGAGGGTACGGTTCAAGAAGTTGTCAACCCCTTTCCTAGCACACACCGTCTGAGAGAGGCCATGGTGGAAGATACCGGAGGCATCCGGTAGGCATGCCACCTGACCCGGGGGCATGGGTGTTTCGGTTGTAGCCGAAGGGGTAGCTCCCCTAGTTTGCGCACGGTATAAATTTTGTGATCCCATGCTACGTCGAGGTTGTAGCCTCCCCGCTTAGAGTTTTGCTTAACGGGTGTCGTGGGTGATTTCCAGACACCGGTAAGTTAAGCTGGCGTGTGCAAGTTAGGTGTGTTTTCAACAAAAAGGCCGTAGACGGAATTAGTCCCGATGGACTAATGGAATCCGTTACTCGTGGGTAAAGAGTACATCCTCTGCAGAGATTAAACCTATTCGAATAGCCGTGTCCATGGTTAAGGATTACAGTCTGGGATGGGTCAAGTGTCGGTCTTAGTGTCGGTCTTCGGAGGAGAAACTATTAAACCAGAATTTGGGTCACGACTTTAGACTTGTGATGATTATGATTATTATTTTTGTTGTGGACTAACCCGTTATTTTATTGATATTATCGAGTATCCCTGGAATGGTTCTACCTCCTGGATATTAACTGTGATTATTTATAAGCCCTTTATGTGGTGTCATTTGAGACGCCTGTCGTGGCATGCTTGTTATTCATTTACTTTATAAGCCCTTTATGTGGTGTCATTGAGACGCCTTCAATGTGGCATGCTTGTTATTCATTTACTTTATAAGCCCTTTATGTGGTGTCAAGACGCCTGAATCGTGGCATGCTTGTTATTCATTTACCTTATAAGCCCTTTATGTGGTGTCATTTGAGACACCAATCGTGGCATGCTTGTTATTTATTTTACTTTATAAGCCCTTTATGTGGTGTCGCTCAGACGCCCGACTGAGGCATGCTTGTTAGTTACCATCAATTCGAGACGTCGCTTCAGACATCCGAATGGTGCATTTTATTCCTACTCTGTCATTGCATATTCGTTGTTACTATTTAATAACCTGCCTGCATGCATCTAGGATTTTATTTTTATGGCTGACGTTATGTTCATAGAATATTTTTAGAGCATGATTATCGGTTGTTATATTATTCATGTGTTCATAATGTTTGCGAGTACATTCAAAGTACTCACTGGCTTGTCCCTGGCTATTGTCTTGGCCAGATTCCTTGCGTGGAGAGGAGCGTTGCGATGACAGCCCGGAAACCTACGCAATGGTGATAGCAGCCTCGCGAAGATAGGAGTTAACCTGGTCAGCTGTTCCTATGGGAAATGGAGTCCCATAGACGCTGATGATCCACAAACCGCTTCCGCCATCAACCACTAGAAACCATTTGTTGTACTCACAGACCAGGATGGTCTTGTACCACATATTTTTGTATTTTTCTTGGAATTTCTGTATCAATTTGGTGCCTCATTAGCTAACAGTAATCCTGGGGCTGGTGAGCACAACGGCCATTTTCTGGAATTTATTACCCGGAAAACCGGTCGTCACAGAGGCCGGAAATAATCCGGGGTAGTCGGCCGTAATGGCAACCAAAGCATTGTCGATGCTAAGTTGGTGGAACACCCCGTCGATCAGCTCCACCTTTATATCCAGGTCCTCTTCGGAGGCCGGATCGAGGGACTGCTAGGATCCTCGGGTTGTGGGGGCGGGCTGTATCTTCTCCACGGCCGGCGCAGTTCCTACGTAGAAACCATGAAATGAGATATTTAGCCACGGGAACATGGATCGGACAGGCCACAAAGATATTTGCTTACCCAACTTCGAGGATTATTCGAAGAAAACCCGTTCAGTGGACTGACACGGAGAAAATCCTCCTCTTCCCCTTTGTACATGGCGGACAAGGTCTTCACCGATTCGGTGACCAATCCCGCCCTTTGCGGCCATGGCGGGTGGCATCGTCCTCCCGTTGAAGTCCCACATGGGCGGCCCCTATATTGGAGCGGTGCACTCCCCTCATAATGCAGATTGCCATGACTCCAATCATGGTCAATCCGGCAAGAGCCGATAATCTTATTCGGCTCATCAAGTAAAGGACGCCCTGGTCATTTTTCCCTCCTGGGCTCATGAGCGCCCGGCTTAGGCGCTTCTTGAGGAGGCGTTGCTAAACTCCGGAAGGCCGATCCGAACAGGATCCGGCAGCGGGACGTCCTCCATGTAAAACCATTCCGAGGGCCAGTCCTCGGATGCCTTCTTTGGGGTTCCGGATAAGTATCCGGTCCCGGTGATGCGCCATAGTTCGGCTCCGCCCACTTGATATATTGACCCTTCGTGAGAACGAGGCACGAGGCAGAACAATCTCTTCCACAGAGCGAAATGGGCCTCAACGCCCAGAAACAGCTCACAAAGGGCCACAAAGCCCGCTATATGCGAGATGGAGGCGGGCGTAAGGTTGTGCAGCTGGAGGCCGTAGAACTCCAGAAGCCCCCGGAGAAACGGATGGATTGGAAATCCGAGTCCTCTCATTAGGTAAGAGACAAAGCATACCCGCTCTCCCTTAGAGGGATCGGGGATGCTCTCCGCCTGCTTCTCGCCCGTATAAGTGGCGAGTCCGAAACGCACCGGAACCATGAAGGCTGGGGGAAGGAATCCCTTGGTTTGGATCACCACCAATTCGCTGTGCGGGACTGAGCATCTCCCCGAATCTTCGGGCTGAGGGCTGGGAACGCGAGAGGAGGAGCCGCGTTGACTGTCCATGGTGGAGTGGGTTTTTTGTCAATGGCGCTCTGATGAAGGCTCATGAAGGGAGGATGGTGTGATCCGGATCTGGATCCCGTCTCTTTATAGACGGCTCATTTGCACTGACAAGGGGGTAAATGTAAAGATACCCTGACTTTTCACATTCGTTCGACACGTGGAAGATGGCCATTATTGGGCGTGGAAGCCGAGAAGCGCGATATTCACAAGAAAGCCGGACACTATTCGACACAGGATTCAGAGGGGAACCCGCCTTGCAATGCTGAAGACAATCAACACGCCGGACTTATCATCATTGAAGGGAGTCCTCAACTAGGGGGTATCCGGATAGCCGAATTATCATCTTTGGCCGGAGTCCTGGACTATGAAGGTACAAGATTGAAGACTTCGTCCCGTGTCCGGATAGGACTTTCCTTGGCGTGGAAGGCAAGCTTGGCGATACGTATATGTAGATTTCCTACCTTTGTAACCGACTCTGTGTAACCCTAACCCTATTCGGTGTCTATATAAACCGAAGGGTTTTAGTCTATAGGACGAACGACAATCATACCATAGGCTAGCTTCTAGGGTTTAGCCTCTCTGATCTCGTGGTAGATCTACTCTTGTACTAGCCATATCATCAATATTAATCAAGCAGGAGTAGGGTATTACCTCCATCGAGAGGGCCCGAACTCAGGTAAAAACATCGTGTCCCTTGTCTCCTGTTACCATCCGCCTAGGCATACGATTCGGGACCACATGCACGAGATCCGCCGGTTTTGACACCGACACCAACCATAGCATTAAGATATATTGGTCCCCCTTCAATCCCGTATGCATCAATTTCTATGCTAGGTTGAAGCTTCTGTCACTCTTGCCCTCTAATACATAGTCCTATCAACATACAACTAACCCTATGGTGTGATCCACGCGCGCGCTCATATGATGGGCGCCAAAGGACAACAACATAACCACAAGAAAATTAAATCAATCATAGCAATTCATCAACCACCGGTAGGACAACGAAAATCTACTCAGACATCATAGGATGGCAACACATCATCGGAAAATAATATGAAGCATAAAGCACCATGTTCAAGTAGAGGGTACAACGGGTTGCCGGAGAGTGGACCGCTGTAGATAGAGGGGGAAGGTGATGGAGATGTTGGTGAAGATGGCGAGGTGTTGGTGTAGATCGCGGTGATGATGATGGCCCCGGCGTTCGATGCCACTGAAGCGAGGGGGAGAGAGCCCCCCTCCTCCTTCTTCTTCCTTGACCTTCTCGCTAGATGGGAGAAGGGTTTCCCCTCTGGTCCTTGGCTCCCATGTCTTGGGAGGGGCGAGAGCCCCTCCGAGATTGGATCTATCTCTGTTTCGCATTACATTACGGCTCTGTTTCACCGTTTCGTGTATATATGGAGATCCGTAACTCCGATTGGCCTGAAACCTTCGCCGTGATTTTTTCCGAATATTAGCTTTCTTGCGGCAAAGAAGAGCGTCAACTGCCTTACGGTGGGCCCACGAGGCAGGGGCGCGCCAGTCGGTCAGCGCCCTACCTCGTGACCACCTCGGGCACCGTCTCACGTGGATTTTTCTTCCGAATTTTCCATATTTTCCAAAATAAGCTCCGTCTGCTTTTATCCTGTTTGGACTCCGTTTGATATGGATATTCTGCGAAACATAAAACATGCAAATGCATGTGAACTGCATCAAGCCTTTGGATCAATATGTTAGTCCCAAAAATAATATAAAAAGTTGCCAAAAAGTATATGAAAGTGAATAATATTGGCATGGAACAATCAAAAATTATAGATACGACGGAGACGTATCACTGGACATAGTGGGGGTATCATAACCGGTATCATGCACTCGGGAATAGCGAATATGATGATGTGGCAGAGAATTAAAGAAGAGGGAGGGTTAGAGTAACATGGGTAGATACCGTAATATAATAAATACTCTACTACTTTGTGTCATGCATGGCCATAAATAAGGTCATCTATGATACTACTCTATGATACTATGCACTATGAACGTAGTATTTGTAGGACCTTGAAGTATGTCTAGAGGGGGGTGATTGGACTACTTGACCAATAAAAACTTAACCTTTTCCCAATTTTATAGTTTGGCAGATTTTAGCTATTTTAGGACAAGTCAAGCAATCATCACACAATTCAAGCAAGCATGCAAAGAGTGTATAGGCAGCGGAAATTAAAGCATGCAACTTGCAAGAATGTAAGGGGAAGGGTTTGGAGGATTCAAACGCAACTAGAGACACGGATTTTTTTGGCGTGGTTCCGATAGGTGGTGCTATCGTACATCCACGTTGATGGAGACTTCAACCCTTGAAGGAGTAGCAGCTCTTGTGAGTCCACGGGGCTCCACCCATGAAGGGTCCACGAAGAAGCAACCTTGTCTATCCCACCATGGCCGTTGCCCATGAAGGACTTGCCTCACTAGCGGTAGATCTTCACGAAGTAGGCGATCTCCTTGCCCTTACAAACTCCTTGGTTCAACTCCACAATCTTGTCGGAGGCTCCCAAGTGACACCTAGCCAATCTAGGAGACACCACTCTCCAAGAAGTAATAAATTGGTGTGTTGATAATGAACTCCTTGCTCTTGTGCTTCAAATGATAGTCTCCCCAACACTCAACTCTCTCTCTCTCATAGGATTTGGATCTGGTGGAAAGAGGGTTTGAGTGGAAAGCAACTTGGAGAAGGCTAGAGATCAAGATTCATATGGTAGGAATGGAATATCTTGGCCTCAACACATGAGCAGGTGGTTCTCTCTCAGAACTGGTAAGTTGGATGTGTAGGTTCGTTCTGATGGCTCTCTCCACGAATGAAGAGGAGGTGGAGGGATATATATAGCCTCCACACAAAATCTAACCGTTACACATGATTTACCAAACTCGATGGGACCGAATCGTTAAACTCGGTCGGACCGATTTAGTAAACCTAGTGACCGTTAGTGATTTTCGGTGGGACTGACATGCATCTCGGTGAGGCCGATTCGGTTAGGGTTAGGGCATAACGTAATCTCGGTGAAACCGATTACACAAACTCGGTGAGACCGATTTGGTAATAAGCTTTCCAGAGAGTTGGTCAGGTAAACTCGGAGGGACCAATTTGCTCTTTTCGGTGAGACCGAAATGTTACAAAAAGGAGACATAGAGTTTACATTGCAATCTCGGTGGGACCGATCGCTCACTTCGGTTAGACTGAAACGTTACGAAGGGAAACAGAGAGATTTTGCAACCCCATCTCGGTGAGATCGAGATCCCTATCGGTAAGACCGATTTGCTTAGGGTTTGTGGCGGTGGCTATGACTTTTGGAATCGGTGGCGCCGGATAGAAAGAATCGGTGTGACCGATTTTGGCTTTAGGTTTAGGTCATTTGTGGATGTGGGAAAGTAGTTGAGGGTTTTGGAGCATATCACTAAGCACATGAAGCAAGAGGTTCATTAAGCAACACCTCATCCCTTCTTGATAGTATTGGCTTTTCCTATAGACTCAATGTGATCTTGGATCACTAAAATGTAAAATGAAGAGTCTTGAGCTTTTGAGCTTGAGCCAATCCTTTGTCCTTAGTATTTTGAGGGATCCACTTTCATCATCCATGCCATGCCATTCATTGAGCTTTCCTGAAACAATAGTCTTGGAATAGCATTAGCTCAATGAGCTATATGTTGTTATGAATTACCAAAACCACCTAGGGATAGTTGCACTTTCAATCTCCCCCTTTTTGGTAATTGATGACAACATATAGATCAAAGCTTCGACAAATGATAATAAAATTTAAATAACATCGTCACTTTGAGAAGTATGTGATAAGCAAGAGCTCCCCTAAATTTGTGCATAGTTTTAGATTTGCTTTGGACTGCAAATGCACAATGAATTAGGCTCATGGGTTACTCTTCCATGTCACATACATCTTGGTGGAGCGCTCAAAATAATAAACAATGAATACATGCACTCATCACCAAGCATAGTGAGTGATCACGTAAGATAGATAGGATAATATCAAGCATGCATAAGTGTAGCTTATGATCAAACACATGATCATCAATGTCTCACAAGCATAGTATCTCAGCCAAAAGCAAACAAAGATTGAAAAACCATCAAATAAAGCAAGAGAGAACAAAAGCAACACACTCTCTCTCGAAGCCTATGATCTATACATTTTCTCCCCTTTGGCAACAAGTTACCAAAAAGTTCATAGAAAATGCATAGTGCTAGATCGACTCTCAGGCTTGATCTTCTGGTGGTGGAGTCCGGATAACGCCGAGGACGAAAGCTTCAGTTGAAGTAGATGGAGCTGATGTAGATGCTGGAGCTGGTGGCACTGAGGCTGTAGCTGGTGCAGATGAAGTTGCTCTTGTGTCAGGGACTGGCACAGCAGATGACCTCTAGGCTCTAGGCACTCTGGCAAATGCATCCGTTATTATTTTGCCCTTCCTCTCCTGCATGTCATCTTGTAGTTCCTCCATTGCAGACTGAATCTCAGTTACTTTCACATCTAAGTTATAGAACTTTTGTTCTATGATTCTCTCCAAGCTCTCCTGATTTTGAGCGAGGGTGGCCAATCCCTTCTCTATCCTCAGGGTTGATGCTATTAAGTATCCGAGCTGCTCCTACTTATTCTTCAAGAAATACTCAGATGCCTCCTCTTGAGTTGGCATCTTGGCAGCCTTCTCCCTCTTTGCCTTCTCCTTCTTCTCCTGAGCTTGAACTGATTGTGGATCATCTTCATTCATGACAACCTCATTGTCCTCAAAGTTTGGATAAAGTGGAAAGTGTTCCTTATCCAACTGATATTTTCCTGTGCCCATTTTTGAGTTTTTCAATTCTTGAATCTGAGGTGCATATCCATAGCTCGTCTTCTGATCTGCTGCAGTCCTCTTGATTGTTTCAATGATCAGGCTCATGACTTTGAACTTCTGTGGCACATCAAACACATGCAACATGTTGATGGCATGCCCTATGATCATGTTATGGTCACGGACTTGGGCAACAAAGTGTGCCTCAGAATCCAATTGATGGTTGGCAACCCTGACAACAGAAAGTGAACTGATCCAAACTTGTGAGTTCCTAATGCCTTGTCTGGAATTTCCTTATACATGTGAGCCATTGAATTGTGACCCATCTTCCTCTTTGCATAAATGTCTAGGTCATCCTCATTTTCCTCTGGGGCATTTATCAGCTTTGCCCATTCTTCAACAGTTGACTGGTACCTTGTACCTTCAGACATCCAAACAATTCTTCCATCTGGGTAAAAATGTGCTGTGGAGTAGAACTGCATGATAAGCTCATCATTCCAATTTGTGAGCTTTTGCCCAACAAAATCTGCAACTCCACAAGCAACAAAGCTATCTTGCACTCTAGGATAGTGCTGTTCATTCTCCTTGATGAAATTCCAGTCAACCCACCTCATGTCACAGACAATGGGCTTCTTGTCCAACAGAATTGTTTCATAGAAGTCATGATGTTCCTTTGTATGGAACCTATAGTCAACAACAGTTCTTCTCCTTGTGGCATATGGATCTGCCATCCTCCATATCCTCAATCCTGAGTCCTTCCTGATTCTCATGTCCCCAGCCACAGGATGGGCATCATTGTGGTCTGCTATCTTTGGCTTGAGCTTCCTTAGAACTTGGCCTTCTTCATCTTCTTCATCAGCATCCTCAGGCACTGGTCCTTGTTCTTCTCAGCAGCTGGAATACTCCTGGTATTCCTCTTTGGTGCAGACTTGGCCTTGGGGGCAGCTTTGGGTGCTTCCTTGGGCTTAGATGTGGCAGCCCTTGATCTAATAGCATCACCCATAAGCTTTGGTGCCTTTGGAGCTGGTGCAGCAAGATATTCTTCTTCCATCATGGAAGGCTTCCCAATAACTCTGGCTGTGGTCTTCTTGACCCTTTCCTTTCTTTTCTTCCCTTCATCAACAGCTGGTTCTTTGGGTTGGGTTTCCAAAGAAGCTTGTGTAGACACTCTGGCTTTGGACATTGGTTGTCTTCCTGCAGGCCTTTTGGTCTTCATGCCTGGCTTTGCATTCTTTGCTGAGCCATAATCCTTCTTGAGCACCACTTTCTTGGAAGTTGCCTCATCTTCCTCAGCTTTGTAATCTTCATCCTCTGAATCTGAAGTTCTTTTCCTCCTTTGCCTAGTTGCAGCCTTTGGCAGGTTGCTAGGATTACTTCTGCTCCCTTCATCTGAAGTTGAGGGACTAGTGCCCTCACTCAAGTCCATCTGCTCTTGACTGCTGTTCGCTGTCACTTTGATCGGACATACCGCAAAAGTATTGCTGACCACAGTGAAGAGTTATAGATGAGATAGAAAAGATGAGCATCACAAAATGCAGAGGTTTTTGCAAAAGAATGACTCAAAAGTTTAGTCTTAGTTTTCCACACTAAGCATTTCGGATCCACCGATTTTCAAACTCGGTGATACCGAAGCAGTTTTGGAACCTAAACTGATGATCTCGGTTGGACCGAGTTTCAGTTTGGTGGTACTGAGACTGCTAGGGTTTCACAGAATCCTCAAATCGGTTGCACCGATTAGTAATTCCCGGTCAGACCGAGAGTCACTAGTGCAATGGCATAAGCCAAATCGGTGAGACCAAGTTTTTCAACTCAGTGGGTCCGAGATGGTTTCAAGAAACCTAAACCTAAAAATTTGAATCACATCTAATCTATGAACTACTTTGGCTGGATAGAAGAGTTTCAATCATGGCAAGAACCAATATGAAAACAATGTGCCGTGAATCGACGTGGATAGCACAAAGATTAAGTCCATACCCTAACTTGGCGGTGGACTTGCTACTACGGCGGCAACGGCGGGTCGAAATCCGTTGACGGCGGAGACCAGCGACAGGAGGTCTTTGGCGATGAGGAGACGATCCAGAGACCACGATGGCGGAAGCGAGCTGTTCTTGTGGCGAAGGATTTCGGAGAAATTTCCAAAATTTTGCCCGTGGCTATATATAGCTCGACCACAGCCGGTGTGACCGAAAGTGGAACAACTCGGTGGCACCGAGATGCATAACTGTGTTCGATTCTGACCAAATCGGTGAGACCGAAAAGTTCAAATCGGTTGCACCGAGATTGAAAACTTCAGATCAACTTGATGATCTCGGTAGGACCGAAATGGAAGGATCGGTCGGACCAAGAATCACTAAGAGGTTTTGGAAGTTTAAGTCTATGACCAATCGGGGACTACGAGTGCTCCTCACACGAGTGGTTCGAATCGACTTGATCAAATTTTGTGATGTAGCATGAATAGAGTTTGAGACGAGAAAAGCATAGATAGCTAAAGAAGGTTCTTAGACATTCTTGTCCATCCACTTGGCACAAAGAAAAGAATCCAAACAAATAAAACAACAAGTGGATGTCCTTGAATGAGTAAAATATGCACCAACATGCTCACACAATAAGATGGCAATTGAAATATGTGGCAAAACATGCACAACCAATTTTAGCAACTATCAAGCAATTGGCGATGACTAGGTCATCTATATATGAGTATATTGACTTAGGAGTCAAATGATAACATTTGATCATAGGTCATACTCATCGTTTAAGCTCAAGTGGGGTTACCACTTTTACATAATGCATTAATGTGTTCACACCATTAGAGTTGTTTTGACTCAATTCTTAGAGTTAAGCTCCCCCTAGATGTGAGATCCCCCATTAGAGGGATGAACTAACCTTGGGTTTTGTTGATGATGACTTCATGTAGGTGTTGAAGATGTAGATGCTCAATGTTGATGTAGATCATTTGGACCAATCCTTTGGAGTGAGTTGCACTTTCAATTTGCCTACATGGGTTAGTCCCACAAGGAACAAACAAGAATATCCATAGACATAGAGTGATGCACACACAAGATGATGTCCATGAAAATATTAGGTTACCTTGTCCCTTGCCTTACCAACATGAGGGTTTGTGACTCCTTGAACTAGTGCAAGATGTGAAAGTTGATTGCACTTGTTCTTGCCAAAATGATATGAGTGAAGAAAATGTTGGCGGAGTCACCCTCAAGAACTCTCTAGTTCTTCTTCTTTGGGATCCACATCATCTTGATGTGAATCCTTGGAGTTGTAGTTGTACTTGATGAAGTAGAACTTAACGTAGTCTTGGGGACCCACTTGAACGAGGCTTTAGGTGCTTCTTCAAATGCATCAATCTCTTCTTGAAGCTTGTCCTTGCCTTTGTTCTTGTGGTCTTGTGGTGGAAGATCATCTTGAGCTTGTGTCCCCTTGAAGGAAGTAGGATCATACTTCTCTTGTTGAGGAACAAACTTTGTCTTGGGGTATTGATCTTCTTCCCACTCAACTCCATTGCCGTTGAACTTTCGTTCAAAACCAACACCTTGATTCTTCCGGTGCCTTCCTTGCTTGCGTACAATTTCCTCGAATTGCTTACTCCCGGCAAGGCTCTTGTAAACACCTTTCTCTATAACTTGTAAACACCTTTCTCTATAATTCCCTTCAATAAACTATTTTCTTGCTCAAGTGTAACTTGGCTAAGAGAATCATTAGTGGAATCAAGAGAACTACTAGAAGCAACAACATTGGATTTGACATTATTATTGTTACTACTAGAGGAAGTATCTTTCTTGTACTTGTTACTAGACTTGACTTGAGGCATGTAAGTAGATAAGAGTAAACGCTTGGCAATGTAAGAAGAACTTTTCTTGCGGAGATCATCATTGATTGCCTTTAAGAACTCATGCTCTTGCTCAAGATTGAGCTTTTCAAAGCGTAACTTCTCATGAGCCCTTAAAAGTTCTCGATGATCTTGAAGATAGTTTCATGAGCCAACTTAAGAGTGTTTAGTTCTTTAGTTAGAAGCTCAATTTTCTCCTTATCATTGTCATTAGTTTGATTAGCATGATTAATTGACGTTTCATCATAGTATTCATCACTAGAGTTGTCAACAAGTAAATCATCATCCACAAGCAAGTCATCTTCATCACTATTAAAATCAACATCCTCGGGATGTGTTACCTTTGGACCTTTGGCCATGAAGCATCTTCCAACACCTTCATTTGGTGAGTCAAATATGTCATAGGAGTTGGTTGACACAAGTGCTAGACCGGCAACACCTTCATCTTGAGTATATTCGGAGTCGGAGTGATAGCTTCTCTCGAAGTGATTGTCGGAGTCGGAGCTGGAAACCCATTCACCAACATGAGCTTGATGTCTTCATTTTGTGTAGCTCCTTGATGACTTGTCCTTTCTTTCCGAATCCTTACTTCTCCGTGAGGGTCTTCGTTCATAACGATCATCTCTACTACTCCTCTCTCTTGGTGGTGATTCTTGTCTTTTGCTCCTTCTTCTTGGAGAGTCTTCTCTTCTTTTGTAGGGTGCCGTACACTCATTGGAGTAGTGTCCGGGTCTCCCACAATTGTAGCAATTGCGCTCTCGACTAGAAGATCTCTTGTCATTGTAAGACCTTGACTTGGAGCTTCTTTCTTTGCTTCTACTTTTGTAGAATTTGTTGAAGTTCTTCACCATTAAGCTCAATTCTTCATTGAAGGTTGGTTTCTCACTTGATGATGTGGGGGCTTCACTTGAGGCTTTGTAAGCACCACTTGACTTGTTGTGAAGTTCCTCCTTATCCTTGAGTGACATCTCATGAGCAACAATCCTTCCAATGACTTCCCTTGGCTTGAGATCTTTGTAGTTTGGCATCATTTGGATCAATGTGCACACGGTATCATACTTTCCATCCAATGCTCTTAGGATTTTCTTGATGATGAATTTGTCGGTCATCTCTTCACTCCCTAAGCCGGCAATCTCATTTGTGATAAGAGCAAGCCTAGAGTACATTTCAGCGACACCTTCACCATCCTTCATTTTGAACTGTCAAGCTGACTTTGGAGCACATCCAACTTGGATTCCTTGACGGACTCGGTACCTTCATGCATATCAATCAAAGTATCCCAAATTTCCTTTGCATTCTCAAGACGGCTGATTTTGTTGAATTCTCGGGGCACAATCCGTTGAAGATGATGTCACATGCTTGAGCGTTGTATTGTAGCATCTTCAATTCTTCCGCATTCGCTTCACGGTTCGGTTCTCTCCGATCGAAGAATTCACCTTGCAAGCCAGTACAAATAATTGCCCAAACGGCGGGGTTATGTCCAAGAATATGCATTTTCATCTTATGCTTCCAACTAGCAAAATTAGTACCATCAAAGTAAGGACCTCTTTCCCTCGCTAGATGCCATACTCTCCTAGGTTGTGAAACCAAGGCTATGACCACCAAAAGCTATGGAGATCAAAGCAAATGGAGACCAAGGCTCTCATACCACTTGTAGGACCTTGAAGTATGTCTAGAGGGGGGGGGGTGATTAGACTACTTGACCAATAAAAACTTAACCTTTTCCCAATTTTATAGTTTGGCAGATTTTAGCTATTTTAGGACAAGCCAAGCAATCATCACACAATTCAAGCAAGCATGCAAAGAGTGTATAGGCAGCGGAAATTAAAGCATGCAACTTGCAAGAATGTAAGGGGAAGGGTTTGGAGGATTCAAACTCAACTGGAGACACGGATATTTTTGGCGTGGTTCCGATAGGTGGTGCTATCGTACATCCACGTTGATGGAGACTTCAACCCACGAAGGGTAACGGCTGCCTTGAGTCCACGGAGGATCCACCCACGAAGGGTCCACGAAGAAGAAACCTTGTCTATCCCACCATGACCGTCGCCCACGAAGGACTTGCCTCACTAGCGGTAGATCTTCACAGTAGGCGATCTCCTTGCCCTTACAAACTCCTTGGTTCAACTCCACAATCTTGTCGAGGCTCCCAAGTGACACCTAGCCAATCTAGGAGACACCACTCTCCAAGAAGTAACAAATGGTGTGTTGATAATGAACTCCTTGCTCTTGTGCTTCAAATGATAGTCTCCCCAACACTCAACTCTCTCTCTCATAGGATTTGGATCTGGTGGAAAGAGGGTTTGAGTGGAAAGCAACTTGGGGAAGGCTAGAGATCAAGATTCATATGGTAGGAATGGAATATCTTGGCCTCAACACATGAGTAGGTTGTTCTCTCTCAGAACTGGTAAGTTGGATGTGTAGGTTCGTTTACGATGGCTCTCTCCACGAATGAAGAGGAGGTGGAGGGGTATATATAGCCTCCACACAAAATCTAACCATTACACACGATTTACCAAACTCGGTGGGACCGAATCGTTAAACTCGGTCGGACCGATTTAGTAAACCTAGTGACCGTTAGTGATTTTCGGTGGGGTGACATGCATCTCGGTGAGGCCGATTCGGTTAGGGTTAGGGCATAACATAATCTCGGTGAGACCGATTACACAAACTTCGGTGAGACCTATTTCTTAATAAGATTTCCAGAGATTTGCTCAGGTAAACTAGGTGGTACAGATTTGCTATTTTCGGTTTGACCTAAATGTTACTAAAAGGTAACAGAGAGTTTACATTGAAATCTCGGTGGTACCGATCGTTCACTTGGTTAGACCAAAAGCGTTACGAAGGGAAGCAGAGATTGCAACCCCATCTCGGTGAGACCGAGATCCCTATCGGTAAGACCGATTTGCTTAGGGTTTGTGGCGGTGGCTATGACTTTTGGAATCGGTGGCGCGGATAGAAAGAATCGGTGTGACCGATTTTGGCTTTAGGTTTAGGTCATTTGTGGATGTGGGAAAGTAGTTGAGGGTTTTGGAGCATATCACTAAGCACATGAAGCAAGAGGCTCATTAAGAAACACCTCATCCCTTCTTGATAGTATTGGCTTTTCCTATAGACTCAATGTGATCTTGGATCACTAAAATGTAAAATGAAGAGTCTTGAGCTTTTGAGCTTGAGCCAATCCTTTGTCCTTAGTATTTTGAGGGATCCACTTTCATCATTCATGCCTTGCCATTCATTGAGCTTTCCTGAAACAATAGTCTTGGAATAGCATTAGCTCAATGAGCTATATGTTGTTATGAATTACCAAAACCACCTAGGGATAGTTGCACTTTCAGTATTATACACTGATATCATATGCATGATATTAGTATATGATACTCCTCACTATGAGTAGCCTAAGGACACGTGATGGTGCATGACGCGTTTTGTCTTGTCTCAGGCCATACGAAAGGGGCACGTGATGGGATGCCTTGGGGTTAGGTAAGCCTACATCAGCATGGGGCACAAGGGGGTCACTACTAAGGACAACTCCTCTGCGAATTTATACTTTTCCTCCTGCAGCCATTGCTCGTACATAGCAATGATGTGTCAGACCGAGACCGGTGCTCCAGATGCCTTCATGTTTTTTGCGACATACGCGTTAATTATTTGCTTGTTGCATTTATCATCGCATCATTCACATTGCATCGGCACTCCGTTGCCGTCATTTTTCAAAACTCACATGCATTCATAGTTGCCGCTTCTCTCCATTGTCTTCGTTGACCATTCCGAAACCAACCACACTAACACGCGCCCACGACATCATTCAAAATATTTTTTTCTAAGTGGGAATGAAACATTCTCGGAATGGGTTGAAAGTTGGCATGCGGTTCTGATATGTCTCCAACGTATCTATAATTTATGAAGTATTCATGCTAATATATTATCATTCTTGGATGTATTACAATCATTTTATAGCAACTTTTTATCATTTTTGGGATTAACCTATTGACATAGTGCCCAGTGCCAGTTGTCGTTTTTTGCTTGTTTTTTTTACATCGCAGAAAATCAATATCAAACGGAGTCCAAACACCGTGAATTTTTTTGTGGATTTTTTATGGACCAGAAGACCACCAGTGGGCCAGAGCAGCACCTAGGGGGCGCCCCAAGGGGGCATAACCCACAAGGGAGCGCCTGGGGGCCCAGGCGCGCCCAGGTGGGTTGTGCCCACCTTGGTGGCCTCCCGCACCCCCTCTTCGCCCTATAAATTGCCAAATATTCCAAAAACCCTCGGGGTAACTCTAGATCCGAAGTTTCGCCGCCGCAAGCCTCTGTATCCACGAAAACCAATCTAGACCCTGTTCTGACACCCTGCCGGAGGGGGAGAGCATCGCCGGTGGCCATCTTCATCATCCTGATGAGGAGGGAGTAGTCCACCCTCGGGGCTGAGGGTTTGTACCAGTAGCTATGTGTTTAATCTCTCTCTCTCTCTCTCGTGTTCTTGAGATGTCACGATCTTGATGTATCGCCGGCTTTGTTACTATAGTTGGATCATATGGTGTTTCTCCCTCTCTATCTTGTGATGAATTGAGTTTTCCCTTTGAGATTTCATTTTATCAGATTGAGTACTTTTATGGATTTGAGAGCACTTGATATATGTCTTGCATATGAATACTCGTGGTGATAATTGGGTATCATATTGATTCACTTGATATATGTTTTGGCATTCAACTCGCGGATTCCCGAGGTGACATTGGGGTAATCTATGCATAGGGGTTGATGCACGTTCTTGTCTTTGTTTCTCCGGTAGAAATCTTGGGGCACTCTTTGAGGTTCTTTGTGTTGGATTGAATATTATGAATCTGAATTTGCTTTGGTGTTATTTTAGTATGAACTCTTGGTTAGATCGATCGGAAAGAATAGCTTGGTGTTATTTTAGTATGAACTCTAGGATAGATTGATTGGAAAGAATAGCTTTGAGGTGGTTTCATACCCTACAAACAATTCCATCTTATGTTCTCCGCTAGATAGGAACTTTGGAGTGATTCTTCATTGTACTTTGAGGATGGTTATATGATCCAATTAGATTAGCATTGTTGGGAGATTGCACTAGCGAAAGTACGTACCCTAGGCCTTGTTTCCAAGCATTGCAATACCGTTCGTGCTCACTTTCACCGTTTGCTACCTTGCTGTTTTTATTTATTCAGATTATAAAAATATATTTCTACCATCCATATTACACTTTTATCACCATCTCTTCACCGAACTAGTGCACCTATACAATTTGCCATTGTATTGGGTGTGTTGGGCACACAAGAAATTTCTTGTATTTGGTTGCAGGGTTGTTTGAGAGAGACCATCTTCATCCCATGCCTCCCATGGATTGATAAACCTTAGGTCATCCACTTGAGGGAAAAATGCTATTGTCCTACTCTGCGCTTGGAGGCCCAACACAAGTCTACAAGAATAAAGTTGCGTAGTAGACATCAAGCTCTTTTCTGGCGCCGTTTCCGGGGAGGTGAGTGCTTGAAGGTATATCTTTAGATCTTGCAATCGAATCCTTTAGTTTCTTGTTTTATCACTAGTTGGTTTATAAAAAGAAAACTACAAAAAAATGGAATTGAGGTTGCATCATATTATTCATCTTTATAATGTCTTTCGTGAAAATGATGGAAAGGAAAATTGTGCTCAATTGATAGAAGAAGAATTCTATAAAATGTTTGACAAAAAATCTTTGAATGATGGGCATGATTGCAGTGTTGTTGGTATGAACTCTTTGAATATCCATGATGCTAATGATATGCAAAGCCATAAGCTTGGGGATTCTATATTTGATGAAGATGATATTTGTAGTCCCGCAAGATTTGATGTGCAAATTTGTTATAATGATTTCATGCCTCCTATTTATGATGATTATAATGATGAAAGTGGATTCAGAGAGGTCATGAATTTATTTAATGATGAATCCACCATTTTGGATGAGGCCTCAATTGACTATGAGAACAAGGTTGCTATCTATGATGATTATGGTGATGACATGTATGCTATAAAGAATAATGATAACCGTGAAACTTGTCATCATAATTTTAATTTTCAATCCCATGATAGTTATTTTGTTGAGTTTTATCCCACTTCTATTGATGAGAATAAATTTGCTTATGTGGAGAGTAACAAAATTTCTATGCTTGTGTATCATGAAGAGAATGCTTTATGTGATGGTTATATTGTTGAATTTCTTCATGATGCTACTGAAAATTATTATGAGAGAGGAACATATGCTTCTACATATTACAATAATATCAAGTTCCCTCTCTATGTGTTGAAAGTTTTGAAGATGCACTTGTTTTGCCTTCCTATGCTAGTTGATTCTTGTTCCCATGAATTGTTTGCTCACAAAATCCATATGCATAGGAAGTGGGTTAGGCTTAAGTGTGCTTGCCATGTGATTCATGATGCTCTTGTTATGTTTAAATTCTTATCTTTTATGTGAGCATCATTGAAATCATCATGCCTAGCTAAAAGGCATTGAAATCATCATTGAATCTTGTCTTTAACAGTACCAAAGTAAAATGGTTTGCTCTTTATCATACTAACCTATCTCACGAAGTTCCGTTAAGTTTTGTGTGATTGAAGTTTTCGAGTTTTGGGTGAGATGTCGATATGAGGAGAATAAAGAGTGACAAGACCCTAAGCTTGGGGATGCCCAAGGCACCCCAAGGTAAAATTCAAGGAAGATCCAAGCAACTAAGCTTGGTGATGCCCCGAAAGGCATACCCTCTTTCGTCTCCAACATTATCGGTAACCTCACTTGGAGCTACATTTTTATTCGTCACATGATATGTGTTTTTCTTAGAGCGTCATTTTATTTTGTTTTGATTTGCTTGCTGTTATTTTGAATAATGTTTTGCATCTTTTATTTCAATAAAAATTTCAAGCATATCATTTGTCATGCTTATTTTGCAAGTATATATGTTGCTATTTGAAAACAGAAAGTTTATCGTTGTTGCAAAAATTCTCTAGAAAATTCAGAATGTGATAAAATGTTGAAATTTTTTGCACAATAAGCTCTGATAAATTTTCTACAGTGTGGTAAATTTTCATAATTTTTGGAGTTCAATAAGTATTGATACTCTTGCATTCTTTACAGACTGTACTGTTTTGGCAGATTGCTGTTATGTTTGCTTGTTTAATGATTCTATTTGAGGATAGGAGTATTAAATATGCAGAGGAATTTAGTATGCAATGTTGAATAATATTTTTTGTGATTTGCTACAGTAGAGAATGGTAAGGTTTCTACATTGGTTTATACTAACTTATCTCACGAGTTCTCGTTGAGTTTTGTGTGGATGAAGTTTTTAAGATTTAGGGAAACCGTGATATAAAAGGAATTCAGGAGACACAAAAGCTCAAGATTGGGACGCCCAAGGCATCCCAAGATAATATTTCAAGAAGTAACAAGCATCTAAGCTTGGGGATGCCCCGGTAAGCATCCCACCTTTCTTCATCAACAATTATCGGTTAGTATCGGTTGAGCCTAAGTTTTTGCTTCTTCACATGAGTTGTGCTATTCTTGGAATGTCATTTCGTTTTGCTTGCTGTAGTAATAAAATACTTAGATCTGAAAGTTTTTAAATAAGAGAGAGTCCTCAAATAGCTACCCGTTTATATAACTACTCACTTGCTCTTCACTTATATCTTTTTGGAGTAGCTTGTCATTTACTCTTGTGCTTCACTTATATCCTATGAGTAAATTGTTGAATGAATTAAATATCATGAAGTTGAAATTATATCATGCCTAGTGGTAGCTTCACATTGGGTTTATGAAGTGAAATCTTTTGAAGTTTGACAATCACAATATTGGTCATACAAGCAATTCATGAATAATTAGTATAAGGAAGAGAACTTTCACATACAAATACACTATCTTGGAAATCTTTTGTGATTGTGAGCCCCCATCAAAATATTATATGCAAAAATTGTTGACGTTGGACAAGGAAGACAACGTGATGGTTTATGCTTGTTCATATTCACATAGAAGTTATATTGTCATAGATCCTTCAACATGTGGTGCTTGCCCCCCATCCTTGCTAGCCAAAAATTCCGCACCAAGTAGAGATACTACTTGTGCATCCAAAAACCCTTAAACCCAAATCTTATTTTCAAGAGTCCACCATACCTACCTAAGGATTGAGTAAGATCCTTCAAGTAAGGTGCCACTGGTGCAATAAGGCAATAAAAATTGCTTCTAAAACTGTTAGGTGATTTAGTGTAAGAGAAAATTGAGTGTTGTACGAACTTGTGATGGCAAAGAATAAAAGCGACAGAGTGCATAATAAAGGTTGTTGTCATAAGGGGCAATATAACCTGACGTTATTTTGCACTAAGGGATTGAGCATACAAACAAAAAGCGCATGGAAACCTCTGCTTCCCTCTGCGAAGGGCCTACCTTTTACTTTTATGTATTTACTTTCATGCAAGAGTCAAAGTTTTTCTCTGTATTCCATTTTATTTTTCTCTTTTGGCAAGCACCATGTGGTGAGGAAAGATCTAGGCACATATATCCAGTTGGATATGGCTAGCATGAGTTATTATTGTTGACATCACCCTTGAGGTGAATACGTTGGGAGGCGAAATTATAAGCCCCTATCTTTCTATGTGTCTGGTTGAAATGTTTTGCTCATGTGTAGCGATGAGTGTTAGCAATCATAGAAGACTATATGATGGTTGAGTATGTGGAGCTCTTACTTAAACTCTGTTGAATAAGTTGAATTACAATTGCTTGGTGACTGAGAACATACGTTGTTGAGTTTCAAGAGAATTCATTGTTTGAACCTTAACATGTGAATTGGTTGCTACTTTAACATGAGAAGTTTTATAAGAAAGAATTGTTGTTATGATGCTAGGAAAAGTGATTGAAATTGTCATTGATCAAACTTGTGCACTTTTCTAGCATTCACACTTCATAAATTATTTCCTTTATCATTTACCTACTCGAGGACGAGTAGGAATTAAGCTTGGGGATGCTGATACGTCCCCAATGTATCTATAATTTATGAAGTATTCATGCTAATATATTATAATTCTTGGATGTTCTACAATCATTTTATAGCAACTTTACATCATTTTTTGGGACTAACCTATTGACATAGTGCCCAGTGCGAGTTGCTGTTTTTTGCTTGTTTTTTTACATCGCAGAAAATCAATATCAAACGTAGTCCAAACACCGCAAAACTTTTTGTGGATTTTTTATGGACCAGAAGACCACCAAGGCTTAAAGCAAGACTGGGGTGCCCGAGGGCACAACCCACCAGGGCGCGCCCAGGTGGGTTGTGCCCACCTCGTGGCCTCCCGCACCCCCTCTTCGCCCTATGAATTGCCAAATATTCCAAAAACTCTCGGGGTAACCCTAGATCGGAAGTTCCTCTGCCGCAAGCCTCTGCATCCACAAAAACCAACCTAGACCTCGTTCCGGCACCCTGCCGGAGGGGGAGATCATCACCGGTGGCCATCTTCATCATCCGGGCGGCCGCCATGATGAGGAGGGAGTAGTCCACCCTCGGGGTTGAGGGTTTGTACCAGTAGCTATGTGTTTAATCTCTCTCTCTCTCTCATGTTCTTGAGATGTCACGATGTTGATGTATCATGGGCTTTGTTAATATAGTTGGATCATAAGGTGTTTCTCCCTCTCTATCTTGTGATGAATTGAGTTTTCCCTTTGAGATTTCGTTTTATCGGATTAAATACTTTTATGGATTTGAGAGCACTTGATATATGTCTTGCATATGAATACTCGTGGTGACAATGGGGTATCATATTGATTCACGTGATATATGTTTTGCCATTCAACTCGCGGATTCCCGAGGTGACATTGGGGTAGTCTATGCATAGGGGTTGATGCACGTTCTTGTCTTTGTTTCTCCGGTATAAATCTTGGGGCACTCTTTGAGGTTCTCTGTGTTGGATTGAATATTACGAATCTGAATTTGCTTTGGTGTTATTTTAGTATGAACTGTTGGTTAGATCGATCGGAAGAATAGCTTGGTTTTATTTTAGTATGAACTCTAGGATAGATTGATCGGAAAGAATAGCTTTGAGGTGGTTTCATACCCTACAAACAATTCTGTCTTATGTTCTCCGTTAGATAGTAATTTTGGAGTGTTTCTTCATCGCACTTTGGGGGATGGTTATATGGTCCAACTAGATTAGCATTCTTGAGAGATTGCACTAGCGAAAGTACGGACCCTAGGCCTTGTTTCCAAGCATTGCAATACCGTTTGTGCTCACTTTTATCATTTGCTACCTTGCTGTTTTTATTTATTCAGATTATAAAAATATATTTCTACAATCCATATTACACTTTTATCACCATCTCTTCACCGAACTAGTGCACCTATACAAGTTGCCATTGTATTAGGTGTGTTGGGTACACAAGAGATTTCTTGTATTCGGTTGCAGGGTTGTTTGAGAGAGACCATCTTCATCCTACGCCTCCCACGGATTGATAAACCTTAGGTTATCCACTTGAGGGAAAATTGCTACTGTCCTACAAAACTGTGCGCTTGGAGGCCCAACACGAGTCTACAAGAATAAAGTTGCATAGTAGACATCGGGTCCTACTGTATTGTAGGTAGGACGCCTGCTAAATTTCGTCTCATTTGGAGGTCGTGTGATGCCCCATCGGTAAAACTATAGCGGCACTATAGCCGGTCTAATCGTCGGACGTTTTCGCAAATAAAACATGTTGTCGGGCCTCTCGCTTCCCTCTCAACTCAGCCCAAGCCACCCTTCACAGCCCACTACCACATACCCCTAACCCCTCTGCCCAGAGCCATCCGATTGCAATCAAGGGGTCCAAAACACCCCCAACCCGCTCCTTCTAGCTCCCCTGCTATAAATGGACAGCCTCCCCTCCCATTTATGTCAAACCCTAGGCTCCCTCGTTTTCCATGCCACCCCAACTCACGCCCCCACATCTCTCTCCTCTAGCAGCAAAACCCAGATCAGGGCCCGCCCGAGCCCATCTGGACCCGAACGCGCCGCCGCTCGTACACCGTTCCACCTCGAGCTCCTCCCGTCCGCACGAGCCCGATGCCGGCGAGTGCCACCACTGCCCCAGGTTAGTAGCGCCGCCGCCGTACCCTGTTTTCCCCTCTACTTCCCCTTCCTCTTATCTCTCTAACCTCTCTCTGCCATGGATGGCCATGGATGGCCATGGAGCCACCTCATACCAAGCCGCCCCGCGCCTACACCTAGTCCACCGTCAGAGCTCCTCGACGACCGGATCCGGCTGGATCTCCCCCGAATCCACCCGTTCTGGCCATAGTGCCCTGATCCGTCGCCCCTAGTCGGTCTTCGCATCCCCTCTGGCCTCCCCTGCTCTAGTACCAACACCCCTGTAACGCCCCGGATTCGATGCGCCAGGTGTCCGTCAGTTATTCGCCGTCATTGCCATGCCATTTGCTTGCGTGTTGCTCTTTGCCATGTCATCATCTGCATTTTATATCATGTCATCATGTGCATCGCATTTGCATACGTGTTCGTCTCATGCATCCGAGCATTTTCCCGTTGTCCGCTTTTGCAATCCGGCACTCCTATGTCTCCCGGCGCCCTCTTTACCTCTTTTCATGTGCGGGTGTTAAACGTTCTCGAATGGCCCGAGGTTTGTCAAGCGGCCTTGGTATACCACCGTAGACCGCTGTCAAGTATGTCGTCGCATTCGGAGCTCGTTTGATAGCCCAATCGTTAAATTTATAAGCGGCATCGTTCTTTGGTATTCTCGTCGGACGTTTGGTCTCCTAACAGTCCCCGGACCTCACTTCTCCCCCTCTCTTCTCCGCCCGAGGCCTTCTAGACGGTCACTTGCAGCCCACCTAGGCCAACCCACCTCTCCTCGCGTCCGGAACCATCCGATGGCGATCGAACGGTCCGAAAACGGAGCAAAACACCTAACCCTAGCCCCCTTATATAAACACCTCCCCATGCCATTTTCGGCCTTCTCCCACCTTCCTCCTTGTTTTCCGCGCCCCCAATCATCAGCCCCGCCGCCCCTCCTCCGTTTTCCGCGCCGGCCACCTCCTCAGCGCCACTTGGAGAGTCGCCGTTGGGCGCGCCGCCGCCAGACGCCGCCAGGGCCAACCGGCGCCCGCCATGTGGCCTGGCCACGTCGTCCCCGCAGCCCCTCCTCCATCATGCTGCCCTCCAGCCCACGGCTGCCCGCACTGGGCCGAACTGGCCCCGGGCGCCCAAAGAGTCTGCTCGTCACGCGCCTCAAGTAGCTCCCCGATCCAGCGGGATCGAGAGGAGCCCGAGCTCCTGACCCCGCTGCCGACCGCCCGTCGCCGGTGCCCGCCGCCGGTAAGCCTCGCCACGCCCGCCCGCCAGTCACGCCGTCGCCGACCTCCTCCTCTCTCTCTCTGACCCCATCTCTTTCTCTCTCTCTCTCGCACAGGGTAGCCGGCCCCATCGCCGGAGTCAACCGTCGCCGTTGCCGAGCACGCCGCCGACCTCCTCGCCCCGATCTTCGCCGGATCCGGGATCCCCGACCGGATCTCCCATTCCGCCCCCTCGCGCCCGGCCTCCTCCTCGCTCGCTCGGCGAGCTCCAGCCCGGGCGAACTGCCGCCGTCGCCACATGCTGCGTGGGGACGAAGCCCTCGGCCTCGTGGGCCCGAGGCCTTCTTCCCTCGGCCCAGATCCGGCCTCCCTAGGGCCCAGCGCCCCGGCCCAGCCAGCCTGCCTCCTCCTCCTTCCTGGGCCGAAGCCCGCTAGGTGAGCGCCACCAAATTCTGCCCCGGGCGATGTTTAGTTACTATACGCTCATGTGATTTTTGTTATTATGTTGAGTTCCTATAGCATGTTGTTTTGGTGCTTGCAATATGCCTACTTGCTGTTTTGGACAGATTGTTGTCTTAACTTGTATAGGGGTATGTGTTGATCCGTTGTCTCCGTTTTGAGCGTGCTCTATATGAAACTTGCTTAGATTTGCATGTAGTTTCATATTATCATGTTGCATCCTTGTTTTGAGGTGTTTGCTTGATGTTTGTATGCATTTTGCATCAATGCCATGTTTATCTTGTTTTGCTCATATCTTCTAGGCCGTAGTCTCGAATCTAATGAACTTTATATGTAACTTGACTAGAATTTTGTGTAGATCATCGTGGTGCATCTTAACTTGCTGTTTCACAACTTGAACATAAGGTTTATTCAGATCTGGACCAATTTCGAAATTTGCATATGAGGACTTACCGAATTGTTATATGTTGTTTCCGCCTCATTTAAACTTGCCTTGATGTGTTGCTTTTGTTTGCATCATCTCTTGCCATGAGTAGCTTCATGTAGTCTTGTCATGCATCATGCTTGTTGTGCATCATGCCTTGTTCATGTGTGGTGTGTTTACTATGCTGTGTGCTTCTTCTTGTTAGTTCCTGTTTCGTTGCGATCGTGAGGATTCGCTCGCTCACGCTTGGTTGGCTTCATCCATTCGCCTTCTTCATGGACTCGTTCTTCTTCCTTATGGATTTCAGGCAAGATGACCGCTACCCTGGATCTCACTACAATCATTGCTATGCTAGTTGATTCGTTTCTATCGCTATGTCACGCTACCTATTACCTGCTTATCAAGCCATCCCAAATTGCCATGTCGACCTCTAACCTTTTGCATCCTTCCTAGCGAACCGTTGATTGGCTATGTTCCCGCTTTGCTCAGCCCCTCTTATAGCGTTGTTAGTTGCAGGTGAAGATGAAGTTTGTTCCTTGTTGGAACATGGAGATGTTGTTCCTTGTTGGAACATGTTTACTTGTTGGGATATCACAATATATCTTATATTATTAATACATCTATATACTTGGTAAAGGGTGGAAGGCTCGGCCTTATGCCCGGTGTTTTGTTCCACTCTTGCCGCCCTAGTTTCCGTCATATCGGTATTATGTTCCCGGATTTTTGCGTCCCTAACGCGGTCGGGTGATTTATGGGACCCCTTGACAGTTCGCTTTGAATAAGACTTTTTCAAAGAAGGCCCAACATTGGTTTTTCCATTTGCCTCACCACCACCTATATTTCCCTTGGGAGTAATTAACCCAAGGGTCATCTTTATTCAGCCCCGGGCCAATGCTTGTCTAAGTGTTGGTCCAAACTAGAGCACCGTCTTGGGACCATCCCTTGGCAACATGGGTTACGTCGGTTCAGACGCTTCGCTTATCCGGTGTTGCCACGAGAACGAGATATGTGCAGCTCCTATCGGGATTGTCGGCGCATCGGGCGGCTTTGCTGGTCTTGTTTTATTGCTGTCGAAATGTCTTGTAGCCGGAATTTCGAGACTGATCGGGTCTTCCCGGGAGAAGGAATATCCTTCGTTGATCGCGAGAGCTTATCATGGGCTAAGTTGGGACACCCCTGCAGGGTATAAACTTTCGAGAGCCGTGCCCGCGGTTATGTGGCAGATGGGAATTTGTTAATATCCGTTGTAGTAAACTTGAAGCAAACTCTTCTAAAATACACCAACCGTGTGCGTAACCGTGAGTGTCTCTTTTCGGGATTGATCGAGAGGAGAACACGGTTTCTGGGTTATGTCTGACGTAAGTAGGAGTTCAGGATCACTTCTTGATCGTTACTAGTTGACGACCATTCCTTTGTTTCTCTTCCCGCTCTCATTTGCGTATGTTAGCCACCATATATGCTTAGTCGCTGCTGCAACCTCACCACTTTACCCCCTTCCTTTCCCTTTAAGCTTTGCTAGTCTTGATACCCATGGTAATGGGATTGTGAGTCCTCGTGGCTCACAGATTACTACACCACCGATTGCGTGTACAGGTTTGCGATGATCATGACGTGAGAGGCGATGTTTGCTTGTGTTGGAGTTCTTCTTACGCTTCTTCTTCGATCAGGGGATAGGTTCCAGGTCGGCAGCCTGGGCTAGCAGGGTGGATGTCGTTTGAGTTTCTGTTTATGTTTCTTCCGTAGTCGGATGTTGATATCTTGTATGATGTTGATTTATTCTTGTGGCATTTGTGCCTTATGTATGTATCCCTATGTATTATGTAACGTTGATGTAATGATATCCACCTTGCAAAAGCGTTTCAATATGCGGGTCTATCCTTGGTGGGACCGTCGAGTTCCTTTTGGATAGGGTCGCATATTGGGCGTGACAAGTTGGTAATCAGAGCCTCGACCGACCCTAGGAGCCCCTTGATTGATCGTGTAGTTTGGCCGATGTTGAGTCTAGAAGAAAACTGTTTTCTGAGTCTAGTTATATCGGAGAGTAGGAATTCTTTTTACTCCTCTGCCCCTTCGTCGCTCTGGTGAGGAATCTTGACGTAGGTGTTTTGGAACTACTCCTCTTCCCTTTCAAATTTTTTCTTTAGGATCACGAAGTTGGTTTTTCGATCATTGGCCCTCAGCTCTTTTCATCCGGTGCATTTCTCGTCAAGTCGACTCGACCATCTTCATCTTTGCCAAGTTCAATCCTCGGTTCTTCCTCCGACGTCGTTGTTTTTCTTTGTCCGAAGTTGTCCTTGTTTTTCCCACCGCCCACCCTTCTTCTTCTTGGAACCGGAGTCCGTGTCGAGTATCCATTCTACTCGTGCGAAGTCTTTGCTTTCTTTCATCAATTATTTCAATTGGTGTTTTCTCTTCAAGTTATTCGTCAGTTTCCCCTTCCAAGTTGCCTTTGTTTTCCCGCCCTCCCACCCTTCTTCTTCCCGAAGTTTGAGTCTGTTTTGACCATCAATTCCATTCGTGGAGCCTCTTCAGTCTTCCCTCAATTATTTCAACCGTGAATTCTCGTCTGCTCGTCATTCTTCATCTCTTTCTTTTCCGGTGGTTTCAATTCAAGTTTTTCGTTGATCATATTCTTTTCCTCGACTCAAGTGTTTTCCTTGCTCGTTCTTCTCTCGACAGTTTATCCTTCCGGAGTGTTCAAGACATATCAGGAGATTCGTCTGTGTTCTAATTAATTCGAGGTTGTCACCTCATTCAAATATTTCATTTGTCCCGGTGCATCATCTATCTGTTCAACATCCCTTTTCAACGGTGTTTCTTTTTAGTGGGCCCTAACCCACAGGTCTTTCCCAGGATCTTACCTGACTCTTCTGTTTTCCCAGAGTTATTCTCAATTCTTTTCAAGTGTGACTTAAGAATGAATTTCATCAGTCACTTGCCTTTTCCAAGGTCGATTTCGAATCATTTCATTATTGGCTCAACCTCTTCGCTTTTCATTCTACCGGAGTATCTCAGTAATTTTGGTGGTGTTTTCTCGTCGGCATTCGAAGATCGAAGAAGAGTTTTTCCTCTAAATTTTGTCCGTTCTCCCGGAGATTCAGGGTGCTAGCTCGATGTTATCCTATCTAATTGTTTCCAGTCTTGCAAATTCTTTTCATCCATCCGGAGTATTTCAGGAGTTGCTTTTACATTCCGATCATCCGAGGCCATCTTTTCGGAATAGCTCTACATTCTAAGTTTTTCAAATTCGTTCTTCAATTATTCCATATTCGTGCCACTTCGTTCGTCTCAATATTCCTCCGGTGCTTCGTTCAAGTATTCTTCTATCAGTTCGCGATCTCTTTGTTCTCTTGCTTTTTAATTCCCTCAAGTATCTCCGTGCTTCTCTAATTCTTCCCGGTGATTCATTCTCTTTAAATCGATCATTTCCGAATTCTTACGGTGGTTCGCTCAAGATTTTTTCCTTGAATATCATTTTAATCCATTCGTTCTCTCAAATCCTACCGGTGGTTCATGAAGACTTTCGCGATGTTTCCCTTTAATCCTTTTTTCTAGAAGAATAAGTAGTATGTAAAATCCATTGCTTGTCATCAATTTAATTTGATGAAGGATAAGCATACAATAAATCTTATTCTTATTTCGTTAGAGTGATTAATCCTTTTCTTCAGAGTTTGTTCTTGATGAATAAATTCTACTTCCAAGTCTTTTCATCTTTTCTTTTCCGGAGTTCAATTAATTTCCTCGGCCATCTCGTCGGAACCTCCATCCGAATCATCGCAAGGCTTTATTCTTGTTCTTTCATCCTTCATTCTATCTCATCATCCTTTTGTTACCGGAGTTCTTCATGGTGGTTCTTCATGATTTAATTCATTCTTCAAGAGTTCATCAAGATTTTGTTGGCGGAGTTCAAGTATCTTTTCTTCTTGCATCTAGAGGTGCAATTAATCCTCTATATTCTTTTGAAGTGGAGTTTTGCATTTCTTCGTTCTTCTCAGCTATCCAATCATGTTGTTTGTGGCCGGTTATCAGCTCATAATTTTGAGATGTTATCCATAAGTCCACAACAAGCTTACTCTTTCGTTGTTGATTTTCTCAACAACTCCATTCAATCCTTCCTTGTAAGTTCTTTTCATTCAAATTCTTTCAATTCTTCCGGAGGCATTGTGTTGTTCCTCTCGTCAACTATCGCTCCATCTTGTCAAACTCAGTTCCAACTCCTTCCATGTTCAGCCGAGTGCTACCTAAATCCTTTCGGTCTTATTCGTTTCTTTTCTCATTCTAACCACTCCGGTTAGAACGAGTTGTTTCATAGTCTATCCGATTCAGGAGCTTTTGATTCTCGCCTTTCTCGTCGTTTCGTCTCTTCTTCTCGAGTGCTCTCGATTCGTTGCTTCTTCTCTTGAGTTATTGTTTCTCCTCATCCTTTTCCCTTCCGTCTCGGTCCTAAGATCTCGGACGAGATCTCTTGTTAGTGGAGGAGTGTTGTAACGCCTGGATTCGCGCCAGTGTCCGTCAGTTATTCGCCGTCATTGCCATGTCATTTGCTTGCGTGTTGCTCTTTGCCATGTCATCATCTGCATTTTATATCATGTCATCATGTGCATCGCATTTGCATACGTGTTCGTCTCATGCATCCGAGCATTTTCCCCGTTGTCCGTTTTGCAATCCGGCACTCCTATGTCTCCCGGCGCCCTCTTTTACCTCTTTTCATGTGCGGGTGTTAAACGTTCTCGGAATGGCCCGAGGTTTGTCAAGCGGCCTTGGTATACCACCGGTAGACCGCCTGTCAAGTATCGTCGCATTCGGAGCTCGTTTGATAGCCTAATCGTTAAATTTATAGCGGCATCGTTGCTGGTATTCTCGTCGGACGTTTCGGTCTCCGGAACAGTCCCCGGACCTCACTTCTCCCCCTCTCTTCTCCGCTCGAGGCCTTCTAGACGGTCACTTGCAGCCCACCTAGGCCAACCCACCTCTCCTCGCGTCCGGAACCATCCGATGGCGATCGAACGGTCCGAAAACGGAGCAAAACACCTAACCCTAGCCCCCTTCCTTATATAAACACCTCCCCATGCCATTTTCGGCCTTCTCCCACCTTCCTCCTTGTTTTCCGCGCCCCCAATCATCAGCCCCGCCGCCCCTCCTCCGTTTTCCGCCCCGGCCACCTCCTCAGCGCCACTTGGCGAGTCGCCATTGGGCGCGCCGCCGCCAGACGCCGCCAGGGCCAACCGGTGCCCGCCATGTGGCCTGGCCACGTCGTCCCCGCAACCCCTCCTCCACCGCGGCCCTCCGCAGCCCACGGCCGGCCCACAGCCGGGCCGAACTGCCCCGGCGCGCCCAGCAACCCGTTCGGCGCGCCTCCGCAGCTCCCCGATCCAGCTGGATCGAGAGGAGCCCGAGCTCCTGGACCCCGCCGCCGACCGCCCGTCGCCGGTGCCCCGCCGCCGGTAAGCCTCGCCGCCGCCCCGCCAGGTCACGCCGTCGCCGACCTCCTCCTCTCTCTCTCTGACCCCATCTCTTTCTCTCTCTCTCTCTCGCACAGGGTAGCCGGCCCCATCGCCGGAGTCAACCGTCGCCGTTCTTAGCTTCGCCGCCGACCTCCTCGCCCCGATCTTCGCCGGATCCGGGATCCCCGACCCCGGATCTCCCCATTCCGCCCCCCCCTCGCGCCCCGGCCTCCTCCTCGCTCGCTCCGGCGAGCTCCAGCCGGGCCGAACCGCCGCCGTCGCCCTGTCTGCGTCTGGGGACGAAGCCCTCGGCCTCGTGGGCCCGAGGCCTTCTTCCCTCGGCCCAGATCCGGCCTCCCCAGGGCCCAGCGCCCCGGCCCAGCCAGCCTGCCTCCTCCTCCTTCCTGGGCCGAAGCCCGCTAGGTGAGCGCCACCAAATTCCGCCCCGGGCGATGTTTAGTTACTATACGCTCATGTGATTTTTGTTATTATGTTGAGTTCCTATAGCATGTTGTTTTGGTGCTTGCAATATGCCTACTTGCTGTTTTGGACAGATTGTTGTCTTAACTTGTATAGGGGGTATGTGTTGATCCGTTGCTCCGTTTTGAGCGTGCTCTATATGAAACTTGCTTAGATTTGCATGTAGTTTCATATTATCATGTTGCATCCTTGTTTTGAGGTGTTTGCTTGATGTTTGTATGCATTTTGCATCAATGCCATGTTTATCTTGTTTTGCTCATATCTTCTAGGCCGTAGCTCCGAATCTAATGAACTTTATATGTAACTTGACTAGAATTTTGTGTAGATCATCGTGGTGCATCTTAACTTGCTGTTTAACAACTTGAACATAAGGTTTATTCAGATCTGGACCAATTTCGAAATTTGCATATGAGGACTTACCGGAATTGTTATATGTTGTTTCCGGCCTCATTTAAACTTGCCTTGATGTGTTGCTTTTGTTTGCATCATCTCTTGCCATGAGTAGCTTCATGTAGTCTTGTCATGCATCATGCTTGTTGTGCATCATGCCTTGTTCATGTGTGGTGTGTTTACTATGCTGTGTGCTTCTTCTTGTTAGTTCCTGTTTCGTTGCGATCGTGAGGATTCGTTCGTCTACGCTTGGTTCGGCTTCATCCATTCGTCTTCTTCATGGACTCGTTCTTCTTCCTTGCAGGATTTCAGGCAAGATGACCGCTACCCTGGATCTCACTACTATCATTGCTATGCTAGTTGATTTGTTCTATCGCTATGCTGCGCTACCTATTACCTGTTTATCAAGCCATCCCAAATTGCCATGTCAGCCTATAACCTTTTGCATCCTTCCTAGCAAACCGTTGTTTGGCTATGTTCCCGCTTTGCTCAGCCCTCTTATAGCGTTGTTAGTTGCAGGTGAAGATGAAGTTTGTTCCTTGCTGGAACATGGAGATGTTGTTCCTTGTTGGAACATGGTTACTTGTTGGGATATCACAATATATCTTATATTATTAATGCATCTATATACTTGGTAAAGGGTGGAAGGCTCGGCCTTATGCCCGGTGTTTTGTTCCACTCTTGCCGCCCTAGTTTCCGTCATATCGGTATTATGTTCCCGGATTTTGCGTCCCTAACGCGGTCGGGTGATTTATGGGACCCCCTTGACAGTTCGCTTTGAATAAGACTTTTTCAGCAAGGCCCAACATTGGTTTTTACATTTGCCTCACCACCACCTATATTTCCCTTGGGAGTAATTAACCCAAGGGTCATCTTTATTCAGCCCCCCGGGCCAATGCTTGTCTAAGTGTTGGTCCAAACTAGAGCACCGTCTTGGGACCATCCCTTGGCAACATGGGTTACGTCGGTTCCTCAGACGCTTCGCTTATCCGGTGTTGCCACGAGAACGAGATATGTGCAGCTCCTATCGGGATTGTCGGCGCATCGGGCGGCTTTGCTGGTCTTGTTTTATTGCCGTCGAAATGTCTTGTAGCCGGATTCCGAGACTGATCGGGTCTTCCCGGGAGAAGGAATATCCTTCGTTGATCGCGAGAGCTTATCATGGGCTAAGTTGGGACACCCTGCAGGGTATAAACTTTCGAGAGCCGTGCCGCGGTTATGTGGCAGATGGGAATTTGTTAATATCCGGTTGTAGTAAACTTGAAGCAAACTCTTCTAAAATACACCAACCGTAATGCGTAACCGTGAGTGTCTCTTTTCGGGGTTGATCGAGAGGAGAACACGGTTTCGGGTTATGTCCGGCGTAAGTAGGAGTTCAGGATCACTTCTTGATCGTTACTAGTTGACGACCGTTCCTTTGTTTCTCTTCTCGCTCTCATTTGCGTATGTTAGCCACCATATATGCTTAGTCGCTGCTGCAACCTCACCACTTTACCCCCTTCCTTTCCCTTTAAGCTTTGCTAGTCTTGATACCCATGGTAATGGGATTGCTGAGTCCTCGTGGCTCACAGATTACTACACCACCGATTGCAGTGTACAGGTTTGCGATGATCATGACGTGAGAGCGATGTTTGCTTGTGTTGGAGTTCTTCTTACGCTTCTTCTTCTTGATCGGGGATAGGTTCGGTCGGCACTGGGCTAGCAGGGTGGATGTCGTTTGAGTTTCTGTTTATGTTTCTTCCGTAGTCGGATGTTGATCTCTTGTATGATGTTGATGTATTCTTGTGGCATTTGTGCCTTATGTATGTATCCCTATGTATTATGTAACGTTGATGTAATGATATCCACCTTGCAAAAGCGTTTCAATATGCGGGTCTATCCTTGGTGGGACCGTCGAGTTCCTTTTGGATAGGGTCGCATATTGGGCGTGACAAGTTGGTAATCGTCGAGCCTCGACCAAACCCTAGGAGCCCCCTTGATTGATCGTGTAGTTTGGCCGATGTTGAGTCTAGAAGAAAACTGTTTTCCGAGTCTAGTTATATCGAGAGTAGGAATTCTTTTTACTCCTCCGCCTTAAATCGCTCTGGTGAGGAATCTTGACGTAGGTGTTTTGGAACTACTCCTCTTCCCTTTCAAATTTTTTCTTTAGGATCACGAAGTTGGTTTTTCGATCATTGGCCCTCAGCTCTTTTCATCCGGTGCATTTTTCGTCAAGTCGACTCGACCATCTTCATCTTTGCCAAGTTCAATCCTCAGTTCTTCCTCCGACGTCGTTGTTTTTCTTTGTCCGAAGTTGTCCTTGTTTTTCCCACCCGCCCACCCTTCTTCTTCTTGGAACCGGAGTCCGTAATCGAGTATCCATTCTACTCGTGCGAAGTCTTTGCTTTCTTTCATCAATTATTTCAATTGGTGTTTTCTCTTCAAGTTATTCGTCAGTTTCCCCTTCCAAGTTGCCTTTGTTTTTCCCGCCCTCCCACCCTTCTTCTTCCCGAAGTTTGAGTCTGTTTTGACCATCAATTCCATTCGTGTGGAGCCTCTTCAGTCTTCCCTCAATTATTTCAACCGGTGAATTCTCGTCTCGTTCGTCATTCTTCATCTCTTTCTTTTCCGGTGGTTTCAATTCAAGTTTTTCGGTTGATCATATTCTTTTCCTCGACTCAAGTGTTTTCCTTGCTCGTTCTTCTCTCGACAGTTTATCCTTCCGGAGTGTTCAAGACATATCGTGAGATTAAATGCGTGTTCTAATTAATTCGAGGTTGTCACCTCATTCAAATATTTCATTTGTCCCGGTGCATCATCTATCTGTTCAACATCCCTTTTCAACGGTGTTTCTTTTTAGTGGGCCCTAACCCACAGGTCTTTCCCAGGATCTTACCTGACTCTTCTGTTTTCCCGAGTTATTCTCAATTCTTTTCAAGTGTGACTTAAGAATGAATTTCATCAGTCCTTGCCTTTTCCAAGGTCGATTTGAATCATTTCATTATTGGCTCAACCTCTTCGCTTTTCATTCTCTAGGAGTATCTCAGTAATTTTGGTGGTGTTTTCTCGTCGGCATTCGAAGATCGAAGAAGAGTTTTTCCTCTAAATTTTGTCCGTTCTCCCGGAGATTCAGGGTGCTAGCTCGATGTTATCCTATCTAATTGTTTCCAGTCTTGCAAATTCTTTTCATCCATCCGGAGTATTTCAGGAGTTGCTTTTCTGTTCCGATCATCCGGAGGCCATCTTTTGAATAGCTCTACATTCTAAGTTTTTCAAATTCGTTCTTCAATTATTCCATATTCGTGCCACTGCTCGTCTCAATATTCCTCCGGTGCTTCGTTCAAGTATTCTTCTATCAGTTCGCGATCTCTTTGTTCTCTTGCTTTTTAATTCCCTCAAGTATCTCCGTGCTTCTCTAATTCTTCCCGGTGATTCATTCTCTTTCGTCAGTCATTTCCGAATTCTTACGGTGGTTCGTTCAAGATTTTTTTCCTTGAATATCATTTTAATCCATTCGTTCTCTCAAATCCTACCGGTGGTTCATGAAGACTTTCGCGATGTTTCCCTTTAATCCTTTTTTCTAGAAGAATAAGTAGTATGTAAAATCCATTGCTTGTCATCAATTTAATTTGATGAAGGATAAGCATACAATAAATCTTATTCTTATTTCGTTAGAGTGATTAATCCTTTTCTTCATAGTTTGTTCTTGATGAATAAATTCTACTTCCAAGTCTTTTCATCTTTTCTTTTCCGGAGTTCAATTAATTTCCTCGGCCATCTCGTCGGAACCTCCATCCGAATCATCGCAAGGCTTTATTCTTGTTCTTTCATCCTTCATTCTATCTCATCATCCTTTTGTTACCGGAGTTCTTCATGGTGGTTCTTCATGATTTAATTCATTCTTCAAGAGTTCATCAAGATTTTGTTGGCGGAGTTCAAGTATCTTTTCTTCTTGCATCTCGAAGTGCAATTAATCCTCTATATTCTTTTGAAGTGGAGTTTTGCATTTCTTCGTTCTTCTCAGCTATCCAATCATGTTGTTTGTGGCCGGTTATCAGCTCATAATTTTGAGATGTTATCCATAAGTCCACAACAAGCTTACTCTTTCGTTGTTGATTTTCTCAACAACTCCATTCAATCCTTCCTTGTAAGTTCTTTTCATTCAAATTCTTTCAATTCTTCCGGAGGCATTGTGTTGTTCCTCTCGTCAACTATCGTTCCATCTTGTCAAACTCAGTTCCAACTCCTTCCATGTTCAGCCGGAGTGCTACCTAAATCCTTTCAGTCTTATTCGTTTCTTTTCTCATTCTAACCACTCCGGTTAGAACGAGTTGTTTCATAGTCTATCTGATTCAGTGAGCTTTTGATTCTCGCCTTTCTCGTCGTTCGTCTCTTCTTCTCGAGTGCTCTCGATTCGTTGCTTCTTCTCTTGAGTTATTGTTTCTCCTCATCCTTTTTCCCTTCCGTCTCGGTCCTAAGATCTCGGGACGAGATCTCTTGTTAGTGGAGGAGTGTTGTAACGCCCCGGATTCGATGCGCCAGGTGTCCGTCAGTTATTCGCCGTCATTGCCATGTCATTTGCTTGCGTGTTGCTCTTTGCCATGTCATCATCTGCATTTTATATCATGTCATCATGTGCATCGCATTTGCATACGTGTTCGTCTCATGCATCCGAGCATTTTCCCCGTTGTCCGTTTTGCAATCCGGCACTCCTATGTCTCCCGGCGCCCTCTTTTACCTCTTTTCATGTGCGGGTGTTAAACGTTCTCGGAATGGCCCGAGGTTTGTCAAGCGGCCTTGGTATACCACCGGTGAACCGCTGTCAAGTATCGTCGCATTCGGAGCTCGTTTGATAGCCCAATCGTTAAATTTATAGCGGCATCATTGCTGGTATTCTCGTCGGACGTTTCGGTCTCCGGAACAGTCCCCGGACCTCAATTCTCCCCCTCTCTTCTCCGCTCGAGGCCTTCTAGACGGTCACTTGCAGCCCACCTAGGCCAACCCACCTCTCCTCGGCGTCCGGAACCATCCGATGGCGATCGAGCGGTCCGAAACGGAGCAAAACACCTAACCCTAGCCCCCTTCCTTATATAAACACCTCCCCATGCCATTTTCGGCCTTCTCCCACCTTCCTCCTTGTTTTCCGCGCCCCCAATCATCAGCCCCGCCGCCCCTCCTCCGTTTTCCGCGCCGGCCACCGCCTCAGCGCCACTTGGCGAGTCGCCATTGGGCGCGCCGCCAGACGCCCGCCGCTAGGCCAACTGGCGCCCGCCATGTGGCTTTGCCACGTCGTCCCCGCAACCCTCCTCCATCATGCTCCTCGCAGCCCACGGCCAGCAGCCGGGCCGAACTGGCCCCCGGGCGCCCAAAGAGCCCGTTCTCGGCAGCGCCTCCCGCAGCTCCCCGATCCAGCCATCGAGAGGAGCCCGAGCTCTGAACCCGCTGCCGACCGCCGTCGCCGGTGCCCGCCGCCAGTAAGCCTCGCCGCCGCCCCGCCAGGTCACGCCGTCGCCGACCTCCTCCTCTCTCTCTCTGACCCCATCTCTTTCTCTCTCTCTCTCTCGCACAGGGTAGCCGGCCCCATCGCCGGAGTCAACCGTCGCCGTTGCCGAGCTCGCCGCCGACCTCCTCGCCCCGATCTTCGCCGGATCCGGGATCCCCGACCCCGGATCTCCCCATTCCGGCCCCCCCCCCCCTCGCGCCCCGGCCTCCTCCTCGCTCGCTCCGTGAGCTCCAGCCAGCCGAACCGCCGCCGTCGCCACTGTCTGCGTCAGGGGCCAAGCCCTCGGCCTCGTGGGCCGAGGCCTTCTTCCCTCGGCCCAGATCCGGCCTCCCCAGGGCCCAGCGCCCCGGCCCAGCCAGCCTGCCTCCTCCTCCTTCCTGGCCGAAGCCCGCTAGGTGAGCGCCACCAAATTCCGCCCCGGGCGATGTTTAGTTACTATACGCTCATGTGATTTTTGTTATTATGTTGAGTTCCTATAGCATGTTGTTTTGGTGCTTGCAATATGCCTACTTGCTGTTTTGGACAGATTGTTGTCTTAACTTGTATAGATGGTATGTGTTGATCCGTTGCTCCGTTTTGAGCGTGCTCTATATGAAACTTGCTTAGATTTGCATGTAGTTTCATATTATCATGTTGCATCCTTGTTTTGAGGTGTTTGCTTGATGTTTGTATGCATTTTGCATCAATGCCATGTTTATCTTGTTTTGCTCATATCTTCTAGGCCGTAGTCTCGAATCTAATGAACTTTATATGTAACTTGACTAGAATTTCGTGTAGATCATCATGGTGCATCTTAACTTGCTGTTTAACAACTTGAACATAAGGTTTATTCAGATCTGGACCAATTTCGAAATTTGCATATGAGGACTTACCGGAATTGTTATATGTTGTTTCCGGCCTCATTTAAACTTGCCTTGATGTGTTGCTTTTGTTTGCATCATCTCTTGCCATGAGTAGCTTCATGTAGTCTTGTCATGCATCATGCTTGTTGTGCATCATGCCTTGTTCATGTGTGGTGTGTTTACTATGCTGTGTGCTTCTTCTTGTTAGTTCCTGTTTGCTATGATCGTGAGGATTCGCTCGTTCACGCTTGGTTCGCTTCATCCATTCGTCTTCTTCATGGACTCGTTCTTCTTCCTTATGGATTTCAGGCAAGATGACCGCTACCCTGGATCTCACTACTATCATTGCTATGCTAGTTGATTCGTTCTATCGCTATGCTGCGCTACCTATTACCTGTTTATCAAGCCATCCCAAATTGCCATGTCAGCCTCTAACCTTTTGCATCCTTCCTAGCAAACCGTTGTTTGGCTATGTTCCCGCTTTGCTCAGCCCCTCTTATAGCGTTGTTAGTTGCAGGTGAAGATGAAGTTTGTTCCTTGTTGGAACATGGAGATGTTGTTCCTTGTTGGAACATGTTTACTTGTTGGGATATCACAATATATCTTATATTATTAATACATCTATATACTTGGTAAAGGGTGGAAGGCTCGGCCTTATGCCTGGTGTTTTGTTCCACTCTTGCCGCCCTAGTTTCCGTCATATCGGTATTATGTTCCCGGATTTTGCGTCCCTAACGCGGTCGGGTGATTTATGGGACCCCTTGACAGTTCGCTTTGAATAAGACTTTTTCAAGAAGGCCCAACATTGGTTTTTACATTTGCCTCACCACCACCTATATTTCCCTTTGGGAGTAATTAACCCAAGGGTCATCTTTATTCAGCCCCGGGCCAATGCTTGTCTAAGTGTTGGTCCAAACTAGAGCACCGTATGGGACCATCCCTTGGCAACATGGGTTACGTCGGTTCTCAGACGCTTCGCTTATCCGGTGTTGCCACGAGAACGAGATATGTGCAGCTCCTATCGGGATTGTTTGCGCATCGATCGGGCGGCTTTGCTGGTCTTGTTTTATTGCTTTGTCGAAATGTCTTGTAGCCGGATTCCGAGACTGATCGGGTCTTCCCGGGAGAAGGAATATCCTTCGTTGATCGCGAGAGCTTATCATGGGCTAAGTTGGGACACCCTGCAGGTATAAACTTTCGAGAGCCGTGCATGGTTATGTGGCAGATGGGAATTTGTTAATATCCGGTTGTAGTAAACTTGAAGCAAACTCTTCTAAAATACACCAACCGCAGCGTAATCGCGTGAGTGTCTCTTTTCGGGTTGATCGAGAGGAGAACACGGTTTCGGGTTATGTCCGGCGTAAGTAGGAGTTCAGGATCACTTCTTGATCGTTACTAGTTGACGACCGTTCCTTTGTTTCTCTTCCCGCTCTCATTTATGCGTATGTTAGCCACCATATATGCTTAGTCGCTGCTGCAACCTCACCACTTTACCCCCTTCCTTTCCCTTTAAGCTTTGCTAGTCTTGATACCCATGGTAATGGGATTGTTGAGTCCTCGTGGCTCATGATTACTACACCACCAGCTTGTGTACAGGTTTATGGCGATCATGACGTGAGAGCGATGTTTGCTTGTGTTGGAGTTCTTCTTCCGCTTCTTCTTCGATCAGGGATAGGTTCCAGTCGGCAGCCCGGGCTAAAGGTGGTGGATGTCGTTTGAGTTTCTGTTTATGTTTCTTCCGTAGTCGGATGTTGATCTCTTGTATGATGTTGATGTATTCTTGTGGCATTTGTGCCTTATGTATGTATCCCTATGTATTATGTAACGTTGATGTAATGATATCCACCTTGCAAAAGCGTTTCAATATGCGGGTCTATCCTTGGTGGGACCGTCGAGTTCCTTTTTGGATAGGGTCGCATATTGGGCGTGATAAGTTGGTAATCGAGCCTCGACCGACCCTAGGAGCCCCTTGATTGATCGTGTAGTTTGGCCGATGTTGAGTCTAGAAGAAAACTGTTTTCCGAGTCTAGTTATATCGAGAGTAGGAATTCTTTTTACTCCTCTGCCTTCGCCGCTCTGGTGAGGAATCTTGACGTAGGTGTTTTGGAACTACTCCTCTTCCCTTTCAAATTTTTCTTTAGGATCACGGTTGGTTTTTCGATCATTGGCCCTCAGCTCTTTTCATCCGGTGCATTTTTCGTCAAGTCGACTCGACCATCTTCATCTTTGCCAAGTTCAATCCTCGATTCTTCCTCCGACGTCGTTGTTTTTCTTTGTCCGAAGTTGTCCTTGTTTTTCCCACCGCCCACCCTTCTTCTTCTTGGAACCGAGTCCGTAATCGAGTATCCATTCTACTCGTATAAGTCTTTGCTTTCTTTCATCAATTATTTCAATTGGTGTTTTCTCTTCAAGTTATTCGCCGCTTCCCTTCCAAGTTGCCTTTGTTTTTCCCGCCTCCCACCCTTCTTCTTCCCAAGTTTGAGTCTGTTTTGACCATCAATTCCATTCGTGTGGAGCCTCTTCAGTCTTCCCTCAATTATTTCAACCGTGAATTCTCGTCTCGTTCGTCATTCTTCATCTCTTTCTTTTCCGTGGTTTCAATTCAATTTTTTCGTTGATCATATTCTTTTCCTCGACTCAAGTGTTTTCCTTGCTCGCTCTTCTCTCGACAGTTTATCCTTCCGGAGTGTTCAAGACATATCAGGAGATTCGTCTGTGTTCTAATTAATTCGAGGTTGTCACCTCATTCAAATATTTCATTTGTCCCGGTGCATCATCTATCTGTTCAACATCCCTTTTCAACGGTGTTTCTTTTTAGTGGGCCCTAACCCACGTGTCTTTCCTGTGATCTTACTCCGACTCTTCTGCTTTTCCCAGAGTTATTCTCAATTCTTTTCAAGTGTGACTTAAGAATGAATTTCATCACCACTTGCCTTTTCCAAGGTCGATTTCAATCATTTCATTATTGGCTCAACCTCTTCGCTTTTCATTCTACCGAGTATCTCAAGAATTTTGGTGGTGTTTTCTCGCCGGCATTCAAGATCGAAGAAGAGTTTTTCCTCTAAATTTTGTCCGTTCTCCCGGAGATTCAGGTGCTAGCTCGATGTTATCCTATCTAATTGTTTCCAGTCTTGCAAATTCTTTTCATCCATCCGGAGTATTTCAGAGTTGCTTTTCTGTTCCGATCATCCGGAGGCCATCTTTTCGAATAGCTCTACATTCTAAGTTTTTCAAATTCGTTCTTCAATTATTCCATATTCGTGCCACTTCGCTCGTCTCAATATTCCTCCGATTGCTTCGTTCAAGTATTCTTCTATCAGTTCGCGATCTCTTTGTTCTCTTGCTTTTTAATTCCCTCAAGTATCTCCGTGCTTCTCTAATTCTTCCCGTGATTCATTCTCTTTAAATCAGTCATTTCCAAATTCTTACGGTGGTTCGTTCAAGATTTTTTCCTTGAATATCATTTTAATCCATTCGTTTCTCTCAAATCCTACCGGTGGTTCCTGAAGACTTTCGCGATGTTTCCCTTTAATCCTTTTTTCTAGAAGAATAAGTAGTATGTAAAATCCATTGCTTGTCATCAATTTAATTTGATGAAGGATAAGCATACAATAAATCTTATTCTTATTTCGTCAGAGTGATTAATCCTTTTCTTCGGAGTTTGTTCTTGATGAATAAATTCTACTTCCAAGTGTTTTCATCTTTTCTTTTCCGGAGTTCAATTAATTTCCTCGGCCATCTCGTTTAACCTCCATCCGAATCATCGCAAGGCTTTATTCTTGTTCTTTCATCCTTCATTCTATCTCATCATCCTTTTGTTACCGGAGTTCTTCATGGTGGTTCTTCATGATTTAATTCATTCTTCAAGAGTTCATCAAGATTTTGTTGGCGGAGTTCAAGTATCTTTTCTTCTTGCATCTCGAAGTGCAATTAATCCTCTATATTCTTTTGAAGTGGATTTTGCATTTCTTCGTTCTTCTCAGCTATCCAATCATGTTGTTTGTGGCCGGTTATCAGCTCATAATTTTGAGATGTTATCCATAAGTCCACAACAAGCTTACTCTTTCGTTGTTGATTTTCTCAACAACTCCATTCAATCCTTCCTTGTAAGTTCTTTTCATTCAAATTCTTTCAATTCTTCCGGAGGCATTGTGTTGTTCCTCTCGTCAACTATCGCTCCATCTTGTCAAACTCAGTTCCAACTCCTTCCATGTTCAGCCGGAGTGCTACCTAAATCCTTTCGGTCTTATTCGTTTCTTTTCTCATTCTAACCACTCCGGTTAGAACGAGTTGTTTCATAGTCTATCTCGATTCGGTGAGCTTTTGATTCTCGCCTTTCTCGTCGTTTCGTCTCTTCTTCTCGAGTGCTCTCGATTCGTTGCTTCTTCTCTTGAGTTATTGTTTCTCCTCATCCTTTTCCCTTCCGTCTCGGTCCTAAGATCTCGGACGAGATCTCTTGTTAGTGGAGGAGTGTTGTAACGCCGGATTCGATGCGCCAGTGTCCGCCGCTTATTCGCCGTCATTGCCATGTCATTTGCTTGCATGTTGCTCTTTGCCATGTCATCATCTGCATTTTATATCATGTCATCATGTGCATCGCATTTGCATACGTGTTCGTCTCATGCATCCGAGCATTTTCCCCGTTGTCCGTTTTGCAATCCGGCACTCCTATGTTTCCCGGCGCCCTCTTTTACCTCTTTTCATGTGCGGGTGTTAAACGTTCTCGGAATGGCCCGAGGTTTGTCAAGCGGCCTTGGTATACCACCGGTAGACCGCCTGTCAAGTATCGTCGCATTCGGAGCTCGTTTGATAGCCCAATTGTTAAATTTATAGCGGCATCGTTGCTGGTATTCTCGTCGGACGTTTCGGTCTCCGGAACAGTCCCTGGACCTCACTTCTCCCCCTCTCTTCTCCGCCCGAGGCCTTCTAGACGGTCACTTGCAGCCCACCTAGGCCAACCCACCTCTCCTCGCGTCCGGAACCATCCGATGGCGATCGAACGGTCCGAAAACGGAGCAAAACACCTAACCCTAGCCCCTTTCCTTATATAAACACCTCCCCATGCCATTTTCGGCCTTCTCCCACCTTCCTCCTTGTTTTCCGCGCCCCCAATCATCAGCCCCGCCGCCCCTCCTCCGTTTTCCGCGCCGGCCACCTCCTCAGCGCCACTTGGCGAGTCGCCATTGGGCGCGCCGCCGCCAGACGCCGCCAGGGCCAACCGGCGCCCGCCATGTGGCCTGGCCACGTCGCCCCTCAGCCCTCCTCCACTCATGACCCTCCGCAGCCCACGGCCGGCCCGCAGCCGGGCCGGAACTGGCCCCGGCGCCCAAGAGCCTGCTCGGCCACAAGGCCTCCCGCAGCTCCCTGATCCAATGGGATCGAGAGGAGCCCGAGCTCTGGACCCCGCCGACCGCCGTCGCCGGTGCCCGCCGCCGGTAAGCCTGGCCGCCGCCAGTCACGCCGTCAGCCGACCTCCTCCTCTCTCTCTCGACCCCATCTCTTTCTCTCTCTCTCTCAGACAGTAGCCGCCCCATCGCCGGAGTCAACCGTCGCCGTTGCCGAGCTCGCCGCCGACCTCCTCGCCCCGATCTTCGCCGGATCCGGGATCCCCGACCCCGGATCTCCCCATTCCGCCCCCCCCTCGCGCCCCGGCCTCCTCCTCGCTCGCTCCGGCGAGCTCCAGCCGGGCCGAACCGCCGCCGTCGCCTCAAGGCGTCGGGGAAGCCCTCGGCCTCGTGGGCCCGAGGCCTTCTTCCTCGGCCCAGATCCGGCCTCCCAGGCTCAGCGCCCGCCCAGCCGACTGCCTCCTCCTTCCTGGGCCGAAGCCCGCTAGGTGAGCGCCACCAAATTCCGCCCCGGGCGATGTTTAGTTACTATACGCTCATGTGATTTTTGTTATTATGTTGAGTTCCTATAGCATGTTGTTTTGGTGCTTGCAATATGCCTACTTGCTGTTTTGGACAGATTGTTGTCTTAACTTGTATAGGGGGTATGTGTTGATCCGTTGCTCCGTTTTGAGGCGTGCTCTATATGAAACTTGCTTAGATTTGCATGTAGTTTCATATTATCATGTTGCATACTTGTTTTGAGGTGTTTGCTTGATGTTTGTATGCATTTTGCATCAATGCCATGTTTATCTTGTTTTGCTCATATCTTCTAGGCCGTAGCTCGAATCTAATGAACTTTATATGTAACTTGACTAGAATTTCGTGTAGATCATCGTGGTGCATCTTAACTTGCTGTTTAACAACTTGAACATAAGGTTTATTCAGATCTGGACCAATTTCGAAATTTGCATATGAGGACTTACCGGAATTGTTATATGTTGTTTCCGGCCTCATTTAAACTTGCCTTGATGTGTTGCTTTTGTTTGCATCATCTCTTGCCATGAGTAGCTTCATGTAGTCTTGTCATGCATCATGCTTGTTGTGCATCATGCCTTGTTCATGTGTGGTGTGTTTACTATGCTGTGTGCTTCTTCTTGTTAGTTCCTATTTCGCTATGATCGTGAGGATTCGCTCGTCTCACGCTTGGTTCGGCTTCATCCATTCGCCTTCTTCATGGACTCGTTCTTCTTCCTTGCGGGATTTCGTGCAAGATGACCGCTACCGGATCTCACTACTATCATTGCTATGCTAGTTGATTCGTTTCTATCGCTATGCTTTGCGCTACCTATTACCTGCTTATCAAGCCATCCCAAATTGCCATGTCGACCTCTAACCTTTTGCACCCTTCCTAGCAAACCGTTGTTTGGCTATGTTCCCGCTTTGCTCAGCCCTCTTATAGCGTTGTTAGTTGCAGGTGAAGATGAAGTTTGTTCCTTGTTGGAACATGGAGATGTTGTTCCTTGTTGGAACATGTTTACTTGTTGGGATATCACAATATATCTTATATTATTAATACATCTATATACTTGGTAAAGGGTGGAAGGCTCGGCCTTATGCCCGGTGTTTTGTTCCACTCTTGCCGCCCTAGTTTCCGTCATATCGGTATTATGTTCCCGGATTTTGCGTCCCTAACGCGGTCGGGTGATTTATGGGACCCCCTTGACAGCTCGCTTTTGAATAAGACTTTTTCAAAGAAGGCCCAACATTGGTTTTTCCATTTGCCTCACCACCACCTATATTTCCCTTGGGAGTAATTAACCCAAGGGTCATCTTTATTCAGCCCCGGGCCAATGCTTGTCTAAGTGTTGGTCCAAACTAGAGCACCGTCAGGACCATCCCTTGGCAACATGGGTTACGTCGGTTCTCAGACGCTTCGCTTATCCGTGTTGCCCTCGAGAACGAGATATGTGCAGCTCCTATCGGGATTGTCGGCGCATCGGGCGGCTTTGCTGGTCTTGTTTTATTGCTGTCAAAATGTCTTGTAGCCGGGATTCCGAGACTGATCGGGTCTTCCCGGTGAGAAGGAATATCCTTCGTTGATCGCGAGAGCTTATCATGGGCTAAGTTGGGACACCCCTGCAGGTATAAACTTTCGAGAGCCGTGCCATGCGGTTATGTGGCAGATGGAATTTGTTAATATCCGGTTGTAGTAAACTTGAAGCAAACTCTTCTAAAATACACCAACCGTGTGCGTAATCGTGAGTGTCTCTTTTCGGGTTGATCGAGAGGAGAACACGGTTTCGGGTTATGTCCGACGTAAGTAGGAGTTCAGGATCACTTCTTGATCGTTACTAGTTGACGACCGTTCCTTTGTTTCTCTTCCCGCTCTCATTTGCGTATGTTAGCCACCATATATGCTTAGTCGCTGCTGCAACCTCACCACTTTACCCCCCTTCCTTTCCCTTTAAGCTTTGCTAGTCTTGATACCCATGGTAATGGGATTGTCGAGTCCTCGTGGCTCACAGATTACTACACCACCAGCTTGCAGTACAGGTTTGCGATGATCATGACGTGAGAGCGATGTTTGCTTGTGTTGGAGTTCTTCTTCCGCTTCTTCTTCGATCGGGGATAGGTTCCAGGTCGGCCTGGGCTAGCGGTGGTGGATGTCGTTTGAGTTTCTGTTTATGTTTCTTCCGTAGTCGGATGTTGATCTCTTGTATGATGTTGATGTATTCTTGTGGCATTTGTGCCTTATGTATGTATCCCTATGTATTATGTAACGTTGATGTAATGATATCCACCTTGCAAAAGCGTTTCAATATGCGGGTCTATCCTTGGTGGGACCGTCGAGTTCCTTTTGGATAGGGTCGCATATTGGGCGTGACAACCCCCTACATCATGCTCGAGCACGAGGGGACGGGACGCCCTCATCCTCGTGGGGCAGTCAGCCTGCCAACAGCCCACGTCTGCCTCGCAGCAGTCGGCCTGCTGCCTCCTACCATGCCAGATTCGGCCTGCTCGGGCCCCTTCACCAACGGGACGAAGCCCATGTGTGAGCTCCCCACATCCCCTCTGCTATATTGCGCCTTGTGCGTTTGATAGTTATATTGCACCTGATGCCCTATCCATGTTAAAAATGATTAAAATGGTTGTTTGCATTAATTTGCATAAATGACATGCTAAAATGGTTTATTTCATAACTAAATAACCGTAGCTCCAAATTAAATGAGTTATACATGTAACTTAAGGAAATATGCCCTAGAGGCAATAATAAAGTTGTTATTTTATATTTCCTTATATCATGATAAATGTTTATTATTCATGCTAGAATTGTATTAACCGGAAACTTGATACATTTGTGGATACCTATACAAAACACCATGTCCCTGGTAAGCCTCTACTAGACTAGCTCGTTAATCAAAGATGGTTAAGTTTCCTAACCATAGACATGTGTTGTCATTTGATGAACGGGATCACATCATTAGGAGAATGATGTGATGGACAAGATGAAGGAAATATGCCCTAGAGGCAATAATAAAGTTGTTATTTATATTTCCTTATATCATGATAAATGTTTATTATTCATGATGGAATTGTATTAACCGGAAACTTGGTACATGTGTGAATATATAGACAAACTAAGTGTCACTAGTATGCCTCTACTTGACTAGCTCGTTGAATCAAAGATGGTTAAGTTTCCTAGCCATAGACATGAGTTGTCATTTGATTAACGGAATCACATCATTAGAGAATGATGTGATCGACTTGACCCATTCCGTTAGCTTAGCATTTGATTGTTTAGTATATTGCTATTGCTTTCTTCATGACTTATACATGCTCCTGTGACTATGAGATTATGCAACTCCTGAATACCGGAGGAACACTTTGTGTGCTACCAAACATCACAACGTAACTGGGTGATTATAAAGGTGCTCTACAGGTGTCTCCGAAGGTACTTGTTGGGTTGGCATAGATCTAGATTAGGATTTGTCACTCCGATTGTCGAAGAGGTATCTCTGGGCCCTATCGGTAATGCACATCACTATAAGCCTTGCAAGCAATGCAACTAATGAGCTAGTTGCGGAATGATGTATTACGAAACAAGTAAAGAGACTTGCCGGTAACTAGATTGAACTAGGTATTGAGATACCGACGATCGAATCTCGGGCAAGTAACATACCGATGACAAAGGGAACAACGTATGTTGTTATGCGGTTTGACCGATAAAGATCTTCGTAGAATATGTAGGAGCCAATATGAGCATCTAGGTTCCGCTATTGGTTATTGACCGGAAACGAGTCTCGGTCATGTCTACATAGTTCCCGAACCCGTAGGGTCTGCATGCTTAACGTTCGGTGACGATCGGTAATATGAGTTTATGTGTTTTGATGAACCGAAGGTAGTTCGGAGTCCCAGATATGATCGCAGACATGACGAGGAGTCTCGAAATGGTCGATACATAAAGATTGATATATTGAAAGCCTATATTTGCACATCGGAATAGTTCTGGGTGAAATCTGGATTTTACCGGAGTGCCGGGGGGCGGGGGGGGGGGGGGGGTTACCGGAACCCCCCGGGGTTAATGGGCCTTGTTGGGCCCTAGTGGAGGGAGAGAGGGGCCGGCCAGGGCAGGCCGCGCGCCCCCTCCCCTTGAGTCCGAATAGGACAAGGAGGGGGAGGGGGGCGGCGCCCCCCTTGCCTTTCCCCTCTCCCACTCCTTCCTTCCCCCTCCTAGTGGGACTAGGAAAGGGGAGTCCTACTCTGATACGACCAGTTTCAACTACAATCGGACCAACGACAACGACTACGTACAAGCTGCCAACCAGAATCATGTTTTTGCAGCTCCATTAGTCACTGTTGGCGATGTTGTTGTACCGTCATATTTAGAATCGAGCTTTGGCGATGAACTAGTCATCGTTACATGTATCCATGCGGATCTGCCAAGAAAGATTGTTGTTGTTCGTCCAAAAGAAGAAGTGCTATTTGTTGTACCTAAGAACGCAATGAGCGTGAGCATGTACGTTGATTTTGGCTGCCTCACATGCGCAGGTGAAGAATATTGGTGATTCAAACTATAGGAAGAGATCAGATCCATTTAAAATGTACAGGTCCAGGATTAAGCTTTGCCTACTGTTTTTATTCCTTCCACGCAAGGAATACCGGGCAAGTAGAAGGACGTGCTGCATGTGGAGTCTCCTATGCTTAAAAGAAATCGGATGGGGTCCACCAATGTAAGAATAAAGACGGCCATGTAACAAATCTAGTAATTTTTGTCTAGTTAAATAGATCACAAGTCGGTTATCATATGCTTACGATGTTTCCTTGACAGCCTTGCTTCCCAAGATAGTTAGGTGTGCGGCTATTATATAAAGCCAATCTAGTTCTTTGTAAAAGGCCAGGTTATATATTTTGATAAAATAGACACGATGTGTTTTCAAGGGTAGACACCCGTATCAAGTTTTAGAGGGATTTTTAGAAAACCTCCATGTTGCGATTTCTTGGTAGAAATTGTTTTAGCGCGTGAGTATCATCGTCGAGACTGATTTTCTCGTGCTGGGCTGCAAAGGTTCAAACCCTCTATTTCGTGCATATCGCATGCGCGGGTGAGAGGCTACTGCTGCTGAAGGTGGACTGTCGTGAAAGGTCGGGCCGCAACAACGGATCGGATCTCGCCACGAGGTTCGGTCTATATCAGGTGGTATTCAGAGCAAGGTTCTCACGACACTGTGCAGAAGATGACTGGATTATCATGGAAGCTAAGCTATGGATTTCAATTGGAGGAGGAAGGCCGATGGGATGGACTTTTTCATACTCGTGTCGTGATACAAGAGAGATCATGTGCTATGACAATCGACCACATGAGTTTGATCAACGCCGCAAGCATCGAGATGGTGGAGAAGTTGGAGCTACCGATGACACCATGTCCACAACCATACTCGTTCCGTTGGGGTCATGAAGAACTCACTGTCACGCACCAGACCAAGGTACCATTTTTGTTGGGAAAGTACTTTTGTGAGGTTTTGTGCGACGTGATTCCGGTACCGATGATTTCGTGCCACTTGTTGTTGGGCGAGGCATGGTACAAAGAGCATGATGTTGCATATGACTGCCAAGCACACAAGTATACTGTGAAGGGTAAGAAGTGTGACCTCATGCCCATGGATGAGGAGCATTTTATTGCTTGGAGGAAAGACCATCAGAAAAAGATAAAAGAAGAGGAAGATGCAAAAAAGAACATGGTTGAAGCTACTGAAATTTCTGTGGTCACCGTCAAATATTGCTGAAGAGAAAGACTCGAAACCGAGGACGGTTTTCTTTCAAGGGGAAAAGGATGATACAACCAGTTTCAACTACAATCGGACCAACGACAACGACTACGTACAAGCTGCCAACCAGAATCATGTTTTTGCAGCTCCATTAGTCACTGTTGGCGATGTTGTTGTACCGTCATATTTAGAATCGAGCTTTGGCGATGAACTAGTCATCGTTACATGTATCCATGCGGATCTGCCAAGAAAGATTGTTGTTGTTCGGCCAAAAGAAGAAGTGCTATTTGTTGTACCTAAGAACGCAATGAGCGTGAGCATGTACGTTGATTTTGGCTGCCTTGGTACACATGCGCAGGTGAAGAATATTGGTGATTCAAACTATAGGAAGAGATCAGATCCATTTAAAATGTACAGTCCAGATTAAGCTTTGCCTCGCTTTTATTCCTTCCACGCAAGGAATACTGTGCAAGTAGAAGGACGTGCTGCATGTGGAGTCTCCTATGCTTAAAAGAAATCGGATGGGGTCCACCAACAGAATAATAAAGACGGCTATGTAACAAATCTAGTAATTTTTGTCTAGTTAAATAGATCACAAGTCGGTTATCATATGCTTACGATGTTTCCTTGACAGCCTTGCTTCCCAAGATAGTTAGGTGTGCGACTATTATATAAAGCCAATCTAGTTCTTTGTAAAAGGCCAGGTTATATATTTTGATAAAATAGACACGATGTGTTTTCAAGGGTAGACACCCGTATCAAGTTTTAGAGGGATCTTTAGAAAACCTCTGTGTTGCGATTTCTTGATAGAAATTGTTTTAGCGCGTGAGTATCATCGTCGAGATTGATTTTCTCGTGCTGGGCCGCAAGGTTCAAACCCTCTATTTCGTGCATATCACATGCGCGGGTGAGAGGCTACTGCTGCTGAAGGTGGAGTGTCGTGAAAGGTCGGGCCGCAACAACGGATCGGATCTCGCCACGAGGTTCGGTCTATATCATACTCCCACTAGGAGGAGGACTCCTCCTCTTGGCGTGCCCTGCTAGGGCCGGCCGGCCTCCCCCCTTGCTCCTTTATATACGGGAGCAGGGGGGCACCCCAAGACATACAAGTTGATAAAATTGATCTTTTAGCCATGTGCGGTGCCCCCCTCCACCATAATCCACCTCGGTCATATCGTAGCGGTGCTTAGGTGAAGACCTGCGTTGGTAGCATCATCATCACCGTCATCACGCCGTCGTGCTGACGGAACTCTCCCTCGAAGCTCTGCTGGATCGGAGTTCGTGAGACGTCACCGAGCTGAACGTGTGCTGAACTCGGAGGTGCCGTGCGTTCGGTACTTGGATCGGTCGGATCGTGAAGACGTACGACTACATCAACCACGTTCTCATAATGCTTCCGCTTATGATCTACAAGGGTACGTGGACGACACTCTCCCCTCTTGTTGCTATGCATCACCATGATCTTGCGTGTGCGTAGGATTTTTTTGAAATTACTACGTTCCCCAACACAAGACCCATCTGTTAGTTTAGCATATTGATCGTTCAGTTTTATTGCTATTGCTTTCTTCATGTCAAATACACATTCCTTCGATTATGAGATTATGCAACTCCCGGATACCGGAGGAATACGCTGTGTTCTATCAAACGTCACAACGTAACTGGGTGATTATAAAGATGCTCTACAGGTATCTCCGAAGGTGTTTGTTGAGTTGGCATAGATCAAGATTAGGATTTGTCACACCGAGTATCGGAGAGGTATCTCTGGGCCCTCTCGGTACCACACATCATAAGCTTGCAAGCAAACGACTAAGGAGTTAGCCACGAGGTGATGTATTACGGAACGAGTAAAGAGACTTGCCGGCAACGAGATTGAACTAGGTATGAAGTTACTGACGATCGAATCACGGGCAAGTAACATACCGATGGACAAAGGGAATTACGTATGTCGTCATAACGGTTCGACCGCTAAAGATCTTCGTAGAATATGTAGGAGCCAATATGGGCATCCAGGTTCCTCTATTGGTTATTGACCGAAGAGGTGTCCCGGTCATGTCTACATAGTTCTTGAACCCGTAGGGTCCGCACGCTTAACATTCGATGACGATATAGTATTATATGAGTTATGGATTTGGTGACCGAATGTTGTTCGGAGTCCCGGATGAGAACACGAACATGATGAGGAGTCTTGAAATGGTCGAGAGGTAAGGATTCATATATAGGACAATGGTATTCGGACACCAGAAGTGTTCCGGAGGAGGGTACCGGGTACTTATCGGGTCACCGGAAAGGAGTTTCGGGCACCCCCGGCAAAGATATGGGCCTTATGGGCCAAGTGATGGAACACACCAGCCCTGGTGCTCCCCTATAGAGGCGAGCCCTATGAGGAGGAGAAGGAAAGAGGGGAGGGCAAGGAAAGTGTGGATTAGGATTCCTACTTCCTTCCTTCTCCCCCCTCTTTCCTTCCACCTCGGTTATATATGGCAGGGGCGCGGCTTGGGAGGGACTCCAAGTAGGATTACTCCTACTTAGGCGGCTCCTCCCTCCTTCCCACCTATATATATGAGGAGGGGGCGCCTAGCACACAACAGACAATTGCCTAGCCGTGTGCGGCGCCCCCCTCCATAGTTTACACCCTCGGTCATATCTTCGTAGTGCTTAGGGGAAGCCCTGCGAGGATCACTTCACCATCACTGTCACCATGCCGTCGTGCTGACGGAACTCATCTACTACCTCGACGTCTTGCTGGTTCAAGAAGGCGAGGGAGGTAACCGAGCTGAACGTGTGTAGAACTCGGAGGTGCCGTGCGTTTGGTACTTGATCGGTCGGAGCAAGAAGAAGGTTGACTACATCAACCACGTTAAGCTAACGCTTCCGCTTTCGGTCTACGAGGGTATGTGGAGACACTCTCCCCTCTCGTTGCTATGCATCTCCTAGATAGATCTTGCGTGAGCTAGGAAATTTTTGAAATTGCATGCTACGTTCCCCAACAGTGGCATTCGAGCCAGGTCTATGCGTAGATATGCACGAGTAGAACACAAAGAGTTGTGAGCGGTGATCGTCATACTTCTTACCACCAATGTCTAATTTTCATTCAGCGGTATTGTTGGATGAAGCGGCCCAGACCAACCTTACATGACCACGTTCAAGAGACCGGTTCCACCGACAGACATGCAACTAGTTTTGCATAAAGGTGGCTGGTGGGTGTCTGTTTCTCCTACTTTAGTTGAATCGAATTTGACTGCGGCTAGTCCTTGTTGAAGGTTAAAACAACAAACTTGATAATCCATTGTTGTGGTTTTGATGCGTAGGTAAGAATGGTTCTTGCTAGAAGCCCGTAGCAGCCACGTAAAACTTGCAACAACAAACTAGAGGACGTCTAACTTGTTTTTGCAGGGCATGTTGTGATGTGATATGGTCAAGACATGATGTGATATACGTTATTGTATGAGATTCTCATGTTTTGTAAAAGTTATCGGAAACTAGCAGGAGCCTTATGGTTGTATCTTTATTGTATGAAATGCAAACGCCATGTAATTGCTTTACTTTATCACTATGTGTTAGTGATAGTTGTAGAAGCAATAGTTGACGAGACGACCACGACGCTGCGATGGGGATCAAGGTGTCGAGCCGGTGATTATGGAGATCATGACGATGCTTTGGAGATGGGGATCAAAAGCACAAGATGGTGATGGCCATATCATGTCACATATTTTGATTGCATGTGATGTTTATCTTTTATGCATCTTATTTTGCTTAGTACGGTGGTAGCATTATAAGATGACCCCTTAACTAAATTTCAAGGTATAAGTGTTCTCCCTGAGTATGCACCGTTGCAACAGTTCATTGTGTTGAGACACCACGTGATGATCGGGTGTGATAGACTCTATGTTCACATACAGCGGGTGCAAGACAGTTTTGCACATGCAGAATACTCGGGTTAAACTTGACGAGCCTGGTATGTACACACAGGGCCTCGGAACACTGGAGACTGAAAGGACGAACGTGAATCATATAGTAGATGTGATCAACATAGAGATGTTCACCATTGATGACTACTCCATCTCACGTGATGATCGAACATGGTTTAGTTGATTTGGATCACGTATCATTTAGATGACTTGAGGGATGTCTATCTAAGTGGGAGTTCTTAAGTAATTTGATTAATTGAACTTAATTTATTATGAACTTAATCCTGATGGTATTTGCATATCTATGTTGTAGATCAATAGATCGTGATATAGCTCCTATATATTTTTATATGTTCCTAGAGAAAAGTTGAAAGATGATAGTAGCAATGATGCGGACTGGGTCCGTGATCTGAGGATTATCCTCGTTGGTGCACAGAAGAATTATGTCCTTGATGCACAGCTAGGTGATCAACCCGTTGCAGGAGCAGATACAGATGTTATGAACATTTTGCAAGCTCGATATGATGACTACTTGATAGTTTAGTGCGGCATGCTTTACGGCTTAGAAACGGGACTTCAAAAACATTTTGAATGCCACGGAGCATATGCGATGTTCCAAGAGCTGAAATTGGTATTTCATACTCATCCTCGTGTCGAGAAGTATGAGATCTCTGACAAGTACTTCGCCTACAAGATGGAGGAGAATAGGTCAACCAATGAGCATGTGCTCAGAATGTCTGGGTACTACAATCACTTGAATCAAGTGGGAGTTAATCTTCCAGATAAGATAGTGATTAACAGAGTTCTCTAGTCACTATCACCAAGCTACTAGAACTTCATGATGAACTATAATGTGCAAGGGATAACGAAAAAGATTCCCGAGCTCTTCGCCATGTTGAAATCGGCAAAGGTAGAAATCAAAGAAAGAGCATCAAGTGTTGATGGTTAACAAGACCACTAGTTTCAAGAAAAGGGGCAAAGGAAAAGAAAGGGAACTTCAAGAAGAATTACAAGCAAGTTGCCACTCCCGTGAAGAAGCCCAAAGCTAGACCTAAGCCTGAAACTGAGCGCTTCTACTACAAAGGGAATGGTCACTAGAAGCGGAATTACCCCAAATACTTGGCGGATAAGAAGGATGGAAAAGTGAACAAAGGTATATTTGATATACATGTTATTGATGTGTACTTTACTAGTGTTCATAGTAATCCCATACCGGTTCAGTTGCTAAGATTAGTAACTCAAAACAGGAGTTGCAAAATGAATAGAGACTAGTTAAGGGCGAGGTGACGATGTGTGTTGGAAGTGATTCCAAGGTTGATAAGATCACCATCGCACACTCCCTCTACCTTCGGGATTAGTGTTAGACCTAAATAAATGTTATTTGATGTTTGCTTTGAGCATGAATATAATTGGACCATGTTTATTGCAATATGATTATTCATTTAAGTCAGAGAATAATTGTTGTTCTATTTACATGAATAAAACCTTCTATGGTCATACACCCACTGTAAATGGTTTATTGAATCTCGATCGTAGTGATACACATATTCATCATATTGATGCCAAAAGATGCAAAGTTGATAATGATAGTGCAACATATTTGTGGCACTGCCGTTTAGGTCATATTGGTGTAAAGCGCATGAAGAAACTCCATATAGATGGATTTTTGGAATCACTTGATTATGAATCATTTGATACTTGCGAACCATGCCTCATGGCCAACATGACTAAAAATCCGTTCTCCGGAATAATGGAGCGAGCCAATGACTTATTGGAAATAATACATACCGATGTATGCGGTCCGATGAGTGTTGAGGCACGTAGCGGGTATCGTTATTTTCTGACCTTCATAGATGGTTTGAGCAGATATGGGTATATCTACTTAATGAAACACAAGTCTGAAACATTTGAAAAGTTCAAGGAATTTCAGAGTGAAGTGGAGAATCATCGTAACAAGAAAATAAAGTTTCTACGATCTGATCGCGGAGGTGAATATTTGAGTTACGAGTTTGGCCTTCATTTAAAACAATGTGGAATAGTTTCACAACTCACGCCACCTGGAACACAACAACATAATGGTGCGTCCGAACATCGTAACCGTACTTTATTATATATGGTGCGATCCATGACGTCTCTTACCGATTTACCACTATCGTTTTGGGGTTATGCATTAGAGACAACTGCATTCACGTTAAATAGGGCACCGTCTAAATCCGTTGAGACGACACCGTATGAACTGTGGTTTGGCAAGAAACCTAAGTTGTAGTTTCTTAAAGTTTGGGGTTGCGACACTTATGTAAAAGGCTTCAGCCTGATAAGCTCGAACCCAAATCGGAGAAGTGCATCTTCATAGGATACCCTAAGGAAACAATTGGGTACACCTTCTACCACAGATCCGAAGGCAAGGTCTTTGTTGCCGAGAATGGAACCTTTCTAGAGAAGGATTTTCTCTCAAAAGAAGTGATTGGGAGTAAAGTAGAACTTGATGAGGTAATTGTACCTTCTCTTGAATTGGAAATTAGCACATCAGTGAAATCTGTTCCCGTGATTCCTACACCAACTAATGACGATGATCATGAAACTTCGGATCAAGTTACTACTGGACCTCATAGGTCAAACAGAGCATGTTCCCCACCAGAGTGGTATGGTAATCCTGTCCTGGAAGTCATGTTATTAGACCATGGCAAACCTACGAACTATGAAGAAGCTATGATGAGCCCAGATTCTGACAGATGGCTTGAGGCCATGAAATCTGAGATAGGATCCATGTATGAGAACAAAGTGTGGACTTTGGTGGACTTGCCCAATGATCGGCAAGCCATTGAGAATAAATGGATCTTCAAGAGGAAGACGAACACTGATGGTAGTGTTACTATCTACAAAGCTCGACATGTGGCAAAAGGTTTTCGACAAGTTCAAGGTGTTGACTACGATGAGATTTTCTCACTCGTAATGATGCTTAAGTCTGTCCGAATCATGTTAGCAATTGCCGCATTTTATGAAATTTGGCAAATGGATGTCAAAACTGCATTCCTTAATGGATTTTTTAAAGAAGAGTTATATATAATGCAACCAAAAGGTTTTGTCGATCCTAAAGGTGCTAACAAAGTGTGCAAACTCCAGCGATCCATCTATGGAGTGGTGCAAACATCTCGGAGTTGGAATATACGCTTTGATAAGGCAATCAAAGCATATGGTTTTATACAGACTTATGGTGAAGCCTGTATTTACAAGAAAGTGAGTGGGAGCTCTGTATCATTTCTGATATTATATGTGGATGACATATTGTTGATTGGAAATGATGTAGAATTTCTGGATAGCATAAAAGGATATTTGAATAAGAATTTTTCAATGAAAGACCTCGGTGAAGCTTCTTACATATTGGGCATCAAGATCTATAGAGATAGATCAAGACGCTTGATAAGACTTTCAATGAGTACATAGCTTGACAAGATTTTGAAGGAGTTCAAAATGGATCAGTCAAAGAAGGAGTTCTTGCATGTATTGTAAGGCGTGAAGTTGAGTAAAGACTCAAAACCTGACCACGGCAGAAGATAAAGAGAGAATGAAAGTCATTCCCTGTGCCTCAACCATAGGTTCTATAAAGTATGCCATCACTACAAAAAATACACTTCCGTGATGATACGTGTTTGTCACAGTAGGTCATGTTTTCTGTCATGCATGTACATCCATGACAAATTTATGACAGAATCAAGATAGTCATACATTTGTCGTCAGAGAAGTGTTCCATGACATTACCAAAATTATCATCATGGAAGTGTCCACTTCCATGATGATAAATCGTATGTCATGAAGTGCTTTCGTCAAGGGTGGCCGACACGTGGCATCCACCGTAATGTAACACCGTTAAGCTATCGGGTCCGGTTTTGGATCCGATAACCCGTTAATGACCCGGACCAATGGGGATTTTCCACGTGTAAAATCATCATTGGCTGTAGGAAACACATGTCAGCTCCGTGTTGGCACATGTGTCACTCATCCAATGGGCGAGATGCGCCTATGATATGTTAACACGTGGACCGGCCCAAAAGTGGACCATAAAGTTTAAATGGGCCGGCCCAACTAAAGGCCCACAAGATTTTGCGGACCATAATGGGCCGACCCAGCTAAAGGCCCACAAGATTTGCGGGCCATAATGGGCCGGCCCAGCTAAAGGCCCACAAGATTTTGGGGCCATAATGGGCCGGCCCAGGTAAAGGCCCATAAGATTTTTGCGGGCCATAATGGGCCGGCCCAGGTGAAGGCCCACGACATTTTTATGGACCATAATGGGTCGGCCCAGCTAAAGGCCCACGAGATTTCACCGACGTTAATGGGCCGGCCCAGCTGTAGGCCCACAAGATTTCGAGGACCCTAGTAGGCCGGCCCATTAACTGTCTGCCATGTTTTGGGCCAAATGCCGGCCCATGTTTGGTCCGGCCCATTAATGGCCTGCCATGTTCCGAGCCTAATAATGGCCCATATGAGATCCGGCCCGTTAAAAGCCTACCACGTTCTGGGACAAATTATGGCTCAGATCAGGTCCGGCCCTTTAAGAGGCTTTGGGCTAAATTATGGCCCATATCAGATTCGGCCCGTCAACTAGACGCTATGCTTTTGGGCCCACTTGCTAAAGGCCCATTTAGTAATTCGGCCTGATATTAGTTTCGGCCTGTTAAGGGCCCGTTTAACATTTTGGCCCTATATTAATTTCGGCCTGTTAAAAGCCCGTCATATAGTTGGGCCTAACTACGGCACGATTTGCATCCGGCCTTTCATGAGATAATCCTGAATGGGCCAAACAAGGACCGAGACAATTTTGGCCTTTTATAAGCCCATGATTTGATTTGCACATTCATGGGCCGGGGTCTATTTCGGCCTACTGCTGGCCCGTGAGCTGTTCGGCATGTTTCAGGCCCGACCTACTTTTCAGCCTCCTAAAGGCCCATTGAGTTTTCTTGGGAAAATAGGGCCGGCGGTTTACTCGGCCTATTAAAGGCCCGAATCTACTAGTGGGCCAGTTTACATTTAGGCCCGTTAACATACCAAGATGACGGGGCCCATGATGCGGATCATACATGGTGATTTGCATGACGGCCGTTTGGCCGGTTTACATCGAAGACAGGATATATATACAGTAAAATAACTGCAGCATCGTGAATAAGAAAAAAAACTAGACTATACAATAAAGAAATTACGGCATATTACATCCACTGGGCATCAAAGTTTGCCAGTATGATAATAAAGCACAAGCAGACAACATATTACATACACTGGGCATCAAAGATCGCCACCAGTGCAACTAAACACACCGAGAAAATAATATACAAAACCGAAAACACTTCAATAGAGTTCAAGAAAGGTTAGCCCTGCTCGGGAGCTGCAGCGCAAGCAAATGAAAGCAAGCCGGGTGAGATCGCACTTGTTTGACACTTATATCCTCCTCACTCTGAAAGATAAACAAGCGACATGATGACATGTTTTGCACATATAAGTATCAGTGCTGACAATTCATCACATTTCTTACTGACGAATAAAGTGGCAGAGTTTAAAATAGCATTAACACAATATGGTATTGTTCAGGTCAAGACATGGCAGGAAATGACATTGTGAAGGAGTTGGCAGCTTCACGACACCACTGGATTACAGATCAAGAACTCATAAGTATCAATGGTTAGTGTCTTTGTCAATTTATCCCATTTCAGATTGGCAAAATAAGATCACTTGCTCTGTGTAGTTTAATTTACATGGTATGAAGAAGGAACTTGGTTGTACAACTGAAAACTTAAATTGAGAAGGAAAAACTTTTGTTTATGAACTGGAGTACATAATAAACTTTAGACTTGCAATTTGATGCAAACACCAAAAATAAACAGCTGTTGCAGTCATGCCTAACCAAATATACACAACAAAGTTTGAAGGCTTGAGAAGGACAAACTTACGTTATTGGTGAAGCCAGGCTCTATAAAGCCCTTGTCCATGCTAATGGGAGGGGGGATATCAAGAAGTTTACCATAAAATCTTCTTCATAAGCATTGCCTTTATTCTACATTTTGTTAAGAGTAAATATAGATGTGACAATATAAGAAAAAATGGAGATATTTAAGATAAGATGAAGAGTGATGCTACATAACCAAGTAGCTATAAATGTAAGTACAATGATACAGGCAAAAGGTACAACCAAGAGCAATGCAGAGCTAAATTTTTTCAGTACCATCGGTGTTATCCAACCTTATGGTAAGAGTAAATATAGATCTTATGTGTAGAAAATGGAGGGCAAAGGAAAATAAGCTGCAGAGTGATGGTACATGAACAACTACCTGTCAATATAAGTACACTGATAAAGGAAAGCGTGTACTTACAAGAACAATGCAGAGCTAAAAGTTTCATTGGCATTGGATATATTCTACACTAATGTAACCATTCATACAGATCGATAATTTGGAGCAAACAATTGATAAGCAAGCTATCATGCATACTTCTTTGTCACATAATGAACTGTATGTATGCAAGTACAAGGATACAGACAACAGTACTAACAAGAGCAAAGCAATGGACATCATATTTGTGATATCCTGTCTTTCTTTTCAAACCGAATTCTTTTTCGAGCAGATTTCCTGCAAAAGATCCGTAAGGCACATGCTAAAAAGTAGAAGTTCAGATTGTCATGCGATATCATAGACAAGAACTCATCCTCGGAACGAGACCAATTGCATAACAAGGTTTTTCCATTCAATGTCTTCTAAATTTAGCACAGAGACTTCACCGTAAATTCGTTTATAGACTTGCCATCAAAGTGTGATTTCCTCGGTAACACCAATATCAAGTAATGCTTCCTTGAAAAGCGGAAGCAAGCTTTGCTCGTCATGGCTATCCAGATTGACCCTTGCCTACTTACAACAATGTAATGTAAATCATTGATGTGTTCAATCAGCAGAAAACAGGAAAATAATCACCACGAATAATAGCACTTACACGTAAGTGGGACAGGAAGATGTGAAAATGGTGTTTGTCTTCACTATAATCTTCCAATGATGGGAATATATGGACGTAGTCCCTAACAACATTGGAAGCATTGTCTTTTAAACTGGGAATAACTGGAATGGGGTTCCAATCTGCAGGAATTGGTCGTCTCTGCAGTTGGGATAGGTCTTCGACTGGTGGACTTGTTGTACTTTTTGCTGGAGTGGGATTTTTCTGTGGTACGGCTGGTGCTATGGCAACTAAAATCGGCATACCTTTTGCTGGAGTGCAGGTCCTGTGTGGTGGGGCTAGTGCGGTGCAGGTCCTGTGTGAAGTAAGGGTACAGTCTGCTGGAGTCGGTCCTACATTTTGTGTCACTGGTTGTACATCCAATATAAGTGGGGTGCTGTCTGATTTCTCCGGCACAACCAAGTTTTTCAAGGACTTTGCTGGTGCTACTTCAGGTTCGGCAATCACCCTCTTCCATTTTGATGTCTGATGCACAAGAACAACATTTGAGTGAAAAAACATGGTATGATGACAGATGGAATATGTATTGATAATGGATGGGCATGGCATCTCGACATATATGATGAGTAAACTAAGCGGATGGCGGTGCAAAATGTAGAAGAAATGCAAGACAACATATGCAAGATACGCGCAATCAGTAAAACATTGCCAAATTAGAGCAGGCACCTTGATGGGTGAACATGACAAGCCATCTGCCTTTGACTCCTCGAGGTTAGAATAGTCATTAGGATCATATTCTGAACAAGAATCTACAGGTGGGGAGCGTATGAGTTTCATTGCATCCAGAATGGCACTCAATGCCTTGGTGCCAATTTTATAAGTCATTGCAGTGTTCCACAATATTCTTCGATGCATGATTCCGATATTCCCTGTAATTACGTATAATATCAGAGAACCATGAAAACATAAATAGTTGTGAGATTATCTTTGTAATGCAGAGGATATTCTAATATAGGGGTGCCCCTGTAAACACTTGTGTGCTATCACTGGATTCTGATGAGAGAGCTCATGTGTGCTGTAATATGGTGCGTGCATTTATATAATCTGGCACAAGTACACAAAAAAATAGGCTCCAGAAGTAAGGATAGTTGGCTGATGATAGGTTCAGAATATCAGTATAGAGAGTTTATTGCCAAACCATGATAACAAGAGCACACAACAACTAGGAAGATCATAGTGTACATAAAAGGGGTACACCATAACCACGATATATAAATCGGGAAAGTGGAACTAGCTTGAAAATACGGTGTTGTATTGCCGCTAGTAATTGAAAGCCTATCGATCAAGTACATGCCAGCTCTATCACCGTTGACTGCAGATGTCCCCGCCCCTTCCCCGACAAGGAACATACTGTACGTACTAAATACAGAATAACAAAAGAGGAACATGCTAAAGAACAGAAGAGGAAGCATATTCTTGAGGTTCCGCTTGATTGCATACAATGTTGGTTTCCCACTCATGATGAATCATAGCGCCCAAAGAAATGGAATTCCATGTTGTCTCTCCATATGTGGCAATTTTGAACAAGAGTCATTAGGATCATATTCTGAACAAGAGTCAACAGGTGGGGAGCGTATGAGTTTCATTGCATCCAGAATGGCACTCAATGACTTGGTGCCAATTTTGTAAGTCATTGTAGTGTTTAGTTTCAAGAGTGGACTGCTGCTAGTGCGACACAAAGAAGCTACACAGATCATAGTGTAGATATAACGGGAAAACCGTAAGCATCAGAGTAAAATCAGCAAAGTGGAACTTGCTGGAATATATGTGCTAGTATTGTCGATACGGCTAGAAAGGCTTCGGATACCAGCTCTCTTCAACTGAAGGTGCGGTACTGTTAATATCAGTGTAACTCTCAAAGGCGACACAGCTCCCCGCATTTCCTTGCTATTCTTCTAGGATTCAAGTGGGCAGGCCACCACAAATCCTATTCCCATGTTTACAAAATCCTACGAATCAAAGAGGCCCGAAGAGTTCAAAGTGTCCATACCAACCGACCGTATAGACCTCTACACTGCAAATGTCCCTGCTCATCTTCACTACAAGGAACATATCAGATTACTATCATACTCCCTCCGTTCCAAAATATAAGTCTTGGTAGAGATTTCCACTATGGATCACATATGATGTATCCAGATACATTTTAGAGTGTAGATTCACTCATTTTGCTCCATATGTAGTCCATGGTGGAATGTATACAAAGACTTGTATTTAGGAACGGAGAGAGTACTTATTAAAGAAGAACGGAAGAGGAACATGCTAAAGAAGAGCAAGCAGATTTTGGATAATAAAATGGTCGTTGCGCAGTGCCCACACATGATGAACCAGAACGCATTAAGAAAGCAACTCCTTGCTGTCTCTCTATATGTGGTGCACTTGCTTTTTCGAAAGTAAAGTAGGAACATTAGCTCACCAATTAAATGTTATCTATTTTAGTAATATCAGCATCATATCAGATTCGTACTTGAGCAACAAGTTTGGAATTATGAGTGGCACGTTGTTTAGCTTGATGGATTCAGGAGCAGATGCTAGCGAATGCGATGATGGTACTGAATATAAAGGCATGTCTGCATTTGGGTCAGTCGACCATTTTAGGCGGTTGGATGAAGGTCCTACGTCTCCTAACCCTTCTTCTTCCTCATCTCTGATTCTTCCCATACAGAACACCGCACGGGCCGCCGACCGGACCATCGCCCCCCATCGCCTGTGTTCCTCCGCCACCCCCACCCCCGCCCCACCCGCGTCGAGTTTTCTTCATTCGGTGAGGCCCCACCACCGCCCCCTCACAACCAAAGTCCCCACCCGAGCCCCTTCGTCATGACCGCGAACTCCCAAGTAGCTCTGAAATCGACCACCCAATTTTGAAATTAAGTCTACTGTGATTTAACTAGTGTGGAATATAAAAGGGGAAAACCATAAGCATTGGGAGTATAGTGTTGAGCGTACCATGGCGGATCTGAAGGTGCAAACCGGACAAAGGCGACCTATTTTTTTGCTGTGATAAATAAGTTGAGCAGATACGAAAGAGTACCGCCTCTGGTGCGGCGCCGTGTACGCATCTGCTGAGAATTTGACGGTGCTGCGGTAGCGATGGCTGTCGGCGGCGTGGAAGCAGATCTAGGAGGTAAGACGGTGGCGGTGGGGTGCTGTGGACGAGACGATCGTAGGAGCGGCGCCGGCAAGGTGGACGACGGCGGGGATGAAGCGAGAGGACGAGATTCAAGGATCCCGGTCCGAAGCCATGGATGAGAGAGGTCGATCTCTTGTAATGGACAGCGGCGTTGGGGTATCAGCTTCGGCATGGTGGAGGAGGCCGATGGTGGATGGGGTGGCGGACGGCGGTGGACGGAGGAGGGTGGGGTGGAGAGGGTGTTTTGGCGCCCACGGAGTACGAATGGGGAAAAGGGAGGTAGAGAGGAAGGGGGGAACCATGTATTCAGGGTGCGCTTGTCTCAAATGCAAGGAAATTTACAAACTTAGCCCCTGTTTCAAATTTCTACTACATCACAGCAACATTAGTCGGTTGGGGATAGGACGGTAATCTCGCATACACCGAATATTTGCCGACGAGAGTTTGTTTTTGGCGCCCACCGTGTTTTTGGCTCCCACTTCGCAACCAATGTTTGCTCTCAACTAGCAAGTAAGTGATGGACAAGAAATCAGAGTAAAGCAGTGGTGATCTATTTTCTTGCTGCGATAAATAAGTTGAGCAGATACGAAAGAGTATCGCCTCTGGTGCGGCAACGTGTATGCATCTGCTGAGAATTTGACGGTGCTGCGGTAGCGATGGCTATCTGCGGCGTGGAAGCAGATCTAGGAGGGTAGACAGTGGTGGCAGGGCACGGTGGACGAGATGGTCGTAGGAGCGGCGCCGGCAAGGTGGACGGTGACGGGGAGGAAGCGAGAGGACGGGATGCAAGGATCCCGGTCCGAAGCCGTGGATGAGAGAGGTCGATCTCTTGTAATGGACGGCGGCGTTGGGTATCAGCTCCGACATGGTGGAGGAGGACGGCGGTGGATGGGGTGGCGGACGGAGGAGGCTAGAGTGGAGAGCGTGTTTTGGCACCCACGGAGTATGAATGGGGAAATGGAGGTGGAGAGGAAGGGGGAACCATGTCTTCAGGGCGCGCTTGTCTCAAATGCAAGGAAATTTACAAACTTAGCCCCCATTTCGAATTTCCTACATCACCACAATATTAGTCAGTTGGGGATAGGACGGTAATCTCGCATACACCGAATATTTGCCGACGAGAGTTTGTTTTTGGCGCTCACCGTGTATGAACTGTGGAGGAGTCGATTTCGCCGAGGATACATCATGTTTTGGCGCCCACCATGTATGAATCCGGGTGAGAGGCGGTTATGTCACGTTTGAGTGAAATTACAAACCTAACCCTATCGAAACCTATAGAAATCGGCGAGATAGGCTTTTATGGCGAGGATAGGCAGTAGTAATTTCCATCTCGCAGATTTTGGTTTTGGGCGGTTATTACGACTTTCCCCACTTCGTTCAAATTTTGCAGAGTGCACGTTTACCGTGCCAACTCAATTCGAATCCCGTTTGTATTCTATTTTTTCGGGCGGGATCCATTTTCGATTGGAATATTCTATATACATCATTTTTTATATATACTTTCAAAAGCACAACAAAGAATTATGCTCCTTTATATGTATAATATGATTTACAAATACAATGATCTCAAAATCATAAGGTTGAATTCAAAAAATTAAACCAAATTATGTTATACTAAAATGTATGGATCAGTAATATCTACATATTAAATAACATAGATGCTGTGAATTCATATGAGTATGCATGTTTCATAGATCAATTTTGGTTCGAGTATGGATTACATGTATCATCATCTCGAATTCAAATATTTGAATCCCTTTTATGTTCACTCCTTTCATGCCCATCTCTCTCGCATGCATGCTCCTTCATGTAGCTATCACTCTTTTCTCCAGCTCACCAAGACGCTCACTTCATGTTTCTCCTATCCTCGCAAACATGGTCTCTCGACGTCTCCCTTGAGAAGTGTCACACTCTCCCTATCATTATACATTACACGGTTTTCATTATCTCTCACGTCTCTACCGTTCTCTTGTATCACTAGGTACCTAAGCTTTCATTTTCACCGCCACACACAGAGTCTCCACGCGTCTTTAACTTTGTCTTTCTCTCTATGGGATTCTCTCACACACCCTATATGTCTCTAGATATGAATCATACCACTAAAATTACTCTCTCTCTCCTGTAGACACAACATTTGTTGCGGTCTCCTTTTCGTCTCCATCCCAGACTAACATTATTCATTTGTTTACCGATTAGACAAACTCCCCTCTCTCTCTCTCACACACACAACTCCTGCTTCCACTCCCCTTCCCGACTACCGTCTCTCTCTCACACACAAAACTCTCGCTTTCGCACCCCCAACTCATATTTCTCTCACAAACATTTATCGACTAACCTCTAGATAGGTTTATACACCCGCACACTCGTGCTTCCACTATCGCATACATGTCTCTCTCCCGCTCCTTGTATCTATGTAGATTTTTCTTCCCTTCTTGAGACACGCCCTCTCGATCGTGCACACACACACTATCGCCTCATTTTAAGCTCATACCTCTAGCACACACACTCTTTGTGTCTTTGTCACACATGCACTCCATCCTCCTCCTCTCTCCGTCTCTCTCTCACACACACATGTGCTTTTTGCAACAACTAGCAAGATGCCCATGTGTTGCACGGAACATCAAGATGCATTTGTATGAGTAGTTTATCTTGTGAGAGAAAAGGATGAACAAGGGAAGGCCTTATTTGCAAGTGTGGAGAGGGGTGTGGTATCTTTTTGCAAAATTGCCATAGTTTCCTTCTTATCTGTCAGATATAGATCGGACAACCTATATTGCAGGATGGCAGGCACACGATCATCACCGACTTTGCTTTTTATAAGAGTAGGGATAAAAACAGAGTTGGTGATGATGGTGGGCCTGCCATCCTGCAATATAGGCCGTCCGATTTATATCTTACGGATAGGAACGAAACTATGGCAATTTACCCGCACTCCTATCCACATTTGCAGATAAGGCCTTCCCTCATTCATCCTTTTCTCCCACAAGATCTTGATGTTCCGTGCAACGCACGGACATCTTGCTAGTAAGAGTAGAAATTAGACATAGACCACTTCTCGAATCTTGAAACCAACAACATTCCTCCCTTATCTCATCAAAACCGCCAAAGGAGTATATTTTGAGTGAAACATAACAATTTTTTAGTGATATACGTATTTCAAAACTTGACTTTTTTTCTATCAAATCGGTGAATATGTATTAATCTACTTAGATCGTGTGGCAACGCATTGGCACATTGCTAGTGGTTATTACAATTTTTTGGACACCAGACAAACAGTGGAGTACATATACGAAGAGAAGAGGCGCACACACGCAGTCAGTCTCTCGCTGTCTCGCACACACGAGTGTTACGTAAAGGCAATTTAACAAATAAACACTAAAACCCTAGGTGCACGATTGCTGCATTCGCGGGTACCGGGTACATGGTGGAGCGCACCTTTGTAGGAATAGTCAGCTCGCGTGATAATTTGATCCGTAGGAGTTGATGGTCGGAACCATAAGTGAACGACTTGGAGGCGGTGGCTCGCCAGTTGCCACAGATCGAGTAGCCACGTTTAAAATATCATTTTTTAGTGGGGTTAAGAGTTCCGATTTTCAGTGGCGCATTGTAAGTACTAAGTAGTTTTTAGAACGATTGGTATGGAGCGAAAATGGAATTTATAGTACTACGTACCTCCTTGGCATATGGTTGTATGGGTTTATGTTGCGAGATGTTGAACCTGGTAGTTCTAGGGCAAATACTATGTTTAGATTTAGATGTTGGTTTTCAATAATGAAAATCGGAAGGGGGAAACCCTTCTTTGATTAAAAAAACTACTACCTCCGTTCTGGTTTACTAGTCCCCATCGTATTTTGGGTCAAAGTTTGTCCATGAATTTTACTTGTAAAATGTGAATGGAAAACGAGATTTTGTTATACGCAAACAAAAAAGGACCGGAGGGAGTGATTGCTCTGACACGGACGCGACCTATCATAGCGCAGGCATTGAACTGGCGCGCCGGCCAAGAGGGCCCCACTCGCTGTAGGCTCGGCTGAACACGCCTCCTCGCCGCATGCAACCGGCTTCAGACTGCCTACCGCCTTCATTGAATCCACAGAAGCAAGAATATCGCCCTTCCGCGATCCGCCGACATTTTAGAACACAAAAATGACCAAAATATAATTAGTTACACATGGTCTTGACTTGTTGTGCTCGTGACCGTAGCGTGAACTAGAGGTTTTTCTTTATTCATAACTCTCCTCAAAAAAATTTGGATTTGAAGTGAATCATGGTTGTGGACATTATGTATGAATGTGGAGATATCTGTGAACATGAGTTTATGTGGAAGTTGAACTTGGAATGTCGGGCTTGCGCGTGAACTATACCATGTCCAATGCTTCGTCTGTTATTGTTTGAAAAGTAATTGCTGTTATTACATGACCCAAAAAAAATATTTTTTGAGAGCAGGAGACGCCTAACCTGCTCTGCCTCAGCTAGCTTATTTCTGGCTTCTTCCATCTCTTCTTTGGCATCGGTGGAGAGAGCATCTGATTGCTCTTTTCACTTCTTCAGGAACCCAGCTACATTCTCAAGGGCTACTGCATGCTTTCTTTCAGCATTTACTAGAGCCACGAGGACACGAACGGCTGATGAATCCACCTAGCTTGTGTGTAATCCAGCATCATCTGGGAATTTGCACCTTGTGTCTAATCCAGCATCATTAGGGAACTGGCACCTTGTGTGTAATCCAGCCTCATTCTGGAAACATGATCTCGAGGTTGACCATACTTCCCTCCTCGCAGGAACTGCATCCTGACATGAAGTTACTTCTTTTTTAGATAATTACTCAGAGCAACCCAGATCCATTTAGTAGGAGCCAGATAAGCATAACTGGGAGAAGTGAATTCAAAAGGAAAAAAATATAAAAATAGACTACAAGGTGAGAACACCCACTTCCTACATCAAGCTAAAAACGAAAGCATTATGACAATTAAGACTCTTCTTATGACACATCGAAGAACACGAGGCTTAAGAGAAACAGAAACTACAACAAATACACATCGAAGAACACGAGGCTAAATGAAAGTAATTGAAAGTGTGTTACTTACCAAAGCTCGTTTTACAGGTTCGGTGCAACTCCTCTTTAACTTGCTACGCTCCTTGAAGATGTCCCCAATATCCTGTGTTTGGTCTTCATTGCTCCTCTGCATGTTCGCACTCGTGGTTTTAAAATCTCAACATGGCAAGAAAATATACTACTCCCTCCGTTCCATAATGTAGTGCCTATAGATTTTGCAAAAGTCATACATTACAAACTTTGACCATATTTATAAAGAAAAGTAGGTACATCTAGAATACCAAATGCACATCATTGGATACATCGTGAGCTAAATTTTCAGAATGTACATGTTTGGTATTGTAAATGTAGACAATTTTTACTATACACTTGGTCAAAGTTGGCAAAGTTTGACTTTCACAAAAAAATATAGGCACTACATTGTGGAATGGAGGGAGTGTCGGTGTTCTGGGAACGGGGGTACCCAGACTTGCCTGCCTGCGGCCTGCGGCGTGGCTCAAGGGGTGGCCCAGTATGGCCCATCTTCATCAACATGAGCTCAAGACCCTCGCGAGGGGCCAAGCCCATGAGGCGGACGATGTGAAGCCTCCTCGCACACGGCCTCGTCCAGTGGCTCGCGAGGAGGCGGAGAGATCAAGGCGGGGTACCTCACGAGGTGCCCATGACGCAAGCCATGATGACCAAGGGCGCCAGGCGGGTGCCAGCCCGCGCAGTGTCCTCATTTCCTCTTTGGTGCAAAGGAGGCAAGCGCAGGCGAGAGCATCAAGCAAAGGCAGCCGTTTCGGTGCAACAAGACCAAGACCATCACAACGGCAGGAAGGAGGTCATCGTGGGGCCCAAGCCGGCGTCATCATCAGAGCCTTTAACAGGCGAGGACCAACTTTAGTCAGGATAAGTGTACTAGATGTTCCCCTTCAAAATGGCCGATTGTTGGCGCCCTTCCCGCTCAATATTTGGGAAGAGGCCCAGGGCCTCTGCCTATAAGTAGAGCTAGCCACCACAGTAGAGGCATCTCATCTTAGCTTGATCCAATATGATCGAGAGCCTAGCCACAAGAACACCTCACCCTCGCGAGGCTGTTCTCCCTTGTATTGTTCATCATCATTACGAGGCAATCCACCACACCACACACTGGAGTAGGGTATTACACAACAATGGTGGCCCGAACCAGTATAAACCTTGTGTCCCTTGCGTTGCTCTTCATGTAGTTTAGATCCTTGCGAGGCGACGAAGTGCAGGTAGGTAGGGGCTGAGATCTCCGCGTGCACCCTAGAGTTCGAACCTAGAGGGTCTGCCGGAACCCGAAATCCGACATTTGGCGCGCCATGTAGGGGTGCACCGGAATCCGTCCTCCTCCGCCCTGTTCTTCGCCGCCCATCACATCCATGTCAGACGCTCGTCGCCCAGACGGCCCCCGTCGGCGGCCGCCCCCGCCGTTCCCCGTCGCCTGCCGTCAACGCCGGCACCGGCCCGGCGAAACGGCGACAAGCATCGTCGAGATCCGTCCGTGGCGAGGCAGCCACACCGCTACTCCTTCACTCGCCCCAGCCGGTTCTTCGTCTCGCGCTCCGCGCACCATGGAGGCTAGGGCGCTCGCCATCGCGACAACGAAGCTCTGCGCTACCGCCCGTCGGCGATGTCTCACGAGGAGTGGCTCGACCAGCGTCGCCGAGCTCGTCCGCGCCGCAGGGCTCCCCGTGCCGTCCTTCTCGCTGCACAGCGCCCGCCTTTTGCGCTGGCGACGATGCTCGAGGCGCCTCAGCCGCCTCCCCTCAAGAAGGCGCCTTGGCCCCAAAGGCGCGTGGCCTGGCGGAACCCACTCCGTCCGGCACCGGTAGCAGCAAGAGCAGAGCTGTCAAGAGGTTCCTCGCCCCAAGAAGCTGCCCGAGTGCTCCTGCCTTTGGCCCGTCATGACCGCTCCTGCTCCAAAGACGCCAAGACCCAGCTGCTCGGGCGGCACATGGGGACCCGCAAGACCAGGCCCTTCGTCACCAAAGGCCTCCGTGGCCCACAGAAGGCTGCCGCACCTTCAGCGCCAAGTCACGACATCGCGCGTGGCCCGGCAAGTTCAAGCCAGACCTGCCTCCTCGCTATGATGGCACGGCCGACCCTGCGGAGTTCCTCCAGCTTTACGAGCTTGGCATCAAAGCCGCCAACGGGGACGAGAAGGTCATGGCGAATTGGTTTCCCATGGCGCTCAAAGACGGTGCCCGCACCTGGCTCCTGAACCTGGCTGCTGGCACGATCTCCTCCTAGGATGAGATGCGCACCCGCTTCATCGCCAACTTCCAAGGCACTCGTGACCGGCCTCCTGCCGTGAGCGACATGCGCCGCATCAAGCAGCAGCCAGGGGAGACCCTGCAGAAATACTTCCAACGCTTCAACAAAGCACGACTCAAGATTCCCAAGGTGACTGAGGAGGCCATCATCTCAGCCTTCTCCGACGGTGTGCGTGACGTCAAGATGAAGGAGGAGCTGGCGATGCATGAAGATCTATGCACATCCTTGGAGCTGTTCAACTTGGCGACCAAGTGCGCCAGGGCCGAGGAAGGACGCCTTTCCCTCCTCGAGCTGCCAGCCGCAGACCCAGATGAGAATAAGCCCAAGGTCAAGGACGTGAAGCGCAAGGGGGCTACCGTGCTCGTGGCAGAACCAGATACCAAGCGAGGCAGAGATCAACCCGAGTCTTCCAAGGGCAGCCGGTACTGTGTGTAGCACGACCTCCACACCCACAACACCAACGAATGTCAAGAACTCCGAGCCGTGCGAGAAGGGCCAATCGGTCGATGCCCCGACCGCAATGATCGAGGCTACGACAGAGGAGGAGGAAGAAACGCAGGACACTGGGAAGACTGTGGCCCTCGCCAAGGGTGGCGCGACCGACGACGCGAGGACCGCTGACAGGATCAGCCTCGCGAGGGAGGTTGGAGGGACCCACCTCGTGAGGGAGGCTGGAGGGATCAGCCTCGCGAGGATCACCCGCAAGGAAACGCAGGCCTCCCTCTTCTGCCACCGCAGCCTAGGAGAAATGAGGACCATCATCAGGATGAGGGGGCTGGGGGCTTCCAGGAGGCGCGTGCGATCGCTTGCATCTTGGGCGGAGCTCAAGCCCCAGCCTCTCAACGCATCTTCAAGCAGTTCACCCGCGAAGTGAATGCAGTCCTCCCCAAGCTCGAAGCCACGCGCCCTCTCAGGTGGTCAGCGTGCGCCATCACGTTCAGCTCAAGTGTGTGGCCATAGCCGGAGTCCTCCCGATGCTTTGTTCCCCGATCATCAGCAACGTGCAGGTCACCAGGACCCTCATCGATGGCGGAGCAGGGCTCAATGTCCTGTCCGTAGAGAGATTCAACAATCTCCAAGTGCCTTACAATCAGCTTCAGCCAACCAAGCCTTTCTCCAGAGTCATCGATGGCTCCACAATTCCGATTGGGCAGGTCCGCCTCCCTGTCACCTTCGGGGCGCGCGACAACTACCGCACCGAGCTCATCGACTTCGGCGTCGCCCACATTACTTTGCCATACAATGCCATCCTCGGGTACCCAGCTCTGGCCAAGTTCATGGCCGTGACTCATCACGGCTACAACGTCCTCAAGATGCCAGGAAGCGGTGGAGTCATCACGGTGCCTTGTGAAGAGAGAGACGCGGTGTGCTCCCTGGAGCGTGCTTTTCAAGCCGCGTCACTTGAAGATCCAGATCGCAGGAGCGGGAGGTTCCCCAAGACTGCTCCCAAGAAGAAGAAGACATCGCCGAGCCCGACCCCTTGGGAGGCAGGCCCCTCAGGGCCCGCGCCTATTCAGGGGGCACCTCCTTCTGTCGCATAGGAAGGCGCGCCCGGCGCCCTCCTTGAGCAAGGCTCGGGGGCTCTCTCCTAGAGGGCCACCGACTTTGCTAAGATCACGAGGGAGGCGGTTGGGCACCACTTGGAGGCATGTTTCAAAGCACGTTTCGCTCAGGAAAGAGCGAGGCAAGGAGGGCCAAACCCTCAGGAGTTCGTCAGCCAGATCATTCAGGAGCTGCAGGAGTCAAGAGTCATGAGTGGCAGCCGCGCTTACCGCCGTAGCTCCCCATCCAGGCGAGGATGGTGGGCTGCAGCGTCTGCATCGACATACCAGGCTCAACCGAAGCTACCTCTCAGAGCGCCTGGCCCTCACGCATGGGGCGCTATGAAGGTCCACCCACAGCTATGTTCGCATGCCTTACGGCATGCCCGACCTTGCTGCCACGCTGTCGGCGCCTCATGGGGAGCATCCCGAGGCTCATGAGGCCAAAGGCGTTCCATGATCTGGCGGAGATGGAGAAGGTCCGCGAGGAGCCACGGCGCCCGGAGCCTCCCGAGGCACACGGGCACAGGGGCTCGTGAAAATCGGCTTCCGCAACCCACGGCGTCTGCTACTTCAGATCCTTCGCCGTCTTTGACATTATCAGTGACATCCTTCAAGTTTCATTTCCATTGCGAGCGCCCCGAGCTGCATCATTCCCGAAGCGTGGTTCCGTCCCTGCGGCGTGTATCCCTTTTGTTTCATATTCCTAGCTTACTTTATTGGGGGCACCCCTCGGGCTGCATCATCCCCAAGCCACTCGGGCCAGACCCAGCGGCATGTACCCCTATTGCGTTTATTCGAGTTGTGCGCCTGACCCATCATGATTATTGTTTGGCGCCCGTCCACGGCACCCCTTCTTCCTTCATGTTGGCCGCTTGCATGTTAAAGGGGGGGGGGGGGGGTTACCTGAGCATCGCGACTCATGGGCTCCTAATGGCTCCAGCCCTCACCCCCTGGCCTTGTCCACGGCATCGCGACACAGCATACCGGCGGCCGAGACCCGCTCGAGGGCGGGACCCGAGGACGTGAGCGTCGGCATCTAACCAAATTTGCAGGAACACATCACAAGTTAAGGCCCGATGCCAGCGCAACCCGCCTTGAGGTAGGGCCCGTGGAGTCCTGCAGCTGGCTCACGGGTGCCCAGATACACCTCGTCAGCCCTATCGTGCCAGCCACGTGTCGTGGCGGGGTTGCCTGCGCCCGGGGGCTCCTCCCGGAGGGGAGCCCCTCCCACGCACTGTGGAAGCACCATGCTCCATGGCTGGCGACACCGCCGAGGAGCGGCTATGCCCGTACACATACGAAAGCGCTTATGCTCCGTGGGTGATAAACAAGCGAGGTGGCCCCGACCGCATCAACCTCAGGGAGCCCAGAGCTCAATTCCGGCCTCATCGCAACGCCTCCCCTCGGGAGTGCCGCGCGAGGGGGCTGGGCATGGGGGCTACGCCTCGGACACGCCCAGACGCACGCCACCTAGCCAGGCCCCTCGGGCCTGGTTCGTCGCACGTCCCTTCCCGAGCGGAGCCAAGGTACGAAGGCCGTTTTAACGTCAAGGGGGACTCCTGAGCATCGCAAGTCAGGAGCCTAACTGGTCACGTAGCCCCTCACCCCTTAGTTCCGAAAGGCTAACGGCGGTTGAGGTATGCGCGGGGCCGGGCTCTGCAGACATAGAATGGTAAATTCACCCATACATCTCGCCTCCCTACTTGCTGTTCGTGCGCCAAGGGGGACTCCTGAGCATCGCGACTCAGGAGCCTAACTCGCACGTAGCCCCTCACTCCTTGGTCCCGTCCTAGTTTCCGGTTGGGGCTAACGACGGCTAAGGTATGTGCGGGGCCGGGCTCTGCCGGCGTAGAACATAAGCAAGTAGGAAGGAAAAGCGCAAATCTTAAGGAATTCAAAAGCAAATATTACAGTCCATAACTGTTTTCACAACGCCAAGCGCAAGTTTAAACGCCTCCCCGAGGCATGATGCATGTTGCAGGAGCTGAAAGCAGGGCAGGAGCCACAAAGGAGTCACTTGTTGGCGGCGGAGCTGTGCTGGGCGGGTTCGCCTCGTGAAGCCTCAGGATCAGCAGCGCCTCGCTTCGGCTTGGTGCTGAAGGCCTGGAACTTCGCCAGCAGAGCCTCCGCTCGACCCTTCACGGCCTCACCAGCGGCAGCAGCAAGCTCGCCACTGACGGGCTCCAGCAGGCTGTCAAGATTGATGTCGGGGTCGCGAAGGTAGACGTGGGTAAGGACGCGTGTCAGCGCTGCAGAAGACAGGACACGCGCCTCGGCCTCAGCCGTGGGGCCAAGGCCAAGGGTGACATCTTCAAGGGCGCGGACCAGGAAGGGAAGCAGCTTGGCAGGGCCGTCCTCGGCGCCCGGCGGTGTGCTTTCGAGCTTTGTCGTAGCGACCTCGGCAAAGGTGCGAGCCTTCGCCTCCATCTCAGTGAAGGCCACGCGGTCCTCGGCGAGGACCAGCGCCTTGCCGTCCAGCTCGACCCTCTTCGCCTCCAACTCCTGCGCCAGCGCACCCAAGCGGTCACGACGCTTGTCAAGCTTGGCGTCCCGGTCCTTGGCGGCCGCCTCGCGAGCCTTCATGTCTTCCTCCTTCTCTTGGCGGACGTGGGCCTCCTTGGCAAGCTGGTCGTGCAGGCCCTGCAGCTCGCTCTCCAGCGCCTTGCAGCGACATCGGACATCAGCTACCTCCCCCAAGGCGGCGTCGCGAGCGGCCTTTTCCCCAAGGACGACCTGTTTCTCCTCGGCGCAAGCCGTCGTGGCCTAAACCAGCGCCGCTCGAATCGAAGCATCAGAGTGAATCCAGCCGGAGGCCAGCTCCAGGCGTCCGGCCACCAAGCAAGGGTCGGTGCCTAGAAGATCTTGCCGCAGTCGGTCCAGTTCAGTGGCAGCACGATCCAGGACAGTAGGAGGAGTTGGAGAGACAACAGTTGGTGGAGTAGGAGGAGAGGACGGTAGCATAATCACATCATCCTGAGGCAGGACCTTCTGCGCTCTGACAGCTGCGGCAGTGGCATCAGGCAAGGATACCTCGGGAGTCGCTTGGGCCATGGGGGCTGAGCTCGCCCCAGCTAGCTCCGTCAGGCCTTGCGAGGATGACCGGGCAGGAGAAGCCCGTGTCTTGCCGTCACCTTCTTTCGCGAACGGAAGCGCTGCCCCGGACGAAGCCTCCGGAGCTCCCTTCAACTTCTTCACGCAGCGCCAGCCTAGCCAAGGAATACAGATATCAAGCCTCAGCGACAAAGCAAGAAATAAAACAAGAATCAAGCACTTACTGGTCATCACTCACGGACTCGAGCAACCTCCGGCCGAACTTGAAGCCCGAGAGCCGGCTGCAGGAATCAGCCTCAAGAGGCTCGGGAGCAGGAGGCGCGTCTGCAGATCGCCTCGGAGCCGGGGCAGACCCGCGGGGGACCAGCCCCGTCCTGTCCTTCTTCGGGATCAGGGGCAAGCTCTCGCCGCCCCGCTCATCGCCATCCTCATCGTCGCTCGGCAAGAGGCGGAGAGCGCGGGACCTGCGCCGGGGGAGGGGCGCTCTCGACTCCCCGTCGGTCGCCTCGGAGTCGGGCCCCTCTCCCCGCTCCTCTTCTTCCTCCTCTCCGCTGGAGTCGCCGGAGGACACGTTCACCGTCGCCAGGGCCGCCGGATCCTTGGGAACCTCCGTGGGTACAGGCCCGTCCCCATTGAAAACGGGCATGGAGTCCACCACCTGCTCCCAATCATCTCGAAGGAACAGGGGTACGGGAGCACCCTCCAGCCTCGCCACGTCTCCCCCGACTAAAGATTGGAGGACCACGGCCAGATCCTCATCGGCCAAGATTACGGGGCTCGGGCGAGGCCTCCACAGCGGAAGCGAGTACTGATGAAGCAGGGCCACCCGGTGCTCCAGGAACTCCCTCAGGAGCGATGCCCCGGTCAGCTTCGCCGTCTCCATGTTGCCCGGCCACAAGTCCGCGTTCATCTTCTCCAGCACTGCCTTCACGCGGGGATCCACGAGTTCCGCGCAAGACCAATCGTCGGTGGGCGTGGGCTGCTCCGTGGGCAGAGTCAGCCGAGGATGGATGCGCCCGACATCAACCATGACCCACTTGCTCCTGAAGCCTTCAATCCTCTTCCCGGGCTTCGAGATGGCGTTGGAGCTGCCGTACGCGACAAAGCTCACGCACGTGGAGATGGGCCCGCGAGAAACCCGGAGGTAGAAGTAGTGGCGCAGCAGGGCCACTGAAGGCTGCACCCCGACATGAGCCTCGCAGTAGTAGGCGAAGATCGTCAGGAGAAGAACGGAGTTGGGGTGGAGGTGCAGAGCTTGTAGTTTGTAATGGCGGAGGACAGAAAAGAGGAACTCGGAAAAGGGAGGCACCAGACTGGCAGCAATGGCGCTCACGAAGAGCGGGTAGAAGGTGCTTCCTTGGTCCTTAGGAAGGGCGGAACCAGCCCTGAGCACCGCTGCCCCGTCGTTGCCTTGCGCCGCCATCATCCCGTGGCCGCAAGGCTCTTCTCCGACACGTTCGGGGAGTCCAAGGCGGATGAGTACCAAGCTCCGGCCGGGGTCTGGCGAGGCGCCATGTCTTGCTAGGGCACGCGGTGGAAGTAGATCTGGAGATTTCAGAAGCAGGAAGGAAAGGCACAAGAAAGGGGATCTCGACAATGACTGGAGAAGGCAAAGGAGGCAAAGCCTAGACGGGTGCTGCTCTTTTGTCGATTCGCGCAGTTGCTAAGACACCCACGTGCAATCAACCGCCACGCGGCGCCCAAGGTCAAGCGTTAGGGGTTAGGGCGCTGCAAGACTTGCCCCTTCGCTTCTCTGCTCAGCCAAGTCCAGGCGCGCCTTGGGCCCGAGGGCTACTGTCGGTGTTCTGGGAACGGGGGTAGCCAGACTTGCCTGCCTGCGGCTTGTGGCGTGGCTCAAGGGGTGGCCCATTATGACCCATCTTCATCAACACGAGCTCAAGACCCTCGCGAGGGGCCAAGCCTCGCGGGGCGGACGACAGGAAGCCTCCTCAGACACGGCCTCGTCAGGCTGGCTAGCGAGGAGGTGGAGAGATCAAGGCGGGGTACCTCACGAGGTGCCCATGACGCAAGCCATGACGACCAAGGGCGCCAAGGTGAGCGCCAGCCAGTTGTCCTCATTTCCTCTTTGATTCAAAGGAGGCAAGCGCAGGCGAGAGCATCAAGCAAAGGCAGCCGTTTCGGTGCAACAGGACCAAGACCATCACAACGGCAGGAAGGAGGTCATCATGGAGCCCAAGCCGGTGTCATCGTCAGAGCCTTTAACAGGCGAGGACCAACTTTAGTCAGGATAAGTGTACTAGATGTTCCCCTTCAAAATGGCCAATTGTTGGCGCCCTTCCCGCTCAATATTTGGGAAGAGGCCCAGGGCCTCTGCCTATAAGTAGAGCTAGCCACCACAGTAGAGGCATCTCATCTTAGCTTGATCCAATCCGATCGAGAGCCTAGCCACAAGAACACCTCACCCTCATGAGGCTGTTCTTCCTTGTATTGTTTTTCATCAGCCCCTGGGCAATCCACCACACCACACACTGGAGTAGGGTATTACACCATAATGGTGGCCTGAACCAGTATAAACCTTGTGTCCCTTGTGTTGCTCTTCGTGTAGTTTAGATCCTTGCGAGGCGACAAAGTGCAGGTAGGTAGGGGGTGAGATCTCTGCGTGCACCCCAGAGTTCGAACCTAGAGGGTCTGCCGGAACCCGAAATCCAACAGGGAGTACTAGTAATACTCGTGCATCTTGTGGGCAACATTAAAGCACTCGTCTTCCATGTTAGAGCATCTCCAACAGAATCGCAACGCGTGGCGCTTTAAAAATGCGTTTACAGTGCTGGGATCGAGAAGTAGAGATAGAGAGTAGAGGATAGTTCTCAGCATAGATAGATAAAAAAATAGATTATTCAACTACTCCTCGTCGTCCGACTCCTCCTCGGTAATGTCCTCCTCTGACGTCTGACTGTAGGCCTGAAGATATCGATCGTCATCAGATTCCCAGGGCGACGCTGCTCCTAGCCTCATGTTGAATTGAGCGTCCGCTTTTCGCCTACACTTGTCCTCGCGATAGGCGGCTCGCTCCACCCTCCTCTTATCCCTCTCCGCCCTCCTTTGCCCGTAGAACTCGCGCTCATTGATGATGTCCTGCGGGAAGCATTGGCGGCACAGCGCCATGGCTTCCTCGTCCATCTCGGTGATGCCGAGACGGTGCTCCCGCCTCCGGTTGTCGCGATGATCCTCGTCGGTGATAAGCCGCGGCAGAGGCGCGAGCTCCTATGCCCGCTCCCGCGTAGGCACGTTGGGGAAGTTCAATGTTCTATGAGGCCACCGGAGGCGCCACACCGTCGCGTTGTACGCGCGGGCGGCCTCGTTGGTGGTGTCGAAATTGCCGAGGCCGAGGCGCATCCCACGAAACCGGATCTCGGCGGAGAAGCCGCCGGAGGGGCGTGCGCGGATGCCGCGGTATCCCCAAGTTTCCCGGTGATGCGGCAGCATGATGGCGCGGCGGCGGCGAGGCGAGAAAGAGCGGGGAGAGAGCGGTGGCGAGGCACAGAGCGGGGAGAGAGCGGTGGCAAGGCACAGAGCGGTGGGATGGCGTTGGATTTTATAAAGCGCGCCGGACGCCGCACGCCAAAACTAGCGCACGCCCTGCCGCTTTTTGCCCCGCGCGCGCAATCCTTTCCCGACGTCTCTGCTATCTCTACTCTCTTCTCTTCTGTTATATTTATTTTATATTTAATATTTATCTCTACTTCTCTACTCTCTATTTTTTTCTCTACTTTTCCCCTACTCTTATAAAAAACAGAGTTGGTGATGATGGTGTTCCTGCCATCCTGCAATATAGGCCATCCGATTTATATCCGATGGATAGGAAGGAAACTGTGGCAATTTTGCAAAAATATACCCACACCCCTCTCCGCATTTGCAAATAAGGCATTCCCTCGTTCATACTTTTCTCCCACAAGATAAACTACTCATACAAATGCATCTTGATGCGTGCAACGCATGGGCATCTTGCTACTTCTTAAAAACTATCCACCATTTGCCACACTACTGGTTGCAGATGAAATACCTACCCAAGCATAGCGCGATACAGGAGCGACGCACAATTACAAGCTGATATTCTGTTGGACAATGGAGGCTATAACCAATTACTTTTACGGGAACAATAGCACCCAGGAAATTTGAAGGGTAGGTATGAACAAAATTGGAACTGCACATGTACTACTAAGTGATTCAATACACACATTACCAATCGAGGAGGAGAACGATGGTCGCGGAGGCCTCTGTGAGTCATGGTCGGCAACGGGAGTCAGTTCATTGTCCACGACGGTGATGCTTCTGCGCTTGGCATCGGCTTCCAGGAAGCAGATCCGAGACCGTGGAAGACGGTGCCGGGGAAGAGGCTCCGTGTCTGACGGCAATGACGGTGGACCGGCTCCAGTGCGGCGTACGAGGTCGTCGATGAGGCAGATGCACTGCGGTGGATGAGTGCCCCGATGTAGAAGGGGAGGAGCACGAAGGCTGCGGTGCCGTGGAGAAGTCTGTTTTGCGGTGGGGATAGAAAATGGGGAGTATTCAGGTGTACTACTCTGGGTGCCGGGGTGGGGTTCGCTGGGTAGGGTGAACCTGAAGTTACGAAAAAAGCCCCCTACCAACCGTCATCCGTAGGCCTGTTCGGAAGGCTATGATGGTAACTTCCCACTGCTTGAATCAGGGTCGCGGGAGATTTTCCCGCCGACCTCAAAATTTTGTGACACTGAACTCCCCGTGTGGTGTGTTGGGTGATTTGGCTAAGAAACTAGCGAGTAGTACTAGTAAACTCTGCATATTAGGTTTCACCGAAGTCAAACTTCCTAAAGTTTGACCAAGTTTATAGAAAAATATAAACATTTACCATAACAGATATGTATGATCTGAAAGTACATTCAATAATGAATCTAATTTTATTTATTTGTTATTGTATATGTTAATATTTTTTGTCATAAACTTTCTGAGAGTTTACAAAACTTGGCTTTGACCAATGCTAATATGCAGACTTAAATAAAAACGGAGGGTGTACACATTTGTTTTCTTAGTATGTAGTGAATTAATCATTTATTGAAATTGTGAAATAAATATATTAGGCTACTGACTCCGAATGTAATGGTCTATACAATTCAATAGTTACAATCATTGTCGAATTCCAAGATGTACACGAGGTCTATAGTACTTCACAACATGCTCAAACTCGCATAATCCTAGTCAAATGACAATCAAGATGAATTTCATAGTTATTTACTTTGTAGGATGCAACAAGCCAACAATAACTCTACATCAGCCATTATAAAAGCAACATTTTGAACATATCCCAATGTGTGAATGAAACATGCAGAGGGAGCTTGCGAATATGGAGCAGATAGAGCGGGATAGATTGTATGCATGTGGATGAGAGAGTAGGAGACAAACCTAATGAAAGAGAGAGAGGGAGATAGATAGAGAAAGAGAGAGGAAGAAGTTAGGTCTCTGAGAAAGATGGAGACATGTAATATACGTGAGATGTGTGTGCATCCATATTCTGTACACGTGGGAGGAGAAGAGACAACAGGTTTGACGAGAGAGCTGGAAAAACATGGACGAGAGGGGAAGGATCTCGTGGGTTGAGGGATTGATAAATTTGTGCGGGGGAGAGAGGGATTGGTAATTTTGTGCAAGAGAGATAGAGGATGGGGGGAGGAGTCAGTCAGCCATCGTCACATCATCCTGCTTCCAAATGGCCCCGCATTCTCTAGCGCAGTGTGGTCGCCGTCTTCGATCTCCCCGATGCCCTCTTTGAAGATTGAGGTGTTGTGCATGCTGGGGTGCAGAGAAGCACAAGCGAGAGTGGTCGCCATATAACCTTGGATGGGGATGAATTGTGTGCTCGGGGGAGGGTGTGTGTGTGTGCTTTGTGTGTGTGTGTCAGATATTGAGAGAAAAAAACCTAAGGAGGGAAATGTGTGTGTATGTGACAGAAAGCTACTTGCTAAACAAGGTATTCACGAAGAGATTGTGCGTGCGAGATAGAGAGCGATGTGCGGGCCTTGAGGTGGGCAGGGGCCGGCTGAGGGTGTCAAAATGTGCGCGTTGATCCATGTGTTACATGAGATCGTGCGAGGGACGGACGAATTGAGAGAGATGGTTGTTGTGTTACGGATGCTCCTCTCTCTCTCTCTCTCTCTCTCTCTCTCTCTCACACACACACACACACACAAGTAAAATGGAAGACCATTCTCTCATGTATACACAATGTATCAGCATCTGTCTATGTCTCACTCATGCATAATCATTTGCACATTCACACCTCTCTATGTCTCTATCACACACACACCGTCTCCACATTGCCCTTCCGCCACAACACACATATGGACACATACACACGTTCTCTCTCAGTCACACACACAAAATCAGTATTAAAAAAAACAAGGGCGCACCTAAAACGTCCAAATCCAAATAAACACGAACTGGAGCTAAATTCAAATATATGGAAATATTGTAGCGTCAGAATTTTTCCTGGAAAAAAAGTTGAGTAATATTCGGGGATTGTTTTCACACACAGAAAAAGGTTCGGTGGATGTCCTTCTAGCGCGACACAGTGACGCACCGTTCGATCGACCGCGCGGCCACGGTTCATGCGCTTGCATAGGATTCCGTATCGTGGCTGTGGTAACTAATAAAAGCGTTGCCTAAGTATAATGTTTATGTGTACTAGTACAGTTTTCTTTTAAGTTTGACCAACCCTATATAAAACTAAACTAAACTCCCATACGCGCACTCATCAATATGCTGGCGCCGCCGTTGCACATGTCGGCGCCCGCCTGCTCCGGCCAACAATTTCTCGCCCATCACCGCCGTGTCACCGCCAAGCCGAAGGCTCGCCCGCTCACGTTGTCTGCAGTCCCTCCTCGCGATGCCGCCGTGCTACCAAGCACGCGAGCAGCTGGTGGAGCCGCGTCTATGCACGCAGCGTATGAAGAGGAGGACGAGCACGTGCTCCAGCACGCCAGCGAGGAGGAACTAGCGTGTCATTGTCGTCTCCGCCCGCGCGGAGGAGGCACGCATGGTGGCTGTCGCGGCGGAAGCGATCAGCAGCGTCGAGCCCATAAGCCCAGGTGCAGACGCGGAATCTACCTTCAAGACTTTGAATGCCATGTGGATCCTGCAATCTGAAGGAGCAATTTGGTTAAGTTGACTCTTGTGAGCCGTTTGGTGCAACATGGATGGCTAGAAGGGCTTGTTCAACCTCCGAAATAGATGCATGGTTCATCTTCTCAGGCCGCCACACGCCTAACCTCCTGCCGCCACCGCCGCACCCTCCCCTTAACCACCTGCCACCGCCATGCTCCCCCCCACCCCCGCCATCCATTTAACCCCGGGCATGATCCATTTTTTTTCGGCGAACTGCATTCCACACCCAACACTCATAAGACAGATCATGGGCACGCTGCCGTCTTCTTCCTTCACTCCATCGAACTACTTTCACAAATCGACTGACCCAAATTATACTACTAGTACAAGCGTATTAACTACAGTAGGAACACGAAGATACGAGCAGTTGTACCAACTGCAAGAAGAACAGTAGTAAGACATAGTACTAGTACTACTGTACGTACTAAAGAGTTCAAATAAAGAGAAAGAACATAAACATAGTTCTGTTGGGGCCTCAGCACAACACACCCTTGAAAATAAACTAAGTAACTAGTCCGCTTGACACTGCAGTAGAACCAACATGAGCGACAGCACTACCACCTACTCGGAGTCCGAGTCCACGTCCTCGACTTCGTCCTCGTCCCTCTTCCTCTTCCTCTTCGTCGACGCTTCTTTGCTTGAACCGGACACTGGGCTCTGCTTCTTCATCCAACCCTTGTAGATATTTAAACAAAGGTAGGCATCCATTGCTGCATACAGGATGTGATCTTCATCTAATGTCTTCGACTCCCATGCATGATGAAACTCGTGGCGAGGTTTCTTCAGTTTAGCGTACGAACGATCAATCATGGCTACTGCCAGGGTCAGCATTGAAGGCTGAGAGGAGGAAACCAGGCTTGCCTTCTGGAGATCGAAGGGCAGGCCTACAATGAGGCCTATCCGACCTAGCATTTCCTTGTCGTTCCTAAAGTCTACAGTAACGAATTTGACTCGGCCGCCCTTGAGGAACTTCTTAAATTCCTCGCACTCAACGTCGGCATGGCATATGTGGTAGACCAAGCATAAGTCATGCACGCAAACCTGGATCACGGCGGGCTTCTTCTTCTCTGCCTCCTTTAGTTTCTTATCGCTTCTGAGGACTGTGGTGTACTCAACATCTAGCCCAGCGACCCACTCATTATTTGAGTTTTTGAACATGCGTTTGAAGTGAGCAAGGCATTCTTTCACCATTGCGGAAGAATGGGTGTAGATGACGTCGAACTCATCGCCAGTGATGGTTATAACGTTGTACTCACTGCCGATCATGGAGATTTGGGACACCATGGATTTGGGAGGAGGGTTAGGATTAGTTGAACTACCGTAATGTGAAAGGACGGGACGACTGAGAGCAAACTGTTGTAAGGTACTGTACTAGTAGAAGACAGGGACGAGTAGGGCGTGCGAACGGTGTGGGGTTGCTGGCTTGCTCGATGGATAAACAGCTGCAAGCCCCCAAGGAGTTCTCGAGAACTATGCGGGACCCACTAGATGTCATGTCTACTAGACCCATATCGTAGGCCTGACGGTATAGCTTCTGCCTGTTCGCACGCCATGCCGGCTTGTGTGTAACTTCAATTAATTACGTCAACCGTCGCGCCTCCCACGACCTTTGGCCTGTTCGCACACCATGCCGGCTTATTTGCTATTCCCGTGTGCATGATACCAGCTAAGATACACCATTATGGCCAACCTTAACCATCGCATGTAATAATTTAGTGCACCTTGAAATATGAACATGTGTGGGGCATGTATGTTTTTAATGACTTGAGACTATACCTAGCCTGGCATGCAAGATGAGACTTTATGCACCGTTCCCCATACCTGCAGGAAGCCCGTTCGTCTCCAAATTTTTTCCTCTCCATGTGTGGAAACAATATGCCTGCCAGACTCTCCTTCTCCCTCCGGCGGTCCCACCACTCCACCCCGTGTGGAAAAAATCTTCATGCATGACTCTCCTCCCCCCGCGCTCGTCCAATCTGTTGTGACCAGCAATATTTCCACCCTTCCCTCCCCCGTAATTTACTCCAACAAATATGCCCACGTAGCTGTTACTCCCTCCTTTCCGGTTTATAGGGCTTATCTCAAAATTTTAGTTTTTCCATTTTATAAGTCTCAGTTTGGTTGTTCCCCATCACATGTTCAGATTCCAAGGTGCATTAAATCTTTGCATGCAAGTATTAAGAGAAAATTGACCAATGCATGTATTTTATGCATGCATGCATTGCAATTAATGCATTCTTAAACATAATTTTTTGAGGAAAACAAGAGCATTAATTGGGTACCTATGCAAACTACAAAAAGTATTCCACCACTCGCCATTTACATTGGTTGGTGAGATTTTTGAATTGAGCCCTATAAGCCGGAAAGGAGGGAGTACTATGTTAATCACGCAACATATCTTCCGGGACGCTGCTTCAGTTACTTAACTTCAGGTGCATTGGGTCACTGACATATGGGCCCAGCAGGGGTTTGGCCCACATGTCAGTGACACAACTGGACCTGCAGTTAAGTCAGTGCAGCTCAGTCCATATCTTACGTAGGTGTGCCATTGATTGCTATAAATATTGCGCCTCCCACGACATTCGGAAGAACGCTCACGTTCATCGCTATCTCCTCCCCCTCCCTCTCACGTCGACCACCATGGCATCGCCCCTCCCAAGCCCTAGGCGCCCCTCGCTGCACCGCGCGGACGGTCACGCGTCATCGTTCCATTCCTCGCCGCCACTAGTCGAGGAGGACGCGTCGGTGTTCCGCTCCTCGCCGCGACGCGTCGAGGTGGACGCTTCGGTGTTCCGCTCCTCGCCGCTACTAGTCGAGGAGGACGTGTCGGCGTTCCGCTCCTCGATTGCCGCGACGCGTCGAGGTGGACGCGTCGGCGTTTCCAATCTCGCTAGCACACGCGTCAGAGGACGTGTCGGCTCCACGATACGAGGAGAAAGCCGCGCCGCCCGCCGAGCCCCCCCAGCCTTGAGGGGCTTTGGAAAGAAATGGATGTTGCCTTGTGGGAGGCTTTGCCTCCAGCAGAGCGCGCCAAAATAGAGGTGGAGAAGAAGGCCGAGGAAGAGAAGCGCACCATGGGACAAGCTGCTTGGCAGGCCTATGTCGCGTCCGAGAGATTCAGGCAATTGGCTCTTTGGCAGAAGGCTCCTGCAAGGGCCGTGAGGGTGGCGGAGGACGCCCCTGCCAAAGCCCTGAGTGCAGTTGGGCCCAAGCGCCTCATCTACGCTTGGCGGTACGTGGACCGGGTGCATGCTTCCAGCGAGGAGAAGTACCTGTTGGCGCCGGATCACCACACCGGTGAGATCGCGCTCGCCCGCTGGCAAGCTGCCAATCAGCACCTCACGAGTTGCCATGCTGAGGAAGAGGCGTTGTGTCGGCGCGCTAGGAAACGGCCCCGCACCAGGGAACTCGTGGCGCGCTGCAAGCGCTCCTGCGAGCGCCGTGGCTTTTAGTAGGAGTATAATTTTTGTTTCGTAAGGCGATCTCATTAGTTTTGGGACGCAAATGATAAATCCCGAACGTTCAGGAATTATTAGCGTCCTTAATTAAGTATGTAAAAGGGAAGGTTTGGAAACCTTGTATATTCGTACACATTTTGTAAGTACGTGCATATAGCACAAACTTTACTATATACTATCGCACTACACGTATCTCTCTATATATGCTTGCAGACTGTGCTACTCCCTCCGTCCAGGTCAATAAGTCATCTTTGGTTGTGCACCGTGACCAAGAAAGAGGGAAGACTTATACACCTAGACGGAGGGAGTACTACTATTGCTTCTGTATGTGCAAATGCACATTTTAACACTATGATGCGGTTTTGTAAAAGTAAAAAAACAACACTAGTCAAGCTTGTGAAATGATTCAATGCAAAACAAATGCAAAAATGCTCGTTTGATTGTTTACTTTTAGCTTCCTTCTCTGTGGTTATTTCTCTGTCATACTTTGTACGGAGTATCTCACTGGTCGGAAAGGCATGCAAATTCCCAAACCGCTTCCTACACCCTGTATCGAATTTTTTCCTAACAAGTTGTGCCGTGCAATTGGAATTCCAACTTGAGTACTACTACTAGTAGGAGTACCAGGGGCCAATTCTTTTAGGCTTCTAGATTAGTAATCCCATAACTACTACCTCCGTCCTGATTATTGGTCCCCATTGTAATCTGTGTCAAATTTTGATCATAAATTTAACTAACGAAATGTTAGTGCATGTCACATGCACTAACATTTTATCAGTTAAATCTTTGGTCAAAATTTAGCACAAACTACAATGGTGAGGAATAAACCAGGACGGAGGTACTACTGGTAGTAGTTTAGATGCCCAAATAAATGAGTGAGGTGCCTTAATGTTACTCTCCACTATGACTAGTCTTATGGGAAAAGCCGGGGAAGCCGCCAAAAGAACTGGCCCTAGGAGTAGTAGCTAGGGATACTAGGAGTAGTAGCTAGGAATCGAGTGTGCGAGATGAACCGGAGAAAGTAAATGCAGAGCGATGAAATGCAAAAAAGACGGAGGGATGTGATGGTTTCTTGTACGTTTATTTTACCATGCCACTTATTACTGGGACTGGGGTTTTGTGCTATGACGGCTTTACTGCCGCGCCACGAGCGGGGTGATACTCCCGTGCAGCGCCGCCCTCTACACTAGTATGTTGGGGAATGTTGCAGAAAATAAAATCTTTCTACGCTTCACCAAGATCAGTCTATGGAGTCATCTAGCAACGAGAGAGAGGAGTGCATCTACATACCCTTGTAGATCACGCGGAAGCGTTCAAGAGAACGGGGTTGAGGGAGTCATACTCGTCATGATCCAAATCACCGATGATCCTAGTGCCGAACGGACGGCACCTCCGCGTTCAACACACGTACGGTTGGGGAAGACGTCAACTCCTTCTTGATCCAGCAAGGGGGAGGGAGAGGTTGATGGAGATCCAGCAGCACGACGGCGTGGTGGTGGAAGTAGCGGCGATCTCGGCAGGGCTTCGCCAAGCTCTACGAGAGGGAGAGGTGTTGCGGAGGGACATGGAGGCGCCAGGAGCAGGGGTGCGCAGCCCTCCCTCACCCCTCTTTATATAGGGGCCCTGGGGGGCGCTGACCCCTAGAGATTGGATCTCAAGGGGGGGGGGGGCGGCCAAGGGGGGTGGCTTGCCCCCCAAGCCAAGTGGGGCGCCCCCACCCCTAGGGTTTCCAACCCTAGGCGCAGGGGGAGGCCCAAGGGGGGCGCAACAGCCCACCAGGGGCTGGTTCCCTTCCCCACATCAGCCATTAGGGCCCTCCGGGATAGGTGGCCCCACCCGGTGGACCCCTGGGACCCTTCCGGTGGTCCCGGTACAATACCGGTGACCCCCGAAACTTTCCCGATGGCCGAAACTGGACTTCCTATATATAAATCTTCACCTTCAAACCATTCCGGAACTCCTCGTGACGTCCGGGATCTCATCCGGGACTCCGAACAACTTTCGGGTTACCACATACTAGTATCTCTAAAACCCTAGCGTCACTGAACCTTAAGTGTGTAGACCCTACGGGTTCGGGAGACATCTGAGACATGGTAGGGCGACTCTCCGGCCAATAACCAACAGCGGGATCTGGATACCCATGTTGGATCCCACATGTTCCATGATGATCTCTTCGAATGAACCAGGATGTCGAGGATTCAAGTAATCCCGTATAAAATTCCCTTCGTCAATCGGTACGTTACTTGCCCGAGATTCGATCGTCGGTATCACAATACCTCGTTCAATCTCGTTACCGGCAAGTCACTTTACTCGTACCGTAATGCATGATCCCGTGACCAACCACTTAGTCACTTTGAGCCATTATGATGATGCATTACCGAGTGGGCCCAGAGATACCTCTCCGTCATACGGAGTGACAAATCCCAGTCTTGATCCGTGTCAACCCAACAGACACTTTCGGAGATACCTGTAGTATACCTTTATAGTCACCCAGTTACGTTGTGACGTTTGGTACACCCAAAGCACTCCTACGGCATCCAGGATTTACACGATCTCATGGTCTAAGGAAATGATACGTGACATTGGAAAAGCTCTAGCAAACGAACTACACGATCTTGTGCTATGCTTAGGATTGGGTCTTGTCCATCACATCATTCTCCCAATGATGTGATCTCGTTAGCAATGACATCCAATATCCATGGTCAGGAAACCGTGACCATCTATTGATAAACGAGCTAGTCAACTAGAGGCTCACTAGGGACATGTTGTGGTCTATGTATTCACACATGTATTACGATTTCCGGATAACACAATTATAGCATGAATAGTAAACAATTATCATGAACGAGGAAATATAATAATAACCATTTTATTATTGCCTCTAGGGCATATTTCCAACAGTCTCCCACTTGCACTAGAGTCAATAATCTAGTTACATTGTGATGAATCGAACACCCATAGAGTTCTGGTGTTGATCATGTTTCGCTCGCGGAAGAGGTTTAGTAAACGGATCTGCGACATTCAGATCCGTATGCACTTTGCAAATATCTATGTCTCCATCTTGAACATTTTTACGAATGGAGTTGAAGCGGCACTTGATGTGCCTGGTCTCCTTGTGAAACCTGGGCTCCTTGGCAAGGGTAATAGCTCCATTGTTGTCACAGAAGAGTGTGATCGGCCCCGACGCATTGGGTATGACTCTGTCGGGGAGGCTGATCTGGCCCACGAACACCTATGGGACTGGCGGGCCGAGCCCCTTTCGGTTCGGCGGGGGGCGGAGGTCGCACGAAGAGCAGATCGAGGCGAAGCACACGAGCGGTTTACCCAGCTTCGGAGCTCTCCGGAGAGATAACACTCCCTCGCTGCATGTCTGAGTGTATTGAGTTCTTGCTCGGGAGCGCTGAGTGCTATCGTACACACAAGCTGCTAACGAGACCGAGCGTGGGTGTTCTCTGGCTTCGAACCTTTCGAACCTCGAACCCCTCTCTGCGTTGCGCATGGGACTCCTTTTATATGCTAAAGGGGTCTCCGACAGGTGGCAACGTAGACAAGGGTAAAAATGGAAAAGGAGTGGTTGGTACAGCTACTTGTACAGTGTATCATACCTAACCCTGACGGCGGCGGGACAAAGGCATTAAATGCCCGTCACGTCGCCCTAACGGTCACGTAAAGGGACCGTCGAGCGCCACCGCTTGCCACGATGGCAATCTTGTCAGCGCCGCATGCCACCGCACTCCGCTGGCTGCACGACCTCTTGCCACGCGCGCCTGGAAAGGTCCCAGGGCGACACGTTAGTGGATGTCTTTGGAGCGCAGTACTGCAGTGGTGGTCTGCAGCGGCAAGCGCCTTGCCGTGGTTGTTGTCTTGTCGCGTCCGGAAGCTTGTTGCTCACGGGCCTTCCAACAAGCTCCTCTTGCCGGGGCCTTGTCTCCCTAGGTGCCTTGGGTGGCCTTCCCGGCAAGCTCCTCTTGCCGGGCCTTGTCTCCTAGGTGCCTTGGGTGGCCTTCCGGCAAGCTCCTCTTCTGGGGCCTTGTCTCCTAGGTGCCTTGGGTGGCCTTCCGGCAAGGTCCTCTTGCCGTGGCCGTGTCTCGTAGGTGCCTTGGGTGGCCTTCCCGGCAAGCTCCTCTTGCCGGGGCCTTGTCTCCTTGGCTTGAATACTTTGTTCTTGAATGGCTCCAAAGGAACCACGGAGGACCTTGGCGGTCACCCGGCAAGCCATACCGTCCGCGGAGGGCTGCAACTGCCCGTGCACAAGTTCGGGATACTAGTGTACCCCTACTCTAGTACACCCGGCAGAGCCCCGGGCCTGGGTCACCTGCAGTGCAGCTGTTGGGCGGGCCCAAAAGCGAGGCTGCAGACGCACGCGGCCTGGGTTACGCCAGTAACTCACCCCGGACCCACCACGCCCTCCACACGAGCAGCCAGCGTCGAATGCGGCGTCGTGTGAGAGATCGTGGGTGGTTTCTTTATTCGGAAAGACGGGCGTCCGCCCCTCCCTCTTTATAAGCGAGGAAAGCAGGCAGATCGCCCATCTCGCTAGTTGCTTTGTCTAATCTCGAAAAACCCGCTGCTTCCCCTTCTTCCCAAGGCTGAAGAGAGAGCAGCTCACTTCATCGCCACCAAAGCATCACCAACGCGGTCGATCTCCCTCACCACCTCTGCCATGGCTCGAAGCCGACAAGGGAAGGCCGTGAAGTCGGCCGAGGCGCAGCGACTTGCGGCGCCGGAAGGAGCGGGCAATCTTTCCCCCAGCTCGCCATGAGGGAGGCGAGAATACTACTACCTCTTCCGGTCGACGGAGACGCGAGCGCATCCGCGCACGAAGGTACTCCCTACCGCTGCTTGAACTGGCTACGAATGGGTACCCTTTCTTGTGCTGTTCTTCTCTGCGGGCTCGCCCGCCTTTCTCTGAATTTTCTGCGATATCATGAACACCTCTGGGTTCCGCCTCCTTGACTTGACCCCCAATGCTGTTACGACCTGACAGCGGTTTCGCACATCTCTGCGAAAACTTTGTCGGAATCCATCCAAACGTAGCCCTTTTCCGCCACTTCTTTATGCCCCGAGTTGAGAGACAGGAGCCTATAACCGGTGGGAAAGCATGGATCTCGAGGACCGGCAAGAAGGAAGCTTATCTGGAGGGAGAGCTCCGCAGCAAATGGGATGAGTGGAGAGAAGACTGGTGCTGGATTGTCGAGGAGAAACCGCAGCCGTTTACCGCCCAACGCCAAACCTCAGTAGTGCGTGGCAACGATTGGAGCAGTCTGGCCCCGGAAGACGCTAGGCTGAAGATTTCCGTCATCCGGATCCTACGCCTGAGGCTTGCCGGACTCACTGTAGGCACCGTTGGCGCAGATTTCCTTCGCCCGCGCCATCCCCTGCGGAGAGAGGAGGAGACCCGCTGGGAGTTCGAGCGGCGGATATCATGAGGCTGCGCCGGGCCTCAACTTCAATTTCACTATCACAGGCCCGGACACGATGCTCTTGGAGCTGTTCAAGCCGCGATCCTGAGCATCCCGGGCGTTCAGGTTGCGAAGAATGTCGTCGCCAGTGCAACAACTCCTCGCCGACCGCATCCGTGCAATGATGCCGTTGTGCGACTTCGCATGGAATCGTTCCAACCTGGCAAGAGCCTGCGAGATGGCGTCGTGTGAGTGTTCTTTGACAACTGGTAAAAGTGCTGGTCCGCCCGATGAGCAGAAGAGCCTCACCAGCGACACCACCGATGGCGAGATGCAGCGCGCCGCCACCAGCTGGAAGAGGCGGCAGCAGCGCCGCTGCCGCGAAGTTCAGATTCACCGTGGAGGAGGCGAGAGGCAGCGGCGGCAAGCCTTGTCGGCGAGGGAGTTTGCGGCGAGGAAGAGCTTGTCGGGCCTGAAGCTGAGTCGAGCGAGCCCGCCGAGGGCGCCTCCTCCCCTCCTTCAGACAGCTTGCCGCGAGCGGAGCCCCCAGCTCCACCAAGAAGACGTCTCCGCAAGGCCGGAGACGTAGCGGGGCGGCAGACGGGTCAATAGCCGCCGCGCCGCGCGACGCGCTCCACCGTGGCAAGCATTGCCGCTGGAGCACCTCACGCCGCTGCGGCAAGCTGGGCGGGTCTCGCAGACCACCGCTTCTGCTCCGCCAAGCGGCCAAGGGAACCTACTCCTCCGCCTCGTCGTACTGGAGGCGAGCCAGAATTTGATCTCTCCGCGCTCAGCTCCGGCGAGGAAGAAGAAGAGTAAGATTCTTTGCAGCATTTGTAGTTCTTCGGCGTGTTGCTTTGTCTTGTATCTGATTTGCTTCACTCTGAACCCATTCCTTTTCGTGACGCCGCCCAGAGCGTCGAAGAGAGCCAAGGCCCGGTGATTGTCATCGAGGACGAACCCACCTTGACGGCAGGAGGTGCGTCCGAGACCACCTTGCCGGACGCTGCAACTCTTCCTCAAAGCAGCCCAGCGCAGCCCCAGCGTAAGTATATGGTTTACTTCCTGGCATTAGGCGTGCATGGGTGCCCTTTCTTTGCTGATATCTGATTGCTGATTTGTGTAGGAGCAGAGCAGCCTTACCAGGAGTGCCCTGAAGCCGCTCCTGACATGCCTTCTGCTTCGACTACACCGCCAAGGGAGGATTCCCCGGCAAGGGAGCGTTCTCCGGCAAGAGAGACTTCTCCGGCAAGGGACAACACCAATGATCCCCTGGTGGCGGAGACCATGACTGCAGACCCTAGCACAGGTAATCCTCTTGCTTGAAAACTTTCCTTGTGTTCTTCTTCTTCCGATTTTCTTTTTGAATATTTGCTTGACTTTTCTTCATTTTCGGTCGTCGAGATCCATCCGCCCACAGAGCCAATGGAGATCGAGGCGGCTGGCGAGGAGGCAGCGCTTGCAATCTTGTGACGCCGCTGCCATCGGAAAAAAGCTTCATGGACAAGCCCGCCCGGCGAAGAGACCGCCAAAGCTGCCGCCACAAGCTGGCGAGGGTCCGCAATCGCCTTCAGCCACGAGGCCTTGCAGGCGCCAGCGCCTTCGCCGACCGCCGATCCCTCCGCCCGGCTGCGGCAGCGTCGGGCTCAAAGAGCCCCAGCCAGCGCCTATTTGAAGGCGGCGATGGCGTCTTCATCAAGCTCCCATGGGCGTCGAGCTCAGGCGCCCGGCGAAGGAGAAACTTTGATGAAGAGCTGCTCACCTCCATTGGGCGACCTTTGTCGGCCGCGCAAACAGCAGCGGCCGAAGTCGAGGAGGAGCAGGCTTGCGGAAGCTCTTGTCGCTCTACCGCGCCCGACAAGCCAAGCTGGAATCCCGGGAAGCGCTTGTCGCGAGGCGGGAGCAGACATCGAGAATCGCGGAGGAGCTCCGGGGCCTCAACCAGGAAGCTCTCCGGTCCTGGCAGAGGAGGCGGGAGCGACTCGCCGAGGCGCAAAGCCTTCCTCCTCGAGAAGGCTGAAGGCGAGGAGCAACAATGACTTGCCCATTGAGAAGCTATCTGCCAGGAAGGCGAGTTAGGCGCAGAGGAAGGTTAATCTTGACAGCCATGAGGAGGATCTGGCAGCAGCAAGCAAATATTTGGCGGGGCTCTCAAGGAAGCAAAGGATGCTGCCGCAGTTGCCGAGGCCGCCAAGAAGGAGCTGGAGACGAAGGTGATGCAGCTGGAGGCCAATCTCAAGGAGAGCGGCGAGGAGCTTGCTGCACTCAAGCATGAGCGCGAGAAGGACGCCTACACTCTTGGCGAGTTGCAGGGCCGTCTCGCCGAGAGGAGCAAGGAGCTCAGCGCCGCCAAGGACTCCAACGCAGATCTTGAGTTGAAGCTGACCACCTTGACTCGGTATTTGGGCCAGGCGCCCGAGGCAGGAGGTGGCCTTGAAGGAGAAGATCAAGGCCGACGAGGCGCTGTCTGGCGAGTGTTCTTTGCCGCCCAGAATACCTTTAGGGAGAATGTGGAGCACTTTGGACCGAGGGTCTCGTGGATGTTGCTGCAGCCATCGACGGGGAGGCTGGCACTGGGATGGAGGATCTTGGATATTCCTCCGATGAGCACCTCCGACCCAGCGCCAAGCTCAGCTTGTTCTTCAAGGGCGTGGTGACGGCCCTCCAGCGACTCGGGAAAAATCCCAAAGCAGCTGGCCGAGGAGTCGCGCCAGATCTGCGCGGGAGCTCTTCAAAAGGTGCTGATGAAGGTGGCCTTCCGCAACCCAGGCCTCAACCTCACCAACGTCCTCAAGTCCTTGCCGCCGGATGCTGATGTGGAAGCGCTCAAGACCCTTGTCGCACCCATCGTGGACAGGGTGAGCGGGATCAAGAGGGTTGAGGGCGATCGCGTAGATTAGGCCGCCCGCTTTCTCTTTTTCTTGCTGCTGCTGGTCATGTTATGAGAACAATCTATTAGAGCTGCGACAAGCTATCTTGTAATATAACTCTATTTCGGGTAGCAATTGCTATGCTATTTCCTTTACTTGGTTTCTTCCTTTGTATGTTTTTGCCCTACGCTTTTAGGGAACTTGTCGTAGCAGGCACAGGCATGGCCGAAGTCTTGAGACGTCGGACGCTTCTTTGGCGGTGCCGCTACCGACAAGAATCCTTATCGCAACTAGTCGCAGCTCACTTAAGTTGTTGAGCGGACTCGAAACAAAGCAAGGCGCCAACTAGCTACGAGTTGGTTCCTCCGCGCAGGTTTTCCATACAAAGTACGGTCGTTCGAGGAAGATAACTTAGAAATTTTAAAACTGATTGCTCAAACTTTAGCAACTTAGCTTTTACGTAGTTTGCTTCCGGTAAGGCTAGATTTCCTTGAGCGACGCTTGGTCCACACCATTATCTTCTCCTTTCCCCCGGCAAACTTGTGGGCGAGGAACCTTCCTTTCTTTGATAAAGAGAAAGAAGAGAAAATAAAGATATGGAGCCTTATGGCTCGTTATTGCTTACGGGGTAGGTACTGCACAAAGTGTCAGATAACGCATGCAAAATAGAAGTAGAAAGCATGAAATTGACAAGATGTGCGAAGCACATTAGCTTTACTTATGCATGGGGTCTGCGCCCGGCTTTGTACAAAGGATTACATGCAACATCGGCAAGACTTGTACAAAAGGTGGTTGCCGGAACAGGTTCCGGCAACCGCGCCTCTGAGTAAAACTTACGAAGATGCTCAATGTTCCAGGAGTTGCTCACCGAATGCCATCTTCGGTCTCAAAGCGGACAGCGCCGGGCCTAGTGACTCGTTTCACCCGGTAAGGGCCTTCCCACTTCGGCGTCAACTTGTTGGAATTCTTGGCGGACTGAGCGCGCCGAAGAACAAGGTCGCCTTCCTCGAGACTTCTGGCATTAACTTTGCGGCTATGGTAGCGGCGCAAAGCTTGCTGGTATCGAGCAGCTCGTCTGACAGCTGAAGACGATCCTCCTCAAGGAACAGTAGCGTCATGTTATATCGCTGCTCTTGCTCAAGCTCATCATAAGTGAGCACTCGAGGTGATCCGTATCTGAGTTCCGTGGGGAGAACTGCCTCTGCTCCATAGACTAGAGCGAAAGGTGTCTGGCGATGGCTCGATTTGGCATCGTCTGATCGACCAAAGAACCACCGGCAGCTCCTCAATCGATTCTTTCCGCACTTGTGCAGCCTATCGAAAGTTACGGTCTTGAGCCCAGCATAACACTTCGCATTCGCCCTCTCCGCTTGACCGTTACTTCTCGGATGAGCAAGCGAAGCGGAACCTTGGCGCCAAGATCTTGGACGTACTGCATGAACGTGCGGCTCGTGACTTGCGTGCCGTTGTCGATGATGATCCTGTGAGGGATCCCGAAGCGGCAAACAGTCGACCTAAAGAACTTGACTGCTGATCGTGTTGTCACCTTCCTCATCGCTTCCACTTCCGCCACTTTGTGAACTTGTCGATTACAGCGTACAAGTACTCAAAGCCCCGACAACTTCGGGAAAGGGGCCGAGGATGTCGAGCCCCAGACTGAAAATGGCCGGGACAAAGGGATCGTCTGGAGAGCTTGAGCTGGCTGGTGTATCTGCTTGGAATGGGCCAGCACGCTTCACACTTGGTTACTTGTGCAGTTGCATCACGGAGGGCTGCCGGCCAAAAGAAACCTTGGGGAACGCTTTTTGCCGGCAAGTGCTCTGGCGCCAATGTGGTGACCACATATGCCTCCATGTATCTCTGCCAACAACTTTTGTCCGTCTTCCCGGTGAATACACTTCAATTTCACACTGTTGAGTCTTCTTCTGTACAGTGTGCTGTCGACAAACTGGTACATACTTGACTACCGGGCTACTCTTTCCGCTTCTTCTTGCTCCTCGGGAAGTTCTCCATGCTGAAGGAAGCGGACAATCTGCTGTGCCCATCTTTGGAGCTTGCGGCTCGACAACAAGGACTAAAGGCACATCTGCTGCTTCGGGAACATCTGCTTCCATGGCGAGAGCCTGCGGCTCAGCCGGAGCTTGACGTTCCCCGGCAAGCTTGCCGGAGCAAAACTTGTCGGGAGCGTCTGCTTCAACGAAACAAACCCTAGGGCTTGTCGGAGCAGACTGCTCCTCAGCACTATTGGTGTTGATCTTGAGGACCTTCTTGATGGCGACTTCGGGAAGCTCTGCCGGAAAATAGTCACCAAAGATCAACTTCATCTTCTTGCTCTGTCCGGTTGATGACGTTACAGACGGTTGAGTCAGCTTTAGCACAAAAATACCTGGTTCCACAGGTAACTTAAGTGCAGCGCACTTCGACAGGCCATCGGCAATGTCGTTCTGAGCTCTTGGAACATGTTCCATTTGTAGGCCGTCAAAGTGCTCTTCTAGCTTTCTCACTTCATCAACATAAGCTTCCATCAGCGGACTCTGATAACTCTTGTTCACTTGGCGGATGACAAGTCGTGAGTCACCCCTAACAATGAGCTTCTTGATCCCAAGGTCTACTACGATCCTGAGACCGGCAAGCAAACCTTCATACTCTGCAGTATTGTTTGTTGCTTGCTCCTTAGGAAAGTGCATCTGGACTAAGTACTTGAGGTGCTCTCCGGTGGGTGCAACAAGTAGCACGCCCGCACCGGCGCCTTGCAGCGAGAAGGCACCATCAAAGTACATCAGCCACTCTTTGCTTGCCTCCTTGTGAGGATGCTCGTTTGGAATTTCTTCATCTTGTGTTGGCGTCCATTCTGCTATGAACTCCGCCAATGCTCGCTTTGGATAGTTGAAGTGCTCTCAAACTTGAGGCCAAAGCTTGGCAGTTCGATGCCCACTCGACAATCCTGCTGTTGCCTCTGGATTTTGCATTATCCTATTCAGCGGAAAAGCAGTGGCGGCTGTGATCTCATGTGCACGGAAGTAATGGCGCAGCTTTCTCGAGGCCATGAGGAGGCCGAAAAGCAATTTCTGCACACCGTAGTACCTTGACCTAGCCCCCTGCAGAAGGGAACTGACAAAGTAAACTGGGCGCTGCACCATTCTTTTCTGCATCTTCTCATGCGTCTGCCTAGATCCATTCTTGTCGGGACCAGAGCTTGCCGGTGAAGCCCCCTGCTCATCGCTAGATGCATCTGCCATGGTTGCTAGCTCATCATCTGCCTCCCTCTCTGCTACTAACACAGCACTAACCACTTGATTGGTTGCCGCTATATATAGCAGCAACTTCTCTTGTGGCTTAGGTGCGATAAGTGTTGGAGTGGAGGACAGGTATCTCTTCAAGCCCTATAGCGCAGCCTCCGCTTCGGGAGTCCGTTTCATTGGACCTGCCTTTTTCAAAATTTTTAAAAACGGTAGAGGCGGCGCTCGTGAACCTAGAGATAAACCTCTTTGAGGGCAGCTACATAGCCGCAAGTCTTCGTACATCCTTGGCGCTTTGGTGCTTCAATCTGCTCAATGGCCTTGATCTTGTCGGGATTGGCTTCAATTCCCCACCGAGACACGAAGAACCCGAGAAGCTTGCGGAAGGGACTCCAAACACACACTTCTCGTGGTTGAGCTTGAGGTTGATCTTGCGCAGATTTGCAAAGGTTTTGTCTAAATCTTGAATCGAGTCGCCTTGTCCTTGCTTTTGACCACTATGTCATCCATGTAGGCTTCCACATTTACGTGCATTTGCGGCTCAAAAGCGTCATGGACTACTCTTGCAAATGTTGAACCAGCATTCTTTAATCCGAAAGGCATCCGTGAAATGCAAGCGATTTGCCACATGGGGTGATGAATGTGGTCTTCTCCTCATCCTCTTCTGCCATGAAGATCTGATGATATCCTGAGTATGCATCCAGAAATGAAAGCAAATCACATCCGGCCGTGGAGTCAACAATCTGGTGGATGCGCGGCAAGGGAAATGGGTCTTTGGGACAAGCTTTATTAACATCGGTAAAGTCGATACAAAGTCTCCATTTCTCGTTTGCCTTGCACACGACTACCGGATTGGCCAACCACGTAGGATGGAGCACTCCTCTGACAAGGCCTGCTGCTTCCAATTTCTTGATTTCTTCTGTGATGAATTATTGGCGCTCCACCGCACCTTCGACTTTACGCTTGTGGGCGCGCGCGAGGACAAAGCGGCAAGATGGTGCTCAATTACTTTCACAGGAACACGGGGATGTCGGGGCGGTTGCCACGCAAACACGTCGACGTTCGCCCACAGGAAAGCAACGAGTGCGCCTTCCTATTTAGGGTCGAGAGTGGCATTGATGGTGAAGGTACCACCAGTGCCGTCCTCCTTGGCGGATACCTTCTTGGTCTCTGGCGGAGCTGCCATCGTCTTCTTACACTTGCCGGTGGAGCTCGATGGTGCGTCCTCGACGGTGGCGCAGCACTCCGAAGAGGTGCGCTTGCGGAGTGGGCATCGAGCTCTTGCCGGACTTGGTCTTCTTCTTCGCCCGGAGCTTCGGTGACGGCAAGTGGCTTACTGTCTCTTGCAGCTGCTGCTTCCGGTAGATCTTGTCGTAGCAGATAAGAGCATCCTTCTTGTCGCCGAGGGCAGAGATGACACTTATCGGGCCTGGCATCTTCAGCGTGTTGTATGCATAGTGAGAGGCTGCCATGAATTTGGCGAGTCTTTGGACGGCCAAGTATCCCATTGTAAGGCAATGGAAAGTCAGCAACGTCGAAGTGACCCTCTCGATCCACGAAGTTCAACTTCGGCGCCAAATGTCACCGACAACGTGATCTTTCCCTTGACTTGCTCCTTCCCGGATTGATTCCTTGGAATGTGCGGTCTCTTGAGTTCGCCATCGAGGATCTGGAGTTTACGGAGCACCGCGGAGGAGATCAGGTTCAAGCGGCCCGCCGTCAACTAGCATCTTAGTGACCTTGAGGTTGCGGATAGTTGGTGAAATCAACATCGGCAAGCACCCGACCGCAGATTCTGCGATCGAGTGGTCCTCGATACCAAAGATGATAGGCGTCTTTGGACCATTTCGAGGCTTGCGTGACTCGACGGATGGTTCTGCCGCATTGACTTCCCGCATCCACTGCTTGAGCTGGCGGTGTGAAGTATGCAGAGAAGCACCACCGTCAACGCACAGGACCTCTGTGGCTTTCTGGAACTCCTGCTCATTGGTCTCGTTATCATCCATGTCTTCATCATCGTCGTCGTCTTCATCCTTGTCGCGGCCGCGGGGAGGTCTATCTCCTTGCCGCTGCTTGGCCTTGCCGCGGCGTCCTCCTCGGCCGGGACGTTTCTTGCTAGCTCCTCCAGCACCTTCCTAGGCCTTCTCCTTGTTGCGTCGTTCGTATTCAGCCTTCTGCTGCTCGACAAGCTGCTCGACCTTTTTGCAGCTCTAGAGGTCATGGCCGTTGGTGCGGTGGATCTTGTAGTACTGTTTGTTGGAGCCGTCACCTTGTCGGCGACCGCCACAGCCCGGCAGTTGGTGCCAGCGGCAACCTCCTTGCGGAGCTACCAGCTTTGGCTTTCTTGGTGCCACCTCCATTGCGGACTGCTCAACAACTAGCACATCTTTGCCTTTCTTCTTCCTGTTGTTCCGCCGCGGTTTTTCTTTGCGGGCGGTCTCCTCACTATCGAGATCCTCCTGCTTGATATTCTCTTGAAGTCTCCTCCCTTCCTCGACGTGCACACTTGTCGGCCAGGGCATATAGCTCACTGACGTCTCTGATCTTGCACATCGCCATCTCCTCCCGCATCCTGCGGTTTCGCACGTTCTGATGGAACGCGGTGATTACCGCAGTAGGGTGGACATCTGGGATGTTGTGATGTACGCGGCTGAATCTCTGAATGTACTTGCGCAGGGGCTCTCCTTCCTTCAGGCGGCGAGATGAAGGTCGCTTTCTTGGCCATGGGGCTTGTGGCACGCTGTAAAGCGCCGACAAACTGATGGCATAGATCTGCCAAGAGGATATGGAGTTGTCCGGCAAGTGCATGAGCGAGATCGACATTGGGATTGAGCACCGGTGAAGTAGTTGGCGAGGATCTTGTCGTCTCGCCCCGGCAGCTTGCACCGCGATGGTGTAGATCTTTGAGGAACTCCGACGGATGCGTCTCATCGTCGTCGTACTTCTCCGATGCGTCGGCTTAAAATTCTTCTTCTTGGGCGGCTGGACTTGCCGCAGCTCACGAGTGAACGCAGGGCAACCTACGCGTCACGACAAGTCACTGGTTCCCCTGGCGCATGCATGTCGACGGAAGGGCCCAGCCGCTGGTCGGATTGGCCTTGGCGCTTCTCTTGGCGCTCGATCACGAGTTCGGCGTCTTCTTCTTGTCGTTCGTGAAGAACTTGGCGCTGATCGCGACGAGCTCGTGGATCCGATGATGCGGTGGAGTCGCCGAGGTCGATCCAATGAAGTCGGCGATCTTGGCCTTCGGGCGGAGAGTGCATGGTGGTTGCACCCCACCGGTTTAAATCGCCACCGGCTCGTGTTTGGCAGATCTGCCGCGGTAGCAATGCACTTTCGGCTGCCGCGGGCGTCGCCGTTAGCAAAGCCGATGAGACTACGAATGGTGGCCCTCCATCAATCGACCTTGTCGGCTGTTGGAGGTAATCCAGTGCGATTGAGCTCTCGCCAAAGCTGCTTTGAGTGATGGGTGGTAGTGGCGAGCGGCGCGAGGCGGGATATGCTCGGACTTCTAACTATGTTAGAAGGAGCGATATCCCGTCGAGCGACCGTGCCTCGCTTCGCGCCCAGCATGTTGGCGTGCATGCTGGTCTTGAGCATCCCGAGATCCACCAGCTCGATCTTGGTCCAACGAGCATATGGTGTTGTGAATACCATGACGCTGTCGGTCCCGCGCCTCCTGAGACGGGCGTGGTGCATGTACGGACGCCGAGGTCTGCGCAGCCTTGTCCTTGGACTTGGCAGCACTGTGGGCTCCCCCGTCGACGTCCATTCTTCCACCGACGTCTACCCCACCACCCGTTTGCTCCGGTGGTGGTGGGTTCGACGCGGACGGAACGTCTGCCGCTGAAGCCTTCTTCTTCGGTGGCATGTCGATGAAGATGATGAAGATCTAGCTCGTGTGGACGCCGGATCAGGTTCACACAATCTCGACGCCCTACCCGGGCGCACCAAAGATGTCGGGAGGCTGATCGCCCACGAACACCTATGGGACTGGCGGACCGAGCCCCTTTCGGTTCGGGCGGGGCGGAGGTCGCACGAAGAGCAGATCGAGGCAAAGCACACGAGCGGTTTACCCAGCTTCGGAGCTCTCCGGAGAGATAACACTCCTACTGCTGCATGTCTAAGTGTATTGAGTTCTTGCTCGGGAGCGCTGAGTGCTACCGTACACACAAGCTGCTAATGAGACCGAGCGTGGGTGTTCTCTGGCTTCGAACCTTTCGAACCTCGAACCCCTCTCTATGTTGCGCATGGGCCTCCTTTTATATGCTAAAGGGGTCTCCGACAGGTGGTAGACAAGGGTAAAAGTTGAAAAGGAGTGGTTGGTACAGCTACTTGTACAGTGTATCATACCTAACCACGGCGGCGGGGACAAAGGCATTAAATGCCCGTCTCGTCGCCCTAACGGTGCGAAAAGGGACCATCGAGCGCCACCGCTTGCCACGACGGCAATCTTGTCGGCGCCGCTTGCCATCTCCGCTGGCCCGCCGGCCTCTTGCCACGCTGTGGCGCTGGAAAGGTCCTGAGGCGACACGTTAGTGGATGTCTTTGGGCCTTGGTCTGAGTGGTGGTCTGCCGCGGCAAGCGCCTTGCCGCGGTTGTTGTCTTGTCGCGTCCAGAAGCTTGTCGCTCACTGGGCCTTCCCGGCAAGCTCCTCTTGCCGGGGCCTTGTCTCCTAGGTGCCTTGGGTGGCCTTCCGGCAAGCTCCTCTTGTCGGGGCCTTGTCTCCTAGGTGCCTTGGGTGGCCTTCCCGGCAAGCTCCTCTTGCCGGGGCCTTGTCTCCTTGGCTTGAATACTTTGTTCTTGAATGGCTCCAAAGGAACCACGAAGGACCTTGGCGGTCACCCGGCAAGCCTTGCCATCCGCGGAGGGCTGCAACTGCCCGTGCACAAGTTCGGGATACTAGGGTACCCCTACTCTAGTACACCGACAGACTCCTAGGTTGGTGATGAACTCCTTCATCCAGATTGCTTCATGCGCTGCCTCCGAGGCTGCCATGTACTCCGCTTCACATGTAGATCCCTCCACGACGCTTTGCTTGCAACTGCACCAGCTTACAGCCCCTCCATTCAAAATATACACGTATCCGATTTGTGACTTAGAGTCATCCAGATCTGTGTCGAAGCTAGCATTCACGTAACCCTTTATGACGAGCTCTTCGTCACCTCCATAAACGAGAAACATATCCTTAGTCCTTTTCAGGAACTTCAGGATATTCTTGACCGCTGTCCAGTGTTCCATGCCGGGATTACTTTGGTACCTTCCTACCAAACTTACGGCAAGGTTTACATCAGTGCAGTACACAGCATGGCATACATGATAGAACCTATGGCCAAGGCATAGGGGACGACACTCATCTTTTCTCTATCTTCTGCCGTGGTCGGACATTGAGCCGAGCTCAATTTCACACCTTGCAACACAGGCTAGAACCCCTTCTTGGATTGATCCATATTGAACTTCTTCAATATCTTATCAAGGTATGTGCTTTGTGAAAGACCTATGAGGCGTCTCGATCTATCTCTACAGATCTTGATGCCTAATATGTAAGCAACTTCTCCAAGGTCCTTCATTGAAAAACACTTATTCAAGTAGGCCTTAATGCTGTCCAAAAGTTCTATATCATTTCCCATCAAAAGTATGTCATCCACATATAATATGAGAAATGCTACAGAGCTCCCACTCACTTTCTTGTAAACGCATGCTTCTCCATAAGTCTGCATTAACCCAAACACTTTCTTGTAAAGTGAATGTTCCAACTCCAAGATGCTTGCACCAGCCCATAGATGGAGTGCTGGAGCTTGCATACCTTGTTAGCATTCTTAGGATTGACAAAACCCTCTGGCTGCATCATATACAGTTCTTCCTTAAGATGGCCATTAAGGAATGCCGTTTTGACGTCCATTTGCCATATCTCATAATCATAGTATGCGGCAATTGCTAACATGATTCAGACGGACTTCAGCTTCGCTACGGGAGAGAAAGTCTCATCGTAGTCAACCCCTTGAACTTGTCGATAACCCTTAGCGACAAGTCGAGCTTTATAGATGGTAACATTACCATCCGCGTCCATCTTCTTCTTAAAGATCCATTTGTTTTCTATCGCTCGCCGATCATCGAGAAAGTCTGTCAAAGTCCATACTTTGTTTTCATACATGGATCCTATCTCGGATTGCATGGCTTCAAGCCATTTGTTGGGATCTGGGCCCGCCATTGCTTCTTCATAGTTCGAAGGTTCACCGTTGTCTAACAACATGATTTCCAGGACAGGGTTGCCATACCACTCTGGTGAGGAACGTGTCCTCGTGGACCTACGAAGTTCAGTAGTAACTTGATCCGGAGTACCTTGATCATCATCATTAATTTCCTCTCTACTCGGTGTAGGCACCACAGGAACATCTTCCTGAGCTGCGCTACTTTCTGGTTCAAGAGGCAGTACTTCATCAAGTTCTACTTTCCTCCCACTTACTTCTCTCGAGAGAAACTCTTTCTCCAGAAAGGACCCGTTCTTGGCAACAAAGATCTTGCCTTCGGATTCGAGGTAGAAGGTATACCCAATGGTTTCCTTAGGGTATCCCATGAAGATGCATTTTTCGACTTGGGTTCGAGCTTTTCGGGTTGAAGTTTATTGACATTAGCATCGCATCCCCAAACTTTTAGAAACGACAGCTTAGGTTTCTTCCCAAACCATAATTCATACGGTGTCGTCTCAACGGATTTAGACGGTGCCCTATTTAAAGTGAATGTAGCTGTTTCTAGAGCGTATCCCCAAAATGATAGCGATAAATCGGTAAGAGACATCATAGATCGCACCATATCCAATAGAGTGCGATTACAACGTTCGGACACACCCGTTCTGTTTGAGATGTTCCAGGCGGCGTGAGTTGTGAAACGATTCCACATTTCCTTAAGTGCGTACCAAATTCATGACTTAAATATTCTCCCCCACGATCTGATCTTAAGAACTTTATCTTTCGGTCACGTTGATTCTCTACCTCATTCTGAAATTCCTTGAACGTTTCAAAGGTCTCAGACTTGTGTTTCATCAAGTAGACATACCCATATCTACTCAAGTCATCAGTGAGAGTGAGAACATAACGATATCCTCCACGAGCCTCAACGCTCATTGGACTGCACACATCAATATGTATGATTTCCAATAAGTTGGTTGCTCGCTCCATTGTTCCGGAGAACGGAGCCTTGGTCATTTTGCCCACAAGGCATGGTTCGCACGTGTCAAATGATTAAGTAATCAAGAGACTCCAAAAGTCCATCGGCATGGAGCTTCTTCATGCATTTGACACCAATGTGACCAAAGGCGGCGATTGCCACAAGTATGTGGGACTATCGTTATCAACTTTACATCTTTTGGTATTCACACTATGAATATGTGTAACATCACGTTTGAGATTCATTAAGAATAAACCATTGACCAGCGGGGCATGACCATAAAACATATCTCTCATATAAACAGAACAACCATTATTCTCAGATTTAAATGAGTAGCCATCTCGCATTTAACGAGATCCAGATACAATGTTCATGCTCAAAGCTGGCACTAAATAACAATTATTGAGGTTTAAAACTAATCCCGCAGGTAAATGTAGAGGTAGCGTGCCGACGGCGATCACATCGACCTTGGAACCATTCCCGGCAGCGCCGTCACCTCGTCCTTCGCCGATCTCCGCTTATTCCGCAGCTCCTGTTTTGAGTTACAAATATGAGCAACCGCACGATATCAAATACCGGGAGCTACTACAGTCTTGATAAAGTACGCATCAATTACATGTATATCACATATACCTTTAGTGTTGCGGCCTTCTTGTCCGCTAAGTATTTGGGACAGTTCCGCTTCGATATCCCTTTCCCTTGCAATAAAAGCACTCGATCTCGTGTTTGGGTCCATTCTTTGGCTTCTTCCCGGCAAGCGGCTTATGCGGCGCCAACTCCCTTGCCGTCCTTCTTGAAGTTCTTCCTACCCTTGCCTTTCTTGAAACTAGTGGTTTTATTGACCATCAACACTTGATGTTCCTTTTTGATTTCCACCTCTTCTGATTCAACATTGAAAATACTTCAGGAATAGTTTTCACCATCCCCTGCATATTGTAGTTCATCACAAAGCTCTTGTAGCTAGGTGGGAGCGACAGAAGGATTCTGTCAATGACCGCCTCGTCTGGGAGGTTAATGTCCATTGGGACAAGCGGTTGTGCAACCTGCATTTTGAGTATGTGCTCACCGATGTAACTATTTTCCTCCATCTTACAAGCTGTAGAACTTGTCGGAGACTTCATATCTCTCGACCGGGCATGAGCTTGGAAAACCATTTTCATCTCTTGAACATCTCATATGCTCCGTGTTGCTCAAAAGCGCTTTTGGAGCCCGGTTCTAAAGCTGTAAAGCATGCCACACTAAGCGAGGGAGTAATCATCAGCACATGACGCCAAGCGTTCATAACGTCTTGGTTCTGCAGGATGGTGCTTCACCTAGCGGTCCTTCTAGGACCTATGCTTTCTTAGCGATTATGAGGATGATCCTCGGGTTAGAACCCAGTCCGAATAGTTGCTGCCATCATCTTTCAGCTTGGTTTTCTCTAGGAATGCGTTGAAGTTGAGGTTGACATGAGCGTTGGCCATTTGATCTACAAGACATTTTGCAAAGGTTTTTAGACTAAGTTCATGATAATTAAGTTCATCTAATCAAATTATTTAATGAACTCCCACTCAGATTAGACATCCCTCTAGTCATCTAAGTGATACATGATCCGACTCAACTAGACCGTGTCTGATCATCACGTGAGACGGACTAGTCATCATCGGTGAACATCTCCATGTTGATCGTATCTTCCATACGACTCATGTTCGACCTTTCGGTCTCTTGTGTTCCGAGGCCATGTGCATACATTCTAGGCTCGTCAAGTCAACCTAAGTGTTTTGCATGTGTAAATCTGTCTTACACCCGTTGTATGTGAACGTTAGAATCTATCACACCCGATCATCACGTGGTGTTTGAAACAACGAACTTTCTGGCAGCGCACAGTTAGGGGGAACACTTTCTTGAAATTATTATAAGGGATCATCTTATTTACTGCCGTCGTACTAAGCAAATAAGAAGCAAAACATGATAAACATCACATGCAATCAAATAGTGACATGATATGGCCAATATCATATTGCTCATTTGATCTCCATCTTCGGGGCGCCATGATCATCTTTATCACCGGCATGACACCATGATCTCCATCATCATGATCTATATCATTGTGTCTTCATGAAGTTGTCACGCCAACGATTACTTCTACTTCTATGGCTAACGTATTTAGGAATAAAGTAAAGTAATTTACATGGCGTTATTCAATGACACGCAGGTCATACAAAAAATAAAGACAACTCCTATGGCTCCTGCCGGTTTTCATACTAATTGATATGCAAGTCGTGATTCCTATTACAAGAACGTGATCAATCTCATACATCACATATATGTCATCCATCACATCCTTTTGCCAATATCGCATCACAAGGCATATGCTGCAAAAACAAGTTAGACGTCCTCTAATTGTTGTTGCATGTTTTTACGTGGCTTCTATAGGTTTCTAGCAAGAATGTTTCTTACCTACGTAAAACCACAACGTGATATGCCAATTTCTATTTACCCTTCATAAGGACCCTTTTCATCAAATCCGATCCGACTAAAGTGGGAGAGACAGCCACCCGCTAGCCACCTTATGCAACTAGTGCATGTCAGTCGGTGGAACCTGTCTCACGTAAGCGTACGTGTAAGGTCGGTCCGGGCCGCTTCATCCCACGATGCAGCCGAAACAAGATAAGACTAGTAGTGGCAAGAAAATTGACAACATCTACGCCCACAACAAGATTGTGTTCTACTCGTGCATAGAAACTACGCATAGACCTAGCTCATGACGCCACTATTGGGGAACGTTGCAGAAAATGAAATATTTCTACGCTTCACTGAAAGTGCGTTATATCGACTAGAGGGGGGGTGAATAGGCGATTTTTATGAATTCTTCACTGAGGAATTTGCCGGTGAGGAAATTCCTTAGCGAAGAACTACTTGCAGCGGAATAAGTACTCAGAAGTAAGCATAACAGATTACAAGCATAGTCATCATGATGAAATGAAGACAATCACAGAGTACAGAAAGCGTAATCACAGGATAACACAGGATGAAGACAAACAGACTGAAGAAATTGAGCTGAGGAAATTGAGAAAGTCTCCAGTCAAAGTCTTCAAACACAGATATGAACAATTACTCAACACAGTAATGAGGAAATGAAAGGGTTGAGGAAATAGAACCAGTTAGGTTGGTGAAGACAATGATTTGGTAGACCAGTTCCAACTGCTGTCTCGGTTATGCGTCTGGTTGGAGCGGCTGAGTATTTAAACTCGAGGACACACAGTCCGGACACCCGATCCTTGAGCACGCAGCTCGGGACACCAAGTCCTCACCGTATTCTCCTTGAACTAAGGTCACACAGACCTCGTCCAATCACTCGTGGTAAGTCTTGAGCGACTTCCAAACCTTCACAGACTTGGTCACTCGGCGATCCACAATTCCTCTTGGATGCTCTAGACCATGACGCCTAACCGTCTGGAAGAAGCACAGTCTTCAAAGGTAACAAGCGTCGGATCCACGCAGGATCAATTTCTTGATGATGCTCAATCACTTTGGGTTTGTTGGGGTTTGGTTTTGGGTTTTCCTCACTTTTGGGTTTTCCTCACTTGATGATTTTCTCTCAAAGTCCTCGGAGGATGGGTTGCTCTCAAATGACAAGTGTCAAGTTCTCTCGGAGCAGCCAACCAGCTAGTGGTTGTAGGGGCGGCTATTTATAGCCTAGGGAGCAGCCCGACATGATAAGACATGAATGCCCTTCAATGATATGACCGTTAGGTGGATAAGATATTTTGGGACAGGTGGCCTTGAAGACAGCGATCGGAAATTTGACTCTCAAATTCCTCGGGGCTATCATGTTCCTCCTTTGTGTAGGCAATTACTTTGGCGAATTCCTAACTCCTCGGTCAGAACAAATTCCTCGTGACCGGAAGAGCTTCGTCTCACATCAAGAAATTGACTGAATCTGTATGAGATTTCCAAAAGCTTCACTCGAAGGGATTGGTAGGTGTAGGATTTTGAGTTGAGCATCAAATGGAAATTTTTCCTTAGTATTTCCTCGACCCCCTTTAACGATGCGGTGTTTCCTATGACTCAAGAAAGAGAAAATGAAACTACGAAAACAAAAGTCTTCACGCTTCATGTTCCTCAAATGAATACCAAGTCTTCAAGGTCACACCAATTTCTTCACTTTCAAAGTCTTGAGAAAGTCTTGAGAATATCAAAGTCTTCGATGAAGAACTTCATTTTTGAGAATTAGACTTTCTCTGTAAATATCAAACTCCTCATAGACTTATAGACCTGTGTACACTCACAAACGCATTAGTTACTTAACCTATAAGTCTTCAATACACCAAAATCACTAAAGGGCACTAGATGCACTTACAATCTCCCCCTTTTTGGTGATTGATGACAATATGGGTTAAGTTTTCAACGGGGATAAACATATGAATTGTAAATCTGATAATGAGGAATTTGATTGCAAGATATAGAAGAACTCCCCACGAAGATGTGCATAGTGAGGAATTTGCTTTTGAGGCAATGCACATTTGAAGAATTGAATCATGGAGATCTCCCCCTATATCTTGTAATTCATACACACATTTAACATATAATATGAAGAATTTGAAATGCATGATGAAATATGGTGCTTGATGTTATGCAAAGTAACGCATCAAGAATATCAGAGCTCAAATCGATTTGCTATGAAGATTTTCAAGGAGCTCACGAGAATCAGAACATAGAGCAAGAGCATAATGCATCAAAAGTATCAAAGCACCATCGGGTTTAAGATTACAAATCGATCCAATAAAAGGTTTCAGAAGAACGAGAGTTGTAACTTAATAAAATACGGTATATAGACAAAAACTAGACCCGCTTGAAGACTAACTCAAATTTCTCCCCCTTTGTCATCGAATGACCAAATGGATTGAAATTGAGGACTAACGCTCTTGAAGAATTTCAAGTTGAAGACGGAGCGCCAGCATTGTCGGGGTTGTTTGTTGAAGTAGGACCAGCCGCGGTGTCTTCCAAGTCTTCATTTTCATCGGTGTCGCGAGATGAAGAATAGGAGCTGGCCACCAGGGAAGGAACTTTGACCTTCTTGAATTTCTTCGGAGGAGGTGAAGACCGGTCAAATTCTTCCTTGAGACCCATTGAAGTCAGTTCTTCTTCACTGTAGACATGTGAAAGAACAGCCAGTGCGCTTGAAGGTTTCATGAAGGTAGTAGTGGTTTTTCTTCACTGCATTGTGTGTTGAGGTCATGTTGTGAAGAATTGAACCAAGCGACGCTTGACCCACTTATGATTACGATCAACCTTGATGAAGGCGAGGAGTAACTCACGATCGATCATCACCACAGGTGCAGAGCTTGAGGATTTTGCTTGGTGAGGTATTTGCGGGCTGAGTCATGTGTGGCGAGTCATCATTGGTGGAGTAGGATGCTTTGCTGCGGCTGTCCATCCAATGGACGAATGCCTTCATCGATCACAGTGATGGCCTTGCCCTTGTCATCGGTGAGGTAATTGTCCGTTTGAGGACTTCAATCGAGGGCAAGTAGCTGCAGTGGTTCAAAGTATCGACTTTGTAATTGAGTGAAGACCTTGTCCTGATGAATCTCATAATCCAAAGGCGCATAAGGCTTCAGCTCAAATGGTGACATAGCAATGTTTGCCGAGTCCTCATGAAGAAATCATGGAAGTTGGCCAGGAGCGCCATGGATGATGTTGAAAAGCATATTCTTCATGATGCCAACGACTTCTTCATCATTCGAGTCGTGACCTTTGATTGGACTCATTGTCTTCGTCAGATAGACTGTCCGAGGCACATATAATAATTCCTTGACGAGGAATTTGGTTCTTGGGGCCTGCCTTGGCTTCAAAGGCTTCATCAGCACTTGCATATAGTGATTTGTAAGTTATGGTTCATCATAGATACGATGTGCACCATCAAGTGGAGGACTGAGTGGTAGGGCACGAAGCAATTCCGTTCTTTGGTGCCTTGTAGTGAGTATTTTCGGTCATCAATCCAAGACCCATGAGTTCACGTCTTGGCGTCTCCGGTGATGTGCGGTGTTGCATAAAAGCTGAAGAATTAGCTCTTCATTCCGATCCACGAGATATCGGTGCAGAAATTTAGAAGTCTGCGTCGTGAAGAACACCGAGGACTGGCTCAAAGCACAGCGGTGACTCCGTATCCACATGAGGAATATGAGCATGATCGAAGATTTTATCCTTGTTGAAGAGCAGCAGCGAATAGAAGTTGGCTTGGTGGCAGTCCGTAAGCGCCTCTTCCTAATGCGAGCAGAATCATAAGGATTATATTCGGTGAAGAATACGTGCTCGGCAAAGAAATCTTCAGCCTTGAACTTTTGCTTGGTTGAGAACGGATTCTTTTGCTTGGGCGAGAGGGTGTCGATGAGTTGCATCACCACCTCGGGAATCATAAGTTCAGGTTCTTGGTCGAGGAGTTTCTTGTTCCTCAACAAGTGCGGTCGAGGATTAGCGGCAAGCAGCGGTTTCATCAAGACTAGTGGCTGGAATTTCTTCATGCACAGAACCCGATTGGGTTGATTTTCTTCAGAGTCGATTCGGACTGTTTGCAGGGGACTGAGGAATCTGTTGGAGCGGGGTGAAGAGAGGAGTATTGGGATGCTGACTTTCCCAAAAGTCATCATTGATCATTGGTGTGGTGCATCCAATATCCACATCTTCATCTTCAATTTCCTCAGCACCAGCCTGAGGAATTTCATAGTCTGATGAGGGAATAACTGGGGTTGAAGGGATGTCATCCACTTCAATTTCTTCATCAAGCTGCTCTGACGAAGCGGTGATGATGTTCTTCATCGGATCCGATTGGGATCTCATAGTCTTCTCCAAAAGGAACAACTTCCTTTGATGGTATGGAGGAAATTGGAACAGCATCAATTGGATTTTCGAATGAGCTGGTCATTGGCTTCATTTTCTTCACGGCCGAAGAATCGACATGGTGATGCTTTCCTTTTCTTCACAAAGCAGCTCGTTACGCAGCCTTGGTTTTCTTCACATCGAGCGGATGGAAGAATTGGAGTTGGAGTTGGCGCAGGAGGGTAGGAATTTGGTTCAGTTTCTTGAGAACAAGCGATGCAGTTCCCTGTCTTGAGCAATTTCTTGAGCGCACCACTAGTGGGTGCCACAGCAATTTCTTCGGTAGCTGGAATGGGATCATCAGCCACAGAATCAACGTTTTCATCGGTAGGCTGAGCGTCATCAGCGGTCTTGGCATTTTCTTGATGGTCGAGGTGGTGAGACTCCGGCTGAGGGATTTCATGTTGCATTGGGACAGCAACATTTGTGAGTTTCTTCGTCGGGTTGTGAATCGACCTTGGCTCCTTGCCAATCAGCATTGTATGAATCGAAGTTTTTCTTTGAGGTTTTGAATTTCAGTCTGGACTGGAGAAGCTCCTCGGTGTCATCTTGACAACGTTTTTCTTGAGGAACTTCTCCTTCCTGTATTGAGCCTTTTGATTTCCCTCGCCTTTTCATACTTCCATTTTTCTTCAGCTATGAAGTGAGTCAACATATGACTTTGTCCGGTGTCAAATGAAGGTCGAGAGGGGTATTGGGATCATTGTGCGAGAGATCAATAAAGTCGAGGACTTTCTTGGGTCCAATAAGCGATGTACAGATGTACCTTTGGCTCTAGCGGCCCTTACTTGACGGTCTCTGATGATTCCCTTGAGTTCTTCATCGGATGCCTCATCATCGATGGCACATGGAATGCAACCATTTTCTTCTTTGGGCTAGGCCGAGGACCTCGTCCATTTGTTGCTTTGGTCTTCAAATTTGAGTCGGACCAGTTGAAGAAATGGGAGCTCTTGAGGAACTTGCGAGAGGCGCTGAGGCAATTGAAAAGCCAGCAGTCCTTTGACATGTAGCTAGGTGCACGAGGCCCGAAGGTTTTAGCCAGCTGTTGAGGACTTTGGTGGAAGCAGCAGTTTGAGGAATTTGCTTGGAAGGTGTCTTTGAGGAACTTGGCCGTGAGGGCGGATGATGAAGCACTTGGCTTATGAGCGTGCTTCTTTTGCATTGATTTCCTCGGTTTGACCGAGACCTCTCATGCGATGGCGTGGCGAGAATCCTCATTGAATTTCTTCTTGCCTCCTTTGCTTGCTTTGCCAATTTTGCTTGGCGTTTAGCCCATTCATCGTGAAAGTCCTCACCTCGTTTGATGCTTGTGGGATCAGCTATTTGGCCAGTGCCAAAGGAGCTCTTGGGCATGGAGGATTAAGGCGAATTTCTTCATGTACTTAGGAGTTACATATCTATATTCCCTCCATTCCCGTGCCCATCTCCGTTCAATCTTACGAATCGCACCTTGCGTTGATTTTTGCTTTCTTCATCCGGTGTGCGATGAGTCGGCATATATCTCCTCGGGGATTTCAAACGCAGTCATAACCTCGTGTTTCTTTCCTCCCTTCGTGGCTTCTTACCATCTGCCATTTTCTTGATTGAGGAAATTGAACAATTGAGTTCTCTCGAAGAAGTGTGCAGTTTTTTCTTCGAGGAACGCTGCAAATGAGTTAAGTTGATGAGAACCTAGGGATTCAGAATGACATTTGTACCTGTGAACAGAGTATAGGTGCGAGGAATTTGGAGAGGTCATATGCGTTCTCAGAAGATTTTTCAAAAAAAAACAAGTTTTGAGGATTTGACCAGATGAGCCTTGAAGAACTTTACTAAGCGTTCTTTGTCTTAGGTTCCAGAGTTGTATAGATCGAGGATCCACACAATTGAGGAATCTTGAAGAAAATCATAGCTTAGAGAAACGAGTCAAGAGATTTGAGGTGTTCATATGTGTGAAGATTTGAGGAATAAACACCTTTGAAGAATTTGAAGAAAATTTGAGAATCAAAGCGAGTAATGAAAGTAACTTTAATTACCCGAAGTGAAGAACACGACGAACTGAGAAGAACAGTTGGGAAGTTCGTCCGTTCAGATCTTCCACGCCCTAACTTGGCGGAGGAAGACAGCTATGGCGACGGCGGAGTGAAGATTTCCGCGGTCGGCGCGAGTACGTCGGCGACGAGGTCAAGGCAGTGAAGCTTTTCCTCACCGGCGACAATGGAGTAGCGGCGGCGCTAGGGTTTGAGGAGCTCGAGCGGGAGAGAGGTCGGCGAGTAAAAGAGTGAGGAAGGGGAGAGGGATATTTATAGATAGGCGGTGAAAAACAGGTCGCCTCAAGATTTAGGACGAACATGCCCTGACCATTTCCCTTCTCACGACATGTGTCACCCACGTCTTTGTGTAGTGGAGATCGTGTCTGATCGTGGGTGAATAAAGTAATGCATCGTGGGATGCGGAGCGGTTTAATGGCAAAAGCGAAGGTTTGGATAAGATTCGTTTTAAAGTTCCGTTCGCAATTTCTTCAGCTATCAAGGACCACGGTGAAGATTTTGAGCGAGTTTCAAAGTAGAACGCACATGAAGAATTTGTGAATGGATTGGGTTGAGTATAGCATAGAGGAAGGCTCGATCACATTCACTTAGCATAAAAGCGACTTGAGGAAATAGCCATAAGTGAATCTTTGTAGAGGACATAAACCCATATATATATATAGCCAATGAAGAAAGACGACGGAAATAGTGAAGATTTTGCAAAGTTGAAGAATTTGAAAAAGCGAAGAATTTCAAAAGCGAGGAAAAACTCAAATTGAAGATTTCAACTTTGGTGGTGGTGTGACCAAACGTATATGAATGATGATTTCAGACACCGCGTACAATTGTCGTAGGGTTATGAGAATCAATTTCTTCATTAATTTCTTCACACTTAGAGTGTTATTCTTCATTGATTGAAGAAAAACGTTTCTTCATGTGTTGCACATCTAAGTCATCAATTTTGCATAGGTGTTAGGATGTGTGTCCTTTTCAAAGAACATTCGAAGATTCTAAGATATTTAGCTCACACCGCAACTTGCTAAATTTCTTCTCATCCAAGGGCTTAGTGAAGATATCAGCTAGCTGTTCTTGATCTTCACGTGCTTTCGATGGAGATGTCGCCCTTCAACACATGATCACGAAGAAAATGATGACGAATTTGAATGTGCTTTGTCTTGAGTGCTGAAGCGGGTTGTGAGCAATCTTGATGTCACTCTCATTGACACAATAGAGAGGCACATTCTTCACGTTGAAGCCGTAGTCCTTGAGGGATTGCTTAATCCATATCAATTGAGCACAACAAGAGCCAGCAGCAATGTAATCAGCTTCCGCGATGAAGCGGTAATCTGTGATTCTGTTTCTTCGAGGACCAACGGACCAAAAGATCGTCCGAGGAAATGACAAGTACCAGATGTTGACTTGCGGTCCACCACGATCACCAGCATAGTCAGAGTCAGAATATCCAATGAGATCAAAAGTAGATCCCTTGGGGTACCATAATCCCAGTGTTGGTGTGTGAGCTAGATATCGAAGAATATGCTTCACAGCCTTATGCTGTGATTCCTTCGGTGTAGCTTGAAATCGGGCACACATGCAAACACTAAGCATTATATCTGGCCTAGATGCACATAAGTACAATAAGGAACCAATCATGGAGCGGTATACCTTGAGATCGAAGTCAATACCATTTTCATCGATTGCATAGATGGCCATTTGTGGGCATAGGAATTTTGACACCTTTGCAGTCTTGCATGCCGAATTTCTTCAGGACATCTTTGAGGTATTTCTCCTGAGATATGAATATGCCATTGTGTTGTTGACGAATTTGAAGCCCTAAGAAGAATTTCAACTCTCCCATCATAGACATTTGATATTCTTCACTCATCATGTAGGCAAATTCATCACTATAAGCGTTGGTCGCATCTGACCAAAGATAATATCATCAACATATATTTGGCACACAAAAGTTCACCATCATAAGATTTAGTAAAGAGAGTAGGATCGAGTGAACCAGGTGTGAAGCCATTCTTCACGAAGAATTCCTTCAATGTATCATACCACGCTTGAGGGGCTTGCTTGAGGCCATAGAGGGCCTTATTGAGTCTGAAGACTTTGTCAGGATTCTTTGGATCTTCAAAACCTGGAGGTTGAGCAACATATACTTCTTCCTCAAGCTTACCATTGAGGAATGCACTTTTCACATCCATTTGATATAAAGTGATATTGTGATGGTTAGCATAGGCGAGTAATATGCGAATAGACTCAAGTCTAGCGGCAGTGCAAAAGTTTCATCGAAGTCAATTCCTTCAACTGCGTGTAGCCTTGAGCTACTAGTCGTGCCTTATTCCTCACCACAAGACCATTTTCATCTTGCTTGTTGCGATAGATCCACTTTGTGCCAATGATATTATGCTTGCGAGGATCTGGACGTTTGACCGGTTCGAGACATTGTTGAGCTCGAACTGATGTAATTCTTCTTGCATGGCCTGAATCCACTCCGGCTCGTAAATGCTTCATCTACCTTAGAGGGCTCTGTGATAGAGACAAAAGCATAGTGCCCACAAAATTTAGATAAATGTGAAGCTTTTGAGCGTGTGAGAGGACTGGCGCTTCAATGTCATCGATGATCTTGTCAACTTGCACTTCTTTTTGCAACGCGAGGATGAGCTGGTTGTCGTCGAGGAATTTGATCATTTTCCTCGGCACCATTTTCTTCAGATTATCTTGAGTGCATCATTTCGACGTTCTTCACGTCAGGAATGAATTCTTCAGCAGTTTCTTGATGGGAATGACATCCTCGGTTGCCTTGAACCTGATAGAATCCTCGGTGCTGGTTCGTCTAACACGAGAAGGTAGGTGCTCTCTTTGCGAGCCATTAGTTTCATCGAACCGCACATCTACAAAGTGTCAACAATCTTGTGAAGAGCGATGTTGAAGACTACATGGGTGTGCAGTCCTTTCCGTAACCAAGCATAAAACCTTCATGTGCTTTCGGTGCAAATTTAGAGTTGTGGTGAAGATCTCTAATCCAGCATTTAGCACCAAGACTTTGAAATAACTTACATTAGGTTTCTTGTTAGTGAGGAGTTCATAGGCAGATCTTCTTGAAGAATTTGTGAAGATATCTTGTGTTGATGATGTGGCACGCGGTGTCAATTGCTTCAATCCGAAGCGACTAGGCGTTTTGTATTCATCAAGCATAGTGCGAGCCATCTCAACAAGAGTTTTGTTCTTGCGCTCCACGATGCCATTTCTTTGAGGAGTATAAGGAGCAGATAACTCATGAGTGATACCAAGTTCATCAAGATAGTCATCAAGACCGGAATTCTTGAACTCAGTTCCATTGTCACTCTGATGTGCTTGATCTTCACACCAAAGTTAGTTGAAGCCCTCGAGGAAAATCGTTTGAAGACTTCACGCACTTGATTTTTGTAAGTAACAATGTGTACCCATGTGTAACGAGAGTAATCATCAACAATAACAAAGCCATATAGTGATGCTTCATTAATGACAATGAATAATGATTGGGACCAAAGAGGTCCATGTGAAGCAATTCAAGGGGACGAGTAGTGGTCATGATAGTCTTATTTGGATGCTTGGCCTTGGTCATTTTTCAGCTTCACGGGCTCGCATAGGTGATCCTTGAGGAATTTGACATTCTCAATGCCAATGACATGCTTCTTCTTTGCAAGCGTGTGCAAATTCCTCATGCCTGCGTGACCAAGTCGTCGATGCCATAGCCAGCCTTCTGAAGCTTTTGCAAGTAGGCACACGGCTGGTTGTGGTCGATCTCATATACTTCATCAGTGAAGAATATGATATCAAGTTCATCAGATGAATTTCATCAGTCAGTATTCAGATAAGCAGTAGGAGGACGTGTGAAATGAATGTTCATTTCATCATGATTAGCCTGCGTCCTTCGAGCATTTTGTCGAGGCCCCAAGAAATTCTTGAGACGTTTAGGCACGTCGGAGACCTGACCCCTGCAGAAGAGATTAGTTCTTTTCTTCACCACCCACATCTGAAGGGGTGGCAAAGAGTTCATCATTCTGCGAGCACCATACGAGAATGGTGGCATAGAGGCCAAACCATTTCGTTTCACATAAGAGGGGTTAGGGTAAGCATATGAATAAGCAGAGAAATTCTTCGAGGACTTATGAACATATTGGTTTGAAGAATAATGCACATATTCATAGCCCTTAGCTCTACCCTGAGAAACAGAGTTGTTAGCACGATGATAATCATATGAGGACTTTGATCCTTTTGAGGAATTTGGTCCGTATGAGGACTTGGACCCATATGAAGAATTTGATCTGGGGTTCCTATTCTTCACTGGTGGTGTCATGAGGACATTCACCTGAAGACTTTCAAGGCACTTCTTGGGAACCCAGATTTTCTTCATAGGGGAACCGTTCTGCGATTAGTGCCAACATATCTAGCAAATACTTCACCATTCTGATTTTTGAACAGTTTATAGTTGGAGTCAAATGACTCATCGGCCAGAATGAGGAAATTCGCACGTAAAACCAGATAAGGTAGATGGATCAACTGGAGGTCCCTTTGCAGCAACCCATGAGCTTTTGGGATACCGCTTTCGTGCTTCCAATACGTTCCATCGGCATTGAGTTTCCTCTCAAAGGCAATGCCCTCTTTCCTAGGGTTCCTATTGAGGATCTGCTTTTAAGCACATCACAAAGAGTCGATGCCCTTTGATGCTTTTGTACATGCCTGTCATGTATAATTCCTTCGATCTGCATCGTCGATTGATACTAGCAATGTCCTCGGATGAGGAATTAGTGATAGCGAGGCAGGTGAAGAATTTGTAACAGTTGAAGCATTTGAACATTCAGGTGAAGAATTAGCAGTTTCACGTTCAATGCACTTTAAGCATGGAGGAACAAATTCTTCTTGAGAAGCGCTGATTTGTTGAGCAAGTAATGAATCGCGCTCCTTCGAAGATCTTCATAACTCACTCTTAGCTTCTCAAGATCTTGCTTTCTTTGAAGAAATTCATAAGAAAGTTTCTCATGATCGAGATAAGAGAGTGTTATGATGACCTTGAAGGTTGTCAAGCCTAGACTGAAGTCTCTGAAGATTTTCATCGAGGGCTTGAGTGCGATCCATTTCTTCACCTAACATATCATCACTCTTATCTAGCATGTTTTGAACCTTCTCAAAAGCCCTTTGTTGTTTTATAGCAATCTTAGCAAGTTTAGAGTAGCTGGGCTTGAGATCCTCATCAGATTCATTTTCACTAGATTCAGAGGAGGTGAAATTTAGTACCTTAGCACCTTTTGCCATGAAGCAATAGGTGGGAGCGTAGTCATCATCATCCTCATCAGGCTTGTCGGCGGAGTCAGTTTCTTGATGTTGAAGATGGACTTGCTAACAAAAGCGATGTAAGAGCCGGACTAGCCACACCAGATTCGGATTCTTGAGACTCCTCCTCTTCCTCATTTTCCTCAGATTCAGCTTCAGAGTCCATTTCCTTGCCAATGAATGCCCGAGCCTTTTGGAGCTGCTCTTCTTGTGAGAAGAAGGTTTTGAGGATTTTGATGATGAAGATTTTGATGATTTCTTTTTCTTCTTCACGTCATCGTAACTGTAATCCTTGTGTTTCTTCTTACTTAATTCCTTTTCCCATCGAGGACAATCTTGGATATAGTGACCAGGTTTCTTGCATTTGTGACAAAGTCTTCTCTTATAGTCACTAGATGAGGAATCACCGCTTCTTGAGGATTTTCCAAAGCGACCACGTCTTGAGAATTTCTGGAATTTCTTCACGAGCGATTGCTAGCTCCTGGCCAAATTCTTGAGGATCTCCTAGGCTAATACCGAGTCTTCACTCTCAGATTCGGACCTGACCTTGGCCTTGAGGCACGTGTTTTCCATAGCGAACCATAGAGATCTCTCTTTTGACAATTTGGAACTTCGTGAGTATTTAGCCTTTCGAGGATATCGGCGGGATCAAGAGACTTGTAGTCAGCTCGTTCTTGTATCATCGGTGCACGAGTATCAAATGAGGAATCAAGCGATCTTAGCAATTTCTTCACCACCTCATGGTCGGTGATGTCGGTGGCACCAGTGCTTGAAGCTCATTTGAGATGTCGGTGAGGCGATCGAAGGTTTGTTGAACATTTTCGTTGTCGAGTCTTTTGAAGCGGTTGAAGAGATTCCAAGAACATCAACTCGAGAGTCACGCTGAGTTGAAACACCTTCATTTACTTTGGACAGCCTGTCCCGGATGAGTTTAAGCGATTCCAAAGCACTCACTCTTCCATATTGACCTTTGCTCGGATGGCCACATATGATATTCTTCTCTTGAGAATCGAGTTGCTTGAATCTCTTCACATCAGCATCATTCGGAGAAGGTGTGGTGAGGAAACACCTTTTGTCACAACATACCGTAGATCGTTGTCAATTGCTTCAAGATGCATTCGCATTTTGTTCTTCCAATGGGGTAGTCCGTCCCATCGAAGGTAGGACACCCTACTGAGACCTTGATCATACTGCGGCCGACATAACTAAAACTCCGGTGGTTAAACCAAAATCACACGTAACAAGGGAGTACCTAGCTCGATACCAATTGAAAGTGCGTTATATCGACTAGAGGGGGTGAATAGGCGATTTTATGAATTCTTCATCGAGGAATTTGCGGTGAGGAAATTCCTTAGCGAAGAACTACTTGCAGCGGAATAAGTACTCGAAGTAAGCATAACAGATTACAAGCATAGTCATCATGATGAAATGAAGACAATCACGAGTATAGAAAGCGTAATCACAGGATAACACGGGATGAAGACAAAGCAGATCAAGAAATTGAGCTGAGGAAATTGAGAAAGTCTTGATCAAAGTCTTCAAACACAGATATGAACAATTACTCAACACGATGTGAGGAAATGAAAGGGTTGAGGAAATAGAACCGATTAGGTTGGTGAAGACAATGATTTGGTAGACCAGTTCCAACTGCTGTCTCGGTTATGCGTTTGGTTGGAGCGGCTGAGTATTTAAACTCGAGGACACAGTCCGGACACCCGATCACCGAGCACGCAGCTCGGGACACCAAGTCCTCATCAGATTCTCCTTGAACTAAGGTCACACAGACCTCGTCCAATCACTCGTGGTAAGTCTTGAGCGACTTCCAAACCTTCACAGACTTGGTCACTTTCGGCGATCCACGATTCCTCTTGGATGCTCTAGACCATGACGCCTAACCGTCTGGAAGAAGCACAGTCTTCAAAGGTAACAAGCGTCGGATCCACGCAGGATCAAATTCTTCAGTTATGCTCAATCACTTAGGGTTTGTTGGGGATTGGTTTTTGGGTTATACCACAATTTTGGGTTTTTCCTCACTTTAAGATTTTCTCTCAAAGTCCTCGGAGGATGGGTTGCTCTCAAATGACAAGTGTCAAGTTCTCTCGGAGCAGCCAACCAGCTAGTGGTTGTAGGCGGCTATTTATAGCCTAGGGAGCAGCCCGACATGATAAGACATAAATGCCCTTCAATGATATGACCGTTAGGTGGATAAGATATTTTGGGACAGGTGGCGCCTTTAACAACGGTCGAAATTTGACTCTCAAATTCCTCGGGGCTATCATGTTCCTCATTTGTGTAGGCAATTCGCCTTTGGCGAATTCCTAACTCCTCGATCAGAACAAATTCCTCGGCGACCGGAAGAGCTTCGTCTACATCCTTTGAAGAAATTGACTGAACTGTATGAGATTTCAAAAGCTTCACTCGAAGGGATTGGTAGGTGTAGGATTTTGAGTTGAGCATCAAATGGAAATTTTTCCTTAGTATTTCCTCGACCCCCTTTAACGATGCGGTGTTTCCTATGACTCAAGAAAGAGAAAATGAAACTACGAAAACAAAAGTCTTCACGCTTCATGTTCCTCAAATGAATACCAAGTCTTCAAGGTCACACCAATTTCTTCACTTTCAAAGTCTTGAGAAAGTCTTGAGAATATCAAAGTCTTCGGATGAAGAACTTCATTTTTGAGAATTCGACTTTCTCTGTAAATATCAAACTCCTCATAGACTTATAGACCTGTGTACACTCACAAACGCATTAGTTACTTAACCTATAAGTCTTCAATACACCAAAATCACTAAGGGGCACTAGATGCACTTACATTCACCAAGATCAATCGAGTCATCTAGCAACAAGAGAGAGGAGTGCATCTACATACCCTTGTAGATCACGCGCGGAAGCATTCAAGAGAACGGGGTTGAGGGAGTCGTACTCATCGTGATCCAAATCACCGATGATCCTAGTGCCGAACGGACGGCACCTCCACGTTCAACACACGTACGGTTGGGGAAGACGTCTCATCCTTCTCAGCAAGGGGGAGGGAGAGGTCGACGGAGATCCAGCAGCACGACGGCGTGGTGGTGGAAGTAGCGGCGATCTCGGCAGGGCTTCGCCAAGCTCTACGAGAGGGAGAGGTGTTGCGGAGGGAGAGGGAGGCGCCAGGAGCAGGGGTGTGCAGCCCTCCCTCCCCCCTCTTTATATAGGGGCCCTGGGGGGGTGCCGGCCCCTAGAGATTGGATCTCAAGGGGGGGCGGCGGCCAAGGGGGGTGGCTTGCCCCCCAAGCCAAGTGGGGCGCCCCCACCCCCAGGGTTTCCAGCCCTAGGCGTAGGGGGAGGCCCATGGGGGGCGCAACAGCCCAACAGGGGCTGGTTCCCTTCCCTCTTCAGCCCATGGGGCCCTCCGGGATAGGTGGCCCCACCCGGTGGACCCTCGGGAACATTCCCGTGGTCCCGGTACAATACCGGTGACCCCCGAAACATTCCCGATGGCCAAAACTAGACTTCCTATATATAATTCTTCACCTCCGGACCATTCCGGAACTCCTCGTGACGTCCGGGATCTCATTCGGGACTCCGAACAACTTTCGGGTTACCGCATACTAGTATCTCTACAACCTTAGCGTCACCGAACCTTAAGTGTGTAGACCCTACGGGTTCGGGAGACATGCAGACATGACCGAGACGACTCTCCGGCCAATAACCAACAGCGGGATCTGGATACCCATGTTGGCTCCCAGATGTTCCACGATGATCTCATTGAATGAACCACAATGTCGAGGATTCAAGTAATCCAGTATACAATTCCCTTTGTCAATCGGTACGTTACTTGCCCGAGATTCGATCGTCGGTATCCCAATACCTTGTTCAATCTCGTTACCGGCAAGTCACTTTACTCGTACCGTAATGCATGATCCCGTGACCAACCACTTAGTCACTTTGAGCTCATTATGATGATGCATTACCGAGTGGGCCCAGAGATACCTCTCCGTCATACGGAGTGACAAATCCCAGTCTTGATCCGTGTCAACCCAACAGACACTTTTGGAGATACCTGTAATATACCTTTATAGTCACCCAGTTACGTTGTGACGTTTGGTACACCCAAAGCACTCCTACGGCATTCGGGAGTTACACGATCTCATGGTCTAAGGAAATGATACTTGACATTGTAAAAGCTCTAGCAAACGAACTACACGATCTTGTTCTATGCTTAGGATTGGGTCTTGTCCATCACATCATTCTCCCAATGATGTGATCCCGTTATCAATGACATCCAATGTCCATGGTCAGGAAACCGTGACCATCTATTGATAAACCAGCTAGTCAACTAGAGGCTCACTAGGGACATGTTGTGGTCTATGTATTCACACATGTATTACGATTTCCGGATAACACAATTATAGCATGAATAATAGACAATTATCATGAACGAGGAAATATAATAATAACCATTTTATTATTGCCTCTAGGGCATATTTCCAACATAGTACTACTACATCGGTCGTGGTTTATCCCCCATTGAATTTGACTGAAGATTTAACTGACAAAATGTTAGTGCATGTCAGCAAAAACAATATCGGTGGATTCGTATTTGAACATAGTTTTCAATGATATAATTTTAGGTGACATGCATCATCATTTATCGTACTATATATAATGTTAGTTCAATTTTTGGTCGTACTAATCTATTGTAAGGTGCCCGTGCGTTGCACGGAAGAGTGAAATGCATTGATCGAGGAGTTGTTTATTTTGACAAAGGATGTGGGGGTCATCTCATGTGTAGCGGGTATTGATAGGTTTGTTCGGATATTATTTCATCTCTAGAGCTCACAAACATCTGGGTGAAATAGATAAAAAGTATCTTTTGCAAACAAAAGCGTTCAACTGTTCAACCTGCATCCAAAACTTGTGAAGAAATAACTCTTATTGTGCTTTGCAGGAAATGATCTTCAAGAATTAGTTTTTGAATATCCATTGTTATACATGTTGGCTACAGATGACATGGCACTTTCTTATAACCAATAGTTGGCAATACTATTTAAGTATTAACCATGCCCTTATACACCTAGACGGAGGGATTAAATCAGGATGACTTGGAAGGGGTCAGAGGATATGTAATAAATGTTTCATCATAAGTCTTTCACCAGTACTGTAGTAAAAATTCATACATGGAAGATTCTAGACTAAACCATAAATGGATACACTTTTATTCATGTGTGATACTCCAATAGAGCAAGATCATGCATGGAAGTCTCCACATGCTTAGACAACGGATTACATTGAGCGAAGACTAATGATCAACATTTAACTTGATAATGCAGATGTCCAGGTGAACCTCCTTGGAGTCCCCGTGGGGTCAAATAATACCGTGCGTCTTCCAAGTCCACATCGGCGGGAAGGTCCCATCTCGGCCGAGTCAAAGTCAGCTTGACGTAGCCAGTGTCGCCGCCCATGTACCTCCGAGGGGTAGTAATAGTGAGCACGCACCCGTACATAGGCCTCATGTCAGTGTCAACGTCAGCGGCGTCGCCCCTGACGCACACTACAGAGATGTGGCGGCGGCCTCCGCGGGCCTCGCCGGTGCCCACGATCAAGAGGAAGACGCTGTCGTCCTCCTCCGAGACTAGCAGGCGGCGCTGATCCTCCAGTGACTCCGGCATGGTGAACGGGTAGCACGTCTCGTACTTGATATTCTTCGCCAAGGGCCAGTAGTGATCACCGCACACCTGCGTTAGGTGATGTACGATGTCCACCGGCGAGCCCCAAAACGGCACCGGGCACTCATAGCAGTAGACGAAGGGCTCCTTGGAGGCATCGACCAGGCCATCCATGAAACGAGAGTGGCTGTAGGGGACGTTCCGCCAGTTGAATATATGAGCAAGTTACTACGAGATTTAGTTCGAATAAGCACAAAATATATCATGACGGCTATAACAGAGATTAAACTAATCATGCAGACTAGCATTGTAGATGAACAGATCGAATCTAGGACACAGACTAGAAACATCAATTCTACCATGATTTCGAACAGGAAGGATAGAAACACATACGGTGCAACGGGAGCAGCACCATTGTGTTGGGGAACGTTGCAGAAAATAAAAAATGTCCTACGGTTTCACCAAGATCCATCTATGAGTTCATCTAGCAACGAGTGATAGGAGTGTATCTACATACCTTTGTAGATCGCGAGCGGAAGCGTTCACGAGAACGGGGTTGAGGGAGTCGTACTCGTCGTGATCCAAATCACCGATGACCAAGTGCCGAACGGACAGCACCTCCGCGTTCAACACACGTAAGGAGTGGATGACGTCTCCCGCACCTTGATCCAGCAAGGAGGAGGGAGAGGTTGAGGAGGAAGGCTCCAACAGCAGCACGACGGCATGGTGGTGACGGAGTGGCAGTTCTCCGGCAGGGCTTCGCCAAGCTCACGCGGAGGAGGAGAGGTGTTGGGGAGGGGAGGGGCTGCGCCTTCGATGTTGTGTGCAGCCCTCCCCTCGCCCCTCTATTTATAGGCGAAGGGGAAGGGGCGGCCCCTCTATATGAGATCTAGAGGCGGCGGCCAAGGGAGGGCTTGCCCCCAAGCAGGCGCCCCACTGGGGTTTCCCCCACCCCTAGGCGCATGGGCCCAACGGGGGGGGGTGCGCCCAGCCCTCCAGGGGCTGGTTCCCTGCCCACTACGGCCCGTGAGGTCCTCCGAGAGAGGTGGCCCCTCCCGGTGGACCCCCGGAACCCCTCCGGTGGCCCTGTACAATACCGATATGCCCCCGAACCTTTCTGGTGACCGTATGACAACTTCCCATATATAAATCTTCACCTCCGGACCATTCCGGAACTCCTCGTGACGTCCGGGATCTTATCCGGGACTCCGAAAAACATTCGGTAATCACATACAAGTCTTCCTAATAACCCTAGCGTCACCGAACCTTAAGTGTGTAGACCCTACGGGTTCGGGAATCATGCAGACATGACCGAGACAGCTCTCCGGCCAATAACCAACAGCGGGATCTGGATACCCATGTTGGCTCCCACATGTTCCACGATGATCTCATCAGATGAACCACGATGTCGAGGATTCAAGCAACCCCGTATACAATTCCCTTTGTCAATCAGTACGTTACTTGCCCGAGATTCGATCGTCGGTATCCCAATACCTCGTTCAATCTCGTTACCGGCAAGTCACTTTACTCGTAACATAGTGCATGATCCCGTGACGAAACACTTGGTCACTTTGAGCTCATTATGATGATGCATTACCGAGTGGGCCCAGAGATACCTCTCCGTCATACGGAGTGACAAATCCCAGTCTCGATCCGTGTCAACCCAACAGACACTTTCGGAGATACCCGTAGTATAACTTTATAGTTACCCGATTCACGTTGTGACGTTTGGTACACCCAAAGCACTCCTACGGTATCCGGGAGTTACACGATCTCATGGTCTAAGGAAAGGATACTTGACATTGGAAAAGCTCTAGCAAACGAACTACACGATCTTGTGCTATGCTTTGGATTGGTTCTTGTCCATCACATCATTCTCCTAATGATGTGATCCCGTTATCAATGACATCCAATGTCCATAGTCAGGAAACCATGACTATTTGTTGATCAACGAGCTAGTCAACTAGAGGCTCACTAGGGACTTGTTGTGGTCTATGTATTCACACGTGTATTACGATTTCCGGATAATACAATTATAGCATGAATAAAAGAAAATTATCATGAACAAGGAAATATAATAATAATCCTTTTATTATTGCCTCTAGGGCATATTTCCAACAGTCTCCCACTTGCACTAGAGTCAATAATCTAGTTACATTGTGATGAATCGAACACCCATAGAGTTCTGGTGTTGATCATGTTTTGCTCGCGGAAGAGGTTTAGTCAACGGATCTGCGACATTCAGATCCGTATGCACTTTGCAAATTTCTATGTCTCCATCGTGAACATTTTCGCGAATGGAGTTGAAGCGGCAACTTGATGTGCTGGTCTTCTTGTGAAACCTGGGCTCCTTGGCAAGCTTAATAGCTCCGGTGTTGTCACGTAAGAGTTTGATCGGCCCCGACGCATTGGGTATGACTCCTAGGCGGTGATGAACTCCTTCACCCAAATTGCTTCATGCGCTGCCTCCGAGGCTGCCATGTACTTCGCTTCACATGTAGATCCCGCCACGACGCTCTGCTTGCAGCTGCACCAGCATCGCTCCACCATTCAACATATACATGTATCCGGTTTGTGACTTAGAGTCATCCAGATCTATGTCGAAGCTAAGCGTCGACGTAACCCTTCTGACGAGCTCTTCGTCACCTCCATAAACGAGAAACATGTCCTTAGTACTTTTCAGGTACTTCAGGATATTCTTGACTGCTGCCCAGTGTTCCTTGCCGGGATTACTTTGGTACCTTCCTACCAAACTTATGGCAAGGTTTACATCAGGTCTGGTACACAGCATGGCATACATAATAGACCGTATGGCTGAGGCATAGGGGATGACACTCATCTCTTCTATATCTTCTGCCGTGGTCGGACATTGAGCCAAGCTCAATTTCACACCTTGCATCACAGGCAAGAACCCCTTCTTAGACTGATCCATATTGAACTTCTTCAATATCTTATCAAGGTATGTGCTTTGTGAAAGACCTATGAGGCGTCTCGATCTATTTCTATAGATCTTGATGCCTAATATATAAGAAGCTTCTCCAAGGTCCTTCATTGAAAAACTCTTATTCAAGTAGGCCTTAATGCTGTCCAAAAGATCTATATCATTTCCCATCAAAAGTATGTCATCTACATATAATATGAGAAATGCTACAGAGCTCCCACTCACTTTCTTGTAAACGCAGGCTTCTCCATAAGTCTGCATAAACCCAAACGCTTTGATCATCTCATCAAAGCGAATGTTCTAGCTCCGAGATGCTTGCACCAGCCCATAAATGGATCATTGGAGCTTGCATACCTTGTTAGAATTCTTAGGGTCGACAAAACCTTCCGGCTGCATCATATACAGTTCTTCCTTAAGATAACCGTTAAGGAATGCCGTTTTGACGTCCATTTGCCATATCTCATAATCATAGTATGCGGCAATTGCTAACATGATTCGGGTGGACTTCAACTTCGCTACGGGAGAGAAAGTCTCATCGTAGTCAACCCCTTGAACTTGCCGATAACCCTTAGCGACAAGTCGAGCTTTATAGATGGTAACATTACCACCCGCGTCCGTCTTCTTCTTAAAGATCCATTTGTTTTCTATCACTCGCCGATCATCGGGCAAGTCTGTCAAAGTCCATACTTTGTTTTCATACATGGATTCTATGTCGGATTGCATGGCTTCAAGCCATTTGTTGGAATCTGGGCCCGCCATCGCTTCTTCATAGTTCGAAGGTTCACCGTTGTCTAACAACATGATTTCCAAGACAGGGTTGCCATACCACTCTGGTGTGAAACGTGTCCTTGTGGACCCTCTGAAGTTCAAGAGCAACTTGATCCAAGCACCTTGATCATCATCATTAATTTCCTCTCCGATCGGTGTAGGCACCACAGAACATTTTCCTGAGCTGCACTACTTTCCGGTTCAAGAGGCAGTACTTCATCGAGTTCTACTTTCCTCCCACTTACTCCTTTCAAGAGAAACTCCTTTTCCAAAAAGGATCTGTTCTTGGCAACAAAGATCTTGCCTTCGGATCTAAGGTAGAAGGTATACCCAATGGTTTCCTTAGGGTATCCTATAAGACGCATTTTTCCGACTTGGGTTCGAGCTTTTCAGGTTGAAGTTTCTTGACATAAGCATCGCATCCCCAAACTTTTAGAAACGACAGCTTAGGTTTCTTCCCAAACCATAATTCATACGATGTCGTCTCAACGGATTTAGACTGAGCCCTATTTAAGTGAATGTAGTTGTTTCTAGAGCGTATCCCCAAAATGATAGCGATAAATCGGTAAGAGACATCATAGATCGCACCATATCCAATAGAGTGCGATTACGACGTTCGGACACACCATTACGCTGAGATGTTCCAGGTGGTGTGAGTTGTGAAACGATTCCACATTTTCTTAAGTGTGTACCAAATTTGTGACTTAAATATTCTCCTCCACGATCTGATCGTAAGATAACGTTGATTCTCTACTTCATTCTGAAATTCCTTGAACTTTTCAAAGGTCTCAGACTTGTGTTTCATCAAGTAGACATACCCATAACTACTTAAGTCGTCAGTGAGAGTGAGAGGATAACGATATCGAGCCTCAATGCTCATTGGACCGCACACATCAGTATGTATGATTTCCAATAAGTTGGTTGCTCGCTCCATTATTCCGGAGAACGGAGACTTGGTCATTTTTCCCATGAGGCATGGTTCACATGTGTCAAATGATTCATAATTGAGAGACTCTAAAAGTCCATCAGCATGGAGCTTCTTCATGCGCTTGACACCAATGTGACCAAAGGCGGCGATTGCCACAAGTATGTGGGACTATCGTTATCAACCTTACATCTTTTGGTGTTCACACTATGAATATGTGTAACATCACGTTCGAGATTCATTAAGAATAAACCATTGACCATAGGGGCATGACCATAAAACATATCTCTCATATAAATAGAACAACCATTATTCTCGGATTTAAATGAGCAGCCATCTCGTATTAAACGAGATCCAGATACAATGTTCATGCTCAAACTTGGCACTAAATAACCATTATTGAGGTTTAAAACTAATCCCGTAGGTAAATGTAGAGGTAGCGTGCCGACGGCGATCACATCGACCTTGGAACCATTCCGGCGTGCATCGTCACCTCGTCCTTCGCCAGCCTCCGCTTATTCCGCAGCTCTGCTGTGAGTTACAAATATGAGCAACGACACCGGTATCAAATACCCAGGAGTTACTACGAGTACTGGTAAGGTACACATCAATTACTTGTATATCACATATACCTTTAGTGTTGCCGGCCTTCTTGGCCGCTAAGTATTTGGGGCAGTTCCGCTTCGGTGACCCTTCCTTTGCAATAAAAGCACTCAGTCTCGTGCTTGGGTCCATTCTTTGACTTCTTCCGGCAAGAATCGGCTTACCGGGCGTGGCAACATCTTTGCCGTCCTTCTTGAAGTTCTTCTTACCCTTGACCTTCTTGAACTTGGTGGTTTTATTGACCATCAACACTTGATGTTCCTTTTTGATTTCTACCTCTGCTGACTTCAGCATTGAAAATACTTGATAATAGTTTTCACCATCCCTGCATATTGTAGTTCATCACAAAGCTCTTGTAGCTCGGTGGGAGCGATCGAGGATTCTGTCAATGACCGCCTCGTCCGGAGGTTAATATTCAAGCTGGGACAGGCGGTTGTGCAACCTGCACATTTTGAGTATGTGCTCACCTTGTAACTATTTTCGTCCATCTTACAACTATAGAACTTGTCGGAGACTTCATATCTCTCGACCCGGGCGTGAGCTTGGAAAACCATTTTCAGCTCATCGAACATCTCATATGCTCTGTGTTGCTCAAAACGCTTTTGGAGCCCCGGTTCTAAGCTGTAAAGCATGCAGCACTGAACGAGGGAGTAATCATCAGCACGTGAGTGTCAAGCGTTCATAACGTCTTGGTTCTCTGGGATGGGTGCTTCACCTAGCGGTCCTTCTAGGACATATGCTTTCTTGGCAGCTATGAAGATTATCCTCAGGTTCCGGACCCAGTCCGTATAGTTGCTGCCATCATCTTTCAGCTTGGTTTTCTCTAGGAATGCGTTGAAGTTCATGTTGACATGAGGGTTGGCCATTTGATCTACAATACATATTTGCAAAGATTTTAGACTAAGTTCATGATAATTAAGTTCATCTAATCAAATTATTTAATGAACACCCACTCAGATTTAACATCCCTCTAATCATCTAAGTGTTACATGATCCGAGTCGACTAGGCCGTGTTCGATCATCACGTGAGACGGACTAGTCGTCATCGGTGAACATCTCCATGTTGATCGTATCTTCCATATGACTCATGTTCGACCTTTCGGTCTCGTGCAAAGAGAACTACGCATAGACCTAGCTCATGATGCCATTGTTGGGGAACGTTGCAGAAAATAAAAAATTTCCTACGGTTTCACCAAGATCCATCTATGAGTTCATCTAGCAACGAGTGATAGGAGTGCATCTACATACCTTTGTAGATCGCGAGTAGAAGCGTTCAAGAGAACGGGGTTGAGGGAGTCGTACTCGTCATGATCCAAATCACGGATGACCAAGTGCCGAACGGACAGCACCTCCGCGTTCAACACAAGTACGGAGCGGATGATGTCTCCCGCACCTTGATCCAGCAAGGAGGAGGGAGAGGTTGAGGAAGAAGGCTCCAACAGCAGCACGACGGCGTGGTGGTGATGAGTGGAAGTTCTCCGGCAGGGTTTCGCCAAGCTCACGCGGAGGAGGAGAGGTGTTGGGGAGGGGAGGGGCTGCGCCTTGGATGTTGTGTGCAGCCCTCCCTCGCCTCTATTTATAGGGGAAGGGGAAGGGGCGGCCCCTCTATATGAGATCTAGAGGGGGCGGCGGCCAAGGGAGGGGCTTGCCCCCAAGCAAGGCGCCCCACTAGGGTTTCCCCCAACCCTAGGCTCATGGGCCTAAGGGGTGAGCCCAGCCCTCCGAGGCTGGTTCCCTGCCCACTCGTCCCATGAGGCCCTCCGAGAGAGGTGGCCCCTCCCGGTGGACCCCCGGAACCCCTCCGGTGGCCCCGGTACAATACCGATATGCCCCCGAAACTTTCCGGTGACCGTATGACAACTTCCCATATATAAATCTTCACCTCCGGACCATTCCGAAACTCCTCGTGACGTCCGGGATCTTATCCGGGACTCCGAACAACATTCGGTAATCACATACAAGTCTTCCTAATAACCCTAGCATCACCGAACCTTAAGTGTAGACCCTACGGGTTCGGGAATCATCTGAACATGATCGAGACAGCTCTCCGGCCAATAACCAACAGCGGGATCTGGATACCCTTGTTGGCTCCCACATGTTCCACGATGATCTCATCGGATGAACCACGATGTTGAGGATTAAAGCAACCCCGTATACAATTCCCTTTGTCAATCGGTACGTTACTTGCCCGAGATTCGATCGTCGGTATCCCAATACCTCGTTCAATCTCGTTACCGGCAAGTCACTTTACTCGTACCATAATGCATGATCCCATGACCAAACACTTGGTCACTTTGAGCTCATTATGATGATGCATTACCGAGTGGGCCCAGAGATACCTCTCCTTCATACGGAGTGACAAATCCCAGTCTCGGTCCATGTCAACCCAACAGACACTTTCGGAGATACCCGTAGTATACCTTTATAGTCACCCGATTCGTTGTGGCGTTTGGTACACCAAAGCACTCCTACGGTATCCGGAGTTACACGATCTCATGGTCTAAGGAAAGGATACTTGACATTGGAAAAGCTCTAGCAAAGGAACTACACGATCTTGTGCTATGCTTAGGATTGGGTCTTGTCCATCACATCATTCTCCTAATGATGTGATCCCGTTATCAATGACATCCAATGTCCATAGTCGAGGAAACCATGACTATCTGTTGATCAACGAGCTAGTCAACTAGAGGCTCGCTAGGGACATGTTGTGGTCTATGTATTCACACGTGTATTACGATTTCCGGATAATACAATTATAGCATGAATAAAAGACAATTATCATGAACAAGGAAATATAATAATAATCCTTTTATTATTGCCTCTAGGGCATATTTCCAACACATTGGCGTTGAGGTTGTCGCCCATGTCATTGAGGAAGAGGTTGCCGAGGTCGGGGAAGAAGTCATCATGGGTGAAGTCGTCATTGCTAGCAGTCGCAAGAGTGCGCTCCCCAAATTTCAACAGCGCCCGCTGAATGGAGCGCAGAAGGGAGTGGCTGTATGGGACGTTGCGGCCGCCGATTAGAGCGCAGGAGTAGCCCATGAAGCAGTAGATGGTGCTCCTCCCTAGTCTCTATTCTTATCTCTATCTCTAATACCCTTCTTTGTTTTTTATAATATACTAGTTGTAGTTGTCAAATTCAATAGTACTGCACCGTCCACTGCACGCCCGGCTGAATACGCCTCCTCGCCTCCATCAAACCCCTTCGTTAAACCCACATGCAAACCGAGAAACCTATCCGGACCGCGGGAGGAAATTTGCCGGTTGCCGTTGGAGAATAATAGAGTCACGTCCAATCCATTTGAGTTAATTGCGTGTATGATTCTCCCTCTATAAAAAGTTAATTGCATCCTTAATCTTGTATTCTAAGTATTCTGTGGGTCCACTGTCAAGATTAAGTACACGACTTGCTGGCTACAGATTAAATGCAAGTTAAAAAGAAACAAATCCATGACTTGCAGGATTGGAGTTAGCACCGATGGCCGTTAGTAGTCGTTCCATGCTCGGGCATTGAAGTTTGTAACTATTTTAGATTAGAACATACTACTCCTCCGGTGCTAGTACTAGAGCAGAGTCCTACTCCACTAATACTCTACTCAAGCAAGTTAGGGCATAGTAGCAGGTACTGTAGGGAGTACCAGTACTGTGATCACTCAAGCAAGTTGTCTGACTTCGATATGACCCTATGTTGTTGGTATGTGTCTCATAAGTCAAGCGATGTGTTGTAGTCATGATCACCTGTCCACTTCCCGCAACACATATTTTCTTCCATCTTTGTACGCTCTTCCATCCCCGCTAAGGCGCCTGCCCCCTCGTCCAATCTTCCATCCCCGCTAAGGCGCCTCGCCCCTCGTCCGAAACCCAAGCACTAACAATGGCAGAACTGAGCAGCGTCCGTGGAAAGAGTGGCTGGAATTCGCTCCCCACAGAGGTAATCAAGCTCATTGTTTTGCGTGTGGACAATCTCAGTACCATGCTGCTCGCTGCGTGCTCGTCGAGGATGTACCGTTTACTCAAAGCCCTCAGGCTGGAGCTTTTTATGCCAGCTCCTTGCTTGCTGATGCCGCCTGATCTTCAGAAACGGCATGTCACGCAGCATAACGATCGTAGGGTGGAGAGCATCAACCCCCCTGACTGCGATCCGATCCCCGTCACCCTCAACTACATTAACGGTATGTACTGGGTCGGCATGAACACGTCTTGGATGGTGCTCATCGACAGTCGCGGCAGCTGGATGCTCGTGGAGGTCTACACCCGACGATTGATCCCCTTCCTTCGATTAACACTGCACTGCTTTGGCACCGCATCCCAGAATACTCGGAATCTTACAGTTGCCAACATGATACCAAGTTTGATTTGCTCAAGGTTGTAATCTGCCAAGTGCCCACAAGATTTGTGAATTATAAAGACTTCGGGCTAATTGCGTTCTTCAACCGTGGTCTCGTCTATCTGATAGGTCACTGCGGTAAGTGGATAAATCTGCACGTCCATCGCTGTATCATAAATCCTCCATGGTTCTCTGATGCCATTGAACACAAGGGCTTCATTTACGCTGCCGACTCCTTCTATGGCTGGACATATTGCTGGCCTACTCCAGTCATCGCTACAAATGGCTGTTACAACAGTATGTTACTTTCCTATGATATCATGATGGCTTGCTTATATTACTGTCAACATTTAATGAAAAAATATTCATGCTCATAACGTGTTGTTCTTAAGATTGACTACATCAAGAGCCCTTTTTTATTTGACTCCAACTTTTTTTTGAGGGTTATTTGACTCCAACTTGATATGATGTTGTAGGCCGCCTGGTGTCCCTACCCTTCCTAATCCCAGAACCTTTAAAAGAAAAGCGGCATGGCAGCTGCAGGTGGTTCCTGGCTCGATCAGACGACGGCGAACGATTGATGATCGTTCGCACGTACCGGACATGTTATTTCGCGGAATACAATCATAGTCACTGCAAGGTCTTTGAGCAGGATCCCAGCTTCTCTGGGCCTTCAGGAATTTTTGATTGGAGGTTGGTAACTAGCCTTGGTACACGCTCTCTGTTTGTCGGACTGAATTATCTGATTAACCAGGAGATAACCGACGACAAGGATCATGATGGCAGCGCGGTTTCGTTCATCAGGCAAAACTGTGTGTACACAGCATACCATGCGTCTCTGCATGCACCATACCCTGATATGTGCCGCCACGCTCTACAACACAAAGTAGGAGAGAGGGTCGCAAGTATCAGACTTTGACCTGCTGGCTGGAGTTTCCCCGTCAGGCACCCATCTGGTTCAAGCCGTCAGCCAATCTTCATAGCTTAATAAATAATAACGTCTAACTGAGCCAGTTAGTTAGATGCGTACACTTGTGTAGTAGGATCTTTATTTAGTTTGATGCATACACTTGTTATTTTTGGTAGCCCTTTTGTAATGATGGCTGATGTTTGGTTTGGAAGAGAGAGTTGTGTCTTCACTCTTTTGGCCTGCATCTTTATACATTGCACCCCCCAGCCTGGTTGCTGCTCTTTGCTGTTTTCAATGTACAATCGAGTATATTTCATCATTGGTTGAATAAATGTGTTGTTAGAACTACAAACACAATGTATTGGAAGTCGTTGCAGTTCGATCCTTTAGTGCCCGTACTGCGTCGTGGCGCATTCTATTTTTTCGTCTGGAACACATTTTCCACTTGTTGATAACATGCAGCCCACTGATGAAGGCCCAATAGAGAAGCCCATAATTAACTGGAAGGGAGGCTCTCACATGAATCTGGCCCAGGTACATGCTCATGGTCCCGTCAACATAAATAAGTAAATAAATAAATAAAGCTAAATGCTCATGCACCAGTTCTTTAAATTCACGATTTAACAGGAGGATATTATTTCCTATGATAGTGTCGTTACATTCAGTCGATATTATTCTTCGGCAAAGATAGCGACTAGTCTTCTTTCTCCCAGCATTTTCTTCCTGCAACCAGCGGACCCATGCAAATCATAGTCAACATCGTAAATAGATCCGGTCCATCTTTATTTTTCAATAAGAATGTCCAACCCAGCCCAGCACATTGGCGATAACACTTTATCCTCCGCTTTGGTGCACTCACCGCGGCGCCGCCGTCCGGCCCTCTCAACAAATTTTTTTTCAAAACGGTCCCTGTCAACATACTGAATTGGGAGAGGATTGTAGTTGTGAGTATGACAGTACGGACCCACCAGGTCCACTCCTGAACACAAGCAAGTGCCTCTTTTACTACTCAGATGAACCCCTCGTTTTTTACTCTAATCCACCCTGCTGATACCTGTGACCCACATCATTTTTAACGTATAGTCAATTAACGACAGAATTGCACAACTTTTTTTAGTAGTAATTTAGAGGAGCAGGCTATAAACTGGGTTGTGCGGTCTCTGTGGCCCGTCTAACAACATGACCAGCCCAGCAGTTTTTTCTTTGGGAAAATAGGTAGCCCAATATTTCTTTTTGAAGGATACCCAAGCTAGGCCTATTTGTTTTCTCCGACTTACTGGGCTGCAAATCTTTCAAGACAAGGAGGGATGCATTCTAGCCTGGCCAAAGAGTATGGTCAGTGTTTGTTAAAATTAATATCAAAAGGGGTTGAAAGTTCCAAAAAAATTATAGCAAATGGGATATTAGTTTCTTTTTTTGTTTTTGTTCTTCACTCATATCTTATACGTATTTCATTGGATTTAACATGACATAGTACTAATTTATTTTAAAATTTGTTTTAGTATGGCTACTAATTTTTGGATTAAGAATATTTTGTTCCCCAGTGCGAATTTTCAAAATTTCCCACATATTTAGTTATTTTTTAACCACAGTGCATGACGAGGAAAATGGGCAGCAATTCTAAAATGGAAAACGGGCTGCAATAAATTCCATATGTATTAGAAAATGAGTAAAAATTACAAAAATAATAGCAAATGGGCTGTACACGCCACAGATTTCGAGGCTGACTTGTTTACGCAAGGCTTTGTCAGTCAACACACGATTCTAGCAGCAGTGACTGTTGGATGTCCATCCAACGGCCGGCGTGCTTCTTCAATCTCTGATCTTCCTGCTCCAGCCGCCTAAACTAGCACCAGCGGGACTGTCTGCTCCCTCCTCTTGTGGCCCGCTGTGATGCCACACAGGCTTCCCCGGCCCACCCTACTCCCTCTGCTGGCTTGGCCGCACGCAATCAACTGCCTCCTTATTACGTGAAAAAAAATGATTCCTCCCACTTGACATCCTGGGCGCCTTTGGTTGGGAGGCTGACTGTGGGCCTACTAAGTTGACACGTACGTAGGGCTTGTCAACTTAGTCAACAAACAATTCTAGCAGCAGTAACCGTTGGATTTGAATCGAACAGTCCTGCTGCTTCTTCAATCGGTGCTCTTCTTGCACCAGCCGCCCAAACCAGCGCCGGCGAGACAGCCTGCTCCTGTCTCAAGTGGCCGGTTGTGCTGCCGTTGAGGCCTCATCACCCCCTACTACTCCCACCGCTAGCCAGGCCCTGCGGCGACGGCAGCCTCACACCGCAGCCGAACCAGCGAACCCTCGTACTCCTCTCCGCGTGGGCATCCACTGCCGCGTCTTTCCCGGCTCCGCGCCGTCCCCTTCCTAGGCCTCGCCGTCGTCCACCGCCTTGGTGCTCTCGGCGCGGCGCGGCGTGGTCAATATGGTCAACGACCTACTTCCATCGGAAGAGTAATGTACATGGAGAGGCTGACAGCTAGGTCCATGGCCCTAGCCCAGTTTTTTTGTGATTTGCCAAGTAAGTCGCTTTGTCGGGCCTGTTGGGCTGCAAATCTTTCAATACGAGGAGAACTTTCATTCGGCTGGCCGAGAAAATGGCCTATCAGTAATGAGAAATGGGTTGTACATTTTTAAAACACATCAAACCGGCAATTAGTTTCAAATTTCTTTTTTTCATTTCAAGATTTTAAATTGCATTGATTTTTATGCGTGGACAATTTGTTGGATTTTATATTGATATATATTTATTTTTAAAATCAGTTTGAACGTGACTCGAAATTTCGGGATTAAAAACAGTTTGGACACTTTTGAAATATGCAAAATTTCGTATAATTTTTTAACCGTGGCAACAATATGGGTTGTAATGCTAACAAAAAGAATATGGGCTCCAAAACAAACCTTAAGAATTAGCAAATGGGCTGTAAATTTTTAGAAATAATGGCAGATGGGTTGTATGATGTTTTCCACAGATTTGAGGCTTTCCTAAAAAAAGGTTGACACATCAGCAGTGACTGTTGGATGTCCATCCAACGACCGTCGTGCTTCTTCAATCTCTGCTCTTCCTGCTCCAGCCGCTCAAACAAGCGCCGGCGGGACTGCCTGCTCTCTCCTCCCCGCGGCTGGCTGTGCTGCCACGTAGGCCTCAACGCCCCACCATACTCCCATCGCTGGCCTAGCCATCCCTCTACTCACCCACACCTGTTGTTATTCTCTGGCGACGGCAGGCAGACGATAAACCCTCGTACAGTCGTACTCCCCTCCGCATGGGAAACAACTGCCGAGTCTTCCCTGGCTCCGTGTCGTTCCCTTCCTAGGCCTCGCCGTCGTCCACCGCCCTGGTGCTCTTGGCGCGGCCTGGTCAATGTGGTCAACGACCGACATGCATCTGAAGTGGACTGTATGTGGAGAGGCTGACAGCTGGGTCGGGGCACGCAAGGAAATGCCTCCTTATTATGCGCAAAATATTGATTCCTCCACCTGACATCTGGGACCCACCGAAAGGGCCTTTGTATTTCACGAAAATAAATTACCGCCGCTGACAGCTCAGACCCACCAGCTATATCTTCGCACGCAAGGAAGTGCCTCCTTATTACGCACAAAAAAAAGAATACTCCCCCTGCTAGCTGGGACCCAGTATAGTGGGAGGTTGACTTGTGGGCCTACTAAGTTGACGGGGATGGAGCGCTTTGTCAACTTAGTCAATATGCACGATTATAGCTCCAGTGACCGTACGATGTCCATCTAACGACTGTAGTGCTTCTTCAACCCTTGGTCTTCTTGCTCCAGCCACCCAAACCAGCGCCGGTCGTGCCTCATGCTCCTGCCTCCCGTGGCCGGCTGCAATGCTGCGGAGGCCTCGCCGCCCCTACTACTCCCACCGCTGGCCAAGCGATCCCTCTACTCACCCACACCCCCTGTTATTCTGCGGCGACGGCAGCCTCACACCGCAGCCGAACCAGTGAACCCTCGTACTCCTCTCCGTGTGGACATCCACTACCGCGTCTTCCCTGGCTCCGCGTCGTCCCCTTCCTAGGCCTCGCTGTCATCGACCGCCTTGGTGCTCTCGGCGCAGCTTGGTTAATGTGGTCAACGACCGACTTCCATCGGAATAGTACTGTATGTGGAGAGTGTCGGTGTCAAAACCGGCAGATCTCGGGTAGGGGGTCCCGAACTATGCGTCTAAGGCGGATGGTAACAGGAGGCAGGGGACACGATGTTTACCCAGGTTTGGGCCCTCTCAATGGAGGTAATACCCTACTTCCTGCTTGATTGATCTTTATGATATGAGTATTACAAGAGTTGATCTACCACGAGATCGTAGAGGCTAAATCCTAGAAGCTAGCCTATGGTATGATTGTTGTTGTACTACGGACTAAACCCTCCGGTTTATATAGACACCGGAGGGTCTAGGGTTACTCAGAGTCGGTTACAAGGGAGGAGATCTACATATCCGTATTGCCAAGCTTGCCTTCCACGCCAAGGAGAGTCCCATCCGGACACGGGACGAAGTCTTCAATCTTGTATCTTCATAGTCCAACAATCCGGCCAAAGGATATAGTCCGGCTGTCCGGAGACCCCCTAATCCAGGACTCCCTCAGTAGCCCCTGAACCAGGCTTCAATTACGGTGAGTCCGGCGCGCAGATTGTCTTCGGCATTGCAAGGCGGGTTCCTCCTCCGAATACTCCATAGAAGATTTTGAACACAAGGATAGTGTCCGGCTCTGCAAAACAAGTTCCACATACCACCGTAGAGAGAATAACATTTCCACACATCTAATCTGCTAACGCGTTTGACAGCACGACATCATACCACAGCCCGGTCATTATTTGAACTGTTTTTCTCAACCAGCTACTGCACGCATTGCAAGGCAGTTTTCTTGGCACGTCTTGTCGAAGCAGAGATTGTGTCCCCTTATCACGGGATTCTCATCAATACGGATGTGGGTAACCCAACCGCGCCATCAATTACGACGCTTGTGGAATAAACGAGTTTTACTAGGTAAGTGGGGAGGCGAATCGCCTCTTCCGCCCTTATAAAGGGACAAGTATTCACATTTTTTACCCACGCCTTCTTCCTCTTTGCTCATCCATTCTTGCGCACTCGAGCTCCAACACCCAAGCCTGCACTTTTCCCCTCAAACCACTCCAAGCATGTCCGGAGCGGGAGGCAAGTGGATGGTCTCCTCCGTCACGGAGGAGGACGTCAAAAAGCTGCGGGGAGCCGGATATCTGGCCGCGGACATCGCTCACTGGCTGCCAGATGCGGGGCAGATATCCCCACGCCGGAACCCCATGAGAGGGTGGTTTTCCTTACCCACTTTGTCCGCAGACTGGGATTTCCCCTCCACCCGTTTGTCCGCGGCTCGGTTCTACTACGGGCTGGATTTTCACGATCTGGCCCCCAATTTCATCCTCAACATCTCGGCGTTTATAAATGGGTATGCGAAACTTTCCTCCGCATCAGGCCCCACTTTGGCCTGTGGCTGAAAACCTTCAATGTTAAACCGAAGGTGGTGGTCGGCCAGCGGTAGTCGCGGAGAGTGCCATGGTGGGCAAAATAACCAACGTCACCTGGCTCGAAGGCTCCTATGTGGAGACCATAAAGGGGTGGCAATCGGGGTGGTTCTACATCACCGAGCCGCGCGACACCAACTGGGTGGCGGCCCCCAAATTTCGATCTGGAATTCCCATGCGGCTCACCTCCTAGAAAGAGAAGGGCCTATCCTGGGGTTCTCCGGTAGAGCTGACCGGAATCCAGACATGCATCAAAAACATGATGAGCAAGAAAATCAAGCTCGTCAATGTGGTCCAAGTCATGCTCTTCCGCCGGATCCTCCCGTGTCAAAGACGGGCATTCACCTTGTGGGAGTTCGACCCGGCCAAGCACCAGACGCTGCGAGAGCTCTTCGACACGATGCACAAGGATGTCTGGAGGGTGCTGTTCAAGGGCGCCGAGGTACCTCCTCCCCTTACCGAGGACCACGGACTCAGCGCAAAGCGCCATGCCAATCCGGTAAGTTTTTATATCTCACAGGATACTCATTTGCCCCAGTTTAATCATGTGCGGGATCTAAGCTTCCATGCCATTAACAGGACTGGGTAGAGTCAGCGGAGCGGATGGATTGTCCGGCTCCCCTTCCCGAAGATCTGGCAGATGCTCTCCTAATGGAGATGCTGGTTCCGGCGCCTTATGCGGTGCCAGAGAAGAAGGCCAAGAAGAAGGCCACGGGGACCCGAAAGGGTCTCCGGCGCAAGGTTATATCGGACTCATTGTCCAATAACTCCGAGGCGCACTCCTCCCACAAAAACGAGGAGGAGGAAGAGGAAAGTTCTCCCCCCAGCCGGGGAAGACAAGAAAAGGAAGGCCGCCCCAGCCGGGGAGGCCGAAGGGTCCAAGAAGGGAAGGACCCTCCTTCCGTACTGCTCCACGATGGCCGCCTACGGCGACGACGAGTGGTTACCCAGGGACAAGCCCCTGGCAAAGTTGGAAGTATCCGGATATCACAATAATTCATGGTATGTTTTATTGCACTTCTTCTCTTTACGGCGAACATGATTATGCAGTCCGTCCCGAGCCCATATCGACGTATCTTCGTCGGATTGTTCTTTGGACCCGTCGGATATGAATAGCGATTCACTTCCGACCGCCTCCACCCCTCGCCCCACGGACAATGTCGAGGTGTTGTCTCAAAGGGCATCGAGCCGAGGGGAGGTAGTCCTGGAGGCGCCTCGAGGCGACTGAGGGAGTAGAAGCCAAGGAGCGCATCATTTATCAGAAGCCGGACACTATTCGACAAGTATATGGAATTTGGAGAAGAACCCGCCTCGCAATGCCGAAGACAATCAACGCGCCAGATTCATCACCATTGAAGCCTGGTTCGGGGCCTACTGAGGGAGTCCTGGATTAGGGGGTGTCCGGATAGCCAAACTATCACCGTTGGCCGGACTCCTAGCCCATGAAGATACAAGATTGAAGACTTCGTCCCATGTCCGGATGGGACTTTCCTTGGCGTGGAAGGCAAGCTTGGCGATACGGATATGTAGATCTCCTACCATTGTAACCGAATCTGTGTAACCCTAACCCTATTCGATGTCTATATAAACCGGAGGGTTTTAGTCCGTAGGACGAACAACAATCATACCATAGGCTAGCTTCTAGGGTTTAGCCTCCTTGATCTCGTGGTAGATCTACTCTTGTACTACCCATATCATCAATATTAATCAAGCGGGAGTAGGGTATTACCTCCATCGAGAGGCCCGAACCTGGGTAAAAACATCGTGTCCCTTGTCTCATGTTACCATCCGCCTAGACGCACGATTCGGGACCCCCTACCGAGATCCGCCGGTTTTGACACTGACATTGGTGCTTTCATTGAGAGTTCCTCTCGTGCGTCGCCGTCGGGAAGGATGCCTCATCTCGTCTTTAAAAAGGCGATATTATCGCCAAAGGAGCCTTGGCCACGGGTCGAACTCTTGGCTAGGTGGTTTTCTTATGACCGCCAGTTCGCCACCAGCGCCGACGATGACTTCTCGGGTCATCGAAACCAATCTTCACGATAACTCGGAACTTGCCGAGCAGTTAGATCCAATCGAGCTCTCCTCCGTAAACGAGCTCTTGGATCGCGTCGCCGCCCTGGGAGTCGCCACAGACTACGACCAGATCGGGCCTAAAACCAATCTGAGAGAGATCAACTCTCCCCAGGCTACCCATCATGTTGCTGTGATAGACGAGAAATACGGCGATTCTTCCTCTATCTTAAGGACTAGCTACGTCCGGATTCCCGATCCCTCCATGCCAGATTGCCGCAGAGGGACGGATGTCGATCAAGCCCTGAACTTAAAGTCGGTAAGCGGGTTGTATTCATTGGATTGCATTCAAAAATCCAAACTTCCATGTTCGGAAACTTCTCGGCCCCTGAGTCTTAAATTGGACGGGGTTCCGGATTTAATTCCACCCGCCCACCCAAACTTTAGCGATCTATCCCGAATTCGGCAAGAGCCCGCTAAAACAGTACATCATTACTGGGCCAGATTCTTCCTGGTTATGGACAGGATAAAGGACTGCCGAGAGGAGGACGCAATCTCACTTTTCTGCAATAATTGCACAGACAAGGGAATCTTAAACGCCATAAGTCGTCGCGAAATTACACGTTTTGCTGATTTTGGGATAATCCGGCCCCGAATACAGCCCTAGTCCGAAATAAAAGGGTGCACCATCACCAAGCACCTGGGTTATACACCAAAAAACAAAAAAAACCCTAAAAGTGCAGGAACCGTCTTTGGAGGGTTGGCTAAGCGGACCTGCAAAATTGTGAGTACGTAGGGCGCCACTCCAACTCATAGCCTTCGAAAGCATGTTGGATACTACGGCAGTGGCGGAAGTGGCGAAGGGCTTCTAGCCTCAAAATCCCAGCCCAAAGAACACCAAGACAAGATTAATAGTCTTGAGACTTTCGCATCAAATTATTTGCGGAATCGAACACTCTGCAGCCTTGACGAATTCTACCAAGTAGAAACTATAAACCCATGTAGTGACTCGGCTATTACCTTTAATGCCGATGATTTAACCCAAATTCGAACAGCCCGAGCACCGGCCGCATTGGTCCTCGGTCCAATAGTGGGCGGCTTTTCGCCTTACTAAGGTACTCATGGATGGCGTCGGCGGACTAAACCTCATCTACTGTGGAAACCCTTCGAAAAATGGAAATAGATGGAACCGCATTGAGCGAAGCAGCACAACCTTTAGAGGAATAATCCCTAGCCGGGAAGCATGCTTTGCCGCAGGAAAAATCACACTGCGGATGTAGTGTTCGCATTTGGACAATTACAGGTTCGAGGAGGTCACATTTCAAGTGGCCCCGTTCAGCAGCGGATATCATGCTTTATTAGGGCGAGAGGCATTCACAATTTTTCAAGCTATACCCCATTATGGGTACATGAAGCTTAAAATGCCCGGACCTAACGGAATCATCACTCTCGCTAGTGATCTGAACATAGCACTCCGCGCCGAAAACAAGACAGCAGCACTAGCCCTCGAGGCACTATCCGAAGCCCTAGCGGCCGAAGAACTCACTGCGATGCGCTCCATGGTGAACAGGGACGATGTGATACTTGATAAAAGATCCAAGTCCACCTCTTTTAAACCAGCAGATGAAATAGTCAAATTCCAAGTCCACCCAACGGACCCTGCAAAGACGGCCTCCATTGGGGCACAATTAAACCCTGATATAGACGCTGCACTACGAGAATTTCTACGAGAAAACTGGGACATTTTTGCCTGGCACCCTTCAGACATGCCAGGAATCCCACGTCGGTGGCCGAGCACAGCCTAAATATCCTAAAAGGATTCAAGCCGATCAAACAGGCTCTTCGACGCTTTTCCGAACCCAAGAGATGTGCCATGGGAGAGGAGCTAGCCAAACTTCTGGAAGCCGGATTCATCAGAGATATAAAACATCCGGACTGGTTAGCAAATCTGGTGATGGTACCAAAGAAGGATAAATCCTGGCGCCTATTTATTGATTTCAAAGACCTTAATAAGGCTTGCCCAAAGGATCCCTTCCCCCTCCCCCGCATTGATCAAATTATCGACGCTACAGCAGGACACGACTCATTGTGCTTCCTCGACGCGTACTCCGGCTACCACCAAATCAAGATGGCGGAGCAGCACCAAGCAACAACAACATTCATCACTCCATACGGCCCATTCTCGCTTCAACACAATGTCCTTCGGCTCAAAAACGCCCGGCGCAACATATCAAGCGCATGATTCGTACATGTCCGCAAACCAGATCGGCAAAAGCGGTGGAAGCATATGTAGATGACGTGGTCATCAAATCCAAGCATGTCGAAACTCTAGTAGACGCCTTGAGGCTCACATTCGACAATCTTCGAAAATATGACATTAAGCTCAATCCGGAAAAATGCGTCTTCGGCGTTCCAGCCGGAAAGCTCCTGGGCTTCATTGTGTCCGGTAGAGGAATTGAGGCAAACCCAGCCAAGATCCAAGCTCTGTCACAATTGGATATTCCAAAAGACCTCAAACAAATACAAAAATTGACTGGATGCGTAGCGGCTCTAAGCCGCTTTATTTCCCGTTTGGGAGAAAAGGCGTTACCCCTTTACCGCCTCCTCCAGCGCACCGAACACTTCGAGTGGACGGATGCCGCCACGGCCGGACTCGAAGAAATAAAAGCCATATTGGCAACAAATCCGGTCCTGGCCGCGCCCAACATGGGCGAACCAATGTTATTATATATCGCCGCAACACATCAAGTTGTCAGCGCGGTGCTCGTCGTCGAACGAGAAACGGACGGACACCGGTTCCCTCTTCAAAAACCGGTTTACTATGTGTCCACTGTCCTAACTCCATGCAAGTCCCAGTACCCACATTATCAAAAGATAGCATACGCGGTGTTCATGGCATCCCGGAAGCTGCGACACTACTTTCAAGAGTGTTCGATAATGGTAGCCTCCGAATTACCTCTTAACGACATTATAAACAACCGCGACGTGACAGGCCGGATTGCTAAATGGGCCATAGAGCTCCTCCCATTCGACATAACCTATAAGACAGGATGAGCTATTAAGTCGCAGGTTTTGGCCGACTTCGTGGCCGAATGGACCGAAGCAGAACTCCCTAAAGAGTACGGCGCATACTCCAATTGGATCATGCACTTTGACGGCTCCAAAATGTTGGCCGGCCTGGGGCTGGCGTCGTCCTGACGTCCCCAACCGGGGACACAGTCCAATACGTCCTTCAGATAATGTATACGGACTCCAACAACGCGGCTGAATACGAGGCCCTTACGCATGGCCTCCGGATGGCGATCTCCATGGGCATTAATCGCCTAGAGGTGCGCGGGTATTCACGCGATATCTCAAATAAACGGAGTATTTGATGCAAAAGTTCCGAAAATGGAAGAGTACCGCAACGAGGTCCTAAAAATGTCAGCACGGTTCGAAGGGCTCGAATTTCATCTTATAGCCCGGGATAACAACCAGGCGGCGGACATATTGGCAGGCATCGGTGCAAAACGCGATGCCGTCCCGCCCAACATCTTCCTGGAACGGTTGTTCAAGCCATCCGTACTATGGAAGGGGAGTCCGGAAATAACAATCCGGACCCAACCGCACTGCCTGACACCGAACACTCTGACACAATCGGAGGCTCTGCCACCGAGATAACACCCTCCGCTCACGAAATAATGGTGGTTATCGCCCCGTGGACGGAACCATTCCTAGCCTACCTAACTAGGCAGGGACTCCCCGAAGACCAAAATGAGGCTCGCTACATAGTACGGCGATCCAAAGCCTATAAAGTCCATGAGGGAGAGCTCTATAAGAAAAGCACAACAAGAGTCCTTCAAAGGTGTATCTCCGAAGAGGAAGGGCGAAACCTCCTGGCTGAAATTCATGCCGGATTGGGTGGGCACCACGCCGCAGCCCGGGCCCTTGTAGGCAAGGCCTTCCGTATAGGATTTTATTGGCCGACAGCCCGGGCAGATGCGCAGGATTTAGTCCAACGATGCGTCGGTTGCCGCCTTTTGCTAACCAAAGCCACATGCCACCCATCGCCCTCAAAACTATACCCATCACCTGGCCGTTCATGTGTGGGGCTTGACATGGTTGGACCCCTTAAGGGAGGAACCCACAAGCAAAAATACCTACTGGTCATGGTGGATAAATTCACCAAATGGATAGAGGCCAAGCTCGTTAAAGCGGCGAATCCGGACGGTGATAGACTTCATATCAGGGTAGTGCACCGTTACGGTGTCCCCACAAGATCATCATCGATAACGGCACCAACTTCACGGCCGATGAGGTTAAATTATGGTGCAAAAACATGGGCATCAAGCTCGATTACGCCTCGCCTATCACCCTCAAACCAACGGCCAAGTCGAGCGAGCAAACAGTCTAATCATGAGCGGCATTAAACCCAGACTAGTGCGGTCCCTCAAGGAATCTAACACGCACTGGGTTGAGGAGCTTGACTCCGTACTCTGGGGGCTGCGGACCATGCCGAATCGTACTACCGGATTCACACCATTTTTATGGTGTACGGTGCGAGGCGATCTTGCCTGCGACATAATTCATGACTCACCTCGCGTGCGCATGTATGAAGAAAGAGAAGCCGAGCTCGATCGGCAGGACAGTTTGGACGCATTGGAGGAGGAGTGCGGCGTGGCAAAAGCTCGTTCGCATTTTATCAATAGCAAGCTCGAAGAAATCAAAGCGAGGAAATGCGGGCCAAAGCTTACAACGTTGGCGAACTAGTTCTACGCTGCCGGACAAGAAAAGGACAAACTCAAGCCCAAATGGGAAGGTCCCTTCATCATCGACCAGGTCCTGACTGGCGGAGCATACCATCTGCGAAACGCATCGGATAACCGACTCGAGCCGAACCCATGGAACGCAGCCCGTCTACTAAGATTCTGCACCTAAGCGCCGGACTCCAAGTTCGTCTCCTTCCTCCGTCCACATTTTCTATTTTTGCTGTCTTTTATTTCTCTCCTTCCTCCTCCTTCTTCTTGAAGCCTTTAGAGGCTCGTTTGCGCTTTGTTCAAGATCAGATTTGACGCGCTGTCCGCTCATTATACCTGGGGCTTCTTTAATGAAGCTTATTTATACGGGCTTCATGCCCAACACATGTGTCAAACTTCCGCATGTACCTTTTACTCACCATTATATGCATCGATATGACTTAAGTTTTGGCCAAGCTGGGTTGCCTGGCTCCTGTGCTTACCCCTCCATTCCCGATTGTTCGTCTAGGTGGTAAAGAGAGCACATCTGCGATTGTTACTGTCGGGTCAGCCGTATGTGTACCTCAGACTGGGTGAAGCCGAAAGCTAGCGTTCTTAAGGGAATATTCGGTCGGTGAACTGAAAGATGATTTTTAACTATTTATCCATCTGCCCCGGATGATTTTACGCTTTCTTAGCAGTTTGGACATGCACTTTAGGGCATGCCTCCCAGCGAAAAGGAACCCTTAACGGAACTATTCTCCCTTGAAGATGTTTCTTACTATCCATGTAATATAACATAACTAGTTGGGCACTTATGCGATACAGCAATAATGACCCCTCGCCTTGTCTCCATGCATGCCTCGGTTCTTATATAACCGCGAGGGTATTCGGACACACTCCGGACTATTGGGTCCCGAGATCGAAGCGAAAAGGTCCGCTATGACAAACGATCTACAATCCGGCTAGAAGACATTTTTCATGTCATATTCAATTACATAGTCAACTCGACTCATTGTATTCCTCCTCAATGCCATCCAACAGGCTATCTAATTTACAATCTTGCTGGGAATACTTGGCGGCCAATTCTACTTGGCCGTACACTAAGCTTACAGGGATCTCCTTCCCATCAGGCCCCACAGGTCCGACCTCGGCCATGTGGTTTGGGACAGCCTTCGTGTACCGCGTCTTTACCATGGCCCAGGCCTCCCTGGCGCATTGACGGCAGGCCGATATCTTCCATAGTCAGAAGCGCCGCCGTGCTCCTTGAAGCCGCTCTGACAGCTCCCCAATGCCTTCGGGTAGGGAGATAGATGGCCACAAGGCCTGGCCGACGCCTTTCATCACCTGCCGAACTCGTTCATGCAGCTGACGTAGTTCGAGAAGAAGATCACCCGAAGAACTGGGCATCTCCTCCTCAGGACGACCTGTGAGCAAACCTGCATACATGTTTATGTTAGTCGCCTTCCTCGCCGAACTCTTTCAAAGTTCGTTCAAGCACTTACTGAAAATGCCGCGACGAAGCCGTTGATTCTCCTTCTGAGTCAGACAACTGGGCACGAACATCCTTTAGTTCCTCACCCAGTTGGGTGTTGGCATCTTGGAGGTTATTTTTCTCCTGCCGCACCCTCGTAAGCATGCTCTCGCCAGCCTTTAACTGGCGAAGGAGCTGTTGCTTGTCCGGATCTAGTCCGGCGCCATCTGCAATATTATTGTCAGATTTACACACCCGCCGCACTTCATAAAATATTTATCTTTTGAAGCATATATTACCAGAGGGGGTCTCTGTGGCTCCCCCTGTAGCGGCTAGTGCGGCCTCAAGTTGGGCCTTGCATTCTTCAAGCTCCTAGGATAGTCGGGTATTCTTTTCTGTAAGATTCTGCATAACAAATGATCTTTAAATCAGTTATTCTAACTATTTTAAGTCTCGGGGCTCTTGGCATATATAATCACAAATTTCCTCACCAGATGTCCTTTACATACTGCTCCGTGGCTCTGGCTAGACCATCTTGAGCGGCACGGAGGTGCGCATCTCCCGAATTGAAGGCATTCAAGGCCTCTTGGGAGAAACATGCATCACGAAGAACTGCCGGCGGCGCCTGTGATTCATGGCGCTCTCCACCTCGGAGTTGGTGGCGGACAATCTGTCGGAGGAGCATCCGACGCACGCCTCGTGCTTGCCTCTGCTTCTGGACCCGGCTTTGGAGCCTGGCTGGCGGAGGTTCGATTGGCAACCTCTCCGGACTCAGTCCGGCGAGCGCTCTTTTTCCTGAAAAGAGCACCAGCGTTAATCGCCTTCCGAGAATCAATCCTGGGAATATGGTGACACGCCATACCGTTGCGGCGGAGTTTTGATACGGACCGCACTTCTTTTTAGCCTGCGGGGCCGCAATGCCCCTTGTTGGCTAGCCGCCGCGGGCTCGGCCTCCTGCCTCGAAGGCACCCCCTGCGAAACACCATCAAATACGTGGTGATTAGAAGTAAAGCACGAGTGGGTCATGGTATCCGGACTTCGGTCACGGTTACAGGAGGCCGGAAATAATCCGGGGTAGTCGGCCGTAATGGCAACCAAAGCATTGTCGATGCTAAGTTGGTGGAACACCTGGTCGATCAGCTCCACCTTTATATCCGGGTCCTCTTCGGAGGCCGGATCTAGGGACCGTTCCGGATCCTCGGGTTGTGGGGGCGGGCTGTGTATCTTCTCCACGGCCCGGCGCAGTTCCTGCGTAGAAACCATGCAATGAGATGTTTAACCACGGGAGCATGGATCGGACAGGCCACAAAGATATTTGCTTACCCAACTTTGAGGATTATTCGAAGAAAACCCGCTCAGTGGATTGACGCGGAGAAAATCCTCCTGTTCCCCTTTGTACATGGCGGACAAGGTCTTCACCAGTTCGGTGACCGATCCCGGCCCGTTTGCGGCCATGGCGGGTGGCATCGTCCTCCCCGTTGAAGTCCCACATGGGGTGGCCCCTATATTGGAGCGGCTGCACTCCCCTCATAATGCAGATTGCCATGACTCCAATCATGGTCAATCCGGCATGAGCCAGTAATCTTATTCGGCTCATCAAGTAAAGGACGTCCCGCTCATTTTCCCTCTGGGGTCTCCGCGGGCGCCAGCTTAGGCTCTTCTTCAGAGGAGCGTTGCTAAACTCCGGAAGGCCGATCCAAATAGGATCCGGCAGCAGGACGTCCTCCATGTAAAACCATTCCGAAGGCCAATCTCCGGACGCCTTCTTCGGGGTTCCGGATAGATATCTGGTCCCGGCGATGCGCCACAGTTCGGCTCCGCCCACTTGATATATTGACCCCTCATGAGAACGGGGTACAAGGCAGAATACTCTCTTCCACAGCGCAAAATGAGCCTCGATGCCCAAGAACAGTTCGCAAAGGGCCACGAAGCCCGTGATGTGCAAAATGGAGGCAGGCGTAAGGTGGTGCAACTGGAGGCCGTAGAACTCCAAGAGCCCCCGGAGAAACGGATGAATTAGAAATCTGAGTCCTCTTACTAGATAAGAGACAAAGTACACCCGCTCTCCTTTAGAGGGATTGGGGACACTCTCCGCTTGCTTTCCGCCCTTGTAGGTGGCAAGTCCGGCTCGAACCGGAACCATGAAGGCCGGGGGAAGAAATCCCTTGGTTTGGAGTATAACTAGCTCGCTATGCGGGACTGAGCATCTCTCCCAGTTTCCAGGCTGAAGGCTGGGAGCGCGAGAGGAGGAGCCGCGTCAACTGTCCATGATGGAATGGGTTTTTGTCAGAGGCGCTCCGATGAAAGCTCGCGGAGGAGGGATGGTCTGACTCAGATCTAGATCCTCGTCTCTTTTATAGGCGGCTCATTTGCGCACCCAGGGGGGTAAGTGTAAAAATACCCTGGCTTTTCGCATTCATTCGAACACGTGGAAGATGGCCATTATTGGGCGTAGAAGCCAAGGAGCACAACATTTATCAGAAGCCGGACACTATTCGACAAGTATATGGAATTTGGAGAAGAACCCGCCTCGCAATGTCGAAGACAATCAACACGCCGGACTCATCGCCATTGAAGCCTAGTTCGGGGGCTACTGAGGGAGTCCTGGATTAGGGGGTGTCCGGATAGCCGAACTATCACCGTTGGCCGGACTCCTAGACCATGAAGATACAAGATTGAAGACTTCGTCCCGTGTCCGGATGGGACTTTCCTTGGCGTGGAAGGCAAGCTTGGCGATACGGATATGTAGATCTCCTACCATTGTAACCGACTCCGTGTAACCCTAACCCTATCCGGTGTCTATATAAACCGAAGGGTTTTAGTCCGTGAGGACGAACAACAATCATACCATAGGCTAGCTTCTAGGGTTTAGCCTCCTTGATCTCGTGGTAGATCTACTCTTGTACTACCCATATCATCAATATTAATCAAGCAGAGTAGGGTATTACCTCCATCGAGAGGGCCCGAACCTGGGTAAAAACATCGTGTCCCTTGTCTCCTGTTACCATCCGCCTAGATGCACGGTTCGGGACCCCCTACCCGAGATCCGCCGGTTTTGACACCGACAGCGACCTTCCGGACCCTGGGCGCAAAGGGAGCAATACTCCCACGGGCTCCAAGTTCGGCCCCCAGCCGAACACTGCGCCGGAACCTCCAGTGGTTCCAGACTCCGGCAGGCGACCCCACGTTAAGAGGGGCAAGCCACCCGTGCCGGTGGCCTCTGTCCATCCAGAGGCACCGGACAACTTGCTGGAAGCGCTTCGCGGCGCTTCCATCGACGAAGAGCACCCGCACTATCGTGAGTGCGGTGATCAAGAAGGTTCAGTCCACAAAACGGACTAATCGAAGCTTGTGCCAGCCTCCTAACAGGCTTTCAGGTAAGTAATCAAAATATAGGGAAATATTACCGCATAGACAGTAGCCCCTAATGCTCTGTTTGGCGTTCATGAAGAAAGGCCGAATAGAGGATCAAATAATGACTCAGGAGTCTAATCAGAATATGTCTATGTACATATGCATGATTCACTGCTGGCCACCGCCGCACTTACTGCGGAGGTCGCTGCACTGAAGTAGGACCTTGAGAGGTCCGAGGAAGAGCTCGGTCTTGCCAAGAGGCAGCTCGAGGAGAGCAAAGGTAAGCAATACCTTGTCTATATATAAAAAGAAATTTGGTTGTAAGATAATAGAATCATCATTGATTTGCCAGGGGCCACGACCGAAGCGGCGACCCTCAAGAAGGCGTTGTCTGGGGCCAAAGACAAAGCGGCCAAGGAGCGCATCGAGCGAGAAAAGCAAGAAGCCCGGGTAGGCGAGGTGCAGCAAGAGCTCCAGGCTCTCGCCAAAAAACACGAGTCCTTGGAGCTTGACTCTAAGATGCGAGAGTTCGAGCTTGCGAAGGCCCTCGAAAGCGCTCAAAACACCAAGGTTGAAGCCCACAAGGCCCTCCAGGAGATTGATGCGGTGAAGAAGGTGGCAGCGGGTAAGGCATTCATTATGCAAAGCAAGCACGTAAAGGAAACTTTCCTTTTACTTACCCGAGTTCGGAGCTCTCCAGGAGCATTCGCAGATCTTCCCTGCAGTGTGTCGCCGCGGAGTTTTACCGAGGCGAGGAGGGGAGCTTGACGGAAAAGTTGTTCTGGTCTCAGTATACTGGGACCAAACACCCAATGCCCGTGAGCGACCAGCTGAAGCAACTGGTCGAGCTTCACAAGGCGGCCGAACAGGCCATGAAGGGTCTTATAGTCCGGATGTGGCCTGGCGATCCCCCGCCTAATGCTACTTGATGCGGGTGAGGCGGCTTGTAGATGCCTCGCCACGGCTTGAAGTCATAAAGTGGTCCGTCTGCATCGAGGGTGCACGCCAGGCTTTGCCCGGGCGAAGGTACACTGGGCGGCCGACGCCGTGAAGCCGGGTGAAGGAGGGGCCGCCGGAGGGCAAGGAGCGTCGCCGCCCCGAGATGTATTATGACAGTGTCCTGAAGGGTTCCCGTCTTGTGGCAGAGGAATGTGCTAAAGATGTAATTTTTGAATGAACGTCCTCATGTGATCCTTTAATGTGAAACTAGTTCATTTGCACTATGCAACGCTTTTTGAATTTAAAATATTACCTTCTGTGCGGCCGTTTAGAAAATCTGAGAGTTGGCCAGTCGTCGGCTTCTGCCCCCATGTAACTAGTACTTGGGTGTTCGGGATAAACCTGAGCACTCTTTTTACCAATTTTGGGTCCTTCGAGGGAGGTGTTCAGCACAACGAACCAGGCAATCAGACTATAGGGCTTTATCACTCTCACTTAGCCATAGAAGTCTACAATTTTAAATTTTGGCGAAGCCCCTAGTATTCGGAAGGCCGAATTTGGGGCGCTATATACGCCTAAGTCGGGCAAGGCCGACTCCTCGCCCGAAGCGGAAGAAGTCTTTAAGGACTTGAGACCTCTCGAACAGCGACCAGCTCTCGCCTTATCATGACAGTCAGTTTTCAGCTTTCTCTACTGAGTTGCTCGTCCGGAAGAACCGGGACACAATCGCAGTAGTTCTCCCAGCACTACCTTAGCCGATATAGCGGAACGCAAGGTACCAAAACATGGGAGCCGGGCAAACCCAACTATTGACCCAAGACATGATTCGGAGCTGATGCATATAATGCTATAAGTTCGGGGTGCCGCACTGTCGAAAGTGTTTGGACTTCTCATGCCGTATTACGGGTATCTGAAAGACCTCGACGTACTAGTCGCATCGTAATGTACGGGTGCACATTGTCGTAAATAAACAGACAAGAAAAAGGAAGGGTAATGCAATAATAGACTAATGCTATGCATTGTTATTTAAATAATACGTCAAAGCGTACTGATACAAGTAGTGCAATAAGCAAAAAATAGGATTATTTGACATGTCCTATCCAAGGGTAAGCTGCGTATGGGTATTGAAAATGGGTAATTTGATTGTTATCAAAGACCACCTGGGGATTCCCTTGTATGTCTTATCTTCTTGCCTCCTTGGTTGTTCCTTCCCGTAATGTGTCCAGCAATCATACTGCCGAAAAGGGCTTCCAGAGAGTAAGGTCTTGAAAGGGAAAAATGATAAAGGTATACAACCCCTAGGGCGGTTGAGCCGCATTCCGAGACGTGCCCTGATCGTGCCCCCGCCTATGCCCATGGTATTTTCAGTGCGTAATTATGCACGGCGGCACGTATTTCGTCGCTTGATTGGGACTAGGACGGGGGCCAAATTGCTAGGGGAGCTCTGAACGTGCCAGGCGATCCTGTTGCAGGTTACTCCGGACTCGCTTGACGGTGTCCGGGGGCTGTATCGCGGAATTGGCGGTTTGCCTTAAAGGGCTGCTTTGTGCTTCTGCTGCGAGGGCTACAGTGTGCTCCTCCGTGCGGAGCGAGCACTCTGTGTTTCCATTGACTGTTATGACCCCACTAGGTCCTGGCATCTTGAGCTTGAGGTATGCGTAATGCGGTACCGCATTGAATTTTGCAAATGCGGTTCGCCCGAGCAGTGCGTGATAGCCACTGCGGAACGGGACGATATCAAAGATTAACTCCTCACTTTGTAAGTTGTCCGGAGATCCGAAGACCACTTCCAGTGTGATTGAGCCCGTGCAATGGGCCTCTACACCTGGGATGACACCCTTAAAGGTGGTTTTGGTGGGTTTGATCCTCGAGGGATCTATACCCATTTTGCGCACTGTATCCTGATAGAGCAGGTTCAGGCTGCTGCCGCCTTCCATGAGGACTCGAGTGAGGTGAAATCCGTCAATGATGGGGTCTACGACCAATGCAGCGGATCTGCCATGACGGATACTAGTGGGGTGGTCCCTGCGATCGAAGGTCATCGGACAAGAGGACCATGGGTTGAACTTTGGGGCGACAGGCTCCATCGCATAGACGCCCCTTAGTGCACGCTTCCGTTCCCTCTTGGGAATGTGGGTTGCGTATATCATGATCACCGTCTTCACTTGTGGGGGAACCTCTTCTGTCCTCCCGTGTTTGGTGGCCGGGGCTCCTCCTCGTCATCGCTATGCAGCCCCTTGTCCTGTTTTCGGCATTCAACTTGCCGGTCTGCTTGAACACCCAGCATTCTCTGTTGGTGTGATTGGCTGGCTTGTCGGGGGTGCCGTGAATTTGACACGAGCAATCGAGTATGCGGTCCAAACTGGACGGGCCCGGAGTACTTTTGAATGGCTTTTTCCACTGACCGGGTCTAGAGCCTCCGAATCCGGCATTGACTGTCGTATCTTTGGCGTTATCGCCGTTGTTGCGGCGCTTGTGTCTGTTACGACGTGGCCTGTCGTTAGCATCTTTAGTATCTGAAGTGCCCGGATTCCTTGATGTGTTATTGCTGCGAGCCAGCCAGCTATCCTCACATGTGCAAAAGCGGGTCATGAGTGTTGTGAGGGCTGCCATAGACTTCGGCTTCTCCTGGCTGAGGTGCCGGGTGAGCCACTCGTCACGGATGTTATGCTTGAATGCCGCTAAGGCCTCTGCATCCAGACAGTCGATGATTTGGTTTTTCTTAGTTAGGAACCATGTCCAGAATTGCCTAGACGATTTACCTGGCTACTGAGTTATATGGCTCAAGTCATCAGCATCCGGTGGTCGCACATAAGTGCCCTAGAAGTTGTTAAGGAATGCATCTTCCAAATCCTCCCAACTACCGACGGAGTCTGCTGGCAAGCTATTCAGCCAATGCCGAGCTGGTCCTTTCAGTTTTAGTGGGAGGTACTTGATGGCATGTAGATCATCACCGCGAGCCATGTGGATGTGGAGGAGGAAATCCTCAATCCATACCGCGGGGTCTGTTGTACCATCATATGATTCGATATTTACGGGTTTAAAACCCTCCGGGAATTCGTGATCCATAACTTCATCAGTGAAGCATAGGGGGTGTGCAGCGCCTCTGTGCCGAGCTATATCACGACGCAGTTCATAAGAGTCTTGTCTGCTGTATTCGGCCCAGCCGGATTTACTTTTAGTGTATCCGGCATGATGGTCATCGTCCCGCGTTGGTGCGCGCCCCGTGACCCGTATATTGATCTTGCATGTTTTGCCTTGTTGTCCAATATGTCTCGCAGGTCCTGCGTGTTGCCCCGGGCCTTGGTATTTTTGTTTGGTTGGCAGCGGGGTGCAGGCTGAACTTCAGGCTGAAACGCCTCTCTGTCTTGGCCACGAGGTGGCCGGTCAGCCACATCGTACGCTGGTGATGTAGGTTTCAATGCTTCCTCCTCGAGTCGGGGTCGCAACCTACGCTTTGGATAACTCTTGGTCGGGCATTCGAGTTCGTATTCCTCGGCCGCAAGGACTTCGGTCCATCTGTCTGCTAGCAAATCATGATCAGCTCGAAGCTGTTGTTGCTTTTTCTTCAGGCTATTTGTTGTGGCTATAAGCCGACGCTTGAAGTGCTCCTGCTCGATGGGATCCTCAGGCACGATAAATTCTTCATCGCCGAGGCTCACCTCGTCTTCAGAGAGAGGCATGTAATTGTCATCCTCCGTTTCTCCATCTGCTGCCTGTTCTGGAGGGCTAGCTTGTTCGCTCTCCCGCTCTAAATCGTGTTGGATGGGATTGTTGTCGTCTTCGGCACTATCCGGAGTGCTATTGTCTTTTGTGTCGGTATCACTGCTTTTGCTATGGCGGGACTTAGAGCGGCGCCGCTGACGTTGATGCTTGGGTTGCTTCTTGGAGGGGTCATCCTCCGTTGTCTTGTCGCCATCGCCTTCTTTGGGGGTATCCACCATATATATATATATATATATATATATATATATATATATATATATATATATATCATATGATGAGGTGGCAGTCCAGCGCCCTGTGGGCGGTGCTTCTTGTTCGTCTTCTGCATCGTCGTCCATACCGTCGATGTCTTTGGAGTCGTAGTCAAGCATGTCGATTAAGTCATCGACAGTGGCTACTAAGTGGGTGGTGGGTGGGCAGCGAATTTCTTCATCGTCCGCGTCCCATTCTAGCCGGACATAGTTCGGCCAAGGTTCTCCTGACAAGGAGAGAGAACTTAATGAATTTAGCACGTCACCGAAAGGCGAGTGCTGAAAGATATCCGCGAGATCATAGAGGCTAAACCCTAGAAGCTAGCCTATGGTATGATTGTTGTTGTCCTACGGACAAAACCCTCCGGTTTGTATAGACACCGGAGGGGGCTAGGGTTACACAGAGTCGGTTACAAGGGAGGAGATCTACATATCCGTATTGCCAAGCTTGCCTCCCACGCCAAGGAGAGTCCCATTCGGACACGGGATGAAGTCTTCAATCATATATCTTCATAGTCCAACAGTCCGGCCAAAGGATATAGTCCGGCTGTTCGGAGACCCCCTAATCCGGGACTTCCTCAGAGAGGCTGACAGCTGGTTCCACGACCGCAGCAAGGAAGTGCCTCCTTATTAAAATAATTATTCCTCCACCTGACATCAGGAACCCACCGGACGGGGCACCGTATTTCGCAAAAAAAACGTTTCCCCCTGGCTGCTGGGACCCACTAGCTACATTTTTGCATGCAAGGAAGTGCGTCCGGGCAAAAAAATGATTCGCCCCCTGACTGCTGGGACCCACCAACTACTTCTTTGCAGGCAAGGAAGTGCCTGACAGTCGGGACCCACCTGGTCGAAGCGTACGTAGCGTTGTCATTCTGGTCACGAACGTGTACGTATATACTGGTCGATGTAGAGGCGCGCACGTGTCGTAGTATAGGCACGCACGTAGCATGTACACATACGTACAGCGGCCAGTGTGCAAGAAAGAAAATACGGCCACGTACATACATGCGGGCAGGGTCTCGAACACCTACTCGCGCATATGTACGGCCAGGGCTCGTGTACATGGCTGGGTCGGAACGGAGAAACAGCGTCGTCGTCGTGTTCATGGGGAGCCAACCGGCTGGGTCGGAACAGAATGTGTCGTCGTGTTCATCGGGAGGGCTTGGACGGAACAGCCGATGGAAACGAGGCCTGACGTACCGCAGAACGGAGGAAACGGCCTTGTGTTCGACCGGCCACGTTCGAAACGGGATCCTGTTCATCGGGAGGGGTCTGGCGTACCGCAAAACGGAGGAAACGGACCTCCTACGGGCAAAACGGGGGTCCTGTTGATCGGGAGGGGTGTGGCGTGTCGCAAAACAGAGGAAACGGACTTGTGTTGGAGCGCTACGGTTGAAACGGGGGTCCTGTTCATCGGGAGGGGTGTGGCGTACCGCAAAACGGGACTCCACGGGATACGGTTCATCTCCACCGTCGACCCCCTCTAGCCTCCACGGGCTACTGTTCATCCACCGTCGACCTCCTCCAGCCTCCACATGCGATTGTTCATCCACTGGCTCCTGTTCTTCCAGCCTCCACCGCGCGCTACTCCACCGCCTACTGTTCAACCAGCCCTCTCCATGGGCTCCTGTTCAACCACCCCTCCACGGGCTATTGTTCATCTAGCCCTCCACCGTCTACTGTTCATCCATCCCTCCACGGGGTGGTCCTGTTCATCCATCCCTCCACGGGGTCATGTTCATCCAGCCCCAACCGGCTTGATCGATCGGGGTCCTGCTCATCCACCCCCACCGGGACCTGTGCATCCAACCCCCCAAAGAACGCCATCGCTCATCCAGAGGTAGCATCAATCGGCTTGATTAGCGGCGATGGCGAAGGAATCGCTCGATCGAGTTCAGTTAACAACCATCGATCGATCGCTCAGGTTCAGTAATGCGTAGCCTGCAGTGCAATCGCTCGGGTTCAGTTAGAGCCCAACGCCTCGCACCCACGCGCGTGCGTGTACGAGAGAAACATGCATCGATCGGCCCCGACCACCCACCGTAACCGGGAACACCCTGATATTTTTCTCGCCCTCGCTTCAACCACGGTTTTTTCCGTCATGGGTGGCCCAAAGAATGTCAAGCAGCTGCGTCTACGGCCCGCCCAGGACGAAAAGCCCATTTTCTGTCATGATTTTTTGTCATAGAAGTAGGACCCCACCACATCTATGAGGATACCAGGTTTTGTCACAATTATCGTCATAGAAGTTTCATAAGTATGACATAAATTTTTTTTGTTCGGCCCAAAATGTCACAGATGTGTCTTTTTTTGTAGTGCATGTTGCGTACCAAACCTGTTGTGTACCTTGCCATGAGTTTGGCAAGGGGGTACAATAGTGATCCAGGACTAGATCACTGGACAGCGGTCGAAATTATCCTTAGTTACCTTAAAGAGGACTAAGGAAATGTTTCTCGGTTATGGAGGTGATAAAGAGTTCATCGTAAAGGGTTACGTCGATGCAAGCTTTGACACTGATCTAGATGAATCTAAGTCTCGATCTAGATATGTATTGAATGTAGGAGCAATTAGCTAGAGTAGCTCCATGCAGAGCATTGTAGACATAGTAATCTGCAAAATACATACGGATCTGAATGTGGTAGACCCGTTGACTAAACTTCCCTCACAAGCAAAACATGATCACACCTTAGTACTCTTTGGGTGTCAGGGCGTGTTTGGTTCTTGTCCAGGCCATGTTACGCCTGGCCTGGATGGATCCTGGGATGTGTCTGGGACTTGTTTGTTTTGCGTCCTCAAAAAGTAGATGGCTGACTGGCCTGGCCCTCCGCCAAGTGTGTGATTAGCCTGGCCCAGGTAGGATTAGCCCAGGCGCCGTGATTAGCCTGGGCCAGGCGTCCTGTCCCTTGCGCCTGGCATGCGGCAAGTGCAGGCTGGGAGTATTTTAATATCAAAGATCTGTACGGTATGTTATTTAAAAATAATATTAACAACCCACCAGGCAGCGGCATGCATGGACAGAAACCAAACACCAACACTACAGGTTGGCCTCGTCAGGCAAAAAATTGCATCTTTCCAGGCACTATCCAGGCAGCTCATTCTCACAGGCACACTCTCCAGGCCTCGAACCAAACTGACCCTTAATCACATAGCGATGTAACTAGATTACTGACTCTAGTAAACCCTTTGGGTGTTGGTCACATGGCGATGTGAACTATGGCTGTTAATCAGATAAAGATGTGAACTATTGGTGTTAAATCACATGGCAATGTGAACTAGATTACTGACTCTAGTGCAAGTGGGAGAATGAAGGAAATATGCCCTAGAGGCAATAATAAAGTTGTTATTTTATATTTCCTTATATCATGATAAATGTTTATTATTCATGCTAGGATTGTATTAACTAGAAACTTGATACATGTGTGGATACATAGACAAAACACCGTGTCCCTGGTAAGCCTCTACTAGACTAGCTCGTTAGTAAAAGACCTAACCATAGACATGTGTTGTCATTTAATGAACGGGATCACATCATTAGGAGAATGATGTGATGGACAAGACCCATCCATTAGCTTAGCGTATTGATCATTCAGTTTTATTGCCATTGCTTTCTTAATGTCAAATACATATTCCTTCGACTATAAGATTATGCAATTCCCGGATATCGGAGGAATACATTGTGTGCTATCAAACGTCACAACATAACTGGGTGATTATAAAGATGCTCTACAGGTATCTCCGAAGGTGTTTGTTGAGTTGGCATAGATCGAGATTAGGATTTGTCACTCCGGGTATTGGAGAGGTATCTTTGGGCCCTCTCGGTAATAGACATCATAAGCTTTCACGCAAACGACTAAGGAGTTAGTCACGAGGTGATGTATTACGGAATGAGTAAAGAGACTTGCCGGTAACGAGATTGAACTAGGTATGAAGATACCGAAGATCGAATCTTGGGCAAGTAACATATCAATGGACAAAGGGAATTACGTATGTTGTCATAACGTTTCGACTGATAAAGATCTTCGTAGAATATGTAGGTGACAATATGGGCATGCAGGTTCTGCTATTGGTTATTGACCGGAGAGGTGTCTCGGTCATGCCTACATAGTTCTCGAACCCGTAGGGTCCGCATGCTTAATGTTCGATGACGATGTAGTATTACACGAGTTATGGATTTGGTGACTGAATGTTGTTTGGAGTCCCGGATGAGATCACGGACATGACGAGGAGTCTCGAAATGGTCAAGAGGTAGAGATTGATATATAGGACGATGGTATTCGGACACCGAAAGTGTTCCGGAGGGTACCAGGTACTTATCGGGTCACCGGAAAGGAGTTTCGGGCACCCTCGGCAAAGATATGGGCTTTATGGGCCAAGTGAGGGAACACACCAACCCTGGTGCGCCCCTATAGAGGCTAGCCCTATGAGGAGGATAAGGAAAGAGGGGAGGGCAAGGAAAGTGTGGATTAGGATTCCTACTTCCTTCCCTCTCCCCCCCCCCTCTTTCCTTCCACCTCGGTTATATATGGCAGGGGGCGCGCGGCTTGGAAGGGACTCCAAGTAGGATTCCTCCTACTTGGGCGCCTCCTGTGGCTGCTCCTCCTTCCCTCCCACTTATATATATGAGGAGGGGGGCGCCTAGCACACAACATACAATTTCCTAGCCGTGTGCGGCGCCCCCTCCACGGTTTACACCCTCGGTCATATCTTCGTTGTGCTTAGGCGAATCCCTGCGAGGATCACTTCACCATCATCGTCACCATGCCGTTGAGCTGATGGAACTCATCTACTACCTCGACGTCTTCCTAGATCAAGAAGGCGGGGGATGTCACCGAGCTGAACATGTGCAGAACTCGGAGGTGTCGTGTGTTCGGTACATGATCGGACGGAGCTAGAAGAAGTTCGACTACATCAACCGCGTTGTCAAGCGCTTCCGCTTACGGTCTACAAGGGTACGTAGACACACTCTCCCCCTCGTTGCTATGCATCTTCATGGATAGATCATTGCGTGTGCATAGAATTTTTTTTGTTTTCCATGCAACGTTTCCCAACAGTAACTTGTTTAGAAAAATGTGTAGAGTAACATGGTGCACTTTATTTTGTTGTTTAACAACTTTAAAATTGTGTTTTAGGCAGAAGAGTACCAAATTTAAAAATTGCTTGTGGGGATTTTTCGCAATTGTTGTTTGTTGTTTCCGGCCTCATTTAAACTTGTCTAGTTAGGTAGATTAATTATGCATCACCTCTTGCCATGTTAACCAACATTTAATATTGATGAGTACCTAAAAAACAGTGAACTAAATGATTTGAACGTGGAGTTTCACCAATATGCAACCCATTGCATACTGAGCTTCACTTAATGTGTGGTATTTGGTGGTTGCACTATTGTCATGCCATGCCTCATTAAACCGGACATGCATCATGCTTGATTGTGCATCATGCCATGATTATGCTTGTTTGTTTACAATGTTGTTTTCTTCTTTCGTGTGTGCTTCTTCTTTATAGTTCCCGGTTACATTGCGAGTGTGAGGACTCGTTCGACTATGTTGGTTCATCTACTTCATGGATTCGATCTTTTTCCAAGCGGGATTCCAGGCAAGATGATCATTACCTTGGATATCACTACTATGCTTGCTTGCTAGTTGTCTCGATGCTATCGATATGTCTCGCTACCTACCACCCGTTTGTCAGCCTCCCAAATTGTCATGATACAGCATCTAAACTTCCACCATCCCAGCAAATCGTTGTTTGGCTATGTTACCGCTTTCCTCAGCCCCTCATATAGTGTTGCTAGTTGCAGGTGCAATTGCAGTTTCTTCCATGTTGGGACATGGATATCATGGGATATCACAATATCTCTTATTTAATTAATGCATCTATATACATGGTAAAGGGTGGAAGGCTCAGCTTTTTGCTTGGTGCCTTTTTCCACTCTTGCCGCCCTAGTTTCTGTCATATTAGTGTTATGTTCCATAATGAGCGCTCCTCACACATGTGCGGAATTATGGGTGTAGGAAATATGCCCTAGAGGCAATAATAAATTGGTTATTATCATATTTCCCTTTTCATGGTAAAGGTTTATTATTCATGCTAGAATTGTATTCACCGGGGACTTAAATACATGTGTGAATACATAAGCAAATACAATGCCCCTAGTGAGCCTCTACTAGACTAGCTCGTTGATCAAAGATGGTTAAGGTTTCCTAACCATAGACATGAGTTGTCATTTGATAATGGGATCACGTCATTAGGAGAATGATGTGATGGACAAGACCCAATCGTAAGCTTAGCATTCGATCGGATCATTTGAGTTTATTGCTATAACTTTCTTCATGTCAAGTATCTATTCCTAAGACCATGAGATCATGCAACTCCCGGGTACCGGAGGAATACCTTGTGTGCTATCAAACGTCACTTCATAACTGGGTGGTCACAAAGATGCTCCACAGGCATCTCCGAAGGTGTCGGTTGGGTTGGCATGGATCGACACTGGGATTTGTCACTCCGTGTGACGGAGAGATATCTCTGGGCCCTCTCGGTAATACAACATCGTAAAGAGCTTGCAAGCAATGCGCGTAATGAGTTAGTCACAAGATCTTATATTACGGAACAAGTAAAGAGACTTGTCAGAAATGAGATTGAACTAGGTATGGAGATGCCGATGATCGAATCTCAAGCAAGTAACATATCACCGGACAAAGGAAATAGCGTACAGGATTAACCGAATCATTGACATCATGGGTCAACTAATAAAAGATCTTCGTGGAATATGTAGGAACCAATATGGGCATCCAGGTTCCGCTATTGGTTATTGACCGGAGAGGAGTCTCGGTCATGTCTGATGTCTGCTAGAACTACGTCGGTATTTCCCCAAAGAGGAAGGGATGATGCAACACAGCAATGGTAGGCATTTCCCTCAGTGACGAGACCAAGGTTATCGAACCAGTAGGAGAACCATGCAACACTATGTGAATGGCACCTGCACATAAATAACAAATACTCGCAACCCGACGTATTAACGGGGTTGTCAATCCCTTTCGGGTAACGGCGCCAGAAATTGGCAAACGGATGTGAGAAAGTTGTAATAAGTTGACAGATCAAACACCAAATAAAATAAAGTTTAATAGATATGAAAATAAAAGCAAAGGAAAATAGATCGCAAAGGCAAATATAATAAAGAAGAGACCCGGGGGTCGTAGGTTTCACTAGTGGCTTCTCTCGAGAAAAATAGCAAACGGTGGGTGAACGAATTACTGTTGGGAAATTGATAGAACTTCAAATAAGCATGGCGATATCCAGGTAATGATCATTATATAGGCATCACGTCCAAGATTAATAGACCAACTCCTGCCTGCATCTACTACTATTACTCCACACATCGACCGCTATCCAGCATGCATCTAGTGTATTAAGTTCATGAAAAAACGGAGTAATGCAATAAGAACAATGACATGATGTAGACAAGATCTATTTATGTAGAAATAGACCCCATCTTGTTATCCTTAATAGAAATGATACATATGTGTCGGTTCCCCTTCTGTCACTGGGATCGAGCACCGTAAGGTCGAACCCATTACAAAGCACCTCTTTCCATTGCAAGATAAATAGATCAAGTTGGCCAAACAAAACCCAAATATCGGAGAAGAAATATGAGGATATAAGAAATCATACATATAAGAGATCAAAGAAGACTCAAATAACTTTCATGGATAAAAAGATAGATCTGATCATAAACTCAAAGTTCATCGGATCCCAACAAACACACCGCAAAAATAGTCACATCATATGGATCTCCAAGAGACCATTGTATTGAGAATCAAAAGAGAGAGAGGAAGCCATCTAGCTACTAACTACGGACCTGAAGGTCTACAAAAGACTACTTACGCATCATCGGAGAGGCACCAATGGACATGATGAACCCCTGTGTGATGGTGTCTAGATTGGATCTGGTGGTTCTGGAACTTGCGGAGGCTGGAATTGATTTTTGCCGACTCCCCTAGGGTTTCTAGAATATTGGGGTATTCCCCCAGGTGCTTCTCCAGCCCACCGGATGTCTTCTGGTCCAAAAAAATCCACAAAAAGTTTCACTGCGTTTGGACTCCGTTTGGTATTGATTTCCTGCGATGTAAAAAACATGCAGAAAACAACAACTGGCACTTGGCACTATGTCAATGGTTAGTACCACAAAATGATATAAAATGACTATAAAATGATTGTAAAACATCCAAGAATGATAATATAACAGCATGGAACAATAAAAAATAATAGATACGTTGGAGATGTATCAGCATCCCCAAGCTTAATTCCTGCTTGTCCTCGAGTAGGTAAATGATAAAAATAGAATTTTTGATGTGGAATGCTGCCTAACATGTTCATCTCATATTCTTTTCTTTATAGCATGGACATTTGGACTTTTATATGGTTCAAAGCAATAGTCTAGTTTTGACATGAGACTTAAATACTCAAGCATATCAACAAGCAACCCTTTCTTTCAAAATATCAACGCTAAAATAAGTTATCCCTAGCCCATCATGCTCAATCATTGGTCCATTCATGAAACACACTCGCATATTAGCTACACCTAATGCTCAAGTACGATCATAGTGCCCCTTAGTCGGTGCTTTATAAGAGAAGATGGAGACTCAAATTAAAAATAAAAATTGCATAAAGTAAAAGAAAGGCCCTTCACGGAGGGAAGTAGGGATTTGCAGAGGTGCCAGAGCTCAACGCGAAAAAGATAGAGATAAACACATTTTGGGAGGCATGCTTTTCCTGTCAACAAGAATGATCGAGTAGATCCCAATACTTTCCATGCTAGATATATCATAGGCGATTCCCAAACAGAAATTAAAGTTTATTCCTTTTTCAACCATACTTTCACTTTCCATGGCTAGCCGTATCCACGGGTGCCTTCCATAACAACACTTTCCAAGGAATTTATTATTTAACAACATAAAGTAAATTCATTTTTCATTTCGGGACTGGGCATCCCTAATACCTTTGCCTTACTCTCGTGCAATGACAAGTGAATAAATGCTCATCATGAGAATAACATATCTAGCATGAAAATATATTAGCCACCCCCTACCGTTTCATGAGCGATACGAGCATACAAAAGAGATTTTTTTTGGAAATTAGAGATGGCACATACAAATTTTCTTAGAACGGCAAAAGAATACCGCATATTGGTAGGTATGGTGGACTCATGTGGCAAAACTGGTTTAAAGGATTTTGGATGCACAAGTAGTGACCATACTTAGTGCAAAATGAAGGCTAGCAAAAGATTGAGAAGCGACCAACCAAGAAATGAATAATCTCATAAGCGAGCATTGAGCATAATTAACACCGAATAATGCACCACAAGTAGGATGTAATTTCATTGCATAACTATTGACTTTCGTGCTTGCATAGGTAATCACAAACCTTAACACCAATATTCTTACTAAAGCATAATTACTCATCAACATGACTCACATATCACATCATCATATCTCAAAACTATTACAAGTAATCAAGTTTATTTTGTCAAATGATCTTCATGAAAGTTTTTATTATATCCTTCTTGGATATCTATCACTTTGGAACTAATTTTCACATGTTGCCTTTGATAAGCTCAAACAAATATAAGTGAAGATCATGAGCATAATATTTATTTCTCTCAAATTAATTTAAGTGAAGCAAGAGAGAATTTCTTAAAAAATTTACTAACTCTCAAATAAATCTAAGTGAAGCACGAGAGCATTTCTTCAAAAATACTAAAGCACACCATGCTCAAAAAGATATAAGTGAAGCACTAGAGCAATTCCATAGCTCATAAAGGTTTAAGTGAAGCATAGAGAGCAATTCTAACAAGTCATGGCATAATTTTGGCTCTCTCAAATAGGTGTGTCCAGCAAGGATTCATGACTTCAAACAAAAAGAAAAACAATCAAAGACTCATATCATACAAGACGCTCCAAGCAAAACTCATAGTATGTGACGAATAAAAGTACAGTTTCGAGTAAAATGCCGCTGGTCGTTAGAAGAAAGAGAGGATGCCACTCAGGCATCCCCAAGCTTAGTTGCTTGCTTCTCTTTTGATAATAGCTTGGGATGCCATGGGCATCCCCAAACTTAGGCTCTTCTTACTCCTTATTCCTTCATCCATCATAACATCACCCAAAACTTGAAAACTTCAATCACACCAAACTCAACAAAACCTTCGTGAGATCCATTAGTATAAGAAAACAAATCACTACTATAAGTACTGTTGCAACCCATTAATATTTTATTCTTGCATTATATCTACTGTATTCCAACTCTTCTATGGTAAAAACTCTTCAAAGAAAACAATAGAATCATCAAAACAAGCACACAACACAAAGAAAACAGAATCTGTCAAAAACAGAACAGTCTGTAGCAATCTGGATATTTTGAATAATTATGTAACTTCAAAAATTCTGAAAAATTAGGACCACATGAAAAATTTGTATATCAATCTTGTGTAAAAAACTCAGAGAAAAAGCACATTTCTTTGATTTTACAAAATTGTTTTTCTGGACGCAAAAGTTTCTGTTTTTCGACAAGATCAAATCAACTATCACCCAACATGATCCTAAAGGCTTTGCTTGGCACAAACACTATTTAAAACATAAAAACACAATCATAGCAGTAGCATAATTGTGCAAACACTCAAGAACAGAAAGAAAAAGACAAAAATAAATTTTATTCATTGGGTTGCCTCCCAACAAGCGCTATCGTTTTACGCCCCTAGCTAGGCATAATATTTTATTGATGCTCACATGGAAAATAAGAATTGAAGTAAAAGAGAGCATCATAAAAAATGTGGCAAACACATTTAAGCCTAACTACTTCCTATGCACGGGAATTTTATAGGAGAATCATTATCAAGACAAGAAAAACCTAGCATAGGCAAGGGAGAAGAATTAAACATTGACAATCTCAACATAACGAGAGGTAATTTAGTAACATGAAAATTTCTACAACCAGATTTCCCTCTCTCATAATAATTACATGTGGGATCATATTCAATTTCAACAATATAGCTATCACATAACATATTCTCTATATGATCCACATGCATGCAAAGTTGACACTCTTCCAAAATAGTGGGATTATCATCAAATAAAGTCATGACCTCTCCAAACCCACTTTTATCAAAAAAAATCAAAAGATTGATAATTCTCCAAAGTAGTGGGATCATTAACACCTAAAGTTGACACTCTTCCAAACCCACTTTCGCAAACATATCCATCATGAGGTTTAAATAAATTTTCAAGATCATAAGAATCATTATCACCCCAATCATGATCATTGCAATAAGTAGTGGACATAGAAATATTAGCATCCCCAAGCTTGGGGTTTTGCATATTATTAGCACAACTGACATTAATAAATTTATAATAACATCATTGCAATCATGCTTTTCATCTAAGGAGCTATTATGAATCACTTTGTAATTTTCTTCTTTTAGCACTTCATCATAATTATCAGATTCATAAATCTCAAGCAATACTTCATAAAGATAATCTAGTGAACTCAATTCACTAGCAATGGGTTCACCATAATTGGATCTCTTGAAAAGATTAGAAAGTGGATGAGGATCCATAACAATATATTTTTAGCAAGTGAAGATGCAAGCAAATAGAAGGCACATGGCAACACAAGCAAACATGAGATCTGACGAGAAAACGGTGAACGAAAAAAAGGGCGAATAAAAATGGAAAAATTTTGTGAAGTGGGGAGAGGAAAACGAGAGGCAAATGGCAAATAATGTAAATTGCGAGGAGATGAGATTTGTGATTAGGAACCTAGTAGATGTTGATGATGTCTCCCCAGTAACGGTGCCAGAAATTGGCACATGGCCGGGAGACTATCTTGACGTGATCCTCCCCGGCAACGGCGCCAGAAATTCCTTTTGATGTCTGCGAGAACTACATCAGTATTTCCCCAAAGAGGAAGGGATGATGCAGCATAACAACAGTAGGTATTTCCCTCAGTGATGAGACCAAGGTTATCGAACCAATAGGAGAAGCACGCAACACTACGTGAACGGCACCTGCACACAAATAACAAATACTCGCAACCCGACATATTAAAGGGGTTGTCAATCCCTTTCGGGTAACGGCGCCAGAAATTGGCAAACGGACGTGAGAAATTTGTAATAAGTTGATAGGTCGAACACCAAATAAATAAAGTGTAGCAAGGTATTTTTGTATTTTTGGTTTAATAGATCTGAAAATAAAATCAAAGGAAAATAAATCGCAAAGGTAAATATAATAAAGAAGAGACCCGGGGGCCGTAGGTTTCACTAGTGGCTTCTCTCGAGAAAAATAGCAAACGGTGGGTGAACGAATTAATGTTGGGCACTTGATAGAACTTCAAATAATCATGACGATATCCAGGCAATGATCATTATATAGGCATCACATCCAAGATTAGTAGACTGACTCCTGCCTGCATCTACTACTATTACTCCACACATCGACCGCTATCCAGCATGCATCTAGTGTATTAAGTTCATGGAAAAATGGAGTAATGCAATAAGAAATGATGACATGATGTAAACAAGATCTATTTATGTAGAAATATACCCCATCTTGTTATCCTTAATAGCAACGATAGATATGTGTCGGTTCGCCTTCTGTCACTGGGATCAAGCACCGTAAGATCGAACCCATTACAAAGCACCTCTTCCCATTGCAAGATAAATAGATCAAGTTGGCCAAACAAAACCCAAATATCGGAGATGAAATACGAGGCTATAAGCAATCATGCATATAAGAGATCAAAGAAGACTCAAATAACTTTCATGGATAAAAAGATAGATCTGATCATAGACTCAAATTTCATCGGATCCCAACAAACACACCGCAAAAAGAGTTACATCATATGGATCTCTAAGAGACCATTATATTGAGAATCAAAATAGAGAGAGGAAGCCATCTAGCAACTAACTACGGACCCGAAGGTCTACAAAAGACTACTCACGCATCATCGGAGAGGCACCAATGGACATGATGAACCCCTCGATGATGGTGTCTAGATTGGATCTGGTGGTTCTGGAACTTGCGCCGGCTCCCCTAGGGTGTCTATAATATTGGGGTATTTATAGAGTAAGGCGGTTCGGGAGGCCACCGAGGTGGGCACAACCCACCAGGGCACGCATGGGCCTCCAGGCGTGTCCTGGTGGGTTGTGCTCCCCTCGGAGCACCCCCCCCCCCCAGGTGCTTCTCCGGCACACTGGATGTCTTCTGGTCCAAAAGAATCCACGAAAAATTTTGTTGTGTTTGGACTCCGTTTGGTATTGATTTCCTGGGATGTAAAAAACATGCAGAAAACAGCAACCGACACTTGGCACTATGTCAATAGGTTAGTACCAAAAAAAGATAAAAAATGATTGTAAAACATCCAAGAATGATAATATTACAGCATGGAACAATAAAAAATTACAGATATGTTGGAGACGTATCAATGTCTACATTATTCTCGAACCCGTAGTGTTGGGGATATGACTATCAAGCATGACCCGCCAGGAGGGGCCGGGTCATCCTTATGACGATTCATCTCCATGAAGCCCAAGAGCGTAATGGAGGTTCATAGATAGGCTGATTAGAGGGCCCGAGCCCAAAGGCGGCTTAAGGCCCACGGTTATAAACCGCCATGTATGTATGACTTGTATTGTAAGGCATATGTGATTGGTCTCCGGGCCGGACACGTTATATGAGCCGGCCGGGACTCTGTAGACCGCGGGGCGTCAACCCGTGTATATAAGGGGACGACCCGGCGGTGGCTTAGGACAAGAAACAAGAGATCAAGAGCCAGGCTAAGCGTATTCGCTCCCTGGTCATCGAAACCCTAGCAATACCACCTCAAACTGGATTATGCCTTTACCTTCACCGCAAGGGGCCGAACCAGTATAAACTCCTCGTGTCTTTTGTCCTGTTTAACCCCTTTAAGCTAACTTTGTTGCGATGCTCCACGACTAAGTCCTCACACTGGGACATCTGACGTGAGAATTCCAGGAGAGTTGGCGCCCATCGTGGAGCTATCGCACGATGGTTTCAAGTTCTTGGAGGGAAACTTCGAAGGGCTCAAGGGATACGCGGTGGGCCGGATGACCAAGAGTCGTCGCGGCAAGCTCTACATCGACGACGCAGGTTGGGGCCCCGAGGCCGGCTCAATTGAGTACGGGTACCGGGTCTCCTTCGGAGGAATTCACGTCTTCATTGGTAAAATCGGCGAGCCGGGCCCTGAGTCGGACATCTGCACCGACATCATCGAGGCGGCTCAGCGTGTGAGACCCGCTCGAGTTCAGCCCTCCATGAAACGTGCCTTTGTGGGATTCATCCATGGAGCGGAATCTGAGGATAGATCGGTGTCTGGCGGTGAGACGGTCATTTATTCTGATGGTGAATCATCCACCAGTGAGACCGAGTCATTGTACCAACTGCAAGACGACCGGCTTGGGGGCTGTTCCGATGGTGACAATATTCCAGACCCCTGTGTCGTGGAATTAACACGTCAGATGTCCTCATGAAAGGACTTAGTCGTGGAGCCATCGCAACGGTTAGCTTGAAGGGGTTAAACCAGACAAGGGACACGGGAGTTTATACTAGTTCGGCCCCTTCGAAGAAGGTAAAAGCCTACGTCTAGTTGTGATGGGATTGATTGGGTTTCGATGACCAAGGAGCAAAATACGCTTGCCTGAGTCTCGAGTTGTTCTTTTTTGTCCCTGAACCGTCGTCGGGTCGTCCCCTTATATACATGGGTTGACGCCCGGCCGGTCTACAGAGTCCCGAGGCCGACTCATACAAGTGTTCGGCTCGGTCTCTCCTTTCCTTATCTTACAACACAAGTTACATGACTATGGCGGTTTACCACTACGGGCCCTAATCCGCCTTTGGGCTCCGGGCCTCTAAGCTCCATAGTAAAACGCCATCTTCTGAGTCTTGTGGGCTTCAATATAGTTGAGGGTGAACCGGCCCCTCCTGGGCGGTTTACACTCAGTAGTTATATCCCCAACACCCTGCGAGCCGCCGAACCGGGTTGCGATCTTCATGGCCGGGACGCAGCCGGGGCTGCACTAATCAACTGCAGCAGCACTGATTTCCGGGTCAAAAACGTCGACGGCTGCTGGGGCAGGAGGCCCTGTGCGCCCGTCGGCTCAGGCTTTAACTGATCTGCTGGATAAGTTGACAACATTGTTACCAATAGTGGTTATGTTGGGGAACGTAGTAATTTAAAAAAAATCCTACGCACACGCAAGATCATGGTGATGCATAGCAACGAGAGGGGAGAGTGTCATCTACGTACCCTCGTAGACTGTAAGCGGAAGTGTTATAACAAAGCGGTTGATGTAGTCGTACGTCTTCACGATCGACCGATCCTCGGTACCGAACGTACGGCACCTCCGTGTTCAGCACACGTTCAGCTCGGTGATGTCCCGCGAACTCACGATCCAGTAGAGCTTCGGGGAAGAGCTTCATCAGCACGACGGCATGGTGATAGTGATGATGATGCTACCGACGCAGGGCTTCGCCTAAGAACCTCTACAATATTACCGAGGTGGATTATGGTGCAGGGGGGCACCGCACACGGCTAAGAGATCAATGATCAATTCTTGTGTCTGCAAGGGGTGCCCCCCTCCCCGTATATAAAAGAGTGGAGGAGAGGGAGGGGCCCGACCTCCTATGGCGCGCCCCATGAGGAGTCCTACTCCCACCGGGAGTAGGACTCGCGCCCCCCTTCCAAGTAGGAGTAGGAGAGGAGAAGGAAGAGAGAGAAGGAGAGAAGGAAAAGGGGGGCGCCGCCCCCCTCCTTGTCCAATTCGGACTAGAGGGGGAGGGGGCGCAGCTGCCTTGGCCACCCCTCCTCTTCTCCCACTAGGGCCCATTAGGCCCAATATACTCCCTGGGGGGTTACGGTAACCCCCCGGTACTCCGGTATATGTCCGAAACCTCCCGAAACACTTCCGGTGTCCGAACATAGTCGTCCAATATATCGATCTTTACGTCTCGACCATTTTGAGACTCCTCGTCATGTCCGTGATCATATCCGGTACTCCGAAATACCTTCTATACACAAAAACTCATAATACTGATTGTCACCGAACTTTAAGCGTGCGGACCCTACGGGTTCGAGAACTATGTAGACATGACCGAGACACGTCTTCGGTCAATAACCAATAGCGGAACCTGGATGCTCATATTGGTTCCTACATATTCTATGAAGATCTTTATCGGTCAAACCGCATAACGACATACGTTATTCCCTTTGTCATCGGTACGTTAGTTCCCGAGATTCGATCGTCGGTATCTCAATACCTAGTTCAATATCATTACCGGCAAGACTATTTACTCGTTCCGTAATACATCATCCCGCAGCTAACTCATTAGTTGCATTGCTTGCAAGGCTTATTATGATGTGCATTACTGAGAGGGCCCAGAGATACCTCTCCGACAATCGGAGTGACAAATCCTAATCTCGATTTATGCCAACTAAACAAGTACCTTCGGAGACACCTGTAGAGCATCTTTATAATCACCCAGTTACGTTGTGACGTTTGGTAGCACACGAAGTGTTCCTCCGGTATTCGGGAGTTGCATAATCTCATAGTCATAGGAACATGTATAAGTCAAGAAGAAAGCAATAGCAACATACTAAACGATCAAGTGCTAAGCTAATGGAATGGGTCATGTCAATCACATCATTCTCTAATGATGTGATCTTGTTTATCAAATGACAACTCATGTCTATGGTTAGGAAACATAACCATCTTTGATCAACGAGCTAGTCAAGTAGAGGCATACTAGTGACACTCTGTTTGTCTATGTATTCACACATGTATTATGTTTCCGATTAATACAATTCTAGCATGAATAATAAACATTTGTCATGAAATAAGGAAATAAATAATAACTTTATTATTGCCTCTAGGGCATATTTCCTTCAGTCTCCCACTTGCACTAGAGTCAGTAATCTAGATTACACAGTAATGATTCTAACACCCATGGAGCCTTGGTGCTGATCATGTTTTGCTCGTGAGAGAGGCTTAGTCAACGGGTCTGCAACATTCAGATCCGTATGTATCTTGCAAATCTCTATGTCTCCCACCTGGACTTGATCGCGGATGGAATTGAAGCGTCTCTTGATGTGTTTGGTTCTTTTGTGAAGTTTGGATTCCTTTGCGAAGGCAATTGCACCAGTATTGTCACAAAAGATTTTCATTGGACCCGATGCACTAGGTATGACACCTAGATCGGATATGAACTCCTTCATTTGCTGCTTCCGAAGCAGCTATGTACTCCGCTTCACATGTAGATCCCGCCACGACGCTTTGTCTAGAACTGCTCCAACTGACAGCTCCACCATTCAATATAAACATGTATCCGATTTGGATTTAGAATCGTCCGGATTAGTGTCAAAGCTTGCATCGACATAACCATTTACGACGAGCTCTTTGTCACCTCCATAAACAAGAAATATATCATTAGTCCTTTTCAGGTATTTCAGGATGTTGTTGACCGATGTCCAGTGATCCACTCCTGGATTAGTTTGGTACCTCCCTGCTAAACTAATAGCAAGGCACACATCAGGTCCGTACATGATTGCATACATGATAGATCCTATGGCTGAAGCATAGGGAACACTTTTCATTTTCTCTCTATCTTCTACAGTGGTCGGGCATTGAGTCTTACTCATCTCCACACCTTGTAACACAGGCAAGAATCCTTTCTTTGCTTGATCCATTTTGAACTTTTTCAAAACATTATCAACGTATGTGCTTTGCGAAAGTCCAATTAAGCGTCTTGATCTATCTTTATAGATCTTCATGCCCAATATGAAAGCAGCTTCACCGAGGTCTTTCATTGAAAAACTCTTATTCAAGTATCCTTTTATGCTATCCAGAAATTCTATATCATTTCCAATCAACAATATGTCATCCACATATAATATTAGAAATGCTACAGAGCTCCCACTCACTTTCTTGTAAATACATGCTTCTCCAAAAGTCTGTATAAAACCATATACTTTGATCACACTATCAAAATGTTTATTCCAACTCCGAGAGGCTTGCACCAGTCCATAAATGGATCGCTGGAGCTTGCACACTTTGTTAGCACCCTTTGGATGGACAAAACCTTCTGGTTGCATCATATACAACTCTTCTTCCAGAAATCCATTCAGGAATGCAGTTTTGACATCCATTTGCCAAATTTCATAAACATAAAATGCGGCAATTGCTAACATGATTTGGACAGACTTAAGCATCGCTACGGGTGAGAAAGTCTCATCGTAGTCAACCCCTTGAACTTGTCGAAAACCTTTCGCAACAAGTCGAGCTTTGTAGACAGTAACGTTACCGTCAGCGTCAGTCTACTTCTTGAAGATCCATTTATTCTAGATGGCTTGCCGATCATCGGGCAGGTCAACCAAAGTCCACACTTTGTTCTCAAACATGGATCCCATCTCAGGTTTCATGGCCTCAAGCCATTTTGCAGAATCTGGGCTCATCATCGCTTCCTCATAGTTCGTAGGTTCGTCATGGTCAAGTAACATGACCTCCAGAACAGGATTACCGTACCACTCTGGTGCGGATCTTACTCTGATTGACCTACGAGGTTCGGTAGTAACTTGATCTGAAGATTCATGATCAATATCATTATCTTCCTCACTAATTGGTGTTGGTGTAGGCATCACGGGAACGGATTTCACTGATGTGCTACTTTCCAATTCAAGAGAAGGTAGTTACCTCATCAAGTTCTACTTTCCTCCCACTCACTTCTTTCGAGAGAAACCCCTTCTCTAGAAACGATCCATTCTTAGCAACAAATGTGTTGCCTTCGGATATTTGATAGAAGGTGTACCCAATAGTTTCCTTTGGGTATCCTATGAAGACACATTTCTCCGATTTAGGTTCGAGCTTATCAGGTTGAAGCTTTTTCACGTATGCATCGCAGCTCCAAACTTTAAGAAACGACAACTTTGGTTTCTTGCCAAACCACAGTTCATAAGGCGTCATCTCAACGGATTTTGACGGTGCCCTATTTAATGTTAATGCAGCCGTCTATAAAGCATAACCCCAAAATGATAGCGGTAAATCAGTAAGAGAAATCATAGATCGCACCATATCTAGTAAAGTACGCTTACGATGTTCGAACACACCATTACGATGTGGTGTTCCGGGTGGTGTGAGTTGCGAAACTATTCCACATTGTTTCAAATGTAGACCAAACTCGTAACTCAAATATTCTCTTTCACGATCAGATGGTAGAAACTTTATTTTCTTGTTATGATGATTTTCCACTTCACTCTAAAATTCTTTGAGCTTTTCAAATGTTTCAGACTTATGTTTCGTTAAGTAGATATACCCATATCTGCTCAAATCATCTGTGAAGGTGAGAAAATAACGATACCCGCCGCGAGTTTCAATATTCATTGGACCACATACATCAGTATGTATGATTTCCAACAAATCTGTTGCTCGCTCCATTGTTCCGGAGAACGGCGTTTTAGTCATCTTGCCCATGAGGCATGGTTCGCAAGTACCAAGTGATTCATAATCAAGTGATTCCGAAAGTCCATCAGAATGGAGTTTCTTCATGCGCTTTACATTAATATGACCCAAACGGCAGTGCCACAAATAAGTTGCACTATCATTATCAACTCTGCATCTTTTGGTTTCAACATTATGAATATGTGTATTACTAATATCGAGATTCAACACAAATAGACCACTCTTCAAGGGTACATGACCATAAAAGATATTACTCATATAAATAGAACAACCATTATTCTCATATTTAAATTAATAAACGTCTCGCATCAAACAAGATCCAAATATAATGTTCATGCTCAACGCTGGCACCAAATAACAATTATCCAGGTCTAAAATTAATCCTGAAGGTAGATGTAGAGGTAGCGTGCCGACGGCGATCACATCGAATTTGGAACCATTTCCCACGCGCATCGTCACCTCGTCCTTGGCCAATCTTCGCTCAATCCGTAGTCCCTGTTTCGAGTTGCAAATATTAGCAACAGAACCAGTATCAAATACCCAGGTGCTACTTTGAGCTCTAGTAAGGTACACATCAATAACATGTATATCACATATACCTTTGTTCACCTTGCCATCCTTCTTATCCACCAAATACTTAGGGCAGTTCTGCTTCCAGTGGCCGGTCATTTGCAGATAAGCACTCTGTCTCGTGCTTAGGTCCGCACTTGGGTTTCTTCTCTGAGCAAGAACTTGTTTGTTGTTCTTTTTGAAGTTCCCCTTCTTCTTCTTCCCTTTACCCTTTTTCTTGAAACTGGTGGTCTTGTTGACCATCAACACTTGATGCTCCTTCTTGATTTCTACCTCCACAACCTTTAGAATTGCGAAGAGCTCGGGAATTGTCTTATCCATCCCTTGCATATTATAGTTCATCACGAAGCTCTTGCAGCTTGGTGGCAGTGATTGAAGAATTCTGTCAATGACACTATCATCCGGAAGATTAACTCCCAGTTGAATCAAGTGATTGCGATCGACACATTACGAGTATATGTTCACCGACGTAACTATTCTCCTCCATTTTGCAGCTGTAGAACTTATCGAGACTTCATATCTCTCAATCCGGGCATTTGCTTGAAATATTAACTTCAACTCTTGGAACATCTCATATGCTCCATGACGTTCAAAATGTCGTTGAAGTCCCGGTTATAAGCCGTAAAGCATGGCACACTGAACTATCGAGTAGTCATCAGCTTTGCTCTGCCAGACATTCTTAACATCATCAGTAGCATTTGCAGCAGGCCTGGCACCCAGCGGTGCTTCCAGGACGTAATTCTTCTGTCCAGCAATGAGGATAATCCTCAAGTTACGGACCCAATCCGTGTAACTGCTACCATCATCTTTCAACTTTGCTTTCTCAAGGAACGCATTAAAATTCAATGGAACAACAGCACGGGTCATCTATCTACAACAACATAGACAAGCAAAATACTATCAGGTACTAAGTTCATGGTAAATTTAACTTCAATTAATCATATTACTTAAGAACTACCACATAGATAGACATCTCTCTTATCATCTAAGTGATCACGTGATCCAAATCAACTAAACCATAACCGATCATCACATGAAATGGAGTGGTTTTCAATGGTGAACATCACTATGTTGATCATATCTACTATATGATTCACGCTCGACCTTTCGGTCTCAGTGTTCCGAGGCCATATCTGCATATGCTAGGCTCGTCAAGTTTAACCCGAGTATTCTGCGTGTGCAAAACTGGCTTGCACCCGTTGTATAAGAACGTTGAGCTTATCACACCCGATCATCACGTGGTGTCTCGGCACGACGAACTTTGGAAACGGTGCATACTCAGGGAGAACACTTGTACCTTGAAAATTTTAGTGAGAGATCATATTATAATGCTATTGTCAATCAAAGCAGAATAAGATGCATAAATGATAAACATCACATGCAATCAATATAAGTGATATGATATGGCCATCATCATCTTGTGCCTTTGATCTCCATCTCCAAAGCGCCGTCATGATCACCATTATCACCGGTGCGACACCTTGATCTCCATCGTAGCATCGTTGTCGTCTCGCCAACTATTGCTTCTACGACTATTGCTACCGCTTAGTGATAAAGTAAATCAATTACATGGCGATTGCATTGCATACAATAAAGCGACAACCATATGGCTCCTGCCAGTTGCCGATAACTCCATTACAAAACATGATCATCTCATACAATAAAATATAGCATCATGTCTTGACCATATCACATCACAACATGCCCTGGAAAAACAAGTTAGACATCCTCTACTCTGTTGTTGCATGTTTTACGTGGCTGCTACGGGCTGAGCAAGAACCGCTCTTACCTACGCATCAAAACCACAATGATATTCTGTCAAGTTAGTGTTGTTTTAACATTCAACAAGGACCGGGCGTAGTCACACTCGGTTCAACTAAAGTTGGAGAAACTGACACCCGCCAGCCACTTGTATGCGAAGCACGTCGGTAGAACCAGTCTCGCGTAAGCGTACGCGTAATGTCGGTCCGGGCCGCTTCATCCAACAATACCGCCGAACCAAAGTATGACATGCTGGTAAGCAGTATGACTTGTATCGCCCACAACTCATTTGTGTTCTATCATGCATATAACATCTACGCATAAACCTGGCTCGGATGCCACTGTTGGGGAACGTAGTAATTTAAAAAAAAATCCTACGCACACGCAAGATCATGGTGATGCATAGAAACGAGAGGGGAGAGTGTCATCTACGTACCCTCGTAGACCATAAGTGGAAGTGTTATAACAACGCGGTTGATGTAGTCGTATGTCTTCACGATCGACCGATCCTCAGTACCGAACATACGGCACCTCCGCGTTCAGCACACGTTCAACTCGGTGACGTCCCGCGAACTCTCGATCCAGTAGAGCTTCGGGGAAGAGCTTTGGCAGCATGACGGCGTGGTGACGGCGATGATGATGCTACCGACGCAGGGCTTCGCCTAAGCACTGCTACGATATTACTGATACGTCTCCAACGTATATATAAATTTTTATTGTTCCATGCTATATTATATTCTGTTTTGGACATTATTGGGCTTTATTATACACTTTTATATTATTTTTGTGACTAACCTATTAATCGGAGGCCCAGCGCAGAATTGTTGTTTTTTGCCTATTTTAGAGTTTTGCAGAAAAAGAATATCAAACGAAGTCCAAACGGAATGAAACCTTCAGGAACGTGATTTTTGGAACGAACGTGATCCAGAGGACTTGGACCCTACGTCAAGACATCAACCAGGAAGGCACGAGGTAGGGGGCGCGCCTACCCCCCTGGGCGCGCCCTCCACACTCGTGGGGCCCATGTTGCTCCACTGACGTACTTCTTCCTCCTATATATACCTACGTACCCCCAAACTACCAGATACGGAGCCAAAAACCTAATTCCACCGCCGCAACCTTCTGTAGCCGTGAGATCCCATCTTGGGGCCTTTTTCGGAGCTCCGCCGAAGGGGGCATCGATCACGGAGGGCTTCTTCATCAAAACCATAGCCTCTCCAATGATGTGTGAGTAGTTTACCTCAGACCTTCGGGTCCATAGTTATTAGCTAGATGGCTTCTTCTCTCTTTTTGGATCTCAATACAATGTTCTCCCCCTCTCTTGTGGAGATCTATTCGATGTAATCTTCTTTTCCGGTGTGTTTGTTGAGACCGATGAATTGTGGGTTTTTGATCAAGTTTATCTATGAACAATATTTGAATCTTCTCTGAATTCTTTTATGTATGATTGGTTATCTTTGCAAGTCTCTTCGAATTATCAGTTTGGTTTGGCCTACTAGATTGATCTTTCTTGCAATGGGAGAAGTGCTTAGCTTTGGGTTCAATCTTGCGGTGTCCTTTCCCAAAGTGATGAGGGGCAGCAAGGCACATATTGTATTGTTGCCATCGAGGATAACAAGATGGGGTTTATATCATATCGCATGAATTTATCCCTCTACATCATGTCATCTTACTTAAAGCATTACCCTGTTCTTCTGAAGTTAATACTCTAGATGCATGTTGGATAGTGGTCGATGTGTGGAGTAATAGTAGTAGATGCAGGTAGGAGTCGGTCTACTTGTCGCGGACGTGATGCCTATATACATGATCATACCTAGATATTCTCATAACTATGCTCAATTCTGTCGATTGCTCAACAGTAATTTGTTTACCCACCGTAATACTTATGCTCTCGAGAGAAGCCACTAGTGAAACCTATGGCCCCGGGTCTATTGTCCATCATATTTAATCTCCCGACAACAAGCTATTTCTGGCGCCGTTTTTATTTTGCTTTCTTTACTTTGCATCTTTATCATAAAAAGACCAAAAATATTATCTTATCATTTCTATCAGATCTCACTCTCGTAAGTGACCGCGAAGGGATTGACAACCCCTTAGTGCGTTGGTTGCGAGGATTTATTTGTTTGTGTAGGTGCGAGGGACTTGTGCGTGGCCTCCTACTGGATTGATACCTTGGTTCTCAAAAACTAAGGGAAATACTTACGCTACTTTACTGCATCATCCTTTCCTCTTCAAGGGAAAACCAACGCAGTGCTCAAGAGGTAGCAATTACCGAGGTGGATTATGGTGGAGGGGGCACCGCACACGGCTAAGAGATCAATGATCAATTGTTGTGTCTGCAAGGGGTGCCCCCCTCCCTGTATATAAAGGAGTGGAGGAAGGGGAGGGGGCCGGCCTCCTATGGCGCGCCCCATGAGGAGTCCGACTCCCACCGGGAGTAGGACTCCCCCCTTCCAAGTAGGAGTAGGAGAGGAGAAGGAAGGGACAGAAGGAGAGAAGGAAAAGGGGGGCGTCCCCCCCCCCCCCTTGTCCAATTCGGACTAGAGGGGGAGGAGGCGCGCATTTGTTCTGTCCGCCCCTCCTCTTCTCCCACTAGGGCCCATTAGGCTCAATATACTCCCCGGGGGGTTCCGGTAACCCCCCCTCCGGTATATGTCTGAAACCTCCTGAAACACTTCCGGTGTCCGGACATAGTCGTCCAATATATCGATCTTTATGTCTCGACCATTTGGAGACTCCTTGTCATGTCCGTGATCATATCCGGGACTCCGAACTACCTTCGGTACACAAAAACTCATAATACCGATTGTCACTGAACTTTAAGCGTGCGGACCCTACGGGTTCGAGAACTATGTAGACATGACCGAGACACGTCTCTGGTCAATAACCAATAGCGGAACCTGGATGCTCATATTGGTTCCTACATATTCTACGAAGATCTTTATCGGTCAAACCGCATAACAACATACGTTGTTCCTTTGTCATCGGTACGTTACTTGCCCGAGATTCGATCGTCGGTATCTCAATACCTAGTTCAATCTGGTTACCGGCAGGTTAACCCGACAGATCAGGATCATCACAATGTGGCGGTTGCAAAATTGCGTGATGAGATAACGCAGGCTAAGGAGGAGCTAAACGCGGAAAACGTGAGGATGGCTGAGGAGCGAGCCGCTCTGGATGCTCAGGCGCAGCGGATTCAGTCAGAGTCGTACCGGCTCATGCTAGATCAGAACGCTTCAAATGATGTCATGAGAAGGAGGCACCGGAGCCATCTGCCCCCGGTTTACGAGGCAAGGAATCTCTTTAACACGCCAGGAGCAGGAACCAGTAACCCAGCAGTGGTAAACCGGGTCGAGACACCCGGAACGGCACGCCGATTCAGCCACGAATGGCGGACCCGCCTTATCAGAGCAATAACCCGCAGCAGCACGTGCCAACACCACTGGGTCAGTACTCTAACCCTTTGGATAACATGATCGCCGCAGCGTCATAATTGGCGGCTCTCCCGCTTGAAGGCGAATCTCCGACAGTGGTTGAAACACGGAGTGCCAGAGAGCTCCTTAAAACTGCTTTGGTTCAGCAGCAGGCTTATTCTTACAGCCGTGACGGGATTCATTCCACCACTCGCCCAAGCCGGAGTTACAACAGGCATATGGATGAGCCGACTGTGTCAAGCAGTGGACGGACCCATAACCCCCCCCCCCCCCCCCCCCCGTGGACATAACCCGGCGAGCGGGGGTGCTGATGCTCAGAACATAGTGGATCAAGGTAGAGCACGTCGGGAGGCCGAGCTAGCGGCTCAATATGCGGCCCGTCAATTTTCTCTAGCTCGCCCGACGACATCGATAGAGCCAGGCATGACCTCTAGGAATTTGGGCGTGTCGTGTTTGGTACCGGCTCTGCGTAATGAGCGACTGCCCAAGGATTTCAAGGGTCCTCACAAAGTGCCTAACTACACAGCCGACTTACCTCCTGAGGCATGGATCGAGAGTTATGAGATGGCCATGGAATTGCTGGATGTTAGTGAAGCTGTGTGTGCCAAATATTTTCCCCTTATGTTGGAAGGGACGGCCCGTACTTGGTTGAAGGGGCTCCCCGCCAACTCTATTGGGTCATGGACTGAGTTAAAGGACTCGTTTATCCAGAACTTTAAAGATACATGCAAGCATCCCATGTCAATTGTGGATTTAGCCTCATGTGTCCAAGAAGAAGGTGAGTCGATGACTCATTGGGTGCGCCGGGTCTCGGCGATCCTGCATTCGTCAGATTGCATAAAGGCCAACTCAACGGTCTTAATGTTGGAGAGCAATTGCCGGTTTACGCCCTAAAGCAGAAATTTGGACAGCTCAAATGCCACTGCAATGACATGGGGATGCTCATGGAGGCTCTGGTTAAGTATGTTGACTCTGATGGTACCAAGGACCCCGAGTCTGATGATGACAAGCCGGGAAAGGGAAAGAAGAGCAGCAACAACAAGGGGCAACATCATAACCCGGCGAATCAAGGAGGCAACGGTAAGCGCAAGGCTGATAATAGTTTTGACTTTGTGGCTAACACCAATGCATAGAATAATGGTCAACACCGTAAGGGTAAACCGCCCCCACAGGCTACAGGATCAGGCATCAATCTTGAGCAGTTGTTAAATCAGCCCTGCCAAGGCACGGGACGTGAGAAAGGCCGTCTTCGCACCTCTGGAAAGATTGCTTTATTATGAAGGAGTTCAAAAATTCAAATTTTTACCAAGATGGTCATGGGCCGGGTGGCGGCTCAAGATCCAACTTTCATGGACCGGGTTGCGGTGGTGGCGGCTCTAACTCTGGGTTCCAAGGAAATCAAGGTGGTCATGGCAACCAAGGTGGTTACAATTAATAGAATAATCAGGGAAATCAACAGCAGCAACAGTCTGGTTATCAGAGCAACTCGATGCAGTTGAATAGTGGACAGTATCATGTCTTTACCACTAGCTTATGTAAGCACGACCAGAAGCTTCATAAGAGGGCAGTCAATGCCGTTGAGCCGATGGTTCCCCGTTACTTGCGCTGGTCTGAGCAGCCCATTGTATGGAGCCGGGAAGATCACCTGCCCCAGGTTGACAATCCGGGTCACTTGGCTCTGGTAGTTGCACTTCAGGTTGGAGGATATAAGTTCACCAAGGTACTCATGGATGGAGGGAGCAGCATCAATATCCTTTATTATGAAACCTTCCGCCGCATGGGGTTGACTGATAAAAATCTTAAGCCGTCAAACACCGTTTTCCATGGCGTGGTGCCTGGTAAGTTGGCTTATCCGGTTGGTAAGACAGCTCTGGAGGTTGCTTTTGGAGATGATCATGACTCTAGGTCGGAGACATTGACCTTTGAAGTGGTCAAAATCCAAAGCCCATATCACGCTCTGTTTGGACGGCCGGCTTACGCCAAGTTCATGGCACGACCTTGTTACGTGTATATGCAGCTTAAGATGCCGGGTCACAAGGGAACCATCACGGTGCATGGGAGCCGGAGGACAACCTTGGAGTGAGAGGAAGGAGACACTGCTTATGCCGAGTCTGCTTGTGCAACGAAGGAGCTGAAATTTTACAAAGACAATGTTGACCCGGCGGACATGACGTCTCTGAAGAAGCCAACCACAGAGCAGGATCCTTTGCTCAAATTTAAATCGGCAGATGATACTAAGATGGTTGATTTTGTTCCTGGCGATTCATTGAAACAGTTCGGTATCAGTGCCAATCTAGATCCAAAATAGGAAAGCATGCTCATCGAGTTCATCCGTGAGAACCGGGACATCTTTGCATGGAAACCTTCAGACATGCCGGCTGTACCGCGGGAACTCGCTGAGCACACTCTTAATATTGATCCAAAATTTAAGCCGGTCAAACAGTTTCTTCGCCGATTCAACAAGGCGAGGCGGAAGGCCATTGGAGAGGAAGTGGCCCGGCTCTTGGCAGCTGGGTTTATCGTTGAAGTTTTCCATCCTGAATGGTTGGCTAACCCGGTGCTGGTACTCAAGAAGAATGGCACTTTGCGGATGTGTGTGGATTACACGGACTTGAACAAGGCTTGTCCGGCTGATCCGTTTTCTCTCCCTCGTATTGATCAAATCATTGATGCTACGGCGGGTTGTGAGCGTCTGAGCTTTTTGGATGCTTATTCTGGTTATCATCAGATCAAGATGGCAGTTAAGAACCAGGAGAAGACAGCTTTCATTACTCCATTTGGAGCCTTCTGCTATGTGTCTATGCCTTTTGGGCTCAAGAGTGTCCACGCGACTTATCAGCGGTGTGTGCAAAATTTCCTTCACAATCAGATTAGGTGCAATGTTCATGCTTATGTCGATGACATTGTGGTGAAGTCAAGGAAGAAGGAGACCTTGATTGATGATTTGAAGAAGACATTTGATAATCTCCGGGTCTACAAGATCATGCTTAATCCGGCTAAATGTGTCTTTGGTGTGCCTACAGGCAAGCTCTTGGCTTTTTTGGTTTCTAACAGAGGCATTGAAGCTAACCCGGAGAAAATCAAAGCTATCACTTCTTTGGCTAAGCCGGCGTGCATTAATGATGTTCAGCGCTTGGCGGGTCGTATTGCCGCTTTGAGCCGGTTCATAAGCCGGCTGGGTGAGAAGGCTACCCCCCCCTCTATCAAATGATGAAGAAGACAGATCATTTTGTTTGGAGTGAAGCGGCTAACCAAGCATTTGAGGATCTGAAGAAACAGTTGGCTGAGCCTCCCATGCTTGCTGCCCCTGTTGATAAGGAGCCTCTGTTGTTATACGTGGCTGCTAACAGCCGGGCCGTTAGTGTGGCCATAGTGGTAGAAAGGAAGGAGGCAGGCAAGGAATATCCGGTTCAATGGCCAGTTTATTATGTCAGTGAGGTGCTCATTGAGTCCAAGCAGAGATACCCACATTGGCAGAAGCGTGTGTATGGAGTTTTCATGGCAAGACGGAAGCTTAAGCAATATTTTCAGGGCCATCCCATCACTGTGATTAGTTCTGCTCCTTTGGGGGATATCATCCAAAACAGGGAAGCAACTGGCCGGGTTGCTAAGTGGGCAATTGAGCTTGGACCTCATGGATTAAAATATGTGCCTCCGCTATCAAGTCTCAAGCACTTGTGGATTTCATCAATGATTGGACAGAGTTGCAGGCACCAGAGGAAAATCCGGATAACACGTATTGGAATATTCACTTTGACGGGTCTAGGCAACTGGAGGGCTCGGGGGCTGGAGTTGTCTTGACTTCCCCACGAGGTGATAAATTTTCCAACGTCCTCTGATTAATGTTCCCTTGTACTAACAGTGCAGCTGAGTATGAGGCCCTGCTCCATGGTCTTCGGATGGCTAAGAAGATGAATTTAAGCTGGGTGGGATGCTTTGGCGATTCAGATCTGGTGGCCCAACAGGTCTCTGGTACTTGGGATTCAAAGGATCCGCTTATGGCGGCTTATCATCGAGAGGTTGATGCCATTGCAGGTCACTTCAAAGGTTACCAAGTTGAACATATCGATGGAAGGAAGAATGAGGCGGCTGATAATTTAAGCTGGCTAGGCTCTCAGCGTAAGCCGGTGCCACCGAATACGTTCCTGGATGTATTACTCAATCCTTCGGTCAAGTTGCCTACGGAGGAGGACCTTGCTATTCCTGACCCGGAGGCACAATTGGTGGTGGCTCTTCATGCTATTCCAGATTGGAAAGTGCCCTATTTGGCTTACATGACCCGGGGTGAGTTACCTGAGGATGAGATCTTGGCCAGGCAGATAACCCGTCGATCTAAGTCAATGACAATTGTCAATGGGGAGTTGCACCATTGCAGTGTTACAGGAGCATTTCAGCGTTGTGTTTCTCCTAAAGAAGGCGGTGAGAATCTGCATGAGGTCCACGAAGGAGATTGTGGTCATCAAGCCGGCTCTAAATCCCTGGTGGCCAAGCCTTTTCGTCACGGGTTTTATTGGCTGACGGCTCATGCTGATGCTAAGGACTTGGTCAAAAAATGTGATGGTTGTCAGAAGTTTTCACGTCGAGCTCATGTTCCAGCTCAGGAGCTGAGGATGATCCCAATCACTTGGCCGTTTGCAACATGGGGGCTTGACATGGTTGGACCTTTCAAGAGGTCTAAGGATAAGAAGACCCACCTCTTGGTGGCGGTGGATAAATTCACAAAGTGGGTCGAGGCAGAGCCGGTGAGCAAGTGTGATGCAGCCACGGCGGTTCAATTCATGAAGAAGGTGATCTTCCGCTTTGGCTTTCCACACAGCATTATAACAGATAATGGCACTAATCTCTCCAAGGGTGCTATGAAAGAATTTTGTCAACGTGAGCCTATCTAGCTTGGTATATCATCAGTGGCTCACCCCCAGTCTAATGGTCAAGCGGAGAGAGCCAATCAAGAGATCTTGAGAGGCATCAAGCCCCGGCTTATGGTTCCTTTATAGTGAACGCCGGGTTGTTGGGTGGAGGAGTTGCCTTATGTGTTATGGAGCATTAATACTACCCCCAACAGGTCTACAGGTTATACACCTTTTTTCATGGTCTACGGAGCAGAGGCGATTCTCCCTGGTGGCATCCGTCATAACTCACCTCATGTGGCGGCTTATGTTGAAGATGACAATGAAAAAGCACGTTAGGAAGCACTTGACCTATTAGATGAGGAGCGTGACATCGCAGCGGCTCGTTCAGTGATTTACCAGCAAGATCTGCGCCGTTACCACAACCGCCGGGTTAAAACCAGAACTTTCCAAGAAGGCGATCTAATGCTCCGGCTCATCCAGGATCAGACTGATATGCACAAGTTATCCCCACCTTGAGAAGGACCCTTTGTGGTTAGCAAGAATCCGAACAACAGGTCATACTACCTTATCGACATTCGAGAGCACAAAGACTCACGTAAGTCGGAGGAGGAGACCCACCCTCCTTGGAATATTGCTCACCTTCGGCCTTATTACACTTGAGCCACCGGCTCTTCTGATGTACATATTATAATAATGTATATATTATGATCAATATAATCAAGTCGCATGCCTGTCAAAGCAGGGCCTCTGTCGTTTTCTCTTTAAATCATGAGTTTTTTGGTCACTTGGAGGCTTCTGCTTTATAGAGCAAAGTTATGATTACCCTTTGATCCGGCTTATAGGCCACAAAAAAACTTGGGGGCTTGCTACCTAGGTTAAAGGTACCAAAGAGAGTCTATTGCAAAAGCACAACTCAAACATAGGTGCCCGTTGAGCATAGATCAGAAATATTGCTTGGGGGCTTTTTTCCTAAAGAACAAGAGTTGCTATAACCCTTGTGATAGGCTTAAAAGCTAGGCTTGGAAGCCAAGTGTATTCACCTAAAACCCCGGGTTATCCCGTCTGTATGCCAGATGCTTCTCCATCAGGTAATCCTGATTGACCCGACGAACTCTTAGCAGTCAATCTTTTCAACAAGACCCTGAACTGGTTAAGGTTAAAACGCCAGTTTATCATGTGAGGGCACGGCTTACGAATAGCAAGGAGAAGCTCAGGCTGATAAAGCCACCTTCCTTGAAACTTGGATAAATCGGCCTGTGATGCACAATGCTACTCTAACCCCGCGTACTCCTGATAAGTCTATCTTTAAATAAGAACTGAACTTATCCGGGTTAAAATGTTGATTGGGTAATGTGAGTGCCGGCTCACGGAAAGCGCGTACCTTCCAGTGGCTAATGCTAGTTTCATTGAAGAAGATATTTTGGCTTGGCGGCCTATGAAAGCCTTGGATTTTTTCTGTTGATTTGATTTGAACGTCTTTATACGTTTTTTCTTGTGAAATAGTAATACATGGTTGAAAACTAATAAGGCTTATAATGCCTTATGAGTCATATATGACATTAACCGGTGTTCATTAACACGGCCTGGTTGTTGACTATAGGTCGCCAGTATAAAGTAACATGATATCCGGTGTTTCTTAACCCGGCCTAGTTTTTAAGCCAGCAATATATACTTACCAGTGCTCAAATTTTGGGTTATCACCCTTATTTCACTGGCTTGATAAACCGACAATGTGATCAAATATCACAGGTATGCTATATGCTCAAATATATGGTTATGCCTAAGTCCAGCTTTGGTTATAACTTATGATTATTTCTCTATATCTATTTGGCATTATGACCCGTCCTGCGATAAACCGTGGGACACTCGTGATCTATTTTTGTATACATGAACAGATTCAAAAAGCTGATATTATAAACATCAGTGGCATCTATTCAATTGGCAGTTTCATGCAAAGCGGAACGTGCTCGATGGCACGACAGATTCAAAGTTTTACTACTCTATTACATGCCTCCATGGGCTAAATGAGACCAAAGTGTTTTCAAAAATCTCAAGTGTTTACAGCCGCCTGGCGGTTCAGTCTTCTTGACCTTGTTGCTCGGAGTCTTCCGCGTCATCCTTTGCCGGCTCTTCGTCTTCTTCTGCTGGCTGAAAAGTTGGTGATGACCAATCGATACCAGATAAAGCTTCAAATTCAGCTTCATCATCTATAAGCTCAGACGGATCGACTTCAGGAGCAAAGGTGTGCTTACGGATTGGTGGGATTAAGTCCATCACTTTGTTAGCCGGAGTTGGCATCTTCTTATGCTCCCAGTCATAAGCCGGATGGTACTTGGAGAGGTCCGAGTCATTGGCAATCATTGTGGCCATTGGACGAATTTCTTTTACACAGGCCGCGAAGTCTTTCTGATTGAAAGGTGTACCATCTTCTTTCAGACTTGGGTAACCAGTAGCTACCTCAGATGGGTCAAGCTCTGGTACCCATGCCTTGGCCCGACTCAAAGCTGTCATGGCGCCGGCTCTTGCAGATGATCGCTTTATTTCATCAAATCTAACAGGCAGCACAGAGAGTTTCTTCAAAACATCTATCAACATAGTTGGCGCTTGACCTGTTGGTGAAATGGCGGCTAGTGCAAGTTGAGTCCCGGAGTACAGCTGCTCAACAAGTGCATAGACAGCTTTAAGCTATACCAGCATGTCTTGATTAAGATTGCTGCTCCTGGGACCTGAATAGATTGCAGAATGATTAAAATGGCGGGTTATATGATCAAAATAATGATTCACTTCTGATGCTTGCTAAGGCGACTCACCAAAGATAGCTAAAACCATCTGATTCACATGGCTTTTTAAACCAAAAAGCTCAGTGGTCGCTTCTTGAAGCGCTGCCTCTGCCTTCTCAGCATGTTGGATCAAGGCCGTCTTTTTTTCCGCCCAGGTCTTTTTCTCTGCTTCAAAGCTGGTCTTCAATTTTTCTGACTCAGCCACACTAAACTGGAATTTTGACTCCGCCTTCCGGGTCTCAGTCTCCTGAGTCGCCAGCCAGGTCTTCGCATCATTCAATTGGCACTCCAGTTCAGCAGTGGCAGCCTGTATAAATTATAAAGTTATCAACATCAAGGTTACAAGAGTAAAAGTCTCAAGTATTTTGCCAGCAACAACACTTGACACTTGGGGGCTAATGTCTATCAACGAAAAAATTTCAAGACAACGGCTTTCATGAATTAAGTCCCAAGTACTTTGCAAGCAAGACTACTTGGCACTTGGGGGTTAATGCATACCATTTATTTTTTTCTTCATCATGAGCCGGAAGTGATGTAACAGTCCCAACCGACTCATGGGGGCTATGCAATCACGATCTTTCTTCTTATACAAAGACAAAACAGGACCAGCTCATTCCTGTGGATTAAACCGGCCCTTGGGGGCTATGTACGGAAAACTAAGATTGTACAAACATCTGATTTACATTTAAACCGTCCAAAGAGGGATTCTAGGAAAGAAGTTATGGATTTTTCTAAAAGTCTACAACCTATCTTATCATAGCCAGGAGACTTGGGGGCTGGCAGGATATGTATACAAATTACTTAAAGCTGGAAATCATACCTCATATTTTTGGTGCATCTCCTTCACCATATCAATTTCGAGGTCGCGGCTGGAGTGGACCTGGCTGAGATAGCCGGAGAGGATCTCATTGTTGCTCAGCTGGGCGTAATGAGAAATGTCAAACTTCTGTCTCTCAATGACTTCTTGTTTGGCAGTATGCTTGGCTAGAGCTATTAGATTTCTCGGCTCTACAAAGTCGGTGCCAGGAATCAACACATCATCATTTTGAGGTTCCGGCGGCTTAAGTGAACTCGAGGGGGTAGAAGTTGAAGGATTAATGGCAGTACCACCAACGCTAAGATCTGGAATCTCAGGAGGGGTGACAGTGACAGTTTGTTCCGGCTGTTTATCAGAAGCCTCAGGGACATGGACTTGTTGTTCCGGCTTAGTGATTTCAGGTGCTTCTGTTGGCTTGATCACTTTAGCCTTCTTGTTTGGCTTTGCTTGGCCGCTACAGAGGTTATGACAAGTCAGTATTAATATAGGAATATATGAATTTATAGAGTAAAGCTAATTGTTATTACCCAAGGGCAATCTTGAAAGCCGGCATTTCAGTTTGTGATGAGCCGTCAGAAGAAGAATGAGCAAGTTCCTGGTCAACGATCATTAAAAGAGTTAAGTGACAAATAAGTAAGACCCGTCAGCAGATGAGAAGAATTTTAAAAGTTTAAAAGAGCACCTCGTTTCGGCGTTTCCGAGAGCAGGGGTGTTCGGTAAGCCGGAGGATAATTCATCACCTCCACTGGTCCAGGTCTGGCGACGGCTTTCATGTTGCTGTCATTTCAAAAGAAAGTGAGGATCTAAATAAGCCAAGGGGTGTGAAAACCTTACTTTCCGGGTTACTTGTGGAAGTTTCTGTCTTGGCAAAGATTACGAAATGAGGAAATAATAGTTACCTCTTCTTCAGCTGCTTGGTTGGCTCCCGTCTCAGCCTAATAATAATTAGTGTCAATAAGATGGTTGAAAAATAAGCCAAGAGAGTCAAGGGCTACCTCCGACTCAGAGGTATCATCTAGCTTGAGCATGTCAGAGGCGCTTGGTTTCTTCTTCTTCTGGTGGTCTTCTTGGCGGTTTTCCTAGCGGCCTTCTTGGAAGCCCTGGCCATCTTAGCAGCCTTGTGGTCATATTCCGCTTTCCAGAAGTCCGACTTACTTGCAGAGGTTATCAAAGGTTGAGTTAATCACATAATCAAATGATGAGGTGAAGATATAGTAAGTTAAGAGGCTTACATCTGGTGGCAGGTTAAGCTTGCTGAAAGGGGCCAGACCCACTTTCACACAATGCTTCGGGTCTTCATTTAGAAGGGACTTCACCATTTCATTGATTGCTTCCTCACTTAATGGTTCGGAGCTGTGGTGCAGTGAATCTTTCTCATCACCAGTGTAGGCACCCATTAAGCCGGTACGACGGCTCAACCTGATGATCCGCCAAGAAACCCAGCACCTAACTAAATCAACACCGGTCAACCTGTTTCCTAGCAGATCTTTGAATTTCACGATAGTAGGTGCAATCTTCTTCCGTTCAGCGGCAGTAAGCTTTTCAGGAAGATTATGTTTGGGGTTCAGGCGCTCAACACGGTAACCCGACAGAGGATTCTCATCAACCGGAGAAGTGTCTTTGCAGTAAAACCACGTCTGGTTCCAGTCTTTAGGGTGACTCGGCAACATGGCCTAAGGAAAGATGGCATATATGCAATGTTGAATCGAGATTCCGCCTAGTTCCAAGCTAGGACCATTGGTGAATTCAGTCTGGCGGTTTAAGTAAAAATACTCTCGAAAGAGTTCAACACTGGGCTCCTCTTGAAGGTACACCTCACAGAAGACTTGAAAGTTGGAAATATTTGACACGGAATTGGGTCTGATGTCTTGAGGGTGGAGCTGGAAGAAGTGCAACACGTCTCGAAAGAACTTAGAACTGGGTGGTGAGAAGCCCCGGTTCATGTGGTCGGTAAAAACGATTACTTCGCCATCTTTCGGTTGAGGTCTCTCTTCGCCCGGGTTAGGAGCACGATAATGCATCACGCTCTTGGCGGGTAAATATATGATTTTGAAAAAGTCCTTGAGGGTGCTCTCGATAGCGATGGAAGGGACCCAATTGCATGTGTACACTGTTTTAGGCGGCATTGTGGAAGAAAACCTAAAGGAAAGAAAAATTGCCGGTTCAAGTTAATTGGTGAAATCACAGTTTAAGTGCTGACAGTATACATTCAGGATGGCGCCTTAAGTTAGGACTAATGGTATATGAATAATTGTAAGCCGGATGTGTAAGCCGCCATGAACGGTACAGGTATTCAAAATCTGACAGAAGGTAAAATTCTACTAAGTGTTGGACAAACAGGTTTCACAGATTACAGTTAGAAATTTGGATCTGAAACTGGGCAGAAAAAGGGAATAAATCTGAAACCTACAAAGGCGACAGTGCAAGTGCATAGGTGTTCTAAAAAGGATCTGCAGCGATGAGGATATGTTCTAGTATTAAAAATAGACGCTAAACTACTACCGTGCGAGATTTGTGTGGTTTGTGGATCTAATCCATGGACGTAGACAAAGAATAAAGATGGCGGCGATGAACACTAACGAGCACCGACGAACACTGGAGAACATCGAAACCCTAATGCCATATCTACAGTGGAGGAAGAAAGGCTTAACGATGCTGATGAGATGGCGGGGAGGTGCCGCGGTTCTCTGGTCCGTTCAGGGTGATGCAGCGGCCGGAGTTCAAGACGGAGGCGGAGGACGACGGCGGTGGAGCTCGTGCAGGTCGGCGCGTCGCAAGGACGAAGAAGAAATGAGAAGGAAAGAGGGGGGAATGAGAGGAGAGCCCGAGGTCTTATTTATAAAGCCTGGAAGGACAAACGACAGGCGCGAAAATCGAGGAGGCAAAAAATGGATAAGTGACGATACGGGCGCCTCGATTTCCGGGAAGACAGTAAAGTGAGAAATTTATTAAGATTTGGGTTCTGTGAAGCACTAATGACAGGTGATGTCATGACGGGTCACTGAAAATTCAGGAGATGACATCATGGCCGGTTACAGTTTTTCATAGTCAAGATGAGGAAGGATTTTTCTAAGTATTGAAGATTGACATGAACAAGTTCAAATCAACCCGGGGCCTAATGTTGGGGATATGACTATCAAGCATGACCCGCCAGGAGGGGCCGGGTCATCCTTATGAGGATTCATCTCCATGAAGCCCAAGAGTGTAATGGCGGTTCATAGTTAGGCTGATTAGAGGGCCCGAGCGCAAAGGCGGCTTAAGGCCCACGGTTATAAACCGCTATGTACGTATGACTTGTATTGTAAGGCATATGTAATTGGTCTCCGGGCCGGACACGTTATATGAGCCAGCTGGGACTCTTTAGACCGCGGGGCGTCAACTCGTGTATATAAGGGGACGACCCGGCGGCGGCTTAGGACAAGAAACAAGAGAGCGAGAGCCAGGCTAAGCGTATTCGCTCCCTTGTCATCGAAACCCTAGTAATACCACCTCAAACTGGATTAGGCCTTTACCTTCACCGCAAGGGGCCGAACTAGTATAAACTCCTCGTGTCTTTTGTCCTGTTTAACCCCTTTAAGATAACTTCTTTGCGATGGCTCCACGACTAAGTCCTCACACTAGGACATCTGACGTGACAATTCCATGACACGTAGGGTCCGCAGCTTAACATTCGGTGACACTAGAGTAATATTGGGATATGCATGTTGGTGACCAAATGTTGTTCGGAGTCCCGGATGGGACCTGGTACATCACGAGGAGCTCCGGAATGGTCCGGAGGTAAAGATTTATATATGCAAAGTTGTTTTCAGGGTTCCGAAAAAAGTTTCAGTTTTTTCGGTATTATACTGGGAAGCTTCCAGAAGGTTCTGAAAACATCCAGGGGAGTACAGAATTACACCAAGGGTTCCACCCACGTCCCAAGGGTTAGCATGGGATGAGGGGAGGCGCCCTGTCCTTATTGGGCCAGGCGCACAAGTCTCTCAAGGCCCATGTGGCTATGGAGAGGTGGAAAGTCCACCTATGTATGGAAAAGGAGGGAATTGGACTAGGAGTCCAACTCCTCCCCCTTGGTGCGCCCCTAGGGCTTGTAGGGCTGGCCACCACCCTCCTCCACCTATATGTAGAGGAGAGGGGGCACCCCAAAGAGGACACACAAGCCCTTGGCCCCCTTCTCTCTCCCGTTACTTCATAACTCCTCCTTCTTTGTTGTTTCGGGGCATAGCCCTGCCGGAATCACTCCACCACCATCACCGTCACACCATCGTGCTGTTGGCGATCCCATCTACTTATCCTCCCTTGCTTGCTGGATCAAGGAGGAGGAGACGTCATCGAGCCGTACGTGTGCTGAACGCGGAGGTGTTGTCCGTTTGGTACTTCATCGGTTTGGATTGCGATTGGATCATGACGAGTACTATTACATCAACCGCGTGATATACGCTTCTGCTTAACAGTATATGAGGGTGCGCAGACACACTTTCCCCTCTCATTGTTGTGCTTCTCCTAGATAGATCTTGGGTGTTTGTAAGATTTTATTTTATTTTCATGCAACGTTCCCCAAAGTGGCATCATGAGCTAGGTCTATGCGTAGATGTATATGCACGAGTAGAACACAAAGAGTTGTGGGCATTGATGCTCAAATTGCTTACCTTTCTTTTCTTATTTGAATTCGGCGGTATTGTGGGATGAAATGGTTCAAACCAACTTTACATGTCCTCGCACATGAGACCGGTTGCACCGACTATCATGCAACTTGTTTTGCATAAGCTGGCCGGCAGGTGTCTGTCTCTCCTACTTTAGTTGAATCTAATTTGATGAAGGCATTCCTTGTAGAAGGTTAAAAGGCAACTTGATTATCACTATTGTGGCTTTGCGTAGGTAAGAACGGTTCTTGCTAGTTGCCCATAGCAGCCACGTAAAATTTGTAACAACTAAGTAGAGGACGTCTAACTTGTTTTTGCAGGGCATGTTGTGATGTGGTATGGCCAAAAACGTGGCGTGATATATGTTGATGTATGATATGGTCATGTTTTTTAGTAGGTTCACGACTTGCACGTTGATGAGTTCGGCAACCGACAGGAGCCATAGAGTTGTCTTTAATTTATTAATCGCCATGTAATTGCTTTACTTTATCGCTATGCTTTAGCAATAGTTGTAGAAGCAATAGTTGGCGAGATGACAATGTGACGACACGACGATGGATATCATGATGATGGAGATCATGGTGTCATGCCAGTGACAATGGAGATCATGTCGGTGCTTTGGAGATGGAGATCAAAGGCACGAGATGATAATGGCCATATCATGTCATATATTGATTGCATGTGATGTTTATCTTTTTATGCATCTTATTTTGCTTAGGACGATGGTAGCATTATGAGATGATCCCTTCACTTAATTTCAAGAAATTATGTGTTCTCCCTAAGTACGCACCACTTCAAAAGTTTGTCGTTTCGAAGCACCTCGTGATGATAGGGTGTGATAGACTCCATGTTCGCATACAATGGGTGTAAGCCAGTTTTACACATGCAGAATACTTGGGTTAAACTTGACGAACCTAGCATGTACAGACATGGCCTCGGAACACAAGAGACTGAAAGGTCGAACATGAGTCATATAGTAGATATGATCAACATGGAGATGTTCACCATTGATGACTACCCCATCTCACGTGATGATCGGACATGGGTTAGTTGATTTGTATCATGTATCACTTAAACAACTTGAGGGATGTTGATTTAAGTGGGAGTTCATTAGTAATTTGACTAACTAAACTAATTATCATGAATTTAGTCTTAACTGTCTTTGCAAAATTTGTGTTGTAGATCAATGGCCCACGATGTAGTTCCCCTGAATTTTAATACATTCCTAGAGAAAGCTAAGTTGAAAGATGATGGAACCAACTATGCGAACTGGGTCCATAACTTGAGGATTATCCTCATTGCTGCATAGAAGGCTTATGTCCTTGAGGCACCACTAGGAACCGCACCCCCTCCAGCGTTGTCTGTGGATGTTGTGAACATCATTTAAGGTTTAAAACTGGGGCTCCAAAGACGTTTTGAGCACCATGGAGCATATGAGATGTTCCAGGAGCTGAAATTGGCAAGCTCATGCCCAGGTTGAGAGGTATGACACCTCCGACAAGTTCTTTAGCTGCAAGGTGGAGGAGAACAGTTATGTTAGTAAGCATATACTCAGAATGTCTGGGTTCACAACTGCTTAACTCAGTCGGGAGTTAATCTTCCAGATGACACGGTCATTGACAGAGTTCTCTAGTCACTACCACCAAGCTATAAGGGCTTGTTATGAACTATAATATGCAAAGGATGGAGAAAACGATTCCCGAGCTCTTCACGATGCTTAAGGCCGTAGAGGTAGAAATCAAGAAGGAGCATAAAGTATTGATGGTAAGAAAGACCACTAGTTTCAAAAAAGGCAAGGGAAAGAAAGGGAACTTCAAGAAGAACGGCAAGACAGTTGCTGCTCCCAGGAAGAAACCCAAGGCTGGACCCAAACCTGATACTGAGTGCTTCTACTACAAGGGGAATGGTCACTGGAAGTGGAACCGCCCCAAGTACTTGACAGATAAGAAGGCTGGCAACATCAACAAAGGTATATTTGATATACATGTTATTGATGTGTACCATACTAGTGCTCGTAGTAGCGCTTGGGTATTTGATACTGGCTCGGTTGCTAATATTTGTAACTCGAAATAGGAGCTACAGAATAAACGAAGACTGGCTAAGGACGAGGTGACGATGCGCATCGAAAATGGTTCCAAGGTTGATGTGATCGCCGTTGGCACGCTACCTCTACATCTACCCTCGGGGCTAATTTTAAACCTAAATAATTGTGATTTGGTGCCTGCGTTGAGCATGAACATTATATCTGGATCTTGTTTATTGCGAGACGGTTATTAATTTAAGTTAGAAAATAATGGTTGTTCTATTTATATGAGTAATATCTTTTATGGTCATGCACCCCTTGTGAATGCTTTATTCTTGTTGCATCTCGATCGTAGTGATACACATATTCATAATATTGATGCCAAAAGATGCAAAGTTAATAATGAGAGTACCACATATTTGTGGCAACGTCGCTTAAGTCATATTAGTGTAAAGCGCATGAAGAAACTCCATGCTGATGGACTTTTGGAATCTCTTGATTATGAATCATTTGAGACATGTGAACCATGCCTCATGGGCAAGATGACTAAAACTCCGTTCTTCGGAACAATGGAGCGAGCTAGTGACTTAAGATACATACCGATGTATGCAGTCCGATGAGTGTTGAAGCACACGGTGGATATCGTTATTTTCTTACCTTCGCAGATGATTTGAGTAGATATGGGTATATTTACTTAATGAAACACAATTCTAAAACATTTGAAAAGTTCAAGGAATTTCAGAGTGAAGTGGAGAATCATCATAACAAGAAAATAAAGTTTCTATGATCTGATCATGGAGAGGTGAATATTTGAGTTACGAGTTTGGTATGCATTTAAGACAATGTGGAATTGTTTCACAGCTCACGCCACCTGGAACACCATAGTGTAATGGTGTACCCGAACATCGTAATCGTACTCTATTGGATATGGTGCATTCTATGATGTCTCTTACCGGTTTGTGACTATCGTTTTGGGGATGCATTAGAGACAGACGCATTCACTTTAAATAGGGCACCATATAAATCCATTGAGACGACACCATATGTGTTGTGGTTTGGCAAGAAACCCAAGCTGTCGTTGTCGGCGTTCTGGGAACGAGGGTCCCCAGATTGCCTGCTTGCGGCCCATGGTGTGGCTCTGCTAGCAGGCCCGTACGGCCCATCTTCATCAACAAGGCATTCAAGACCCTCGCGGGGGGCCGAGCCTCGTGAGGCGGACGACACAAGACCTCCTCAAGAGCGGCCTGACTGGGCTGGCTCACGAGGGGCGGAGAGACCAAGACCAGCAGGACGGCAAGACGGAGGTCACCATGGAGCCCAAGACAGCGTCACCACTAGAGCCTTTGCAGGCGAAGACTGCTTTTGTCAGGATAAGCTATACTATATGTCCCCTTTCAAATTGGCCGTTGTTGGCTCCCTTCCCGCTCAATATTTGGGGAGAGGACCAGGGCCTCAATAAATAGGACTATCCACCACAGTTGGAGGAATGGAATCCTCACCCACACAAGTTGGCCAAACACAAGAACACCTCACCTCAGGAGGCTGTTCTTCCCCTTGTACTGTTCATCCTCAGCCCAAGAGGCAATCCACCACCACCACACTGGAGTAGGGTATTACACTGCAACAGTGGCCCGAACTAGTATAAATCTTGTGTCCTTTGTGTTGCGAGTTCGTCGAGTTAGTCCGTGAGATCTTAGCGAAGCTAGGACGTGGATCGGTAGGGGGAGATCTTCGTGCGCACCCAAGTGTTTGAACCTTGAGGGTTTTGCCGGAACCCATGATCCGACAGTCGTTTCTTACAATTTGGGGATGCGACACTTATGTCAAGAGGCTTTGGCCTGATAACCTCTAACCCAAAGCGGAGAAGTGCGTCTTCATAGGTTACCCTAAAGAGACCATTGGGTATACCTTCTACCACAGATCTGATGGCAAGATATTCATTGCCAAGAATGGGTCCTTTCTAGAGAAGGAGTTTCTCTCGAAAGAAGTGAGTGGGAGGAAAGTAGAACTTGATGAGGTAATTGTACCTTCTCTCGGATTGGAAGGTAGCACATCACAGAAAGCAGTTCCCATGATGCCTACACCAACCGAAGACGAAGCTAATGATGATGATCATGAAACTTCAGATCAAGTTACTACTGAACTTCGTAGTGTTGGGAATCATTGCATGGAAAACAAAGAAATTTCTACGCACACGCAATGATCTATCCATGGAGAAGCATAGCGACGAGGGGGAGAGTATGTCTATTGATACGTCTCCAACATATCTATAATTTTTGATTGCTCCATGCTATATTATCTACTGTTTTGGACCATATTGGGCTTTATTTTCCACTTTTATATTATTTTTGGGACTAACCTATTAACTGGAGGCCCAGCCCAAAATTGTTGTTTTTTTTGCGTATTTCAGTGTTTCGAAGAAACGGAATATCAAACGGAGTCCAAATGGAATGAAACCTTCGGGAACGTGATTTTCTCAACAAATATGATTCAGGAGACTTGGACCCTCCGTCAAGAAAGGAGGGAGGCGGCCACGAGGGTGGAGGGCGCCCCCCTAGGGCGCGCCCCCTGCCTCGTGGGCCCCCCTTTGCTCCACCGACGTACTCCTTCATCTATATATACCTACGTACCCCCAAACGATCAGATACGGAGCCAAAAACCTAATTCCACCGCCGCAACTTTCTGTATCCACGAGATCCCATCTTGGGGCCTGTTCCGAGCTCACTTAAGGGGAATCCACCATGGAGGGCTTCTACATCATCACCATAGCCTCTCCGATGAAGTGTGGGTAGTTTACTTCAGACCTTTGGGTCCATAGTTAGTAGCTAGATGGCTTCTTCTCTCTTTTTGGATCTCAATACAATGTTCTCCCCTCTCTCGTGGAGATCTATTCGATGTAATCTTCTTTTTGCGGTGTGTTTATTGAGACCGATGAATTGTGGGTTTATGATCAAGATTATCTATGAACAATATTTGAATCTTCTCTGAATTCTTTTATGTATGATTGGTTATCTTTGCAAGTCTCTTCGAATTATCAGTTTGGTTTGGCCTACTAGATTGGTTTTTCTTGCAATGGGAGAAGTGCTTAGCTTTGGGTTCAATCTTGCGGTGTCCTTTCCCAAAGGATGAGGGGCAGCAAGGGACGTATTGTATTGTTGCCATCAAGGATAACAAGATGGGGTTTTTATCATATTGCATGAATTTATCCTTCTACATCATGTCATCTTGCTTAAGGCGTTATTCTGTTTTCTTGAACTTAATACTCTAGATGCATGCTGGATAGCCGTCGATGAGTGGAGTAATAGTAGTAGATGCAGGCAGGAGTCGGTCTACATGTCTCGGACGTGATGCCTATATACATGATCATACCTAGATATTCTCATAAATATGCTCAATTTTGTCAATTTCTCAACAGTAATTTATTCACCCACCGTAGAATACTTATGCTCTTGAGAGAAGCCACTAGTGAAATCTATGGCCCCCGGGTCTTTTCTCATCATATCAATCTTCTACCACTTTATTATTGTTTGCTTTTTATTTTGCTTTTATTTTACTTTGCATGTTTATACCAAAAATACCAAAAATATTATCTATCATCTCTATCAGATCTCACTCTCGTAAGTGACCGTGAAGGGATTGACAACCCCTAATCGCGTTGGTTGCGTGGAGCTATTTGTTTTGTGTAGGTACGAGGGCCTCCTACTGGATTGATACCTTGGTTCTCAAAAAATAAGGGAAATACTTACTCTACTCTGATGCATCACCCTTTCCTCTTCAAGGAAATCCAACGCAGCGCTCAAGAGGTAGCAGGAAGATTTCTGGCGCCGCGTTCTTGGGGAGTCTACATAAAAGTCAACATACCAAGTACCCATCACAATCCCTTATCTCTCGCATTACATTATTTGCCATTTGCCTCTCGTTTTCCTCTCCCCCACTTCACCCTTGCCATTTTATTCGCCCTCTCTTTTCCGTTTGCCTTTTTCTCGCTTGCTTTTTGTTTGCTCGTGTGTTGGATTGCTTGTCTGTCACGATGGCTCAAGATAATACCAAATTGTGTGACTTTACCAATACCAACAATAATGATTTCCTTAGCACTCCGATTGCTCCTCTTACCAATACTGAATCTTGTGAAATCAATACTGCTTTGTTGAATCTTGTTATGAAAGATCAATTCGCCGGCCTTCCTAGTGAAGATGTCGCTACTCATCTTAATAGCTTCGTTGATTTATGTCATATGCAAAAGAAGAAAGATGTTGATAATGATATTGTTAAATTGAAGCTTTTTCCTTTTTCGCTTAGAGATCGTGCTAAAGCTTGGTTTTCGTCTTTGCCTAAAAATAGTATTGATTCTTGGAACAAGTGCAAAGATGCTTTTATCTCTAAGTATTTTCCTCCCGCTAAGATCATCTCTCTTAGGAACGATATTATGAATTTTAAGCAACTTGATCATGAACATGTTGCACAAGCTTGGGAGAGAATGAAATTAATGACACGTAATTTCCCTACTCATGGTTTGAACTTGTGGATGATTATACAAAAAATTTATGCCGGATTGAATTTTGCTTCTAGAAATCTTTTAGATTCGGCCGCAGGAGGCACTTTTATGGAAATCACTTTAGGATAAGCTACTAAACTCCTAGATAATATTATGGTTAATTATTCTCAATGGCATACCGAAAGATCTACTAATAAAAAAGTGCATGCGATAGAAGAAATTAATGTTTTGAGTGGAAAGATGGATGAACTTATGAAATTATTTGCTACTAAGAGTGTTTCTTCTGATCCTAATGATATGCCTTTGTCTACTTTGATTGAGAATAATAATGAATCTATGGATATGAATTTTGTTGGTAGGAATAATTTTGGTAACAACGCGTATAGAGGGAACTTTAATCCTAGGCCTTATCCTAGTGATCCTTCTAATAATTATGGAAATTCCTACAACAACTCTTATGGAAATTTTAATAAGATGCCCTCTGAATTTGAGAATAGTCTTAAAGAGTTTATAAATTCACAAAAGAATTTTAATGCTTTGCTTGAAGAGTAATTACTTAAAGTTGATGAATTGGCTAGGAACGTTGATAGAATTTCTCTTGATGTTGATTCTTTAAAGCTTAGATCTATTCCTCCTGAGCATGATATCAATGAGTCACTCAAAGCCATGAGAATTTCCATTGATGAGTGCAAGGAAAGAACCGCTAGGATGCGTGCTTTCTGAAAGATGCCTTTATTAAAGTGTGTTCTTCCAATTCCTATGAAAATAAAGATGAAGATCTAAAAGTTATTGATGTGTCCCCTATTAAATCTTTGTTTTACAATATGAATCTTGATGAGACTGAATATGATCCACCTTTACCTAGAAGGCGTTCCAAAAATTCGGAGTTTTTAGATCTTGATGATGAAATCGATAAAAGTGGGATTGAAAAGAATAAAACCCTAGATGTTGCTAAACCTACTATATTGGATTTCAAGGAATTTAATTATGAAAGTTGTTCTTTAATTGATTGTATTTCCTTGTTGCAATCCGTGCTAAATTCTCCTCATGCTTATAGTCAAAATAAAGCGTTTACTAAACATATCGTTGATGCCTTGATGCAATCTTATGAAGAAAAACTTGAGTTGGAAGTTTCTATCCCTAGAAAACTTTATGAGTGGGAACCAACTATTAAAATTAAGATTAAGGATCATGAATTTTATGCTTTATGTGATTTGGGTGCCAGTGTTTCCACTATTCCCAAAACTTTGTGTGATTTGCTAGATTTCCGCGATTTTGATGATTGCTCTCTAAACTTGCACCTTGCGGATTACACTATTAAGAAACCTATGGGAAGAATTAATGATATTCTTATTGTTGCAAATAGGAATTATGTGCCCGTAGATTTTATCGTTCTTGATATAGATTGCAATCCTTCTTGTCGTATTATTCTTGGTAGACCTTTCCTTAGAACGATTGGTGCAATTATTGATATGAAGGAAGGGAATATTAGATTCCAATTTCCATTAAAGAAAGGCATGGAACACTTCCCTAGGAAGAAAATAAAACTACCATATGAATCTATTATGAGAGCCACTTATGGATTCCCTACCAAAGATGGCAATATCTAGATCTATCCTTGCTTTTATGCCTAGCTAGGGGCGTTAAACGATAGCGCTTGTACGGAGGCAACCCAATTTTATTTTGGTTTTTTGCTTTTGCTTCTGTTTAGGAATAAATAATCCATCTACCTTCTGTTTAGATGTGGTTTTATGTTTTAATTAGTGTTTGCGCCAAGTTAAACCTATAGGATCTTCTTGGATGATAGTTATTTGATCTTGCTGTAATTTCTAGAAACTTTCTGTTCACTAAAACAATTGTTAAAAATCACCAGAACGTGATAAAATAGTGATTCCAATTGCTGCTGATCAATAAACAAAATTTATAGTACGTCCTATTTTTTCTGAATTTTTGGAGTTTCAGAAGATTGCGTTAGTTACAGATTACTACAGACTGTTCTGTTTTTGACAGATTCTGTTTTTCGTGTGTTGTTTGCTTATTTTTGATGAATCTATGGCTAGTAAAATAGTTTATAAACCATAGAGAAGTTGGAATACAGTACAGTACCTTGAATTGGTCTTTTGTTTTCTTTCGCTAACGGAGCTCACGAGATTTCTGTTAAGTTTTGTGTTGTGAAGTTTTCAAGTTTTGGGTGAAATCTTTTGATGGATTATGGAACAAGGAGTGGCAAGAGTCTAAGCTTGGGGATGCCCATGGCACCCGAAGATAATCTAAGGACACCAAAAAGTCAAAGCTTGGGGACGCCCCCGGAAGGCATCCCCTCTTTCGTCTACTTCCATCGGTAACTTTACTTGGAGCTATATTTTTATTCACATGATATGTGTTTTGCTTGGAGCGTCTTGTATGATTTGAGTCTTTGTTTTTTAGTTTACCACAATCATACTTGTTGTACACACCTTTTGATAGAGCCATACATGAATTGTAATTTGATAGAATACTCTAGGTGCTTCACTTATATCTTTTGAGCTTTATAGTTTTGCTCTTTGTGCTTCACTTATATCTTTTGAGTTGTATAGTTTTGCTCTAGTGCTTCACTTATATCTTTTAGAGCACGGTGGTGGATTTGTTTTATAGAAACTATTGATCTCTCATGCTTCACTTAGATTATTTTTAGAGTCTTAAATAGCATGGTAATTGCTTAATAATAATAATATGCTTGGTATTGAAGATTTGTAAAACTTTCTTTTTGAGTGCGTTGAATACTAAGAAAAGTTTGATGCTTGATAATTGTTTTGAGATATGAAGATGGTGATATTAGAGTCATGCTAGTTGAGTAGTTGTGAATTTGATAAATACTTGTGTTAAAGTTTGTGATTCCCGTAGCATGCACGTATGGTGAACCGTTATGTGATGAAGTCGAGCATGATTTATTTATTGATTGTCTTCCTTATGAGTGGCGGTCGGGGACGACGATGGTCTTTTCCTACCAATCTATCCCCTAGGAGCATGCGCGTAATACTTTGCTTTGATAACTTCTAGATTTTTGCAATAAGTATATGAGTTCTTTATGACTAATGTTGAGTCCATGGATTATACCCACTTTTCTTCCTTCCACCATTGCTAGCCTCTCTAATACCGCGCAGCTTTCGCCAGTATCATACACCCACCATATACCTTCCTCAAAACAGCCACCATACCTACCTATCATGGCATTTCCATATCCATTCCGAGATATATTGCCATGCAACTTTCCACCGTTCCGTTTATTATGACGTGCTCCATCATTGTCATATTGCTAGCATGATCATGTAGTTGACATCGTATTCGTGGCAAAGCCACCGTTCATAATTCTTTCATACATGTCACTCTTGATTCATTGCATATCCCGGTACACTGCCGGAGGCATTCACATAGAGTCATAATTTGTTCTAAGTGCCGAGTTGTAATTGTTGAGTTGTAAGAAAAATAAAAGTGTGATGATCATAATTTTTAGAGCATTGTCCCAAGTGAGGAAAGGATGATGGAGACTATGATTCCCCCACAAGTCGGGATGAGACTCCAGACGAAAAAAAAGAAAAGAAAAAGAGGCCATAAAAAAAGAGAAAAGGCCCAAATAAAAAATGAGAGAAAAAGAGAGAAGGGACAATGTTACTATCCTTTTACCACACTCGTGCTTAAAAGTAGCACCATGATCTCCATGATAGAGAGTCTCTCATTTTGTCACTTTCATATACTAGTGGGAATCTTTCATTATAGAACTTGGCTTGTATATTCCAATGATGCGCTTCCTCAAAATGCCCCAGGTCTTCGTGAGCAAGCGAGTTGGATGCACACCCACTTAGTTTCTTTTGTTGAGCTTTCATATACTTATAGCTCTAGTGCATCCGTTGCATGGCAATCTCTACTCACTCACATTGATATCTATTGACGGGTGAGGGAGTCCTGGATTAGGGGGTGTCCGGATGGCCGGACTATAGCTTTTGGCCGGACTCCTGGACTATGAAGATACAAGATTGAAGACTTCGTCCCGTGTCCGGATGGGACTTTCCTTGGCGTGGAAGGCAAGCTTGGCGATACGGATGTAGATCTCCTCCCATTTGTAACCGACTCTATGTAACCCTAACCATCTCCCGTGTCTATATAAACCGGAGGGTTTTAGTCCGTAGAACGAACAACAATCATACCATAGGCTAGCTTCTAGGGTTTAGCCTCTCTGATCTCGTGGTAGATCTACTCTTGTACTACCCATATCATGAATATTAATCAAGCAGGAGTAGGGTTTTACCTCCTTCGAGAGGGCCCGAACACAGGTAAAAACATCGTGTCCCTTGTCTCCTGTTACCATCTGCCTAGACGCACAGTTCGGGACCCCCTACCCGAGATCCGTTGGTTTTGACACCGACATTGGTGCTTGCATTGAGAGTTCCTCTGTGTCGTCATCTTTAGGCCCAATGGCTCCTTCGATCATCAACAACGACACGGTCCAGGGTGAGACTTTTCTCCCTGGACAGATCTTCGTATTCGGCGGCTTTGCACCAAGCCAATTCGCAGCCATCTGGAGCAGATCGAAGCTCGCCCCACAGCCATCGAGTCAGATTTGGAAGTTTGAACTACGGTGGCGTCGCGGAGACTTGATCTTCGACAGATTCGAGCCACAGCCAAGCGCGCCGCCTTTGTCACGATGGGCATGATCTAGCTCTGCCGCGAGCGATTGCCACAGAGGCCGCACCGATGTCGCTCCGACCCTCAGCTCGGAGCCGATTGCGCCGATCAGGGCGGGTGGCTGGACACCGCCTCGGGGCTGCAATCTCTCTGGCGATTGAGCGAACACCAGCCTTGTCTTTTGTGAAGCTTGTGACTCCAAGGTGCCGGACTCCCCTCCGGACTCCGAACCTTCCGCGCCCCTGCCAATCGAATCCGATTGGGCGCCGATCATGGAGTTCACCGCCGCGGACATCTTTCAGCACTCGCCCTTTGGCGACATTCTGAATTCACTTAAGTCTCTCTCTTTATCGAGAGCCTGGCGGAGTATGGTCAGCAAGGTTGGGATGCGGACGACGAAGAAATTCAAAGCCCACCCACCACCCACTTTGTGGCCACTGTCGATGATTTAACCGACATGCTCGACTTCGACTCCGACGACATCGACGGTATGGACGCCGATGCAGGAGACGACCAAGAACCAGTGCCTACAGGGCACTGGAAGGCCACCTCGTCGTATGCCATATACATGGTGGACACCCCAAAAGAAGGGAACGGCGATGGAACAACGGAGGATGACCCCTCCAAGAAGAAGCCTAAGCGCCGGCGTCAGCGTCGCCGCTCTAAATCCCACCAAAGCAAAAACAATGGTTCCGGGAGATAATAACACCCCGGACAGTGCCGAAGACAACCCCCTACAGCAGGATTCGGCGCAGGAGGATGGAAAAACCAGCCCTCATGAGAGAGCGGCAGACAAAGAGGTAGAGGACGATAATTACATGCCTCCCTCCAAAGAAGGCGAGGCAAGCCTCGGCGGCATTTAATTTGTCGTGCACGAGGATCCCGTCGAACAAGAGCATTTCAAACGCAGGCTTATGGCCACGGGCGAGCAGCCTCAAGAAAAACAGCAACCAGACTTAGAGCTGACCAAGACTTGCTAGCCGACAGATGGATCAAGTCCTTGCGGCGAAAATCTGAACTCGAATGCCCCTCAAGAGCTACCCAAAATGCAGGCTGCTACCCCGATTAGAGGAGGAAGCACCTAGACCTACATCACCAGAGCATGATGCGGCCGGCCGGCCACCTCGTGGCCGCGACAGAGAGGCCTCTCGGCCCTCCACTCAAGCCGCACCCGGCGTCGCTCAAAGAATACCAAGGCATGTGGAAATGCGCCAGACTTGCGAGATATATTGGAGGACAGGGCAAGGCAAACAAGATCGATCTATGGATCGGCGTGGGCGCCCACGACCGCGTGATTTATAACCGTCATCCCGGATATGGTAAATCCGGCCGGGCCGAACAAAGTAGACAAAGACTCGTTTGAGCTACGTCGTGATATAGCCCAATACAGAGGCGCCGCACACCCACTATGCTTCACAGATGAAGTAATGGATCATCAAATCCCCAAGGGTTTCAAACCCGTAAACATCGAATCATACAATGGCACAACAGATCCTGCGGTATGGATTGAGGACTATCTCCTTCATATCCACATGGCCCGCGGTGATGATCTACACGCCATCAAATACCTCCCACTCAAGCTTAAAGGACCAGCTCGGCATTGGCTTAACAGCTTGCCGGCAGAATCAATTGGTTGTTGGGAGGACCTGGAAGCCGCATTCCTCGACAATTTCCAGGGCACCTATGTGCGGCCACCGACGCCCGATGACCTAAGCCACATAATTCAGCAGCGGAAGAATCGGCGGACAATTACGGACACAGTTCCTAACCAAGAAAAACCAAATATTCGACTGTCCGGACGCAGAGGCCCTTGCAGCCTTCAAGCATAACATCCGCGACGAGTGGCTTGCCCGGCACCTAGGACAGGAAAAGCCGAAATCCATGGCAGCCCTCACAACACTGATGACCCGCTTTTGCGAGGGAGAAGACAACTGGCTAGCTCCTAGTAATAATATGACCAAGAGCCCTGGTAATTCGGATACCAAGGACAACAATGGCAGGTCGCGTCGCAACAAGCAAAAGCGACGCGTTAACAGCGACAATGTTGAGGATCTGGCGGTTAATGCGGATTCGAGGCTCTAAACCGGTCGTGAAAAAGCCATTTAAAAGAAATACTCGGGCCCGTCCGGTTTGGACCGAATACTCGATCGCTCGTGCGGATACACGGCACCCTCGAAAAGTTAGCCAATCACACCAACAGGGATTGTTGGGTGTTCAAGCGAGCAAGTTAAGTGCCGAAAATAGAGACAAGGGGCTGCATAGCGATGACGAGGAGGAGCCCGGCCGCCCGAACAATAGGGGATGTATAGGGCTTCCCCCACAAGTGCGGACGGTGAACATGATATACGCAACCCACATCCCCAACAGGGAGCGGAAGTGTGCACTCAGGGACGTATATGCGTTGGAGCCAGTCGCCCCAAAGTTCAACCCATGGTCCTCCTACCCGATCACTTTTGATCGAAGGGACCACCCCACTAGCATCCGCCATGGCGGATTCGCCGCATTGGTTCTAGACCCAATCATTGACGGATTTCACCTCGCTGGAGTCCTTATGGACGGCGGCAGCATCCTGAACCTGCTTTATCAGGATACAGTGCAAAAAATGGGCATAGATCCTCAAGGATTAAGCCCACAAAGAGGACCTTTAAAGGCGTCATACCAGGTGTAGAGGCCAACTGCATGTGCTCGATTACACTTGAGGTGGTCTTGATCCCGGATAATTTCGAAGCGAGGAGTTAATCTTCGACATAGTGTCGCTCCACAGTGGCTATCACGCCTTTGCTCGGACGAACCGCATTTGCAAAGTTCAATGCGGTGCCGCACTACGCATACCTCAAGCTCAAGTTGCCAGGCCCTCGAGGAGTCATTACGGTCAATGGAAACACTGAACGCTCTCTCCGAACGGAAGAGCATACGGCGGCCCTCGCGGCGGAAGTACAAAGCAGCCTTTCAAGGCAATTCTCCAGTCCGGCCATTAAACGTCCGGACACCGTCAAGCGCGCCCGGAGTAACCTACAACAAGACCGTCTGGCACGTTTCGAGCACGCGTAGCAAGGCGGCCCCAACCCCAGCCCTCGCGAAATTGCAAAACCAGTACTACGCGTACATAACTACGCTCTGGAAATACCATGGGCGTAGGGGGAGGGGCACGACCACGGCACGCCCAAAATGCGGCTCAATCGCACTGTGGGCTCGATTTTGTCATTCTTTTTTCTTACTATCAGGACTCCACTCTACGGAAGGCCTGTCCGGCAAGATAATCGCCCGAACACACGATGCAACAGCCGGGGAGGCGAAAGCTCCGTCGAGTGTCCAGGTGGTCTCTATAACGAGAAGTATACTTGTTTCACATATCATCTCGCAGCTCACCCCTGGAGGGGGACATGTCAAATAGTCCCATCTCTTGCTTATCGCACTATTTGTATCGTCCTGCTTTTACCGCAGCCTTTTCGAATAAACAATACATAGCTTTCGTCTATTATTGCATTCCTTTTTTATAAAAATATGTTCAGTTATGACATTATGCAACTGTACACTTTGGTACGGCCAATACACCAGGGGCTTACGTACCCCATAATATGGTGTGAGAAGCCCGAACACTCTCATGAGTGCAGCACCCTGAACTTATAGCATTATATGCATCGGCTCTGAATCATGTCTTGGGTCTATAGTTGGGTTTGCCCGGCTCCCATGTTTTGGTACCTTACGTTCCGTTATATCGGCTAAGGTAGCGCTGGGAGAACCACTGCGATTGTGCCCGGTTGAGCTGGGCTGAGCACCTCCATGGAGAAAGCTAAAACTGACCGTCATGATAGGGCGAGAGCTGGTCGCTGTTCGAGAGGTTTTCGAGTCCCTAAAGACTTATGCCGCTTAGAGCGAGGAGTCGGCTTTGTCTGGCCTAGGCGTGGATAGCGCCCCGAACTCGGTCTTCCGAATACTAGGGGCTTCACCGATTTTTTAAATTATAGAATTCTATGGCTAAGTGAGAGTGTTCAAACATTATAGTCTGATTGCCTTGTTCGTTGTGTTGAGTGCCTCCCTCGAAGGACCCAAGAATGGGAAAAAGAGCGCTCAAGTTTATCCCGAACACCCCAGCACTCGTGGCATGGGGGCAGAAGCCGACGACTCGCCATCTCTCAAATTTAATAAACGGCCGCACATAAGGTAATATTTTAAATTCAAAAGCATTGCTTAGTGCATATGAACAAGTTTTCAGCGTACAGGATCATAAATGCGAGTTTACTCAAAAATTACATCTTTGGAGCACTCATCCGCTATAAGGCGGGCACCGTTCAGGACGTCCTCATAATACATCTCGGGCTTGCGATGCTCCTTGCCCGGCGGTGGTCCATCCGTCACAAGCTTCTCAGCGTCCATCTTGCCCCAGTGCACTTTAGCATGGGCAAGGGCCCTACGGGCACCTTCGATGCATACAGAGCGCTTGATGACTTCAAGCCATGGACAGGCATCCACCAGCCGCCTCACCAGCCTGAAGTAGCTTCCAGGCATGGCTTCCCCAGGCCACACCGGATTATGAGACCCTTCATGGCCTGTTCGGCCACCTTATGAAGCTTCGACCGGCTGCTTCATTTGGTCGCTCAAGGGCACCGGGTGTCCGGCCTCAACATCTTGGGACCGTAACACCTTCTCAGTTGAGCTCCCCTCTTCGGCTCGGTAGAATGCGGCGGCGTCGGACACACTCTGGGGAAGATCTGCGAATGCTCCTGGAGAGCTCCGGACTCGGGTAAGTAATAAGTAATTCACTTCAACGTGCTTGCTTTGCATAAAGAATGCCTTACCCGCCGCTATCTTCCTCATCGCCTCAATTTCTTGGAGGGCTTTTTGGGCTTCAGCCTTGGCAGATTTGGCGCTCTCAAGCGCCGAGGCGAGCTCGGACTCTCGAGTCTTTGAGTCAAGCTCCAAGCTCTCGTGTTTTTTCACGAGATCCTGGAGCTCTTGCTGCACCTCCGCCACCGCGCCTCCTGCTTTTCTCGTTGGAGTGCGCTCCACGGCCGCATTTTCTTGACCTTGGACAGCGCTTCCTTCGTGGTTGCCACACAGGTTGTGGCCCCTGTAATACTCACGTTGGTCCTGTCACTTTTTGCAACCACATCTTTTTTATATATACTTAAATAAGGTATTACTTACCTTCCTTGTCTTCGAGCTGCTCCTTGGCAAGGCCGAGCTTGTTCTCGGGCCGCTCGAGGCTCTGCTTCAATGCATCGACCTCCATGATCGGTCTGTGGCAGAGATCAGCAGCACAGCCTGCATTCCCATATTGACATACTTATGTTAGACTCCTGTGTATATCTTTTTGATCCTCAGTTCAGCTTTTCTTTCCGAACACCAAACTAAGCATCAGGGGCTACTGTCTATGCGGTAATATTTTTACATATCTCATATACATACCTCAAAGCCTGTTAGAAGGCTGGCACAGGCTTCAGTCAGCCCGCTCTTGGCGAACTGAACCTTCTGGATCACCACACTCATAATAGTGTGGTGCTCCTCGTCGATGGAGGCGCCGTTAAGCACCTCCAGCAGATTATCCGGTGCCTCCGGATGGACAGAGGTCACCGGTGTCGTAGGCTTGCCCTTCTTACTAGGGGGTCGCCTGCTGGATTCCGGAACCGTTGAAGGTTCCGGTGCGGTGTCCGGCCTAGGGCCGGACTTGGAGCCCTTGGGGGTTTTGTCCCCTTTGCGCTTTGGAGTCCGGGAGGTCGCTGCGGTGCCTCCGGGACCACCTCCTCCTGGCTTGGCCCCTTTGGGATGCCACCTCGGCATCATCCATGGCCTTGAGGAGAGGAGGCGGCGGAAGTGAAGTGCTATTCACACCCGGCAACCCAGGAGCCGCTGACGAAGCATCGAGCCCGGCCTTGGGCAGACTGCATGATTATATTCGGCGTCAGAAGATACTGTGCAACAAAGGAACGCCATGAGTTATTCTGGTATCCGGATACTTACGATTTGGCCATGGGATTGGCCCTGGATGGCCACTCCTCTTTGCCGTCGTCGGCGTTGGTGGAGTAGTCCGGAGGAAGGGTCCTCCCCTTCTTGGACCCTCCGGCCCCCCCGGTTGGGGCGGCCTTCCTTTTCATTCCTCCCCCCGCTGGAGGGGGAGAGGCCTCTTCTTCCTCCTCCTCGTCTTCGGAGGAGGAGCGCGCCTCAGCATCATCGGACGATGAATCCGACACCACCGGGCGCCGGGAACTCTTTCGAGTTCCCGTGGCCTTCTTCTTGGCCTTCTTCTCCGGCACCACGTAAGGTGCCGAAACCAGCAGCCCCGTCAAGCAGGCGTCCGGCTGGGTCTTGAGCAAGGAGCCGGACGGTCAATCTGTCCGGACATCTTCTGCCAATCCTGTCAAAGGTAAGGGAGTTTAGATCCCGCATAGAATCAAACTATGGAAAACAAGTAACCCGTAAAGGGTAAAATAGCTTACCGCGTTGGCTTCATGCTGCACGCTGAATCCGCGATCCTCGGTAGCGGATGCGGGGGCCTCGGCGCCCTTGAACAGCACCTTCCAGGCGTCTTCGTACGTAGTGTCGAAGAGCCTACTCAGGGTTTGGTGTTGTGCCAAATCAAACTCCCACAAACTAAAAGCCCGTTGTTGGCACGGGAGGATCCAACGGATGAGCATGACCTGGACAATGTTGACGAGTTTGAGCTTCTTGCTCACCAGGTTTTGGACGCAGGTCTGGAGTCCGGTCAGCTCCTCCGAATTTCCCCACGACAAGCCCGTCTCTTTCCAGGAGGTGAGCCGTGTAGGGAATCCAGATCGAATCTGAGGGCGCTGCCCATTCGTGGTCATGCGGCTCGGTGATGTAGAACCACCCCGATTGCCACCCCTTTATGGTCTCCACGAAGGAGCCCTCGAGCCATGTAACGTTGGGCATCTTGCCCACCATGGCGCCTCCGCACTCCGCTTGGCGGCCGCCCACTACCTTCGGTTTGGCATTGAAGGTCTTCAGCCATAAGCCGAAGTGGGGCTGGATGCAGAGGAAGGCCTCGCACACGACGATGAACGTCGAGATATTGAGGATGAAGTTCGGGGCCAGATCGTGGAAATACAGGCCGTAGTAGAACATGAGTCCCCGGACAAATGGGTGAAGTGAGAAACCTAGACCGCGGAGGAAATGGGTGAGGAACACCACCCTCTCATGGGGCCTGGGGGTGGGGATGAGTTGCCCCTTGTCAGGGAGCCGGTGCGCGATGTCATTGGACAAGTATCCGGCTTTCCTCAGCTTCTTGATGTGTCCCTCTGTGACGGAGGAGACCATCCACTTGCCTCCCGCTCCGGACATGGCTGGAGAAGGTTGAGGTAAGATGTGCGGACTTGGGCGATGGAGCTCGAGTGCGCGAAAATGGATAAGCAAAGGAGGAAGAAGGCGTAGATGGAAAAGGTGGATCCTTATCCCCTTATATGGGCGGACGAAACTATGTACCCCCCACCAGCCTGGTAAAACTCGATTATCTCCCAAGCACCGTAATTAATGGCACGGTTGGGTTACCCACGCCCGTATTGATGAGAATTCCGGAATAAGGGGACACGGTCTCTGCTTCGACAAGACGTGCCAATGAAACTGCCTCGCTAAGTGCGCTGAGGTGGGACAGTAAAAATGATTCGAATAAAGGCTTGGCCGTGGTGTGATGTCACGCTACGGAATACGTCAGCAAATTGGATTTGTGTAAATATTATTCTCTCTACGGTGGTATGTGGAACTTATTTTGCAGAGCCGGAAACTATCCTTGTGTTCAAAATCTTCTATGAAGTATTCGGAGGAGGAACCCGCCTTGCAATGCCGAAGGCAATCTGCGCGCCGGACTCGTCGTAATTGTAGCCTGGTTCAGGGGCTACTGCGGGAGTCCTGGATTAGGGGGTGTCCGGATGGCCAGACTATAGCCTTTGGCCGGACTCCTGGACTATGAAGATACAAGATTGAAGACTTCGTCCCATGTCCGGATGGGACTTTCCTTGGCGTGGAAGGCAAGCTTGGCGATACGGAGGGTTTTAGTCTGTAGGACGAACAACAATCGTACCATAGGCTAGCTTCTAGGGTTTAGCCTCTCTGATCTCGTGGTAGATCTACTCTTGTACTACCCATATCATCAATATTAATCAAGCAGGAGTAGGGTTTTACCTCCATCGAGAGGGCGAACACAGGTAAAAACATCGTGTCCCTTGTCTCCTGTTACCATCCGCCTAGGCCTTGCAGTTCGGGACCCCCTACCCGAGATCCGCCGGTTTTGACACCGACAATGGGCATCTCCATAGCCCGTTGATACGCCTAGTTGATGTGAGACTATCTTCTCCCTTTTTGTCTTCTCCACAACCACCATTCTATTCCACATATAGTGTTATATCCATGGCTCACACTGATGTATTGCGTGAAGATTGAAAAAGTTTTGAAAATGTCAAAAGTATGAAACAATTGCTTGGCTTGTCATCGGTGTTGTGCATGATTTAAATACTTTGTGTGGTGAAGATAGAGCATAGCCAGACTATATGATTTTGTAGGGATAACTTTCTTTGGCCATGTTATTTTGAGAACGCATAATTGCTTTGTTAGTATGCTTGAAGTATTATTATTTTTATGTCAATATTAAACCTTTGTGTTGAATCTTCCGGATTGAATATTCATACCATAATTAAGAAGAATTACATTGAAATTATGCCAAGTAGCACTCCGCATCAAAAATTCTTTTTTATCATTTACCTACTCGAGGACGAGCAGGAATTAAGCTTGGGGATGCCTGATACGTCTCCAACGTATCAATAATTTTTGATTGCTCCATGCTATATTATCTACTGTTTTGGAGCATATTGGGCTTTATTTTCCACTTTTATATTACTTTTGGGACTAACCAATTAACCGGAGGCCCAGCCCAGAATTGATGTTTTTGCCTATTTCAGTGTTTCGAAGAAACGGAATATCAAACGGAGTCCAAACGGAATGAAACCTTCGGGAACATGATTTTCTCAACAAATATGATCCAGGAGACTTGGACCCTCCGTCAAGAAAGGAGGGAGGCGGCCACGAGGGTGGAGGGCGCCCCCCCTAGGGCGCGCCCCCTGCCTCGTGGGGCCCCCTTTGCTCCACTGACGTACTCCTTCCTCTATATATACCTACGTACCCCCAAACGATCAGATACGGAGCCAAAAACCTAATTCCACCGCCGCAACTTTCTGTATCCACGAGATCCCATCTTGGGGCCTGTTCCAGAGCTCCGCCGGAAGGGGAATCCACCATGGAGGGCTTCTACATCATCACCATAGCCTCTCCGATGAAGTGTGAGTAGTTTACTTCAGACCTTCGGGTCCATAGTTAGTAGCTAGATGGCTTCTTCTCTCTTTTTGGATCTCAATACAATGTTCTCCCCTCTCTCGTGGAGATCTATTCGATGTAATCTTCTTTTTGTGGTGTGTTTGTTGAGACCGATGAATTGTGGGTTTATGATCAAGATTATCTATGAACAATATTTGAATCTTCTCTGAATTCTTTTATGTATGATTGGTTATCTTTGCAAGTCTCTTCGAATTATCAGTTTGGTTTGGCCTACTATATTGGTTTTTCTTGCAATGGGAGAAGTGCTTAGCTTTGGGTTGAATCTTGCGGTGTCCTTTCCCAAAGTGATGAGGGGCAGCAAGGCACGTATTATATTGTTGCCATCGAGGATAACAAGATGGGGTTTTTATCATATTGCATGAATTTATCCTTCTACATCATGTCATCTTGCTTACAGGCGTTACTCTGTTTTCTTGAACTTAATACTCTAGATGCATCTTTGGATAGCGGTCGATGAGTGGAGTAATAGTAGTAGATGCAGGCAGGAGTCGGTCTACTTGTCTCGGACGTGATGCCTATATACATGATCATACCTAGATATTCTCATAACTATGCTCAATTCTGTCAAATGCTCAACAGTAATTTGTTCACCCACCGTAGAATACTTATGCTCTTGAGAGAAGCCACTAGTGAAATCTATGGCCCCCGGGTCTATTCTCATCATATCAATCTTCTACCACTTTATTATTATTTTGCTTTTATTTTACTTTGCATCTTTATACCAAAAATACCAAAAATATTATCTATCATCTCTATCAGATCTCACTCTCGTAAGTGACCGTGAAGGGATTGACAACCCCTAATTGCGTTGGTTGCGTGGAGCTATTTGTTTTGTGTAGGTATGAGGGACTCATGGCGTAGCCTCCTCTTTGGATTGATACCTTGGTTATCAAAAACTGAGGGAAATACTTACTCTACTCTGCTGCATCACCCTTTCCTCTTCAAGGAAATCCAACGCAGTGCTCAAGAGGTAGCATCTACGTACCCTCGTAGACCGTAAGCGGAAGCGTTTTCACAACGTGGTTGATGTAGTCGAACTTTCTTCGCGCTCCAATCGATCTAGTACCGAACGCACGGCACCTCCGCGTTCTGCACACGTTCAACTCGGTGACGTCCTCCGCCTTCCTGATCCAGCAAGACAGCGAGGTAGTAGATGAGTTCCGGGAAAATGACGGCGTGGTGACGGTGGTGGTGATGTGATCTCTGTAGGGCTTCGCCTAAGTGCTATGAAAATATGACCGAGGGAGTAAACGGTGGACGGGGACGCCGCACACGGCTAAGACAATGTTGTATCCTTGTGTGGCACCCCCTCCCCACATATCTATAGGTGGGTGGGAGCCCTAGGGCTGCTGCCTTGCCCTGCGTCCATCTTTCCTTATTTGGACATGACGGGGAAAGGAAAGGGAGATGGCTGCCATAGGGTGCCTACCTTTCCTTCCCTCCCTCGTTTGGTGCGTCGGCAGGGGTAGAGGGGTGTACCAGCCCCTTATGGGCTGGTGTGCTCTTCCCCTTTTGAGCCATAAGGCCCAATAACCTATCGGGGCTGCCCGGAACCCATTCCAGTGACCCGATAAGTACCCGATACCACCCGAAACACTTCCGATGTCCAAATACCATCGTCCTATATATCAATCTTTACCTCTCAACCATTTAGAGACTCCTTGTCATGTCCATGATCTCATCTGGGCCTAGGAACAACATTCGGTCACCAAATCACATAACTCATATAATACTATATCGTGATCGAACATTAAGCGTGCCAACCTACGGGTTCAAGAACTAGGTAGACATGACCGAGACACCTCTCTAGTCAATAACCAATAGCGGAACCTGGATGCCCATATTGGCTCCTACATATTCTACGAAGATCTTTATCGGTCGAACCGTTATGACAACATACATAATTCCCTTTGTCCATCGGTACGTTACTTGCCCGAGATTCGATCGTCGGTATCTCTATACCTAGTTCAATCTCGTTACTGGCAAGTCTCTTTACTCGTTCCGTAATACATCAACTCGTGACTAACTCCTTAGTCATTTGCTTGCAAGCTTATGACGTGTATTACCGGGAGGGCCCAGAGATACCTCTCCGATACTCGGAGTGACAAATCCTAATCTCGGTCTATGCCAACTCAACAAACACCTTCAGAGATACCTGTAGAGCATCTTTATGATCACCTAGTTACGTTGTGACTTTTGATAGCACACAAGCTATTCCTCCGGTATCCGAGAGTTGCATAATCTCATAGTCGAAGGAATATGTATTTGACATGAAGAAAGCAATAGCAATATTCTGAACGATCATTATGCTAAGCTAACGGATGGGTCTTGTCCATCACATCATTCTCCTAATGATGTGATCCCGTTATCAAGTGACAACACATGTCTATAATTAGGAAAACTTAACCATCTTTGATCAACGAGCTAGTCTACTAGAGGCTTACTAGGGACACGGTGTTTGTTTATGTATTCACACATGTATTTAGGTTTCCGATCAATACAATTATAGCATGAATAATAAACATTTATCATGAATACGGAAATATAAAATAACATCTTTATTATTGCCTCTAGGGCATATTTCCCTCAGTCTCCCACTTACACGAGTCAATAATCTAGTTCACATCTCCATGTGAATAACACCCATAGTTCACATCGCCATGTGATTAACACCCATAGTTCACATCGCCATGTGACCAACACCCAAAGGGTTTATTATAGTCAATGATCTAGTTCACATCACCATGTGATTAACACCCAAAGAGTACTAAGGTGTGATCATGTTTTGCTTGTGAAAGAGGCTCAGTCAATGGGTCTGCTACATTCAGATCTGTATGTGTTTGCAAATTTCTATGTCTACAATGCTCTGCATGGAGCTACTCTAGCTAATTTCTCCAACTTTCAACCCTTTACGAGGACCTCTTTATCACCTCCATAACCGAGAAACATTTCCTTAGTCCTCTTTAAGGTACCTAAGGATAATTTTGACTGCTATCCAGTGATCTAGTCCTGGATCACCATTGTACCTCCTTGCCAAACTCATGGCAAGGCACACAATAGGACTGGTACACAACATGGCATACTTTATAGAACTTATGGTTGAGGCATAGGGAATGACCTTCATTCTCTCTCTATCTTCGGCCGTGGTCAGACTTTGAGTCTTACTCAACTTCACACCTTGCTATACAGGCTAGAACTCCTTCTTTGACTGATCCATTTTGAACTCCTTCAAAATCTTGTCAAGGTATGTACTCATTGAAAATATTATCAAGCGTCTTGACGTATCTCTATAGATCTGGATGCCTAATATCTAAGCAGCCTCACTGAGGTCTTTCATTGAAAAATTCTTATTCAAGTATCCTTTTATGCTATCCAGAAATTCTATATCATTTCCAATCAACAATATGTCATCCACATATAATATCAGAAATGCTACAAAGCTCCCACTCACTTTCTTGTAAATACAGGCTTCACCGTAAGTCTGTATAAAATCGTATGCTTTGATCACCTCATCAAAGCGTATATTCCAACTCTAAGATGCTTGCACCAGTCCATAGATGGATCGCTAGAGCTTGCACACTTTGTTAGCACCTTTAGGATCGACAAAACCTCTTGGTTGCATCATATACAACTCTTGTTTAAGAAATCCATTATGGAATGTAGTTTTGACGTCCATTTTCCAGATTTCATATAATCATAAAATGCAGCAATTGCTAACATGATTCGGACAGACTTAAGCATCACTACGGGTGAGAAAGTCTCATCGTAGTCAACTCCTTGAACTTGTCAAAAACCTTTCGCGACAAGTCGAGCTTTGTAGATAGTAACATTACCATCAACGCCTATCTTCTTCTTGAAGATCCATTTATTCTCAATGGCTTGCCGATCATTGGGTAAGTCCACGAAAGTCCATACTTTGTTCTCATACATGGATCCTATCTCAGAGTTCATGGCCTCAAGCCATTTATAATAATCTTGGCTCATCATAGCTTCTTCATAGTTCGTAGGTTCGCCTTGGTCTAGTAACATGACTTCCGAGATAGGATTACCGTACCATTCTGGTGCACATCGTGCTTTGGTTGACCTACGACGTTCAATACCAACTTGATCTGAAGTTTCATGATCATTATCATTAGCTTCCTCTCTAGTTGGTGTAGGCATCACAGGAACAGTTTTCTGTGATGTGCTACTTTCCAATTTGAGACAAGGTACAATTACCTCATCAAGTTCTAATTTCCTCCCACTCACTTCTTTTGAGAGAAACTCCTTCTCTAGAAAGGTTTCATTCTTGGCAGCAAAGATCTTGCCTTCGGATCTGTGGTAGAAGGTGTACCCAATTGTTTCCTTAGGGTATCCTATGAAGACGCACTTCTCTGATTTAGGTTCGAGCTTATCAGGCCGAAGCCTTTTGACATAAGTATCGCAACCCCAAACTTTAAGAAACGACAACTTAGGTTTCTTGCCAAACCACAGTTCGTACGGTGTCGTCTCAAGGAATTTAGACGGTGCCCTATTTAACATGAATGCAGCTGTCTCTAATGCATAACCCCAAAACGATAGTTGTAAATCAGTAAGAGACATCATAGATCGCACCATATCTAATAAAGTACGATTACGACGTTCGGACACACCATTACGCCGTGGTGTTCCAGGTGGCGTGAGTTGTGAAACAATTCCACATTGTTTTAAATGAAGGCCAAACTCGTAACTCAAATATTCGCCTCGCGATCGTAATCAGAAACTTTATTTTCTTGTTACGATGATTCTCCACTTCACTCTGAAATTCCTTGAACTTTTCAAATGTTTCAAACTTGTGTTTCATTAAGTAGATATACCCATACCTACTCAAATCATCTATGAAGCTTAGAAAATAACGATACCCGCCGTGTGCCTCAATACTCATCGGACCGCATACATCAGTATGTATTATTTCCAATAAGTCATCTAGCCCATGAGGCATGGTTCGCAAGTATCAAATGATTCATAATCAAGTGATTCCAAAAGTCCATTCGCATGGAGTTTCTTCATGTGCTTTACACCAATATGACCTAAACGGCAATGCCACAAATATGTTGCACTATCATTATCAACTTTGCATCTTTTGGCATCAATATTATGAATATGTGTATCATGACGATCGAGAATCAATAAACCATTTACATTGGGTGTATGAGCATAGAAGGTTTTATTCATGTAAATAGAACAACAATTATTCTCTGATTAAATGAATAAGCGTATTGCAATAAACATGATCAAATCATATTCATGCTCAACGCAAACACCAAATAACATTTATTTAGGGTCAACACTAATCCCAAAGGTAGAGGGAGTGTGCGATGGTGGTCGTATCCACCTTGGAATCATTTCCAACGCACATCGTCACCTCGCCCTTAACTAGTCTCTGTTTATTCTTCAACTCCTGTTTCGAGTTACTAATCTTAGCAACTGAACCAGTATCAAATACCCAGGGGCTACTATGAATACTAGTAAGGTACACATCAATAACATATCTGTCAAATACACTTTTGTTCACTTTGCCATCCTTCTTATCCGCCAAGTATTTGGGGTTGTTCCGCTTCCAGTGACCATTTCCTTTGCAGTAGAAGCACTCAGTTTCAGGCTTGGGTCCAGCTTTGGACTTCTTCATGGGAGCGACAACTTGCTTGCCATTCTTTTCAAAGTTCCCTTTCTTTCCCTCGCACTTTTCTTGAAACTTGTGGTATTGTTAACCATTAACACTTGATGCTCTTTCTTGATTTCTACCTTCGCCAATTTCAGCATCGAGAAGAGCTCGGGAATCATTTTCGTCATCCCTTGCATATTATAGTTCATCACAAAGTTCTAGTATCTTGGTGATAGTGAGTAGAGAACTCTGTCAATCACTATCTTATCTGGAAGATTAACTCCCACCTGATTCAAGCGATTGTAGTACCCAGACATTCTGAGCACATGCTCACTGGTTGAGCTATTCTCCTCCATCTTGTAGGCAAAGTTTTTGTTAGAGGTCTCATACCTCTCGACACGGGCATGAGCCTGAAATACCAATTTCAGCTCTTGGAACATCTCATATGCTCCGTGGCTTTCAAAATGTTTTTAAGTCCCCGTACTAAGCCGTAAAGCATGGTGCACTAAACTATTAAGTAGTCATCATATCGAGCTTGCCAAACATTCATAATGTCCGCATCTGCTCCTGTAATAGATCTGTCACCTAGCGGTGCATGAATGACATAATTCTTCTGTACAACAATGAGGATAATCCACATATCACGGACCCAATTCGCATCATTGCTACTATCATCTTTCAACTTATTTTTCTCTACGAACATATCAAAAATAAGGGAGCTATATCGCAAGCTATTGATCTACAACATAGATATGAAAATACTATCAGGACTAAGTTCATGATAAATTAAGTTCAATTAATCAAATTACTAATGAACTCCCACTCAAATAGGCATCCCTCAAGTCATCTAAGTGCTACGTGATCCAAATCAACTAACCAATGTCTGATCATCGCGTGAGATGGGGTAGTCATCAATGGTGAACATCTCTATGTTGATCATATCTACTATATGAATCACGTTCGACCTTTCGGTCTCCTACGTTCCGAGGCCATGTCTGTACATGCTAGGCTCGTTAAGTTTAACCCAAGTATTCTGCATGTGTAAAACTATCTTACACCCGTTGTATGAGAACGTAGAGTCTACCACACCCGATCATCACGTGGTGTTTCGAAACGACAAACTGTAGCAACGGTGCATACTCAGGGAGAACACTTTTACCTTGAAATTTAGTGAAGGGATCATCTTATAATGCTACCATCGTTCTAAGCAAAATAAGATGCATATAAGATAAACATCACATGCAATCAAAATATGTGACATGATATGGCCATCATCTTGTGCTTTTGATCTCCATCTCCAAAGCATCGTCATGATCTCCATCATCACCAGCTCGACACCTTGATCTCCATCATTGCGTCGTGGTCGTCTCGCCAACTATTGCTTATACAACTATTGCTAACTCATAGCGATAAAGTAAAGCAATTACATGGTGTTTACATTTCATACAATAAAGAGACAGTCATAAGGATCATGCCAGTTGCCTAATATCTTACAAAACATGGCCATCTCATACAATAACTTATATCACACCATGTCTTGACCATATCACATCACAACATACCCTCCAAAAACAAGTTAGATGTCCTCTACTTTGTTGTTGCAAGTTTTACGTGGCTGCTACGGGTTTCTAGCCAGAACCATTCTTACCTACGGAAAAAACCACAACGGTGATTTGTCAAGTTTGTTGTTTTAACCTTCTTCGAGGACCGGCCGTAGTCAAATTCGATTCAAATAAAATAGGAGAAATAGACACCAGCCAACCACCTTTATGCAAAACTAGATGCATGTCAGTCGGTGGAACCGTTCTCATGTGCGTGGACATGTAAGGTTGGTCCGGGCCACTTCATCCCACAATACCGCCGTATCAAAATAAGACGTTGGTGGTAAGCAGTATGACTATCACCGCCCACAACTCTTTGTGTGCTACTCGTGCATATCATCTACGCATAGACCTGGCTCATGATGCCACTGTTGGGAATCATTGCATGGAAAACAAAAAAATTGTACGCACACGCAATGATCTATCCATGGAGATGCATAGCAACGAGGAGGAGAGTATGTCTACATACCCTCATAGACCGTAAGCAGAAGCATTTCACAACGCGGTTGATGTAGTCGAACTTTCTTCGCGCTCCAACCGATCTAGTACCGAACGCACGGCACCTCCGCGTTCTACACACGTTTAGCTCGGTGACGTCCTCTGCCTTCTTGATCCAGCAAGACAGCGAGGTAGTAGATGAGTTCCGGAAACACGACGGCATGGTGACGGTCATGGTGATGTGATCTTCCGGGCTTTGCCTAAGCACTACGAAGATATGACCGAGGGAGCAAATGGTGGACGGGGGCGCCGCACACGGCTAAGACAATGTTGTATCTTTGTGTGACGCCCCCTCCCCACATATATATAGGCGGGAGGGGAGGAGGCAGACCCTAGGGCGCACCAAGATACCACAGCCCTAGGGCTACTGCCTTGCCCTGCGCCCCCTTTCCTTATTTGGACATGAGGGAGAAAGGAAAGGGAGATGGCTCCCATAGGGCCCCTCCCCTTTCCTTCCCTCCCTCCTTTGGTGCGTGGGCAGGGGCTGGTGTGTTGTTCCCCTTTTGTCCCATAAGGCCCAATAACCTACCAGGGCTGCCCGGAACCCCTTCCGGTGACCCGATAAGTAACCGGTACCACCCGAAACACTCCCGGTGCCCAAATACCATCGTACTATATATCAATCTTTACCTCTCGACCATTTCAAGACTCCTCTCATGTCCGTGATCTCATCCGGGACTCCGAACAACATTCGGTCACCAAATCACACAACTCATATAATACTATATCGTCATCATGTGCGAACCCTACGAGTTCGAGAACTATTTAGACATGACTGAGACACCTCTCCGGTCAATAACCAATAGCGGAACCTGGATGCCCATATTGGCTCCTACATATTCTACAAAGATCTTTATCGTTCAAACCGTTATGACAACATACGTAATTCCCTTTGTCCATCAGTATGTTACTTGCTCGAGATTCGATCGGCGGTATCTCTATACCTAGTTCAATATCGTTACTGGCAAGTCTCTTTACTTGTTCCATAATACATTACCTCGTGACTAACTCCTTAGTCATTTGCTTACAAGATTATGATTGTAATACCGAGAGGGCCCAGAGACACCTCTCTGATACTCCGAGTGACAAATCCTAATCTCGATCTATGCTAACTCAGCAAACACCTTCAGAGATACTTGTAGAGCATCTTTATGATCACCCAGTTATGTTGTGACGTTTGATAGCACACAAGGTATTCCTCCGGTATCCGGGAGTTGCATAATCTCAAGTCGAAAGAATATGTATTTGACATGAAGAAAGTAATAGCAATAAACTGAACGATCATTATGCTAAGCTAACGGATGGGTCTTGTCCATCACATCATTCTCCTAATGATGTGATCCCGTTATCAAATGACAACAGATGTCTATGGTTAGGAAACCTTAACCATCTTTGATCAACAAGCTAGTCTAGTAGAGGCTTACTAGGGACACGGTATTTGTTTATGTATTCACACATGTATTTAGGTTTCCGATCAATACAAATATAGCATGAATAATAAAACTTTATCATGAATAAGGAAATATAAAATAACAACTTTACTGTTGCCTCTAGGGCATATTTCCTTCACGTAGGTCGAACAGGGTACATTCCCCACCAGAGTGGTACGGTAATCCAGTCCTGGAAATCATGTTGTTAGACAACGGCGAACCTATGAACTATGAAGAAGCTATGATGAGCCTGGATTCCGACAAATGGCTTCAGGCCATGAAATCCGAGATAGGATCCATGTATGAGAACAAAGTATGGAATTTTGTGGACTTGCCCGATGATTGGCAAGCCATTGAGAATAAATGGATCTTTAAGAAGAAGATAAACACTGATGGTAATGTCACCGTCTATAAATCTCGACTTGTCAAAAAGGGTTTCCGACAAGTTCAAGCGGTTGACTATGATGGGACTTTCTCACTCGTAGCAATGCTGAAGTCCGTTAAAATTATGTTAGCTATTGCCGGATTTTATGATTATGAGATCTGGCAAATGGACATCAAAACTGCATTTCGTGACGGGTTTCTTAAGGAAGAGTTGTATATGATGCAACCAGAAGGTTTTGTCGATCCTAAGGATGCTAACAAAGTATGCAAGCTCCAGCGATCTATCTATGGACTGGTGCAAGCACTAGAATATTCGCTTTCATGTGGTGATCAAAGCTTTTGGTTTTATACAAACTTACGGAGAAGCTTGTATTTACAAGAAATGATATAGAATTCTGGAAAGCATAAAAGGATATTTTAACAAGAGTTTTTTAATGAAAGACCTCGGTGAAGCTACTTACATATTGGGCATCAAAATCTATAGAGATAGATCAAGATGCTTATTAGGACTTTCACAAAGCACATACCTTGACAAAGTTTTGAAGAAGTTCAAAATGGATTAGTCAATGAAAGGGTTCTTGCCTATATTGCAAGGTGTGAAGTTGAGTAAGACTCAAAGCCAGACCATGGAAGAAGAAAGAGAAAGGGTGAAAGTCACTCCCTATGCCTGAGCCATAGGCTCTATAATGTATGTCATGCTATGTGCCAGACCTGATGTGTGCCTTGCCATAAGTCTAGCAGGGAGGTACCAAAGTGATCCAAGAGTAGATCACTGGACAGTAGTCAAGAACATCATGAAGTACCTGAAAAGGACTAAGGACATGTTTCTCATTTATGGAGGTGATGAAGAGCTCTTTGTAAAGGGTTACGTCGATGCTAGCTACGACACAAATCCGGATGACTCTAAGTCTCATACCGGATACATATTTATATTGAATGGTGGAGCGGTCAGTTGGTGCAGTTCTAAGCAGAGTGTTGTGGCGGGATCTACATGTGAATCAGAGTATATAGCTGCTTCAGAAGCAGCACAAGAAGGACTTTGTATGAAGGAGTTCATATCCGATCTGGGTGTAATACCTAGTGCATTGGATACAATGACTATGTTTTGTGACAACACTGGAGCTATTGCCATTGATAAGGAGCCCAGGTTTCACAAGATAACCAAATCAAGCGCCGCTTCAACTTCATTCGTAATTATGTTAAGGATGGAGACATAGAACTTTTCAAAGTACATACGAATCTGAATGTGGTAGACCTATTGACTAAACCTCTTTCACGGGCAAAACCTGATCAGCACCAAGACTCCATGGGTGTTAGATTCATAACTATGTAAACTAGATTATTGACTCTAGTGCAAGTGCGAGATTGTTGGAAATATGCCCTAGAGGCAATAATAAATTGGTTATTATCATATTTCCTTGTTCATGATAAAGGTTTATTATTCATGCTAGAATTGTATTGACCGGAAACTTAAATACAAGTGTGAATACATAAACAAATACAATGTCCCTAGTGAGCCTCTACTAGACTAGCTCGTTGATCAAAGATGGTTAAGGTTTCCTAACCATAGACATGAGTTGTCATTTGATAACGGGGTCACATCATTAGGAGAATGATGTGATGGACAAGACCCAACCATAAGCTTAGCATTCGATCATATAACTTGAGTTTATTGATATAGCTTTCTTCATGTCAAGTACCTATTCCTAAGATCATGAGATCATGCAACTCCTGGATATCGGAGGAATACCTTGTGTGCTATCAAATGTCAATTCATAACTGGGTGATCATAAAGATGCTCTACAGGTATCTCCGAAGGTGTCTGTTAGGTTGGCATGGATCGAGACTAGGATTTGTCACTCCGTGGGATGGAGAGATATCTCTAGGCCCTCTCGGTAATACAACATCTAAAAGAGTGTTGGTGCAATAATTTGCCTCCTTATGTTTTGGAGTTTGTTGACATAAACAGTATGGGACTTATGTGTTTGCTAGTGCACACGGAGTAACAGGTCCCTAGAATCAAGAGGAGTTTGGTTCAAACGACGAAGATAATCCCCTGCATTGCAGTGAAGGTTATCACCGAAGATTATGATGACAAGAGTGACCCCTCAAAAATTGCTGACGTTAAGCAACTGGTTCAGTGCCTATCCGAAGGAAGTGACTGCGTCCAAGAAGAATGAAGACGAAGTGAAGACGTAGCATTTACTTTGTAGTTTCTCTTCTCTTTATTGAGTCATAGGACCACCGTACTATTAAGAGGGTGTAGCATTAGAAACTTTGACTCTCTCATGCTAAATCCAAATCCTATGAAAGTTGCGATAGAAATCTCTTTATGCTCCAAGCAAATACTTGCTATCAAGAGACTGTGATCTTCTTCTCTGCGAGAGATTTGTCTCAGACCGAGGAGTTAGCATTACTTGTTCCTCAAGTAATGTTACCGTTGCTCTTTGAAATCCGACCATTGAGAACGTGTCGGTTGGCCATTGGCTAGACCGCGTGTCCAAAATGGTCATTTCCCACTAGGGAAGGCTGCGGTTATAAATAGCCACCCCGCACCGGCTTTGTCCGGCGGCTGCTCTGTTTGATTCTGAGAAGATTGTTGAGCAACCCCCTCTCCGAGTGATTTGAGTTTAAAATCCACCAAGAGAAAACCCCTAGAGCCGAAGAAATAGATAGTGGTTCAACATCACTCAAATCTAAGTCTAGTATGCTCCGCCTATTACTCTTGAGAGCTGCAAACTCTCAAGACAATTTGTTGTCACTTTCTTCAGAGACCAAGAGGGATTGTGGTTCTTGAAGAAGTCAGTAAAGGTTCGAAGATCGCCTCAAGTATCTACCACGAGTGATCGACATTGGTTAATGAACCAATTGTCGAGGAGAATAGAGCGAAGAGAGTTTATTTTCTGTATTAAATCATAACCCCTCCAACCAGACGTAGTCGCTGTGCAGAAGGACAAGTTGGTCGAACAAATATCCTATATCCATCAAGCATCACCGGTTACATTTGTTCCTACTTTCCATTCATACTATTGCAATCATGTGATTTGCTTCGATGATTCTATCCGTTTCCTTTTGGTAGTTTATATTCGATCATAGTACTTTGTTTTCATTCGTTTCGCTGCTGGGCTCCGAGAGTTTTGATATTTTGAAAGAAATTTTAGAACTCCCATTCACTCCTCCCCTCTGGTAGACATACTTTGTTCCTACAATTAGTATCAGAGCAAGGTACTCCTTGACTCTTCTCGTTTTGATCTAACAACCTTGGAGTTTAATTAAGTATGTCTTCAGTGAGCTAGAAGTCGCATCTAAAGATTCTCATCTTCGATGGGACGGACTATCCCTTCTGGAAGGAGAAGATGAAGATCCGTCTCTGAGCCATTGACGATGATATGTGGAACGTGGTGCAGTTTGGATTCACGGTTGAAATACCTCAGGCCCCCACTGACGCCCAAAAGAAACTCATTCAGATGGACGCTCAAGCTAAAGATGAAATTGGTGGCCATCTCTCTCGTGCTCAATTTATTGGTGCAACGTGGTGCCATTGTTAGTGTGAAACTGCGAAGGAATTGTGGGACATTCTCGAGAAGATAAATGAGGGTGTTTCAACTCAGGAAGAAGCTCGCATTGATACTCTTCAAGCAAAGTTCAATTGGTTCAAGCGCATTGGAAATGAAAGCTGTCAACAAACCTTCGATCCTCTGAGTGACATCACAAATGAGATGCAAGGTCTCGACGCCAAAGACATCACTGACCATGAAGTTGTGAGGAAGTTGCTCCGATGTCTTGACAGTTCATTCGACACACTTGTTCTGATGATCAGGGAACGAGCTAATTTCAAAGTTCTCAACTCTGCTGATATCATGGAAAGGCTAAACACCCAGAGGAACAAGAAGAAGAGAAGAGAGATCTCTATAGCTCAAGTCATCGCAAAAGTCATGCTCTCAAGGTTCTGGCTGATTCTTCCTCTGAAGGAAATGCTGAATAAGATTCTGATGACCCAGAAAGGATCAGCAAAGATATCACACTGATCATGAAAATATTCCAGCGTCTTCACAGGAAGAACCAGTTCTAGAAGAAAGGATCTAGCAAATCTGACGGTTCAAAATCTTCATCAAAACCAACTGGAGATTACAACTGCTTCAAGTGCAAAAAGCCAGTGTATTTCATCTCGGACTGCCCTCTTTGGGAAGCTGAAATCCATGCTAGTGGAAGATATGTTTCAGGCAACTATCGAGGCAAAAGCAAGAGCAAGAACTACGATTCCAATAATGAGAAGAAAACGAAGAAGTTCTTCAAGAAGAAGAATGCTACCTCTTGAGCACTGCGTTGGATTTCCCCGAAGAGGAGAGGATGATGCAGCAAAGTAGCGTAAGTATTTCCCTCAGTTTTTGAGAACCAAGGTATCAATCCAGTAGGAGGCCACGCACAAGTCCCTCGTACCTGCACAAAACGATAGCTCCTCGCAACCAACGCGATTAGGGGTTGTCAATCCCTTCATGGTCACTTACGAGAGTGAGATCTGATAGAGATGATAAATAATATTTTTGGTATTTTTGATATAGAGATGCAAAGTGAAAAGTAAAAGGAAAAGTAAAAACAAAGCAAGTATTAAAGTAATGGAGATTGACATGATGAGAATAGACCCGGGGGCCATAGGTTTCACTAGTGGCTTCTCTCAAGAGCATAAGTATTCTATGGTGGGTGAACAAATTACTGTTGAGCAATTGATAGAATTGAGCATAGTTATGAGTATATCTAGGTATAATCATGTATATAGGCATCACGTCCAAGACAAGTAGACCGAAACGATTCTGCATCTACTACTATTACTCCACTCATCGACCGCTATCCAGCATGCATCTAGAGTATTAAGTTAAATACAGAGTAACGCCTTAAGCAAGATGACATGATGTAGAGGGATAAATTCATGCAATATGATAAATACCCCGTCTTGTTATCCTCGATGGCAACAAGACAATACGTGCCTGGTTGCCCTTCACATCCGGGAAAGGACACCGCAAGATTGAACCCAAAGCTAAGCACTTCTCCCATTGCAAGAACTACCAATCTAGTTGGCCAAACCAAACGGATAATTCGAAGAGACTTGCAAAGATAACCAACCATACATAAAAGAATTCAGAGAAGATTCAAATATTATTCATAGATAAGTTGGATCATAAAACCACAATTCATCGGTCTCAACAAACACACCGCAAAAAGAAGATTACATCGAATAGATCTCCACGAGAGAGGGCGAGAACATTGTATTGAGATCCAAAAAGAGAGAAGAAGCCATCTAGCTACTAGCTATGGACCCGAAGGTCTGAAGTAAACTACTCACACTTCATCGGAGAGGCTATGGTGATGATGTAGAAGCCCTCCGTGGTGGATGCCCCTCCGTGAAGCTCGAACAGGCCCCAAGATGGGATCTCGTGGATACAGGAAGTTGCGGCGGTGGAATTAGGTTTTGGCTCTGTTACGATCGTTTGGGGGTACGTGAGGTATATATAGGAGGAAGGAGTACGTCGGTGGAGCGGCAGGGGGCCTGAGGCAGGGGGCGCGCCCTAGGGCGGCGCCCCCACCCTCGTGACCGCCTCTTTCGTTCCTTGGAGTAGGGTCCAAGTCCCCTGGATCACGTTCGGTGAGAAAATCATGTTTCTGAAGGTTTCATTCCGTTTGGACTCTGTTTGATATTCTGTTTCTTCAAAACACTGAAATAGGCAAAAAACAACAATTACAATTTGGGCCTCCGGTTAATAGGTTAGTCCCAAAAATAATATAAAAGTGGAAAATAAAGCCCAATATAGTCCAAAACAGTAGATAAAGTAGCATGGAGCAATCAAAATTATAGATACGTCGAGACGTATTAGGCATCCCAAGCTTAATTCCTGCTCGTCCTCGAGTAGGTAAATGATAAAAAGAGAATTTTGATGCGGAGTGATACTTTGGCATAATTTCGATGTAAATCTTCTTAATTGTGGTATGAATATTCAGATCCGAAAGATTCAAGACAAAAGTTCATATTGACATAAAAATAATAATACTTCAAGCATACTAATCAAAGTAATCATGTCTTCTCAAAATAGCATGGCAAAAGAAAGTTCATCCCTACAAAAATCATATAGTTAGGCTATGCTTCATTTTCGTCACACAAAGATGTTCCCAACTTCTATACCCCGATGACAGGCCAAGCAATTGTTTCCATACTTAAATAATCTCAAACTTTTTCAACCTTCACGCAATACATGAGCGTGAGCCATGGATATAGCACTATGGGTGGAATAGAATATGATGATGGGGATTGTGTGGAGAAGACAAAAAAGGAGAAAGTCTCACGTTGATGAGGGTAATCAATGGGCTATGGAGATGCCCATCAATTGATGTCAACATGAGGAGTAGGGATTGCCATGCAACGGATGCACTAGAGCTATGAATGCTCAACAAAAGAAAACTAGTGGGTGTGCATCCAACTTGCTTGCTCACGAAGACCTAGGGCATTTTGAGGAAGCCCATCGTAGGAATATACAAGCCAAGTTCTATAATGAAAAATTCCCACTAGTATAAAAAGGCAACTTATGAGACTCACTATATGAAGAACAAGGTGCTACTTTGAAGCACAAGATATGAGACTCACTACATGAAGAACAAGGTGCTACTTTGAAGCACAAGTGTGGAAAAAGAGATAGTAGCATTGCCCCTTTTTTTGGGCCTTTCTTTTTTTTTTCTTTTTGGCCTTTCTCTTTTTTTTTGGTGTGGGCAATGCTCTAATAATGATGATCATCACACTTCTATTGATTACAACATAAGGATTACAACTCGAAACTAGAACAAGATATGACTCTATATGAATGCCTCCGTGGTGTACCGGGATGGTGCAATGAATCAAGAGTGACATGTATGAAAAATAGTGCATGGTGGCTTTTCCACAAATACGATGTCAACTACGTGATCATGCAATGGCAATATGACAAAAGTAAAGTATGTCATGATGATGATGAACGAAACGGTGGAAAGTTGCATGGCAATAATATCTCGGAATGTCTATGGAAATGCCATAATAGGTAGGTATGGTGGCTGTTTTGAGGAAGATATAAGGAGGTTTATGTGTGATAGAGTGTATCATATCACAGGGTTTGGATGCACCGGTGAAGTTTGCACCAACTCTCAAGGTGAGAAAGGGCAATGCATGGTACCGAAGAGGCTAGCAAAGGCGGAAAGGTAAAAGTGCGATAATCCATGGACTCAACATTAGTCAAAAGAACTCATATACTTATTGCAAAAATTTAGAAGTTATCAAAATCAAGTACTACGCGCATGCTCCTAGGGGATAGATTGGTAGGAAAAGACCATCGCCGTCCCCGACCGCCACTCATAAGGATGCACAAGCTGTACACTTCATGTTTCAAATTTGTTACACAACTTTAACCATACGTGCATGCTACGGGACTTGCAAACTTCAACACAAGCATTTCTCAAATTCACAACTATTCAACTAGCACGACTTTGATATTATCACCTCCATATCTCAAAACAATTATCAAGCATCAAACTTTTCTTAGTATTCAATGCACTCAAAAGAAAGTTTCACATATCTTGAATACCAAGTATATTAATATTAAGCAAATTACCATGCTATTAACGACTCAAAATAATCTAAGTGAAGCATGAGAGATCAATAGTTTCTTTAAAACAAATCCACCACCATGCTCTAAAAGATCTAAGTGAAGCACTAGAGCAAAAATTATCACGCTCAAAAGATAAAAGTGAAGCACTATGAGCAAAACTATCAAGCTCAAAAGATATAAGTGAAGCACATAGAGTATTCTAGCAAATTCCAATTTATGTATGGCTCTCTCAAAAGGTGTGTACAGAAAGTATGATTGTGGTAGACTAACAAGCCAAGACGCAAATAATACAAGACGCTCCAAGAAAAACACATATCATGTGGTGAATAAAAATATAGCTCCAAGTAAATTACCGATGGAAGTAGACGAAAGAGGGGATGCCTTCCGGGGCATCCCCAAGCTTTGACTTTTTGGTGCCCTTGGATTATCTTGGGGGTGCCATGGGCATACCCAAGCTTAGGCTCTTTCCACTCCTTGTTCCATAACCCATCAAAAGAATTTACCCAAAACTTGAAAACTTCACAACACAAAACTCAATAGAAATCTCGTGAGCTCCGTTAGAGAAAGAAAACAAAAGACTACTTTAAGGTACTGTAATGAACTCATTATTTATTTATATTGGTGTTAAACCTACTGTATTCCAACTTCTCTATGGATTATAAACTATTTTACTAGCCATAGATTCATCAAAATAAGCAAACAACACACGAAAAACAGAATCTGTCAAAAACAGAACAGTCTGTAGTAATCTGTAACTAACGCAAACTTATGGAACTCCAAAAACTCTACCAAAATTAGAAGATCTATAAAATTTGTTTATTGATCAGCAGCAATTATAATAAGTATTTTATCACGTTCTGGTGATTTTTAATAATTCGGTCACTGAGCGCAAAGTTTCTGGAAATTACAGCAAGATCAAATAACTATCATCCAAGAAGATCCTATAGGTCTAGCTTGGCACAAACACTAATTAAAACATAAAACCACATATAAACAGAGGCTAGATGGATTATTTATTCCTAAACATAAGCAAAAACAAAAAACTAAAAATAAAATTGGGTTGCCTCGCAACAAGCGCTATCGTTTAACGCCCCTAGCTAGGCATAAAAGCAAAGATAGATCTAAGTAGTGTCATCTTTGGTAGGCAATCCATAAGTGGCTCTCATGATAGATTCATATGGTAATTTTATTTTCTTTCTAGGAAAGTGTTCCATGTCCTTCTTTAAGGGAAATTGGAATCTAATATTCCCTTCCTTCACATCAATAATTGCACCAATCGTTCTAAGGAAAGGTCTACCAAGAATAATAGGACATGAAGGATTGCAATCTATATCAAGAACGATAAAATCTACGAGCACATAATTCCTATTTGCAACAATAAGAACATCGTTAATTCTTCCCATAGGCTTTTTAATAGTGGAATCCGCAAGATACAAGTTTAGAGAGCAATCATCAAAGTCACGGAAATCTAGCAAATCACACAAAGTTTTGGGAATAGTGGAGACACTAGCACCCAAATCACACAAGGCATGAAACTCATAATTAATAGTTGGTTCCCACTCCATAGAGCTTTCTAGGGATAGAGACCTTCAACTCGAGTTTTTCTTCATAAGATTGCATCAAGGCATCAACAATGTGTTCGGTAAAGGCCTTATTTTGACTATAAGCATGAGGAGAATTTAGCATGGATTGCAACAAGGAAATACAATCAATCAAAGAGCAATTTTCATAATTAAATTCCTTGAGACCCAATATAGTGGGTTTAGCAACATCTAGGTTTTTATTTCTTTCAGTACCACATTTATCAATTTCATCATCAAGATCTAAAAACTCCGAATTCTTAGAACGCCTTCTAGGTAAAGTAAGATCATATTCAGTTTCATCAAGATTCATATGGTAAAACAAAGATTTAATGGGGGACACATCAATAACTTTTAGATCTTCATCTTGATTTTCATAGGAATTGGAAGAACACGCTTTAATAAAGGCATCTTTGGAAGCACGCATCCTAGCGGTTCTTTCTTTGCACTCATCAATGGAAATTCTCATAGCTTTGAGAGACCCATTGATATTATGCTTAGGAGGAATAGATCTAAGCTTTAAAGAATCAACCTCAAGAGAAATTCTATCAACGTTCCTAGCCAAATCATGAACTTTAAGCAATTTCTCCTCAAGCAAAGCATTAAAATTCTTTTGTGAATTCATAAACTCTTTAAGACTATTCTCAAATTCAGAGGGCATCTTATTAAAATTTCCATAAGAGTTGTTGTAGGAATTTCCATAATTATTAGAAGGATTACTAGGATAAGGCCTAGGATTAAAATTCCCTCTATACGCGTTGTTACCAAAATTATTCCTACCAACAAAATTCACATCCACAGATTCATTGTTATTCTCAATCAAAGTAGACAAAGGCATATCATTAGGATCAAAAGAAACACTCTTAGTAGCAAATAATTTCATAAGTTCATCCATCTTTCCACTCAAAACATTAATTTCTTCTATCGCATGCACTTTTTTATTAGTAGATCTTTCGGTATGCCATTGAGAATAATTAACAATAATATTATCTAGAAGTTTAGTAGCATCTCCTAAAGTGATTTCCATAAAAGTGCCTCCCGCGGCCGAATCTAAAAGATTTCTAGAAGCAAAATTCAATCCGGCATAAAAGTTTTGTATAATCATCCACAAGTTCAAACCATGAGTAGGACAATTACGTATCATTAATTTCATTCTCTCCCAAGCTTATGCAGCATGTTCATGATCAAGTTGCTTAAAATTCATAATATAGTTCCTAAGAGAGATAATCTTAGTGGGATGAAAATACATAGAGATAAAAGCATCTTTTTACTTGTTCCAAGAATCAATACTATTTTTAGGCAAAGATGAAAATCACGCTTTAGCACGATCTCTAAGCGAAAAAGGAAATAGCTTCAATTTAACGACATCATTATCGACATCTTTTTTCTTTTGCGTATCACATAAATCAACGAAGTTATTCAGATGAGTAGCGGCATCTTCACTAGGAAGGCCGGCGAATTGATCTTTCATAACAAGATTCAACAAAGCAGTATTGATTTCACAAGATTCAATATTGGCAAGAGGAGCAATCGGAGTGCTAAGGAAATCATTATTATTGGTATTGGTGAAGTCACACAATTTGGTAGCATCTTGAGCCATCGCGACAAACAAGCAATCCAACACACGAGAAAACAAGCGAACGAGGAAAAGGCAACGGGAAAAAGAGAAGGAGATTGGGAAAGAGAGGGCGAATAAAATGGCAAGGGTGAAGTGGGTGAGAGGAAAACGAGAGGCAAATGGCAAATAATGTAATGCGAGAGATAGGGATTGTGATGGGTACTTGGTGTGCTTGACTTTTGCGTAGACTCCCCGGCAACGGTGCCAGAAATTCTTCTTGCTACCTCTTGAGCACTGCGTTGGATTTCCCCGAAGAGGAGAGGATGATGCAGAAAAGTAGCGTAAGTATTTCCCTCAGTTTTTGAGAACCAAGGTATCAATCCAGTAGGAGGCCACGCACAAGTCCCTTGTACCTGCACAAAATGATAGCTCCTCGCAACCAACGCGATTAGGGGTTGTCAATCCCTTCACGGTCACTTACGAGAGTGAGATCTGATAGAGATGATAAATAATATTTTTGGTATTTTTGATATAGAGATGCAAAGTGAAAAGTAAAAGGCAAAGTAAAAACAAAGCAAGTATTAAAGTAATGGAGATTGATATGATGAGAATAGACTCGGGGGCCATAGGTTTCACTAGTGGCTTCTCTCAAGAGCATAAGTATTCTACGGTGGGTGAACAAATTATTGTTGAGCAATTGATAGAATTGAGCATAGTTATGAGTAGATCTAGGTATAATCATGTATATAGGCATCACGTCCAAGACAAGTAGACCGAAATGATTCTGCATCTACTACTATTACTCCACTCATCGACCACTATCCAGCATGCATCTAGAGTATTAAGTTAAAAATAGAGTAACGCCCTAAGCAAGATGACATGATGTAGAGGGATAAATTCATGCAATATGATAAAAACCCCATCTTGTTATCCTCGATGGCAACAATACAATACGTGCCTTGCTACCCCTTCTGTCACTGGGAAAGGACACCGCAAGATTGAACCCAAAGCTAAGCACTTCTCCCATTGCAAGAACTACCAATCTAGTTGGCCAAAACAAACGGATAATTCGAAGAGACTTGCAAAGATAAACAATCATACATAAAAGAATTCAGAGAAGATTCAAATATTATTCATATATAAGCTGGATCATAAACCCACAATTCATCGGTCTCAACAAACACACCGCAAAAAGAAGATTACATCGAATAGATCTCCATGAGAGAGGGAGAACATGTATTGAGATCCAAAAGAGAGAAGAAGCCATCTAGCTACTAGCTATGGACCAAGGTCTGAAGTAAATTACTCACACTTCATCGGAGGGGCTATGGTGATGATGTAGAAGCCCTCCGTGGTGGATGCCTCCCATGAGCTCCTAACAGTCCCCAAGATGGGATCTCGTGGATACAGGAACTTGCGGCGGTGGAATTAGGTTTTTGGCTCCTGTTTTGACCGTTTGGGGGTACGTAGGTATATATAGGAGGAAGGAGTACGTCGGTGGAGCGACAGGGGGCCCACGAGGCGTGGGCGCGCCTAGGGGGCGCCCCACCCTCGTGACTGCCTCTTTGTTCCTTGGAGTAGGGTCCAAGTCCACGGATCACGCTCGGTGAGAAAATCATGTTTCAAGGTTTCATTCCGTTTGGACTCCGTTTGATATTCTGCTTCTTCAAACACCGAAATAGGCAAAAACAGCAATCTGGCTGGGCCTCCGGTTAATAGGTTAGTCCCAAAAATAATATAAAAGTGAAAAATAAAGCCCAATATAGTCCAAAACAGTAGATAAAGTAGCATGGAGCAATAAAAAATTATAGATACGCTGGAGACGTATCAAAGAACAACTCCACCTCCAAGTCTTCGTCAAGATCTTCCTTAAGGAAATCCTTCCAAGTCCTCCTCCTACCGCAAGAATACCTCTGGCCAAGGCTTCAACAGAAAAGGTATCCACCAAACATCACAAGGTTCACTCCAGTGATCAATATTCTTCGGATGAGGATGACCATGCTAAACTGATCAAAATTGCTAATATACAACAAAACACTCTTGAGAAAATCAAGAAAACCTTAGGAAATCTGAAGTGTTGTTGGTTGAGGAGATGGAGAAAAACCAGTCGTTGACAGAAGAGCATTCCACTCTCATGTCACGAATGGAAGAATGATACGTCTCCAACGTATCTATAATTTTTTATTGTTCCATGTTGTTATATTATCAATCTTGGATGTTTTATAATCATTTTATAGTCAATTGATATCATTTTTTGGTACTAACCTATTGACATAGTGCCAAGTGCCAGTTGCTGTTTTTTGCATGTTTTTTACATCACAGGAAATCGATACCAAACGGAATCCAAACGCAGCGAAACTTTTTCGAGATTTTTTTGGACCGGAAGACATCCAGTGGGCCAAAGAAGCGCCTGGGGGGTGCTCCGAGGGGAGCACAACCCACCAGGGCGCGCCAGGAGGCCCAGGCGCGCCCTGGTGGGTTGTGCCCACCTCGGGTGCCCCCTGAACTGACTCTTTGCTCTATAAATACCCCAATATTCCGTAAAACCCTAGGGAGTCGATTTAAAATCAATTCCAGCCGCCGCAGAGTCCAGAACCACCAGATCCAGTCTAGACACTATCACGGAGGGGTTCACCACTTCCATTGTGCCTCTCCGATGATGCGTGAGTAGTTCTTTGTAGAGCTACGGGTTTGTAGTTAGTAGCTAGATGGCTTCCTCTCTCTCTAAAGGTCTCTTGGAGATCCATATGATGTAACTCTTTTTGCGGTGTGTTTGTTGGGATCAGATGAACTTTGAGTTTATGATTAGATCTATCTTTTTATCCATGAAAGATATTTGAGTCTTCTTTGATCTCTTATATGCATGATTGCTTATAGCCTCGTATTTCTTCTCCGATATTTGGGTTTTGTTTGGCCAACTTGATCTATTTATCTTGCAATGGGAAGAGGTGCTTTGTAGTGGGTTCGATCTTACAGTGCTTGATCCCAGTGACAGAAGGGGAACCGACACGTATGTATCATTGCTACTAACAGTACTGCAGGATACTGCTAATGCGACACTACGATCAGAGACCCTTTGCCGAAACTGTGTGCGATGCAATAACCGCAAACGGTGGTGTAAAAAACCATCAAAAAGGTGCAAAACGTTTGCGATGATGGATGCATCAAACACGGTTAAGATTTTAGTTGCGTGTGCAATGCAGGGCATACGGTTAATCCATTCAAACCGCTCATGGCGAGGCGGAACAATGTAAACGGGCAGCCATAATAATGTGTTCATGATGCAGACACACGGTTAATCCATTCGAACTGTTTGCGATGAGGTAGAACAACAGAAACGGGTAGCCATATCAATCTATGTGCGATATATGGCATACGGTTAACTCAGATGAACTGTTTTCGATTAGGGAACGCAACAGAAATGGTTCAACTTAACAAGATGTGTGTGATATGCAGCATACAGTTCACATGGATGAACTGTTTGCGATGAGCCAAAAGAACACAAACGAGTCGTGTAAACAAGATGTGTGTGATACGTGGCAAACAGCTGACTCGGATGAACTGTTTGCGATGAGAAATTACAACACAGATGGTCAATACAGTTACTTCGTGCGTGATTCTGTGTGTACAAAAAACTTTGAAAAATGCAAACTAATTTCTTGCGGTGGCTAGGAGTATCGCACAGGATGCGTCTGCGAGTACTCGTGTGCGATGATTAGTATGTTACACATACGTTTCCTTATGTGAACATGTGTGTGAATTTGCAATATGGACAGTTAATATGCAAATGCCTTTTGGACATCGGGCACACGCTTAAACTCAATGAACTGTGTACGACACTAATACTTTCCATGAAAATTTATGAACTTGGGTAACTGCATTTGAGTAACATATATATAGTGGTTACACTATTTGACAAAAGGAGGATCTTCGTAACACGGTTTTGACAACCATATGGTCCATTTCTACATACTTAACATAGTAACAACTATCACATTTTAAGAGGCTAAGGGCCAACAACCATATGGTCCATATCTACATACTTAACCTATATAGTAACAACTAGCACATTTTGTCGGTGGAAACGACACCTATGGGATCACTGGGATCCCTTCTACGGTTGGCGGGCGCGAGGTTGCGCAAAGAGCGGGTCTGACAGGAAGCACACGGATCGTTTACCCAGGTTCGGGCCGCGAGGATGTGTAATACCCTAGTCCAGCTTTGGTGGATGTATTAGAGCGTTCTTGTGTTCTTGAGCTAGCTACGGGGTGTAACTTGCCCAAAAGGTCCGAATCCTCCTCCAGGACGCCACGGGCCTCCTTTTATAGGCACAAAGGGGTCGCAACAGTGGCACACAGGAGGTGGAAAGGTGTACAGTGGATGAGTCTATCCTCTGGCACCGTCGGACAAACGCATTTAATGCGCTGCCGACATGTCCCTCTCGCTTTATCCGGGACGACAAGGAAGCACGTCCCAGCTGTCGCCGCCTCGCCTGGCTTTGACACGCGCCCGAGCTGACGAGGCCTTGCGGCGCCACGTTGGCTGACTGCTGGGCTGCCGCGATGGTGGAGCCTTCACGAAGGGTCGCATGCCACCATGTAGGTGCTTGCTGAGTCGGTGTAGAGGCCGCCCATCGCCACATAGGTGCCTGCCCAGCTGGTTGAGCTAGCAGCTGCTTGGGGACGGCGGTGGAGTCTTGGCAGGTGCGGGCCTGGCAGTGGCCCCGCTGATGCCCTCGGCAAGGGTCTTGCCGGGGGCCCGGCAAGGGTCTTGCTGTGGCATTGCAGTCGTCCTCGGCAAGGCGCTTGCCAGGGGTCTTTTGGATTTCCTCGGCTAGGATCCCGCCGAGGGTCGCCATCTTCTGGTCCTCATCTGATCTCGCATGTTTATGATCTTGACGAAGATCTGCATGCCACCACAGAGGCGCCTCCGGAGCCTTGGTCATAACGTGGATAGTTGGTGGTGTTGGAACCCGTGGGCTCAAGGGTGGCTCGCTCTGCTGGCGTCGGGCAAGTTGCCCTGGCAAGGCTCTTGCCGGGGCTGTGGAGGCTGCCTCGGCAAGGATCTTGCCGATGGAGTCCACCTCGCCCTCTTGCTCTCCTGCGTTTCTGGTCATGGCGCTGCCTTGGTTGTCTTGTGCTTCGGCTTCTCTACGGCTTCCCTCCTTCCCTCCTAAGTGTGGGCCGTGGCGCTTGACTCTGTTGCCCGTGCACAAGTAAAGGGGTCAAAAGGAGAGCCCCTACTTCTGTACACCGACAGGAGCCCCAGGGTCTTGGCCACACATAAGCGCGACGCGTTGTTGGGCCAGGCCCAGAACGGTGCGCGGGCAGGTGGGGCAGATTTTTACCGTAGTAACTGTTTCGTCCGCTGCGCTTCCCCACGACCCGCGTTGAACACGCGACGTGGAGGGTCATGTGTGACGTGGGGGTCATGCATGGGGCGGTTCCCGCATGCATGCGTCACATCGTGGTAAAGAGGCGGCTCGCGCCTTCTCCATAAAAAAGAGGGAGGCGCAGAGGCGCGGCTCATTTACTGAGTGGACTCGGGTCGCGGTCTTCAAGGTGCCCGCACCCCACGATCACGGGGTGGGGAACGATCGCCTCACCCATCCCCTCGATCCTGCTCGCTCGCCACACGTCCCCCATGCAGGTGGCAGGTGGGAAACCGGGCCGTCGCTGATTGGGGCAGCGGGTCAGTCCTGATTCCCTGCGCCTCCGATGGCTGGATTGGTTGAGTGTGGCAGCCGAGCCTCGACCCCGCCCCTTTATAAGGAGGGGGAGGGGGATGTCATCCCACATTCTCTCATCATCCATCCTCTTCCACCTCCGCTCCTTTCTTCCACCCGCCATGGCGAGAGGGGGTGCAGGCCCTTTGACGGTGGCGGCGAGGGTCGCCGCTCGACAGCGCGTTCCTCCTTCCCAAGAGCCTGCTGCGGTGGCGCCGGCTATGAGAGGAAGGGGGAGGGAGCGAGGCCGAGGTCGCCGTGGCGCTCGGGGAAGAGGGGGATGAGGCGGCGCAATGGTCGTGCCTCTGCCAGCGATGCCTCCCGCGATGGAGGGCCACATCGGGGACCAGCCCCGCGAGTTCTTCATCAGGCTACGCCGGCCACCGCGTCGTCTTCTTCGTCTCCCTACCCCATTTGCTCGGGATATGGAGCTCGATCCGCCCCAGACCCTCAGGTTGCACATGAGGGGCTGCGGGAACGGCGGCACGCGGGTCGACGTCGACTTCCCTACTCCTCACGTCATGTACCTTCGTCGTGGATGGAAGACGTTTTCTCGCGTCCACAGCCTGACGGCGGGGCTCGTCCTCTACTTGAAGTTAATGGAGGGCAGCCTGCTCTCCGTCAAGGTCTTTGGAGATCTTGGAACTTGCCTAAAGTGCTACGTGGAGAGCTCCTCCGACGATGAACATTCCTCCTCAAGCGGGAGTGACCAGGAGGACAGCGACAGCGACGACGAGGGAGTCGAGCGGTGGGACGCCGACCCCGACTCCGACTGACCGTGTCGCCCCTCCCTCGGCCACGCGCCCCGCCGAGGGCCTTCCTCGTCAAGCTCTCCATCGGCACGCTCCCCGTCGTCTCCTTGGGCGGCTGGCGTAGGAGGGCCGGAGAAGGCGAAGAAGGTGGGTGGCGGCCGTCAAGTCGGAGTACGCGGGCACCAACGCCTTCGTCGCGTATTGTCGGCCCACTGCCTCATCTTCCAGCTTCTCTCCCGGCACCGGGATGCTCTCTTGGTGAGTTCTGCTCCTCGCACCTTGCCTAGGAACTCTTTTTGCCCTCCTACTGTCTTGTTCCACCTTCTGAGGAGATGGACAAGAAAGGGATTACGGGCACCTTATCTCTTTTTAGTTTGTAAGCCTGCGGGCACTTGTTAATTTTAAGACTTGTAATCCCCTTGCTCATGTTTTTAATTCCGTATGAACTGTACCTGTATGGAATGTTTTTAATGAAAAAGGGTGCTTGACGGGTTCTTTGTGCGTGAGCGAGGCCCATGCCAAGGAACGAATCCTTGTTATTTTTAAGATAAATATTGTCACCCGGCAAGAGGCCTTGTCGTCCCCTGACTTCAGTCGACCACTCTCACGCTTTTGGCGGAGGCAGGGCGAAGTAGAGTTAGGCCCTTCGTTTATTTCCTTGCCACCGCTGCCTGACCGGTTCTAGCCTGTGGACTTGGGTACAAGAAGAAGGGGGAGCACGGTGGTCTCGGAGCAAAACGAGGTTTCATTTGTCCCAGTTCCATACCGAAATGCACAACATGGGATGAAGGACTTATCTGAATCCGCAGCCCCCGGCAACTTTGGCTTGCCGTGGTTAGATCCTTGTGTCTTCAGCCCCCGGCAGTCCTGGCTTGCCGGGGCCAGAGCGCCGGTTCGTTCTCTTTCTCCCAAGCAGCTCAGTAGAAGTGTCCATGTGCCCTGCGAACCAAAGAGGACAGAAAGACACATACCCTCTAGGCTAGGGGTTAGTCGCCGCTAAGAACTATCAACCCTAACCAAGGGAGAGACTTAACCTAGTATGCATGCTAAAACTTAGGGCCCAGCGCTTCGTTTATTTATGCTCAGGGTCTGCGCCTGGCTTTGTACAGAGGGTTACATGCCTTGCCGGCAAAGCTTGTACAAAAGGTGGCTTGCGGGAGGCTAAGAATCGCGCATATATGGGTAAAACTTGTGAAGATGTTCGATGTTCCGTGAGTTGCTCATCGACAGCATCTTGATCTCCAGCGGACTGCGCTGGCACAGTGACTCGTATTACCCGATAAGGGCCTTCCCACTTTGGCGTCAACTTGTTGGAATTCTTGGCCAATTGAACGTGCCAAAGAACAAGGTCGCCTTCCTCAAAACTTCGGGCATGAACCCTGCGGCTATGGTAGCGGTGCAAGGCTTGCTGGTAGCATGCTGCTCTCACAGCCGCCCGAAGACGATCTTCCTCAAGGAGCGTTGTGTCATCTTGCCGCAATTGCTCTTTCTCAAGCTCGTCGTAAGCGAGCACTCGAGGTGACCCGTATATGAGTTCCGTGGGGAGAACTGCTTCTGCCCCGTATACCAGGGCAAAGGGTGTCTGGCCTATGGCTCGATTTGGCATCGTTCTGATCGACCAAAGAACCGCCGACAACTCATCAATCTAGCGCCATCCGCTCTTGTGCAGCCTGTCAAAAGTCTTTGTCCTCAGGCCTCGCAACACTTCAGCATTTGCCCTCTCCGCATGGCCGTTGCTCCGTGGGTGTGCCACGGAAGTGAAACATACCCTGCTGCCGAGGTCTTGGATGTATTGCATGAAGGCCTGGCTTGTGAACTGCGTCCCATTGTCGGTGATGACTCTGTTTGGCACACCAAAACGACACACTAGCCCCTTGAAGAACTTGACGGCTGACTGTGCTGTCACCTTCCTCACTGCTTCCACCTCTGGCCACTTTGTGAACTTGTCGATCGCAACGTACAAGTACTCAAAGCCCCCGACAGCACGGGGGAAAGGGCCCAGGATGTCAAGCCCCCATACCAAGAATGGCCAGGAAAGAGGAATTGTTTGAAGGGCTTGAGCTGGTTTGATGAAGCTTCTTCGAATGGAACTGACACGCTTCACATTTGGTTACTAGTGTAGTTGCATCCTGGAGGGCAGTGGGCCAGAAGAAACCCTCCCGGAATGCCTTGCCGTCAAGGGCCCTCGGCCCTGTGTGGGAGCCACATATGCCTCCGTGTATCTCTGCCAACAGCTCCAGTCCTTCCTCCCGCGGAATGCACTTAAATTTCACACCGTTCGGTCTCTTCCTGTACAGGACGTCATCGACGAAGTGATACATAGCAGACCGACAGGCTAATTTCTCCGCTTCTTCCTGCTCCTCAGGAAGCTCCCCTATCTGTGGGAATTAGACGGTATGGTGTGCCCATGCCGGAGCCTGGGGCTCGATGGCAAGGACCAAAGGCATTTCTTCTGCCATAGGAGCGGTCGTCTCTACGCCCAGGGCTTGACGGCCTGCCGGAGTCAGTCGCTCCTCGGCAGGCTCAGAATCCGCGGCAACACCCTTGCCGGCGGCCCCTTGGGGCTCAGCGGGAAAGTACTTGCCGGGGCCTGATTTCCTCCGTTTGTTCTGCTCCGTTGATGGTTCGACGGATGGTTGAGTTAACCGAAGCAAAAAAGTACCTAGTTCCACAGGTAGCTTGAATGCAGCGTGCTTTGATAGGTAATCGGCGATGTCGTTCTCTGCTCGGGGAACGAGCTCCGCTTGTATACCGTCGAAGCGCTCCTCCAGCTTCCTCACCTCATCTACGTAGGCCTCCATCAATGGGCTCTAATAATCTTTGTTGACTTGTCTGACGACAAGATACGAATCACCCCTGACGATGAGCTTCTTAACCCCGAGGTCTGTCGCGATCCTGAGACCGGCAAGCAACCCCTCATACTCAGCAGTGTTGTTGGTGGACATCTCCCTGGGAAAGTGCATCTGGATTACATACTTGAGGTGCTCTCCAGTGGGTGCGACGAGCAGCACACCAGCACCGGCGCCTTGCAGCGAGAAAGCCCCGTGAAAGTACATGATCTAGTTGTGACTTGATTCCTTGACGGGGAGAGTGGTCTCCTGGATTTCCTCGTCAGGCATTGAGGTCCATTCCGCAATGAACTCCGCCAAGGCTCTGCTCTGGATTGTCGAAGTACTTTCAAACTTCAAACCAAAGCTTGAAAGCTCCAAGGCCCACTCCACAATCCTTCCGGTTGCGTCTGGGTTGTGCAGTATCCATTGTAATGGGAGGCGGGTGATGGCGGTGATTTCGTGTGCTTGAAAGTAGTGACGCAGCTTCCTCGAGGCCATAAGGAGGCCGAAGAGTAATTTCTGCACACCAGAGTACCTTGACCTAGCCCCCTGCAGGAGGTAGCTAACAAAGTAAACCGGGTGCTGCATCATCATCTTCTTCTGCACCACCTCATTTGATTGCATGGGCCCTGTCCTGATGGCGTCAAACTCTGCCGGGGGCCTTGCCTTGCCGGCATCGGGCCCTGTCGGGGGAATCTCTGGCTTGCCATCCGCCAGTCCTGCCATCGCCACTGCCTCTTCATCGACCTCCCTCTGCGCCACTAGCGCGGCACTGACCACTTGATTCGTCGCCGCCAGATACAGCAGCAACGACTCTTGTGGTTTAGGCGCAACCAGTATTGGTGTAGAGGAAAGGTATTTCTTCAGATCCTGCAACGCTGCCTCGGCCTCTGGGGCCCACTCCATTGCACCCGCCTTCTTCAATGTTTTGAAAAAGGGAAGGGCACGCTCAACGGACTTGGAGATGAATCTGCTCATGGCGGCAACGCAGCCAGTGAGCCGACGCACATCCTTGATCCGCTTGGGTGCCTCAATCTGCTCAATAGCCTTGATCTTGTCCGGGTTTGCCTCGATCCCACGATGCGACACAAAGAACCCGAGAAGTTTGCCGGACGGAACGCCGAAGACACACTTCTCGGGGTTCAACTTGAGGTTGATCTTCGTAGGTTGGCAAACGTCTCTTCTAAGTCTTGTACAAGGGTTGCCTTGTCCTTGGTTTTAACCACTATGTCATCCATATAAGCTTCCATATTTCTATGTAGCTGGGGCTCAAAACCAATTTGGACCGCCCTTGCGAATGTCGAGCCAACACTCTTCAACCCGAAGGGCATTCGTAAAAAGCAATACGTACCACATGGGGTGATGAATGCTGTATTCTCTTCGTATTCCTTTGTCATGAAGATCTGGTGGTAGCCCGAGTAGGCGTCGAGGAATGATAACAGATCGCACCCGACCATGGAGTCAATAATCTGGTCAATGCACGGCAACGGGAAGGGGTCCTTAGGACAAGCCTTATTGATATCTGTGTAATCAATACACAGCCTCCACTTCCCGTTCGCCTTGCGCACCACCACCGGATTGGCCAACCACGTCACATGGAGCACTCCTCTCACCAAGCCCGCCGCTTCCAACTTCCTGATCTCCTGTGTGATGAACTCCTGCCATTCCAAAACTTGCTTCCTGGCCTTCTGCTTGACGAGTCACGCATGGGGACAGACAGCAAGATGGTGCTCAATCACTTCCCTGGGAACGTCGGGGATGTTGGATGCTTGCCATGCAAACACATCGACATTCGCCCGCAGGAAAGTGACGAGCCCGCTTTCCTATTTGCTGCCGAGGGTGGAGCTTATGGTGAAAGCCCCACCCGTGACATCCTCCTTGATGGACACCCTCTTGGTCTCTGGTGGTGCAGCTCTGGATTTCTTGCTCTTGCCGGTGGAGCTCTCTGGCATGTCCTCGACGGTAGCATGACACTCCGAAGAGGTGCGCTTGCCGGAGTGGGTGCGAGAGGTCTTGTCGGTCTTCTTATTCCCTCCTGGGGCTTCAGCGGCAGGAGCAAGTGCCTTGGCGGCAGCTGCTGCAACTGCTTCTCGGTAGAGTTGGTCAGCGCAGATCAGTGCGTCCTTCTTGTCGGAGGGGACGGTGATGATGGTCATCGGCCCAGGCATCTTCAGTGTGTTGTAGGCGTAGTGCAACACCGCCATGAACTTGGCTAGTGTCGGGCGGCCGAGGATCCCGACGTAGGGCAAGGGAATCTCGGCTACATCAAAGACAATCATCTCCGTCCTGTAGTTCAACTCACCCCCAAACGTCACAGGCAATGTGACCTTTCCTTCGGCTTGTTCCTTCCCAGGTTGACCCCTTGAAACGTGCCCGTTTCCTCAAGGTCTCCATCAGGAATTTGCAGTATTTTGATCACAACGGGTGAGATCAAGTTCAGACCGGTCCCGCTGTCAACCAGCATCTTGTTCACCTTGAGGTTGTGTATCGTTGGTGAGACCAACAACGGCAAACACCCGACCAAAGTTGTGCGGTCAGGGTGGTCCTCGGCGTCAAAGATGAGGGCTGTGCTGGACCACTTCAGCGGCTTCTGGGCTTCGAACGAGGGCTCCGCTGGTGTGATCTCACGCGCCCACTGTTTGAGCTAGTGGTGAGAAGTATGCAGCGAGGCGCCACCATCGACGCACATGGCCTCCGTAGCCTTTTGAAACTCATGCTCGCCGGACTCATCGTCCTCGTCATGATCATCGTCTTCCTGCTTCTTCTCGCGGCCCCGAGCGGGCCTCTCTTGTTGGTTATCCTTGCCGCGGCGACCTCCTTGGCCGCCACGCTTCTTGCCCGATCCTTCAGCGCCATCTTGGCCCTTCTCCTTGCCCCACCTCTCATACTCGGCTTTTTGCTTTTCAGCAAGCAGCTCGACTTGTCGGCAGTTCTGGAGGTCGTGGCCTTTGGTGCGGTGGATCTTGCAATACTGCTTGTCGGAGCCTCCTGGCTTGTAGCCGCCAAGGCCCAGCAAGCGGTGCACCCGGCAATCTCCTTGTCGGGGTCGTCTGCCTTGGCCTTCTTGGCGGCGCCGGTGTCATCGGATCCCTCGACGGCAAGCACGGTCTTACCCTTGCGCTTCCTATTGCAACGCCGACCCTTCTTCGTTGGGGCAGCGGTGTCTTCGTCGGTAGAGTCGGTTTCCGCGCCGGCGTCTTCACCGGGGTACTTCCTCCCCTCTTCAGCCCGAGCGCATCTGTCGGCCAGAACGTAAAGTTTGGCCACATCCTTGACCTTGTTCATTGCCAGCTCTCCACGCATCTTGCGGTTGCACACATTCTGATGGAATGTGCTGATCACGGCGGTAGGGTGAACATCTTGGATGTTGTATTGCACTCGGCTGAACCTCTGTATGTACTTGCGCATGTTTTCACCTTCCTTCTGTGGGATAATATGCAAATCACTCGCCTGGCCATGAGCTTGGTGGCCTCCAGTGAAGGCACCAACGAACTCATGACAAAGGTCCGACCAAAAAGAAATGGAATCCGCCGGCAAGCGCATCAACCAAGACATGACATTGGGTTTCAGGGCCAATGGGTAGTAATTGGCAAGCACCTTATCGTCACGAGCCCCAACGGCTTGCATCGCGATGGTGTAGATGCTGAGGAACTCCGATGGGTGGGTCTTCCCGTTGTACTTCTCGCCGACGTCGGGCTTGAACGTGCGGTGGGACGGCCACTGGAACTGCCGCAACTCACGAGTAAAGGCTGGGCAACCCACCTCGTAAGGTAGGCCGCCGGAGCCTCCCGTCGCTGGGTGGTCAATAGCGGGCCTCGCTCGCCTATCTGACTGGTAGCGTGTATCGCGCCGGTGCTCGATGGTGGTTCGAGCGTCTTCATGGGCTCGCTCCCGAAGAACTTGGCGCTGGTCGCGGTGGGTCCGTGGGTCGAACGACACTATGGAAATGTTGTCACAAGCGTCATCACAACGGACCGACACCTGCGGTGGCTGGCGTGGAGGAGGAGAGTGCACCATGGCCGCGGCACCTTCGGCCCCTCCACCGCTGGCGTGCGGTGGTTCGATGGAGCGTCGGCCTGAGGGCCCCGCCGGCCGTGGCTCATCTTTGTTGGCGACGCCGACGAGGCTCCGGATAGTGGCTCTCCACTCGTCGAGCTTTTCTGCAGTAGGAGGGAAGTCAAGGAGCAGCTGTGCGCGCGCCAAAGCTTCTGCTGGCATGGGTGGCGGCGAAAGCTGCGTGGACCGTGGCGCGCTTCGACTTCTAACCACGTTAGAAGGAACTCTATCACGGCCCAGCGGCTGCGTGCCATTTTCACCAAAGACTTCGGGCGGGCATGTGGCCTCCGCCGCAAGAATGATGCAAGGACTCTTCCCACGGCGGCGTCCGGGGTCTCCAGCATGGTGGCGCTGCTCATCGCGCACACCCTGGGAAGAGCGCGTTGTGCGCGCCGACATGGGCATCTTGGAGGCCGCCGCGCCGCCCGTGGGTGGCACGACGCCGCCCCCGGAGGGCCCCGTGCCGCCTGCATGGGGCCCAGCTCCGTCTCTGCATTTGGCGGCGTGCGGCCCGTCGTCTCGCGCACGAACGACGCCGCTCGCCAGGCTCTGACTGCCAGAGCGATGTTGGTGCTCGCGGGCCGTGCCTCGGGTTCAGTCCGCGACTGGTCCGCTGCTCGCCCGCACCGGTACGGGCCGTCCGGCTCCCGTCGAACCGACCGCCGTGGCCGCCTTCTTCTTGGGAGCCATGACGATGAAGAACCGCTAGACCGGATTTTCACAACTACGCCCCCTACCTAGCGTGCCAAAGATGTCGGTGGAAACGACACCTATGGGATCACTGGGATCCCTTATACGGTTGGCGGGCGCGAGGTTGTGCAAAGAGCGGGTCTGACAGGAAGCACACGGATCGTTTACCCAGGTTCGGTCCGCGAGGATGCGTAATACCCTAGTCCTGTTTTGGTGGATGTATTAGAGTGTTCTTGTGTTCTTGAGCTAGCTACGGGGTGTAACTTGCCCAAAAGGTCCGAATCCTCCTCCTGGATGCCTCGGGCCTCCTTTTATAGGTACAAAGGGGTCGCCACAGTGGCACACAGAAGGTGGAAAGGTGTACAGTGGATGAGTTTATCCTCTGGCACCGTCGGACAAACGCATTTAATGCGCTGCCAACGTGTCCCTCTCGCTTTATCGGGGATGGCAAGGAAGCACGTCCCAGCTGTCGCCGCCTCGCCTGGCTTTGACATGCGCCCGAGCTGACGAGGCCTTGCGGCGCCACGTTGGCTGGATGCTGGGATGGCGCGGTGGTGGAGCCTTCACAAGGGTCGCATGCCACCACGTAGGTGCTTGCCGAGTCAGTGTAGAGGCCACCCGTCGCCATGCAGGTGCCTGCCCAGCTGGTTGAGCTATCAGCTGCTTGGGGACGGCGGTGGAGTCTTGGCAGGCGTGGGCCTGACAGTGGCCCCGCTGATGCCCTCGGCAAGGGTCTTGCCGGGGGCCCGGCAAGGGTCTTGCCATGGTGTTGCAGTCGTCCCCGGCAAGGCGCTTGCCGGGGGTCTTGTGGATTTTCTCAGCTAGGATCCCGCCGAGGGTCACCGTCTTCTGGTCCTCATCTGATCTCGCATGTTTATGATCTTGACGAAGATCTGCATGCCACCACAGAGGCGCCTCCCGAGCCTTGGTCCTAACATGGATAGTTGGTGGTGTTGGAACTCATGGGCTCAAGGGTAGCTCGCTCTACTGGCGTCGGGCAAGTTACCCCGGCAAGGCTCTTGCCGGGGCTGCGGAGGCTGCCTCGGCAAGGATCTTGCCGAGGGAGTCCACCTCGACCTCTTGCTCTCCTGCGTTTCTGGTCTTGGCGCTGCCTTGGTTGTCTTGTGCTTTGGCTTCTCTCCGGCTTCCCTCCTCTGCCCTGCTAAGTGTGGCCGTGGCGTGCGGCTCTGACTGCCCGTGCACAAGTAAAGGGGTCAAAAGGAGAGCCCCTACTTTTGTACACCGACACATTTTAAGAGGCTGAGGGCCAACAACCACAACTATCCACTCGAAGCGGCTTGATCATGGCGACTCGGCATCTCGTCAATGAAAAGGAAGAGCCCTCCTGTGCCTTGGTAGAGCAGGAGTAGAACAGGTTCCAATTTTCCAATATGGATGCATTGCCACGAGAAGCGAGAACTTGTTGATTTGAATGGTTCCATTTTTGCGGGAAATGCAGTACCTTGCAATCACTTTGGCGTTATTAGCAGGCACAAGTGTAATCGTCCACGCCGGGAAATCGATCCAGGAACTGCTATAGGGGGCAATTTCTGTTGACATGTAGAATAAAAAACAATTATAACATAACATTGAAGATATATATAGTTTATGAGCATCAACATTAAAATAAGACTTTTTACCAGCGCTTTGTGCACACAATTGGTCTTGTTTAGTGTGTGCACCATAGGTCTAACTAATCCCATCCAAAATCCAGCGTTCATACGATGTGCTATCTCTATCAGATTATCAACAAAGTTTATGACATGCTTCAAGTCCTTCCAGTGAAATTTGGTACGCTTAGTAACATACAGATCGTTAACTATGCATCCAACATATCCTTCTTACAAGGTGGAAAGGTATTATTTATTCAGAACATGGCAGAAGAATATATAGTGCGCATAAATTGGTAAACAGAATTTGTTACTGCCTAGGAACGGAGTCAGAATATGATATCACAATTGGTTGCTTAAATAGTGATCAACTAGCAAGGTCACCCGCGCATTTGCGCAGCTAGATTTATTATTTTCGATGTATTGGAATAATTCCTCTCTTGGCTCATAGTCAATCGTTCATTAACCTAACTAGATGACCCGGTGCGCCAAATGGCGCAGAAACCCATTTGAAACCATGTTCGCATTGAAAATATTTTCCTTTTTTAGTAACTTTATGTTTGATCAAGGATAGAGACCATGTCAAACCCGAAGTATTTTGAACGTGTATTTGGACAATGTGCCATTTGGCTCTATGTTACCCAAGTAAGGTGCAAGGTCCAAATTCAAGCATCAAGGGTAATGATTCTAAACCTTTTATAACAGAAATCTTTGCATTTGTTAGTACTTCGAGTTTTAGCAAGCACTGAGGGTAATAATTCTAAACCTTTTATATGAAAAATTAAGGAATACCTATGTTCAAACTATATACTTTAGCATGTGAAACTAATAAAAACCGATAATCTGCATGATATGGTATATAGACATGGTTTAAAGGTCTTTTTGGCTTTTGCTATGTTGGATGCTCTATGATGAGTAAAAGAACCTAACTATTTATCTCAGATAAAATGCTATAGATTTCACACGGAGCACATGCGGCCCACTGACATTTGCTGGGCTACGCCTAACGAGTGAAAAGGGGTTGTCAAGGAGAATATGATATATATATATATATATATATATCTATATATATATATATATATATATATATATATATATATATCAAGTCGCTTTTGTGGATATTGGGGGTGAGTGTATCGCCACATCATTTGCTGATTCAGGAGAGGCCACAACGGGGTGTCTGTCATCAACTAATACCGAGCCTAGTGAGCGACTATTGAACTTCATGAAACAAAACTTAAGTTAAAAAAAACGTAAAGAAAACTTTGCTTAACTGAAAAGGAAATTTTACGCTAGAGAATGTACTAAAACAACATGTAAAGAACACAGCAGATAAAGTTTGGCAAGGCTACTCGAGCAGAGATTTGACAAACGCTCTAACAGGGTTGTTTCTTTGCTTATATATAATTATTATCTGCTTCCTGGGTGTTGCATACATAGAATTTGCTTCATACCACTTGAAGAGATTACACAAACGCTTTGGCCAGGCTAATTGACCAGCCAAAGTTTTTAAACCATGCCTACATAATAGCACTTTGTCTTTGTCTGGTTAAGCTGTTCAGCGGTGTCTTCGGTAGCGGTCAGAGAAGCTCCATCTGCAATGCCACTTTCAACCTAACACAACAAAAAGAAATTCACGTGAATCAAAGAAAGATGAGTGTATACAGGAAGCAAAAGGCATAAAAGGAGCAGCCCGAGGCTAAGCTGATCGGCGTCTTGATTGTGATTTCTCTTGACAGGATTGGTGAATAAAACACATGTGGCACCATGGGTATTGCAAGATGATTTACTATTGAAGAGAGAAAAAGCATGAATAGATTTAGTACAAAAAAGCAAGACGAATTGAATTCAAAAGCCAAGCCCAGACATAGTACCCTGCACCTGCAGCTGAAGGGGTAGCCTTGTTCATTTTTTAAGTTGGTGTCCATGACTACATACACAAATGCAGATGGTCAGAAAAGAAATAAGTTGGAGACCAGCAAGTTGTGTGGATCAGCACAAATGTAGGAAACACAACTTATTTATATACCTCAGTTGGTGGTGGATCATCACAGACGCAGAGCATCATAAGAGTATAATGAAACAAAGCTAATGCATCAACAGTGAGAAAGGAAGGGAGCAAAACCTTGGTGAACAAACCAAGGAAGAAGCATATGTGGTCAGAACTAAAAAATCATATAGCCTACTCCAACATGGCTGAATAGATGGATCCCAAGCAAAAAAGTTACAAATCTACAACAACACAGCCAGATATCAAGATTCTTAGAATGAATGCGTAAACTAAAAACCCAAAAAGAATCACATCCCATTCCAAAAGTACTATATAAACATATCAAAACTGTCAGGACAAACAACTAAACCATAAGACCAAACAAACAATCTGACCCATGAACAAATAAAGAACACCACTAACATGACCCAACATACAAATAACCATCAAGCATGCCCAAAATATAATTCATTTTAACCTCCTCAAAAGATTGCCTAATTGAATGGGAAAATAAAATAGCTATATCTGTCGGATAGTAAAGTTAAGTTGACCACGGAGAGAGAGAACTTTGAAACCAAGATTTCTTCTCTGTCAGCTCGTGCACTACTGTAACCTGTGAGTAGGAACAGGATGACACCAGGTAATCAAGGACCACTTAATTATAAGAATAAAAAATAAGTAAAAGAAACTACATACTGAGAAAACCCCAACAATTCGGCAATCCATTCCAAAACACGATAAATTCACAAGTCCAATTAGCATTATACTTCACAGCCGAACAACAGTGGTCACAACACTTCCATATGCTGGCACAGAGCATCCAATTCTAAGTCCGCACCCTGCATCCAGCTGAGCAGAACCAGGTCAAACAAACGGAGAGGGGGAAAAGAGAAAACTTCAAACAGGATGCAAGGGGCTCATACTGATACGAAGAGTTGAGTATGGACGGGTTGAGTGTGAGCTCGTGCACCAGCTGCGGTCGTCGTCGCCCACCCAAATGGGTCGCCATCCGCTGGACCACAGTATGAGCCGCCTATGACGCTAGGTTGTCGTCGAGTCGCGAAAGAGGGTGTCGAGCGCGGCCGTCGCTGTGTCACCTCAGGATGCCGGTGAGGCCAGCATCGGGTTCAAATAAGTTATGCTAACATCAAATGAGCCTAGTAGCCCAAGCCAACTTCTATGTGACAACTATGTTAAGATAACCTTTCAAACATTTGGAAAAGGGGCACATAGCTCAGCAACACGCAACGGATTCTTGTTCATTCAAATAAAAGGGCTTTTGTTGACTTACTCTATTATAATGCGATAGATATATGACCGTACTAATTGTTTCAAAAAGAGAAGTCATTTTTTCCATAAAAAAGATGAAGCACAAACCTTTCTCGTCGAGTCTGAGTCATGAACTCCTTCCATAGATCCTACAAACAAAGATGAACACAAAGTTCCGTCAGTCCATTAAACAGGCAGAGATCAGATTAAATGCAAGTATCATGAGAGTGATTAAGAGAAACATATGGTCCGGTATTAAACAAAACTAAGAGACTGAGGTTTGTAGTTACAATTACTGACCGGTATTACATCCTTCTAAGAATCTGAAACATATGGAGTATTTGGGACATTATCTGGAAGGCGAAAATACCGGAGAGAATCAAAATGTTCAGCTGAGTAGTAACTGGTTCTCTACCCACAAAGCTAAATAAATTCAAAAGCGACTCTTGAGAAGGATGTAATCTGCAGCATTTGTCGATGTACAGAGGAAAATCATTTCCATGTTGTGATTGAATGCACTAAAGCGAGAGCCTTAAGAGCAGAGATTAGGAAAATTTGGCTGGCTATGAGATGAGAAGTCCTTTTATAATTCCGGGGAAGATTGGCTACAAATCCTTCTCTCTACTTGCAGTGAAGAAGCTAGGGGTAAAGTGCTTTTGCTGTTGTGGCGAGCATGGTTCCTAAGAAACGACTGCGTCCATGAAAAAAGGAAAGGCTTTGATTTCTATATCTGCGCCTTTCTATAGAATTATTGGAAGGATTTTAAGGGAAGCCATTGGGAGAAAATTGATGAAAGAGGGAAGACTATCTGGTCGGCTATAGCTGATCCTTTGCATGAGGTGCAACATGTTAAAACCAACCAGTGGAAGCCACCCGGGGCTGGCGTATGGAAAGTGAATGCAGATGCTTCTTTTAGTGCTGAAATAGGGCATAGCAGTGTGGGTGTTGTGGTCAGAATTCAGACCGGGCTGTGGCACTGTCAATTTGTAGGCGAGTACTCCCATGCAAGAATGTTGATGAGGAAGAGTTAACAGCCATATAGGTGGGGTTCTTGGAACTGCAGAAAGTACACAGAGGCACCATCTGTATTGAGACAGACTGCGTTGCGGTCTCAAACCTGCTCCAACCCGAATCACGGAACAATTCGGCCTTGTTCCCACTCATTTCGGATGTGAAAGATATGATGGATTCCTTTGCATCGGCGTCAGTCTCGGCAATCAATCGAGAAAGCAATGTATTGGCTCACGAACTGGCTGCCTATGCAAGAGCTCATGGAGACAGTCTACTGATCGCTAATGTTCCCGACGTGCTGAGACAGCTCGTTTCAAATGACTGTAACCTGAACACTGATAATCTATAAGTGCAAGGTTTTTTCTCAAAAAAAAAACAATTACTGATCATTTGTTAATATTGTGATGATGGTCATCAGATACTATTTAATATCTTGGGGATTTAACACGAGAAAGCATGCTTTCACTTTGGGACAGGAAGAATACTATCTGGCAGCTACAAAAATGGATCTATTGTTGTATAAGTAGCAAACTAAACTCCTTTCACATTATATTAGCCACGGGGTGCTCAAGGACAATAGAAAAAATTAGGCCATAGCATCAGGACATAAAATTAAAGTTACCGAAGGCATCATCCTAAGTTTAAAGTTAAGTTAAGAATAAAAATCGACAGAAGGCAAAGTCAGGCATCGTACTACTTTCATTAACAGTTGACGGCAGAAAACGGAGGTAACTACCAGATTTTAGTGCCATGAAGACCTCGCCATTTTGCAAAGGCGTAAGGCTTTGATCAGATTGTAGTATTTAGAAGCACAAGAAAATAGTATTAGTAAAGGAATGCAAGTGAGATTAATACCAGAGGTAGTGAGCATTGAGCAACACAACATACATTGTATAAATATAGGAAGACAGGAACATATCTGTGAAATTTAGTATAAGCATTTGATATCATCCGAAAGAAGTAAAATAGCTATAGTTTTTTAAACACCTCTGCTTTGCAAGAACATGAAAAAAAACACTCTAAATCTATGAATGAAAACAATATGTAGATCAGGAAGAGTAACAGACGTATGATATTGATGATTTATCATAATAAAAGATAAGGTGTAGAACTTAAAATGGTGCAGTGGAAATAAATGATCGTACGACATTCCTATTCCACAACATAGAAAAACAGAACGACTGGCCAAAGTGATTAATTGACCTCTATGTGTAGGTTGGTGGCTATATTTTGATGAGTGAGAATGCATCAAAAAGCAATTCAAGATTCTCATTCCTACAAATTAGAGAAAGCGGGGCGTTTTGGTCACCATTATCCCAAAAAGTATGATATGTAGATATTATTATGAAACTGAGGTCACCCAAGATAACAGGAACTTCATGCATCTTGCTTCCTACTGGACATAAAATAATTTATGAATATACCAAATGAACCTAATATTGCATAGAAATATCAAAGGATGTAATTACAACATGTCAACACCACGCCGGATAGTTCAGTAATTATAAGATGCAACCATCATTATTAACTACGAAAAACAGAGTACTTGTGAAAAATGAAAGAAGGTCGGCTCTCGCAATTTCAGGTACTATCATTCTCATGCTTCATGACAGAAACCGTTCCATGATTTTGCCCGACTATGTTTTCATTTGTAACAAAATGACAAGATAAACAGAGACAAGCAATTTGTTTTGTACAACAACCTTTTTATCTTGAACTATTTTAGTTTCTCTACACTAAATTTCTAGACTATGTTGCCAACACAAAAAAGCTATGTAACGTATATATTAGTTTACACATTTGAAGCTTTTTGTTGCTCCCCCAATCTAGATTTCCTGAAGCTTTTTTGTGTAAACCTGATAAAAGCTCATATCTTGTTATAAAATTGAAAAGGAAAAATAGTGGCAATTAAAAAATTCATAGTAACTGTAAACTGAGTTCTACATGAGAAGCCAGCCATCTTACTTCTCACAATTTTTTCCAGAGAATCAAAGTAGTCCAAAGAAATACTAACTATTCAGACAAAAATCATATAGATCTTAAAAAATATATCCAAACATCCATGTTTTGAGAAGTATGACTGTGTGTTGCTTATTCACCTTGGCTGACATGGTTTGCTGCTCTAAGGTCATGCGTCCCCCATATCCTCCATGGTTTACTGCTACAAACGTGAGCAGCTTTCAAATCCTTCATGGTTTACTGCTCCTAAGGGCTACTTCAGGGTAGAAAGTGGGGAAAAAAGAAAGAGAGAGAGAGAGAGAGACGGGAAAGAGAAAGGAAAGAGACACGCTCACCTGTAGTCGAGCTGCCCTGGCTCGCGGCGTCGGATGCGTCTCCAGGACGAACAAGGGCCGACCTGCTCCTCCCGCAAGTCGCCGGTCCCCTTCCATCTTCCGAGCAGTAGCACCCCAACGAGAGGACCGCTGCCACCGCTGTTTCTTTTCCCTGTCGCCGGGTTCTCCTTGGTTCGGGTCGCCCCACCGCAGGCCTCTCCTGCTTCTTCATCACTGCTCTCCATGGAGACGTCCGATCTAGAACCACGCATCGTCGATGGTCGCGTGGACGATGAATAAAAGGAAGGGGAGGTGTATTTGCTACGGGAGAGAGGAAGAAGAAGAGGAGACGGCGGCGGCGGCGGCCAGGAGGCAGTAAAAGTGAGAGGGGGAAGGCCATGTGCGTGAGTGCGTTAGGTTTTCATCTGCCCAACCCCAGACCCAGCCACTTGCCGACGCCGCACCCACTGCTTCTTGATCCCACAGATGAGTGAGCCCACCGGTCATGCAATCTCAGCCGAAGTCAAAGAGACGGACGGTTGACCAGCCGACAACACGGTAAAACGAGCGACAGTAAATCGATCGTGGGGTGGAAAATGCCTCGCGAGCGCAAGTGCGCTAGAACGGCGGGTAACACAGCAGCGTTTATATGTTTGATTGACCGCTACATTCACAGAAAAATGTCTATGTAAAGCATATTAAATGTGGATTTTGGAAGAAATCTTTGTATTGCAAAGTTGCTCATGATGATTTTGGAGTGTGACAACGCAAGTCGGGTGCTATTGAGGTGAAAGACACCCATGCGAAACCATAGGTCAATCATATTAATTTGGGAATTTCTCTAGTAATTCATCTTTCAATTAATTTGTTCTCTGATTATACCATTAAGAATAAATCTAACCATCCATGACTTGTACATAAATCTTAAGTTACTTTCGTACACCCATGCCACCAATTGACAAATCTTTTTTTATCAATGCAATTTAATGCCTCGCTTGATGTACATAAGTCTTACTCTCTTTTTTCTCCTTTGCACATACATTTACATTCATGTGATAAATGGCTTCTTGTGGGTGTATTGCACTGATATTTTTGATTTGTACAATGTCGCAATTCTATCTTCTTTGAAGGCAACTCATCTAAGTTGAAAAATGTACGGCAATATAATTATTGGTATGTATTATCTAAATTTCCGAAAACATTATCTCTTTCATTCTGACTCATCACTGATTATTTTTTGTACCATCTCTTACTTGCTTTGTGTTCGGTTACATTTTTTGGACAACTTACATGGCCTATTTACACCTTTGTAAAACCAAATCTTGCACTCACTCTTTTATTTCAGAGTCTTATATTTTATGTGGATTATCTTTGAGTCACAATTGGACTTGTGAATGTTGTTTATTTGCAAATCATGAAAGCGATTCTTATCATAGTTTATTCTCCCTTAACATGCTCATGTGATTTTATTATTTTTTCTTGCCACTTGTATTTATTATGCTCAGTCTCATTAGTGAGCTCAAGTTATGCTGATACTTGTTATCATACTATTATGACTAATCAGATATTTTCTGAATCTCTCTCTTTGCGTTTTAAACATTCCCTATCCTCTCTCCCATCTTAGATTATTCTTTCTGATTGTACCCATATAGTATTGCTAAAGGACTGTCTAACGACCAGTCGACTGGTCGTTAGCGACAGATCCGCACGATCGTAAACCCAGCTTCCTCTCGCGACCCGCACGCTCGATTCCACCGATTTTTCTTCTTCTCTCGAAAACCGTATACGCCAATAGTAAATCGCCAGCGGTTTTTCTGGTTTTTGGCTACATACATAATATGAAAAGAAAATAAAAGTGCCGGAAAGGGACTTGAACCAGTGTCTATTCTTAAGAGTTTGAGCCCAATAACCAACTCAGCCACCCTTAGTTGTTATCTATCAAATATAAACAAGGTTATTTTAACCTTTCTTTTTTTCTGTCATATCAGCGATAATAATTGTTTTTGCTTGGTAACTTTGGCATGACCAAAGGTGATAACTATGACTTGAGCAACATGATAACTATACTATAATAAGCCTGATAACTATAATATGAGAAGGTTAATGACTATACGATGAGAAGCACGATAACTTTAGCATGTGGTAGTGGTAACTTTGGCATGACCGGTGATAACTATGACTTGAGCAACATGATAACTATACTATAATAAGCCCGATAACTATAATATGAGAAGGTTAATGATTATACGATGAGAAGCACGATACCTTTAGCATGTGGTAGTGGTAACTTCACACTTTGGGGTATGTTTCGACAACAAAAGTTACCGGGACATGTTTCAAAGAACGCTTTTTCACATGGGTAAAGAGTTATCAAATGTGTTGCATGTAAGTTATCAGTTGTCCGGTGCATAAATTACCATGCTATTTGCACTAGGTTATCAGGCATATTTCTAGAACTTTTCGCCCAAGGATCATGCACCACAGATCGATAACTCACGCACCGCTGTAAAGAACATGATAATTTATACGCATCGAACCTGATAACTCACGCACAAACACCGTGATAACACACGCACAACAAATATTTTCGCCCCAGTAAAAAGTTACTAACACTTGAACAGATCTGTAGTAGAAGAGTCTGCCTCAACATGAAGGTATGAAAAATATCTAATATGAATCAAATCACAACATAGAGTTTGTTTAGGTGGTTCTTTGGTAGATTTCTAATACTGCAGTATCTGTTAGATCCTGTGTTCGACTCCCTTGCCCTCCTATTTTTTTACGAAATTAAAAATAAGAGGTGCGGGAATTCTGGATCGGGAGCGGGCGGAGCGGGAGCGATCAGTAAATACCGATTGAAGGAAAAAACAGACGAGAGATCAGACAAGCGTTTATCGCTAACCACCAGTCGACTGATGGTTAGATTTGTCGATTGCTAAAACATATATTATATAGCCAATGTTAAACGACTATGTATAAAATACATACTTCCTCCGTCCGGAAATACTTGTCATCAAAATGGATAAAAGAGGATGTATCTATACATTTTTTTGACATGTATTTCCGGACGGAGGGAGTACTTGACATCTATTGCTTACTTTCAACATGTACTATCAGTACTACAACATCGTTTTGCTCCTTTCATATGATACATCGCTCGTGCATGTTGTATAATTGGAATCAGTATTTCTATTACTCTTTCGAACCGATATCATGCGTGCATGCACTGGACATTTTTATTCTTTCAAAGTTACCATCTTTGTCCTTTCCGAGCTTCCGACAATCATGAAATATGCCAGCCACTGACAATTGAAGCATATCTCTGCTGGTCTCTTTTTGTCCTGATCAAATAGTAATTTTCATAATATGAATTTTTATAATGTAGCTATTTATTTTAAATTTGTGAAATACGTATATAAACATAATGTTTTTTTATTATTTTTAATGGTGAAACATATCTCAGCTGGTCTTGGTCCTAGTGAAATGGTAATTTCAGTACGCTCTTTTTAAAATTTAGCTATTTTATGTAATTTGTGAAGTAAATATAGAAATAATTTATTTTATTTTTAATTATGAAAATGCATATACTTTTGTACCTAATACAAATTAATTGTATCTAGTAGTAACCATATTGCTAAGAAGCAAATGGGCCAGCCAAGTCCACTATAACCAATGAAAACAGAGCGATGTCATTGTTTGTAGTTTAGGATGCCTATAACACGAACACTATTTCATATTCCTACCAATCGTGTTTGACTCCAGTAACATATATTTCCTGTGGAACTATCTGTACGTGACATGTGAAATTATTTGGATGTTTTGGCCATTATTGTCCCGTGCTTGCCAGCTAATAGCGTGGTTCAACATTTTTTTTAAATAGCTTGGTGTTCCATGCTATATGCACAGCGGTCTCAAATGTGATTTTGTTTTCCAGCACAGATGTGTAAAAAGAACGGCTGTAATTCTCTAGCCATACCATATGTTGCATGACCACGTCTTGGCATAGCCATAGTTTTATTTTATTTTTGCATGGTGGCATAGCCGTATTGGAGTTGGTCTCTTTTTTTTCATGGTAATACGTGTCTCATTCATATCATAAAGATTAAAGTACAAGTCACGTAAAGACCGACATGACAAAACTAAAAAGATAGCAGAACATCTCTGAGCTTGACGCCAACGCCCATCACCTGCCTCCGGCACCACGACAGCAGCCAACGAAGAAAAGAATGATGGATCGCCTCCTCACCCGAGCTCGACGCGGCTCCATCGCTGATATGCAGCTTTGCGGACCTCCAAGGTGGCTCACCAAAAGTGAAGCCCTTACCATTGAACGAATCAGACCGGGGCAACAGCCCGGACACGCCATCGAACTCCAGATCTGACACCCCACCACGACTAAGACGTCGCGGAAGGAAACCATACCTGCCATCCACGAACCACGAACCCAGCACATGTTCCGTCTTCCAGATGTCGTCGACGCAGACCACAATCTGCATCCGCTCCTGGACTACCTCCCAAGCTCCGCGCCGACGCTGGAGCAAACACAGTTGCAACGGCGAAGCCCGAGGACACAGGTCCACCACGAGGATGCCGCCGCCGCCGCCAGCCATCCTTGCTTGAACATATTGGTTTCCAAATCCATCCCCAACCATAGGACCAATGGCCTTGTCAAAGAAGGATCCGACGAATCTTTATTCAGCGCTGTCATCGTCGCCGCCAAAACAAAGACGATGAACAGCCTAAAAATCTAAACTACGAGAAAATAAAAACGATCGACACGCGTGGATCTGACGACCCCCTCACCACTGACGACCGAGGTCGCCGGCAGAGGGGAGCCGCCGGACGACGGCGCTGGAAGATTGGGTCTCCTGGCGGCGGCTAGGGTTCCAGCCGCCGGGGACATGAGGAAAACGATTCACCGAGAGTAAAGTTTGCTCGTTGTTACGGAGTTGGTCTCTTAACTCTTGCCTTTTCGCTGGCCGGAAACATACGGGATACATATCCTTTTTTCAACATGCATACACAATCGTACATGTCTTGGACTCTACTTCATCACTTATTCGCTTTGTTAACCTAGAAACGTAAGGGATATGCATGCGTACAGCCGTTCTTTTGATATTTCTTTCTACTGTTATATCTGAGCCGTTCCTTTTCTATCGTTTTAATAATATAACGTACAGCCGTTCTTTTGATATTTCTTTCTACTGTTATATCTGAGCCGTTCCTTTTCTATCGTTTTAATAATATAATAGAAGATAGATAGATAGATAGATAGATAGATAGATAGATAGATTGGTTGCTTAAATAGTAATATTACAGCATGGAGAAAGTTGAAAGGACACTAACCTCGATCAAACTTTGATCGGTTGATGAAGTTGGGGAAGTAAACATCTATGTTAATTAGACCAGACTGTGGTGCACGCACTGGAATTTTATTGCCACCTTTCAGTTCATAACACTTAGACATTTTTTCTCCAAAGGTCCGCATTAAAATAGGAGTGACCATCTTTATCAAGTTTTACGCTAACCGTCATTGTAAATCCAGGTTGCGTTGTCAATATGACATACTGGGAGTCATCAGCAAAGTAAAGCTCAAGATTTCCTTCTACTCCTGTTCTTACAAAGCAAGGGATGTACCGCTTGAAATGAAAATTAAGATCGTAAATTAGATATATTGAAATAATAGAGCAAGATGCAAATATGGAAGTAATTGATAGAACATATCCATATATAGATGCAAGCAAAGTACAAAAATGTAGAATTAAGAATAGATAATGTAACAAAGATTTGATGCAATTATATAGATAATGTAGCAACAGACGGTATATGTTCACAAATTTAGGACATGCCGACCGTGGTAGGTTGAGATTGAACATACCGAGCACTCCCTGAAGTCATCCGGAATGGTGAGATAGAACTTCGTTTCCGACTGGCCACGACCACAGTTGCCTGATTTGTGCTCGCACTGTGGACACATGAATGAACACCCACGAATCAGCTAGAACAAAAATGATTCCACGGTGATTTCCGCCGGTTGATTAACTGCAACGGACGGACTGCTATAAGACATGAGTGAATATTTTTTCTAATTAAGTTGATTACCTTCTCAAGAGAAAAATCACCGGCCCAATCGCGCAGAAAACCCCAGTCGACCAGAGTATAGAATGTCGGTGCAGATAGGCGGCGCAAAGCGGTGGAGGCGAAATCCGGTGCCGTTTGGAGCGCGACCTACACCCGCCGCCAACAGTCATCGAGCTTATGGTGCAGAGTTGCGGAGGAGTCCGCGGCGAGTGAGTGGGGACGAAGTAGGCGAGGGTTTTCTTTTCCTTTTGCATGTGTGAGTGAACACACACGGTTCGCAGAGGCGACGGAGACGAATCGTGTGCGATAGTAAATCACCGAGATTGAATGGGAATCTAAATTTCCTTTGTCCTTCATCCATGAGTTTTTTTTTCTACGATGAACATAAACCCTGCTAATCACCGTGTTCAAATTTGACACTTTTCCGGGTTCATTTACAATATTTAGGGGATTATGTGCATTTTGTAGGCATTAATGCACGTAATTCAAATTCAAAAAATCGGTGCATGAAAGTGAAGGAAATATGCCCTAGAGGCAATAATAAAGTTATTATTTATTTCCTTATTTCATGATAAATGTTTATTATTCATGCTAGAATTGTATTAACCGGAAACATAATACATGTGTGAATACATAGACAAACAGAGTGTCACCGGTATGCCTCTACTTGACTAGCTCGTTAATCAAAGATGGTTATGTTTCCTAACCATAGACATGAGTTGTCATTTGATTAACGGGATCACCTCATTAGGAGTATGATGTGATTGACTTGACCCATTCCGTTAGCCTAGCACTTGATCGCTTAGTATGTTGCTATTGCTTTCTTCATGACTTATACATGTTCCTGTAACTATGAGATTATGCAACTCCGTTTACGGAGGAACACTTTGGTGCTACCAAACGTCACAACGTGAATCGGGTGATTATAAAGGAGTACTACAGGTGTCTCCAAAGGTACATGTTGGGTTGGCGTATTTCGAGATTAGGTTTTGTCACTCCGATTGTCGGAGAGGTATATCCAGCCTTCTCAAGAATGCACATCACTTAAGCCTTGCAAGCATTACAACTAATGAGTTAGTTGTGAGATGATGTATTACGTAGCGAGTAAAAGACTTACCCGATGTGAGATTGAACTAGGTATTGGATACCGACGATCGAATCTCGGGTAAGTAACATACCGATGACAAAGGGAACAACGTATGTCGTTATGCGGTTTGACCGATAAAGATCTTCGTAGAATATGTAGGAACCAATATGGGCATCCAGGTTCCGCTATTGGTTATTGACCGAGAATGGTTCTAGGTCATGTCTACATAGTTCTCGAACCCGTAGGGTCCGCACGCTTAACGCTTCGATGACAGTTCATAATGAGTTTATAAGTATTGATGCAATCGAAGGTTGTTCGAGTCCCGGATGTGATCACGGACATGACGAGGAGTCTCGAAATGGTCGAGACATAAAGATTGATATATTGGAAGCCTACATTTGGACATCGGAAGGGTTCCGAGTGAAATCGAATTCTGAGTACCGGAGGTTACCGAACCCCCGGAACTACATGGGCCCATAGTGGGCCTTGGAGGAAAGGAGAAGGGCAGCCCTAGGTGGCGCGCCCCCCTTCCCCTAGTCCTATTAGGACTAGGAAAGGTGGGCCGCCCCTCTCTCTTTCCCTCCGGAATCCTAATCCAACTAGGATTGAGGGGAGTCCTACTCCTGAGGAGTAGGACTCCTTGGTGCGCCTCCCCCTTGGGCCGCCACCTCCCCTTGGCTCCTTTATATCTGAGGGCAGGGGCACCCCAGACACACAAGTTGATCTACGGATCTTTCCTTAGCCGTGCGGTGCCCCTTCCACCATATTCCACTTCGGTCATATCGTCAGAGAGCTTAGGCGAAGCCTCGCGCGGAGAAGTCATATCGTCATGAGCTTAGGCGAAGCCTGCGTCGGTGGAGCATCAACATCGCTACCACGCCGTCGTCGTCGACGGAACTCATCCCCGACACTTTGCTGGATCGGAGTCCGGGATCGCCATCGAAGCTGAGCGCATGTGCGTAACTTCGGAGGTGCCGTACGTTCGGTGCTTGGATCGGTCGATCGTGAAGACGTACGACTACATCAACCGCGTTGTTATAACGCTTCCGCTTTCGGTCTACGAGGGTACGTGGACAGACACTCTCCCCTCTGTTGCTATGCCATCACCATGGTCTTGCGTGATCATAGGAAATTTTTTGAAATTACTGCGTTCCCCAACAGTGGCATCCGAGCCTGGTTTTATGCGTTGATGTCATATGCACGAGTAGAACACAAGTGAGTTGTGGACGATACAAGTCATACCGCCTACCAAAGCATGTCATACTTTGGTTCAGCGGTATTGTTGGACGAGACGATCCGGACCAACCTTACGCAGACGCTTACGCGAGACCGGTTCCTCGACGCGTGCTTTGCACATAGATGGCTTCGGAAGACCTGTCTCTCCAACTTTAGTTGAACCAAAGTGTGGCTACGCCCGGTCCTTGAGAAGGTTAAAACGGAGTCTATTTGACAAACTATCGCTGTGGTTTTGATGCGTAGGTAAGAACGGTTCTTGCTCACCCGTAGCAGCCACGTAAAACTTGCAACAACAAAGTAGAGAACGCCTAACTTGTTTTTGCGGGGCATGTTGTGATGTGATATGGTCAAGACGTGATGCTATATTTTATTGTATGAGATGATCATGTTTTGTAACCGAAGTTATCGGCAATGGCGTGAGCCATATGGTTGTCGTTTTATTGTATGCAATGCAATCGCGATGTAATGCTTTACTTTATTACTAAGCGGTAGTGATAGTCGTGGAAGCATAAGATTGGCGAGGCGACAACGATGCTACGATGGAGATCAAGGTGTCGCTACGGTGATTTATGGTGATCATGACGGTGCTTGGCGATGGAGATCACAAGCACAAGATGATGATGACCATATCATATCACTTATATTGATTGCATGTGATGTTTATCCTTTATGCATCTTATCTTGCTTTGATTGACGGTAGCATTATAAGATGATCTCTCACTAAAAATTATCAAGAAGTGTTCTCCCCGAGTATGCACCGCTATGCGAAAGTTCTTCGTCTTTGAGACACCACGTGATGATCGGGTGTGATAGGCTCTACGTTCAAATACAACGGGTGCAAAACAGTTGCACACGCGGAATACTCAAAGTTAAACTTGACGAGCCTAGCATATAACAGATATGGCCTCGAACACGGAGACCGAAGGTCGAACGTGAATCATATAGTAGATATGATCAACATAGTGATGTTCACCATTGAAACTACTCCATCTCACGTGATGATCGGACATGGTTTAGTTGATTTGGATCACGTAATCACTTGGATGACTAGAGAGATGTCCGTCTAAGTGGGAGTTTTTAATATGATTAATTGAACTATAATTTATCATGAACTTAGTCCCGTAGTATCTTGCAAATTATGTTGTAGATCAATAAGCTCGCGTTGTTGCTTCCCTATGTTTTTATATGTGTTCCTAGAGAAAATTGTATTGAAAAATGTTAGTAGCAATGATGCGGATTGGATCCGTGATCTGAGGTTTATCCTCATTGCTGCATGGAAGAATTATGTCCTTAATGCACCGCTGGGTGATGACCTATTGCAGGAGCAAATGCAGGCGTTATGAACGTTTGGCTAGCTCAATATGATGACTACTTGATAGTTTAGTGCACCATACTTAACGGCTTAGAATCGGGACTTCAAAGGCGTTTTGAACGTCATGGACCATATGAGATGTTCCAGAATTGAAGTTAATATTTTAAGCAAATACCGAGTTGAGAGATATGAAGTCTCCAACAAGTTCTATAGCTAAAAGATGGAAGAGAATCGCTCAACTAGTGAGCATGTTCTCGATTGTCCGGTACTTCAATCGCTTGAATCAAGTGGGAGTTAATCTTCCGGATAAGATAGTGATTGATGTAATTCTCTAGTCACCATCACTAAGTTACTAGAACTTCGTGATGAACTATAGTATGCAAGGGATGACGAAAACGATTCCCGAGCTCTTCGTGATGTTGAAATCGACGAAGGTAGAAATCGAAAAAGAGCATCAAGTGTTGATGATTGACAAGACCACTAGTCTCAAGGAAAAGGGCAAAGGGAAGAAGGGGAACTTCAAGAAGAACGGCAAGCAAGTTGCTACTCAAGTGAAGAAGCCCAAGTCTGGACCTAAGCCTGAGACTAAGTACTTTTGCTGCAATAGAACTGGTCACTGGAAGCGGGACTACCCCTGAATCTTTGGTGGATAAGAAGGATGGCAAAGTGAACAAAGGTATATTTAATATACAGATTATTGATGTGTATTTTACTAGTGTTCATAGCAACCCCTCGGTATTTGATACTGGTATAGTTGCTAAGAGTAGTAACTCGAAACGGGAGTTGCAGAATGAACATAAACTAGTTGAAGGGGAAGTGACGATGAGTGTTGGAAATAGTTCTAAGATTGATATGATCATCATCGCACACTCCCTATACTTTCGGGATTAGTGTTAAAAGCCAAATAAATGTTATTTAGCGTTTGCATTGAGCATGAATATGATTTGATCATGTTTATTGCAATACGGTTATTCATTTGAAGTTAAAGAATAATTGTTATTCTGTTTACATGAATAAGACCTTCGATGGTTATGCACCCAATGAAAATAGTTTTTTGGATCTCGATCGTAGTGATACACATATTCATAATATTGATGCCAAAAGATGCAAAGTTAATAATGATAGTGTAACTTTTTTGTGGCACTGCCGTTTAGGTCATATTGGTGTAAAACGCATGAAGAAACTCCATGCTGATGGACTTTCGGAATCACTTGATTATGAATCATTTGATGCTTGCGAACCGTGCCTTTTTGGACAAGATGACTAAAACTCCGTTCTCCGGAACAATGGAACAAGCTAATGACTTATTGGAAATAATACATACCGATGTATACAATTCAATGAGTGTTGATGCTCGTGGCAAGTATCATTATTTTCTGACCTTCACAGATGATTTGAGCAGATATGCGTATATCTTCTTGATGAAACATAAGTCTGAAATAGTTGAAAAGTTCAAAGAATTTCAGAGATTAGGTTTTGTCACTCCGATTGTCGGAGAGGTATATCCAGGCCTTCTCAGTAATGCACATCACTTAAGCCTTGCAAGCATTACAACTAATGAGTTAGTTGTGAGATGATGTATTACGTAAGCGAGTAAAAGACTTACCAAAGAATCTAGATTGAACTAGGTATTGGATACCGACGATCGAATCTCGGGTAAGTAACATACCGATGACAAAGGGAACAACGTATGTCGTTATGCGGTTTGACCGATAAAGATCTTCGTAGAATATGTAGGAACCAATATGGGCATCCGTGTTCCGCTATTGGTTATTGACCGAGAATGGTTCTAGGTCATGTCTACATAGTTCTCGAACCCGTAGGGTCCGTGACGCTTAACGCTTCGATGACAGTTCATAATGAGTTTATAAGTATTGATGCACGAAGGTTGTTCGAGTCCCGGATGTGATCACGGACATGACGAGGAGTCTCGAAATGGTCGAGACATAAAGATTGATATATTGAAGCCTACATTTGGACATCGGAAGGGTTCCGAGTGAAATCGAATTTATCGGAGTAGGGAGGTTACCGAACCCCCGGAACTACATGGGCCCATAGTGGGCCTTGGAGGAAAGGAGAAGGGCAGCCCTAGGTGGTCACGCCCCCCCTTCCCCTAGTCCTATTAGGACTAGGAAAGGTGGGCCGCCCCTCTCTCTCTTTCCTCCGGAATCCTAATCCAACTAGGATTGAGGGGAGTCCTACTCCTGAGGGAGTAGGACTCCTTGGTGCGCCCCCCTTGGGCCGGCCACCTCCCCTTGGCTCCTTTATATCACGGGCGGGGGCACCCCAGACACACAAGTTGATCTACGGATCTTTCCTTAGCCGTGTGCGGTGCCCCTTCCACCATATTCCACTTCGTCATATCGTCAGAGAGCTTAGGCGAAGCCCTGCTACCGGAGAAGTCATATCGTCAGCGGAGCTTAAGCGAAGCCTGCGTCGGTGGAGCATCAACATCGCCACCACGCCGTCGTCGGCCGACGGAACTCATCCCCTCGACACTTTGCTGGATCGAGTCCGGGATCGCCATCGAGCTGAGCGTGTGCGTAACTTCCGGAGGTGCCGTGACGTTCGGTGCTTGGATCGGTCGATCGTGAAGACGTCGACTACATCAACCGCGTTGTTATAACGCTTCCGCTTTCGGTCTACGAGGGTACGTGGACAGACACTCTCCCCTCTCGTTGCTATGCCATCACCATGGTCTTGCGTGATCGTAGGAAAATTTTTGAAATTACTGCGTTCCCCAACAGAAAGGGTGCACAAGAACGGTCTGGAAAAATCACACTCGTGGTATTTAGTAATTTCTCAAGCCTTTTACAAGGAATGGGCAGAGGTTTCAATGGAATACGTGGCAATAGTCAACCACAAACGCGTCATTTACTGGGTTATCAACTATAGAACAATGAAATATGTGCTTGAAAAACATGACGTCTGGCATGGTGCCATGGTATGGCCTCACCGTGCCCTGGTTGAAAGCTAAGAAGGTTTGATTTATGTTGTCATGCACGCCCTTCATAAATCGAACCATGACCGAGGAAGTTCCATGCTTTCGAAAGGGAAATCCTCAAGATTGAAGGGGAATCCAAATTTTCTTCGTTCTTTGCCCCGAGTTTTTTTTCTACGACGAACATACACCCTACAAATCACCGTGTTCAAATTTGGCATTTTTCCGGGCTCATATACCATATTTAGGGGATTATGTGCATTTTCTAGGCATTTAACGCATATAAATCCAATCCAGCTACAGGTGCACGGGTGTGATGTGAGGGACGTGGATTGTGATTCGATCATGGCACATCCAACGGTGCGCACGCGCGATCCGTGTGGCTGGGGTTCCGGTCAATCATAACGCAAGACACAATAGGCTCAGCGCACACTGTTTCCAGAAGCGACGGAAATGAACCGTGTGCGATAATTAACGAGCAAAATTGTAAGGGAAGCCAAATTTCTGTTGTCGTTTGTGGTTGAGCTCTTGAATACCACCGCACTGTACGGCTGCCCGACCCCTCCGTCCCAGAGCTCTCTCCAGGCGCCGTCCAGGGCACCACGGCGCATAGTAACTGGTAAGGAAGCGATGGCATCCCGTCGTGCCGCGTTCCTCGCCGCCCGCGACCGCACACATGGTAAGGAAGCGATGGCATCCCGTCGTGCCGCGTTCCTCGCCGCCCGCGACCGCACACATGGTAAGGAAGCGATGGCATCTTGTCGTGCCGAGTTCATCACCGCCGGCGGCCAGACAGTTACATGGGCGAACTTTGTGGCTGCCATGGCAGAATGGGTGGTAGATCTAGAGGCGGCCAAAGCCGCACAGAAGGAGCAGAAAAGGCAGAAAGCAGTCAAGAAAAGCTTGGCGGAGATCAAAGCACGGTGGGCTGCCGCCTACAAGGCCGGGAAGGAGAACATCAGCGCCTGGCCAGCATGCCCTGATGGCAGCATGTGAGAAGTAGTTTAAGTTTGTAGTATTAGAGCAAATTACCAGTAGTACTTTAAGTTTGTAGTATTAACGTACAATGTGGTAAGAACATCCTTTGAGGGCTTTGAGCATTGATTAGCATGTGTGCCAGTGTGCGTTTATTTGCGTTAATCACACGGTTTCTATGCCGTACCCGTCTATGTTTTTTTGCGTTAATGACCCATAAGTCAGTTAACTGGGCAATATTTCCTAATAAACCAGGCGTACCATTGACCGAAAAAAAATCCAGTACACGTGTATATTTTTTTGGAGACGGGATCTGCCAACTTTCTTTTTTCTCGCACACGAGTATTTCACGCGCTTCGTCAGCGTTGTGTGTTTCCCCGCCCAAGTTTCAAGTTTCGCACCAAAATTTTCATTAGGCGCGCGATTTCAGAATTCATTCCTCCAACCACATCCCCTTCCCCTCCGTATCCCCCTCCCTCGCGCCTCCCCCTACCGGCATCTCAAACCGCCGCGCCGCAACCACAGCTTCAACCACATCTACCTTCTGCTCGGATCCAGTCAGGTAACGCACCGGTCTCTATCACGTCCCCGGCTTGATTGCTTAAATGGCGCCTGCGAAACATCCTCATGCCACCAAATCCCCCCCCCGCCAGGAGCTAATGGCGGTCCATGGCGCGATGGTCGATGTGCATGTTGACCCGGAGGAACACCTCGCCTCCGCCGCCACCACCGACATGGTGCAGGCTCTGGCCCAGATGAAGTCCCGCAGCGACTACCCCCCAGGACTTAACAGGTAAGATCTGACCAGCTAAATCTTACCAATACCACTTGCAACGGCTATGATTTGTACAGTTGATGTATTAAGCATGTTCGTGCCTTGTTTATTTCAGTACTACATACTATGTGATGTTCAAATATTACCATGTCCAGCTCATTTTCACCAATACCAACAACAAACTTACAATACATGACTCAGGATCTCACTCGAGATGCTGCCCATTTGCTATTTTTAGTGGATGCTAACCCTGTTGCACTTAACATGCATGTCCATGTACTTACGCAGGGTCATAACAACCGATGCTTTTGTTTGTCGTCGAGGTGAGCTGCATCTCATGTCTTGTAGTATTTCACATAATTTGTGCAATTGCAGTTTAACTTCTACCCATTTACTGGTTGCCTGTAGGTACACATGTCAGTGGCTTGTGATCCACGCTCGACCCGGAGGAACAGCTACGCCTCCGCCGTCACGACTTTTGGGCGAGCTCTGGCCAAGATGAAGTGTCCCAGGAACTACCTCTCAGGACTTACCAAGTATGTACTCACCAGTTCTATGTTACCAATACCAGTTGCAATTAATGGCTATGTTCTGTACGGTCGATGTATTAAGCATGTTCTAGTAAACATGTCTAACACGTTTTTGCTACTTTCCCTACCTTTTTATAAACATCTGGGCCATTCTCTGCTCTAGCAGCACCTTCCTTGTGATGTTTAACTATGCCAATTGCATTTTTATCAGTACCAGTTTCAATGTCTATTAAGCCTGTTGCAATTAACAGTTGAATCCATTTTTAAACAGTTGCATTTCAATGGCTACAAACTTACAAAACATGTCTTAGGATGCTGTTAAGCCTGTTGCAATTAACAGCTGTATCCATTTTTTAATCTGTCCATTTGCTACCATGCTACTCTCCGCAATGAAGATATACTAGATATGCTGCCCCATCACTACAAGAAATATGTCAACTTGTGACCTTCTGTCAGTGACCTTGGAAGAATTGGTCATAAATCTACGACCATTTGAGACCAATTGGTCAAAATCTGTTCGGGGGACTCCAAACCCTAAACTATAACGACCATTTTGGTCAGAAAGGTCGTAATTTCCTTACACGAAATGGTCATGAAGCAGACAACACTGGTCCACCGCCTTATTTCTAGATGATCACGACCAATATAGATGGTCATAACCTGGTAAATTGTGGTGGGTCGCTATGACTAGGCGCCACCTCATCAGTTTTGCCTATGTGTCATGTCCATGTGTCAATTTTTTCCCTAGGTTGTGAAGCAACCTATATTTCTGTCATTCCCAAAATTCCCAAAAAAATTGGGCATTCTTTACTATCCAAATCATTGCCTCATGACAATATTTTTACTCCATTTGCCTGGTAAATCTTCCTGGGCAAATTTCCAAAGTTTTTGTTCAACTCGAACTGTTGTGAAGGAAGTACTAGCTAGGCATATCCTAATAAGCTGATTTTTTGCCACATCTTCTATATTCCCAAATCATAGCTCTCCACAAAATTTGAGCCCCATCTAACAATACATGGGAGTGTGGCTTCAACATTCATATTTCTGTCTAGTGTGGTACGTTGCAAAGCAAGTGACACCTAGGCTCCTCCATTTGAGCTGCAAATTTTCAAAGATGGTGTCCTTAGTAGATGATCATCCTCGACCAAAACTCAGGCCCACTGGCCATGTGCATTTCCCATACCACTAATCAAACACTTGGGTGCTAATTCATGTTTGAGCTCAATTCAGCCTCCTCGTGAGATTCTTCAGTCTCATCGTGAGATTCTTCTATTGCCTTCTTCTTCCTGACACCTATCAGGGGAGTGCCCAACGCACTAGACATGCCTAGGCCGCCCGGAACGCGTGGCAACACCACGGTCATGCAGTGACCATGTGGCGGGCATGCGAGTTTACACGCTCTGGAGTTGCGGCCCTCGGCCACCATCCAAACCTCAACGTATCACCACCAAACCATGTATTTCTGATTAAATAGATACTTATGTACCTATAAATTATTTTTGGAAAAAATAAAGAGCAAACTATTAGGCAGTTGCAGTTCAAATTTGACCCGCTTCCTACTGAATCGACGGAAATTTGTCTTTTTCACCAGAGTTGTATAGATACTTTTGATGACCAACCATTTTGTCAATTGTACACTAAATATGGCCTAATATATTATAAAAATGACCTGGTCCCATTTTGCAACAAAAACAAATATATGGTAGGTCCTTCAAAAAAATAACTCACTTTGGGCACTCGAAAAATGGAAAATTGATTTTTCGTCCAAAGAAAATGAAAAATCACTTAGGCAACATTGTTTGCCATTCAATATGCACCCTTGTGCACAATATGAGATCACTTGAACAAACTATGCCATGAATGTGGCCATAAGATTGATCATTTGGCTTGAAAGCCATGAATCTTCAGAGATGATAGCTTATTTCTGAGAACACTTTTTTTTAAAGAATTTCCGTATTACAAGTTTATTATTTTTCCTGGTAACTTGGTTACATAAATGACACAATGCGAAGGTTTTCCAATTTTTTGATTTTTTTTTGAATTTTTTATGCCCGTTTCAAAATGCGGTCAAAACAGCAGGAGTGACCGTTCCTAGCTAGTGGTTGAATCTTGGAAATTTTTTGGTGTTTCTCTGATTAAATAGATACTTTTGTACCTAGAAATGAACTTTTGAAAAAATAAATAGCAAACTATGAGGCAGCCGCAGTTCAAATTTGACCCGCTTCCACCTAAAACGGCAGAAATTTGTCTTTTTCACAGAGATATATCGGAACTTTTTACACCCAACCATTTGGTCAATTGTGCATTAAATGTGGCCTAGTATTTTATAAAAATGACATGGTCCCATTTTGCAACAATTATTTGGTAAGTCCTTCACAAAAAAACTCATTTTGGGCACTCAAAAAATGGAAAATTGATTTTTCGTCCAAAGAAAATGAAAACTCCCTTAGGCAACATTGTTTACCATTCCAATATGCACCCTTGTGCACAATATGACATCATTTGAACAAACTATGCCATGAATGTGGACATAAGATTGATCATTTGGCTTGAAAGCCATGAATCTTCACAGATGATAGCTCATTTCTGAAACACTTTTTTAAAAGAATTACCGTATTACAAGTTTATTATTTTTCCTGGTAACTTGGTCATATATAATGACACAATGCGAAGGTTTTCTAATTTTTTGATTTTTTGAAATTTTTATGCCCGTTTCAAAATGCGGTCAAAACGACGGGAATGGCCGTTCCTAGCTAGTGGTTGAATCTTGGAATTTTTTTGGTGTTTATCTGATTAAATAAATACTTTTGGACCTATAAATGATTTATTTAAAAAATAAATAGCAAACTATGAGGCAGCCGCAGTTCAAATTTGACCCGCTTCCTACTGAATCGGCGGAAATTTGTCTTTTTCACCAGAGGTGTATCAAAACTTTTAACATCTAACCATTTGGTTAGTTGTGCATTAAATATGGCCTAGTATTCTATAAAAATGACTTGGTCCAATTTTGCAACAAATATATGGTAGGTCCTTCATAAAAAAACTTATTTTGGGCACTCGAAAAATGGAAAATTGATTTTTCGTCCAAAGAAAATGAAAACGCCCTTAGCCAACATTGTTTGCCATTCCAATATGCACCCTTCTACACAATATGAGATCATTTGAACAAAGTATGCCATGAATGTGGCCATAAGATTGATCATTTGGCTTGAAAGCCATGAATCTTCACAGATGATAACTCATTTCTGAGAACACTTTTTGAAAAGCATTGTCGTATTACAAGTTTATTATTTTTCCTGGTAACTTGGTCACATATAATGACACTATGCGAAGGTTTTCGAATTTTTTGAATTTTTTATGCCCGTGTCAAAATGTGGTCAAAACGGCGGGAATGACCGTTCCTAGCTAGTGGTTGGATCTTGGAATTTTTTTGGTGTTTCTCTGATTAAACAGATACTTTTGTACCTACAAATGATTTTTTAAAATAAATAGCAAACTATGAGGCAGCCACAGTTCAAATTTCCGCTGAATCGACGGAAATTTGTCTTTTTCACCAGAGGTGTATCAATACTTTTGACACCCAACCATTTGGTCAATTGTGCATCAAATATGGCCTAGTATTTTATAAAAATGACCTGGTCCAATTTTGCAACAAATATATGGTAGGTCCTTCGCAAAAAAACTCATTTTGGGCACTCGAAAAATGAAATTTTGATTTTTTTTGTCCAAAGAAAATGAAAACTCCCATAGGCAACATTGTTTGCCATTCCAATATGCACCCTTGTGCACAATATGAGATCATTTCAACAAACTATGCCATGAATGTGGCCATAAGATTGATCATTTGGCTTGAAAGCCATGAATCTTCAGAGATATGATAGCTCATTTCTGAGAACACTTTTTAAAAAGAATTGTCGTATTACAAGTTTATTATTTTTCCTGGCAACTTGGTCACATATAACGACACAATGCAAAGGTTTTCCAATTTTTTGATTTTTTTAATTTTTTATGCGCGTTTCAAAATGCGGTCAAAACGGCGGGGCTGACCGTTCCTAGCTAGTGGTTGATCTTGGAAAAAATTTGGTGTTTCTGCGAAAAAATAGTTACTTATGTACCTAGAAATTATTTTTTCAAAAAATAAAGAGCAAACTACGAGGCAGCTGCAGTTCAAATTTGGCCCGCTTCGAGCTGATCGGCAGAAATTTGTCTTTTTCACGAGAGGTTGACCAAAACTTTTGACACCAAACCATTTGGTCAATTGTGTATTAAATATGGCCTAGTATTTTTTTTAAATGATTTGGTACAACTTTGGTACAAATATTTGTTAGGTTCTTCGCAAAATAACCCTTTTATGCACTTGGAAAATGAAAAATGATTTTTTTGTGCAAAGAAAATGAAAACTCCCTTAGGAAACATTGTTTTCCATTCCAATATGCACCCTTGTGCACAATATGAGATCATTTAAACAAACTATGCCTGAATGTGGCCATAAGATTGATCATTTGGCTTGAAAGCCATGAATCTTCAGAGATGATAGCTCATTTCTGAGAACACTTTTTTAAGAGAATTGACATATTACAAGTTTATTATTTTTACTGGTAACTTGGTCACATATAATGACACAATGCGAAGGTTTTCCAATTTTTTGAATTTTTTATGCCATTTCAAAATGCGGTCAAAACGGCGGGAGTGACCGTTCCTAGCTAGTGGTTGAATCTTGGAAATTTTTTGGTGTTTCTCCGAAGAAATAGATACTTATGTACCTAGAAATTATGTTTTCAAAAAATAAAGAGCAAACTAAGAGGCAGCTGCAGTTCAAATTTGACCCGCTTCCAGCTGATCGGCAGAAATTTGTCTTTTTCACGAGAGGTTGATCAAAACTTTTGACACCAAACCATTTGGTCAATTGTGTATTAAATATGGCCTAATGTTTTTATAAAAATGATTTGGTACAAATATTTGTTAGGTTCTTCGCAAAATAACCCTTTTTATGCACTCGGAAAATGAAAAATGATTTTTTTGTGCAAAGAAAATGAAAGCTCTATTTGAAAACATTGTTTGCCATTTCAAGATGCACACTTATGCAAAATACGAGATCATTTTGATATGCCATTGTTATGTTTTTTATAAAGAAATCAGAGTTTTGGGTCCAAAATTTTGAGATTCAAGCACGAGATAGCTGGACAATGAGACGCGAGGAACCGCCTTCACGCGGATCACCAAATTGGACGCAATCTGAGCCGTCCATCGCGCACCCATCCAACGGTGGAGCTTCTGCCGAGAAAAAAACCCTAACCCACGCACCCACCCACCCTCCCCTCGATCCCCAAGATCCGATCCGCCCACTCACCCTCCCCTTCCCTCTCCCCTCGATCAGATCCGATCCGCTGACCCACCCTCTCCCCCTCCCCTCAATCCCGAGATCCCACCTCCTCGCCGCCGCCCGACTACTGCCTGCCGTCCCGCCCCTTCTCCCCGCAGAGGCGCCGTGCTCCGATGATGGCGTGGGCGGAGGATGAGGCCATCGGCCCCACGTCGCCTCAGCGGGGCTGCATGTCTTGGAGCGGATCGGCCACGACGCCACTGCGCAGCCCGACCTGGAGGAGGCGCTCGAGGCCTCGCGCTACGCCTCCCACCCCTACTCCTCGCACCCCGCGAAGCTGCACAAGCCCCTTTCCATCTCTCTCTCCTGCCTGGAGATGAGAGAGGCTCGGCTGCTCCTTGCTCCTCCGACGCCATGGACTGGAACTCACTAGTCATTGCGGCGTGAGGGCCACCAACAGCACTTCCTCTCCGCTCCTGCGATGTCTGCCCGCCTCCTCCAAGCCCCTCATCCTGCTCAAGGTACTCCCTTCCACTCGTGGTAGATATGTTCCAGTGATTAGGTTTCTAACGATCTGTGGTGTTGTAGGTTGGCAGTGAGGAGCAAGGGGGCCGAGAAGCTGGCCGCCAAGGGGAAGAAGGGCAAGGCTGACAAGGACCCCAACAAGCCCAAGAGGGTGCCCAGCGCCGTCTTTGTCTTCATGTATGCCCAACGCACGTGTCCTCCCCGGGATCTGCGCGCTCCTCACGCTCCTCGCCCTCGTCGTAAGCCCTCTCCCTCCCTCTCACTCCCCCGGTGCCTCTGGCTTGTGTACATAGTTGTATCCTGCTTGTATGGGTGCTCTCCCTTGTTTCGATGGTTAGTTAGCTGGATCCTGGATGAGCTTCGTATGCTAGTACTGACTAGATGAGCTTCGTATGCTAGTAGTTATTTTGCTGTTTGCTCTCTTGACATTGTGTGTTGTGTTGGGAATAAAATATCTCACTAATCATTGTCATGTTTTGATAAACTCTCGGTGAATCACCTGACAAACACCTGCTTGAGCAAAACTAGACAAAACGACTAGTTCAGTTAACCTTGATATAATTAAGTTGGTGGAAGAATTGAACTAAGAATTAATGTTTGGGTTTCAGTTTTAAGGAAGGAATTTTTTTTGAAACCATCCTCTAATTTGTGCTCGTTTTTACAGTTTGGTGCTACAGTTTAAACCATCCTCTAATATGTGCCTTATCTAGAAATTTTGGCATGAAATTAAATCTGGTTGCTTGTTTACATTCAAAGTCCATATATATCATGCTAAAATCAATGAACCCCACATATAGAGAACTAGTACTAATTTATGTTCTGAACATGCATGGTTTGAAATGCCTAAATCAAATTAATCGTGTATTGTTCCTGGTTGATTTTGCTGTGCTGACTGCTGACAACAAATATATCTTCCAGACTCGATACATAAAGGACTGCAAGAGATTATATGGCAGGATACTGGACAGTAACAGTGTCAAGTCCTCCATTCAAGCAAAGTCCAAGGATCGGTCCGAGAAAGTTTGGACTAAGAACCACAAGCCACCTGCAACATCACCAACTCGTGCACCTCGCGCTGCAGTCGGTCGTCTCCTCGGAGGAGGGGATGGCCATGTACGATATTCCTGATTCTGTTATAGTTTTATTGGTTGAACGACATCCTGTTTGTTCTAAGTTTAATAATTTATTCATGATTAATTTGTATCTGATTCCATTATTTGATTCCCCTCTTGATTTGTGTCTAGTTTAAACATTACATGGTATTTATCAGCATCTTATATGAGCTCTCTTCACTGCATCTTGTATGCTCATACATTAGCATGAAATAGTATCACTCATACACTATATGGAATATTTATGAGATTTTTTTTGCCATATCCATTTTACACCTGGCATCTGCCATTGTAACTTCATACTGATGTAACATGTGAATCTATTGGTCCTGCTTATTGTCTTTCAATAAGTCAATGTACCTACCTGTTTTTGTGCTTTGTTATTATCTTTGATCAGTATTAGTTGTCTCTTAGAGAGACTCCTACCTTTTTTGACTCGAGTTGTTAACTATTGTTCCATACTTCTGTTAGCTACAACAACAATTCTTTGAATTTGGCTGAATGAGTTTTTAGTACTGCTAACACTGAGAGTATTTGTTACTACTAAAACAGAGATTTTGTATGCACTGCTACCTGATGAGTGCTTTCTTTGTAATATTTCACCTTGGCATGCATATATTTATTCGGTTTGAACTTTGCCTGACATGATATAATTATTTTCATTGTTTTTCTTAACTTATTTTCATTGCCACTTGATATATACTTAGCTTGTACTTGAAGTTGTGGGTTAATGTGGTGATTTTGTTCTACTTGGATGCATTGGTACCCCCATAATCGAGCGCACGGATGCAATGGCAAGAAGATCATGGCAGTGCAGATCATCAAGCACACCATGGAGATAATCGACCTCCTCCCTGATGGTAACTCAATCCAGATCATCACTTTATACTCTCCTACCTTTGTGATGTTAGTATGCTTCACGACTAGTATTGTTAGATCTTGCCAGTTGAATGTATCTTCATGGTAGTAGTAGAATTATATTTTGTTTTAGGCACAATGTGTTGCAGTGAAGTCTTTTGCACGATCTGCACTTGCGCAATGCATATTTGTCTCTGTTTTCTTCTTTGAATGAGCATCCCATTTTAACTGGATGGAGAATAAAAAGCATGGTACTAGCTGAATTTGTGTTGTCATTCTAAATAACTGTCCTTTTTTGAATGTCAATTCATAGTATATTGCCTTCTGTTTTCTGATTCATCTCTGCTGATTCATGTAACAAGGCGACGGTGGAAGGCATATCACCGTTCTGTTAGCCCAGTCCATTGAGTTCGTCATGTCGTTCATGACAGGAGCAACTGCTAGTTTGTGATCACTATCGAAGGAGCTCCATGATGTATAGTTTTTTATGGCTATCTAGTATTACACCTTTTGAGCTTGTAACTGTGATTGTCAGACTTGTAGAGCTTGCAACTTGAGCTCCATACTGTCTATGTTATGTTAAGAGCTTGTATCACATGAGCTCCGTACTGAATCATGGCTAATATTATTTGAAGTATTACATGGTCTGTGCCAATTTAAATTCTGGTTATCTATTTTAGTGTTAAATTGAAATATGAAGAATATGAATTTGACATCTGGGACACATTGATCAAAACCAACAGTGGCCCATCTGACTAGAGGACCCCTTAAAAAAAGAAAAAGTAAGTATTAAGAAATAAGGCCATGGCCCAAAAATAAAAAGGCTGCAATGTTGGGCTTGGCCCTTGAAGCCGACCAAAAATTCACAGGAAAAAAACAACAAATAGGCTGAATTGTTGGGCTCGACCCATGTAGAGCGTCGAATCGGACCGGGCTGAATCTTATCAACGACCTTTTTAATTGGTCGCAATTTTTCCATGTCAGATTGCCACGTCGGATCCGACGTGGCCTGGGCAGACAGCTAGCGACCAAAATAGAAGGTCATAGAATCCATGACCTTTTGTTTTGGTCGTGGCCTTCCACGACCTTCTCACAGAGATGGTTGTTAATTTCAGTTTACGACCGTCAGCTTTTGACCATCTGTTTTTGGTCAAAAAAAGGTCGTAAATGAAAAACAATGACCTTAAAGTGACCAATAATGATGGTCGCTAGTTGACATATTTCTTGTAGTGCATTTGCTATTTTTGGTGGATGCTAACCCTGTTGTACTTAACATGCTTGTCCATGTACTTATGCAGGGTCATAACGGCCGATGTTGTTGTTTGCCGTCAAGGTTAGCTGCATCCCATGTCTTTCAATATTTCACATCATTTATGCAGTTGCAGTTTATCTTCTACCATTTACTGGTTGCCTGTAGGTACACATGTCAGTGGCACTGATCGACGCTTCGACCCAGAGGAACAGCTCGCCTCCGCCGCCCTAACTTTGGGCGGGCTCTGGCCAAGATGAAGTGCCCCAGCAACTACCTCTCAGGACTTATCAAGTATGTACCCACCAGTTCAATCTTACCAATACCAGTTGCAATTAATGGCTATGTTTTGTATTGTCGATGTATTAAGCATGTTTTAGTAAACATGCCTAACACGTTTGAGCTATTTTCCCTACCTTTTTATAGACAATTGGGCCATTATCTGCTCTGGCAGCACCTGCCCTGTGATGTTTAACTCTGCCAATTGCATTTTTATCAGTACCGGTTTCAATGGCCATTAAGCCTGTTGCAATTAACAGTTGTATCCATTTTTAAAGAGTTGTATTTCAATGGCTACAAACTTACAAAACATGAATTAGGATGTTGTTAAGCCTGTTGCAATTAATAGTTGTATCCATTTTTTAATCCATCCCTTTGCTACCGTGCTACTCTTTTGAAATGAATATATCACTACAGATGCTACCGTTTTATTACCATTTGCTATTTTTGGTGGATGTTAATCCTGTTGTAGTTAACATTGGCTTTCCATGTACTTACACAGGGCTACAATGGGCGATGCTGTCGTTTGCCATCGAGGTTAGCTGCATCCCATGTCTTATACACCATCTATTCCTAAATATAAGTATTTTTAGAGATTCCAATATAGACTACATAAGGAGCGAAATGAGTGAATCTAGATTCTAATCTAAACTATATCTATAATTCTATATACATCCATATGTAGTTCATATTGAAATCTCAAAAAAAACTTGTACTTAGGAACATAGGTAGTTGTATTTTACATCATTTGTGCAATCTCAGTTTAGCTTCTAACATTTAATGGTTGCTTGTAGGTACATATATGAGGGGTACTGATCCACGCTTCGGTCCCTTTTGCGTATGGGGCAATCAGATATTCATGAACAAGCGTCAAGTGAGGAAACTAAGAAAGATTGTTAGGCGAAAGAAACGGGTGATTGGAATTAAGCTCTTTATTTACACTTTGTCGAAGACGACAGAGAACTTTATGATGGTAAGTAATGTGTTGCTTTTCCCCCTGCCCACAACAAGTTACTCTGTTAGACCTCAGTATCTGATATTTTTCTCTTTTCAGTGGTTTCCAAAGCTATTTACTGATGATTACCTTGCAAACTACATGACCGGAGTGGAGGCAACTAAGGTTAAAGTATATAATTCATGCTACCATGATAATGCTCTAGAAGTCTTCCGAAGGCGGTGAAGGATGGGCGGCGATCGTCACAAGGGGTTGGACAAAGTGGTTCGTGCCTATGGCATGCAGGAAGGCACATTATGGGCATTTCACTTCTTCAACACCGTCGGCAATCAAAATGATTTACACTTGTCTCTTCACCTTTACCGCCTTTAAATACTGTGGTTCATCATAGTTAATTGTTGCCTAATCCTGTAATTATTGAACATATTGTACTGGCAGTTTTATTTATGGATTCATTGTTGAACCATTGTGTTGAGAATTTGAATTGCACGTTTCGTATTTCAAAATTTACAATTAGAATAATAAATTACAGGCAAAAATAAAAAGAGAACAGACGGTCATGGAACTTTGCAAACGGTTACGGCGGAAAAGCGCTTGTGATGGATAGCCCAATGCCACACAGTTTTCTACATCAAATCGTGTGTGATGTAGTTAATGATAGCAAACAGTTAACCAAGGCAGGTGTGTGATAGTTACACCTTCCACACACGAGCGTACACATAAAACCGTGTGGGATGTACATCCGAACGGAAACGTTTTCCCTGGATTGACTGTGTGGGATGTACATAACAACAGAAACGTATTCCTTGGATTGACTGTGTGTGATATACAAACAAACGGAAATGTTTTTCTGGGATTCACCGTGTGGGATGTACATACCTACGAAAATGATTTTCTTGGATTACCGTGTGGGATGTACATACCTACGGAAATGATTTTCTCGGATTACCGTGTGGGATGTACATACCTACGGAAATGATTGGGTTTCGATGCGTTGCCTGATCACACACGGCCCCAGCCTGGGTCCCAGGAGGGCCTATCCCCGATGATTTCTGGGTCGTGTGGGAAGGACACCCTATCGCACACACTCACTTGGCGACGGTTCCAAATGACATCGCGGAAAGGGGTTAAAACCGTTTGTTTAGGACTGACGCGCACCAGTGTAAGGATAAAACGATGGGGTCTATTCTACATAAATAGATCTTATCTACATCATTTCATTGTTCTTATTGCATTACTCTGTTTTTCCATGAACTTGATACACTAGATGCATGCTGGATAGCGGTCGATGTGTGGAGTAATAGTAGTAGATGCAGGAAGGAGTTGGTCTACTAATGTTGGACTTGATGCCTATATAATGATCATTGCCTGAATATCGTCATGATTATTTGAAGTTCTATCAATTGCCCAATAGTAATTTGTTCACCCACCGTTTGCTATTTTTCTCGAGAGAAGCCACTAGTGAAACCTACGGCCCCTAGGTCTCTTTCTCATATTATTTGCCTTTGCGATCTATTTTATTTGCCTTTTATTTTCAGATCTATTAAACCAAAAATACAAAAATACCGTGCTGCAATTTATTTTATTTGGCGTACGATCTATCAATATTTACAACTCTCTCATGTCCGTTTGCCAATTTCTCGCGCAGTTGCCCGAAAGGGATTGACAACCCCTTTTACACGTCGGGTTGCGAGTATTTGTTATTTGTGTGCAGGTATTGTTTATGTAGAGTTGCTTGGTTCTCCTACTTGTTCGATAACCTTGGTCTCATCACTGAGGGAAATACCTACCATCGCTGTGCTGCATCATCCCTTCCTCTTTGGGGAAATATCGACGTAGTTCTAGCAGGCATCAAAAGGAATTTCTGGCGCCCTTGCCGGGGAGGATCTTAAACATCTACCAGGTTCCTAATCACAAATCTCATCTCCTTGCAATTTACATTTTTGCCATTTGCCCCTCGTTTTCGTCTCCCCAATTCACAAAAATTTGCCGTTTTATTCGCCCTCTCTTTTTCGTTCGCCGTTTTCTCGTCAGTTCTATCCGTGTTCTTGCTTTCTAGTCATAATGGCTAGCTTGCCTACTCCTCCTTTGTCACCAGATTTTGAAGTTCTTTACTTCAAGCAAAGACAAGGAGAAAATTTGAAAGATGCTTGGTATAGGCTTATGGAATCTTATCGTATTTGCAATTTAAAGGGGGACGCTAAGATCTTGCTTCGCAATTTTTACATAGGATTGGCTTTGCATCATAGACAACTCCTAGATTTTGCTGCTAAAGGGAATTTTATTGGGCTTGATGCCAATGCTGCCTACGAAAATTTAGAAGGAATTTTGGGTGTTCCACCTCAAAAGAAGGGGTTTTCTTTTACCCCAGAGGGAGTTCAAATGCTGGACAAACTTGGTGATTTGCATAAACACAGGATTGAATTACAAAAATATAACAAACATCTCAATGGTAGTATCAATCGCATGAATACCTGGATTACTCTTTGCAACAAGCGATTGGATATTTTGGACCTAAAGATGGTTTCTTTTCCTGAGAATTTAGGGAAGCGTAAAGAGCCTCCCGGGTTTGAGAAAACCCTTACCAAAGTAGCCAAAACTACTAATGACAAAACTTAGATCATTGCTTTATGCCTAGCTAAGGGCGTAAAAAGATAGCGCTTGTTGGGAGGCAATCCAATGAATAAAATTTATTTTTGCTTTTTGCTTTCTGTTCTTGAGTATTTGCACAATTATGCTACTACTATGATTGTGTTTTTTGTGTTTTAATTAGTGTTTGTGCCAAGTAAAAGCCTTTAGGACCTTCTTGGGTGATAGTTGTTTGGTCTTGCTGAAAAACAGAAACTTTCGCGCTCATGAAAACAATTCATATTTTTAACCAGAGCGTGATTTTATACCAATTCTTTATGAAGAAGATTAATATACAAATTGCTCAGGACGTCCTAATTTTTCAGAATTTTTGGAGTTTCAGAAGTATTCGAAATATCCAGATTGCTACAGGCTGTTTTGTTTTTGACAGATTCTGTTTCTTTGCGTTGTGTGCTTGTTTTGATGATTCTATGGTTTTTTTGATGAGTTTTTGCCATACAAAAGTTGGAATATAGTAGATATGATGCAAGAATAAAATATGAATTAGCTTGCAACATTACTTATAGTAGTGATTTGTTTTCTTATACTAATGGATCTCACGAAGGTTTTGTTGAGTCTTGTGTGATTGAAGTTTTCAAGTTTTGGGTTATCTTACGACGGATGAAGGACTAAGGAGTAAGAAGAGCCTAAGCTTGGAGATTCCCATGGCACCCCAAGTTATTATACAAAGAGAAGCAAGCAACTAAGCCTGGGAATGCCCCAGTAGCATCCCCTCTTTCTTCTAACGACCATCGGTATTTTACTCGAAGCTATATTTTTATTCGTCACATACTATGTGTTTTGCTCGGAGCGTCCTGTATGATATGAGTCTTTGCTTGATTTGCTTTTTGTTTTTAGTCTCGATTCCTTGCTGGACACACCTATTTGAGAGAGCCAAAATTATGCTATGCCTTGTTAGAATTGCTCTCTATGCTTCACTTAAATTTTTATGAGCTATGGAATTGCTCTAGTGCTTCACTTATATCTTTTTTAGCACGGCAGGCTTTAGTTTTTTTTGAAGAAATGCTCTCTTGCTTTACTTAGATTTGTTTGAGAGTTAGTAAAATTTTCAAGAAATTCTCACTTGCTTCACTTAAACTATTTTGAGAGAAAGAAATATTATGCTCATGATCTTCACTTGTATTTGTTTGAGCTTATCAAAAGCAACACATGAAAATTAGTTCCAAAGTGATAGATATCCAAGAAGGATATAATAAAAACTTTCATGAAGATCATTGGACAAAATAAACTTGATTCCTTGTAATAGTTTTGAGATATGATGATGTGATATGTGAGTCATGTTGATGAGTAATTATGCTTTAGTAAGAATATTGGTGTTAAGGTTTATGATTCCCTATGCAAGCACAAAAGTCAATAGTCATGCAATGAAATTACATCCTACTTGCAGTGCATTATCCGGTGTTAATTATGCTTAATGCTCTCTTATGAGATTATTCGTTTCTTGGTTGGTCGCTTCTAAATCTTTTGCTAGCCTTCATTTTGCACTAAGTATGGTCACTACTTATGCATCCAAAATCCTTTAAACCAGTTTTGCCACATGAGTCCACTATACCTACCTATATGCGGTATTATTTTGCCGTTCTAAGCAAATTTGTACGTGCCATCTCTAACATTCAAAATAAATTTCTCTTTTGTGTGCTCGTATCGCTCGCGAGGCGGTGAGGGGTGGCTAATATTTTCCATGCTAGATGTGTTATTCTCACGATGAGTGTTTATTCACTTGTCATTGCACGAGAGTAAGGCAAAGGTATTAGGGATGCCCAGTCCCGAAATGAAAAATGAATTTACTTTATGTTGTCAAATAACAAATTCCTTGGAAAGTGTTGGTATGGAAGGCAACCGTGGATACGGCTAGCCATGGAAAGTGAAAGTATAGTGAAAAAAAGGAATAAGCTTTATTTTCTGTTTGGGAACCGCCTATGATATATCTAGCATGGAAAGTGTTGGGAATTCTAAGTCATTTTCATTGGTGGAAAAGTATGCCTCTCAAAATGTTTTCATCTCTCAATTTTCGCTTTGAGCTCTGGCACCTCTACAAATCCCTACTTCCCTCTGCGAAGGGCCTTTCTTGTACTTTATGCAATTTTTATTTTTATTTGAGTCTCCATCTTCTCTTTTAAAGCACCAACTAGGGGGCACTATGATCGTACTTGAGCATTGGGTGTAGCTAATATGCGAGTGTGTTTCATGAATGGATCAATGATTCAGCATGATGGGCTAGTGATAACTTATTTTAGCGTTGATATTTTGAAAGACATGGTTGCTTGTTGGTATGCTTGAGTATTTAAGTTATCATGTCCAAACTAGACTATTGCTTTGAACAATATAAAGGTCCAAATGTCCATTCTATAAAGAAAAAATATGAGATGACATGTTAGGCAACATTCCACCTCAAAAATTCTGTTTTATCATTTACCTACTCGAGGACGAACATGAATTAAGCTTGGAGATGCTGATACGTCTCCAACGTATCTATAATTTTTTATTGTTCCACGCTGTTATATTATCAATCTTGGATGTTTTATAATCATTTTATAGTCATTTTATATCATTTTTTGTACTAACTGATACATCTCCAACGTATCTACTTTTCCTAATGCTTTTCCTCTTGTTTTGGACTCTAATTTGCATGATTTGGATGAAACTAACCCTGGACTGACGCTATTTTTCAGCAGAACTACCATGGTGTTGTTTTTGTGCAGAAATAAAAGTTCTCGGAATGGAACAAAACTTTGCAAGGATTTTTTATAAAATAAATAAGAATTTCTGGAGCCAAGATCCACCGGAGAGGGGCACCTGGGTGGGCACAACCCACTAGGGGGCGCCCCCCTCTCCTAGCGCGCCCAGGTGGGTTGTCCCCACCTGGTCGGTGAGGAGTTGGATGAGATTCATCATGTAATCAAGTTAGTTTTGTTAGGGCTTGATCCCTGGTATCCACTATGTTCTAAGATTGATATTGCTATGACTTTGCCATGCTTAATGTTTGTCACTTTGGGCCCAGGTGCCATGATTTCAGATCTGAACCGTTTATGTTATCACCATTATATCCATGTTCTAGATCCGATCTTGCAAGTTATAGTGGGCTACTACGTGTTATGATCCGACAACCCCGTAGTGACAGAAACCGGGACTTCTCCCGGTGATGACCGTAGTTTGAGGAGTTCATGTATTCACTATGTCTTAATGCTTTGTTCCGGTTCTCTATTAAAAGGAGGCCTTAATATCCCTTAGTTTCTAATATGGACCCCGCTGCCACGGGAGGGTAGGACAAAAGATGTCATGCAAGTTCTTTCCATAAGCATGTATGACTATTTACGGAATACATGCCTACATTATATTAACGAACTAGAGCTAGTGCTGTATCGCCCTAGGTTATAATTGTCTCATGGTGAATATTATCCAACAAGTTACCGATCCAATGCCTATGAATTTATCTTATATTGTCCTTGCTAAGTTAGTACTGCTATCATAACTTCTACACTTGCTAGAAAATTACTGCTATCACTGTTACCGTTACTATTGCTGCTGTCACTACTATCAAAACTATCATACTACCTTGCTACTGATCATATTGCTGCAGATAATTAATCTCCAGGTGTGGTTGAATTGAGAACTCAGCTGCTAATACCTTCAAATATTCTTTGGCTCTCCTTGTGTCGAATCTATAAATTTGGGTTGAATACTCTACTCTCGAAAACTGTTGTGATCCCCTATACTTGTGGGTTATCAAGACCTTTTTCTGGCGCCGTTGCTGGGGAGCATAGCTATATGTGTTGAGTCACTTGGGATTATTATCATATTATCACTATGAAGAATCTGAAGGATGCTAAGACTAAGATATTTCCCTCAAAGACAAGGGGAGGTAAGGAACTGCCATCCAGTTCTGCATTAGATTCACTTTCCATTATAAGTAAACTTGCAACACCACAACATGCTATCAATTATAATATGTCGCAAGTTATTGATGATGCTACTTCTGCTATGGATAATGCTTATGATGATGCTAGTACCTTGCTTGATAATGATGATGTGCCACTTGGTGATTTTCTTGATAAACAAATTGCTAGAGTAATACAACATGATGTTGTTGAATCTGATGATGAGCTTGAAACTGAAACTCCTGAAACACCTGCTAGAACTAGCCCTCCTAGATATGAATTGCCTAAGGTACCGAAAGGTTGTGTTATGAGTGAGGAGACAACTAGAGATATTCTTGCTTGCAGAGATAGAGATGATCTAGAGAAATTATTATGCAAGTATAAACAAAAATCTCTGAATGCTAGAATGAAATGTGATCCTAAGTTTGCTGCTTCTCCTATTTTTATTGATGATAAGGATTATGAATTCTCTGTCGACCCAGAGTTAATTACTTTGGTTGAATCTGATCCTTTTCATGGTTATGAAACTGAAAATGTTGTGGCACATCTTACTAAGTTGAATGACATAGCCACCCTTTTTACTCATGATGAGAAAACTTGCTACTACTTTATTCTCAAATTATTTCCGTTCTCATTAAAGGTGATGCTAAAGCTTGGTACAATACTGTTGCTCCTGGTTGTGTGCGTAGTCCCCAGGATATGATTTATTACTTCTCTGAAAAATATTTCCCTGCTCATAAGAAACAAGCTGCTTTACAGGAAATATTTAACTTTGTGCAAATTAAAGAAGAGAGTCTCCCACAAGCTTGGGGGAGGCTTTTCCAATTACTTAATGCTTTGCCTGATCATCCTCTTAAGAAAAATGAAATACTTGATATCTTCTATAATGGACTAACCGATGCTTCTAGGGACTTCCTACATAGTTGTGCTGGTTGTGTTTTCAGGGAACGAACTATTGAACAAGCTGAAGAATTATTGAATAATATATTGAAAAATTATGATGATTGGACTCTTCCTGAACTACCGGCTAAACCCACTCCGAAGAAGAGGGGTATATCATATTTTAGTCCTGAAGATATGCAAGAGGCAAAGAAATCTATGGAGGAAAAAGGTATTAAAGCTGAGGATGTTAAAAATTTACCTCCTATTGAAGAAATACATGGGCTTAATACACCACCACTGCCTAAGGTGGTAGAGGTAAATTCTTTAATGAAGTTTAATGATAATGCCAATCCTCGCAATATGCATCCTAGCCAATGCCTTTATGAGTTTGAAAAATATATTAGAAAGCAAGATCACTTCAATGCAAATGTTATGAAACAATTGAAATATAATTCTGATATGATTGCTCGCTTGAGTGACTTGTTATTTAGAATCTCAAATGATGTTAGAGGTGTTGGAAAACATGCTTCTATGGTTCAAACTCAGTTAGAACAAGTTGCTAAATCACAAAGATAATTGCTTGATGAAATGAATAATAATATACATGACTTTGCTGTTAGAGTTGCAACTAGAGGATGTAAAATGACTCAGGAACCACTTTATCCTGAGGGACACCCAAAATGAATTGAACAAAATTCACAAAGAATTAACACTGATGCACCTAGTCCTTCTAGAAAGAAAAGGAAAAAGAAAAATGATAGGACTATGCATACATCTAGTGAACCTGAAATAGAAAAACCTCCTGATAATGATAATGAAACTTCTATCTCTGATGCTGAAACTCAGTCTGGTAATGAAAACTCACCTAGTGATAATGAAAAAGATAATGATGAGGTTCATGCAGACTCCCAAGCAAATAATGAAAAAGAACCAGACAATGATGTTGAGATAGAACCACCTGTTGATCTTGATAACCCACAACCTAAGAATAAAAGATAAGACAAAAGATACTTTATTGCTAGAAAACATGGTAAATAAAGAGAACAGTGGGTTCAAAAACCCATGCCTTTTACGCCTAAGTCAACTAAAAAGAAAGATGATGAAGAATTTGAACGGCTTGCTGAAACGCTGAGGCCAGTCTTTTTGCGTTCTCGCTAAACTGATATCTTGAAAATGCCTCCTTATGCAAAGTATATGAAAGACATCGTCACAAATAAGAGAAAAATACCGGAAGCTGAAATCTCCACTATGCTTGCTAATTACACTTTTAAAGATGGAGTACCTAAAAAACCAGGAGATCCGGGAATACCAACTATACCTTGCTCTATCAAAAAGAATTATGTGAAAACTGTGTTATGTGATTTAGGAGCTGGTGTTAGTGTTATGCCTTTTGCTTTATATAAAAGACTTGATTTGAATAAACCCACACCTACTGAAATATCTTTGCAAATGGCTGACAAATCAACTGCCATACCTATCGGTATCTGTGAGGATGTGCCCGTTGTTGCTCCTAATGTTACTATTTTGACTGACTTTGTTATACTTGAGATGCCTGAGGACGACAACATGTCGATTATCCTTGGTAGACCCTTCTTGAATACTGCAAGGGCTGTTATTGATTGCAATAAAATCAAGGTCACTTTTGATATCAATGGTAATGAGCATATGGTGCACTTTCCGAAGAAACAATTCCAAGTGAATGGTATTAATGTTATTGAAAAATCTCCGACGATCACTATTGGAAGTTTTCAAATACCTCTACCTACTGTTAAAAAGAAATATGAAATGCTTATTGTTGGGCACATTCATATCCCCATTGAGGTAACTTAGTGATTTACGAAAGTTCTTCAGTTTCATGCTAATCGAAAGTGGTTGTTAATATGACTTGATCAACCTTATTAATGGATCATTTTTGAACAGTATGAAGTTGATGAATTTAGTAAGCACTACCTTTTGTCCCTACATTTAGTTCTCTGTTTCTTAGTTAAATAAAATAAAATGCCATGTTTTGTCTGTTTTCTGAATTTCCCGTGCAATAAAAAATGACCCAAAAATAAAAGTTCTCAGAATGCTCTGAAAATTTAATACGATTTTTTTCAGAATATTTCTAAATTTCTGGTGCAAATAATATCAGAGGGAGGTGCACCAGGTGGGCACAACCCACCTGGGCGCGCCAGGACCCCTAAGCGCGCCCTAGTGGGTTGTGGTCCCCACGTGGGCCCCCTCACTTATCTCTTCACACCACATCATCACTTACCTCCAGAAAAAATCTCCATTGCTCTCTCTCTCCCGCTTTCTTGCTCTCAAACCCGCGGATTTCGATCTCTTTGCTCGAAGCTCCGTTTCCGAAACTGTTTTGGTGGATTGTTGCTTGGTACGTGACTCCCCCATTTGTCCAATTAGTTTTTGTTTTAGTGGTTTATATTTTGAATAATTAGCTAGTCTTGGTGCTGCTGTAGATTGTAACATCCCAAATTTCCTATTTGGAATGTTTTACAATTATAGCTAAGCATCTATGCATTCTGTTTGAATTGGAGTGGCATTTGAAGTTTCTGAAGTTTTTGGAGTTGTTGGAATTTGAATTCAAATTTTGGCAGTGGAAATCATTTCAAAAACTATTCCTGATAAATACTTGAGACAAAAGTATGAGAGGAGTAGACATGACACTCCAAAAATATCATAGGAAAAACATTGCCAAAAGGTTTGAATTCAAATTTGAGTTAAAATTGAATTTTGAAAAAAATAAATTTTTATAAAGTTTGGATTTTGCCCCTGGAAAAATGTTCAAATTGTAGGGAATATTCCCCTGGTCATTTTGATATATATATGTCCTATATAAAATATTTATATTTTATATTTTATATATCTGTTTTCATTTTCAAAAAAAATTGGAAAAATGCCCGAGGCACCCAGCCGAACCCGGCCAGCCCGGCCACAGAGCGAGCACCAGGCGACCCACCGCGCCCGGCCAGGCCACAGCCAGCCGCGCCCCCTCGCGAAACCCCTCCGGGTCGGCCAACCGACCGAGCCCGCTCCCCTCTCCCCCTTGCCAGCGGGCCCCACCGTCGTCAACCCCTCGCCACGCCACTCGCCCGCGCCGCCACGGATCCCGAAGCGATCCGGATTCGATCTGTCCCCGATTGCCCTCGCCCAAGATGAGGCCCGCCCTATATATACCCCCGACCCCATTCCCCCTCGCCTCACCGGACCCCTCTCTCGCCCTTGCGCACTCACCGGAGTTGCGAACGCCCGCCCGCCGCCATTTACCTCGCCGACGCCTAGCCCACCGAGCTCCACCAACTCCACCAGACGCTCCCCTCGGCCGCGCCGCATCCGCCGAGCCTCACGACTTCCCGACCACCGAGAGACGCTGACGCCTTTTCGCTCGAGCCGCCGTCGCCGTCGACCACCGCGGTGAGTCACGGAGACCCCACCACTGCTCGATCTAAACCAACGGTGTAGATTAGATCCTCAAGGGGTATGGTTTTTTTAAATAGATCCGGTTTTAGTTCCGGTTTATTCCGGTTTAGTTAGGTTTAGTTTAGACCGCCCAAGCGATTTATTTCCTCAGCGCTTTTTAGTTAAATTACGTCAAGCGTTAGATAGGCCCATTAGCCAGTTTTTGTTTTAGTTTTATTTTTAGTTTTCTGTTTTAATGTAATAGTTTCAGTTTTGTAAAATTCATATCTTTTAATCTACTTAATATTTTTAAGTGATTCTTTTTTTGTTGGTTTGCAAATTTCTTATAGTTTCTGCAGAAAATATATTTAGCTATGTTAAAATTATTTAGAATTGATTTATTTTAGATTTAGACAGAATAGTAAATCTGCTATAAAGTGAGTTAGGAAAATTATTTTTTAGTGATTCTTTTTGTCACAACTTTGTTTTGACATTACCTAACCGTAGGAATTTATTTGGGCATTTTAGGAATAATAAAAAAATAGTTCTAATCAGAATCATGTTATTCTTAATTAATTAACTAGCTACTGTTTACCTATTGTTTTAGTTAGCAAATAAATTTATTTTTCATATGTGATAGATTATTCTAGGTTAGTTTCTGTCACTTTAGAGCATGAACTTTTATTTATAATAAATAAAACTTTTATTTTATTTTTCCTACGAGAATTTGCTTTAGGCCTAATAGGAGTTTTATAATAGATTTTAAAGTGATTCTTCTTGCTCCTAGTTGCTTGATGAATCCTTTTCTGTTAGGTAGCATAAACCCATGCTTAGGTTCTGTTAAGAAATTTTTGTTATGTAAAACTATTTTTAGTTGTTGCTTGAAGTAGGAAAACTTTGATTTGGTTTTTCTTTGAGTTTCCTTTGGGTTTTGATTAGTTTGTTTTGTGTGTTTCATATTACTATGCTGTTATGTAAGTGATCATATGTTGTATGCTTATTGTGGTTATTGGTTGCCTCGGTAGAATTTCCGGACTGCGAAGCTTGCTAACACGAGTCCCTAGCTTACGAAGATCGTCAGCAAGGCAAGTCATTGATCATGTTTCTTTACAATACCTATGATTTTTATTACATTAGAATTACCCCCCCACCATGCATTCAGTAGGTGAAATTTTGAAGTTATGTTCTTGAGTAGTATCATGAGGTAGGATGAACAAATTCCCTTGTTACCATGACCCGGGACGAAGTAGTTTATTTTTTTTGCTATGCTCGTAGACGGGGTTGGTTGAGAGAATTCATAAGGGAGATGTGAGAGTCTTAAAGATGATGACAACCCCATGACTTCAAGATCAAGATGTACTTCGAAATTCACTAAAGGTTGGATGACTGTTGACGGGCACCCTGGAGAACCCACTGGTTGGCGGGATGCATGGAGAAGTGCCATGACATCTTGGAAAGCTTCACCCAGCCACGAAGAGGCGGATGGATACCCCATTGACCGGAAGCTTACTCAGGCAGCCGCAAGCCATTATGGGCTCGCTTGGTTGACCCTAGGTGTGACTGGTCGGGCGGTGCTACGAGATGTAGAAGAACGGTAGGATTGGATGGGCACCAAGAAAGGCCTGCAGGAACTCTTCTAAGACCCTGTTTCGTTCGTCCCGTCTTCAAACACTCAAGTGCGAAGACTTAAAGGAGGGAACGAGTCTTGCGGGTAAAGTGCGCAAACCTCTGCAGAGAAAAGATCTAATCGATTAGCCGTGTCCCGATTCACGGACAATTTGAGCCTCTGGAACTTGGAAGTATTCGAAATCTCAACACTGAAATTAATAATTTAATTGAGGGGTTATGACTTAATAATTTGGGAATGAGACATTGGTTGGCGGAACCATCTCAATAACTACCAACAATTTTGTAGTATTTGCAAGCAAGTCCACCGTAGTAGGGAAAAAGCGGCTTTTCGCAAAATGATGAAACTTAGAGCCCCACAGCCAAATTGCATATAGTGTTAGTAATTTTTATTGTTATTCTCTCTTCATGACTTGCCGGCATATTCAAAATGCTGACCTACACGGCTGCAACGTCTTATGTTGCAGAGGAGTATTCCGATCAGGATTGAGGCTACGATCCGCGCTTGGCGATTGCCCTTTGGAGTCGGATGGACTCGCTTATTCTTCTACGCTTCCAGCTTTACTTAGTTTATTTCTCATGAGTTGGCCTTTCGCCGAATTTATTCTATTGTAATAAAGACTCGATATGAGAATCATGTAATAAATTCAGGTGTGATTGAACTTTGTTTATTTCATCAATGTACCGTGAGTGCCAAGCATGATCTTGGGATGGTATGCAGACACGGAGACTTGACCGATTTTGGGTCAGTCGCCACAGAGATGGTATTCAGAGCACACGACCGTGAGGACGTAACCCCTAGGATCGGAAAGCCATAGGAAGAGACTATTTATTTTATATCCTTATCATTCCGTAATTCTCCTCTGCTCATTTCGACTTCTCTCCGATTTTCAACATTTTAGATGGTCCGAAGTTCACCCGGTTACGCTACGGAGTTTTGCCACCAGATGAGACGATGCCCTTCGGCAGAAGCTGGTCCAGATCGTGAAGAAGCTGAAGATTGCTCGCCCTCGATCACCGGAAGCCTACCAATGCACTTCCGACGGATACCCGCCTGAGGATCGAGGTGCACATTCCAGGGAGAACCTTCGGAGGACATACAGAGCCTATTGACTTTGAGTTTACCGACTTCAACTGGATCCTCGGAAGAGACATGGCGATTTATCGTGCACTTGGACATCTCCGAGAAGAGTACAGGGCCGTGCTCGATCCATCGGACCTCGCCATGGTTTCTCGCAGAGCAAGGAATGGAGTCATCCGTACCGTAGAGGACGACTCCATTCTCTCGTATGTCCAAGACTTGGAGTGTCTCCTCAGGAAACGGGAGATCCAGACTCGCCGTAACTTGAAGGTACACAGGAGGCTGTTGTTCCGTGAACTGGAACTGGAAGAGAAGGCACACGCAGACTTCCTTGACCATGAGGAAGAAATCACGGACTTCATGGAGAGAGTCGACGACCTGAAGATGAAGGTTGCCGCATTAGAGGAAAAGATGGACTTGGGAGAGGACCTTTTTCCGAGTGGAGATGACGGACCTCTCGCGAGCAATGATCAGGATTATGAAGGGAGTTCCACTGGAGAAAGCCGCAAGAGGAGGCGCCAGATCGTGAGGACGCCCCACCGAGGACGCCGCACTGCAGGACGCAAGGATTATTGATGAAGACATCTAGCCGCCACCATGTTATTTTATTTTCCGTCGATCAGTTAGGCCGTTATTTTCGATTAGTCGTGAGATATTTTGTAATCCGAGATTGAACCATGTTTGAGTGGAATGAATAAATGATTGGTGTGATTATGATTGTGCATTCATGTGGGTAGTGATACTTTCTCATTAGACCATTGCTCTATTCTAATTTTCTCATCCACTCCAAAACACCAGATGCCTCCGAGACGTGACCCCGGTCTCAACTTTCCGCCGAAGCTCACCCAGCTGATTCAGCAGCAGAATGCCCTCATGCAGATGCTCATCCGTAACTGTAACAACAACAACAACAATCCACCGCCACCACCCCCTGTTGACAACTTGACTCGATTCCTAAGGCTGAATCCGCCAGTGTTCTCTAGCAGCACTGAGCCGATTGTGGCCGATGATTGGCTCCGCAAGGTCGGAAGAGAGTTAGTCACTGTTGGATGCACTGATGCAGAGAAGGTGCGCTTTGTCGACATCAACTTGATGGACCTCCGACTTCTTGGTGGGAGAACTACACCGCCACTTATCCCATCGGCACCATCACGTGGGATCAGTTCCAGAAGCTTTCCGCACCGCTCATGTTTCATTTGGAGCCATGAGTCTCAAGAAGCGTGAGTTCCGCAACTTACGCCAGGGAACCGTCTTGTGGCAAGACGTGGATGAGTTCAGGAAGTTAGCTCGCTATGCCCCGGATGATGTGGCCACAGATGCCGCAAAGCAGGAGAAGTTTCTTGAGGGACTCAATGACGAGCTGGGTATGCAGCTTATGGTGGCTACCTTCACCAACTACCAGGAGCTGGTAGACAAGGCCACCATACTTGAAGGCAAGCAACAACAGATTGATAGCCGCAAGCGGAAGTACAGCCGGGGAAGTACAACTCAGAGCTCAAAGAAGCCCGTTATGCCCCATACTCAGGAGGGCATACCCATCACAACCATGGAGGTCATAACCATGGAGGAAATGGGAACAACCGCAACCATGACAACAAGTCAGGCAATGGGAATGGCAATGGAAACGGCAATGGCAACCAAGCATCGCCCCGCCTACCGTAGGATCTGAGTCACATCACTGTTTCAAGTGCCGTAAAACAGGCACTATGCCACCGACTGCCCGGAGGCCAAGCGGAGGAATGGAAACGGCAATGGAAGCTCAGCGAAGAAGCCCAACCCTTTCCCTCGTGCTCAGTGAACCACATTGACGTGGAGGACGTCTATGATCAGCCGCATAATCGTGGTTGGTAAGTTTTTATTGAATTCACGCCCAAGATTGGTACTCTTTGATTCTCGTGCAACGCATTCATTCATATCAAGGGTAGTTGTGGAAAAGTACGGGTTGCCCACTAAAACCCTTAGAAGCCCCTTCGCCGGGCCCGCAGAGGAGAAATGATGGCAGGCTTAGGCTGTCATGCAACCCTCAACATCGGAAACCATAAATTTCCCGCAGACCTCATAGTATTGGAAACCCAGACCTTGGATGTAATCCTAGGCATGGATTGGTTGACAAAGTTTGAGGGAAACATAGACTGTGCTAGCAAGTCGATTCTTCTCACCACCCCGGAGCAGAAGAGGATCAAGTATGTATCCAGACATAGCCAGATGAAGAATCAGGTGAATTCCCTCACGGGAGTTGTTCAGGAGGAAGTGCCAGTAGTGCAAGATTTTCCCGATGTGTTTCCGGAGGAATTACCAGGAATGCCACCGGACAGAGACATTGAATTTCTGATTGAGTTATTGCCCGGCACAGCCCCAATATCCAAGAGACCCTATCGGATGCCCCCGAACGATTTGAAAGAGACCAAGAATCAAATTAATGAGTTATTGGAGAAAGGATATATTCGGCCAAGCTCATCACCTTGGGGAGCCCCAGTTCTTTTGGTAGAGAAGACGGATGGAACCACGAGAATGGTTGTGGATTATCGTTCGTTGAACGACGTGACCATCAAGAACAAGTACCCTCTGCCAATGATTAATGATCTATTTGATCAGCTAGTTGGAGCCAAGGTATTCTCCAAGATCGACCTTCGATCAGGGTATCATCAGTTGAAGATCCGTGAGAAGGATATACCCAAAACAGCATTCACTACTGTGTATGGTTTATATGAGTATACCGTCATGTCATTTGGATTGACTAATGCTCCTGCATACTTCATGAATTTGATGAACAAGGTATTTATGGAATATCTGGACAAATCTGTCGTGGTGTTCATCGATGATATACCGATTTTCTCCAAGAGCGAGGAAGAGCATAAGGAACATTTGCGTCTAGTTCGAGAAACTTCGAGAACATCGATTGTATGCAAAGTTCAGCAAATGTGAATTTTGGCTGAAGGAAGTCGGATTCCTCGGACATGTTATTTCAGAGAAGGAATAGCAGTTGACCCCGCCAAGGTTGTATCACCACCGATTGGCGATCACCCACCTCGATCAAGGAGATCCGCAGTTTTCTCGGACTCGCAGGATATTATCGGAGGTTTATTGAGAACTTCTCGAAGATTGCCAAGCCCATGACTGAGCTGTTGAAGAAGGATGCCAAGTACATTTGGACCGAGGATTGTGAAGCCAGTTTTCAGGAATTGAAGAAACGTTTGGTTACAGCCCCAGTGCTGATTTTGCCGGACATACACAAGGATTACCAGGTATATTGTGACGCTTCTCGTCAGGGACTCGGAGGAGTACTCATGCAGGAAGGAAAAGTTGTAGCTTATACCTCCGCATAGCCACGACCACACGAGATGAATTATGCCACACATGATTTGGAGTTAGCAAATGTAGTGCATGCACTCAAGACACAGAGACATTTTCTTATCGGAAATAGTTGTGAAGTTTACAGATCATAAGAGCTTGAAGTACATTTTCACGCAGAAAGAGTTGAACCTCAGCAAGAGGAGATGGCTAGAGTTAATCAAGGACTATGACATGAGATTGCATTATCACCTGTGGAAAGCTAATGTTGTAGCAGATGCTTTGAGCCGTAAGAGTTATGTGAATACTCTTATAGCGGAGGATTACCCTGTGAGTTAGTCGATGACCTCGTAGATCTCCGACTAGAGATAGTTCCGAGAGGATATGTTGCAACTCTGGAAGTTCAGTCCACCTTGACCGAAAAGAATTCGTGAAGACCGTAAGTCGGACAAGGAAATTGATGAGATAAAGAAAAGGATGAATGAAGGAAAAGCTAAAGGGTTTCGTAAGGATGAATACGGAGCTATATGGTACGAGGATCGTATTTATGTACCCAATGATCCCGAACTCAGCAAGCTAATTCTTCAAGAGGCTCATGATTCACCGTACTCGATTCACCCCGGTAACACTAAGATGTACCTGGATTTGAAGGAAAGTTTCTGGTGGACAGGTATGAAGAAGGATATTGCTTTGAGTACGTAGCGATGTATGTTTGCCCGGCCAGTAAAGGCGGAACATTAGAAGCCAGCTGGGTTACTTCAACCTTTGCCGATTCCAGAGTGGAAATGGGAAAAACTTGGAATGGATTTTATCACAGATTACCCAGACCTGCTCAGTTATGATTCCATCTGAGTACTTGGTTGATCGATTGACCAAGGTAGCTCATTTCATTCCCATGAAGACTACCTATACCAGCGCTAAGTTGGCCAAGATATACATGACCAGGATCGTATGTCTGCATGGAGTTCCGAGGAGTATCGTGTCAGATAGAGGAACGCAATTTACCTCAAAGTTTTGGAATCGGTTGCATGAAACTTTGGAGTACGAGGCTGGAGTTCAAGATAACTTTTCATCCGCAGATGATGGATGCATCGAGAGAGTCAACCAGATCCCGGAGGACATGTTGAGAGCTTGTGCGCTAGACTATGGATCTAGCTGGGATGATAATTTGCCATACGCGGAGTTCTCGTGACAATAACAGTTATCGAGACCCGGTCAAGATGGCCCCTTTCAAGCTCTATACGGAAGGAGATGCGTAACACCATTCTGCTGTGGGATGGTGTTGGAGATCGAAAACTTTTCGGTCCCGATCTTATCGAGATTCAAGAGAAAGTCAAGCTGATTCGAGATAGGCTCAAGGTGGCTCAGTCGAGACAGAAGAGTTATGCCGACAGTAAACGCAAGGAAGTAACTTACGAAGCGGGAGACCGAGCATATCTTCGTGTGTCCCCACTTCGTGGATTCAAGAGGTTTGGTGTCAAAGGAAAGTTAGCACCCCGGTTCATTGGCCCCTACAAAATCCTCGAACGTCGTGGAGAAGTTGCTTACAAGTTGGAACTGCCGGAAGGATTGTCCGGAGTTCACGATGTCTTCCATGTTTCTCAGCTGAAGAAATGCCATACCGACATGGCCGACATTCCGTTGAGAGACACAGTGCCCCTAGAGGCCATACAAATGACAAAGGATCTCGACTTATGAGGAAAAACCCGTCCGAATTCTCGAGATCATGAACAGAGTCACCCGCAGCAAGATCATCAAGTTTTGCAAGGTGCGTGGAGTCACCACTCCAAGAGGAAGCCACACGGGAGCGAGAAGAAGACCTCCTTCGAGACCACCCGCACCTATTTGCTAGTTAACTCGAATCTCGAGGGCGAGATTCATCTTAAGGTGGGTAGGTTTGTAACATCCCAAATTTCCTATTTGGAATGTTTTACAATTATAGCTAAGCATCTATGCATTCTGCTTGAATTGGAGTGGCATTTGAAGTTTCAAGTTTTGGAGTTGTTGGAATTTGAATTCAAATTTTGGCAAGGAAATCATTTCAAAAACTATGCCCGATAAATACTTGAGAAAAAGTATGAGAGGAGTAAACATGACACTCCAAAAATATCAGAGGAAAAACATTGCCAAAAGGTTTGAATTCAAATTTGAGTTTTATTTGAATTTTGAAAAAAATAAATTTTTATAAAGTTTGGATTTTGCCCCTGGAAAAATGTTCAAATTGTAGGGAATATTCCCCTGGTCATTTTGATATATATATGTCCTATATAAAATATTTATATTTTATATTTTATATCTTTGTTTTTATTTTCAAAAAATTAAATTGAAAAAAATGCCCGAGCACTACAGCCGACCGCCCAGCCAAAGACTGGGCAGCCCACCCAGCGACCAAGACCGCCCACCACGGCCGACCGACGGCCCAATGAGCCAGCCACGCCCCCTGGCGAAACCCCTCGGGCAAATCGACCGAGCCCGCTCCCTCTCCCATCGCCAGGCGGCCCCACCGTCGTCAACCCCTCGCCCACGCCACTCGCCCGCGCCGCCGCTCACTGGATCCCGAAGGATCCGGGATTCGATCTCTCCCCCGATTGCCCCCTCGCCCAAGATGAGGCCCCGCCCTATATATACCCCCCCCCCGCACCCCATTCCCCCCCTCGCCCCCTCACCGGACCCCCTCTCTCTCGCCGCACGCACTCACCGGAGTTGCCGAACGCCGCCGCCGCCATTTACCTCGTCGCCGACGCCCTAGCCCACCCCGAGCTCCACCAACTCCACCAGACGCTCCCCTCGGCCGCGCATCCGCCGAGCCTCCGCCGACTTCCCGACCACCGGAGACGCCCGGCCTTTTCGCCGCCCGAGCCGCCGTCGCCGTCGACCACCGCGGTGAGTCACCGGAGACCCCACCACCATCCGATCTAAACCAACGGTGTAGATTAGATCCCCGAAGGGGTATGGTTTTTTTAAATAGATCCGGTTTTAGTTCCGGTTTATTCCGGTTTAGTTAGGTTTAGTTTAGACCGCCCGGCGATTTATTTCCTCAGCGCTTTTTAGTTATATTACGCCCAGGGCGTTAGATAGGCCCATTAGCCAGTTTTTCGTTTTAGTTTTATTTTTAGTTTTCTGTTTTAACAGAATAGTTTCAGTTTTGTAAAATTCATATCTTTTAATCTACTTAATATTTTTAAGTGATTCTTTTTTTGTTGGTTTGAAAATTTCTTATAGTTTCTGTAGAAAATATAATTAGCTATGTTAAAATTATTTAGAATTGCTTTATTTTAGATTTAGACAGAATAGTAAATCTGCTATAAAGTGAGTTAGGAAAATTATTTTTAGTGATTCTTTTTGTCACAACCTTGTTTTGACATTACCTAACCGTAGGAATTTATTTGGGCATTTTAGGATTAATAAAAAAATAGTTCTAATCAGAATCATGTTATTCTTAATTAATTAACTAGCTACTGTTTACCTATTGTTTTAGTTAGCAAATAAATTTATTTTTCATATGTGATAGATTATTCTAGGTTAGTTTCTGTCACTTTAGAGCATGAACTTTTATTTATAATAAATAAAACTTTTATTTTATTTTTCCTACGAGAATTTGCTTTAGGCCTAATACTGAGTTTTATAATAGATTTTAAAGTGATTCTTTTTGCTCCTAGTTGCTTGATGAATCCTTTTCTGTTAGGTAGCATAAACCCATGCTTAGGTTCTGTTAAGAATTTTTTTGTTATGTAAAACTATTTTTAGTTGTTGCTTGAAGTAGGAAAACTTTGATTTGGTTTTTCTTTGAGTTTCCTTTGGGTTTTGATTAGTTTGTTTTGTGTGTTTCATATTACTATGCTGTTATGTAAGTGATCATATGTTGTATGCTTATTGTGGTTATTGGTTGCCTCGGTAGAATTTCCGGATCATAAGCTTGCTAACACGAGTCCCTAGCTTACGAAGATCGTCAGCAAGGCAAGTCATTGATCATGTTTCTTTACAATACCTATGATTTTTATTGCATTAGAATTACCTCCCCACCATGCATTCAAGATGGGTGAAATTTTGAAGTTATGTTCTTGAGTAGTATCATGAGGTAGGATGAACAAATTCCCTTGTTACCATGACCCGGACGAAGTAGTTTATTTTTTTTGCTATGCTCGTAGACGGGGTTGGTTGAGAGAATTCATAAGGGAGATGTGAGAGTCTTAAAGATGATGACAACCCCATGACTTCAAGATCAAGATGGACTTCGAAATTCACTACTGGGTGGAGGACGGTTGACGGGCACCCTGGAGAACCCAGTGGTTGGCCGGGATGCATGGAGAAGTGCCATGACATCTTGCGAAAGCTTCACCCAGCCACGAAGAGACGGATGGATACCCCATTGACGGAAGCTTACTCAGGCAGCCGCAAGCCATTATGGGCTCGCTTGGTTGACCCTAGGTGTGACTCAAGCTAGGCGGTGCTACGAGATGTAGAAGAACGGTAGGATTGGATGGGCACCGGCAAGGGCCTGAGGAACTCTTCAGAAGACCCCTGTTTGCTCGTCCGTCTTCAAACACTCAAGTGCGAAGACTTAAAAGGAGGAACGATTCTTGCGGGTAAAGTGCACAAACCTCTGCAGAGAAAAGATCTAATCGATTAGCCGTGTCCCCGGTTACGGACAATTTGAGCCTCTGGAACTTGGAAGTATTCGGAAATCTCAACACTGAAATTAATAATTTAATTGAGGGGTTATGACTTAATAATTTGGGGATGAGACATTGGTTGGCGGAACCATCTCAATAACTACCAACAATTTTGTAGTATTTGCAAGCAAGTCCACTGTAGTAGGGAAAAACTGGCTTTTCGCAAAATGATGAAACTTAGAGCCCCACAGCCAAATTGCATATAGTGTTAGTAATTTTATTGTTATTCTCTCTTCATGACTTGCGGCATATTCAAAATGTCGACCTACACGGCTGCAACGTCTTATGTTGCAGAGGAGTATTCCGATCGGGATTGAGGCTACGATCCGCGCTTGGCGATTGCCCTTTGGAGTCGGATGGACTCGCTATTCTTCTACGCTCAGCTTTACTTAGTTTATTTCTCATGAGTTGGCCTTCGGCCGAATTTATTCTATTGTAATAAAGACTCGATATGAGAATCGTGTAATAAATTCAGGTGTGATTGAACTTTGTTTATTTCATCAATGTACTGTGAGTGCCAGCATGATCTTGGGATGGTATAGACCCAGAGACTTGACCGATTTTGGGTCAGGTCGCTACATAGATGAGCTTGCATGTTGAATTCTTAGAGTTGTAAGTAGTTTGAATGCTTACTATAACCTCTATGCATCCCTATGAGTAGTTGCTATCAATTTAATAAAGTTTTGTTGACAATTTTTTGTCACCCAAAAAATTTCAGAAAATTATACGCGAACATGATGAACCTATTTGGAAGGAGTTCTTCGAGGAGGAGATCCTCGGGGGCATCTTCTAGTGACAGTTCCGCTCGCCAGTCTTATGTTGAACCAAGTGAAAGTTCCACATGAGATGCCGCCACCGAAACATGCATATGGCCTTGTGATGATTATATGGTGCGTGTGGGCATTAAGGAGGAATTTGAGCAATATGTTCACAATGCCGGTTTCGGTCCCTACATTTCAGATAAGTGCGAACAACGCCACATTCTCACTGAATCATTTGTCAAAGGATTTAAATTTCATCCCCATGAGTCTAGGGTGTCGTTTATGCTTTATGATAATTCATTTACCATCTGACTAGAGAACTTTGCTTACCACTGCAAAGTCCCGTTCTGGGGTTCGCTTGACGAACTGCCATGGGTTGAGTACCAATCTTTCTTAACTAGTCTTTGCTGCAGTGAGACGAGGGGAGTGACACAAGTTAGAATAAAGAGCATTCATTTTCCTACAATTCAGTACTTTGCATTATTTAACGGGAAATGCATAATAGGCAAGCAAGATTGTAGTACACTTTGTGCTCCAGACTTGAACCTCATACGCACCGCTCTCGCCGTTGAAAGGAATTATAACCTTGGAGCAATTGTTGCATGAAGACTTCAGCACAACGCGAACAGTGGCTATTTCTATGGTGGAATATATGCCACGCGTCTAGCATGAGGGCTGGGTGTTTCACCTCTGCCCTTTGATCCTATCCTACCCACATAGTATTTAGATTTTGACACCTTAAAGGACCATAAGATCCTTAAAGGAAAGGTTGATAACTTCACTTACAATCTTTTGTTTAACCAAAAATCTGTTGTACACACATATTTGCTTGTGCCTGCTCTTGTTGACTATCACAGTAAAGGAAGATATTTTGTTCTTGAGAGCGGGGTCCGAGCTCACAACGCAGCAGCGGAGGCAGCACGGCAGGCCGAGGCATCCGCACCGAGAGCCTCCGTGAGCTACCACACCAACTACTATTGAAAGTGCATTAAGTCAACTCGAGGGGGGTGAATAGGCGATTTTTACAAATTCGTCACTGAGGAATTTCAGGGTGAGGAAATTCCTAGGTCATGAACGACTAGCAGCGGAATAAGTACTCAGATGCAAGCATAACAGAACAGAAGCACAATCATCATGATGAAATGAAAACAAGCACAGAGTACAGAAAGCATAAACACGGGATAAGCAGGCTGAAGACAAACTGACTGAAGAAATTAAACTGAGGAAATTGTGAAAGTCTTCAGTCAAAGTCTTCAAAGAGTGACGATCAAGTACACAGCAAAGTAATGAGGAAATGAAAGGGTTGAGGAAATAGAACCAGTTAGCTCGGTGAAGACAATGATTTGGTAGACCAGTTCCAACTGTTGTGACAATTGTACGTCTCGTTGGAGCGGCTAGGTATTCAAACCTGAGGACACACAGTCCCGGACACATAGTCCTCATCGTATTCTCCTTGAGCTAAGATCACACAGACCTCTCCCAATCACTCGTGGTAAGTCTTCAGGTGACTTCCAAACCTTCACAAACTCACTCACTCGGCGATCCACAATTTCCTCTTAGATGCTCTAGACCATGACGCCTAACCGTCTGGAAGATGCACAGTCTTCAAAGGTAACAAGCGTCGGATCCACACAGGAACAATCTCTTCAGTGATGCTCAATCTCTTTGGGTTTTTAGGTGTTTGGGTTTGGGTTTTCCTCACTTGATGATTTTCGCTAAAAGTCCTCGAAGGATGGGATGCTCTCAATGACCAGTGTCAGTTTCTCTCGGAGCAGCCAACTAGCTAGTGGTTGTAGGGGGCGGCTATTTATAGCCTAGGGACCAGCCCAACATGATAAGACATAAATGCCCTTCAATGATATGACCGTTAGGTGGATAAGATATTTTGGGACAACATGATAGCACAAGAACGGTCGGAAATTTGAGGTTCAAATTCCTCAGGGTTATCATGTTCCTCACTTGTAGGTAATCTGCACTGGTGAATTCCTAACTCCTCAGTCAGAACAAATTCCTCAGAGACCAGAAGAACTTTGTCTCTGTCACTGAAGAAATTGACTGAACTGTATGAGATTTCCAATGGCTTCACTCGAAGGGATTAGTAGGTGTAGGATTTTGAGATGACCATCACTTGGAAATTTTTCCTTAGTTTTTCTTTGACCCCCTTTAATAGTACGGTGTTTCCTATGACTCGAGAAATAGAAAATAAAACTACGAAAACAAAAGTCTTCACGCTTCATGTTCCTCGAATGAATATCAAGTCTTCACGGTCACACCAATTTCTTCACTTTCAAAGTCTTCACAAAGCCAAAGTCTTCAGTTGAAGACATTCATTTTTAGGGGTCGACTTTCTCTGTAAATATCAAACTCCTCATAGACTTATAGACCTGTGTACACTCACAAACACATTAGTCCCTTAACCTATAAGTCTTCGATACACCAAAATCACTAAGGGGCACTAGATGCACTTACAACTATCCAGGCTACTGATCGACTACCAAGTTAGGCCAAAAGCCTAAGCTTGGGGGAGTACGTGTTTCCCACCGACATTACATTCATGTTCACCTATCGCATTAGTTAGTGTCCACACTTTTTAATTTGTATTATCCATTCTTAGATTTATTTTCTTGCTTTCTTCTTGTGTGTTTGAAAAACTTGAGAAAAACCAAAAAAAATTAGTTGTAGTTAGTTTACTTTCTATGCATGCTTATTAGTAATACTAAAAAGAAAACCCAAAAAGATTTCCTTGTTCTTCTTTTTATAGTTGGGAGCTTTCCCGTGTAAATAGTTTTTCTCGTTTTTGCTTTTCCCTTTTTATTTGCTTGTTCAAGAAAACCAAAAACTCCAAAAATATTTCAGTGTGTTTATCTGAATTTCTTTTATTTTTATTCGAGTTGTACCGAGGAGAAGACCACGATGAAAATGTTGAGTGGCTCTCATATGAATAACTATTGAACTAATAAAGAGTCCATTTTACCTTGTCGTCTCCTCTTGAATAAAATGTTTGCAGATTCCAGCTTAGTCCACAGCACTCTTGCACTGTTATTATTTTCACATCATTCGGTCGTGCAAGTGAAAGACAATAATGACGACATTCGATGAACTGGCCGTGGCAGAGAGAAACTGGTATGAACTCGACTTGTTCTATTTGTGTAAATATGTTTAACCTAGTATCCCTGATTCAGCCCATTATGATTAAACATGTTTGCAATGACAATTAGAGATTATAGTTTCTCATGCCATGCATAAGTAGCTGGGAGTGGATAATGATTTATCTTGGATATCAACATTGCGTTAAAATGATTGTGATGTAGTATGATGATATGGTATCCTCCTCCTAATGTTCGAAGGCTTGACTTGGCACATGTTCATGCATGTAGTTGAATCAAAACCAACATAGCCTCTATGATATTTATGTTCATGGTGTTCATATCCTACTCATGCTAGTGTCCAATGTTACTTATGCATAATGCATGTTTATGTCCATTGTTGCTCTCTAGCTGGCCGCTTCTCAATCTAATTGCTAGCCTTCGCATGTACTAAGTGGGATCAAAAACCTTGAACCCAAAGTTATTCAGATGAGTCCACCATACCTACCTATATGCGGTATTACCCTGCCATCCTAAGTAAATTTGCATGTGCCACCTCTAAAAAACTTCTAAATAAATATCCTTTTTGTGTGTCTGGATCGTTCATGGAACGACAGGAGGTGGTCGGTATCTTCCATGCTAAGCGGGTTATTCTCAGGTCGAGTGTTTATTCACTCACCGTCGCACGAGAAAAGGGCGGTAGTAGGGATGCCCAGTCCCAAACTGCAAACTGAAAAGAGTTTATCTCTCAAATAATCAAACAAAAACTCCCAATGGAGTCAAAACCTTTACTTTTATCGCTTTGGAACCGCCACTAGTGTGCTTAGCATGGAATATATTGATAACTGATGGTCGTAAAGTAAATGAGAAGGGTGCATGTTTCAAAATATCATTTACCTCTGTTTTAAAAAAACTTGAGCTCTGGCACCTCTGCAAATCACTGCTTCCCTCTGCGAAGGGACTATCTATTTACTTTTATGTTGTGTCATCACCTTCTAAAACAAGCGCTAGAATCTGAGAGCACAATTGTCATGACTTATGCATTGTGTGTAGCTAATGTTGGGTGCATCATGACTGGATCTTTTCTACCATGAATTACAATGTTTAGTCGCTGCTTGAACTTTGGAGGTGCTCTGTATTTATGTTTTGCGGTCTCAGAAAGGGCTAGCGAGATACCACTATTGTCATATTATATCATGGTTGTTTCGACAACGTGTTGCCGTTTGAGATATCTTATTTTTGCTCGCTAGCTGATTATGTCATTGATATGAGTCATTATAATCTTTAAGAGTTATTGTCGGCATGGTTAGTTGTAATGTTGGCTGAAAACCTGGGTGCTGTTTAAGCTTATTTATGAAAACAAGAGAAAAAGAGTTCGTAAAAGTTTTTCTTTTTCACTTTTAGTTTATCAACTGAATTGCTTGAGGACAAGCAAACGTTTAAGCTTGGGGGAGTTGATACGTCTCCAACGTATTGATACGTCTCCAACGTATCTATAATTTTTGATTGCTCCATGCTATATTATCTATTGTTTTGGACCATATTGGGCTTTATTTTCCACTTTTATATTATTTTTGGGACTAACCTATTAACCGGAGGCCCGGCCCGTAATTGTCAAGTTTTTGCCTATTTCAGTCTTTCGAAGAAACGAAATATCAAACGGAGTCCAAATGGAATGAAACCTTCGGGAACGTGATTTTCTCAACAAATATGATCCAGGAGACTTGGACCCTCCGTCAAGAAAGGAGGGAGGCGGTCACGAGGGTGGAGGGCGCCCCCCTAGGGCGCGCCCCCTGCCTCGTGGGCCCCCCTTTGCTCCACCGACGTACTCCTTCCTTCTATATATACCTACGTACCCCCAAACGATCAGGTACGGAGCAAAGACCTAATTCCACCGCCGCAACTTTCTGTATCCATGAGATCCCATCTTGGGGCCTGTTTCGGAGCTCCGCCGGAAGGGGAATCCACCAGGAGGGCTTCTACATCATCACCATAGCCTCTCCGATGAAGTGTGAGTAGTTTACTTGCACCTTCGGTCCATAGTTAGTAGCTAGATGGCTTCTTCTCTCTTTTTGGATCTCAATACAATGTTCTCCCCCTCTCTCGTGGAGATCTATCGATGTAATCTTCTTTTTGCGGTGTGTTTGTTGAGAGCGATGAATTGTGGGTTTATGATCAAGATTATCTATGAACAATATTTGAATCTTCTCTGAATTCTTTTATGTATGATTGGTTATCTTTGCAAGTCTCTTCGAATTATCAGTTTGGTTTGGCCTACTAGATTGGTTTTTCTTGCAATGGGAGAAGTGCTTAGCTTTGGGTTCAATCTTGCGATGTCCTTTCCCAAAGGATGAGGGGCAGCAAGGCACGTATTGTATTCTTGCAATGGAGGATAACAAGATGGGGTTTTTATCATATTGCATGAATTTATCCCTCTACATCATGTCGTCTTGCTTAAGGTGTTACTCTGTTTTCTTGAACTTAATACTCTAGATGCATGCTGGATAGCGGTCGATGAGTGGAGTAATAGTAGTAGATGTAGGCGAGTCGGTCTACTTGTCTCGGACGTGATGCCTATATACATGATCATACCTAGATACTCTCATAACTATGCTCAATTCTCACAATTGCTCAACAAGAATTGTTCACCCACCATAGAATACTTATGCTCTTGAGAGAAGCCACTAGTGAAATCTATGGCCCCGGGTCTATTCTCATCATATCAATCTTCAATCACTTTATTATTGCTTTGCTTTTTACTTTGCCTTTTATTTTATCTTGCATCTTTATATCAAAAATACCAAAAATATTATCTATCATATCTATCAGATCTCACTCTCGTAAGTGACCGTGAAGGGATTGACAACCCCTAATCGCGTTGGTTGCGTTGAGCTATTTGTTTTGTGTAGGTACGAGGGACTTGCGGTGGCCTCCTACTGGATTGATACCTTGGTTCTCAAAAACTGAGGGAAATACTTACGCTACTTTGTCTGCATCATCCTCTCCTCTTCGGGAAATCCAACGCAGTGCTCAAGAGGTAGCAAGAAGAATTTCTCGCATCGTTGTCGGGAGTCTACGCAAAGTCAACATACCAAGTACCCATCACAATCCCTTATCTCCCCCATTACATTATTTGACATTTGCCTCTCGTTTTCCTCTCCCCCACTTCACCCTTGTCGTTTTATTCGCCCTCTCTTTTCCGTTTGCCTTTTTCTCGCTTGCTTTTTGTTTGCTCGTGTGTTTGATTGCTTGTCTGTCACGATGGCTCAAGATAATACCAAATTGTGTGACTTTGCCAATACCAACAATAATGATTTCCTTAGCATTCCAATTGCTCCTCTTACCAATACTGAATCTTGTGAAATCAATGCTGCTTTGTTGAATCTTGTTATGAAAGATCAATTCGCTGGCCTTCCTAGTGAAGATGCCGCTACTCATCTAAATAGCTTCGTTGATTTATGTGATATGCAAAAGAAGAAAGATGTCGATAATGATATTGTTAAATTGAAGCTATTTCCTTTTTCGCTTAGAGCTCATGCTAAACCTTGGTTTTCGTCTTTGCCTAAAATAGTATTGATTCCTGGAACAAGTGCAAAGATGCTTTTATCTCTAAGTATTTTCCTCCCGCTAAGATCATCTCTTGTAGAAACGATATTATGAATTTTAAGCAACCTGATCATGAACATGTTGCACGAGGTTGGGAGAGAATGAAATTAATGATACGTAATTGCCCTACTCATGGTTTGAATTTGTGGATGATTATACAATTTTTTTATGCCGGATTGAATTTTGCTTCTAGAAATCTTTTGGATTCGGCCGTGGGTGGCACTTTTATGGAAATCACTTTAGGAGATGCTACTAAACTCCTAGATAATATTATGGTTAATTATTCTCAATGGCACACTGAAAGATCTACTAATAAAAAAGTGCATGCGATAGAAGAAATCAATGTTTTGAGTGGAAAGATGGATGAACTTATGAAATTATTTGCTACTAAGAGTGTTTCTTTTGATCCTAATGATTTGCCTTTGTCTACTTTGATTGAGAATAATAATGAATCTATGGATGTGAATTTTGTTGGTAGGAATAATTTTGGTAACAACGCATTATAGAGGGAACTTTAATCCTAGGCCTTATCCTAGTAATCCTTCTAATAATTATGGAAATTCCTACAACAACTCTTATGGAAATTTTAATATGATGCCCTCTGAATTTGAGACTAGTGTTAAAGATTTTATGAATTCGCAAAAGAATTTTTATGCTTTGCTTGAAGAGAAATTGCTTAAAGTTGATGAATTGGCTAGGAACATTGATAGAATTTCTCTTGATGTTGATTCTTTAAAGCTTAGATCTATTCCTCCTAAGCATGATATCAATGAGTCTCTCAAAGCCATGAGAATTTCCATTGATGAGTGCAAGGAAAGAACCGCTAGGATGCGTGCTACGAAAGATGCCTTTATTAAAGCGTGTTCTTCCAATTTCCATGAAAATAAAGATGAAGATCTAAAACTTATTGATGCGTCCCCTATTAAATCTTTGTTTTGCAATTTGAATCTTGAGGAGACTGAATATGATCCTCCTTTACCTAGAAGGCGTTCCAAAAATTTGGAGTTTTTAGATCTTGATGGTGAAATTGATAAAAGTGGGATTGAAAAGAGTAAAACCCTAGATGTTGCTAAAACCACTATATTGGATTTCAAGGAATTTAATTATGAAAGTTGCTCTTTAATTGATTGTATTTCCTTGTTACAATCCGTGCTAAATTCTCCTCATGCTTATAGTCAAAATAAAGCCTTTACTAAACATATCATTGATGCCTTGATGCAATCTTATGAAGAAAAACTTGAGTTGAAAGTTTCTATCCCTAGAAAACTTTATGATGAGTGGGAACCAACTATTAAAATTAAGATTAAGGATCATGAATTTTATGCTTTATGTGATTTGGGTGCTAGTGTCTCCACTATTCCCAAAACTTTGTGTGATTTGCTAGATTTCCGTGATTTTGATGATTGCTCTCTAAACTTGCACCTTGCGGATTCCACTATTAAGAAACATATGGGAATAATTAATGATGTTCTTATTGTTGAAAATAGGAATTATGTGCCAGTAGATTTTATCGTTCTTGATATAGATTGCAATCCTTTATGTCCTATTATTCTTGGTAGACCTTACCTTAGAACGATTGGTGCAATTATTGATATGAAGGAAGGGAATATTAGATTCCAATTTCCATTAAAAAAGGGCATGGAACACTTCCCTAGGAAGAAAATAGAACTACCATATGAATCTATTATGAGAGCCACTTATGGATTGCCTACCAAAGATGGCAATACCTAGATCTATCCTTGCTTTTATGCCTAGCTAGGGGCGTTAAACGATAGCGCTTGTTGGGAGGCAACCCAATTTTATTTTAGTGTTTGCTTTTTTGTTTCTGTTTAGGAATAAATAATCCATCTACCTTCTGTTTAGATGTGATTTATGTTTTAATTAGTGTTTGTGCCAAGTTAAACCTATAGGATCTTCTTGGATGATAGTTATTTGATCTTGCTGTAATTTCCAGAAACTTTAGGTTCACGAAAACAATTGTTTAAAATCACCAGAACGTGATAAAATAGTGATTCCAATTTCTGCTGATCAATACAAAAATTTCCTAGGGCGTCCTATTTTGGCTGATTTTTTGGAGTTCCATAAGTTTGCGTTAGTTACAGATTACTACAGATTGTTCTGTTTTTTAAAGATTCTGTTTTTTGTGTGTTGTTTGCTTATTTTGATGAATCTATGGCTAGTAAAATAGTTTATAATCCATAGAGAAGTTGGAATAAAGTAGGTTTAACACCAATATAAATAAAGAATGAGTTCATTACAGTACCTTGAAGTGGTCTTTTGTTTTCTTTCGCTAAAGGAGCATACGAGATTTCTGTTGAGTTTTGTGTTGTGAAGTTTTCAAGTTTTTGGTGAAATTTTTTGATGGATTATGGAACAAGGAGTGGCAAGAGCCTAAGATTGGGGATGCCCATGGCACCCCCAAGATAACCCAAGGACACCAAAAAGTCAAAGCTTGGGGATGCCCCGGAAGGCATCCCCTGTTTTCGTCTACTTCCATCGGTAACTTTACTTGGAGCTATATTTTTATTCACCACATGATATGTGTTTCGCTTGGAGCGTCTTGTATGATTTGAGTCTTTGCTTTTTATTTTACCACAATCATCCTTGCTGTACACACCTGTAACATCCCAAATTTTCAATTTGGAATGTTATACATAGGTCATCCATGCATATCATATTTTATTGCATTTTGTTTGCAATCCTCGAAATCCTAAGCAACTCAAGGACCCTCGAAGAGAGTTGGGGATTTTCCGTTTTTCATATTTGAATTTTATCAAATAATGAAGACGAGGATTTTGATTTTCAATTATTTTCTCTCCGGAAAATATTTCATTTTGAAATAATAAATTAGAGGAGATAATATGACTTCTCCAAAATAATTGAAATATCGGAGGAAAAATGTTAAAATCATTATTTGGATTTTATTTGATTTTAGTTGGAATTTTATTTTCCCTAGAAAAATTTGCATGTTTTTAAAAACTGCATTTTAGGAGCCAAGAAAAGTTCATCTTGTTCTAAATATTTTATTTAGACGGAGAAAACTTGTTTTAGTATTTTTAGATTTTTATTTATTTTTCTAGGATTTTTCCTAAGTTTCATGGAATGTTTTAAAAAGAGATCATACCGATCGGGCCTAGGGCCCACCGAACAAAGCCGGCCGAGCCGCCTCCTGGCAGCTGCTGGCCACAAGACTCGGACCGAGTCCGAGTGGGACTCGCTCCGCCGCCTTGCCCCCTCCTCCAAGTCGCCTCCCCGCCTTTGGCACGCCCCCTATAACCACCACCACCACCACCACCGGAACCCGGAGCCGCCCCGAGCCCCAGCCCGAGCCGCCCGCACCGCTCCGCACCCCGAGCCTCGCCGCCCCTCGCCGGCGCCGCCCGCCTCGCCGGACGACCTCGCCGGAGGTAGCCACTCGCCGCCCGTTTTTTTTTGAAAAACCCCTTCATTTTTTTGAAAAAAACCCTAGTTCATTTTTTTATAGATCGGTTTTTTTCCGGTTTATTTACTTAGCGAGCGTTCGCTCGTTCGTTCGTTTTAACGAATGTGTTCATCGTTTAGTTTCTGCTAACGAACGTTCGTTCGTTATGCCGTTCGTCGTTTTTCTTTTATCGGATTTATTCCGCGATTTTCCTGATCGCGATTTCTGATCCGATTTTCGTTCTAGTTTAACTTTTCGCTCGTTTATCGGAATCAGGCGATTCAAGCGCCTGGAGTTTCACCTCGAAACCCTCTTTTCCGAATAGTCAACTCAAACAAGTTTTTGTCTGTAAAATTTGACCCTAGTTCATATTAGTAAACGGATCTTATTTCTTTCGTCGTTTGAGTTTCGCTGTTCGCTTGGTTTGATTCTTTTGCGAACCGGAGTTCTTAATTTGAACTTTCTGGTCGGCCTCTTTCAGTTGAAGTTTCGTTTTGTGCATCTTTGCTTGTTGCTTATGTATGTATTGTTTGCTTACGATAGAATTCCCGGAGTGCGAAGCGTGTTACTATGATTCTCTAGGATTCACGGATCGTCATCAAGGCAAGTAACACTTTGATCATACTCTTTCCATACCCAGTTTTTATGCATTAGCTTCAACCCTCAAACATTGCATGTTTAGGATGTCATTAATTTGTGGGTTGGGAAGTAGTTGATGAGGTAGGAACCTATTGCCCCATTACATCCAAACCCTTGGGAGTTACTTCTACGTATTTCTTATCTTGCCATGCTATGCTCGTAGACGTGGTTTGGGTTTGAGTGAATCCATGACAGATGTGAGGTTGTTAATTAATGGTTTACTTTAAGGTGGCAACTTTAATACACATCTGGGTGGATTGAGGCACTGGGAACCCAAGTGTTGTCAGTTTTTGGAAATCCCGAGTACCCGCAGTGTGATCTTCCTATGGACCGCCACCCAGGCTCAAAGGGAACCGAGATTATTCAGGCTAGAAACTTCCGTGTGCAGCCACAAGCTATTATGGGCTCTAGCATAGTTGAGTAAGTTACGTGAAGCTCTTGAAGAGGTAGATCGCCAGGTAGTGGGTTTTGTAGGTTTGGTATGGTCTACCACGAGTAGAGAGTTAATGTTTACAAAGACTGTGTCTTGGTCATCCGTTTCTCAAACACCATGTAGTGCGAGAAATCAACGGAGGCGATCGAGTCTTGTGGGGAAGAGTGCGCAAACCTCTGCAGAGTGTACAATCTAATCATGGTTAGCCGTGTCCCCGGTTATGGACAATTCTGAGTATCTAGTACTTGAGTATTCACATGTATCTCATCACTCTTAACTAATTTTGCTGGGATGTTAATTACCTTAATTGGGATTGAGTTGGGGTTATACCTTCTCAATGATGTTTCAACCACCATGATAGTTAAATTAAAATTGATTCCTTTGTTGTAGGGAAAAATTGGCTTTTCGCAAAAACTATAACCATAGAGCTTTCCACCAGCCAAATATGCATGTAGTGATAGATTTATTCTGTTATTGTTCTATTGTGTTACAATGCCAGCATATTCCATGTGCTGACCCATTCTCGGGCTGCAACGTATTATGTTGCAGACTTTTCAGACGAGGAGTAAGGTTCGATAGGTCATTGTCGTGCAGCTCAGTTATGCCGTTGGAGTTGATGGACTCACTTTATCTTCCAAGCCTTCCGCTGTTATCGTATTAGATGGCCTTAAGCCATATTATTGTAATAAGTTCTCTTTTGAGACATTCGATGTAATAAGTGTGTGATTGCTACTCTGTTATAAATCCTTCGAGTAATCTTGTGTGTCAAGACATTCTTGATCCGAGGATGACACCGAAACACGTAGACTTGACCATCTCGAGGTCGGGTCGCTACAAGATGGTATCGAGCACACGTTGAGTGTAGGACACGACCACTAAGATAAACCATAGGTCACTCTTCTCTACTCATTTCGACTCCTCTCCATTTTTCCACTCCTTAGGATGACGGAGATGAAGAACAAGTTTGCACAACCGGATGAAGACACACCTTTTGGACGCCACTTGAAGGAGTCACTAGGTACTTGAACATTGGAATACCAAGCTTCACCGGACGCATAACGCCACTTTACTCAAGAAGAGCTGGATGATTCAAGTACAAGTTCCAGGAAGGACGTTCTCGCCAACCTCTAAGCTCATAGAGTTTTCTTTTGAAGCACCCACCTGGAGCCTTGGCAAGAGTATGGCAGCTCACATTACCATGGGACGCATTGGTGAAGTCTACAATAGGGAGCTTAAAGACACCATATACCAAATATGTGGGCGCCGAGATGAGCAATGGGAAGTAATCAGCACCAAGAAGGATAGGTCCATTGCAGCTTACATCCAGGAGCTAAACCGGCACATTCGACGTCAGAGAACCGGATGTCTTGCAGACATGATGGATTTGAAGAAGGCGAAAACTAGGATCATCGAGCTGGAGGAAGAACTCAAGTTTATGCGCGATGGATATGAGGAGGAAATCAAGACACTATTGGAGAAGAATGACGACCTAGTCAAGAAGATCGGAGTCTTCATGGGAGGATCAGCGCCGGAAGAGGAAGAAGAAGATCCCACTTGTCCGGACAACTACATCATCATCGCATTTACACCGATTCCGAACCAAGTGATGATGACTTTGAAGACGAAGCAGGAGCAGACATCATGGAGTCTTCCACTGATCAAAATTTCTAGATGACCACCATATAATAGTAGTATTCCCCCATGTAACTAGTAATAGTTGATCCCTCTTGCGATAGTCCTAGACCATCTGTATGCCCTTGCTTGATTGATTGAATGAAAGCTTGTGTTTGCCTCATGTGCATATGGGTAGTGTTTTCTCACTAGACCTCTTTCTATTCTAATCTCTTCCATCTAAACCCACCAGATGCCTCCGAGACGTGACCCCGGTTTTGTTTTCCCACCGGAGCTCACCCAGTTGATCCAGCAGCAGAATGCCTTGATGCAATTGCTAGTTCAGAACCAGGGCAATGCCAACAACAACAACAACAACAACAACAACAACAACAACAACAACAACAACAACAACAACAACAACAACAACCCGCCGCCAGTGGACAATTTAGCCCGCTTTTACGAGGTTACAACCGCCGGTGTTTTCCAAAGAGCACCGAACCAATAGTTGTTGATGATTGGCTACGCCAGATTGGAAGGAGTTAACCACCGCAGGATGCACGGATGTTGAGAAGGCGCGCTTTGCAAGACATCAATTGGATGCACCAAGAGCCGCATGGTGGGAAAATTACACGCTACTTTTCCTATAGCCAATGTCACTTGGGACCAGTTCAACAAGCTTTTCATACGGCCCATGTCTCAACCGGAGCCATGCAGATGAAGAAGCGCGAAGTTTCAATAACATACGCCAGGGAACCGTACCATGGCCCAAAGACATGGATGAGTTTAGCAAGTTATCACGCTTATGCCTCGATGATGCGGCCACAGATGCCGCGAAGAAGGAGAAGTTTATGGAAGGGCTAAATGATGAGATGAGCATGCAGTTGATGGTGGCAACTTTCAACAATTACCAAGAGTTGGTGGATAAGGCTCTAATAATTGAAGGAAAGCAGCAGCAAATTGAGAGCCGTAAGAGGAAATAGGGATAAGGGAAGTACAACTCAGGAGCTCACTAGAAGCCTCGTTTAACCCCGAACTCGGGAGGACTTGTCCATAACCATGGAGGTCATAACCATACTGGAGGTGGATCGCATAATCAAAATGGTGCGAAGAATGGGAATGGAGCCAACAATAATCAGAATCGCTCTAACCCATCTACACCCGCCAAGAGGGACTTAAGCTAAGTTATTTGCTTTAAGTGCGGGAAGACAGGGCACTATGCCAATGACTGCCCTGAAGGAAGGAATGGAGACAGAAATGGGAGCGCTGGGAAGAAGCCCAATCCATTCAACAAAGGACAAGTGAACCACGTTAACATGGAGGAGGTTGAAGAGCAGCCGGACGCGGTAATAGGTAAGTTTTTGGTTCACCATTTACCGCTCTTGTTCTTTTCGATACTTGGTGCATCGCATTCATACATATCAAGGGGATTTGTGGATAAGTTTAAGTTACCAACCCAAACCCTTAGGACCCCTCTTTTAGTGAGCTCGCCTGGAGCAGAGTACATGGCTAGCAGATGGTGCACACAGATACCCCTAATCATTGGCACGCGTGTTTTTTCGTCTGACCTAATTATCTTGGAATCGCAAGGATTGGATGTGATATTAGGTATGGACTGGATGTCGAAGTATGGAGGAAGTATTGACTATGCTAGCAAGTCTATTTATCTTACCACCCCAGAGGGAAAAATGATTAAGTACGTATCTAGGCATGTGCCTAGGAGGAGCCAAGTGAATACCCTCACGGGAGTTGTACAGGAGGAAGTACCTGTAGTGAAAGATTTTCCGGATGTTTTCCCAGAAGAGTTACGTGCATGCCACCGGATAGAGACATCGAGTTCTTGATAGAACTATTGCCAGGTACAAGGCCAATATCCAAGAGACCCTATCGGATGCCCGCAAATGATCTGGAGGAAATTAAAAAGTAGATCAAGGAGTTATTGGAGAAAGGTTATATTCGAAGGAGTTCATCACCTTGGGGAGCACCAATACTTTTGGTGGAGAAGAAGGATAAATCCCTGAGGATGGTTGTTGATTACCGAGCTCTGAATGAAGTAACGATAAAGACCAAGTATCCATTACCAATGATTAATGATCTGTTTGATCAGTTGCAAGGAGCTAAGGTGTTTTCGAAGATTGATCTACGATCAGGATACCATCAGTTGAAGATTTGAGAGAAGGGTATACCAAAGACAGCATTTACCACACGGTATGGATTATACGAGTATACGATCATGTCATTTGGACTGACTAACGCTCCTGCCTATTTCATGAGTATGATGAACAAAGTGTTCATGGAGTATTTGGACAAGTTTGTTGTGGTGTTTATTGATGATATTATGGTATACTCGAAGAACAAAGAGGAGCACGCGGAACACCTGCGTTTGGTTCTCGAGAAACTCAGGGAACACCAGTTATACGCCAAATTCAGCAAGTGCGAGTTTTGGTTGAAGGAAGTTGGATTTCTTGGGCATGTTATATCAGGAGAGGGTATAGCAGTAGATCCCAAGAAGGTTCGATCGATCATCGAATGGTTGGCACCCACTTGATTGGCGAGATCCATGATTTCCTTGGGTGGCAGGATATTATTGGAGATTCATTGAGAATTTTTCCAAGATTGCTAAGCCAATGACTGAATTGCTAAAGAAGGATAGTAAGTTCACATGGACAGATGATGGTGAGGCCAGTTTTCAAGAGTTGAAGAAACGGTTGACTACAGCCCCAGTGCTGACATTGCCAGATATACATAAGGAGTTTCAAGTGTATTATGACGCCTCACGCTTGGGACTTGGATGTGTGCTTATGCAGGACGGAAAAGTTGTTTCGTATGCCTCACGACAACTAAAACCTCATGAGTTGAACTATGCCATGCATGATTTGGAGTTAGCAGCCGTAGTGCATGCATTAAAGACCTGGAGACATTATCTCATTGGAAACCGTTGTGATGTGTACACGGATCATAAGAGTTTGAAGTACATTTTCACACAGAAGGAGTTGAACCTCAGACAGAGGAGATGGCTGGAGCTTATAAAGGATTACGATATGAAGCTACACTATCATCCAGGAAAGGCCAATGTCGTAGCAGACGCTTTGAGCCGGTAAAGTTATGCTAATATCCTTGAAAGTAAAGGATTTCCAAAGGAGTTAGCTGAGGAGATCATGGAACTTCGGTTGGAAAATGTTCCAAGAGGTTTTATTGCAACCCTGGATGTTCAGCCGACATTGTTGGACAAGATTCGAGAAGCTCAGAAGGAGGACAAAGAAATTGCTAAAATAAGAGAGAAGATGGGCGAAGGTAAAGCCAAAGGTTTTCGCGAGGATGAGCATGATACCTTGTGGTTTGAGGACCGAATTTACGTGCCCAACAATTCGGAGATCAGGAAGTTAATACTTCAGGAGGCCCATGACTCACCATACTCGATTCACCCGGAAACACCAAGATGTATTTGGATTTGAAGGAACGTTTCTGGTGGACTAGTATGAAGAAGGATATTGCCGAGTACGTAGCCGTATGTGATGTATGTCAGAGAGTAAAGGCAGAGCATCAGAAGCCAGCAGGACTGTTACAACCTATGCCGATACCTGAATGGAAGTGGGATAAACTTGGCATGGATTTTATCACCGGATTACCCAGAACCAAGGCAGGATATGATTCAATATGGGTAGTTGTGGATCGTTTGACCAAAGTAGCTCACTTCATCCCGGTGAAAACAACTTATACAAGTGCCAAGTTGGCCAAGATATATATGTCCAGGATCGTATGTTTACATGGAGTTCTGAGGAGCATCGTATCAGATAGAGGAACACAGTTTACTTCAAAGTTTTGGCATCAACTACACACGGACCTTGGGTACCAGATTGGAGTTCAAGATCGCTTTTACGCCTGACGGATGGATGGACCGAGAGAGTCAATCAGATTACGGAAGACATGTTGAGAGCCCTGTGCTCTAGATTATGGATCTAGTTGGGATGACAATTTGCCATACGCAGAAGTTCTCATATAACAACAACTACCGAGCCGGTTTGAAGATGGCACCGTTTGAAGCTCAGATGGGACGCAGAGGTAGAACATCATTGATGTGGGATGAGGTAGGAGACCGTCAGTTGTTTGGACCAGATTTGATCAAGGAATCAGAGGAGAAGGTTAAACTGATCAGAGACAGACTAAAGATTGCTCAATCCAGACAGAAGAGTTATGCAGATTCAAAACGCAAGGAAGTAACCTATGAAATTGGAGACAGAGCCTATCTGCGAGTATCACCCTTGAGGGGAGTGAAACGTTTTGGAGTTAAGGGAAAGTTAGCCCCAAGATTTATAGGACTGTATCGTGTTTTGGAACGATGGGAGAAGTTGCCTACAAGATGGAGTTACCTGAAGGATTGTCAGGAGTGCACGATGTGTTCCATGTACCACAGCTGAAGAAGTGCCATGCGGAGATGGCCGACATACCGTTAAATGATACAGTGCCCCTAGAGGCGATATACTTGGACAAGAATTTGACTTATGAGGAAAAGCCAAGAAAGATTCTTGACTTTGACAGCCGAGTCACCCGCATCAAGGTTATCAAGTTTTGCAAAGTTCAGTGGAGCCACCATACGAGGAGGAGAAGCCACAGGAACGAGAAGATGATATTCGCAAGGACCACCCGCACCTATTTTCTAGCCAACCCGAATCTCGAGGGCTAGATTCATCTTAAGGGGGGTAGGTTTGTAACATCCCAAATTTTCAATTTGGAATGTTATACATAGGTCATCCATGCATATCATATTTTATTGCATTTTGTTTGCAATCCTAGAAATCCTAAGCAACTCAAGGACCCTCGGAGAGAGTTGGGGATTTTCCGTTTTTCATATTTGAATTTTATCAAATAATGAAGACGAGGATTTTGATTTTTAATTATTTTCTCTCCGGAAAATATTTCATTTTGAAATAATAAATGAGAGGAGATAATATGACTTCTCCAATATAATTGAAATATTGGAGGAAAAATGTTAAAATCATCATTTGGATTTTATTTGATTTTAGTTGGAATTTTATTTGCCCTAGAAAAATTTGCATGTTTTTAAAAATTGCATTTTAGGAACCAAGAAAAGTTCATCTTGTTCTAAATATTTTATTTAGACGGAGAAAACTTGTTTTGGTATTTTTAGATTTTTATTTATTTTTCGAGGATTTTTCCTAAGTTTCATGAACGTTTTTTTAAAGAGATCATACCGACCGGGCCTAGGGCCCACCGAGCAGACGGCCCAGCCACGCCCGCCGCCAAGACTTTTCGGACCGGAGTCCGAGTGGGACTCCGCCTCCCGCCGCCTTGCCCCCTCCTCCAAGCCGCCGCCGCCGCCCCCTTTAAATACGCCGCCCCCTCTAACCACCACCACCACCACCACCGGAGCCCGGAGCCGCCCCGAGCCCCGAGCCTCGCCCGAGCCGCCGCACCCGCCGCCCGCACCCGCCGAGCCCGCCCCTCGCCGAGCCCCGCCGGAGCCGCCCGCCTCGCCGGACGACCTCGCGGAGGTAGCCACTCGCCGCCCGTTTTTTTTTGAAAAAACCCTTTTGTTTTTCTTTCAAAAAAAACCCTAGTTCGTTTTTTTATAGATCGGTTTTTCTTCCGGTTTGTTTACTTAGCGAGCGTTCGCTCGTTCGTTCGTTTTAACGAACGTGTTCATCGTTTAGTTTCTGCTAACGAACGTTCGTTCGTTATGCCGTTCGTCGTTTTTCTTTTTATCGGATTTATTCCGTGATTTTCCTGATCGCGATTTCTGATCCGATTTTCGTTATAGTTTAACTTTTCGCTCATTTATCGGAATCAGGCGATTCAAGCGCCTGGAGTTTCATCTCGAAACCCTCTTTCCGAATAGTCAACTCAAACAAGTTTTTGTCTCTGTAAAATTTGACCCTAGTTCAGATTAGTAAACGGATCTTATTTCTTTTCGTCGTTTGAGTTTATTTTGCTCCGTTTGGTTTGATTCTTTTTGCGAACCGGAGTTCTTAATTTGAACTTTCTGGTCGGCCTCTTTCAGTTGAAGTTTCGTTTTGTGCATCTTTGCTTGTTGCTTATGTATGTATTGTTTGCTTGCGATAGAATTGCCGGAGTCTTGAGCGTGTTACTACGAGTCTCTAGGATTCACGGATCGTCAGCAAGGCAAGTAACACTTTGATCATACTCTTTCCATACCCAGTTTTTATGCATTAGCTTCAACTCTCAAACATTGCATGTTTAAGATGTCATTAATTTGTGGGTTGGGAAGTAGTTGATGAGGTAGGAACCTATTGCCCCATTACATCCAAACCCTTGGGAGTTACTTCTACGTATTGCTTATCTTGCCATGCTATGCTCGTAGACGTGGTTTGGGTTTGAGTGAATCCATGACAGATGTGAGGTTGTTAATTAATGGTTTACTTTAAGGTGGCAACTTTAATACACATCCTGGGTGGATTGAGGCACTGGGAACCCAAGTGTTGTCTCGGTTTTTTGGAAATCCCTGAGTACCCGTGTGATCTTCCTATGGACCGCCACCAGGCTCAAAGGGAACTGAGATTATTCAGGCTAGAAACTTCCGTGTGCAGCCACAAGCTATTATGGGCTCTAGCATAGTTGAGTAAGTTACGTGAAGCTCTTGAAGAGGTAGATCAGCAGGTAGTGGGTTTTGTAGGTTTGGTATGGTCTACCAGGAGTAGAGAGTTAATGTTTACGAAGATCAGTGTCTCGGTCATCCGCTTCTCAAACACCATGTAGTGCGAGAAATCAACGGAGGCGATCGAGTCTTGTGGGGAAAAGTGCGCAAACCTCTGCAGAGTGTACAATCTAATCATGGTTAGCCGTGTCCCCGGTTATGGACAATTCTGAGTATCTAGTACTTGAGTATTCACATGTATCTCATCACTCTTAACTAATTTTGCTGCGATGTTAATTACCTTAATTGGCATTGAGTTGGGGTTATACCTTCTCAATGATGTTTCAACCACCATGATAGTTAAATTAAAATTGATTCCTTTGTTGTAGGGAAAAATTGGCTTTTCGCAAAAACTATAACCATAGAGCTTTCCACCAGCCAAATATGCATGTAGTGATAGCTTTATTCTGTTATTGTTCTATTGTGTTACAATGCCAGCATATTCCATGTGCTGACCCGTTCTCGGGCTGCAACGTATTATGTTGAAGACTTTTCAGACGAGGAGTAAGGTTCGATAGGTCGTTGTCGTGCAGCTCAGCTATGCCGTTGGAGTTGATGGACTCACTTTATCTTCCAAGCCTTCCACTGTTATCGTATTAGATGGCCTTAAGCCATATTATTGTAATAAGTTCTCTTTTGAGACATTCTATGTAATAAGTGTGTGATTGCTACTCTGTTATAAATCCTTCGAGTACTGTGTGTGTCAGCATTACTGATCCAGGGATGACACTGAAACACAGAGACTTGACCATCTGAGGTCGGGTCGCTACAACACCTTTTGAGAGAGCCACACATGAATTGGAATTTGATAGAATACTCTATGTGCTTCACTTATATCTTTTGAGCTTCATAGTTTTGCTCTATGTGCTTCACTTATATCTTTTGAGCTTCATAGTTTTTGCTCTAGTACTTCACTTATATCTTTTAGACCACGGTGGTGGATTTGTTTTATAGAAACAATTGATCTCTCATGCTTCACTTAGATTATTTTGAGAGTCTCAAATAGCATGGTAAATGCTTAATAATCTTAATATGCTTGGTATTCAAGATTTGTAAAACTTTCTTTTGAGTGCATTGAATACTAAGAAAAGTTTGATGCTTGATAATTGTTTTGAGATATGAAGATGGTGATATTAGAGTCATGCTAGTTGAGTAGTTGTGAAATTGAGAAATACTTTTGTTAAAGTTTGTGATTCCCGTAGCATGCACGTATGGTGAACCGTTATGTGATGAAGTCGGAGCATGATTTATTTATTGATTGTCTTCCTTATGAGTGGCGGTCGGGGACGAGCGATGGTCTTTTCCTACCAATCTATCCCCCTAGGAGCATGCGCGTAATACTTTGCTTTGATATTTTCTAGATTTTTGCAATAAGTATATGAGTTCTTTATGACTAATGTTGAGTCCATGGATTATACGCACTTCTCCTTCCTTCCACCATTGCTAGCCTCTCTAATACCGCGCACTTTTCACCGGTATCATACACCCACCATATACCTTCCTCAAAACATCCACCATACCTACCTATCATGGCACTTCCATAGCCATTCCGAGATATATTGCCATGCAACTTTCCACCGTTCCGTTTACTATGACGTGCTCCATCATTGTCATATTGCTAGCATGATCATGTAGTTGACATCGTATTTGTGGCAAAGCCACCGTTCATAATTCTTTCATACATGTCACTCTTGATTCATTTCATATCCCGGTACACCGCCGGAGGCATTCACATAGAGTCATAATTTGTTCTAAGTATCGAGTTGTAATTGTTGAGTTGTAAGAAAAATAAAAGTGTGATGATCATCATTTTTAGAGCATTGTCCCAAGTGAGGAATGGATGATGGAGACTATGATTCCCCCACAAGTCGGGATGAGACTCCGGACGAAAAATAAAAAAAAGAAAAAAAGAGGCCATAAAAAAGAGAAAAGGCCCAAATAAAAAATGAGAGAAAAGAGAGAAGGGACAATGTTACTATCCTTTTACCACACTTGTGCTTCAAAGTAGCACCATGATCTTCATGATAGAGAGTCTCTCATTTTGTCACTTTCATATACTAGTGGGAATTTTTCATTATAGAACTTGGCTTGTATATTCCAATGATGGGCTTCCTCAAATTGCCCTAGGTCTTCGTGGAGCAAGCGAGTTGGATGCACACCCACTTAGTTTCTTTTGTTGAGCTTTCATATAATTATAGCTCTAGTGCATCCGTTGCATGGCAATCCCTACTCACTCACATTGATATCTATTGATGGGCATCTCCATAGCCCGTTGATACGCCTAGTTGATGTGAGATTATCTTCTTCCTTTTTGTCTTCTCCACAACCACCATTCTATTCCAGATATAGTGCTATATCCATGGCTCACGCTCATGTATTGCGTGAAGATTGAAAAAGTTTTGAAAATGTCAAAAGTATGAAACAATTGCTTGGCTTGTCATCGGGGTTGTGCATGATTTAAATTATTTGTGTGGTGAAGATAGAGCATAGCCAGACTATATGATTTTGTAGGGATAACTTTCTTTGGCCATGTTATTTTGAGAAGACATAATTGCTTTGTTAGTATGCTTGAACTATTATTATTTTTATGTCAATATAAACTTTTGTCTTGAATCTTTCGGATCTGAATATTCATACCACAATTAAGAAGAGTTACATTGAAATTATGCCAAGTAGCACTCCGCACCAAAAGTTATCTTTTTATCATTTACCTCCTCGAGGACGAGCAGGAATTAAGCTTGGGGATGCCCGATACGTCTCCAACGATCTATAATTTTTATTGCTCCATGCTATATTATCTATTGTTTTGGACAATATTGGGCTTTATTTTCCACTTTTATATTATTTTTGGGACTAACCTATTAACCGGAGGCCCAGCCGAAATTGCTGTTTTTGCCTATTTCGAGGTTTCAAGAAACGGAATATCAAACGGAGTCCAAACGGAATGAAACCTTCGGGAATGTGATTTTCTCAACAAATATGATCCAGGAGACTTGGACCCTCCGTCAATAAAGGAGGGAGGCGGTCACGAGAGTGGAGGGTGCCCCCCTAGGGCGCGCCCCCTGCCTCGTGGGCCCCCCTTTGCTCCACCGACGTACTCCTTCCTCCTATATGTACCTACGTACCCCCAAACGATCAGATACGGAGCAAAGACCTAATTCCACCGCCGCAACTTTCTGTATCCACGAGATCCCATCTCGTGCCCTGTTTCGGAGCTCCGCCGAAAGGGGAATCCACCATGGAGGGCTTCTACATCATTACCATAGCCTCTCCGATGAAGTGTGAGTAGTTTACCTCAGACCTTCGGGTCCATAGTTAGTAGCTAGATGGCTTCTTCTCTCTTTTTGGATCTCAATACAATGTTCTCCCCCTCTCTCGTGGAGATCTATTCGATATAATTTTCTTTTTGCGGTGTGTTTGTTGAGAGCGATGAATTGTGGGTTTATGATCAAGATTATCTATGAACAATATTTGAATCTTCTCTGAGTTCTTTTATGTATGATTGGTTATCTTTGCAAGTCTCTTCGAATTATCAGTTTGGTTTAGCCTACTAGATTGGTTTTTCTTTCAATGGGAGAAGTGCTTAGCTTTGGGTTCAATCTTGCGATGTCCTTTCCCAGTGACAGTAGGGGCAGCAAGGCACGTATTGTATTATTGCCATCGAGGATAACAAGATGGGGTTTTTATCATATTGCATGAATTTATCCCTCTACATCATGTCATCTTGCTTAAGGCGTTACTCTGTTTTCTTGAACTTAATACTCTAGATGCATGCTGGATAGCGGTCGATGAGTGGAGTAATAGTAGTAGATGCAGCAGAGTCGGTCTACTTGTCTCGGACGTGATGCCTATATACATGATCATACCTAGATACTCTCATAACTATGCTCAATTTTGTCAATTGCTCAACAGTAATTCGTTCACCCACCGTAGAATACTTATGCTCTTGAGAGAAGCCACTAGTGAAATCTATGGCCCTCGGGTCTATTCTCATCATATCAATCTTCAATCACTTTATTATTGCTTTGCTTTTTTACTTTGCCTTTTATTTTATCTTGCATCTTTATATCAAAAATACCAAAAATATTATCTGTCATATCTATCAGATCTCACTCTCGTAAGTGACCGTGAAGGGATTGACAACCCCTAATCGCGTTGGTTGCGTTGAGCTATTTGTTTTGTGTAGGTACGAGGGACTCGCGTGTGGCCTCCTACTGGATTGATACCTTGGTTCTCAAAAACTAAGGGAAATACTTATGATACTTTGCTGCATCATCCTCTCCTCTTCGGGGAAATCCAACGCAGTGCTCAAGAGGTAGCACGTATCTACTTTTCCTAACGCTTTTCCTCTTGTTTTGGACTCTAATTTGCATGATTTGAATGAAACTAACCCCGGACTGACGATGTTTTCAGCAGAACTACCATGGTGTTGTTTTTGTGCAGAAATAAAAGTTCTCGAAATGGAACGAAATTTTGCGAGGATTTTTTATACAATAAATAAGAATTTCTGGAGCCAAGATCCATCGGAGAGGGGCACCTGGGTGGGCACAACCCACCAGGGCGCGCCCCCCTCTCCTAGCACGCCCAGGTGGGTTGTCCCTACTCGGTGGCCCCGCAGACCCTGAAATCAATAAAATCACATTATTCCAGAAAAAAAATCAGGGAGAAAGAATTATCACGATCCACGAGACGGAGCCGCCGTCACCTCCTGTTCTTCGTTGGGAGGATAGATCTGGAGTCCGTTTGGGGCTCTGGAGAGGGGGATCTTCGTTCTTCATCATCACCAACCCTTCTCCATCGCCAATTCCATGATGCTCCCCACCGGGAGTGAGTAATTCCTTCGTAGGCTCGCTAGTCGGTGAGGAGTTGGATGAGATTCATCATGTAATTGAGTTAGTTTTGTTAGGGCTTGATCCCTAGTACCCACTATGTTCTAAGATTGATGTTGCTATGACTTTGCCATGCTTAATGCTTGTCACTTTGGGCCCGGGTGCCATGATTTTAGATCTGAACTGTTTATGTTATCACCATTATATCCATGTTCTAGATCTGATCTTGCAAGTTATAGTCACCTACTACATGTTATGATCCTAAACCCCGGAGTGATGTAAACCGGACTTCTCCCGGTGATGACCGTAGTTTGAGGAGTTCATGTATTCACTATGTGTTAATGCTTTGTTTCGGTTCTCTATTAAATGGAGGCCTTAATATCCCTTAGTTTCCAATATGGACCCCACTGCCATGGGAGGGTAGGACAAAAGATGTCATGCAAGTTCTTTCCATAAGCACGTATGACTATTTACGGAATATATGATTACATTGTATTGATGAACTGGAGCTAGTGCTGTATCGCCCTAGGTTATAACTGTCTCATGATGAATATCATCCAACAAGTCACCGATCCAATGCCAACGAATTTATCTTATATTGTTCTTGCTAAGTTACTACTACTATCATCATTGTTACACTCGCTACAAAATTATCGCTATCACTGTTACCGTTACTATTGCTGCTGTCACTACTATCAAAACTATCATACTACCTTGCTACTGATCATATTGCTGGAGATAATTAATCTCCAGGTGTGGTTGAATTGACAACTCAGCTGCTAATACCTTCAAATATTCTTTCGCTCCCCTTGTGTCGAATCTATAAATTTGGGCTGAATACTCTACCCTTGAAAACTGTTGTGATCCCCTAGCTTGTGGGTTATCACTAACCTATTGACATAGTGCCAAGTGCCAGTTGCTGTTTTCTGCATGTTCTTTACATCGCAGGAAATCGATACCAAACGGAGTCCAAACGCAGCGAAACTTTTTTGAGATTTTTTTGGACCAGAAGGCATCCAGTGGGCCGAAGAAGCGCGTGGGGGGAGCTCCATGGGGAGCACAACCCACCAGGGCGCGCCAGGAGGCCCAGGCGCGCCCTGGTGGGTTGTGCCCACCTCGGGTGCCCCCTGAACCGACTCTTTGATCTATAAATACCCAATATTCTAGAAATGCTAGGGGATTCGACGAAAATCAATTCCAGACGCCGCAGAGTCCAGAACCACCAGATCCAATCTAGACATCATCACCGAGGGGTTCACAACTTCCATTGGTGCCTCTCCAATGATGCGTGAGTAGTTGTTTGTAGACCTACATGTCCGTAGTTAGTAGCTAGATGGCTTCCTCTGTCTCGTTTGGTTCTCAATATAATGGTCTCTTGGAGATCCATATGATGTAACTCTTTTTGCGGTGTGTTTGTTGGGATCAGATGAACTTTGAGTTTATGATCAGATATATCTTTCTATCCATGAAAGTTATTTGAGTCTTCTTTGATCTCTTATATGCATGATTGCTTATAGCCTCGTATTTCTTCTCCGATATTTGGGTTTGGTTTGGCAAACTTGATCTATTTATCTTGCAATGGGAAGAGGTGCTTTGTAGTGGGTTCGATCTTACGGTGCTTGATCCCAGTGACAGAAGGGGAACCGACACGTATGTATCGTTGCTACTAAGGATAAAACGATGGGGTCTATTTCTACATAATAATGAAATGAAAACAAGCACAGAGTACAGAAAGCGTAGACACAAGATAAGCAGGCTGAAGACAAACTGACTGAACAAATTGAACTGAGGAAATTGTAAAGGTCTTCAGTCAAAATTTTCAAACAGTAATGATCAAGTACATCACAGTAATGAGGAAATGAAAGGGTTGAGGAAATAGAACCCGTTAGCTTGGTGAAGACAGTGATTTGGTAGACCAGTTCCAACTGCTGTGGCAGTTGTACGTCTTGTTGGAGCGGCTAGGTATTCAAACCCGAGGACACACAATCCTCACCGTCTTCCCCTTGAGCTAAGATCACACAGACCTCACCCAATCACTCGTGGTAAGTCTTCAGGCGACTTCCAAACCTTCACAAACTCGGTCACTCGGTGATCCACAATTTCCTCTTGGATGCTCTAGACCATGATGCCTACCGTCTGGAAGATGCACAGTCTTCAAAGGTAACAAGCGTCGGATCCACACAGGAACAATCTCTTCAGTGATGCTCAATCACTTTGGGTTTGTAGGTGTTTGGGTTTGGATTTTCCTCACTTGATGATTTTTGCTCAAAGTCCTCGGAGGATGGAATGCTCTCAATGACAAGTGTCAGTTTCTCTCGGAGCAGCCAACCAACTAGTGGTTGTAGGGGGCGGCTATTTATAGCCTAGGGAGTAGCCCGACATGATAAGACATAAATGACCTTCAATGATATGACCGTTAGGTGGATAAGATATTTTGGGACAACTGGCGCATAGCACAGCAACGGTCGGAAATTTGAGGTTCAAATTCCTCAGGGCTATCATGTTCCTCACTTGTAGGCAATCCAAGACTGCAAATTCCTAACTCCTCGGTCGAGAACAAATTCCTCGGAGACCGGAAGAACTTCATCTCATCCTTTGAAGAAATTGGTGAATCAGTATGAGATTTCAATGGCTTCACTCGAAGGGATTAGTAGGTGTAGGATTTTGAGATGAGCATCACTTGGAAATTTTTCCTTAGTTTTTCTTCGACCCCTTTTAACAAAGACGGTGTTTCCTATGATCAAGAAAGAGAAAATGAAACTACGAAAACAAAAGTCTTCACGCTTCATGTTCCTCGCATGAATATCAAGTCTTCACGGTCACACCAATTTCTTCACTTTCAAAGTCTTCAGAAAGCCAAAGTCTTAAGTTGAAGACATTCATTTTTAGGGGTCGACTTTCTCTATAAATATCAAACTCCTCATAGACTTATAGACCTGTGTACACTCACAAACACATTAGTCCCTTAACCTATAAGTCTTCATACACCAAAATCACTAAGGGGCACTAGATGCACTTACAATCTCCCCTTTTTTGGTGATTGATGACAATATAGGTTAAGTTTTCGACGGGGATAAATATATGAAGTGTAAATACTGATATTGAGGAATTTGATTGCATGATATGGAAGAACTCCCCCTGAAGATGTGCATAGTGAGGAATTTTCTTTTGAAAAGCAATGCACATTGAAGAGTAGAATCATGGAGATCTCCCCCTATATCTTGTAATTCATACACGCATTTAACATATGATATGAAGAATTTGAAATGCATGATGAAATATGGTGACTGATGTAATTCAACATGCGTGCATTAACATATATGAGGAAATAGCAAGAAGAAGAACATAGCAAAAGTATCAGACCACCATCGGAGTGAAGATTACAACTCGATCCAACAAAGTTTTCAAAAGAACGAGAGTTGTAACTTAGAAAAAAACACCCATATATAGAGACCCGCTTGAAGACTAACTCAAATTTCTCACCCTTTGTCATCGAATGACCAAAAGGGATGAAAAATGAGGACTAACACCCCTGAAGAATAATATCGTTGAGTCGATGGAGGAGCGCCAGCGTTGTTGGGGTCAGTTGTTGAAGTAGGGCCTGCCGCAGTGTTGTCCAAGTCTTCATTTTCATCAGTCTCGCGCGATGAAGAATAAGAGCTGGCCACCAAGTGAGGAACTTTGACCTTCTTGAATTTCTTCGAAGGTGGCTGAGACCAGTCAAAGTCCTGCTTGAAGCCCATCTGTTTTAGATCTTCTTCACCGTAGAGATGAGATAGAACAGCCCAGATGCGATCAAATACTTCATGCAGGTAGCAATGGTTCTTCTTCACTGAATTGTGAGTGATGGTCATGTTTTGAAGAATTGAACCAAACTGCCTCTTGACCCATTTGTGGTTGCGATCGACCTTCTGGTGAAGACTGAGGAGAAGCTCACGACCAGTCATCACCCTTGGAGCTGTGCCTTGAGGATTTTGCTTAGAAGCATTGGCGGCAGAGTCATGGGTGGCAGAGTCATCATTTGTGGAGTAGGATGCAGCTTTGCAAAATTGTCCATCCAATGGATGAATACCTTCATCAATAACTGCGGTTGCCTTGCACTTCTCATCAGCTAAGGAAAATGTCCGCTTGAGGACTTCAATAGGGGGCAAGTAGCTGCCATGGTTGAAAGTGCAACTATCCCTGGGTGGTTTTGGTAATTATTAACAACAAATAGCTCATTGAACTAATGCTATTTCAAGATGAATATTTCAAGTAGTTCAATGATTGGCATGGCATGGATTAGAAATGTGGACCTCTCAAAATGCTAAGGACAAAAGATTGGCTCAAGCTCTAAAGCTCTAGACTCTACATTTTAACTTTAGTGATCCAAGATCACATTGAGTCCATAGGAAAAGCCAATACTATTAAAAGTGGATGAGGTGTTGCTTAATGGGTTTCTTGCTCAAAATGCTTAGTAATATGCTCCAAAACCATCAACCACTTTCTCACATCCACACATGTCCCAAACCACAAGTCAAACTCGGCCCCACCGAAACATTCTATCCGGCACCACCGAGTTCAGTTGACATAGCCACTGCCACAAACCCTAGTCACTTCGGTTTCACCGATAGGGATCCCGGTCTCACCGAGATGGGATTGCAAACTCTCTGTTTCCCTTCGTAACGTTTCGATCCAACCGAGATGAGCGATCAGTCCCACCGAGTTCACAATGCAAACTCTCTGTTTCCCCTTCGTAACGTTTCGGTCCAACCGAGATGAGCGAATCGGTCCCACCGAGTTTGCCTGACCAACTCTCTGTTAGCCTGTTTCCAAAATCGGTCCCACCGAGTTTGTGTAATCGGTCTCACCGAGATTATGTTATGCCCTAACCATAATGAAATCGGTCCCACCGAAAACCCTAACATTCACATTTTGAACTAAATCGGTCTGACCAAGTTTCATTATTCGGTCCCACCAAGTTTGGTGATTTGTGTGTAACGGTTAGATTTTGTGTGGAGGCTATATATACCCCTCCACCCACTCTTCATTCTGGAGAGAGCCATCGGAACATGCCTACACTTCCAACATACATTTTCTGAGAGAGAACCACCTACACTTGTGTTGAGGTCAGGATATTCCATTCCAACCACATAAATCTTGATCTCTAGCCTTCCCCAAGTTGCTTTCCACTCAAATCATCTTTCCACCAAATCCAATCCTATGAGAGAGAGTTGACTGTTGGGGAGACTATCATTTTGAAGCACAAGAGCAAGGAGTTCATCATCAACACACCATCTATTACCTTTTGGAGAGTGGTGTCTCCTAGATTGGTTAGGTGTCACTTGGGAGCCTCCGTCAAGATTGTGAAGTTGAACCAAGGAGTTTGTACGGGCAAGGAGATCGCCTACTTCGTGAAGATCTACCCTAGTGAGGGAAGTCCTTCGTGGGCTACGGCCATGGTGGGATAGACAAGGTTGCTTCTTCGTGGACCCTTCGTGGGTGGAGCCCTCCGTGGACTCACAAGAACTGCTACTCCTTCGTGGGTTGAAGTCTCCATCAACGTGGATGTATGATAGCACCACCTATCGGAACCACGGATAAAAAACCTTCGTGTCTACATTGCGTTTGCTCCCTCAAACTCCTCCCTTTACCTTCATGTGCAATTGTTTTACATTCCGCTACAATACTCTTAGAATTGCATGTGTAGGTTGATTGCTTGACTTGTGCAAAGTTGTTAAAATCTGCCAAGACTTAAAATTGGGAAAAGGCTAGATTTTTATTTGGTCAAGTAGTCTAATCAACCCCCCTCTAGACATACTTTCGACCCTACAAGTGGTATCAGAGCTAAGGTCTCCATTTGCCTTGATTTCCATAGCTTTTGGTGATCATAGCCTCGGTTTCACAACCTAGGAGAGTATGGCATCTAGCGAGGGATATTACCACCGTAGAGGTCCTTACTTTGATTGTACTAATTTTGCTAGTTGGAAGCATAAGATGAAAATGCATATTCTTGGACATAACCCCGCCATTTGGGATATTGTGTGTATTGGCTTGCAAGGTGAACTTTTTGATGGAAGAGAACCGAACCGTGAAGCTACCGCAGAAGAGTTGAAGATGCTGCAATACAGTGCTCAAGCTTGTGATATCCTCTTCAACGGATTGTGCCCCGAAGAATTCAAAAAAATCAGCCGTCTTGAGAATGCAAAGGAAATTTAGGATACTTCGATTGATATGCACGAGGGTACCGACTCTGTCAAGGAATCCAAATTGGATGTGCTTCAGAGTCAGCTTGACAAGTTCAAAATGAAGGATGGTGAAGGTGTCGCTGAAATGTACTCTAGGCTTGCTCTCATCACAAATGAGATTGCCGGCTTAGGAAGTGAATAAATGACTGATAGATTTATCATCAAGAAGATCCTAAGAGCCTTGGATGGAAAATATGATACCGTGTGCACATTGCTCCAAATGATGCCCAATTACAGAGATCTCAAGCCTACGGAAGTCATTGGAAGAATTGCTGCTCATGAAATGTCACTCAAGGATAAGGAAGAGCTTCACAACAAGTCAAGTGGTGCTTATAAAGCCTCATGTGATGGTCCCACATCTTCAAGTGAGAAACAAGCCTTCAATGAAGAATTGAGCCTAATGGTGAAGAACTTCAACAAGTTCTACAAGAGTAGAAACAAGGAGAGAAGTTCCAAGTCAAGGTCCCACAATGACAAAAGATCTTCAAGTCGTGATCGTAATTGCTACAATTGTGGAAGACACGGACACTACTCCAATGAGTGTACGGCTCCCTACAAAAGAAGGGAAGATTCTCCCAAAAGAAGAAGTAGAAGAGAAGAATCTCCACCAAGAGAGAGAAGGAGTAGAGATGATCGTTATGAACGAAGAACCTCTTGGAGAAGCAAGGATTCGGAAAGGAAGGACAAATTATCAAAGAGCTACACAAAACAAAGACATCAAGCTCATGTTGGTGAATGGGTATCCGGCTCCGACTCCAACAATCACTCTGAAAGAAGTTATCACTCCAACTCCGAATATACTCAAGATGAAGGTGTTGCCGGTCTAGCCCATGTGTCAACCAACTCCTGTGACATATTTGAAACACCAAATGAGGGAATTGGAAGATGCTTCATGGCTAAAGGCCCAAAGGTATCACACCCCGAGTATGTTGATTTCAATAGTGATCAAGATGATTTGATAGGAGATGATGATTTACTTGTTGACAACTCTAGTGATGAAAACTATGATGAACTTGCTATTAATCATACCAATCAAGATAAAACGAATGACAATGATAAGAAGGAGATTGAGCGTCTAACTAAAGAACCAAACACTCTTAAGTTAGCTCATGAAACCACCTTGGAAGATCATCGAGAACTTTTAAAGACTCATGAGAAGCTATGCTTTGAAAAGCTCAATGTCGGTGTCAAAACCGGCGGATCTCGGGTAGGGGGTCCCGAACTGTGCGTCTAGGCGGATGGTAATAGGAGACAAGGGACACGATGTTTTTACCCAGGTTCGGGCCCTCTCGATGGAGGTAATACCCTACCTCTGCTTGATTAATATTGATGATATGGGTAGTACAAGAGTAGATCTACCACGAGATCGTAGAGGCTAAACCCTAGAAGCTAGCCTATGGTATGATTGTTGTTCATCCTCTGGACTAAAACCCTCCGGTTTATATAGGCACCGAAGAGGTTAGGGTTACATGTAGTCGGTTACAATGGTAGGAGATCTACATATCCGTATCGCCAAGCTTGCCTTCCACGCCAAGGAAAGTCCCATCCGGACACGTGACGAAGTCTTCAATCTTGTATCTTCATAGTCCAGAGTCCGCCAAAGGTCATAGTCCGCTATCCGGACACCCCTAATCCAGACTCCTCAATAGCCATTGAACCAGGCTTCAATGACGACGAGTCCGGCGCGCATATTGTCTTCGGCATTGCAAGGCGGGTTCCTCCTCCGAATTCTTCATAAAAGATTTTGAACACAAGGATAGTGTCCGACTCTGCAAAATAAGTTCCACATACCACGGTAGAATGAATACTATTTACACAAACTCAATCTGCTGACGTATTCTGCAGCGTGACATCACACCACGGCCAAGCCTTTATTCGAATCGTTTTCACTGTCCCACCTTAGCGCGTTTAGCGAGGCGGTTTCCTTGGCACGTCTTGTCAAAGCAGAGATCGTGTCCCCTTATTCCGGGATTCTCATCAATACGGGCGTGGGTAACCCAAACGCGCCATTGATTACGGCGCTTGGGAGATAAGCGAGTTTTATCGGGCCGGCGGGGACGCATAGCTTTGTCCGTCCATATAAGGGGATGAGGATCCACTTTTCCACACACGCCTTCTTCCTCCTTTGCTCATCCATTTCCGTGCACTCGAGCTCTAGCACCCAAGTCCGCACATCCCGCCTCAACCTTCTCCAACTATGTCCGGAGCGGGAGGCAAGTGGATGGCCTCCTCCGTCACGGAGGGGCACATCAAAAAGCTGCGAAAGGCCGGATACTTGTCCGACAACATCGTGCATCGGCTCCCCAACAAGGGGCAGCTCATCCCCACCCCCTAGGTTTTCCACTTCACCCATTTGTCCGGGGGCTCATGTTCTACTACGGCCTAGATTTCCACGATCTGGCCCCGAATTTCATCCTCAACATCTTGGCGTTCATCGTCGTGTGTGAGGCCTTTCTCTGCATCCAGCCCCACTTGACTTATGGTGAAGACCTTCAATGTCAAGCCGAAGGTAGTGGGCGGCCGCCAAGCGGAGTGCGAAGGTGCCATGGTGGGCAAGATGGCCAACGTCCTATGGCTCGAGGGCTCCTTCGTGGAGACCATAAAGGGGTGGCAATCGGGGTGGTTCTACATCACTGAGCCGCGCGATCCTAAATGGGCAGCGACTCCCGAATTCCGATCTGGCTTCCCTACACGGCTCACCTCATGGAAAGAGACGGGCCTAACGTGGGGTAATTCGGAAGAGCTGACCGGACTCCAAACCTGCGTCCGAAACCTGGTGGACAAGAAGCTCAAGCTTGTCAACGTAGTCTAGGTTATGCTCATCCGCCAGATCCTCCCATGCCAGCAACGGGCGTTCAACTTTTGGGAGTTTGATCCGGCACAACACCGAACCTTGAGCCGGCTCTTCGACACTATGTACGAAGATGCCTGGAAGGTGCTGTTCAAGGGCGCCGAGGCTCCCGCATCCGCCATCAAGATCGCGGATTCAGCTCACGGCATCAAGCCAGCGAGGTAAGCTATTTTACCCTTTACGGGACTCTTTTTTCATAGTTTGACTCTATGCGGGATCTAAAACTCCCTCACCTTTGACAGGACTGTCAGAAGACGTCCGGATAGGTCGACTGTCCGGCTCCCTTGCCAGAAGACCCAGCGGACGCCCGATTGGCGGGGCTACTGGTCCCGGCACCTTACGTGGTGCCGGAGAAGAAGGCCAAGAAGAAGGCCACGGGAACTCGAAGGAGTTCCCGGCGCCAGGTGTTGTCGGACTCATCGTCCGATGACTCCGAGGCGGACTCCTCCGCGAAGACGAGGAGGAGGAAGAGGCCTCTCCCAGCCGGGGAGAGAAGAAAGGAAGGCCGCCCAACCGGGAGGCCGGTGGGTCCAAGAAGGAAGGACCCTTCCTTGGACTACGCCACCAACGCCGATTTACGGCGAAGAGGGGTGGCGACCGAGGGCCAAGCCCCTGGCGAAATCGTAAGTGTCCGGACACCAGAATAACTCATGGCGTTCCATTTGTCGCATAGCATCTTCTAACGCCGAATATAACTATGCAGCCCGCCCAAAGACGGGCTCGACGCTTCGTCGAGCGGCTCCCTGGATTCGTCGGATGTGAATAGCTCCTCACTTCCGACCGCCTCGTCTCCTCCCGCCGCGGATGATGCCGAGGTGGAGTCCCAAAAGGGGCCCAGCCAGGAGGAGGTGGCGCTGGAGGCGCCGCAAGGCGACCTCCCGGACTCCGGGCGCAAAGGGGATAAAACCTGTAAGGGCTTTAAGTCCGGCCCTGTGCCGACTCCGCATCGAACCTTCTGGTTCCAGAGTCCGGCAGCGACCCCTTCGTAAGAAGGGCAAGATCATGACGCCGGTGACCTCCGTCAATCGGAGGCAGATAATTTGATGGAGGCGCCAACGGCGCTTCCATCAACGAGGAGCACCGCATCGTTATGAGTGTGGTGATCCGAAAGTTCGATCCGCCAAGAGCGGGCTGGACTGAAGCCTATGCCAGCCTTCTAACAAGCTTTGAGGTATGTATTTAAGATATGTAAAAATATTACCGCATAGACAGGTAGCCCCGATGCTCGGTTTGGTGTTCGGAAAGAAAAAGCGAACTGAGGATCTAAAAGATATACGCAGGAGTCTAACATAAGTATGTCAATATGTGAATTCATGCTGCTCTGCTGACCTCTGCCGCTCTTACTGTTGATGTTGATGCATTGAAGCAGAGCCTCGAGCGGTCCGAGAACGAGCTCGGCCTTGACAAAAAGCAGCTCGAGGACAAGGAAGGTAAGTAATACCTTATGGGAGTATTTAAAAGATGTGGTTGCAAAAAATGACAGGAATAACTTTAATATTGCAGGGGCCACGAACGAGGTGGCGACCCTGAAGGAAGCGGTGTCCAAGGCCGAAAGCAATGCGGCCGCGGAGCGCACCGAGCGAGAGAAGAAGGAGGCACGGGTGGTGGAGGTGCGGCAAGAGCTCCAGGCTCTCGTGAAAAAACACGAGAGTTTGGAGCGCGACTCAAAGACTCGAGAGTCCGAGCTCGCCTCGGCCCTTGAGAGAGCCAAAGCCGCTAAGGCCGAAGCCCACAAAGCCCTCCAGGAAATTGAGGCGATGAAGAAGATAGCGGCGGGTAAGGCATTCTATATGCAAAGCAAGCATGTGAAAGTGAATTATCTGTTAATTACCCGAATCCGGAGCTCTCCAGGAGCATTCGCAGATCTGCCCCTTGAAGGTGTCCGATCTTTGCCGCATTCTACCGAGCCAAGGAGGGGAGCTCGACAGAGAAGGTGTTTTGGTCTCACTATGCTGAGGCCGGACACCCGGTGCCCTTGAGCGACCAGCTGAAGCAGCTGGTCGAGCTCCATAAGGTGGCCGAACAGGCCATGAAGGGCCTCATAGTTCGTCTGTGGCCCAAGGAAGCCATGCACAGGAGCTACTTCGGCTGGTGAGGCGGCTGGTGGACACCTGTCCATGGGTTGAAGTCGCCAAGCGCTCCGTCTGCATCGAAGGTGCCCAGAGGGCCTTGCCTGTGCTAAGGTGCACTGGGCAGGATGGACGCTGGAAAAGCTTGTGACGGATGGACCACCACCGGCAAGGAGCATCGCAAGCCCGAGATGTATTATGAGGGTGTCTGAAGGGTGCCCGCCTTTATAGCGGGTGAATGCTCCAAAGATGTAATTTTTGAGTAGACTCGCATTTGTTATCCTGCATAATCGAAAAACTTGTTCATATACGCTAAGCAACACTTTTGAATTTAAAATATTACCTTCTGTGCGGCCGTGTATTAAATTTGAGAGACGGTGAGTCGTCGGCTTCAGCCCCCATGCCACGAGTGATGGGGTGTTCGGGATAAACTTGAGCGCTCTTGTTCTCATTCTTGGGTCCTTCGAGGGAGGCTCTCAACGCAACGAACAAGGCAACCGGTCTATAATGCTTGAACACTCTCACTTAGCTATAGAATTCTATAATTTTAAATTTCGGCGAAGCCCCTGGTATTCAGAAGACCGAGTTCGGGGCGCTATCCACGCCTAGGCCGGACAATGCCGACTCCTCGCTCTAAGCGGCATAAGTCTTTAGGGACTCGAAAACCTCTCGAACAGTGACTGGCTCTCGCCCTATCATGACGGTCAGTTTTAGCTTTCTCCACTGAGGTGCTTAACCCAGCTCAACCGGGGCACAATCAGCGCTACCTTAGCCGATATAACGGAATATAAGGTACCAAAACATGGGAGCCGGGCAAACCCAAATATTGACCCAAGACATGATTCGGAGCCGATGCATATAATGCTATAAGTTCGGGGTGCCGCACTTGTGAAAGTGTTCGGACTTATCACACCATATTGTGGGGTCCTTAGGCCCTCGGTGTATTGCCCGTACTAAAGTGTACGGTTGCACATTGTCATAATCGAGCATATATATATAGAAAAAGGAATTCAATAATAGGCGTAAGCTATGTATTGTTTATTCAAAAGGGCTGCAGAAGAGCGAACGATACAAATAGTGCGATAAGCAAGGGCGGGACTTTTAACATGTCCCCCTCCGGGTAAGCTGCGGGATGGTATGTAAAACAGGTATACCGCTTGTAATAGAGACCACCGACACTCGACGTAGCTTTTTCCTGGCTGTTGCATCGTGTGTTCGGCGATTCTATCACGGACAGGCCTCGTGAGAACGGAGTCCTGAAAGTAAAAAGAAATAAGAAAAGAAAAGAATGACACAATCGAGCCCTTGGTGCGGTTGAGCCGCGTGCAGGCATGCCGTGGTCGTGCCCCCCTATGCCCATGGTATTTCCAGAGCGTAATTATGTACGCGTAGTACTGGTTTCGCAATTTTGCGAGGGCTGGGGTTTGGGCCGCATTGCTATGCGTGCTCGGAACGTGCCAGGCGGTCTTGTTGTAGGTTACTCCGGGCGCACTTGACGGTGTCCAGACGTTTAATAGCCGGACTCAAGAATTGCCTTAAGAGGCTGCTTTGTACTTCGCTGCGAGGGCCACCGTATGCTCCTTCGTCCGGAGAGAGCGTTCGGTGTTTCCATTGACTGTAATGACTCCTAGAGGGCCTGACATCTTGAGCTTGAGATATGCATAGTGCGGCACCGCATTGAACTTTGCAAATGCGGTTTGTCCGAGCAGTGCGTGATAGCCGCTGCGGAACGGGACTATGTCGAAGATTGCTCCTCGCTTCGGAAGTTATCCGGGGATCCGAAGACCACTTCAAGTGTAACCGAGCCTGTACAGTTGGCCTCTACACCTGGTATGACGCCTTTAAAGGTTATCTTCGTGGGTTTAATCCTTGATGGGTCTATGCCCATTTTGCGATCAGATCCCGATAAAGCAGGTTCAGCTCAGCCGTCCATTAGGACTCTAGTGAGGTGAAATCCGTCAATGATTGGGTCTAGAACCAATGCGCGAATCCGCCATGGCGGATGCTAGTGGGGTGGTCCCTTGATCAAAAGTGATCGGGCAGAAGACCACGGGTTGAACTTTGGGGCGATCCTCCATCGTATACGTCCCTTAGTGCACGCTTCCACTCCCTTTTGGGTATGTGGGTTGCGTATATCATGTTCACCGTCCGCACTTGTGGGGGGAAGCCCTTCTGTCCTCTATTGTTCGGCAGCCGGGGCTCCTCCTCGTCATCGCTATGCAGCCCCTTGTCATTGTTTTCGGCATTTAACTTGCCTGCTTGCTTGAATATCCAACAATCCCTGTTGGTGTGGTTGGCTGGTTTTTCGGGGGTGCCATGTATCTGGCACGAGCGATCGAGTATTCGGTCCAAATTGGACGGGCCCGGAGTATTTCTTTTAAATGGCTTTTTCGGCTGACCGGGTTTAGAGCCTCTGAATCCGGCATTGACTGTCGTATCCTCAGCATTATCGCCGTTAATGCGACACTTGTGCTTGTTGCGACGCGACCTGCCACTGCTGTCCTTGCTATCCGAATTACTGTGGCTCTTGGTCATGTTGTTACTACGAAGCTAGCCAGCTGTCCTCTCCCGCATAAAAGCGGGTCATGAGTGTTGTGAGGGCTGCCATGGATTTCGTCTTTTCTGTCCTAGGTGCGGGCAAGCCACTCGTCATGGATGTTGTGTTTGAAGGCTGCAAGGGCCTCTGCATCCGGACAATCGACGATTTGATTTTTCTTGGTTAGGAACCGTGTCCGTAATTGTCCGCCGATTCCTCCGCTGCTGAATTATGTGGCTTAGGTCATCGGCGTTCGTGGTCGCATATGTGCCCTAGAAATTGTCGAGGAATGCGGCTTCCAGGTCTTCCCAACAACCAGTTGACTCTGCTGGCAAGCTGTTAAGCCAATGCCGGGCTAGGCCTTTAAGCTTGAGTGGGAGGTATTTGATGGCGTGTAGATCATCACCGCGGGCCATGTGGATGTGAAGGAGATAGTCCTCGATCCAAACCGCAGGATCTGTTGTGCCATCCTATGATTCAATGTTTACGGGTTTGAAACCCTCGTGGATTTGATGATCCATCACTTCATCTGTGAAGCATAGTGGGTGTCGCGCCTCAGATTGGGCTATATCATGACGCAGCTCAAATGAGCTTTGTCATCAGGTTCGGCCCGGCCGGAGTTGCCATATCCGGCGTGACGGTTATCGTCACATGTCGTGGGGCGCCCACGCGATCCGTAGATCGATCTTGTCTGCCTTGCCTTGTCCTCCAATATATCTTGCAGGTCTGGCGCATTTCCCCGTGCCTTTGTATTTTTTGAGCGGCGCTGGGGTGCGGCTTAAGTTGAGGGCCGAGAGGCCTCTCTATCGCGGCCACGAGGTGGCCGGTCAGCCGTATCATGCGCTGGTGATGTAGGTTTGGGTGCTTCCTCCTCTAATTGGGGTAGCAGCCTGCGTTTTGGGTAGCTCTTGGAGGCGCCGAGTTCATACTCTTCGCTGCAAGGACTTTAGTCCATCTGCTCACTAGCAAGTCTTGGTCAGCTCTAAGCTGTTGCTGCTTTCTTGAGGCTGCTTGTCGTGGCCATAAGCCCGCGTTTGAAACGCTCTTGTTTGACGGGATCCTCGGGCACGGCGAATTAATTGCCTGTCGTCGAGGCTTGCCTCATCTTCGGAGGGAGGCATGTAATTATCGCCCTCTACCTCTCTATCTACCGCTCTCTCACGAGGGCTGGCTTCTCCATCCTCCTGCAGAATCCTGCTTTGGAGGGGTTGTCTTCGGCACCGTCCGGTGTTATTGTCTCCGTGCGGAATCACCATTTTCTTTGTGGCGGGATTTAGAGCGGCGCCACGACGCCGCGCTTATCTTTGTTTCTTGGAGGGGTCATCCTCCGCTGTTCCATCGCCATTCCCATCTTTTGGGATGTCCACCATGTATATGTCGTATGACGAGGTGGCCTTCCAAAGGTGCCCGGTATTTGGTTCTTAATCGTCTCCTGCATCGTCGTCCATACCGCCGATGTCTTCGAGTCAAAGTCGAGCATGTCGGTTAAATCATCGACAGTGGCTACGAAGTGGGTGGTGGGTGGGCTTTGAATTTCTTCGTCGTCCGCATCCCAACCTTCCTGACCATAATCTGGCCAGGGCTCCCCTGATAAAGAGAGAGACTTTAGTGAGTTCAAGATGTCGCCAAAGGGTGAGTGCTGAAAGATGTCCGCGGCAGTGAATTCCATGACCGGCGCCCAATCAGATTCGACATAGGGCGCGAAGGCTCGGAGTCCGGAGAGGAGTCTGCACCTTGGAGTCACGAAGCCAAAGGGCCAGGGTAGGTGTACGGCTCAATCGCCGTAGAGATCGCAGCCCCGAGGCGGTGTCCAGCCACCCGTCCTCGATCGGCCATGATCGGCTCCGAAGCTAAAGGTCGGAGCGGACACTGGTGCGGCCTCCGTGACACCTTTGTTCGGCAGAGCTAGATCATGCCCTCGTGATGCAGGGCGCGCTTTGGCTGTGGCTCGAACTCCGTCAAGATCAAGTCTCCGCGAAATTGGCCATGTAGTTCAAACTTCCAATTGACTGGTGGCGGGCGTAGCTTTCAATCTGCTCCAGATGGCTGCGAATTGGCCCGTGAGTGCAAAGCCGCGAATCTGAAAATCTGTCCGGGAGAAAAGTCTCACCCTGGACCGCATCGTCGTTGATGATCGGAGGAGCCATCGGGCCTAAAGATGACGGACATACGAGGAACTCTCAATGAAAGCACCAATGTCGGTGTCAAAACCGGTGGATCTCGGGTAGGGGTCCCGAATCGTGCGTCTAGGCGGATGGTAACAGAAGACAAGGGACACGATGTTTTTACCCAGGTTCGGGCCCTTTCGATGGAGGTAAAACCCTACTCCCGCTTGATTAATATTGATGATATGGGTAGTACAAGAGTAGATCTACCACGAGATCAGAGAGGCTAAACCCTAGAAGATAGCCTATGGTATGATTGTTGTTCGTCCTACGGACTAAAACCCTCCGGTTTATATAGGCACCGAAGAGGGTTAAGGTTACACAGAGCCGGTTACAATGGTAGGAGATCTACATATCCGTATCGCCAAGCTTGCCTTCCAGGCAAGGAAAGTCCCATCCGGACATGGGACGAAGTCTTCAATCTTGTATCTTCATAGTCCAGGAGTCCGCCCAAAGGTCATAGTCCGGCTATCCGGACACCCCCTAATCGAGGACTCCCTCACTCAACCTTGAGCAAGAGCATGAGTTCTTAAAGGCAATCAATGATGATCTTCGCAAGAAAAGTTCTTCTTATATTGCCAAGCGTTTACTCTTGTCTACTTACATGCCACAAGTAAAATCTAGCAACAAGAGTAAGAAAGATTCTTCATCTAGTAGTAACAATAATCATGCTAAATCAAATGTTGTTGCTTCTAGTAGTACTCTTGATTCCACTAACGGTCCTCTTAGCCAAGTTACACTTGAGCAAGAAAATAGCTTATTGAAGGGAATTATCGAGAAAGGTGTTTACAAAAGCCTTGCCGGAAGTAAGCAATTTGAGGAAATTGTATGCAAGCAAGGAAGACACTGGAAGAATCAAGGTGTTGGTTTTGAACTAAAGTTCAATGCCAATGGAGTTGGGCGGGAAGAAGATCAATACCCCAAGACAAAGTTTGTTCCTCAACAAGAGAAGTATGATCCTACTTACTTCCAAGGGACACAAGCTCAAGATGATCTTCCACCACAAGACCACAAGCAAAGAGGCAAGGACAAGCTTCAAGAGGAAATTGATGCATTTGAAGAAGCTCCTAAGGCCTTGGTCAAGTGGGTTCCCAAGACTACATCAAGTTCTACTTCATCAAGTACGACTACAACTCCAAGGATTCCCATCAAGATGGTGTGGATCCCGAAGAAGAAGGACTAGAGAGTTCTTGAGGGTGACTCTGCCAACATATTTCACTCATATCATTTTGACAAGGACAAGTGCAAACAACTTCCACATCATGCACTAGTTCAAGGAGTCACAAACCCTCTTGTTGGTAAGACAAGGGACAAGGTAACCTAATGCTTTCATGGACATCATCTTGTGTGTACATCACCTCTATGTCTATGGATATCCTTGTTTGTTCCTTGTGGGACTAACCCGTGTAGGTATTGAAAGTGCAACTCATTCAAATGGATTGCTCCGAATGATCTACATCAACATTGAGCGTTCACATCTTCAACACCTACATGAAATCATCATCGACAAAACCCAAGGTTAGTTCATCCCTCTTAGGGGGGATATCACATCTAGGGGGAGCTTTTACTCCAATCAATTGAGCTAAAGCAACTCTAATTATGTGAACACAACAATGCTTTATGTAAAAGTGGCAACCCCACTTGTGCTTAAACGATGAGTATGACCTATGACCAAATGTTCTCATTTGACTCCTAAGTCAATATACTCATATATAGATGACCTAGTCATTGCCAACTGCTTGATAGGTGCTAGAGTGATTGTGCATGCTTTGTCACATATTTCATTTGCCATTTCATTATCTGAGCATGTTGGATGCATAGTTTACTCATTCGAGGACATCCATTTGTTGCTTTGATTGTTTGGCTCTTTTTATTTTTCCAAATGGATGGAGAAGAATGCCTAAGCACTCTCTCTAGCTATCTATGCTTTTCTCGTCTCAAACTCTATTCATGCTACATCACAAAGTTTGATCAAGTCAGATTCGAACCACTCTGTTTGAGGAGCACTCGGAGTCCCTGGTTCATCATAGACTTAAAACCTCCAAAACCTCTTTGTGCATTTTGGTATGACCGAGTCATCCACTTCGGTCAAACCGAGTTCACTAAGTTGATCTAGGTTTTTCATCTCGGTGCAACCGATTTGAACTTTTCGGTCACACCGAGTTGCAGTAACCGCTTGCAATTCTGCATCTCAGTGCCACCGAGTTGTTCCACTCGGTCACACCGACAGGGTCGGGATATTTATACCGACGGGTTGAATTTTGGAAATTCCTCCAAAACCCTTCGTGCGCGCGTGTGTCCAGATCTGCCTCCTCGAGTCTCCGGATCATCTCCTTGTTGCCAGCGACCTCCCGCCGCTAGTTTCCATCGCCGTCAACGGAAATCTACTCCGCCGTTGTCGCCGTAGCGAACCTCCGCCGAACTAGGGTATGGGTTCGACTCTATGTGCTATTCCTTTAACTCTGATTCATAGCACATTGCTTTGCCATGATCTTTACCACGTATGCAAACGATCTATCCACTGAAAACATCCCTTAGGTTAGATTTGATTTGAAAATTTAGGGTTAGGTCTCCGCCGAACTCATCTCGGAATGACCGAGCTGTAGAAATCGGTCTCACCGATTTGGCTTAGGCCATTGCACATGTGCTTTTGGTCTGACCGAAAACTGCACATCGGTGTGACCGAGTTCGATTCTCTGGGAAACCCTAGCAGTCTCGGTGCCACCGAACTATGACTCGGTCTGACCGAGTTCACATGTTTAGGCTCCAAAAATTGCTTTAGTATCACCGGGTTTATCAAATCGGTAGCTCCGAAATGCTTTTTGTGGAGAACTAAAACTAAGTTTTTGAGTCATCTATTTTGCAAAAACTCTGCACTTTGTGATGCTCATCCACTCTACCTCATCTACATCTATTCACAGGGTCTGCTGTTAGTGAGTTTGCCAAGATGTCTGACCAGAGTGACAGTCAGAACAGATCTGAGGAACAAGTGCCATTGAGTGTGGGTTCAGATCCCTCAAGCAACTATGAAGAGGGCAGCAGGAGCACACCTAGTAACTTGCCCAAGGCAGCCACTAGAGCAAGGAAGAAGAGAACCTCAGACTCTGAGGATGAGGACTATGTGGCTGTTGAGGATGAAGCCACCTCAAGAAAGAAAGTCTTGAAGAAGGAGTATGGCACAGCTGCTGCAACAAAGCCAGGCTTGAACAAGAAGGCACCTGCCAGGAGAATCCCAATGTCAAAGCCAAGAAAGGTTGCAACAGGAGAAACAATGAAACTCACCATAGAATCTGATGATGGTGAAGCAGCAGGAGATGACAAGAAGAAGAAGAGGGCAAGAACCACAACTGCAAAAGTTCTTGGCAAGCCCTCAATGATGAGAGATTCTGAAGAAGAAGAAGAAGAAGAAGAGGATGCTCCAGCACCCAAATGTCGAAAGCTTATAGGAGACGCTATCAAGTCAGGGGTTGCTCCATCAAAGCCCAAGACTGCTCCCAAAGCTCAAGCTCAGAAGCCCCCAAAGCCCAAGAGGAATACCAGAAGTATTCTTGCAGAAGAGAAGAACAAGGCCCCAGTGCCTGAAGCTGAAGAAGAAGATGATGAGTCTCTTATTTTGAGAAAATTGAAGCCCAAAATTCCAGACCACAATGATGCTCATCCAGTGGCTGAGGCCATGCATATCTGAAAGGATGCTGGACTGAGATTGTGGAGACAGTCTGATCCCTATGCTGTGAGGAGGAGGACTGCAGTTGACTACAGGTTTCATACAAAGGAACAACAAGACTTTTATGAGACCATTCTGCTTGACAAGAAGCCAATTGTCCGTGACATGAGATGGGTTGATTGGGAATACATCAAGGAGAATGAAGATCACTTCCCAGGAGTTTATGAAAGCTTCAAAGCATGTTGAGTTGACGAATTTGTTGGGCAGAAGCTCACAAAATGGAATGATGAGTTGATCATGCAGTTTTACTCCACTGCTCACTTTTACCCAGATGGGAAGATCATTTGGATGTTTGAAGATACTAGGTACCAATCCACTATTGAAGAATGGGACAAGCTGATCAATGCCCCAGAGGAACATGAAGATGACTTAGATGTGTATGCAACGAAGAAGAAAGACCACAACACTATGGCTAACATGTACACAGAGATCCCTGATAAATCTTTGGAGACACACAAGCTTGGGTCTGTACATTATTTGTTGTCTAGTTTGCCTACCATCAACACCATTCTAAGTCACACATTGCTACCAAAGTCAGGAGATCACAAGATGATCAGATGACATTCCATCAACATGTTGCAAATTTTTGATGTCCCTCAAAAGTTTAAAGTCATGAGCCTGATTGTAGAGACAATCAAGAGGACATCTGGTGATCAAAAGAGGAGTTGTGGGTATGTTCCACATATTCAGGAGCTCATCAATGCTAAGATGGGCACAGGAACATACTTGTTGGACAAAGAGCATTTATCCTTGCTCCCCGAGTTTGAAGATAATGAAGTTGTCATGAATGAGAATGAACCTTCATCAGCTCAAGCACAAGAGAAGAGAGCAAAAGCTAAAGCAGAGAAAGCTGCCAAGATGCCTAGTGTTGAGGAAGCATCTCAAGTTTTCCTAAAGAGCAAACAAGATCAGCTTGGATATCTGATTCAAGCTACTTTGAGGATTGAGAAGGGATTGGCCACCCTGACTCGGAATCAGGAGAGTTTGGAGAGGATCATAGAGACAAAATTTTATGATCTTGATCTGAAGGTTACTGAGATACAAACATCAGTTGAGGAGCTCCAGGAGGAAGCAAAAGAGAGGAAAGGGAAGGCAACCATCGATGCTTTTCAATGAAAGTGCCTAGAGGTCGAGGTCCTGTGCAGGACCCATGGCTGACACTAGAGCCACCACATCAAGACCAGCAGCCACAGCCTTCAAAGTGCCACCTCCAGCAGCCACTCCACCAGCTCCAACAACATCAACTGATGCCTTCATCCTTGGAGTTCTCTCTACACCACCTCCTGAAGACCAAGCCTGAGAGACGCATAGCACTATGCATATTTGAGCTTTTTGGTAACTTGTTGCCAAAGGGGGAGAAATATGTATAGATCATAGGCTTCGAGAGAGAGTGTTTTGCTTTTTTGTCTCTCTTGCTTTTGGTTGAACTTTATTGTGTGCTTGATTTATACTTTATGTCCTTGTGTGAGATATTTGTTTGATCATGTGTTTGATCATATGCTACCTTAATGCTTGCTTGGATGATACTATCTCTTATATCTCTTATATGATCATTCACTTTGCTTGGTGATGAGTGCATGTTTTTAATTTATATCATTTTGAGCGCTCCACCAAGATGTATGCGACATCGAAGAGTAACCCATGATCCTAATCGATTGTGCATTTGCATTCAAAAGAAAATCTTAAATAATGTACAAATTTAGGGGGAGCTCTTGCTTATCACATACTTCTCAAAGAGACGAGGTGCTTCAATCTTATTATCATTTGTCGAAGCTTTGATCTATATGTTGCCATCAGTTACCAAAAAGGGAGAGATTGAAAGTGCAACTATCCCTGGGTGGTTTTGGTAATTATTAACAACATATAGCTCATTGAACTAATGCTATTTCAAGATGCATATTTCAGGAAAGTTCAATGATTGGCATGGCATGGATTAGAAATGTGGACCCCTCAAAATGCTAAGGACAAAAGATTGGCTCAAGCTCTAAAGCTCAAGACTCTACATTTTACTTTTAGTGATCCAAGATCACATTGATTCCATAGGAAAAGCCAATACTATTAAAAGGGGACGAGGTGTTGCTTAATGGGTTTCTTGCTCAAAATGCTTAGTGATATGCTCCAAAACCCTCAACCACTTTCTCACATCCACACATGTCCCAAACCAAAAGTCAAACTCCGCCCCACCACAAATTTCTATCCGGTGCCACCGAGTTCAGTTGACATAGCCACTGCCACAAAACCTAGTCACTTCGGTTACACTGATAGGGATCCCGGTCTCACCAAGATGGGATTGCAAACTCTCTGTTTCCCTTTGTAACGTTTCGGTCCAACCGAGATGAGCGATCGGTCCCACCGAGTTCGAAATGCAAACTCTCTGTTTCCCCTTCATAATGTTTCGGTCCAACCGAGATGAGCATATTGGTCCCACCGAGTTTGCCTGACCAACTCTCTGTTAGCCTGTTACCAAAATCGGTCCCACCGAGTTTGTGTAATCGGTCTCACTGAGATTACGTTATGCCCTAACCCTAATGAAATCGGTCCCACCGAAAACCCTAACGTTCACATTTTGAACTAAATCGGTCTGACCGAGTTTCATTATTCGGTCCCACCGAGTTTGGTGATTTGTGTGTAACGGTTAGATTTTGTGTGGAGGCTATATATACCCCTCCACCCACTCTTCATTCTGGAGAGAGTCATCGGAACATGCCTAAACTTCCAACATACATTTTCTGAGAGAGAACCACCTACACTTGTGTTGAGGTCACGATATTCCATTCCAACCACATAAATCTTGATCTCTAGCCTTCCCCAAGTTGCTTTCCACTCAAATCATCTTTCCACCAATCCAATCCTATGAGAGAGAGTTGACTGTTGGGGAGACTATCATTTTGAAGCACAAGAGTAAGGAGTTCATCATCAACACACCATATGTTACCTTTTGGAGAGTGGTGTCTCCTAGATTGGTACCTTTTGGAGAGTGGTGTCTCCTAGATTGGTTAGGTGTCACTTGGGAGCCTCCGTCAAGATTGTGGAGTTGAACCAAGGAGTTTGTACGGGCAAGGAGATCGCCTACTTCGTGAAGATCTACCCTAGTGAGGCAAGTCCTTCGTGGGCTACGGTCATGGTGGGATAGACAAGGTTGCTTCTTCATGGACCCTTTGTGGGTGGAGCCCTCCGTGGACTCGCGCAACCATTAACCTTCGTGATTTGAAGTCTCCATCAACGTGGATGTACGATAGCACCACCTATCGGAACCACGGATAAAAAATCTCCGTGTCTACATTGCGTTTGCTCCCTCAAACTCCTTCCTTTACCTTCATGTGCAATTGTTTTACATTCCGCTGTTGTACTCTTAGAATTGCATGTGTAGGTTGATTGCTTGACTTGTGCAAAGTTGCTAAAATCTACCAAGACTTAAAATTGGGAAAAGGCTAGATTTTTATTTGGTCAAGTAGTCTAACCACCCCCCCTCTAGACATACTTCCGATCCTACAATGGTTAAGAGTATCAGCCTTGTAATTGATTGAAGACCTTGATCTGAGGAATCTCATAATCCAAGGAGCGTAAGGCTTCAACTCAAAAGGTGACTGCAACATTCGCCAGAGTCCTCATGAAGAAATCATGGTAGTTGATTGGAACGCCATGAATGATGTTGAATAGCAAATTCTTCATGATGCCAATGACTTCTTCTTCATTAGAATCATGGCCTTTATAGGACTCAGGGTCTTGGTCAGAATTCGATAGACAGTCCTCGGCACATATAGCAATTCCTTCACAAGGAATTTCGTTCTGGGGGCTTGACCAAGCTTCAGCGGCTTCATCAACACTTGCATGTAAAGATGAGATAGCTCAGGTTCATGGTTGATGAGCTGCACACCTTCAAGGGGAGGACTGACAGGCAGGGCATGAAGCAATTCAGAGGCCGGTGCTTTATAGTGCGTGTTCTCTGTCATCCAATCCAGGACCCATGAATTCACATCTTCAGCATTGTCGGTGATGTGAAGTGTGGTGTAGAATTGAAGAATTAGCTCTTCATTCCAGTCAACAATGTTAGTGCAGAAATTGAGCAACCCAGTGTCATGAAGAACACTGAGGACTGGGTTGAAGCAAGGCAGCAACTTCATATCAACATGAGGAATATGCTCATGGTCGAAGATCTTGTCTTTGTCAAAAAGGAGTGAGGAGTAGAAGTTCGCCTGGCTAGCTGTCCAGAAACGCTTCCTTCAAAGACGAGCATAGTCATATGGGTTGTAGTCAGTGAAGAATACATGCTCGTGAAAGAAGTCATCAGCCTTGAACTTCTGCTTCTTTGAGAAAGGATTCTTCGGCTTGGGCTGAGGAGTATCAGTCAATATCTTCACAGCCTCAGGAATCACAGTCTCAGGAGCCGCAGGCTGAGGAATTTTAGTGCCAACATCTTCAGTGGCAGCCTGGGTCTCCATCTCTTCAGCAGTATTAACATCAGCACTAGTGGCTGGAATTACTTCAGGGATGGGAGGAAGTGAAGCTTGAGGTTCTTCAGAGCCCATATGAATTTCTTCAGTCTGGACAGGGGACTGAGGAATATATTGCAGTCGGGTGAACATTGGAGAGTTGGGATGATGACTTTCCCAATAGTCATCATTCAGAACAGGAGTGGTGCTCCCAATGTGCACGTCTTCATCTTCTTCATCAATTTCTTCAACGCCTGCCTCTTCAGCTATGAACTGAGGCATGAGCGATGATACCAGTGGGGTTGAAGGGATATCATCCACTTCAATTTCTTTGTCCAACTGCTCTGTCGAAGCAGCAGAAGGAACATCTTCATCAAATCCGCTTGGGATCTCATAATCCTCACCAAAGGGAACGATTTCCTTTGATGGTATGATTGAAACAGGAATAGCATCAATGGGATTCTCAAAAGAGCTTGTCAAAGTCTTTGTCTTCTTTGGTGCTCAAGACTCTGAGGAAGTAGATGTTTTCCTTTTCTTCACAGTTGCTCGTTCCGCAGCTTTGGTTTTCTTCGCTTATGCTGCAGATGGAAGAACTGGACTTGGCGTTGGTATAGGAGGAGCAAAGGAAATTTGTTCATTTACCTCAGGTGCAACTGATGCAGTTTCCCTGGCTTGTTCAGTTTCTTCAGGCACATCGGCAAATGCTTCATCTGGCCTGGCTTGTTCTTCAGGCGCAACACTAGTTGTTGCCCTGGCAATTTCATCAGCGGCTGGAATAGCTTCATCAGCCCTGGTACTTGCAATTTCATCAGCAGCCTGATTTTCATCAGCGGTGCTGGCATGTTCTTCAGTAGGCTGTGCAGATGCTTCTGCCTGAGGAATTTCATGTTGCGATGAAGCAGCAACATTTGAAGTGAATTTTTCAGCCATCTTAACAAATCTGACTTTGACTCCAAGCCAATCTGCACGGTAGGCTTGGAATTCATCATTGAGTCCTTTGATGTCAGCTTGTGCAACTACAAGTTCATCAGTTGTCATTTTGACAACGTTCTTCTTCAGAAAGCGCTCCTTCTTGTATTGAGCTTTCTTCAACTGTCTGGCCTTCTCATATTTCCATTTTTCTTCGCCTATGAAGGCTGTCAGCATGTGACTTTGACTAGGAGTAAGATTGAAGTCAGGCATAGGAGTGTTGGGGTCCTAGTGCCAGAGATCAATGTACTCAAGGATCAACTTGGGATCCAGCAGAAGAGGCACTTCACTTCCTTTGGCTCTAGCGGCCCTTTGTTGTCTATCTCTGATGATTTCAGTGAGTACTTCATCATCAGCTTCGTCATTACTGGATGGCACATGAAAGGCAACCTGCTTCTTGTGAGGACTTGGTCTTGAGCCTCGTCCAACAGTGGCCTTAGTCTTCAGCAGAGTGGGGCCTGTTGAGGATTGTGGATGAGCTGAAGAACTTGCAGAGGCTCCTGAGGAAATTGATATGCTTGTTGTCCTTTGACACGAGGCGAGATGCACAGGTGCTAAGGACTTTGCCGGAGGAGCTGAGGGCTTTGCAGTAGAAGGAACTGGACCAACTTGAGGAATTGGCCGTGAGGGCATAGATGAGCTGGGCTTGCGAGCTGGCTTCTTTTGCATAGACTTCCTGGGCTTGCGAGCAGAAGCCTCAGCAGTGGCAGCAGCAGAGTCTTCATTGAATTTCCTCACTGCTTCCTTGGCCAGTTTCGCTTGCCGTTTTCCCATTCATTAGGATAGTCCTCACCGCGCTTGAGGCTGGTGGGATCAGCTTCTTGGCCAGGTGCCAATGGAGGTCTTGGGCAAGGAGCGTGAAGAGCAAATTTGTTCATGTACTTTGGAGTGACATATCTGTACTCCCTCCATTCCCGTGCCCATCTCCTCTCTATCGTTTGTATGCGCACCTTGCGCTGATTCTTGTTCTCCTTGCCATGTTTGGCCTCATCAGGAGTACAATATTCTTCATAAATGTCCTCAGGGATCTCAAATGATGTGTTGACTTCCAGTTTCTTGCCTCCCTTCTGAGGATTCTTGCCATCTGCCATATTCTTCAGCTGAGGATTTTGAACAATTGAGTTCTCTGAAGAGGTATGCAATTTTTCTTCGAGGAACGCTGCAAATGAGTTAAGTTGATGAGAACCTAGTGATTCAGCAGCGGACATGAGTACCTATGTACAGAGTATAGGTGTGAAGAATTTGGAGAGGTCATATGCGTTCTCAGAAGTTTTTGCAAAAAGAACAAGTTTGAGGAATTTGACCAGTGGTGTCTTGAGGAATATCACTAAGCGTTTTTGACTTATATTACAGAGTTGTATAGATTGAAAATCCACACAATTGAGGAATCTTGAAGAAAAATGTAGCTTAGAGAAACAGATCAAGATTAGATGCTTGTGTGAGTTGTTTAGAGTGTGGAGATTGAAGAATAAACACCTTTCGAAGATTTTGTAGAAATCATAAGAATCAACAAGGGCAGTAAAAGTAACTTTTAATTACCCTTGACGAAGAACAAGACAAACTGGGAATAGTAGATTGGAAGTTCGTCAGTCCAGATCTTCCACGCCCTAACTTGGCAGAGGAAGACAGCTACGACGACGGTGGAGAGAAGAAATCCGCGGCCGACGCGAGTACGACGGCGACGAGGTCGAGGCAGTGAAGCTCTTCCTCACTGGCGATGATGGAAGTAGCGGCGACGCTAGGTCAGGAAGCTCGAGCGAGGGTAGTGAGGTCAAGCGGGGTAAATGCAGCCTAAGGAGGGAAGGGGTATATATAGCCGAGGTGAAAAACTGCTCGCCCGAGGAAATTGGATGAACGTGCCCCTGACTCTTCTCATCCTAGCGACATGTGTCACCCACGTACAGAGCGGTGGAGATCGTGTGAGATCATGGGTGAATAGATAAATCCTATAGTGGGAGGTGGAACGGTTTGAGCGGCAAAAGTCGAAAATTCAGATTAGAATATTTTAACGTTTCGTTCGCAAATTCTTCAGCTGACAAGGACACAGTGAAGATTTTGAATGGGTTTCAAATAGAATGCACATGAAGAATTTGTGAACAGACTGGGTTGAGTTTAGCATAGAGGGGGAAGGGTCCGATCACATTCACTTAGCAGAAAAAGGCAACTTGAAGAAATAGCAATAAGTGAATATTGTCGAGGACATAAACTCACATATATATATATATAGTCAAAGTCAATGAAGAACAACAACGGAAAGAGTGAAGACAATGCAAAGTTGAAGAAGTTGAACAACTGAGGGATTTCGAACAAATGAAGAAAAACTCAGATTTAAAGATTTTCTACTTTTGTTGGTGGCGTAACCCACCGTATAAGAATGCTGATTTCAGACGCCGCGTACAATTATCGTAGGGCTCTGAGAATCAAATTCTTCATTAATTTCTTCACACTTAGAGGGTTAGTCTTCATTGATTGAAGAAAAATGTTACTTCGTGTGTTGCACATCTAAGTCATCAATTTTGCATAAGTGTTAGGATGTGTGTCCTTTTCAAAGGACATTCGAAGATTCTAAGATATTTAGCTCACACCGCAACTTGCTAAATCTCTTCTCATCCAAGGGCTTTGTGAAGATATCGGCTAGCTGTTCTTCAGTTTTCACGTGCTCGATAGAGATGTCGCCCTTCAACACATGATCACGAAGAAAATGGTGATGAATCTGAATGTGCTTTGTCTTTGAGTGCTGAACTGGGTTATGAGCAATCTTGATGGCACTCTCATTGTCACAGTAGAGAGGCACATTCTTCACATTGATGTCGTAGTCCTTGAGGGTTTGCTTCATGCATAGCAACTGAGCACAACACGATCCAACAACAATGTACTCAGCTTCAGCAGTAGACAGTGATACACGATTCTGTTTCTTTGAGGACCAACATACCAAGGATCATCCAAGGAAATGGCATGTGCCTGATGTTGAGTTGCGGTCCACATGATCACCAGCATAGTCAGAGTCTGAATATCCAGTGAGATCAAAAGCTTAGCCCTTGGGATACCATAATCCAAGTGTTGGAGTGTGAGCTAGATATCGAAGAATATGCTTCACAGCCTTATGGTGTGATTCCTTTAGTGTAGCTTGAAAGCGGGCACACATGAAAACACTAAGCATAATATCTAGCCTAGATGCACATAAATACAATAAAGAGCCAATCATGGAGCGGTATAACTTTTGATCAAAGTCAATACCATTTTCATCAGTGCATAGATGGCCATTTGTGGGCATAGGGATTTTGACGCCTTTGCAATCTTGCATGCCGAATTTCCTCAATACATCCTTGATATATTTCTCCTGAGATATGAAGATGACGTTTCGTTGTTGACGTATCTAAAGACCTAAGAAGAATTTCAATTCTCCCATCATAGACATTTGATATTCTTCAGTCATCATATATGCAAATTCATCACTGTAACGTTGGTCAGTACAGCCAAAGATGATATCATCAACATATATTTGACACACGGATAATTCATCATCATAAGTTTTGGTGAAAAGAGTTGGGTCAAGTGAACCGGGTTTGAAGCCTTTCTTCATGAGGAATTCCTTCGAAGTATCATACCATGCCCGAGGGGCCTTCTTGAGGCCATAGAGGGACTTATTGAGTCTAAAGACTTCGTCAAGATGCTTTGGATCTTCAAAACCTGGGGGTTGAGCAACATATACTTCTTCCTCAAGCTTACCATTGATGAATGCACTTTTCACATCCATTTGATATAAGATGATATTGTGATGGTTAGCATAAGCAAGTAATATGCGAATAGCCTCAAGTCTAGCAACAGATGCAAAAGTTTCATCGAAATCAATTCCTTTAACCTATGTGTAGCCTTGAGCTACAAGCCATGCCTCATTCCTCACCACAAGGCCATTTTCATCTTGCTTGTTGCGGTAGATCCATTTTGTGCTGGTGGTATTGTGCTTGTGAGGGTCTGGTTGCTTGACAAGTTCCTGGACATTGTTGAGATCGAACTGATGTAATTCCTCTTGCATAGCTTGAATCCACTCAGGCTCCAGAAATGCTTCATCTACCTTAGCGGTCTCTATGATAGAGACGAAAGCCAAGTGCCCACAAAAGTTAGACAAATGTGAAGCTTTTGAGCGTGTGAGAGGACCTGGTGCATTGATGTCGCTCATGATTTTCTCAATCTGCACTTCATTTGCAACACGAGGATGAGCTGGTTGATGACGAGGAATTTGCTCAGCATTTTCTTCAGAGTTATTTTCTTCAGGTGCACCAGCATGATGTTCTTCACGATCTGGAATGACTTCTTCAGCAGATTCTTCAGTAGGAATGACATCCTCGGTAGCCTTGAACTTGATGGTTTCCTCAGGTGATTTTTCATCTAGCACAGGAGGTAGGTGCTCTCTTTGCAAGCCATTAGTTTCATCGAACCGCACATCTATAGTTTCATCGAACCGCACATCTACAGTTTCAACAACTTTGTGGTGAACATTGTTGAAGACTCTGTAGGTGTGCGAGTCCTTTCTGTAACCAGGCATAAAACCTTCATGTGCTTTCGGTGCAAATTTAGAATTGTGATGAGGATCTCTAATCTAACATTTAGCACCGAAGACTTTGAAATAACTCACATTGGGTTTCTTGTCAGTGAGGAGTTCATATGCGGTCTTTTTGAATAATTTGTGAAGATATACCCTGTTCATGATGTGGCACGCTGTGTCAATTGCCTCAATCCAGAAGTGACGAGGTGTCTTGTATTCGTCAAGCATACTGCAAGCCATCTCAACAAGAGTCCGATTCTTGCACTCCACGAGCCATTCTGCTGAGGAGTATAAGGAGCAGATAACTCATGAGTAATACCAAGTTCATCAAGATAGTCATCGAGACCAGTGTTCTTGAACTTAGTTCCATTGTCACTTCTGATGTGCTTGATCTTCACACTAAAGTTGGTTGAAGCCCTCGAGGAAAATCGTTTGAAGACTTCCTGCACTTCACATTTGTAAGTGACGATATGCACCCATGTGTATCGAGAGTAATCATCAACAATAAAAAAGCCATATAGAGATGCTTCATTAGTGAATGCAGAATAGTGATTAGGACCAAAGAGATCCATGTGAAGCAATTCAAATGAACGAGTGGTAGTCATGATAGTCTTTGCGGGATGCTTGGCCTTGGTCATCTTTCCATCTTCACAGGCCCCGCACAGGTGATCCTTGTGGAATTTGACATCCTCGATGCCAATGACATGCTTTTTCTTCGCGAGAGTGTGCAAGTTCCTCATGCCAGCATGACTGAGTCATCGATGCCATAGCCAGCCTTCTGAAGCTTTTGCAAGTAGACATGTGGCAGGTTGTGGTCCTATAGAGAAATCAAAATATACAGATCTCCTCTCCTAAAGCCTTCGAAGACTTTGGAATGGTCAGCTTCCATGATCACAACACAATGATACTTGCCAAAGATAACAACCATATCAAGATCACAAAGCATTGAGACTGACATGAGTTTGAATCCTAAGGACTCGACAAGAATGACTTTGTCCATGTGTCGATCCTTTGATATCGCAACCTTACCTAGACCCAATACCTTCACTACAAAAAAATACACTTCCGTGATACGTGTTTGTCACAGTAGGTCGTGTTTTTTGTCATGCATGTACATCCATGACAAATTTATGACAGAATCAAGATAGTCATACCTGTGCTGTCGTAGAAGTGTTCCATGACATTACCAAAATTATCATCACGGAAGTGTCCACTTCCATGACAAAAAATTGCGTCACGCGAAGTGCTTTCGTCAAGGGTGACCGACATGTGGCATCCACCGTAACGGAACGCCGTTAAGCTATCGGGTCGGGTTTTGGATCCGATAACCCGTTAACAGCCCCGACCAATGGGGATTTTCCACATGTAAAATCATCATTGGCTAGAGGAAACACGTGTCGGCTCATCGTTAGGACAGATGTCATCCACTCATTGGACAGGAGGCGCCTATGATAGGTCGACACGTGGCATGGCCCAACAGTGGCCCATTCTGATGAAAAAGGCCGACCCAATAAAAATTAGCAGGCCGGCCCATATAAGGCCTACTTGTGTCAGGTCCATTTAAGCCCATGGCCCATACGAGATGTGCCAATTCGGCCCGTTAAAGATTTGACGCCATTGCAGCCCATTGTCAGTTCAAGCCCGTTAACAGCCCGCTATATATTTGGGCTCAATATTGGCCCGATGAGATTTCGGCCTGTTAACGACCCATTTAATGGATGGGCCAATTTTCAGGATGTACATCTTTCGGCCTGTTAGCGACCCATTTAAATGTTGGGCTAATTTCCGGCTCGGTGTGTCTTTCAGCCTGTTGACGGCCCATAAATCTGATGGGCCATTTGTAGTCGGACCTGAGTTTCGGCCTTTTAGCGGCCCTTTCAGCCTGTTGACGACCCATAAATCAGTTGGGCCATTTTGTAGTCGGACCTGAGTTTTGGCCTTTTAGCGACCCATTTAAGTGTTAGGCCAATTCCAGTTCTCTGTGCCTTCGGCTGTTAACGGACCATAAATGAGTTGGGCCATTTGTAGTCGGACCTTAGTTTTGGCCTCTTACGGCCCATGCCCTTCACGGTCCAATACCAGCCCAGTTTCTCTTTTGGCCTGCTAAAGGCCCACAACACAGTTGGGCCGTTTACAATACGACCTGACTTTTGGCCTCTTAGCGGCCCATGATCTTCATGGTCCAAAGACAAGCCTCTTTGTCTCTTTCGGCTCGCTAAAGGCCTACAGATATAGTTGGGCCATATGTAGCCCAAACTTAGTAATGACCCGTTAACGGCCCGTGAAATAAATTGGGGCCACCTGTTGCCAACCGATGTCGGCTGTTAACAACCCGGAGGTAAGAGGGCCGACCATTAACTTTCGTTTAGTAACGCCCATTAACTTAATGGGCCCACTAAAGTTTGTTCATGTCTTTAGGCCAAATTAGATAATTTGAGCCCATTACGACGAGCAAAGGTACGACATACATGGAATAACGTTGCACATCCAGCATATATTACAGGAAATTACATCCACTGGGCAATCAAAGATTGATGACAGTGCAAATAAATGAGCAGAACCTAACCATCTACAATGTCACAATCTGTAACCTCAGCACAGAGGACGCCCATCAGCATGTGGGCAAGTTCTTGCTGCTTTGCCACACTGTCTCTGAAAACATTGATCAGTTGTTGTGTCGCACAACTCTGCACCTCTGATTCATCCACTATTGTCACGACCGGTTTTCGGGTATTAAATTCCATAAAATGGCCGTTGTGCTCACCAGCCCCAGGATTTCTGTTAGTTGATGAGGCACCAACTTGATACAGAAAATTCCAAGCAAAACACAAAATATGTAGTACAAGACCATTCTGGTCTGTGAGTACAACAAATGGTTTCTAGTGGTTGATGGCGGAAGCGGTTTGTGGATCATCAGCGTCTATGGGACACCATTTCCACATGTGAACAGCTGACCAGGTTAACTCCTATCTTCGTGAGGCTGCTATCACCATTGCGTAGGTTTCGGGGCTGTCATCACAAAGCTCCTCTCCATGCAAGAAATCTGGCCAAGACAATAGCCAGGGACAAGCCAGTGAGTACTTTGAATGTACTCGCAAACATTATGAACACAGGTATAATATAACAACCGATAATCATGCTCAAAAAAATATTCTATCATCACAACGTCAGTCATAAAAATAAAATCCTTGATGCATGCAAGCAGGTTATTAATATGTAACAATGAATGCGTAATGACAGATTAGTAATAAAATGCACCATTCGGATGTCTGAAGCGACATCTCGAATTGATGGTAAATAACAAACATGCCTCAGTCGGGCGTCTGAGCGACACCACATAAAGGGCTTATAAAGCAAAATAAATAACAAGCATGCCACGATCCAGGCGTCTCAAATGACACCACATAAAGGGCTTATAAAGTAATTGAATAACAAGCATGCCACAGTCGGATGTCTCAGCGACACCACATAAAGGGCTTATAAAATAAATGTACGACAAGCATGCCACAGTCGGGCGTCTCAGCGACACCACATAAAGGGCTTATAAAGTAAATAAATAACAAGCATGTTACGATTAAGGCGTCTCGGCGACACCACATAAAGGGCTTATAAATAATCACCGTGAATATCCAGGAGGTAGAACCATCCCAGGATACTCGATAATTCAAATAATATAACGGGTTAGTCCATAACAAAATAATAATCATGGTCCTCACAAGTCACAAGTCGGATCGCAAGTTACGGTTTAGCAGTCCTCCTCAAGACCGACACTAAGACCGACACTTGACCTATCCTGCATCGTAATCCTTAACCATGGACACGACTATTTGAATAGGTTTAATCTATGCAGAGGGTGTACTCTTTACCCACAAGTAACGGATTCCTTTAGTCCATCAGGACTAATTCCGTCTACGGCCTTTTAGTTGAAAACACACCTAACTTGCACACACCAGCTTAACTTACCGGTGTCTGGAATCACCCAAGACGCCTGTCAAGCAAAACTCTAAGTGGGGAGGCTACAACCTCGCGTAGCATGGGATCAAATTTATATCGCGCGCCTAAAGGGTGGCCTCCCTCTCGGTCTCAACCGAAACACCCATGCCCCGGACCAGGTGGCATGCCTACCAGCTACAACCGGTATCTTCCACCATGGCCTCTCTGTACGGTGTGTGCTAGAAAGGGGTTGACGACTTACTGAACCGTACCCTACTTGTTGTGGAGACAAGTGGTAGTACAAAACAAGTATGGGGGTTACTGGAACAAGACTCGATCTTTGGTCGACTCAGGAGGCTTAAGTATTCCCTGCATGATTAGCATAACGAATATATTTTATCCAACAGACAAAATCACCACTCATCATACCCCTCATGCCATGCCGGACACACTCGTGTCGACGAGGAACTAGGGACAAGCTCGGGTCTACCCAAGACAGAGACTTTCCTTTTCCTTCTGGTAGGCACGAAAGGCATATGAGGATGATCATTATCACAAGCATGTCCATTTCCAACAGCAAGGAAATTTCCAATAAGCATTCATGCAAATGATCATATCACCACATGAAATAACAAGTTCTAAGTACTGAGGTGGTGTCATAATCGTGTCAAACAACGCATGCAAAATATTATGCCAGGGTTCAGAATGCTTGCCTTCAAGTTGTGGAGGGGTGAGGTGCTCCCAAAACTTTTGAAAGTTTGCTTCTCTCTCTCCCAAGTCCTATTTTAAATAAATTTGAATTAACACACAATTTCAAAACAGCACAAAAAAGTTGTTTGAATTTTTTTCAAATAAACCTTAAAATAAACTAGATTAAATTTGAGAGAGGTAGGAAAAGAATCAATTCATTTGGAGTTATATTTAAAAAGTTATAGCCAGTCAAAGTTTAGTCAATATTCTGGTTTTTAAATAAAACAAAAAAAAAAGAAAAGGAAACGATACACGTCGAAGACGTACTGAAATATCGCTTCCACTTACGCCTCGTGGACTGGCGGCCAGTCATCGACAAGGTCCAGGGGCCCACCGTCAGGTTTGATCGGGTCTTTCCTCCCTCCTCTTCCACCGCCCGGCGGAGGCGGACTCAGCGATGCTCGCCGGTGAACGGCGGCACTGTTCGGGAAACCGAGGCCATCCGCGGGCTCAGGGGGTCGAGGTGGTCACTGCGGTGGTTGCTTTGGTCTCTGGGGTGGACGGAGCTACCGGCGGCGAGCTCCGCAGCGGACGGTGGTCGTCGGGCAGAGTGGACTTTTGACTCCGGCGGTTCCTGACCAAAATTGGGCATGGGGATGGACTCGTGGGTGTTGCAGGATGTTGTTGGTGCAGTGGGTGGAGAGGGGGAGGCCCTGGTGGCGCCGGAATGGCCGGGACAGTGGCGGCGGCTGCGGTTGCCGGAGATGGGGAAGAAGACCTCCCCGGGTCGATTGGCTGCCACGGGGGAACTAGGGGAGTCTTTTGAGGCTGCCCGGGGAACAGGACGTGCTCGGGGGCCTCTTATATAGCGTGGCCATGTCGGTTCACGGCGGCCGCGGATAGGATCGCCGGCGAACCGCCTCTCTGTTGCTGCAGGAGGACGAGGCGGCGACGAGCGCTAGAGGATGCGCTTGTGGATGAGTCTGAGCTGCCCCAGGGGCAGGTGGCGAGCGGGAGAGGCTCGGGCGGTGCCGACCTGAGCAGGGGCTGTCGGGCGGCCGTGGCAGCTAGCTCCTGGCTTGCCGGAGACGTGGCGAGGGGCTTCTTGGCGTGTTCTGGTGAGAGGGAGAGTGTGTGGCGCGGCTCTGCAGTGTGGGCAAAACCAGGGGCGTGACGCGGCGGCTCAGGCGTGGCACGTGCAAAACGCGTGCTCTGCTCGCGCCCAGAGCATGCACGGGACGTGCTCGACAAAATGCCAGGGCATGCTAGAGGTCTTGGGTGAGGTTGGGGTTTAACAGACCTAGGTTAAAGTCATCTAGAGGCTTAGTGGACAGGTTAGTTTTCCCAGAGGTGCAAGGTCACAGTGCAATGACAAAAGTCATGTCAAAGCTGTTCATGCACTCAAGGTGTTTGACAAAATGCCACAGGCACCTAGGCAGTTCTTGGAGTGGTCATAATTTCCAGATTAGTGCCTCTTTGGGTGCAAAAGAGAGTGGTAAGGTCATTTGGGCAAAAGAAGAAACTTGCTAGTCCAAGTTTTGCAAATCTTCAGTTTTGGACAGAAAGGACAGGGCATGATTGCAAGTACTAGAATTGCTCCAATGAGTCCAACATTCTGGACTTAAGGATATTGTAGGATGGGTTATAAGTAGGAAAAGGAATCACAGCAAAAGGAGCAAGTTAAAATATAGTTGTAGTACAAATCATCAAGTTGGACCAGAATGGAAATGAGGTTGATTCACTCAAATCTTTCAAAGAACATAGTTGGGTTTTTGCATAAAGTTGAATACTATGCTCCTACTGACATCCCAAAATTTTGGTAGAGGTTTTAAAGAAATATTTAAATAGGTTGTAGTGTAAAATTGCTCACTGGACCAGATTTGAAAATTAGGTGTACAACTCAAAATATCCAAAGAATGAAATATCTTTTTGCATAAAAGTGATTTAAAAACATCACATGGAATCCCCAAATTTTGGTGAAATTTTTGAATGAATTTACAAAAGGGTTGCAGTGCAAATCGGACCCTAAACTTATGAAAAACCCTTTTGGAGAAATAAAGCTCAGGGAAAGATAATTATATAAATAATCCTACTGATAAAGAATTGTTTTGTTTGAGAGGGTAAATGAGTCCAATGAAATTGGGAAGTTTTTCACTTGAGGTAAAAACTCCATAAAAATAAAGGGAAGAAAGGTTCTGAAATCAAAAGAAAATTCAGAAAACAAAATTTTAAGTTTCCTGGAAAATTTTTAATTAATAAAACAAGGTTAAATTTTTTTGGGGTGTTACAACACTACCCCCCTTAAGAAAAAATCTCGTCCTCGAGATTTGTTAAGAGTTGTTTTGAAAGAAAAAACTCCACGGTTACGTGTTTTTTGCAAGCAGTGTATGTGCTCGAGTAGTTGTGGTGCTGCGTGAATAAAAATAATCCATGTCGTGAGAAGATACACGATGCAGCAACTCAGGGTAAAGAAATCTCACTCCAGGATTTTTCGCGAGAGAAAACTAGTAAATTAAGCGTCAAACCGCAACGAAAACTACTCAAATTAATAGAAACTAAAATAATTTACTCGCCGCACAAACTCGGGGTACCACGCATAAGTTACAATGTATAAATAAATGTTGCAATAATAAACACAGCGGCGACATCTATAATGCAAACGGTAACTGGACGGGTTCCAGAAAACGCTCTGCATCGGGATGCACTCCTCTTCTATCGGGGAAAGCGGATTGATCAGCCGATGAATGTGTCTCTCCTGGTCGGGCCTCAGTGGTCTGCCGATGGCGATCTAAGGATTTAAATCCGCGAGACTCTGGAGATAACCCATTACTCGTTGGGTTAAACGTTCTTGAGCGATGACGTACTGGACCAGGTTGGCGATCTTGGGTCTCTCTCAATCCGTCCACCGGGAAAAGATGTTACTCCTCCGGGTGCTGCACGTCTCGGAAAGTAATAATATCCTCTTTCACTGGCATAGGGTACCGCGAATCGAAGGCGGGAAAGTGCTTCGTGTGCAGCCGCTTCTATGGCCATTAGTGGAGTTGGCATAGATTTCCCCATGAAGGAAACTTCCGTTGGGTCTTGGTTTGGGTTTACGAGAGGGATGTGTACTACTGCCCAATATTTCGAGGTGGATGGGGTGATTCTCGATTTGAACAGCTCGTCTTTGGGGTGGTTGCGTAACCCATGGTACTGCAGGTAAAGTCCCACAATATTTTGACAAAACTACCCGGGGTTGCATCTGGGGTTCTCAGATAAATACTAGGGCTCGGCATGGCAAGAAACGGTTGTGAGGATGGTGCACAAGGTGAGGGGTGCTTGGCAAGGTCACGAGGTGGCCTTCATATAGCACTGGAGCTGGGTCATTTTACCGTGGTGAAGGGTAATTAATTTGCTAGCTCCGCTCCAAGGGTCGGGGTCAAAGCCACAGATACATATCTCACTAAAGTGACGTATCACTGTGGGGGTTGTCGGGGTGGTTTTGGTAGCTGTGCCCGGAAAATATGCAACTACGTGCTGACATAATTATGCAAGATTACTATTTAAAACCGAGGCACAACAACAGGCTGCGTTAATTTACAAGGTCACATGATTGCAAAGCGAGGATACACTGAGACTCGACACTACTCGAGTGATTTAGTCTACCTCGTTTATATCCAAGTGGGCTTGCCTTGTGGATGACGAGGCTTCTCCACGGGTCTCACCGTTGGGATTAGCTGGAGGTGGTTGAGGGACTGCAGGGTCGGGGTGGCGATGATGACTATCGCGGGGATTGTTGGCCACAATCCCGTTGGAGTGTGCTCCCAAAAGGCGACGAAGCACTTCTGGGGTCATCAAAGCGCCTTGGTTGATGGCTGGGGCTGACCTCAAGGTCTCGATTGGTTGTCCGAACAGCACGACTGGGCTGTCGGCGTCGGGCTCATCTTCTCCTCTCGCCGGGGCTCGACGAACCAGCTCTCCACGAGCTGCGATCAGATCAATGGTGATTTGATCGAATAGTTCCTCTAGTGCACCTACATAGCGCACTAGGTGCAACAATGCAGGATCCGTCTCGTGATCTCCGTTGGCAACTGGGTGGTCTACCATACCCTTCACGTCTGGGGTAGGAGTAGAACGAGCGACAGTTAACTCTGGGCGACAACTGCCGGAGTTGAACTATAGCCTCTCGAGCAGCTAAATTTGGATGGCTTGTGGCTCGAAGGAAGTTGTCCTTCCGGTGAACACAGAGGGCGTTACGCCAGACCCTACCGTAGGTGTGCACAGTGGCCCAGAATTGACGGCTCTCACCGCTCATGGATCCTTGGTACACAACATATTCGGGAGGCTCTTCTAACGCATAGGCACAACGAGTGAGGTTTGCGAGTATGGTCACAAAACCTCCAAGGTTGGTTGCTGTGGTCTCATTGTGCACGACGGGGCCAGGCATTATGGCTCGGTCTGGGGTAGAGGCTGTGCTGTGCTGGGTTGAGGCGAGCGTGCCCTTTTTATAGAAAAAGGGGACGAAGTCTTCCTTCGCACGCTTGCGAATGAGACATTATAGGCGTCGGTCACTGGCGCGTGATCGACAGGCTAGGTTGATAGGTTGGGCACCGACTACCAAAAGTGTCGGGGTCACTGTGTGGCTGTCTTGCACGAGAAGCTTGGCTGGGTTTAGGTTAAGGTCTGGTGGGTTGGTTTACCTAGGTTTATTGACCCGGCTAAGATAGGGTTAGCCAATGGTCAGCCTGGCTCTGATACCAAGTTTGTCACGACCGATTTTTCGGGTATTAAATTCTAGAAAATGGCCGTTGTGCTCACCAGCCTGTGATTTCAAGTAGCTGATGAGGCACCAACTTGATACAGAAAATTCCAAGCAAAACACAAAATATGTAGTACAAGACCATTCTGGTCTGTGAGTACAACAAATGGTTTCTAGTGGTTGATGGCGGAAGTGGTTTGTGGATCATCAGCGTCTATGGGACTCCATTTCCCACAGGAACAGCTGACCAGGTTAACTCCTATCTTCGCGAGGCTGCCATCACCATTGCGTAGGTTCCGGGGCTGTCATCGCAATGCTCCTCTCCACGCAAGAAATCTGGCCAAGACAATAGCCAGGGACAAGCCAGTGAGTACTTTGAATGCACTCGCAAACATTATGAACACATGTATAATATAACAACCGATAATCATGCTCAAAAAAAATATTCTATGATCACAACTTCAGTCATAAAAATAAAATCCTTGATGCATGCAAGCAGGTTATTAATATGTAACAATGAATACGTAATGACAGATTAGGAATAAAATGCACCATTCGGATGTCTGAAGCGACATCTCAAATTGATGGTAAATAACAAACATGCCTCAGTCGGGCGTCTGAGCGACACCACATAAAGGGCTTATAAAGCAAAATAAATAACAAGCATGCCACAGTCGGGCGTCTCAGCGACACCACATAAAGGGCTTATAAAGTAATTGAATAACAAGCATGCCACAATCGGGCGTCTCAGCGACACCACATAAAGGGCTTATAAAATAAATGTACGACAAGCATGCCACAGTCGGGCGTCTCAGCGACACCACATAAAGGGCTTATAAATAAAATGAATAACAATCATGCGATGCAAGGCGTCTCAAATGACACCACATAAAGGGCTTATAAATAATCACCATGAATATCCAGGAGGTAGAACCATCCCAGGGATAATCGATAATTCAAATAATATAACGGGTTAGTCCATAACAAAATAATAATCATGGTCCTCACAAGTCACAAGTCGGACTCCAAGTTCTGGTTTAGCAGTCCTCCTCCGAAGACCGATACTAAGACCGACACTTGACCTATCCCAGACTGTAATCCTTAACCATGGACACGGCTATTTGAATAGGTTTAATCTCTGCAGAGGGTGTACTCTTTACCCACAAGTAACGGATTCCTTTAGTCCATCGGGACTAATTCCGTCTACGGCCTTTTAGTTGAAAACACACCTAACTTGCACACACCAGCTTAACTTACCGGTGTCTGGAATCACCCACGACGCCTGTCAAGCAAAACTCTAAGTGGGGAGGCTACAACCTCGCGTAGCATGGGATCAGATTTATATCACGCGCTCTAAGGGGTGGCCTCCCCTCTCGGTCTCAACCGGAAACACCCATGCCCCCGGACCAGGTGGCCTGCGTACTAGCTACAACTGGTATCTTCCACCATGGCCTCTCTCTACGGTGTGTGCTAGAAAGGGGTTGACGACTTACTGAACCGTACCCTACTTGTTGTGGAGACAAGTGATAGTACGAAACAAGTATGGGGGTTACTGGAACAAGACTCTATCTATGGTCGACTCAGGAGGTTTAAGTATTCCCTGCATGACTAGCATAACGAATATATTTCATCCAACAGACAGAATCACATGTCATCATACCCCTCATGCCATGCCGGACACACTCGTGTCGACGAGGAACTAGGGACAAGCTCGGGTCTACCCAAGACAGAGACTTTCCCGTTTTCCTTCTATTGAAAGTTTGCTTCTCTCTCTCCCAAGTCCTACTTTAAATAAATTTGAATTAACACACAATTTCAAAACAGCACAAAAAAGTTGTTTGAATTTTTTTTCAAATAAATCTTAAAATAAACTAGATTAAATTTGAGAGAGGTAGGAAAAATAATCAATTCATTTGGAGTTATATTTAAAAAGTTATAGCCAGTCAAAGTTTAGTCAATATTCTGGTTTTTAAATAAAACAAAAAAAAGAAAAGGAAACGATACACGTCGAAGACGTACTCTGGAAATACGTTTCCACTTACGCCTCCGTGGACCGGCGCTGGTCACTGACAGTGGGTCCAGGGGGCCCACTGGTCAGGTTTGACTGGTCTTTCCTCCCTCCTCTTCCACTGCCCGAGCGGAGACGGGACTCCGGCGATGCTCGCGCTTAACGGCGGCACTGCTCGGGAAACCGAGGCCATCCGCGGGCTCGGGGTCAAGGTGGTCACCCGGTGGTCGCTTTGGTCTCTGGGTGGATGGAGCTGCCGCGGCCAGCTCCGCAGCGGACGGTGGTCGTCGGGCAGTGGGCTTTGACTCGGCGGTTCTGACCAAAATCGGGCATGGGGATGGACTCGTGGGTGTTGCGAGGATGTTGTTGGTGCGATGAGTGGAGAGGGGAGGCCACAGTGGCGTCGGAATGGCCGGACGATGGCGGAGGCTGCGGTTGCGGAGATGGGGAAGAAGACCTCCCCGGTCGATTGGCTGCCACGGGGAACTAGGGGAGTGTTTGAGGCCGCTCGAACGGACGTGCTCGGGGCCTCTTATATAGCGTGGCCATGTCGGGTTGTGGCATGGATAGGATTGTTGTGAACTGCCTCTCTGTTGCTGCAGGAGGACGTGGAGGCGACGAGCGCTAGAGGACGCGCTTGTGGATGAGTCTGAGCTGCCCCAGGGGCAGGTGGCGAGCGGGAGAGGCTCGGGCGGCACCGACCTGAGCAGGGGCTGTCGGGCGGCCGTGGAGGCTAGCTCCTGGCTTGTCGAAGACGTGGCGAGGGGCTGCTTGGCGTGTTCTGGTGAGAGGGAGAGTGTGTGGCACGGCTCTACAGTGTGGGCAAAACCAGGGGCGTGACGCGGCGGCTCGGGCGCGGAACGTGCAAAACGCGTGCTCTGCTCGCGCCCAGAGCACGCACGGGATGTGCTCGACAAAATGCCAGGGCATGCTAGAGGTCTCGGGTGAGGTTGGGGTTTAACAGACCTAGGTTAAAGTCATCTAGAGGCTTAGTGGACAGGTTAGTTTTCCCAGAGGTGCAAGGTCACAGTGCAATGACAAAAGTCATGTCAAAGCTGTTCATGCACTCAAGGTGTTTGACAAAATGCCACAGGCACCTAGGCAGTTCTTGGAGTGGTCATAATTTCCAGATTAGTGCCTCTTTGGGTGCAAAAGAGAGTGGTAAGGTCATTTGGGAAAAAGAAGAAACTTGCTAGTGCAAGTTTTGCAAATCTTTAGTTTTGGACAGAAAGGACAGGGCATGATTGCAAGTACTAGAATTGGTCCAATGAGTCCAACCTTCTGGACTTAAGGGTATTGTAGGATGGGTTATAAGTAGGAAAAGGAATCAGAGCAAAAGGAGCAAGTTAAAATATAGTTATAGTACAAATCATCAAGTTGGACCAGAATGGAAATGAGGTTAATTCACTCAAATCTTTCAAAGAACATAGTTGGGTTTTTGCATAAAGTTGAATACTATGCTCCTACTGACATCCCAAAATTTTGGTAGAGGTTTTAAAGAAATATTTAAATAGGTTGTAGTGTAAAATTGCTCACTGGACCAGATTTGAAAATTAGGTGTAGAACTCAAAATATCCAAAGAATGAAATATCTTTTTGCATAAAAGTGATTTAAAAACATCACATGTCATCCCCAAATTTTGGTGAAATTTTTGAATGAATTTACAAAAGGGTTGCAGTGCAAATGGGACCCTGAACTTATGAAAAACCCTTTTGGAGAAATAAAGCTCAGGGAAAGATAATTATATAAATAATCCTACTGATAAAGAATTGTTTTATTTGAGAGGTAAATGAGTCCAATGAAATCGGGAAGTTTTTCACTTGAGGTAAAAACTCCATAAAAATAAAGGGAAGAAAGGTTCTGAAATCAAAAGAAAATCCAGAAAACAAAAGTTTAAGTTTCCTGGAAAAAATTTAATTAATAAAACAAGGTTAAATTTTTTTGGGGTGTTACAACCATTTCCATCATTGCTTCAGCCATTAATTGGTTCACAAACATACATTTATTCCATTGCATTCGAGATGCAGGATACTTGAATGATTCGGATGGCGATTTTGGTGCTTGTATTATTGATAGTGGAGAGTGTCTCGACCAACGCATCATAACATAAATTAGGACGGGAACCAAACAGATTAATCATGAGTTATTGCCATATTACCTGGCCTAGATTTACTGGGAAGAAACAATGGGGTTGCCTCATTGTTTTCGTAGTTTGTCTTCTTATCTTCAAAGACTGCACAAAATTAACACACTAGCATTGCTACCATTGGCCAAGTCAGATAATAGGAAAGCAACATTGACACAACGAACATTTGGGCAACTAGCCTACACCAAATTAACACAATATGGCACAGCTATCATCAGCCAAGTAAGGTAATACGAAATCAACATTGACACAATGATTGAATGGGCAACCAGAGAAGCACTACAATTCAGTAATGTGCGTGATATGAGATAGTACATTCATGCAGCTTAGCATGCAAAACTACCAGGCAGTTTTCCTTACAAAAATCAACATTGATGCCTTTAACATTTTGCTACAACTAATTTTAGATCAGATAAAGGTTAGATTCACGCCGATTAACAAAATACATGCTGATGTAAAAATATAGTGATATACAACAGGTACTTACACATCACTGGAGCATAGAGAATTCCCGCAAGATATTTTCCTCGAATAGGATCCCAATGGAGGAAGTCTTGTATCGTTTAACCTTATTTTCTAAAAGAGAGATGGGTAAGAAACATGTAGAAAATATGATCGGAATGCTATAAAATTTCATGATGCGAGGATACGCACACGCTTCTTAGAATGGAGTTGACATTCTTTTCTTTGAATTTGGGCCGGACTAGTTCTTTGGCCACTGGAATCTGCTTATTATCGGTGGGAGTTGGGTTTCTCTGTCTTTGGAGCAAGATTCTAAAAATGGAGTTGGTTTATTATCTCCTGGCGTTTGGATCTTTTGCAAAGACCTGGTTTGTAACCCTTCAGATTCTAACATAGTCGTCTTCCCCTTGCATGCCTTATATAGAAGAATGGTGATTCAGTTATAAAACATGCTACAGCAGATATGGAATAGGTACTTAAGAATAGAAAGGCATGACATATTGACATGTATTCACTCCATCCGAAAATAAATGGATGGGTCTAGGCGTATTTCAGTTCTAGATACATCCAATTTTATCCATTTCTGCGACATTTAATCCGGACGGAGGGAGTATGATGTAAGAGCTAGGGATACGACAGGACAACACAGTAAAAAAACACTGAAAAACCAACTGCAGAACCAAAGTATTCAAACCCACTGATATGAGATAGTACACTCATGCAGCTCAGGATGCAAAACTACCAGGCAGTTTTCCTTGCAAAAATCAACATTGTGGCCTTTAATCATACATTTTGCTACAACTAAATTTAGACCAGATAAAGGTTGGATTCACGCCGATTAACAAAATACATGCTGATGTAAAAATATAGTGATATACGACATGTACTTACATCTACAATGGAGCACAGAGAATTCCTGCAAGAATCTTTCCTCATAAATGATACCATTGCAGAAAATCTTCTATCTTTAAGCTTATTTTCTAAAAGAGAGATGGGTAAGAAACATGTAGAAAATATGATCAGCATGCTATAAAATTTCATGATGCAAGGATACGCACATGCTTCTTAGAATTGAGTTGACATATTTTTGCCGGATCGAGCGGACTAGTTCTTTGGCCATCGAATCGCTTATTATCGATGAGGGAGTTGGGTTTCTCTGTGCTGGAGCAGTATCTATAAAAACTGGAGTTGGTTTATTATCTCCTGGCGTTTGGATATTTTGCAAAGGCCTTGTTTGTAACCCTTCAGATTCTAACATAGTCGTCTTCCCCTTGCATGCCTTGTATAGAAGAATGGCGCTTTATTTATAAAACATGCGGTAGCAGAGAGATGGAATAGGTACTGAAGAATAGAAAGGCATGACATATTGACATGTATTCCCTCCATCTGGAAAAAAATGGATGGGTCTAGGCATATTTTAGTTCTAGATACATCCTTTTTTATCCATTTCGGCAACATGTAATCCGGACGGAGGGAGTATGGTGTAAGAGCTAGGGATACGACAGGAGAACACAGCAAAAAAAACTAGTTGAATGTAAAACTGTATGCTAGAGGAATACGTACATAAATAACTAAGGCAACATACACGTGTATGATTGGGAAAATAAGATGGCATTGCAACAGAGCACTAGAACAGCACTTCAATGTAAAAAAACATGGTATGGTAGACAGATGAAGTACATACTGATGAATAACAATGCATAAAATATTCAGAAGCATGATGTCCAAATTAAGCAGATGGCATTGCGATAGAGTAGAATGACAAGATTTGAATTTGAAAACATGTTATCATGAATGGAATAGGTACTGAAAACAGGAAGGCATGACATATTTACATGCATGATCAGCATGCTAAGCACATGGCATTGCAACAGAGTAGATACACTCTAGGACATTATATGCATGTTGTACCCATATCACAGGCCAAGTTAGAGCAAGGACCTTGTGGGGTGAAGAGGATTCATGATCTTTCTGCAAGTCTTCTGAAGAACTGCCTTTACATGTTCCATCATATCGGGTATCATTGACATCAAGTTTATTGGCCTTTACATTGCTCCGTGAGGTTCTTGTGGATATATCAGTGTGCAATTATATCGACATGCATGGAAGACAACTAATAGTTAGATTTATGTGATGAGTGCACTGTAGGAGACGACATAAATAGTAGGACTGGGGTTAACTAGCAGCAATGTGTCTCATAAACTAAAGGGAGAACACATATGAAAGCTACAAAATATGTATCGTTTGTACTCGAGATTAACTAGATGGCACAAAAAAGTATTAAAGAACAACATAGGTAATGCTAGAAGTGGTATAATACTATAATCACCAGCCTGTGGGATAGCATTGGCTGATGGATGATAACTATGGAATAGTGTTACCTAAAGAACAAGTATCTTAGCTTAACTATGGAATAGCGTTAACTCCTGAACAAGACCCGTAAGAGATCAACATGAATATACAGTGAAATGTTATGATCTATTTTTCATGCTTAGATGAATAACAAAGCCATAAATGTTGCACACAAGTAAGATGAGGGTACAACCTATCTGGCTGCCATCCATAGGAGTGAGCATCATGTGCTGACTTATCGATGGCCTTGCAGTTGTTGTGGCTATGCATGTCGGGCACGCGCATTCGATGCAGGGAACTGTTGAGTGGGGACTATAGCTCCCTTCTAGTGTATGCTTCCCTTGTTGGAGCAGCTGCGGTGAGTCGGAAGACGGTGTGTCTGAAGATGCAGATAACGCATAATGTTAAGAACGACATATCTCTTTGATCTGAAGAAATACACTAAGAGATCAACAGCAAGGTACGAGAGTGGTCACACGTCTGTTGGCTCAAGACTAAATTCGGGTCACATGATTTTATTTTATTTTGGTACTGTCCGATCTACGCCGGATGGCTGGCCGTCTTGTGCCTCCCGGCTGACACTATTCGGAATCTTCCCCGAAGAGCCAACGACCAACAGTAGAGCAGCCTGCCTCGGCCGTCCGTGGCCCCGACCAAAACCCCGCTCCCCGCCCCACCACACTGCCATGGTTGCGCCGCCCCCGGGCCAATCCACAAAGACTCCCCGCCATCCAGATCCGGTGGCGGCAATACCTTCAACCCACACAACTATAAAAGATAGCCATCTAAGCGCTGCTTCCGTGGTGAACTTGCGGCCCTGCACCCTTACGTTAGACACCAGCCAACCGGCAGCCTAGGAGCTCCGCCGCCTCGAGGGGTGCTGCTTCCCATTGCAAATCGATTGGCCTAGAATAAAAACTCAGACAACTGACGCCTAAATAAAGTGATTTGAGATGAGGGTGCAACCTATCTGGCGGCATGGTGAAGTAGGCAGGTCCAGCTACCGAGTCGGTGAGGCCGGCGCAGTTGCGGTGGCGACCGGCGGCAGGGAAAGAGCGATGTTGCGACGGTCGATGGCTACGCCGAAGCAGCGCCAGGACTCTGGACGGATCCGAAGTTGGAGCCGCTCTGGCACCATGAACAACGGCGGGGGTGAATCGGCTCCAGTACGGTTCACGCGGCCGTCGTCGAGGCAGCACCAGCAGCACGGAGTAAGAGGCACACTTTAGGACCTTGAGAAGAGGTGTCTAGAGGGGGGGGGGGGGGATTAGACACTAAGTAACAACGTTGCAGTTTTTAAGTTTCTTTAAAGTTTGAGTGGAGTTTAGGCACAAGTTTAACATTCACAACATATAGCAAGCAAGCATGCAAAGAGTATATGAGCAGCGGAGAATAAAGCATGCAACTTGCAAGAATGTAAAGGGAAGGGATTGGAGGATTCAAACACAATTGGAGACACGGATGTTTTTCTCGTGGTTCAGATAGGTGGTGCTATCGTACTTCCACGTTGGTGGAGACTTCAACCCACGAAGGGTAGCAGTTGCCTTGAGTCCACGGAGGGCTCCACCCACGAAGGGTCCACGAAGAAGCAACCTTGTCTATCCCACCATGGTCGTCGCCCACGAAGGACTTGCCTCACTAGCGGTAGATCTTCACGAAGTAGGCGATCCCTTGCCCTTACAAACTCCTTGGTTCAACTCCACAATCTTGTCGGAGGCTCCCAAGTGACACCTAGCCAATCTAGGAGACACCACTCTCCAAGAAGTAACAAATGGTGTGTTGATGATGAACTCCTTGCTCTTGTGCTTCAAATGATAAGTCTCCCCAACACTCAACTCTCTCTCATAGGATTTGGATCTGGTGGAAAGAGGGTTTGAGTGGAAAGCAACTTGGGGAAGGCTAGAGATCAAGATTCATATGGTAGGAATGGAATATCTTGGCCTCAACACATGAGTAGGTAGTTCTCTCTCGTAAATAGGATGCTTTGGAAGTGTAGGTTCGGTCGATGGCTCTCTCCACGAATGAAGAGGAGGTGGAGGGGTATATATAGCCTCCACACAAAATCTAACCGTTACACACAATCTACCAAACTCGATGGGACCGAATAGTTAAACTCGGTCAGACCGATTTTGCAAATAATGTGACTGTTAGGGTTTTCGGTGGGACCGAAATGCAACTCGGTGGGACCGATTCGGTTAGGGTTAGGGCATAACGTAATCTCGGTAAGACCGATTACACAAACTCGGTGGGACCGATTTTGGTAATAATCTTTCCAGAGAGTTGGTCAGGCAAACTCGATTTGACCGATTATCAAACTCGGTGGGACCGATTTTGATAATAAGTTAACCAGAGAGTTTGCATTCTAATCTCGGTAGTACCGATTGCTCAAACTCGGTGAGACCGATTTTGATAATGGACATACAGAGAGATTACAATCCCATCTCGGTGAGACCGAGATCCCTATCGGTGAGACCGATTTGCCTAGGGTTTGTGGCAGTGGCTAAGACATCCAAACTCGGTGGCGCCGGATAGAAAGAATCAGTGGGGCCGAGTTTGACTTTAGGTTTAGGACATATGCGTGGACGTGGGAAAGTAGTTGAGGGTATTTGGAGCATATCACTAAGCACTTGAAGCAAGAGGCTCATTAAGAAACACCTCATCCCTCCTTGATAGTATTGGCTTTTCCTATAGACTCAATGTGATCTTGGATCACTAAAATGGAAAATGAAGAGTCTTGAGCTTGAAGCTTGAGCCAGTCTTTTGTCCTTAGCATCTTGAAGGAGTTCCCACATCCTTTAGTCCATGCCACTCCATTGTTGAACTTATCTGAAACATACTAGATAAAAGTGTTAGTCCAACAAGAGATATGTTGTCATTAATTACCAAAACCACCTAGGGAGCACTTCTGCTTTCAATCTCCCCCTTTTTGGTAATTGATGGCAACATACATCAAAGCTTTAGATAAAAATATAAAGAATAGCAAGTAAAGCTTTGGAAAGACATGTAACAAGCATAGGCTCCCCCTACATGTATGCAATCATGTGAATATGAAATATAGAAGCATGTGATAGCATAACCATGGTAGAGCAGGCAATGTGTTACATGTATCTTGCCTATATGCATCAGAGCAAAAAAAAGTATTAAAGAGAATACCTTCATGCCCATGAGTCCTTCTTGCAAACAGTATGTACATCAGCAAGAATTACTCATACACATGATTGTGATGCATATACTTACCTTGTGGTCTTGAGTTGGTTTAGGATGGAATGAACCTGCGTAAAAAAGGGTAGATAACACAAATACATCTACTAGCCAGAGCAAACAGAAGAAACCACAAGAATACCAAGACTGGGATGACATGTAGAGAGTGAGTACTGAGTACCACATTGGATTTGACATGTCCCCGAGAGTAAAGATATGCAATGAATTCAAATGATCTCTTTCCCTTAGATATCTTGCTCCCCCTGAATCTAACATGGGATACTAGGAGAAGATAGGGAACAGAAAATCAGAGCTGAAGGAAAACAGAGCTGGAAGATATGAATGATGATCAGAGCTAAAGTTCAGAGCTAATGTATGCTAATGCAAAAATTTAGCACAACAGATCATATGAACATGTCTCTCCCCTCAAGAAGACATGTGGACATCTCTCCTCTTGAACACAAAGCATATGGGATCCTTGAGAAATACTTTCTATTAGTATTCTCTCCCCCTAGAGATCTCTCTCTCTCCTTCTCTGATGTGATCTCTCTCTCTAAATGATAAGCTTTAATGTGATCTCTCTCTCCCCCTTTGACATCAATTTCCAAGAAGGGCTTGATAAAGATGTAATCTCTCTCCCCCTCTGGAATTTGTCGTGAATGGGTTTGATCCTTGAGTCACAACATAAAGCAATGATAAAAATGTGATGCTTGTAGAGGACAAGATTCATTGAGTGGAGCTGGAATAGACGAAACACAGAATATGTGGCAAAGTGTTTTTCCTGTTATGGTATCGGTGGCACCGAGTTGTAGGCTTCGGTTGCACCGAAAGGATTCGGTTGGACCGAAAATAACAAATCGGTTGAACCGAGTTCATCACAGAGAAAACACTTGCCACCTCAGCTCACTAGACTAGTAAGATCTCACAAAGATTTGCAAGAAATTAACTGAAAGATATGCAAGGAATTAGATGCAGAAAATGCAGAGAAAACAGAAAGAAATCTAGATGAAGTTTTTTTTTTGAAAGGGGAAACACAAATGCATGAGACAAAAGCAAAAAATCAGAAAATAACACATGAGAACTTCATCTAGAGATGGTCGGCGACAAAGTCACCTATGTTAGAGTTTATTGACTAGGGAGTCAAGTGAGATCACTTGATCATAGGCCATACTCATCGTTTAAGCTCAAAATGGGGTTGCCATTTTTTGTTTAAGCATCTTGATGTATTCACATCTTGTCGAGTTGCTTTATCTCATGACTCGGAGTAAAGCTTCTCTAAGATGGAATAACATACCTTGGTTGGTGGTATTGTCCATGTAGTTGAACTTGCGTGGGTTACTCAAGGTTGATGTAGCTCATTAAGAATTTGGAGCACCATTTGGAATTTGAGTCCATCTACCTACATGGGTTAGTTCATTGCAAGGAAGAGCACTTGTATATCCAAAAATGACAATCATGAAACTCAACATAGAATTTGTCAAAGGATATGTTTGAATGGTTTAAATGCTTCCTTGTCTTCATCCACCTTGTGTAGAGACTTCGTGATGTAGAGATTGCTCAAGATATGAGTAGGTTTCAACCTCATGGAATTTGATTCAACCAAGTACCTACATGGGTTAGATAACATGCAAGATACAAATATATCCAAGACATAAGTTTTTCATCATAAGAGAAATATCAAGGATTAGTCATAAGCTCATGTCTTGCATGTATCCAATGGAGTTTCTACTCCAAGTTTGAAGCATCAATGATGTTCAATTCTCCTCTTAACCTGCAAAACACTTTCTCATCAAGAGGTTTAGTGAATATATCCGCTAATTTCTTTTTGGTGCGAACATGCTTAAGATCAATGTCACCCTTAGCAACATGATCTCGAATGAAATGATGACGAACTTCAATATGCTTAGTTCGAGAATGTTGCACAAGATTATGACCAATTTTGATAGCACTTTCATTATCACAAAGAAATGGAACATGTATCACATATATCCCATAATCTTTAAGAGTTTGGGTCATCCAAAGTAATTGAGCACAACATGAACCAGTGGCAATATATTCAGCTTCAAGGTGGATAAGGATACTGAGTTTTGTTTCTTGGAGGACCAAGACACAAGAGATCTACCAAGAAATTGACAAGTACCGAAGTGGACTTTCTATCAACCTTGTCTACGGCATAGTCCGAGTCGGAATAGCCAACAAGATCGAAGAGGCCCTCTTAGGATACCAAATGCCAAAATTTGGTGTATGGATTAAGTATCTCACTATCCTTTTCACGGCCTTAAGATGACATTCTTTAGGAGCAGCTTGATATCGTGCACACATGCACACACTTAGCATAATATCGGGACGTGAAGCACATAGATATAACAATGAACCAATCATAGAGCGATAAACCTTTTGATCAACCGGTTCACCATCTTTGGTTAAGTCAAGATGTCCACTAGTAGGCATGGGTGTAGTCATACCTTTGCATTCTTGCATATTGAACTTCTTGAATAAGTCCTTAGTGTACTTCGTTTGAGAGACAAAAGTACCTTCCTTAGTTTGCTTGATTTGCAAACCAAGAAAGAATTTGAGTTCGCTCATCATAGACATCTCAAACTTCTTCGACATTAGCTTCCCAAACTTTTCACTAAAATGAGGGTTAGTTGAACCAAATATAATATCATCAACATAAATTTGGCACACAAAGAGTTCACCATTAACCCTTTTAGTAAAAAGAGTAGAATCAATTTTCCCAATTTCAAAGCCTTTTTCAAGAAGAAACTTGGTCAAGCATTTATACCATGCTCTAGGAGCTTGTTTAAGTCCATAAAGAGCTTTGTGAAGTTTGTAAACATGATTGGTTTCTTAGGATTGACAAAGCCGGAGGTTGTTTAACATAAACTTCCTCCTCTATTTCACCATTTAGAAAAGCACTTTTAATGTCCATTTGGTACAAGGTGATATCATGGTGATTAGCATAGGCAAGTAAGATGCGAATGGACTCAAGTCTAGCAACGGGGGCGTAAGTCTCACCATAGTCCATACCTTCGACTTGTGTGTAGCCTTGGGCGACGAGACGTGCTTTGTTGCGAACTACTTGTCCATCTTCATCTTGCTTGTTGAGAAACACCCATTTGGTACCGATGATGTTGTGGTTGTTGTCGGGCTTCTCAACCAATGTCCAAACTTGGTTCCTCTCAAAGTTGTGTAGCTCTTCATGCATAGCATTTATCCAATCCGATCTTCCAATGCATCTTCGACCTTCATAGGTTCAATGCTAGAGATGAAAGAACAGTTTTCACAGAAGTTAGCTAAACGAGTTTTAGAGCGAGTGATTCTCCCGGTTTGAATATCATTGTAGATTTGCTCGACGGGATGGTCTTTAGCAATTCTTGCTCGAACTCGTGAAAGCTTTTGCTTGGGTCTTCGTTGAACATCTTCTTCATCTTGTTCTTCTTCTTGGCCTTCTTCATTGTTGGCGTTGCCGTTCTCTTGTCGAGGTGGAGAAGGAGGTTGTTGACGTTCATCTTGATGCACTTCCTCGTTTTCTTCATCTTGGTGTGTCCCACTTGTGGATGCTTCCGTATCAACTCTTGGTTCACCTTGTCGTGAAGTAGAAGCTTCCAGTTGGACGGACGAGGTACTCTCCTTCACCTCTGTTTGACGGACCTTGCCAATAGACAAGTCTTGGATTGCTTCCGAAGGATCTTTGTCTCCTACATCAATTGGCAATTGCTCTACTTGCGAGCCATTAGATTCATCAAACTTCACATCTACCATCTCTTCAACTTTTCGGGTGAAATTGTTGTAGACACGGTAAGTGTGAGAGTTTGAGCCATAACCTAGTAGGAAACCTTCATGAGACTTAGGAGCAAATTTAGAACGACGATGCTTATCAAGAATGTAGCACTTTGAGCCGAATACTCGAAAGTATCCAACTTGGGGTTTGTTACCGATGAGTAGCTCGTATGCCGTCTTGCCGAGTAGCTTGTGAAGATACAAGCGATTTGTTGCATGACAAGCTATCTCAACCGCTTCTGCCCAAAAGTGCTTCGGCATCTTGTACTCATCTAGCATCGTTCTCGCCATTTCGATGAGCGTCCGGTTCTTCCTCTCAACAACTCCATTTTGTTGAGGTGTGTATGTAGCCGAGAACTCGTGTGAAATCCCTTCTTCGTCAAGAAAGGTGTCTACATTTGCGTTCTTGAACTCCGTTCCGTTGTCGCTGCGTACCTTCTTGATCTTCACTTCAAATTGGTTTTGGGCCTTCCTAGCGAAGTTTTTGAAGATCTTTTGGACCTGCGATTTATCATCGAGAAAGAACACCCACGTAACTCTGGAAAAATCATCAACTATAACTAGACCAAAAGAATTTCCACCGAGACTCTTGTAAGAGTTGGGACCAAAGAGATCCATGTGAAGTAGCTCGAGTGGCCTCTTCGTGGTCATGATGTTCTTCACGGGATGCCTTCCTCCAACCTGTTTACACCTTGACAAGCAATCGCAAAGTCTATCCTTATCAAATATGACATCATTAACTCCCAGGATATGATTTCCCTTAATAAGCTTGTCAAGGTTTAGCATACCAACATGACCTAATCGTCTATGCCATAACCAGCCTTTTGAGGATTTAGCAATGAAGCAAGTTTTAGGTTGAGCCTTTTAGTGAAATCAACAATGTATAGATCACCTCTACGCACACCAGTAAAGACCATTTTATGATTATCTTGACGAAACACTTGGCAATCTACTTCAGTACATAGAACATTGAAACCGAAATCAGCAAGTCTAGATACTGAAAGTAAGTTGTAACCAAGAGATTCAACGAGCATAACATTTTGTATGGAGCTATCATGTGAGATGGCCACCTTACCGAGGCCAACCACCTTACCCTTTGAGTTGTCACTGAAAGTGACATACTTTCGAGGACCTTCATTTTCAGCAAGCTCACGAAACATGTCTTTATCTCCGGTCATGTGATCGGTACATCCACTATCAAGAACCCATTCATTTCCTCCTGACGTATATCCCCGAAGATTTGCCATAAGACCAAAATGTCTCATTGCATCATCAAGATCGAAGTCACTATCATCATCCTCATCATAGTATCCATGTTCATCATCGTCATGTGGTGGATCAAATCCTAGAGAGGGTGATTCATTAGAATGAGTTTGACACATATCTTGCTTATGAATTCTTATAGCTTCGGAAATAATGTCACTAATAATACCAACATTTCCTTTGGCACGCATAAGGTTTGTAAGCTCAAATAGACGATCACCAAACATAGGATCACTAGTATTCATCTTACTCAAGGCAATAGATTTATAGAGAATCTCATCTAGATTTTTCAAGGAATAATTTGGAAAGCGTTCCTCAAGAAATTTCCATATAGTGTAGGCACACTCAAAAGTAGGCAAGATTCTAATCAAGTTCCTAGGCAAGCCTCTAGTGATAAGATTAATGTTCTAAGATTCCTAATCATGTCAATAGCTTCATCAAGGGTAGGATGCATAGGATCAACACAAGGTGCACAAGGACTAGCAATGTACTTGTTAAAATGATATTGATTGAAAATAACAAGCATCTCATTTTTCCACTCACGAAAATACTCTCCATCAAGAATAGGCACTCTATGACTAAGACTCCCCAAAGTAGACTCATCCATCTTCCTCCAATGGTGATTAAACCAAAGCAATGGAGACCAATGCTCTGATACCACTTGTAGGACCTTGAGAAGAGGTGTCTAGAGGGGGGTGATTAGACACTAAGTACCAAAGTTGCAGTTTTTAAGTTTCTTTAAAGTTTGAGTGGAGTTTAGGCACAAGTTTAACATTCACAACATATAGCAAGCAAGCATGCAAAGTGTATATGAGCAGCGGAGAATAAAGCATGCAACTTGCAAGAATGTAAAGGGAATGGATTGGAGGATTCAAACGCAATTGGAGACACGGATGTTTTTCTCGTGGTTCCGATAGGTGGTGCTATCGTACTTCCACGTTGGTGGAGACTTCAACCCATGAAGGGTAACGGTTGAGCGAGTCCACGGAGGGCTCCACCCACGAAGGGTCCATGAAGAAGCAACCTTGTCTATCCCACCATGGTCGTCGCCCACGAAGGACTTGCCTCACTAGCGGTAGATCTTCACGAAGTAGGCGATCTCCTTGCCCTTACAAACTCCTTGGTTCAACTCCACAATCTTGTCGGAGGCTCCCAAGTGACACCTAGCCAATCTAGGAGACACCACTCTCCAAGAAGTAACAAATGGTGTGTTGATGATGAACTCCTTGCTCTTGTGCTTCAAATGATAGTCTCCCCAACACTCAACTCTCTCTCATAGGATTTGGATCTGGTGGAAAGAGGGTTTGAGTGGAAAGCAACTTGGGGAAGGCTAGAGATCAAGATTCATATGGTAGGAATGGAATATCTTGGCCTCAACACATGAGTAGGTAGTTCTCTCTCGAAATAGGATCTTTGGAAGTGTAGGTTCACCGATGGCTCTCTCCACGAATGAAGAGGAGGTGGAGGGGTATATATAGCCTCCACACAAAATCTAACCGTTACACACAATCTACCAAACTCGATGGGACCGAATAGTTAAACTCGGTCAGACCGATTTTGCAAATAATGTGGCCGTTAGGGTTTTCGGGGGGACCGAAATGCAACTCGGTGGGACCGATTCGGTTAGGGTTAGGGCATAACGTAATCTCGGTAAGACCGATTACACAAACTCGGTGGGACCGATTTTGGTAATAATCTTTCCGGAGTTGGTCAGCAAACTCGATTTGACCGATTATCAAACTCGGTGGGACCGATTTTGATAATAAGTTAACCGTAGAGTTTGCATTCTAATCTCGGTAGTACCGATTGCTCAAACTTCGGTGAGACCGATTTTGATAATGGACATACACGGAGAGATTACAATCCCATCTCGGTGAGACCGAGATCCCTATCGGTGAGACCGATTTGCCTAGGGTTTGTGGCGTTGGCTAAGATATCCAAACTCGGTGGCGCCGGATAGAAAGAATCAGTGGGGCCGAGTTTGACTTTAGGTTTAGGACATATGCGTGGACGTGGGAAAGTAGTTGAGGGTATTTGGAGCATATCACTAAGCACTTGAAGCAAGAGGCTCATTAAGCAACACTCATCCCTCCTTGATAGTATTGGCTTTTCCTATAGACTCAATGTGATCTTGGATCACTAAAATGGAAAATGAAGAGTCTTGAGCTTGAAGCTTGAGCCAATCCTTTGTCCTTAGCATCTTGAAGGAGTTCCCACATCCTTTAGTCCATGCCACTCCATTGTTGAACTTATCTGAAACATACTAGATAAAAGTGTTAGTCCAACAAGAGATATGTTGGCATTAATTACCAAAACCACCTAGGGAGCACTTGTGCTTTCACACACGGCCCAGTGCACGACGGCAAATGGACAGCGTCTCCGGCATTAGGGAGGAGGGCGGCTGTGAAATTGGTGCGGTGGGGGGCGCCATGGAGGTGGGGCTGAGGTTTCGCGGCTTGGGAGAAGGGAGCTTCCCGGGGATAAGGTGATTTGGCGCCCACGAGGTATGAATGGGGGCGGGCGGGGGGGGGTGGGAGGAGTGGAACCATGTCTTACAGACGCATTTATGCAGAAATGTGAGGGGAGTTACAGTTCGACCCGTGCCTATAGGCTTCTCGGCCTGTGTCTGTGTACCGAGGGTCGGGGATAGTAGAGTAACTTTGCTTCTCCCCAAATAGTGGGCGGGAGCGATTTCAAAGTAGGAGGGCGTGTTTTGAACTATAGTGGGCGCGAGCGATTTCGGGCGAGGAAAGCGTGTTTTGAAATAGTGGGCGCGACCTATTTCGGGCGAGGAGAGCGTGTTTTGTCGACCATGGTTTATGAATTATTCGACACATGTCATTTCGGCCAAGGAGAAGGCGCGCTTGGATGAAGTTACGAACCTACCCTCGATGTACAAAGGGCCAATTGATGCGTGTCCCACATAGGACGCTAATTTCGCGTCTCCCATTTATTTGCTCGGGCGAATTCCACCGAGCAGAGAGGATGTTTAATGGTTTGTTCAAATTTTGGGAGAACGAGCATCCACGTCTACCTTACCAAGTCGATTCGGATCAAATTTTGAAATATTAGCTTGCCACTTATTTTTTAGATGGAGAGATGATGCTCGGGAGTAATGTGTTTTTTCATGCTCGTTGCTAGTTATTTACTATATGAGAAATAGTTGACCCACTCAAAAACGCGAATCAAACTCAAAATGAAATATCTCAATTCAATGAAATAGCTCGTTCAGTAGGTCAAAATAGTGAACTAAATCCCAAATTGAACACCTCAATCGAGTAGCATGTTGTACAGTATTATAGTACTCCATGAACATGTTGAAAGTCAAATTAATGAACTTGTTTGATATACGCGTATATCCGTTCATGTGTGGATTGCAGACAACATGTTCTCCAATTTAAATATTTGAATGCAAGTTTATATCGAAACATGGTTTATTTCAGTCTTTGATGCATAAAACATGACCTCCCCCTCTCCCGGACTCATGTTCTCTATCTCTCTCTCTCTCTCTCTCTCTCTCTCTCTCTCTCTCTCTCTCTCTCTCTCTCGTCGACAATCTTCAATTCTGTCGCACGCATCCGGCACAAAAACCTTGTTGGTCCCTCTCCCTTTCTCTCCATCGCTCTCTCTCTCTCTCTCTCTCTCTCTTTGTGTGTGCGGGGGGGGGGGGGTGGTCTTTCTAGTTCGCATGCATATATACACCATCTATAGGTCTCTCTCGCACACGATGTATGATACTCTAGCTAGTCCAAGCTAGATATCTTGGGTGCACTCATCGTACGCACACAAATTCCTTGGCTCTTTGCCCGTAACTCTCTCACGCACCACTATGTCGCCTCGGAGCTCTTCCCCCTCTCTCAAACTCTCCATCCACTGGTCACACATACACATGCATATCTCACTGCACTTTTGATAGGGCCCATCTAAAACTCTATCTCTCCCCTTGTTCTCTCTCTCCATCTCACACGCCACACACACAATCTCATGCCCAGCTAGCCAAGTATGATGGTCTCTCACTCAATTGTAGGCACACGCAGTCCCCCCTATATGTATATGACTAGCTAATCTTAGTCTTCATCACAAACATGTGCATGGTCTATCTTGATTTCTCTCGGGGCATCTTTCTATCGCGCACGCACTCCCTCGATCTCCCACCCAGATAGTCCCCTCACGATCTCGACGGGATCTCTCTATCACAAACACGCCCTCTCTCCCTCCCCATGCGTCCATGCCATCTGTGTCCCTCTCGACCTTTGTTCCTTGTTGGCCAGACCTCTATTGGACATGTGCTACAGGGGTGTCTCTTTCCGTTGCAAACAATCACACACTAGCTATCTTCGTGTATCTCTTTGCCTCGCTTTTCCATCTCGGAGATGCATGCGTGATATGTGCGCATAAGAAACGAAAAAACACACTCTCTCTCTAATTTATCGTTTGTTGTCACTTTATCTTTCACACACATACTCTTTTTGCACACTTACTCATTCTCCTTCACACGCACTTGATCTGTCTCGACTGAGGCACTCTCCTCGGTCTATAGCATATAGATTTATTGAAAAGTCAAACATCACAAAGTTTGACCATGTACGTGGAGAAAAAGAATTACATCTAGTACGGCAAACATATACCATTAGATTCACCATGAGATGTAGTTTTGTATGATGTATCTTTGGTATTGTAGATATAAATAACATTTGCGTAAACCTGATCAAAGTTTCCAAAGTTTGACTTCTAAAAATTTTCATGCACCTTTGCATTATCGGCGGATGGAATATCTCTTTCCCCCTCTCAGCTATCTCGACGCACCACTCAGCCTTATCGGGGCTCCTCAATCTCTCTCAAACTTTATTGGTCAGTTTGGTTCGTGACTGACCCTCATGCCTTGATGGTCGGTCTTTGCTGGTGTGGACGTGGGATGTAAAATATTTCTACCGCCAGGCTTGTGTGGTCTTTGAAGCGTTTGGTTCATGCCCGCCAGGCAAAGCATCAACGTCCCATCAATCAATCCATGCATCAATTATTTAATGCTAATATCCATCCATGTTGTTGTTAGCCTCGTGGCCACCACGACCGAGCACGGCCAGCGTTGAAATCGGTCGCTGGGCCAGGCTACTGCGATGTCCGGAGTTCAGCCGAGCTAATTAAAGTTCAAGTGAACACAGTCCAGGCGGGCTTTCTTTTTCACAGGGTAGCAACCAAACAAGCGTGCATGAAATCCAGCCACAACTCCAGGCCAGGCAAAAGATGCTCAGGACGCAAGCCAAACTGGCCTTATATCTCCCTGGTTCACATATACACATGTCTCGCTCGCGCTATACATATAGACCCATCCAACACTCTCCGCCCTTGTTCTCTCTCCATGTGACACGCACCCCCCTAAGTACCATAATCCCTCAATCCATCATAGGCACAAGCACTCCCCCCCCCCTCATAAGTATGATTATCCCTTACTAGCCATCAGGAACACACGTATTGTCTCCTTCCATCCATACGTCTATCTCGATATCTCTTGGGGCATCTTCTATCACGCACAAACCTTGTCACTCGATCTCCCACCCATGTAGTCCCATCATGATCTCCAGGGGAAATCTCTATGACAAACATACACTCTCTCCTCCCCATGTCTGCATTTTCTCCGTATGTCTCTCTCGACCTCTCTCCCTTGTTTGTTAGACCCCTCTTGGCCACGTGCTAGGGGTCTTGCTCTCTCGGTTCCAAGAAACCACACACTATCTCCTCACCTTGCCTCCGTTGTCGAAGATGCATGTGTGATATGTTTGCATAAGACACACACGCTTTTTCTCTACTTTTATCGTGTGTTGTCCATGTCTCTTTCACACGCACACACACTTTTTTCACTCTCTCTCTCTCTCTCTCTCTCTCTCTCTCTTTCTCTTGTTAGGGACTCTGTCACGTCCATAAGAATATGGATGTTTTGAAAAGTCAAACCTCAGAAAAGTTTGACCAGGTATATGTGGAGAAAAACATTTACATCTGGAACGATCATTAGATTCATCACAACATGTACTTACTTCATACTATCATTTATCTTTGGTATTGTAGATATAAGTAATTTCTTTATAAACTTGGTCTAAGTTTCAAAAGTTTGACTTAAAAGAATGTTGGAACTACATTATCAAACGGAGGGAGTAGCTCTTTCTCTCTCTCTGCTATCTCTCACGGGCCTCCCCTCTCACTCGAACTCTCTATACCGACGGATTATATGCTCACTGTGTCAGCATATAGCTCTGTATATTATTTAGTTGACCGGTCAACCAATCCACATGCTGCCTTGTCAGCTCGTGTTCTGTAGCTTAGTGTGCTGGCCCATGTGGCAATGGGTGAAAATAAGTAAACTAGAGGCCAATCAGACACGCGGTGAAGTAAACAAAGTTGAAACCACTCGGGGTAGCACCCTGCACGCTAGTAAATTGAGGGCGCATTGAGGACAAACTTCTTGCGCACGAAGGACGACTACAAGCACAATTCACCATCGCACGGGCGGCATGCATGTATGACGACTCGCGCACACCCAAAGCACACAACACACACCGGCACTGCGTGTACACCGGCGTCGCCGCCGGTTGAGATGGACGGCGAGGCAGCCAACAAGCGGAGGCGGCTCGAGCCAAAACTGCATCTGGCGAGCCTGGACTTCATCAGCAGCCTCCCCAACGACATGCTACTCGTCATCATCGGCCTCCTCCTCACCAAATCTGCCGTGCGGACCACCCTGCTCTCCCGGCGGTGGTGCCCCCTCTGGCGCTGCGTCCCCCTCAACCTCACCGTCGATAGCTGCCTCTGCGACGGGGATTGGAAACGCTTGGCTGCGGTCTCCAAGATCCTTTCATCGCACCCTGGGCCAGCCAAACGCCTTGACATCCGCATGTTCAGTACCAACTGCAAGGTCCAACCCAAGTTCGACGAGTGGTTCTTATCCCCCGCCCTAGATCAGCTCGAGGAGCTCAGCTTTGAAGCTGGACGATGTCGCTCTCTCCCGCTGTCCGCGCTCCGCCTCACGCCAACGCTGCGCCGTGCCAGCTTCAGCTCCTGCTATCTTCCCCAGATTAATGTCGCGCCCGTTCTTCTTCTCCCTCAACTCAAGCAGCTCGACCTCTTCGACGTTGTCATCTTGAAGAAGGATATGGAGCACCTGCTCCAGCTGTATCTTGCGCCGAGTACCTTCGTCTTGAGCAAATCCACGGGTTCATTAGCCTCCACATCGCCTCGGCGAATCTCCGATGGATTTATGTGTCTTCTTGGCCCCGCAACAAAACATCAATTGGGAAGATATCACTCCAGCTTGTTCCACGTTATGGTCATTGAGAATGCGCCTTTCCTTGAGAGATTGCTTGTATCGGATCTAGAAGGTCCAACAAAAATCAGGGTCATTGACGCCTTGAAATTGACAGCGTTGGTGTACTAAATCGCCAAATTCTCCGAACTCTTTATTGGATCTGTAATCGTTCAGGTACAACACTCATCTTCTTCTCCGTCTTCTTGAAATTCACATTTTTAAATTTCTTCTTGATGTATTTACGACCGTCTTCTAGAAAATGATTCCCACAAGCTTGACCCAGTCCATGCGCACAGTGAAGATCTTAGCACTAAAATCTATCGGCCCCAATCTGGATCAAGTTGTTGGATTCCTTACATGCTTTCCGTGCACGAAGAAGCTACTCATCAAGGTGAAACTTCTTTCCTATAAGTAAACGGTAATCACAACGTAGCTCAATTTTTTCGTATTTTTCCCAAATTACGATGACAAGTGTAGTGTTCAAAACTGCATCTACGCACTGCACCGAAAGAAATGTTTTTAGTATTTTTTTCTCACGTGATCACCTGCATCATTTTTTTGTTGTACTACTATAGTAGCCTAGGCTAGTCATAGTGGAAAGTAACTTAGACTACTCCAAAGAACTCTATGGTTACCCTAAGAGCAAGTACTACCTCCGTCTGGTTTACTCTTCTAATTTTCTACTATCAAAATTTGACCATAGATTTAATCGACAAAATGTTAATGCATGTCACTAAGAACTATATCGTTGGATTCGTATTTGAACATAATTTCAAATGGTGTAATTTTTAGTGACATGCATTGGCATTTTCTTAGGTAAATCTATGGTCAAAATTGTATACTAAATACGGTAGTATTCCCTCCGTCCCAAAATTCTTGTCTTACATTTGTTTAGATACAGATGTATCTAACACTAAAATGTAACTAGATACATCCGTATTTAGACAAATTTAAGACAAGAATTTTGGGACGGAGGGAGTACAAAAGTGGGCCATGTAGGCCAAAACATGTGCCAAATTCACTTGTGATGCATTTGGCATCGATGCCCCTCCATTGCTCACCTGGTGTCCCAATCTGGATCACCTACTTTGCTCTGGTGCCAAATTAACTCACGCAATGAAAAAACACTGCGTGGGAGAGAGAGAGGACTGAGGCAATGAAAAAACACTTGTTTGGGAGAGTGAGAGGCTGGTGTAGTTGGGTTGATTGATTTCTTTATACATGTGGGTATGTGTGCACAGCGGTGCCAACTCTCTCACATCGCGAGAACGGTGCCAAAATCTTTTGATTTGACATTGATGCCTATTATGTGGCATACTTTTGCGAAATATGGCATCGGCCACATAGTGGAAGGCAACAAATGCCCAAGCTCTTCACTTGCTCCTAGTTAAATGAAAGGAAACAGAAAGAGAGAGAGAGAGAGAGAGAGAGAGAGAGAGAGAGAATATCACTAGCCAGCCAACCCTATCGTATGAGAGAATGATATTTGTAACTCTTGATGACACGGCAATCTTATGCAGCCAGCTGCTCTAATATGTTCTCTTCTTTTGCAGATAAAAAAAGACCCGAAAGTGAAAAATGTGCTGCACTATAACAATCTCATCGAATGCCTTGATCTCCATCTTACGTAAATTGATTTGATCGACTACCAAGGCAGCACATCCGAGATTAAATTGGCCGAGTTCTTTGTTCCGGAGGCAAGTGTGCTCAAGGTAATGAGGTTTGGCGTTCTCTGGCGCAACAATGAATGGTGTCTTGATCACCGCATAGCGTCTAAGCCTAAATGACAAAGTCTCCGCAGCTGAATTTGTTTTTGAAACATCAAGTGACCGGAGACTCGAAAACTTATTTTCCCATTAGTGACTTGTCGTAGGCGGTGGATTTTAGTTTGTACGATAATGCTGCATCCACCTAAAGTAACGAAAGTTCTTACGTAAACTTCCTAGTAATTCCCTCTTCGTAGGTGTAGCATTACTCCTAACATTTGTAATATCAGTTTGAAACTTGTAATATTGCCGTGTCCTATTCCTGCTTTTTCAAAATCCTACGAATCAAACAGGTCCTGAGTTGGTGATGATGTTGTGCTTCCCATCTTTCACCAATAGCCGTCGGATCTAGATCTGACACATACAAGCCAAGCTTCTCCATTTTTGCAAAAAGATGCCCGCACTTGTTCCCTATTTACAAACAACTCCTTGTCTCTCACAATCAGCCTCATCTCCTCCCCACCACATCTAGAAGGCCGTGGTAAAATATGGCGTGATGGCTGCTGCCGGAGCCGTCCACCCCCAATCTTGGTGTTCCATGCAATGCACGGGCATCTACGCACGGGAAATTATGTCGAACAGGGCTACTTGTAAGCAGGCTAGCTCTCTGACCATGATAATAGTATTTGCAGACGGTGAGGCTGACTATGGTATGCGAACACGGCGCCTATACTCAGTGTCATCTCGGTAGCGAGGTCTTGTCACTTCCTTTGTGAGGAGCGACGTAATAATTTGACCAGCGGGTAGTGAAGGTGCTAGTACTCCTACTACTACATTGGTAGTACTACTACTAGTACTAGTAGCACCACCGTCTGGATTTAGGAGTACTACCACGTCCATCTGGATTTTAGTATTTGACTAGCAATATCTAGTAATGCATGTCACAAAAATGTCTTGCTCCTTTGTAAATAAATACATGGTGCTTTATTCCTATCGGCGAGAGAACTTAATGTTTTTTTGCTAACTAGAGTACTAATAGGATTACATGCAATGAACTAAATACTGCATGTCATGTTTGGTAGTCTCAAGTCATTGAAAGCATGCACGGCCCGCATCTCTCATTGGTTGATATGTCACGAAATAAGAAACAAGGAGGGAGTTAATGCACCGTGCCTAAGTATTTTGGGATTATTTGGTTTTCGTAAGGTGACTTACACAACATTTTTGTTTACATGCATTAGTTAAATCAAAGGTCAAAACTTGGCGCAAAATGTAAAGGGGACCAATAAACCAGTAAACATCAAACTTCTCTCGTTTGGCCCCAACTAGAGGTCCGGTGAGATGACTATACTGCACCGACACGGAGGGGGACGCAGCTTCATTGACTTACGGCAACTGCCTTTGGGTGAATGACATGTGGGACCAGGGGGTGGCTGGCCCACCTATCATTTAGCCAAAGGCAGGTGCAGTAGAGGGCCGAGGAGTAGTACGAAATCCTACGCACCTACACACGCTAACCGAGGGAAAGAGTGATCACTCGAATCGCAAGATCAGTTGACTAGAAGCTACGCTAGACCCATGGAGGCGATGAGCGCGAGCATCAGCCGGCTGTGCCAGATGGTCCCCGATGCCGGCCTGCGGCCCGGCGCCGAGGAATGTCTCCAGGTAGTATTGCTTGAGGCCGCCCGAGGCGAGGGGCAACAGACGACAACCGTCTCCTTGTTCGGCGAGGTCCTCGTCGATTTCCTCGACAAGTTCACCATCATCAAGAAGCTTGCGAGCGACTTTGGCGTAAGCCTCCGGCCCGACGCCCGGGCTCTGCGATGCCCGCCACCCTCAACGGCCACTATGGTGACAACCTCTTGATGCATCGGTGGCCCTGCATTTGCCCGCCGTCAGCGGCGGAGAATGTCCACCTCGAGGTCGCGCTGGCGCAGCCCCGGTGCAGCAAGACACCATCGACATAATCACCCACGTCTACGCACAAATCGTCCACAAGGACTACTACATGCAAGAGGAGGACGATAGGACGCTGGCCTTCTTGGACCGCAGGGTAACCTTGGATGACACTGTTCAGAAGCACGTTGAGCTCACCGCCAACGCTGCTGCTCCTCACACGTCGGTTGGTGACCCGGCGCACTAGGGCATGAGGATGTCATTGAACGTTGATGGATCCATATGTATTTTTATCTTTCCGTCAAATCCATCTAGTAGTATATGATACTACAGTAATTATCTTACCTTTCGCATCAACTTCATAATTTTTGTACGTACTCCATGCATGAGCAGGCGCGAACCAAACTTCTCATTACTCTAGGCAAAATCGTTATTTTCTATCTATCAGTCGCGCCATGGAGCAGAACCAAATTTTACAAGTTACGAGTTCAAAAGGAAAGCCTGCCGTGTTCGCGTCGCACCCCCACACGGTTGGCCCGGCACGCCGCTCAAGCGGGAATGTGTGCGGTGTTGCATTTTCACTTACAAGTGGGAACGCAGTTGAGCAAACCGACTATTGGCAAACCCCCACCCCGCCCACCATGCGATGGCTGAGAAAATAGGAGGGAGAAGAGATGGCTGTAGCACGGACTCCAAGAAAATTGGTGTCGGATGGGACTCGTGTGGGTGGCGTGTGCCGTACTGCTAGACGTGAATGCTAGTTATGGCCCATGCCACCCCACTATATCGAGCCTATATCGAGGTATGTAGAACAAATTTCCTGTAGTCCGTGCTCAGCCCTCCTCTATCTCTCTTCTCAGCCAGCCAGCGGACACGCGGAGCCCATCGTCCCTTTGCTCACATGCATTTACATGTCGATGAAAGCAAGAGGACCTTGAACCTGCACATCTTTCACCTCGGCGTCTTTGGTGATGAAAAACAAATCCAATAAAGATCTTCGTTGGCCGCTTTTGGAGTTACTCAAGAGTAGTAAGATTCTATTTATAGTTTAACCCAAGATGCACATCTTGTGGCTTCAACTACCACTCTATTTTATTTCATGACACGACCTGGATGCTGGATGTCCCACGCGTCGGCAAAAGAAGGAAGAACCCGACCAAATCTTCGGTTCTGCTCTCGGATTGGACTAGTTGTGCTAACTTAATTTTATTGTGTACTCCCTCCGTTCCAAAATACTTGACTTCCATTTGTCCAAAAATGGATGTACCTATATACTAAGACATGTCTAGATACATATATATTTTGACAAATAGAAGGCATGTATTGTGCAACGGAGGGAGTAGAATGGATGCAAGTTTTTGTATTGGGAAGAAGAGTACATCCATATATTGATAGAGCGCAATTTAGTAGATGTTCTATCACTTTTAGCTAGCACAGAGACTAGAGATGAGATTAGTGCACTTGTTGATACTCCTACTAGAATAGAGGCTAGACATGAGACTAGATGCGAGGAAGCAACGTCTACTTCTTTACACTCGAAGAAGAAAGAAGCACGCATGAATCGAGCCTCTGCAGATCAACAATGAATGCATCGAGAAGGCACTAATCCAACTTACAGGAGTAGTAAAATGTATTCTTGTGGTTCTTGTTTTCTTTGGTCTTGCTTTTCTAGTCAAAATTATCGTTGGAGTTCATGCAAAATGGAGGTCCGTTTGGGGTGGTGCGTTGGAGTTGGCCTTACAAGTGGGACCGCAGTTAAGGAAACCGACTATCGTCAAACCCCCACCTCGCCCGCCGCGTGATGGCTGAAGTTAGAGAAAAGACAAGGTTGAAGAGATTGCTCTAGCACGGACTCCAAAAAATAATATGGTGTCAGATGGATGTCGTGGTGGTGGCGTGTGCCGTACTCTTGGACGTGAATGCTTGTTCTGGCCCATGCCACCCTACTACTCCTACTACTTACTCCCACTATATAGTACTAGTATCGAGGATTCGAGGTGCTGGTTACGTCTCTTGAACACATTAACATATGGCTACGGTAAAAACACCCTTGACGCCTTGAAGCATGTGAAGCTAGTACAAATAGTGTACTACTACATTGATTGGCCTCATCCGATAACTTTGTTGCAATGCACGTACAATTATGTATTGAGAAAATATTTTTTGCCTCGTCACACCACTCACTCGGAGAAGCGACTGAAGCCATTCATAAATTTAGTAAGTTTATCACAGGCATATCATTTTATTACATAGAACAGGTCATCGACCCACATCAACAACGAGGATACATTATAAATACTAAAGTTTTCACCACACAACAGATAACAAGCAATGAAATGAACTTCAACTCAACCATTACTCGGCGTTGGAAACGCTTGCTTTGAACCACAAGCGATTCTCTGGGACGGGCCATCCATTGTCGATCTGGAGACCCACGCGGGATCGATCATCCAGTGAAGCGGCCTACTATATCGATGCCGTGGTAGGGAACCACCCAAATGCCCGAGGTATAGACACAGTTGCTTCTCATAAATGTGTCAACAACAGTTGGATCGCCTTTCACCATCATCGGATAGTTTTTTCCAAGGAAGACCGATTTTTCTCCAAGACTATCAATTATGTACCAGGGAGAAGGAGTTGGCGCTACAATACAAAAAAAATACACTTCCGTGATGATATGTGTTTGTCACAGTAGGTCGCGTTTTTTGTCATGCATGTACATCCACGACAAATTTATGACAGAATCAAGATAGTCATACCTGTGCTGTCGTAGAAGTGTTCCATGACATTACCAAAATTATCATCACGGAAGTGTCCTCTTCCATGACGATAAATCGCGCGTCACAGAAGTGCTTCCGTCAAGGGTGACCCGACGCGTGGCATCCACCGTAATAGCGAACGCTGTTAAGCTATCGGGTCGGGTTTTGGATCCGATAACCCGTTAACAGCCCCAGCCAATGGGGATTTTCCACGTGTAAAACCATCATTGGCTGGAGGAGACACGTGTCAGGTCCACGTTGGCACAGGTGTCACTCATCCAATGGGTGAGACGCGCTTATGATATGTTGACACATGGACCGACCCATCAAGTTTAAATGGGCCGGCCCAACTGAAGGCCCACAAGATTTTGCGGACCATAATGGGCCGGCCCAGCTAAAGGCCCACGAGATTTTGCGGACCATAATGGGCTGGCCCAGCTAAAGGCCCACAAGATTTTGCGGGCCATAATGGGCCGGCCCAGGTAAAGGCCCACAAGATTTTTGTGTGCCATAATGGGCCGGCCCAGGTAAAGGCCCACAAGATTCTTGCGGGTCATAATGGGCCGAACCAGCTAAAGGCCCATGAGATTTCACCGACATTAATGGGCTGGCCCAGCTGTAGGCCCACAATATTTTGAGGACCCTAGTAGGCTGGCCCATTAACTGGCTGCCATGTTTTGGGCCAAATGCCGGCCCATATTTGATCCGGTCCATTAATGGCCTGCCATGCTCCGGGCCTAATAGTGGCCCATATGAGATCCGGCCAGTTAATAGCCTACAATGTTCTGGGCCAAGTTACGGCCCAGATCAGGTCCGGCCCTTTAAGAGGCTTTGGGCTCAATTATGGCCCATATCAGATTCGGCCCGTCAACTAGACACTATGCTTTTGGGCCCACTTTCTAAAGGCCCACTTAGTAATTCGGCCTGATATTAGTTTTAGCTTGTTAAGGGCCCGTTTAACATTTCAGCCCTATATTAATTTCGGCCTATTAAAAGCCTGTCATATAGTTGGGCCTAACTACGGCCGGTTTGCATCCGGCCTGCTCGGAGCCGATATCTGATTGGGCCAAACAAGGACCGAGACAATTTTGGCCTGTTAAAAGCCCGTGATTTGATTCGCACAATCATGGGTCGGGGTTCATTTCGGGCTGCTGCGTAACTAGTAGGAATTAAGAACAAACCTACTCTATACAATAAAGAAATTACGGCATAGTAACTAAGAATAAACCTACACTATACAATAAAGGATTTAAGGTATATTACAAAAACTGGGCACCATTGCAGCATAACAAAATAATACTGAACCGAGACCACTTCCAAGACAGTTCAAGAAAGGTTAGCCTTGAGAGGCTAACTGCGCCAAAAAGTCTTGAGCAAGGCGTGAGACCGTCCTAGCATGTCGACCATAGCTTCCAGTGTAGCTGTTTAGCGATGAGGTTGTCATTGGTGTTCTCCATAATCTTTCTTAGAGATAGGACTTCAAGTCGAAGTTGAGTTGCGTAATGCCTTTACTGCTAGAACTTGGGACCGAAGAAGTCAAACCGATTCGCATAACGAATTATGTGAGCTTGTCATTTGTTAGTCTCAAGTAACTTGAACCGTGCATCAAGACAAGACTTTGGGGTTGTCTCGCTATCTTCAAGATGTTTTACCTTCTTTGCTGCAATATATGTTGGGTTTGTCTCACAGCCTTCAGCTGACTTGTGCATGCCATCAGGCATATCACCCTGAAACAAAGCAGAGAGATGACAGGTTTTGCACGTGTATAAACAAAGATGATAAGCTGTTACATCAATTCTATCCAATTTCAAATTAGAAAATAAAGAGTATGTTCAAAATATCAATAGCATAATTTGGCATTGTTCATAATCTGGGGAGCTTCACCACACTCTTTGGATTACCATGTCAACATAACAAGCATAGATGAAGGGCAAAGAAAATCATTGTATCTACTTTGGATAATGTGCATGGCATGTTGTTCATATCATCAGCCACATCAGTAAGATAAAACAGGAGATGACAAGGTGCAAACGTGGGCTGCTTCACCACACACTGGATTATAGATCCATAAAAACAAGCATACATATAGGGAGTATTAAGTAATGTGCATGGTATGAATAAGGAATTTGGTTTTACATGTAAAACTTAGAACCTACGGTTCTTACGAACATGCATTTTGGTAGAAACAGCAAACTAAAGAGCAGTAAATGATAGGGAGTATGAGCAAATTAAACAGCAGCTGAGGATAAAGGCTTTAGAAGGACTGGCTTACATTAACAGTTAACATCGGCTTTATAATGCCCTTCTCCATGTCAAGGGAAGGATAACTCAAGAATTTCAGCACATAATCTTCTTCATAAGCATTGCCTGTACTCTACATTTTGTAGAGAGTAATTATAGATATGATAATACTTTGGAAGGGATAGAGGATAATGAAGATAAGATGCAGATTGATGCTACATAATCAACTACCAATCCTGGAAGTACAAAGCGTTACAGGATAAAATGTCTTGACAAGAGCAATGGGCTACACTTACGCCCGGCATTGTATGTGTATTCTTCTTGTTGGTAATATTAAATATAGACTGATATTTTTTAGTAAATGGTGGGCGAGGGAGATAAGATGCAGATTGCTACAAAATGAACCAATCCCTCTTCCCATAATAAAAGAGTGTTTTGAACAACTTTGGTGTCTTGTACAAAAGCGTTCTTATATTATGGGGACGGAGGAAATAGCTGATAATGTAAGAAATGCAGTGATAGACCACGTTCAATCCTTACAAGAGGACTGCAGAGCTAAACCTCTTCAAAAGCATTGGGTTGATTCTAAATTTATGTAAGAGTCCATATGGATCTTATAATGTCCACCAAATGGACGATTCTGAGGCTAACATGTGCGGTGATGCTACATAATCAAACAGCTATGAAAGTAAGTATGGTCATACAGGGCAAGAGGTACTCACAAGAGCAATGCAGTGTGTAGTATAGTTGCGAGATTCTGTGGTCCCTTGAGAACGAATGTTCTTCTGCTAAATTTTTTCGTACAAGTGAGACATTAAGGCAAATGCAGAAATGTAGTTCAAATTGTGATGTGATATCATAGACAGTACCTTACACTGCAGCCGAGACCAATGTGTAACAAGATTATTCCAGTCACCGTCAGATAAATGTAGCACCGGAGACTTTACAGAAATTTCGTTCAGAGGCTTGCCATCGAAGTGCGCTTGCCTCAGGTAGGAACGATACTTCATCAACGAGTGCTTGAAAAGCGCAACCAACCCTTGTTCGTCATCACAATCCAGTTTGCTCCTCGCCTATTTAAAAGAATGAAATCTTGTGTCTTACATCGTGAAACATGTGCGATAATGACCATGAATAACATTAGTACATTACTTACACGTAAGTTGCGGAGGAAGACTGGAAATTGTTCTGTGTCTGCGGTGTATTCTTTCCATGAAGGAAAGATGCGCACAAAGTTCCTGACAACAACATAACCTTCGTCTTCTAAACTGGGAAGAAATGGAACAGGGGTCCTATTTGCTGCAATTGGGGCTCTCTCTGGTTCGAAAAGGGATTTGGCAACTGGATTTGGTGTACTCTTTCTTTGGAATGGGGGTTTTTGCGTCAGCAATTTGGTGCTATGTCAACTTGCATAATCATCTTGTTTCTTTGCGGTTGGGGTCTGCTGAGTTGGGGCATCGAAATGACCAAGTGTAGTAGGGATAGAGTCTGCTAGAGTTGGGGTATTTTGTGGGTCGGTGATATTGCAACTACACCTAATGGGCTATTTGATTTATCGGTGCCACTACCTTTTCCAAATACTTTGCTTGTGCTCCTCCACGATCGACAATCGCCCTCTTCCTTTTGAACGTCGATACACAAGAACAACATTTGAATGGATAAATATGGTATGATGACGGATGTAATATGTCTTTGAAAATGGATAGGCAGCGTATTCACATACGATGTGTAAACTAAGCTAAATGCAGTTCAACAAAGTAGAAGCAATGCAAAGCATCAGTTGCAAGATATGTGCGAGCAATGTAACCTTGGAAAGTTAGAGCAAGTACCTTGATGGGTGAATAAGGTAGGGCATCTTCCTATGACTCCTCCACTAGGGAGCTACATTGACTTAGGTCTCCCTCTAGCTCGTAATCACTGTTAGGATCATATTACGAGCATGGATCCAGAGGGTGGAGAGCGTTTGCATTGCATTGCATCCGGACTTGATTTCAGTCCCTTAATGCCAAGTTTGACAGCCATGGCATTGTTACGCTTTATTCTTTTCATGCGCGCAAGCTCATAATCATTATGATGTTGTTCAGAATCTGAGATTCATGAAAACATAAAAAGTAGTCAGATTATCTATGGAATGCATTGTGGATTCAACTCGGAGAGTGTCTCCCTATAAACCCCTGCATATGCAAAGTTCACCTCCCCAACCAAGCTGACCAGACAACACACAGAGATACACACTCGAGCGGCGAACATGCATTTTTGAAACTAATTTAGGAACATTTAGCTGACCAATTAAACAACTCTGTTTTAATAATATCAGATTCGTATTTGAACAACTAAGCTTGTTTAGCTTGATGGGTGGAGCAGTGTTATTATGACACGAAGCACGATTACGATCGTATAGTGATCATAAAAGGGGGAAACTCTAAGCATATTTGTTTTAGCAAAAGAGGGTTTCCCCTCCAATTTCTATTAAAGAAACCACCACGGAACCAACATGATCAATTAAACCCTAAGCATGATCAATTAAACCATATTATGGCTGTGCCATGGCAGATTTGAAGCTGCAAACCGGAGAAATGATATTTAGCATCCATTGTTTGCTTCGAACTAAGAACTAAATTCTAAGAGCTGAAAAAAGTAGAGTAACCAAGTTAAGATCTATTTTCTAGTTGAGATCAAAAAATTGAGGAGATATGAAGTACCACCTCTCTTGTGGCGCCGTGTAGGCATCGGGGGTGCGATGGTTGTCGGTGGCGTTGAAGCAGATATGGGACGGTAGACGGGTGCATTGGGGGATAAGTCCCGTTGCGGTGGAAAAGAAGGTCGTGTGAGCGGCCCGGGCAAAGAGGACGACGGCGCCGATGAAGCGAGAGGACGCGATGCAAGGCTATTGGTCCGTCACCGTGGATGAGAAACGTCCATCTCTAGTAGTGGACGACACGGTCTTGGTAGGAGCTCCGGCATGGTGGAGGACAGTGGCGATGGATTTGGTGGAGGACGGCAGCGATGGATGGGGTGGCGGATGGAGGCTGGTGTGGGGATGGGGTGCTCTAGCCCGGACGGTGTATGAATGGGAAAATGGAGGGAGAGGTAAGGGGAACCATGTTTTTTGAACGCGCCTGTCTGAAATATGGGAAAGTTACGAACTTACCCCCCGTTTAAAATTTGGACGTCTCGTCGGTTGGGGACAGGACGGTAATCTCGCATCTCCCAAATATTTGTTGGTAACTATTTCGGGCGAGGAGAGGATGTTTTGCCGCCCACGGTTGGCGCCCACGGTGTATGAACGGAGCTGACAGGTAGGGCGGTTGTGTCACGTCTGATGGAAGTTACACATCTGCCCCTATTTAAAATATTAGCCTACATCAATTTAGGACGAAGAGAGTTTGTTTTGCCGCCCACCGTGTATGAATGGGGAATGGAGGGAGAAACAGAAGTCTTTCGGACGAGCTTGAATCAAATGAGTTTTGCCGCCCATGTTTGACGCCCACCGTGTCGGAATGGGCTAAGAGGTGGTCGTGTCACATCTAATTGAAGTTACTAACCTACCACAATTTAGAGCAGCGGAAATCGGGCTGATGGATTGTCCATGTAATGGGTAGACAGTAATTTCCATCTCCCAAACACTTGGCTTCGGCAGCCAACGTGGGAGTGGACATTTTGTTGTTTCTTTCGAATTTTGGGACAATAAGCATCCATGTTTACCCTGGCAACTAAATTTGAATCCATTTTGTATTCCTATATGAATCTTTATAAATCATTCTATGTGTTTTTATATATCTTCAAAAGGACGACAAAGATGTATTCCACTGTCATATATGAATATGGTTTACAAATGTTGATACTCAAATTCAGAAACTAGTATCAAGTTTAAGGTGAATTCGAATATTTGGAACACTTCATGTCCAACTCAAATGTCACACATGACATAATGTGTACTCCCATTTAGATATGTACACAAGCGATGTATCAAGATTCAAATACCGAGTCAATCAACCAAGAATGTACGGAACTAATGGACATATAAACACTTATAGAGTATATGGATCAATAATATCAACTAACATACATAAGCCAGGCCCTTTGTACTTTTTTTGGCTACAACAGCATCCTTTTTTTAGCCAGCATCTTGGCCCTTTCCGATGCGTGCCACTTATGGTCCATCTATACTACTATAGTTGAATGCACATTCAGCCCGATTGGCATCAATTGCTTGGATACGCAGTCCCAATACTTCTTTCTTCCCACACTGCATGGGTAAGTCGAATGGTTAATCTGGTAAGATGGTGCGTCCTTGATATGTTATATGAGGACGTGTAGTCAGACTAGTTGTAGCCAAACACATCGCACCGGGCTTTTCTTTGTATATTTCATGCGATTACTTTTGGCATATCGAGATCTAAGCAATCTACAATAGGATGAAAAGACTGGCATCCTTCACATTATTGGCGAAATCAGTTCATAGAAACAAGCAATTCAACCATTCTGTGGGTAGATCAAAAGCGCCACTAGAATATTTTTCACTATCCAATCATACACGCAAAAGGCGGCGCCACCATAGGGGCTGGTATGGGCGGCCGCCTCGGTGGCTGGAAAGTGTGCACCTAGTTTGAGTCGTCGAGGTTGGCCCACGCTAGTTTTGTTCGTCCCAACGCGCAGCGAGCATCGTAAAAAATGAATAAAAATGTTTCAATTTGGATGGGCCAATAACATAAGTGCAAGGCAGGCCCTATAGCAGGCTCGCGGCCCAAACGAGCGCCTCCCATATTGATTGACAGCAGGAAAAATCCCAGTTCATTCACTCCAGCCTCCAGTCTGGTTCGCTCCTAACCTAGCCGCCGCTGGACAGACCGACACAGCACTTCCTCGCGCCCTCGTTGGAGGGTGGTCGCCGGGCTTCAAGCGAACGGAAGGACAAGAAGATGAAGATCCAACCCTGGGTGTAGCCTGCGTGGGAGGCAGCGGTGGCAGCACGGGCATGGCATCGAGCTTGCGCAAACAGACAGTCGCAGCTTGCAAGAGTAGCATGCGCAACAAGCAGGTACATCACATCCCTGATTATATCTAATTCAACTCTTCAATTTCTGGCCAATAGTTAAACCTGACGGTGTTGTAAAACTGCTTGTATGTAGGGAATCTATGAGAAAATGAAACCAATTTCTACTTATTTTATAACTCCCCTAATCAATACTGAACTGACTGAATCTGATGTATCTAATCAAGTTTTCGGTGCAAACATTCAAGCTCATGTTGTGCTTGAGCCTGAAGTGTCTAATGAACAGACTGCTAATGAAGGATTTGATGCAAACATTTTACATGCTCCTAGTGATGAACATATTTAAACCTATAAGGTTGCTAGCCAACTTGGCTCCCCAGCGATCCCTCGTGAAACGCATTCCTGGTCGTTGGATCTTGGTCAACGCTTTAACTCCTCCATTCGATCTTCACCATGGAGTAAATCTAGATCACCTCATGGTTCTTTTTCTTGACCAATGACCGGTGGGATCGTCGCTCACGGGTATTGGCTGGGTAAGTTTTCCGGCACGTGAGAAGGGATTCACCAATCCACGCCTCGCTCCGCCAAAGCTCACAGTGGAAGAAACCCTAGCCCCCAGCCGCCACACCCCTGATCCCTCCTCCCTCCTCCCTCGCTCCTCACCGCAGCCTTCGTGCCCCTCCCCCCGCAGCCCCAAGACCTCCATCTCCTCCATGCGTCCCCGCTGCCGGCGCAGCCTCGGCGCACCTTCTCCTTCAACCACCCCATGATGCCCGCCTCCCCCCTCTCCAGCGAGGCCTCGGGCCAAGATTTAGACGAGGAAAAGACCCATGTGAAATCGAGCGTCCTGGCGGTGCCTTGGTGATGCAGTGATGGCTAAGCGCAGTGAGCGCCACGCATGGTGCAGCAGGCACAGCGAGCGTGGCGCGGTCAAGGCCAAGGGCACGTCGAGCGGCAGCGACAACATCTGCCACCAACAACGAGGTGAGCTTCACCCAATCTCTCTCTACCTCTCTCCATGCGGCCTCCTCCTCGACCCCAGTTAAGTAGATGAGATATGCCATCCATCTTCTGCAGCCTCATAGTTTTCTTTGTCTATGTGATTATTTTGGGATTTTAGCTCTATGCAGCCACTTTCTTGATTAAGTTCAGAAAATGGCGGCAACTGTTGGTTGGTGGTTGAACTTGGTTCATATGCTTTGAATAAAATTGTTTTCATATATCATGTTATGTAGCCAGGATGCATCAAATCATTTTTTTACTTCACAAAATAATGTTGCGAGCGTAAATTTATACCGGCCAGAGATAGCAATATACCAAGGGTCCTGGGAATTCGATTCATAAATGCAGGGAAGTTATTGATGCATCTGAGCTGCTCTATCTGATTATATTTTATTAAGACCCTGCCATTGTATAAACCATGTAAAGGAATTGCTTAACGAATGTGAGATGTTGTCCTTTATTTGTACATCCATGTTCTTGCACGGTATACAGATTTTGGTCCTTTTTTTGCATGTTTTGTTGATTTTTTAAAGCAAGATACTATTTCTAAATGTTCCAAAATGTATTGAAGATTGCCGGGGAGTTGATTACACCATCTGTGGAATATGACATCGCCCTTTAGGTAATTTCACTTTGACCTGGATTAATGACAGGTTTCCAAAAATATTGGGGAAATATGGCTCTAGAGAAAGTTTAATGTGAATTTGGGATTGGCATCTCGATCGCAATGCATTGAAAATTTATGGTAGAAGTGTTTATATTGCTAACTAGGACGAGGATTAGAATTTCTTGCTTTTTACTAATTGGTTTTGTTTTCTACTTAGCTCTTCCTTCTCAGTCTTTATTTATCTTTGCGGCATAAATTCAAATGATTAATATATGCATAGAAGGTTAATGCAGGTGATAAGAAATATGTTGCGGAGAGCACGTCAGATTATGTCCGATAGCTTATTAGCGATGCGCCTTGAATTACAATGACAACCGATCGGCACTACAATGTCACGAACTTTGCACTTTGATTTGTTTTCATTGTATAAAGTGTGGATCAATTTCACAGGATAAAGAAGTCTAAGCCTAAAGTCATCATGGTTGAGGTTGATGGTATATCTGCTAGTGATAGTGGTGGAGCTGCTGATCTTATTGCAAGATTCCTATAGTTTGCATTTGTAATGACAGTTATAGCAAGAAGCTGAAGAGCACTGTAAATTACCTATTTGGTACTCAACTTTAGGAAACCAACAAAGTAGCAGGTCATTTCATGCCACCATATTCTGATGATTTATGAATGACATGATTAGCTTTCTTACTATTCTCTGTTATATCCTTATTACCCTTCACTTGTTGTGACAACTAACATGCAGTTCTCAATTGCTTTACGGGACTCATTTTATCGGATACAAGTCCGCTTGCAATTTTTGGGAGAATACACAGTTCCTTTGGGTTCATCGCTCGGTTTTGTCCTGCTATGCTTATCGCTCCTACATGGCTCTTGAGGTTATGGATGGAGTGCGTTATTCGATGGTCCTCTATTTTTTGTTGCGTGTGCCTTGAGGTCCATCGGTATAATTGTGCTTCACCTCCCTTCCGTTGTTTTTACGCTATCTTGGTGTTTTCTCTTTTGTTTAATTCATTGTTGTATCGCTCAAGGGCATCTTGATTAGTTTGAATTATGCTTTTTTAGCTAGGATGAATTTATGAATGGTTGCCCTTTTCTGTTGATTAAGTGTTTGTATGCAGAGGTTCATCTCCCCCTTTTCATTCTGCAGCATTTGTTTTTCACTTAGTTTACATATGTTTGTTCTTTGGTAATGTACTCTTCCTCATGGATTCTTTGGGTTCATGTTCTTTCGATTGCTTTAGGAATCTTGGTTCCAATGGAAAATAGGATGTATCATGCATGCAAAGATGAGAGGATAGCTGATCCAATTTCCTTGTGCTACAAAGTTATTTGCCATGTTCTTATTTTTCAAATGTGGAACGCAAAGCTTGGTTCACAACTACTTAATCTTGAAAAATAAAAGGAAAATAATTTTGAGGGAAAATGTAAATCTAAACCAATAAGGAGGCTGGGATGATATTTGGATTAAACAGCAAGCTTGCTAAAGCCAGTCATGTGCTCATTGACAATTAGCTTGTGGACTGATTCTTTAGTGCCTGGTTAGGTCTCATGTGTTGCTCAAGGAGAAGATTGTTGGTTCAGAAGGCCATTTCATTATTTGCGAACTTGCGTACAACATTGTTTTAAAAGGCGTCAGTATCTAAATCGCTATAGCGACGATATCTGAGAATAATGAAGGGGTCAATCGCCATACAGACCCAGGCTCGCAATACCTTTATGGCGTCGCTATATCGTTGCTATAATGCTATAAAGGGGGTCGCTCGCCATAAAACGCAATATGCCATTAAAACAATGCGTACAATGCATTGGATAAACCCATGAATTTGAAGCTCAGCTCCATAAATATTCCCCCTTGGTCATTTATGTACATAACGGTGTGATACGACACCTATAGAAATTACTCTTGATACTTGGAAGGTCATATTTACACTAATATGCAGATGTGGCTTTACCATTTTGAACCATGTGTCATGTTAGCGTCTTTATTAGTATCATGTTTATCCATTCTTCTTTGCGTAAACTTGAGAGATATCTGTATTATAGTGAAAGAATCGATGGAACTGTTCACTTGAAACTCTTTAAAACTTTGAGAGCAGTGTTTATTTACCTTAGCAATTGTAAGGGTATCCTGTTAAACTACTTGCTGAAATTCTGTATTCTATTATTGTTAAAGGTCATCCGCAAGCAAATCATTCCAGTACCACTCTACGGTGTTTGGCCTTAATCTGAATAATTAAATCTCACAACACAGTTACACAACATAAGTTGGAAGTAATGTGAGCTTGCTTGTTTGGTTACGCTTGATATATGTTGCCAAGATTTGTCTTTGTCTCCTCTGTGCACCCATCGTCTTCTAACCTCCTCTCATCATCGTGTATAAGGAGTTGTATCCACAGTAGAGGTGCGAGATCAAGGAGGTCGACAAATGGGATGATGTTGGGTGACGTTCACTAAGGAGGAAAAAGGTGCAGGTCATTGTTTTTTGGTGATGGCGTGACATACTTCCTTGAGTGAAGAAAGGAATCCCGACTGAAGCTTCATACGGTATGTCTCGGCGTCTTATTTGTTAGTGTTGCCACTCTGGGAAATGCATGCCGAGTGGTTGTTGGCTTGTTGCATGTATGTTATTGCTACATTATTAATTCTTTTTTTGCTGAGAATACAAAGCGTGAAGCCACTATTTTCATCTTGTAGTTGTAGATGTACATCCTTTATTCTCGCAATGATTAATTCTAAGGCCATTCATATCATTGCAGATTTTGCCTATTCTCTGAGATGGATGATGATGAGCGGTGCAACCGAAAATTCAGAGCTGGGCTTTACACACTTGATTGGGTAAGTGAAGTTCGATTTTTCTTCTTTCCCCTATTACTGCTCTGTTCTACAGAGAGCAGTGAGTTTATATTAGCTAAATGTTAGATTGGAATGCAGGAGTGGCATGACAACACCAAGGTAGAGACCCGAGGAGAAGCAAAGGGACGGACCAAGGAAACTAGAACCATGTTGTCGTGATGTGGGTCATGTCGTCTTCGTCCATCTCCATGGAGGTATATATATATAGGTTAGGTATAGGAAATGAGACCATCTCCATGGAACTCTGACTGATGTGTAATGTCCTCATAGGACCTGACCGACCAAACTAAACATTCACTCATAGTTTTCATTTTCTAACTAATCATCAATAAGAAATTTTTTGTTTAAAACTTAAAAGTCAAACTTGGATTTACCGCTTGTGTCTACTCCAGTGTGTTATATTCTTCTGAATGTCTTTATGAGCAAGAAAGAATCAATCATAAATTTTCAGAACGTCTCTATTGAGTTTTTTCCTTCTATATCCATGTGTTGGGACCATCTTGAAAATTATGCCAAATTGTATTAGAGAAAGTGAAAAATAATAATTCTCATGTTTGAGGTTCAGTTTCATACTTGTTGCAATTTCTTACAGATATGTTATTTTGTTGTAGGATAAATGGAGGTAATAAGATCATATGATACTAATGGGCTTGCTCTAATCCCAAAGGTCATTAGTGTTGGGACCATCTTGAAAATTATGCTTCCACCTATTGATTTGTGTTGCCTTAGTTTGTTTATAATGTAACCAGTTCAAGGACTAACGAGTTTTCGAGCCCTATGACCTTTTTTTAAGATTGAGCTCTATGACCTTTGTACACTCAGGTTACGTTCTACAAGGCTCATGTGTCGTGCACTGTTCTCGCTTTCCAAGCTACAGTCTTAGTTTACAGAGGGAGAGAGGGAGTACTTGAAAGGAGATTCTTTATATATTGTTTGGTTCCATCAGCCATATAACCTAAAATAGCAATTAGGTACCTAGACAGTGTAGTGTAACCATTGTGCTTGCTGCAGTTTTACTTTAGTGCTGAAAAGCTTTTCTTACTTTGTTCTGTACTGCGAAATATTTTTGTTTTCCAGCCATTCTTATCTAAATCCAATCAGCAACCTGATATGGCCTTTGAAGTTTCTGTTTTATAATGAGCTTTGCCTTTGGTCAACTTGAGTATGGTATGGTTTATTCTTTTCTGTTGCGGCTATTCCAGAGAAGTTTAGAGCTCCACAACCTTCCGAAGACTTGATTTACAGTAGCGGTGATGAAACAATCAATCAGTTGAGATGCGTCACATGATCTTTTTCTCTTGACATTGATGGGTATCGAACCCATAGATCAACTTATCAATGGAACTCTTATTAGCGTTGAGAAGGTGTCACAAAAACTCAAGAACAATTTTAACATGGTCCCCGATTAACTCTTACCTTCTTACCTATCATGTGAAAAGAGAGGGTAAGAGGGACCACGTTAAAATTAGCCAAAACTCAAACGCAGGGTAATCAACTAAGGAAAGAAGCTAAGAAGCATCAAAAATAACTTTTAGGATGGTACAGCGGTCAAATGCATCCTAGGATTGGTACTTTTAAGAATTATGGTGTGTTTTGCTCCTTTTTTGTTTACCTTAGCCACATAGGTTAGCCTCAATTTATTATTATCCTTCTGTTTAGAGTAGGTGCAGGCTGACACTTACCTAGGTTGTGAGAGGCGATGATGATGATTCTATTAAAACTCCTTGCTACCTGCACCCTTTGTCTCTATAAACAACATAACTAAAGGCATATGGTTTCCAATGTGACTAAGATCTAAATTCTTGCCGAGTGTGGTTTCTAAAGCACAGAGTTGCTGAAAAATTGAAATACATTCTTAACTGGCATGTACATCTTATACAAATATGTTTTTTCAAGCTCATATTTCTTAGCGTGATAACCATACTTTCAACTAAAAAATGCTTCCTTAATTGGTCTGTACATGTTATACAAATATGATTTTTTTAAACTCACATTTTTCAGCGTGATAAACATATTTTTAATATAGCATGATTTAACACATGAGCTTTCTACTACTAATATTGAATATGTCCATGCAAAATGAATCTATTTTCATCGATAACATGGCTTTAGCGGGTCTCTGCGCCATTTGGCGCAACGGGTCAACTAGTAGTGTATAATGAGGGATCTAATGCAAGCATTTTGCAAGCTCATTGAAGGATTTAGTGTCTAATGATGATCTACTATGTTGAGAGAGAGCGATTTACAGGCATTGATGACAAGCAAATTATAGTGCATTTTCATAGCTTGAGGAAACGTCGAGGCCATCTACCAGAAAGTCCCCGTATCATGACAACATAGCATAAATACTTTTCTAATCTGTTGTTTGAAACTATTGGCATACTTGTGCGGGATAGATATATTGATATGCAGTTTATGCGCTGGTTATACATGCAATTACACTTCGATATTTTCAGCCGGAGAACGAATAATTGAAGCAGTGCATGCACCATGTTTGTAGTCCTTGTACACCATGTTGCATTTTGTGTTTTTTGGTGCTTGCATCATTTAGTGTTTATAATCTGAACTACTTTGTATTAGCTGGTTTTCAAAGTGCATGTAGCTTCACATTTCTCAAGTTATGTTGATTTTCAGAGTGCAAGTGCCTTCGTATTTTTTAAGTTAAATGTTTGCCCCTGGTAACTTGAATTCGTGGATCAGCCACTGCACACAAATTATACACGAATGCCAGTATGAATTAAATGAAATGCAGGGACTTACGCTAGCTTGTTGTACAGGCTCACTGCAGCTCTGCTTGCGCTTGGGATGTTCCATGTACAAGTCCATATTACCACTTGCTTGGATGTGCAGGCCTTGTGCTCCTTGCATCCCCCTCTGCATTTTTGACACGGCGAATGGTTGATCAAATAAGAGGAATTGACCTTGATGTTGTACCGGAGGACAGATACTTATAAGGTTATACGGGTGTGCAGGATGTGTACCAGATCCCGTAGCGCCGTCATGCTTCGCTAAAATATGGATTTGCTTGTTTCAGATGATATCTCCAGAAGAGATACGAGTTGAAGTCAGAGTTGCATAGGCGTGTAAGCTAAGAGAGCAATGAAAGGATATCCAAACATCGTCGGAACAGTGCACAAGGGAGTGATGTGTGGATACCTAGTTCGGGCCGACGTTTGGGCATGCTCGCATAGCTAGAGTACGGGTCACTTCAGAGCCGTTGAGGGTGATGCGCTGGCGTTGGCTGGCCGTGCACAAATGCAGATCTTGAGTGGCAGCGGAGCGCTGCGATGCAGTGGACGAGACCATTGGTGAAGCCCCAACAGCCTCGGGGGGCGGAGGTGCGACGATGTGCTCGGTGAAGTAGCCCCGGTGAGCTGGGAGACGGCGTCGGTGAAGCGCACCTGATGCGATGGAACTCGGTGTCTGTGAGGCACGTCGGTTGCGGCGGCCGACGTTATCGGTGGACCACCCGGTGCGGTGGACGAGGGCATAGATGAGGTAGCTCCGGTGCGTGGTGAAGTGCGACCGTCGTCTTCGTCGTCGTCGTCCGACACAGAGGTGGGGAACGGTGGGGAAAGAGATGAGACGAGGGGCGATTCGAGGGTTGGCGGCGAATTAGGGATTTGAGCAATCTGGGCGCGGAAGGGGGCGGTGGAGAAGAGAGATTTTGCAGGGCTAGAATTGGGGCCGCCAGATATTTCAATCCGAAACGTGGAAGCGCGGACTTATATTGTCGTCGTCCTTTTTTGGGGGAGGGTGGGTGGCTGGGTGCTACGCATCCGTCGCGAGACACGCGACCACCACAGCGGGACTATGCTTGGTGCCTTAAGGCACCTGCCTTTGTGTCCATGACATGTGGGCCCAACAGTGGCTGGCCCACATGTCATCGACAAAAGGCGATTGCCTTAAGGCACCAAAGCAGCGTCCACCCCTACACGACCCTGGTCTACCTGGTGCGCCTACATTTGAGAATGCAAACGAATCTTCTTTCATTTGCAAAGGAATCTGTATGTATTACCATGCCCGTGTTTTCCTTGCAATAATTAGTCATTCGAAACGAGATACTCTATCCGTTCACTTTTGTAAGTCGTTTCAGACAACTTAAAATGAACTGTTTTGCACATTGTTTGAAATGTCTTCAAGGTCTTATAAAAGTGAACAGAGGGAGTACTATAAATTAATTAATGAGGAGTTATTTGAAAAAAATCGAAACGGTACCCACGCTAACGTGGATTAGAGTGTGTGTCACATAATTAGTTATTTGAATTAGAGTGTGTGTCATGTAGTTAGTTATTTGAATTAGAGTGTGTGTCACGTAGCGATCTCTAATTCTAACGTGGATTTCGCATTTCAACTTTGTATCCACGCTACTTTTTAATACAAATTCATATGTATATGATGAACACCATGGTAGTGAGAAAACTTTTGGATGGATTCAAACATATGACCTACAAAATAGCACAACAAAACTGAGTCAATGTCAACTTTTGAAACTTAGTATGGCACAAATTGAAATAATTACCCGTATGCCCGGTCCTCGGTTCAAATCTTACAATGTACACAAAATTGAAACATCGATATTAAGTCTCATACTATGTACATTCAAATGTTGTTTTAGCCCCCGCATAAATGCTACATACTTCCTGTAGGTCAATCTTCCTCTCCTAACCACCTTAGGAAGCTATTGGTTTCCAACACACGTTCATTATTTCTCTCCATGTTTCAATCTCTAAGTCTCTCAACTACACAACCCCTTTTTCCACTCTGTTACCAAATGTATTTACCTCACACACCCACCATTGCACCCCATGCCGAGCTCTCTCTCTCCCCCTCTCCCTCTCACCCTCTCGCGCTAAATACATGCATTGCCTATCTAGCCCCCCCCCCCAACCTCTCGTGCGCACGCACGCACGTTGTATATCTAGGTCACTCCCTCGAGACTGTCTCGCTCGTTCTTCCGCACGGCGGGCCACACTGGCTCAATCTCGCTCTCTTTATCTGAGTCTCGTTTAACCTCGTTTTCTTTCACACACAAATGATATATCTCCCTCTTCGGGCCTTGATCGACACACTCTATACTCTTTCACGCAGATTGTCTATCTAGGTCAGTCCATCCAAGCCGCCGCCACTCTTTCGACTTCATGGTGGGCCACGCTCACTCAATCTCTCTCTCTCTCTCTCTCTCTCTCTTCGTATGTCTCGATTGACCTTGCTCTTTCTCGGACAAAAACGATATATCACCATGTTTGAGCCCAATTCGACCTATTCATATTGTATACTCTCTCACGCACATCGTCTATCTAGGTCACTCTCTCCAACCCGTCTCACTCTTTCGATCGCACGGCGACCCTATGTGATCGGTTGACCTTGCTTCCTCCCACGCACAAAATATATCTACACATCTGTGACTGGATCATCTCTCAAGCTCTATCTTACAGCCCTCACCCTTGCCAAAAAGCTCAATCGGACAATATCTCTCCAGAGCATATGTATTTGTTCAATGAATGTTGGACCACACTCACTTTGTCTCTCTATCTGTATGTCTCTCGATTGACCTCGCTTTCTCACACCGTATCTTCCATGCGTTGAAGCTACTACCTCTCCATCCCTCGCAAAGCCGGAGCTATTTACATTACGAGGGGCACTCCAACCTTGGATTAGTTTGTGTAGGCATTTATTCTGGTCGGTTTAGATTATATTTTCGTAGCATTCGGCCCACAACTACTCCAAACACCGTTGCAACCCACACAACTCCCCTAGTTGATTTCCCTCTGGCTCGGTCATCGCTCTCTCGCACGTCCTTTCTCGCCTTCAAGATCGCACCATGGTATTATTGAAAAAACTATGTTGTTCTCTTTAATTATTATAAATAAGCTACAAAACTACACACCGATAGTCCACTTGGAATGGAACAAATTTTGACCCACAAATTAAAGTGCTACAAACTACACACCGAGGGGCCCACATGTCATGAAAAATTTTTGGACCCATATACAAATTAAAAAATAAAGGACGAGGATCGAACATGCGACCGGGCCTTCAAGCCGCACGTCAATAGGCAACATAATGAGAATAGCAATGTTTGTTGTACCCCTTTGTTCACATAATGTTTTTATATTACCAAAACCTAATTAATGGATAACATGTAATATTATTTTTAGTACTATTCACCTTCACTTACTGGTGGGTTCCATGTGTGCTCTCTCTCTCTCGTCCCCTTCTGCGTTTAGGCCTTGCGCAAACACGAAGAACTTCATGAGGCGATGTTGCCCTTGACCATATCTGAACGCGTTCACAAGTCACGGCACCAGTTTCACGTACTAGAAGCACTAGTCAGTGTGTACGTGCAATGCACGTTATTTTGGAAGTATATTAAGTGCATGTGGATATTAACTACTAGGATATTATTTGCGTGTTGTCATGTGATTAGCACTATTTTTGGCATGAAATTAACTGCACGCTAAACGTGTTGAGCGCTTGACATTGAAGCAGTCTAGGTCGTTGGATGACAAGGAATACATGTGGCTTGATGACATTTTATATTTAATTTGATACGGCTCTAGCAGAACATTCAATCGATCAAACCATACATTTCGTTCAGTCTGACTCCGACTTTAAATTATACGACGATCGATATAAAATAAACAGAAATGATAAATGTTTGGATTTTAAGCATGGCAATCCGAACGTTTTTCATGGCAAATTTAGATTACGCGGCGGCGGCGGGGGCGTCTCGCGGTGGGAAGCGGCTCCTCTGCCGTGCTCTGTGTGTCGTCAGCCACCTTGACCGACAATGCGGCGCGCGTCTTGCGCCCGTTGTTGGCGTACTCTCGACGCGTTAGCCTAGCTTCAAGGAAGCGGTCGACGGCGCCACCCATGCCGCCGAGGGGGCACCGCACCCGCGGCGTTGGTGCAAGGAAGCGGTCGGGCGCGGCCATCCATGCCGCCGAGGGGGGGCACTGCACCTGCTGGGACAAAGCGCCGCAACGGCGCGACGGAGACATTCGTGTGCACGGGCACCGGCATGGGCGCGCACGTCAGTGCACGCGCATGCGCATGCGCTGGCAGGTGCACGGGCACGTGAAAGTCTGTGGGGACCTCGTGGAACCCCGTGGGATCAAGCTCGGCGACAATGTGCGGCTCCCAGCCCATCAATGCCACGGGGATGGGCGCTGGCGCAGTCGGGGCGACGGAGCCGAACAGAGCGGGACAGCGCGCGTCTTCCCGCAAGGCCAGTTCAAGCTCGTCCCCAAAGCGCCTTATGTTCTTGAGACTCCGGTGGGTGTCTTCCTCGAACTGGAACACTAAGGGCAGACCATCGTGATGCGGCATGGCGACGTTTAGGTCGAGCTAGTTGGAGGTAGACGGTGGAGAATCGGAGAGGAAGAGAGAGGATTGTAGCGATACCGGGTAGTGCGGGGTTGATTTTAAACTGCGGCACCAGCGACATTAAAAGTGGGAGCAGTTGGGACGACGGTGGGCGGCGGAGCCAAGTCAAAGGGCTCGCCTCCCGGTGAGCCTTCATAGCGGTCTGCTCACACGCCTCCCTGACAGACGGCGTAGCGGTCTGCTCGTACGCCTCCCGTCGACTCACACGCTTGCTCGGACGGCACCTACCGATGAGAAGCGGGGACTCATGGCGGCACGTAAACGCCCATGGTTTCAATAGTGAAAGCGTTCGCCTTAACGTCACAGGTATTTGTTCCAAAATACCTTGGCTCTTCATTTGTGCAACTTGTCATAAGCAGCTTGTCTCAAATTGAAGAAAAAACTTATGAAGTAATATTTGTGCCATATCACGTGACTATGCTTAGTTTCAAGAATTTATGCTTACTTTTGGATTTTATGAAATTTAAGCTCCAGGATTCAAAACAATATCATAACCTGCATCATGCAATAAATTTTCAAGCCGTACATCTGTCCTGTTGTATTTCTTAAGAAAGTATTTGGTCAAACATTTTGCTTAGTTAGACTTCAAACAAGTATATATGCAGAGTAAAAGGATAATCCCTCCATACCAGTGCATTGCCTGATATATTAACTCAAGTACTACGAACGAACAAACGGGCTCAATTCTGTGCTCGTCCTGTTGTAGTAGTAGTAGTACTAGGCAATGCAGTTGACGGGTGACCTTGACGAGCAGCGACCGAGGGAATTGAGCCGTGCTCGGCACGGTAGGTAACGTTGTCTAGTTACTAAAGCATCCCTCTGTTGTTCATCGGTAGTCATTATGGACCGGGGACATGAGGGGAATTTCCTAGGGCTGGAATTCTGGCTGCCAGATATTTCAACTTGAAACGCTGAGGCTCGACTGGTTGGGGTTGCCTAATGTGCGTACCACGCACGCCACCGAAGGACACGAGCCCGGTTTTTTTTAGGATCAACACGAGCCAAGGTCTGGCTGGTACGCCGTTGGGTCCTACCATTCGAGAATACGAAAGGAACATTTTAAATTGCCGAACGAATCTATGTGTATTACAATACCCGTATTTTCCTTGCAAATACTAATCTCAACGCGGTGATTGATTTATGACGAGTTGTTGAATTAGAGTGAGTTTGTGATATAGTGATCTCAACGTGGATTTCACATTTCATGGTATCCCTAGTAAGTTTTCCAATACAAATTCAAATTTAAAAGATGAACAATATGGAGGTGAGAAAACTTTGTATGTATCAATCATATGACCACACACACACACACATAGACACACACGCACGAACACAACAACAATCCAATAAGTATAGTGCATCTATTTTTCCAAACCATGGATGTATGACACGAATTCAAAAATACTCCTTCTATTCCTAAATATTAGTCTTTTAGAGAGTTCAACAAGTGACTAGGAGCAAAATGAGTGAATCTAGACTCTAAAATATGTCTATATACATCCGTATGTGCCAGTCCATTTGAAGCCTCTAAAAGAGTAATATTTAGGAACGAATGGAGTAAAATGTAAGACATCCATGGTCCTTAGTTCAATATTTAAAATGAACATGAAACTGAAACATGAATATTAAGTCTAGTACTACAGTACATGCAAATGTTGTGTTTAGGCGGAGCTATGATTGTCGGGGGTCAACCCCTCGACCTTAGATAAAATTGTGGAGCAATGTTTAGGGTTGTTTAGATTATAGTTGTCCCCACCCTCCCAGCCACCGATTGGTTGTGCACCCCCCACCCCTCCTCCCCGGGAGAATATCTTGTGCCCCCATACCTTAGATGCTATATGCCGATACGAGTTGCTTGGAGCATGTAGATCTGAGATATAGCATCTCACATGATGTGTCTTAATATTTCTGTAGGAAACCTTGATGAGTTTGAGAATTGCACACAATTTGTACAAAAACTACTTAGATGCCCTTTGATCCCATATCCAACGACCTCGAAGCTCGTATCACCGTAGCATCTAAGATGAAGGAGGACATCATATTCTCCTGTATGTAAGAATATCATGTGCTACCACACCTTAGATGCTATGGTGATACAAGCTCTTCGGAGGCGTTGGATTTGTGACCCAACACCTCCTCGGTGGTTCGAATGGTTTTTTGCAGAAAAGCCCCAAAAGAGTTCGGCCACTGCTTACAAGCACAAAGACTGCTCAGATGCCATTGGATCTCAGATCAAACAACCTCCAAGCTCGTATCACCATAGCATCCAAGCTGTGATAACACCTTATGTTTTCTTGCACGGGAGAGTATGAGGTGCTCCCGCACCGTAGATTCTATGGTGATACGAGTTCACTGAGACCTAACGGCCCACAATAGGAGGTTTGAATGTTTTTGCAATATACGGCTGGTAGAGTTTGGGAAATGCGCAAAAAGTACAAGTACTACGCATGTGCCATCTGATCACTGATCATACGACCTAGATGCTCATATCATCGTAGCGGGTAACTAAGCTACGGGGAGCACCTAATATGAGCACGAGGGAGCCGTTGGATCGAAGATGCAGCGGCACACATGAGGCCTGGATGTTTTATTTGCAAAAAAACCTTTGGAGAGTTTGGAAATTGCGCATAATTACAAAGACTACTCCCAAGCCATTGGATCTCACTTCCAACGGTGTAAAAACTCGTATCACCATAGTATCTAAGCTGCGGGATGGATGTGATATTCTATGCCCTGTCATTTTTGTTCGTAAACTTGCAAAATATGTGTAACTCATGCCGTTACTTGTCTAACCGCGCAAAGTGTTTGTTCAAAAGAACCATCCTACACTGAAATATCGGAACAACACACGGGGTGAGGGAGTCCTGGATTAGGGGGTATCCGGACAGCCGGACTGTATACAACGTCCGGACTATTGAAGCATGAACATACAAGACTCAAGACTTCGACCCGTGCCCGGATAGGACTTTCCTTGGCGTGGAAGGCAAGCTTGGCAATCCGGATATTGTATTTCCTTCCTTGTAACCGACTCCATGTAAACCCTAGCCCTCTCCGGTGTCTATATAAACCGGAGAGGTTGGTCCTTAGGCGGCCGATCACAACTACAATCTTACCATCATAGGCTAGCTTCTAGGGTTTAGCCTCTATGATCTCGTGGTAGATCTACTCTTGTACTACCCATATATTCAATATTAATCAAGCAGGAAGTAGGGTTTTACCTCCATCGAGAGGGCCCGAACCTGGGTAAACATCTGTGTCCCTTGCTTCCTGTTACCATCAGCCTAGACGCACAGATCAGGACCCCCTACCCGAGATCCGCCGGTTTTCACACCGACATTGGTGCTTTCATTGAGAGTTCCTCTGTGTCGTCGCTGCAAGGCTCGATGGCTCGTCTCGTTGTTAGGGACAACATTACCGCGGGGGGATCTCTGGATGTAGGCCAAACTCTCCGACTAGGCGGCTTCATCATGGCCGCCCTATCGGCTGTCGCGCCGACGATGGCCTCTCGGGTCATCACGCATAAACTTCACATCAATTCAGAACTCGCTGAACAGATGGATCCGATAGAGCTCTCTTTCTCTTAATGAGCTCTTGGATCGCATCGCCGCTTTGGGAGTCGTAATGGACTATGACCGGATCGGGCTTAAACCCGACCAAAGGGACATTAAATCCCCGCCGGCCACCCATGAGATAGTGGTATCGGAGGAACCACACAAGGAGTATCCCTCTATTTTGAGGACGAATTATGTCCAAATCGCCGAGCTCCCGGTGCCGGATACCCGCCCGGGGGATGATATGACCCGGGTCCCGGACTTAAAACCGCACGCAGGGCCGTAAAATTAGGCGATGCCGAATCCCGAGCTGTTGAACTCGGAAACTTCCATGGCCCGGGGTGCTAGATCGGATCAGAAACTGGATTCAGCTATAACCACCCATGCGGACTTAAATCGTCTCTCCCATACCAGACAAGAGCCCCAGGAGACAATACATCATTACTGGGCCAGATTCCTCCTTGCGCTAAACAAAGTCGAGGACTGCCACGAGGAGGACGTAGTCTCGCTCTTCTACAAAAACTGCACGGACAAAGGAATCCTTAATGCTATAAGTCGCCGTGACATAGTACGCTTTGCGGACTTAGCAATCATAGTACAGAAGTACTGTGCGATGGAAAGCGTCTGGAAAACTCAAACTGAATTTTGGGACAATCCGGCTTTCACCAAAACCTTTGTCCGAACTAAATAGGCGAACTCTCGTACATCGTCCGATCCAATCCCCAAGAAACCAAAGCCCACCCTGTATGGGAACCGTATTGGAAAAATGGCTCAATGGGCCATGTAAACTCCACACTCCGGATACAAAGCACCAACTCATAGCCTTAGGGCATGTTGGATACTCCGGCAGGTTGCGAAAAAGTGGCGAGGATCTTCTTACGTAACAACATCCCGCCAACGAGCACAATGTCTGGTACTAACAGTCTTCAAGACTTTTGCCTCAAACAAGAGGGCGCAAGCGAAGCTCATCGAAGCTCATGAAATTTGCCATACGGCCAAAATGAACCCCTGAACGACATCGCTATAACTTTCAACGCCAGTGACGAACCTAGATTCCGGACTGTCCGGGCACCAGCCGCTCTGGTTCTTAGCCCAATCGTGGACGGCTTTCGGCTCACTAAAGTGCTCATGGATGGAGGAAGCGGATTAAATCTGATCTATGAAGAGACACTCAGCAAGATGGAAATTGACAAAGGCCGCATTGAACAAAGCGGCACAACCTTCAGGGGAATTATCCCTAGTCGAGAAGCACGGTGTGCGGGAAAAATCACACTTGACATGGTATTCGGCACTCCGGAGAATTATAGGTCCGAAGAAATCACATTCCAAGTGGCCCCTTTTAGCAGCGGATACCACGCCCTTTTAGGGTGGGACGCGTTTACAAGCTTTCAAGCTATACCCCATTACGGGTACAGGAAGCTTAAAATGCCCGGGCCCAATGGAATCATCACTCTAGCCAGTGATCCGAACGTTGCACTTCGCGCCGAAAAAAAACCGCAGCACTAGCCCTGGAGGCATTATCCGAGGCCCTAGCAGCCAAAGAATTAACAACACTACGGGCCACCATGGACAGGGACGATGTGATACTCGACAAGCGACCCAAGTCCACCTCATTTAAACCCGCAGACGAGATAGTCAAATTCCAAGTCCATCCAACAGACCCCACAAAGACAGGTTCCATCGGGACACCGAGCCCGCGATGGACGCCAGACCGCAAGACTTCTTACGCGAATTGGGACATCTTCTTTGGCACCCATCGGACATGCCAGCATCCCACGCAGATTGGCGAACACAGCCTCAATATACTAAAAGGATACAAACCGGTCAAGCAAACTCTAAGACGGTTTTCAGAGCCCAAACGGCAGGCCATGGGGAAGAGCTAGCCAAACTACTCGAGGCTGGATTCATCAGAGATATCAAGCATCCGGATTGGCTGGCAAACCTGGTAATGGTACCAAAGAAGGACAAATCCTGGCGCCTATGTGTCAACTTTAAAGACCTCAACAAGGCTTGCCCCAAGGATCCCTTTCCGCTCCCTCGCATCGATCAAATCATTGATGCCATAGCAGGACATGACTCGCTGTGTTTCCTCGACGCATACTCTGGATACCATCAAATAAAGATGGCAGAGTCTGACCAAGCTGCAACAGCCTTCATAACGCCATATGGCCCTTTCTGCTTCAACACCATGCCTTTCGGGCTTAAGAACGACGGCGCAACCTACCAACGCATGATTCAAACATGCCTGGAAAAGCAAATCGGCAAAACAGTTGAGGCATACGTGGATGACGTGGTCATAAAAACGAGACACATCGAAACCCTAATAGATGACTTGAGGCTTACATTCGACAATCTTCGGACATACAACATCAAGCTGAACCCGGAAAAATGCGTTTTTGGCGTCCCCTCGGGGAAACTACTCGGCTTCATCGTTTCAACAGAGGAATTGAAGCAAATCCGGCAAAGATCCGAGCTCTGTCACAGTTGGCTATACCAACAGACCTCAAGCACATCCAAAAACTAGCCGGATGCGTGGCTGCTCTAAGCCGCTTTATCTCCAGGTTAGGAGAAAAGGCATTACCTCTTTACCGCCTTCTTCGGTGCACCGAATAGTTCGTGTGGACAGATGCAGCCGCGGCCGGACTGGATGAAATAAAGACCTTATTGGCCAATAATCCAGTACTAACAGCGCCGAATATTGACGAACCTATGCTGTTGTACATAGCTGCAATGCATCAAGTAGTAAGCGCAGTGCTCGTCGTTGAACGAGAGGCTGACGGATACAAATACCCGCTCCAGAAGCCGGTTTACTACGTGTCCACGGTCCTAACCCCATGCAAATCCCGATAACCCACACTATCAAAAAATAGCATACGCGGTGTTCATGGCATCCTGGAAGCTACGACACTACTTTCAAGAGTGTTCGATTATAATGGCCTCCGAAGTACCACTCAATGACATAATAAATAACCGCGATGCTATGGGCCGGATTGCCAAATGGGCCATTGAGCTCCTTCCGTTCGACATAACGTACAAACCACGGCGGGCCATTAAGTCGCAAGTATTGGCTGACTTCGCCGAATGGGACGGTTTAACTCCCTAAAGAGTACGGCGCATACTCAAACTGGATCATGCACTTCGACGGCTCTAAAATGCTGGCCAGATTGGGAGCAGGTGTAGTCCTGACGTCTCCCACCGGAGACACGGTCCAGTACGTCCTCCAAATATTATACACAGACTCCAACAATGCAGCCGAATATGAGGCTTTGTTGCACGGTCTTCGAATGGCAGTCTCTATGGGCATTCAACGCCTAGAAGTGCGCGGTGATTCAAACCTCGCAATATCACAAATAAATGGAGATTTTGATGCCAAGGACCCAAAAATGGCTGCCTACCGTAATGTCGTCCTCAAAATGTCAGCTCGGTTCGAGGGGCTCTTATTCCACCATGTGGCTCGAGAAAACAATCAAGCGGCGGATGTCCTCGCTCGCATCGGCGCTAAACGCGACCCTGTCCCACCTAACATATTCTTGGAACGGCTGTTCAAGCCATCCGTAGTATGGGAAGGGGAGTCCGCAATACTAGCACGGATCCGAATACACCCCCAGATTCTGAACTATCAGACATAGTCGGAGGTTCTACCACCGAAATAACGTCTTCGGCCCACGAAATCATGGCTGTAATCGCCCCGTGGACCGAGCCTTTCTTGGCCTACCTAAATAGGCATGAGCTCCCTGAAGACCAAAATGAAGCACGCTGCATTGTCCGGTGCTCTAAAGCTTACAAAGTCTACGACGGGGAACTCTACAAGAAAGCGCTACAGGAGTACTCCAAAGATGCATCTCCGAAGAGGAAGGGCGGCAGCTCTTGGCTAAAATCCATGCCGGCCTGGGCGGGCACCACGCCGCGGCTCGAGCATTAGTCAGCAAGGCCTTCCGTACAGGTTTCTATTGGCCGACGGCCCGACCAGACGCACAGGACCTTGTCCAACATTGCGTTGGTTGCCAGCTCTTTGCCAATCAGAGTCATATGCCCCCTACCGCTCTCCAAACAATCCCCATAACTTGGCCCTTTGCGGTCTGGGGGCTGGATATGGTCGGACCTCTTAAAGGGGGGAGCATAAGAAAAAATACTTATTGGTCATGGTGGACAAATTCACCAAATGGATAGAAGCTAAACCAGTCAAAACGGCTGAATCCGGATCAGTAATAGACTTCATATCCGGGGTAGTACACCGATACGGTGTCCCCCGCAGCATCATCACTGATAATGGCTCAAATTTCACAGCCGATAAAGTGAAAACATGGTGCGCAAAAATGGGCATTAAGCTCAATTACGCTTCTGTCTACCATCCCCAAACAAACGGCCAGGTAGAGCGGGCAAATGGTCTCATCATGAGCGGCATCAAACCCAGACTAGTGCGATCCTTGACAGAGTCGGATCGCCTTTGGGTCGAACTTCGACTCCGTACTCTGGGGGCTGCGGACCACGCCGAATCGCACCACCGGATATACACCATTTTTTATGGTGTACGACGCGGAAGCGGTATTACCCTGCGACATAATACATGATTCTCCACGCGTACGCATGTACGAAGCGAAGGAAGCCGAGTTAGATCAGCAGGATAACTTGGACGCCCTGGAGGAGGAGCGTGACGTCGCAAAAGCCCGCTCCGCATTCTATCAGCAGCAGACTCGACGATATCAAAGCAGAGAATTGCGGGCCAAAACTTACAATATTGGCGAGCTCATTCTACGCCTACCGGAGAAGAAGAAGGACAAACTCAAACCCAAGTGGGAGGGTCCCTTCGTCATTAACAAAGTTCTCACCGGAGGAGCGTATCGCTTACGTAATGCATCTGATAACAGACTCGAGCCGAACCCATGGAACGCGGCCAGACTCCGGAGATTCTACGCCTAACGTCGAACTCAATGTTCGTCTCCTAACCCCTCCTTTTTAATTATGCTCCTTCCCTTTTTCCTTTCTCAACCTTTTTCTCTCTTCACACAAAGTATTCAATACAGTGCGGATTCCCGGAGCACTCCGGCCGCACTAGGTGTGTAAGCAATACCTGGGGGCTTCCTATACGGAAGCTAAAAATAATTACTCACATGGCTTTCTGCCCATCACATATGCATTCTTTTTCCATATGTGCCTTTTCTTCACCATTGTATGCATCGATATGACTTAAGATGTTGCCAAGCTGGGTTGCCTGGCTCTTGTGTTTATGCCCTACGTTCCCGTTAATTCGGCTAGGGCATAAGGGGAGCACCTCTGCGATTGTTACTACCGGTTCAGCCGGATGTGTACCTCACACTGGGTGAAGCCGAAAGCTAGCTTCCTTAAGAGAATATTCGGTCGATGAACAAAAGATGTCTTCGTTTATTATAACATAAATCCCCAGAAGTCTTGTATCATGTGCCATCGTTCGCAGTCCGGACATGTGCATCGTCGCATGTCGTACCCAGGGAAAAGATATGTTAAGCAGCTCGGATGTATGTGTCTCCCGAATTGAAGGCATTAAATGCCTCTTCAGAAAAGATGTTGCTCCGAAGTACGGCCCGTCGGCGCCTGTGATTCATGGCACTCTCTACTTAGGAATTCATGGTTGAGAGCATATCTGCACTCTCTGTTGGAGAACTATGCGGCATCGGGCCCGCTCCCGCCTCCGCTCTCGAAGCTGGTTCTGGAATCCGGCTGGTGGAGGCATGGTTGGCAGGATCCCCGGATATAGTCCGGCTGCTCCTCTTCCTGCTAGAACACAAAGGGTGATGTCATACTTCAAAATACCCTAATCATAGCACAAGTTTTTGTCTTACCTCTGTAGCAGCGAGTCGACCCTTACCGCCTTCCTCTTGAGCCTGCCTGATCCGGACACCCTTGGTCGACGAGTCCCTAGGGGCTCGGCCCCACGCTCCGACCGTCATCTCTGCAAAAACATGACACTTCAAGGGTAAGGCATGACATCTGAAGGGAGTCCTCTTCGGAGGATAGGGTTTTTCGACTTGGCTTACGCGCGACGTAGGAAGCGGTCCGGGATAGTCGGCGGTAATGGCCACTGAGGCACCATCGCGGCTCGCTTGATAAAATATCCCGTTGACGAGCTCCACGGTAATATCCGGATCTTCTTCGAGACTTGGATCTAGGGCCCTTCCGGGGTACTCTGACTGCGGGGAGGGGCTGGAGATTCCTTCTACGGCCCTCCTCGGTTCTCCTTCCGGGAATATCGAGGCAGATGATCTTAGCGAAGAACGCCACAATAAGTGACGTAGGGAAAGGAATGACAACTTACCCAGTTCGGAGGGTTGTACATGGAGAATCCATCTCGCGGTTTGACGTGAAGGAATTCCTCCTCTTCGCCTTTGTATAAATCGAACAATATCCTTGCCAGAGCAGTGGCGAAGTCCGGACCCTTACGGCCACAGCGGGTGGCATCATCTTCCCCGTTGAAGTGCCACATGGGCTTCCCCCGATATTGAAGTGGTTGCACTCCCCGTATTATGCATATTGCCATAACCTCGACTACCGTTAGTCCGGAGTTGGCCAGTAACTTTATCCTGCTCATCAGGTAATATATTTCCCTGGTATCCTCCTCTTGGGGGCCTCGGGGGCGCCAGCTTAGACGTGCCCTCGGCGGGGCGTTACTGAACTGGGGGAGACCTGTCCGGACTGGATCCGGAAGGGGAACGTCGTCAATGTAGAACCACTCTGAAGGCCAGTTCTCTGGTGCCTTCTTGGGAGTGCCGAAAAGGTATCCGGTCTCGGCAATGCGCCATACTTCGGCCCCGCCCACCTGACATAGGGATTCTCCCTGGTTGCGGGGGACAAGGCAGAATAGCTTCTTCCATAACCCGAAGTGAGGCTCGCAGCCTAAAAATAGCTCGCAAAGGGCAACGTACCCTGCTATATGTAGTATGGAGGCAGGGGTAAGATTGTGTAACTGGAGGCCGTAGAACTCCAGGATCCCGTGATGAAACGGGTGGATAGGAAACCCGATGCCCCTTAGCAGATGCGGGATGAGGCATATTCTCTCCTCTGGAGACGGATTCAGAGATCTCTCCGCTTGCTCCCCGCCATTATTGGTGGCTATTCCGGCTCGGACAGGGACCATCAATGCTGGTGGAAGAAGCCCTTGGATTTGTAACTCGATCAAACGGCTATGGGGAACTGAACACTCTTCCCAGTACCCCGGCTTGGGGCGAGGAGAGCGAGCAGAAGAGCTATGACGGCCGGCCATGTTGGAATGGTTTTTCCGGAGTGCTCTGTTGGATGCTTGCTCGAGGGGGAGGAGTGAGGTTTGGATCTGAGAATCCCCGTCTCTTCAAATAGGCGGTCAGCCCAAAAGATTGAGGGTGGTGAATGCAAAAAACACCTCGGCTCCTCGCATTCGCTCGAACATGGAGATGGTCATTATTGAGGCACTGAAGCCAAGGAGTACAACATTAATGGAATTCCAGATACTCTTCGCCGTAACAAGTACTTTGGAGTATTGGGAGATGGAACCCGCTCTGCAATGCCGAAGACAAGACTGCGCGCCGGACTCATCGTCATTGAAGCCTGGTTCAGGGCTACTGAGGGAGTCCTAGATTAGGGGGTATCCGGACAGCCGGACTGTATACAACGTCCGGACTATTGAAGCATGAAGATACAAGACTCAAGACTTCGACCCGCGTCCGGATAGGACTTTCCTTGGCGTGGAAGGCAAGCTTGGCGATCCGGATATTGTATTTCCTTCCTTGTAACCGACTCCATGTGAACCCTAGCCCTCTCCGGTGTCTATATAAACTGGAGAGGTTGGTCCTTAGGCGGCCGATCACAACTACAATCATACCATCATAGGCTAGCTTCTAGGGTTTAGCCTCTATGATCTCGTGGTAGATCTACTCTTGTACTACCCATATATTCAATATTAATCAAGTAGGAAGTAGGTTTTTACCTCCATCGAGAGGGCCCGAACCTGCGTAAACATCTGTGTCCCTTGCTTCCTGTTACCATCAGCCTAGACGCACAGATCGGGACCCCCTACCTGAGATCCGCCGGTCTTTGACGAGCTGGCTCCCGTCGACCGGGAGCGGGCTCTGCGGGCGGTTGCACCCTGCATCACCAACATCGTGCGCCTCGAGAAGCAGAGGGACTTCGGTGGTGTTTAGGCGCCCTCTGCATGGGCATGTCCATGTCTCGGCGCAACATGACCGTTGGATCAAACTCGGACGGTGCAGATCAGTCACTGTAGCACAAAGCGTGTGGGTGTGTTTGGTTGCATTCTCATCTCAATATAGTTGTTTCCTCTTCGTGTATTTTTGTCAACCTACTAGTGTGGACTCATGCACCCTTCATGCACTCTGCCAAACACCCAAAAGTGGGTCGAGAAGGGAACTTTGCTCCCATCCGTGCACCCTTCATACACCCCTGCCTAACACTATTCATGCTTCATATGGTTCATGTTTCGTGGAGTACCAGTAGCACCGTACTCTCCGTCTACTGTGGACCTAGTTCTGTTAACATTGATCTCACCGTTCATTCTCGACCGGACAGTCGAAAAAGCGGTACTGTGTTACATATAGGAGTAGTTGACATGCGCACAACATCATTTGTTATCGTCATATCTTACTACACTAGCAACAAGATTGTGTAGTAATCGACATATGAACCATGCACATGCCTAGTAGTAGGAGCACCTTTGTGTATGTTCAAGTGGCTGCCGTGTTTAGCACTCCTCCGTCGTAAGAGTGGAAACGCTTGTCAGTAATCATTTTTTCTTCTAAAAAAGCAGTGGACACGCTTCTACCGCATGGATCCTCCTCCAGCCATGCACTAAATTACTCACTTTCACGACGTGTGGGGGATACCAAGATCGGGATCCACCAGCCATGCACTAAATTACTCCATAGTAGAGTGACGGTAGACTACCCCGATCGAAGCACCGCAGTAATGCCCAATGAGTCGTCAAATCACAAAACCCCCTCCTTTCTAGCAGTAAGTTGGACGGACGAAGCAACCATCATTTCACTCTTCTCTCTCAGCTTCCTCTCTACCAAACCCTCGCTTCTGCCTCATCTTGTTCCTCATTTCTTCAAGAAAACCCTAACCTGCTTCTGCCATTGTTCTTCTCTCCCAAAGAAGGAAAGGTGAGCGCATCAATGGTGTTGATTCTGGCCAAGGCCCGGTCTTGCAACCCCGAGACTGATCCTATAACTCCCTCTCTTTTCTTCTTTTGGGTTTGTGATTATGGTTTCTTTTCTTTTATTTCTATTTGACAGTTTCTTGATGGACACTGGAGTACCGGCCGAAGTGATGTCTATGGCTCCGGCCAAAACCGTTGAGGCTCATGGTACGAAGAAGCGCAAGCACCCTGCCGAGACTACCGCATACAAGCTCAAAGCCATCGCCCTGTCCAAGCCCCCCTCTCCGAGATCCCTCATTAAGCAAGTCCAGGTAATATCTCTTCTTGACGATCTATTTCTCGATCTTGATCGTGTTTTTTCATCTAACACGCAGTACTAGTACTAGTAGTACAACTTTCTAGGTGATCTTGCATGTGATTTTTTTTGTGCCAAATGACGGTTCAAAATTCCTCTTTTAACCAAAACATGCGAGAGGTTGACACTGATTTGTTATAGATTACTTTCAACTACTCCCTCTGTCCCAAATTTCTTGTCTTAGATTTGTCTAGATACGGATGTATCTAGTACTAGAATGTGACTTGATACATCCGTATCTAGACAAATCTAAGACAAGAATTTTGGGCCGGAGGGAGTACTTTATGAACATCAATGCTACCTTTTAAGAGGGTATATTTGCCTCAGTAACTTGTGTTATGGATTTTGCATGTAATCCCTCTGCTCTCATGCCTTTGAAGACATGTTCTAGTGTCTTTGTTCACTCATTTCTATGCTTATATGTAGTCATATATGGAGTATAATATCGAAAATCATCTTATATTTCTGAACGGAGGTAGTAATAAAATATGGTTTCTGTTCGAATTAGAACCAGGTCCGCGGTGGAGATGAAGTTCTCAAAGTCATGCCGTGTGAACTGGAAGACACGATGATGAGTTCTCTTCTTTGAACTATCCAGCTGTTGTGTCCTTGTCGCCACGTGTCCTGAACTAGTGTTTTCCTGTAGCATTGTTGTCGGGCGTGTTCTCGAGGCTGTACTTGACCACAACAATTTCCTGGATGTGCCTTCAATTATGAATGGGTGTGGTTCTTGTAAAGCTTCCCAACAAATCTGATGCGTCCTGTCTTCATCATCATGTTTATGAGTGGAAAGACCACTTTGTTAGGTTCTCCAAGGTTGACAAGATGGTGATGGTGCATGTAGACATCTCACACGAAGTCCATGGCCTAGTCAGTTATGCGGGGTTCATCCCGTAGGTCGGTGGCAAGAAATAGTCTACAGAGTTTAGTTAGTGCAACCTTGCTTGTCTGTAATAAGTACTATTGTTCAGTACTTGATTTGTGTTTGTGAACCCTGTATTGTTTATTAGTACTGCCGCTTTTGGTGTGTGGTCAGTCCTGAGAACGGCCTATGTTAATGTCTATCCACTCAATTCAGTCTGTATATTTTGAAGTATCCAGGTCATATTTTTTGTGAGGACGGTTTATCAATTATGGTTACTCCAATATTTGTATGCATTGCAAGGGTTTATCGCACCCACCGGGATTTCCAGTCCCATGGATGCTCGGTCCATACGATTTGTCACGACCTTTGGACTGTCCTGCTTGTGGGAGTAGGCAGGGCCCCTGCATGCCATGCGTAGTTGGACGATCAATCTTCTGTTTAGTACTTCCACATAGTGATTTCCTGGTAAGGATTCACTCGTGTCACATCAAGTTAATCTTATTGATTTACTGTCTAAATCTTATTGATTTAATGTCATGTTTTCTTTCTTTTCCTACAATTTTACGATGCAGGTTTTGCCATGTGACATTCATCATAGAATAAACCGTTTTGTTTGCTCTACGATGGCTATTTTTGCAGGTTTCACTTCTTATGTCGTGTCAGTAACAAAGGCACTGTCCATCACTTATATTCTTTGGAAAAAATTGGATCAGTCTGTTGTTTGAGTACAAGCTGAATCCCTATGATGAATTGCAGTTTGGTTTAACAAAAACGCCACAATTAGTCCTTCTCGCGTTTAAAAGAAATGAAGAAAATAACTGGATCACGGTCACGGATCCTAGTCAAGTTAGAAAGCTGATCATAGCAGACCAGACACGATCGCCGCTGTCTCGCACAGATCGAGCACCGGCAGTTGCTCTAGCACTGACAGCGGCAGCAGCTCAGTCTGATCCAGCTGAGGATTGGGCACCGACCGCGTCGTGATCGGTCTGATCTCTGGGAGGATTGGGCATCGACACCAAAGACCTCGACACCGGCACCAGCTCTACAAGGAGCACCATCTCCGGCAGCAAGAAAGCTTCGCACTGCACCAACACTTGCACTTGCATACTGCTTCGCCCGTGCGGTTGCACCGCAACAGATCGGGCTGCGATTCGCACTTCCTATACCAAAGTCCTTACAAAAACCGACATGTCCACCTTCTTGGTAAGCATTGGCCGCCCAAGTGCTTCGTTATTTTTTCTTTCCATGTTGTTTCACATGATTCACTGTGTTGATGTAACTGTTTGGGTATGTCTTCTTGTTTGCAAACATTGAATTCCTAGAGCAACGAGGGAGTCGTTCAACAATCCGGGCGACCGCGGCCAAGTTTCTCTTACCATGCCCAGCCTTGGTGTGAATGAACCTGCTCAATATACCGTAAGTACAAAGGATGGTCGCATGATGATTGATGTTAAAGGATGGTCAAGGTTCAAATCTAAATCATATCTTGCGGTAGGGGATGATGTCAAAATCAAACTTTCTCGGAAAGGAGAGCTGGTCCAAATCAACTTTGAAATTAGCAGCACGCAACTGCCGAACTAATCTATCCTTCGAGAGATTTTGATGTAATAATCTGGCATGGTGAAACAAGTGTCCTGTGTGTATAAGTAGTACGACAGTATTATTTATCACATGGTATATCGTTGATAGAATTGCAACTCTGATTGCTGGTTAGGAACTATCGTTCGATTTCATTCCAACAAATTGCCGTGCTTTATTCAATTTTGTGTATTCGCCTTGCGACAGCATCTAAAACCAGCGCCGCACCGATCGCTTGTAATATGAAAAGCGCTGAGGTAGAACACATGGGCCCCCAAACATGCAGAGTCGGCCCGCGGCCCAAAGTCCAAAACCGTGAGCCTATCTGAGTATTATATTATCAGCTGAACCCCCATAATGCCCGTGCGTTGCAGAGGGAGTATATTTCTCTGCAAGGTGAGCCTGTGATATAAAAGATTTGTATATTTCTTTCTGAGAGGAGTATCTCTCTGTCAAAAAATATATTTATGTGTAACTAGTTACTCCTACCTTTCTACTTCCTTTTGCTGATATGTGGGGCAACCAGCAACAGGGTCCACGGGCCATATGCACAAATTAGAGTGCACAACTTCATGGTAGACACACCCCAGTCGTAGCGCCGCAGTAATGCAATGAGCCGTCAAATCACAACCCCCCTTTCCAGCTTAAGCAGTAAGCTGGACGGACGAAGCGGCAATATTTCACTGGGCCTGAATCCCCTTCTCCCTCGTCTGCTTGTTCAGAGAAAAACCCCTCTCGGTGATTGCATAGGGTTTTCTCATGGAGAACCAGGTACGAATTCTTCATCCATCCCCGATAAATCCAAGTCCCTTGGTTGCACGTAATTCTAGGATGGCAGCCGCCGCCGTTGATGCATTTTTCTTCCTACTGAATCTAGTGTGTTTCATTTGCAGTGCCCAAAGTGCGAGTACCCTACAGGTTTCTGCGCCCTCGGCGAGACGCCACACTTGTTCCTTCTCATCCTAACACAGCGTTTTGAAACGCACACGGTATGTTCCTAGAATCCTCTTTTCTATCTGGGAGGGTGGGTTTTTTTTGAACATGATGTGTTCTCATATTATTTTTCCTGCAGTGTATTATTTGCTCTGCCAGAACACATGTACTCAAGATGCTCAGCCTTGCCATAACTGAATACACTAGTTTAATGGTCAAAGTGAAGACAAGCCATGGATATAAGTTTCGAGTTGGGTTCATGAACCAAGAAGATCGCTGCTTTTTTTATGGCCGAACTTGGATAAACTTTCTCAAGTGTTACGGACTGAAAGTTCGCGCACGAATGTTGATGGAAAAAGCAGAACCTGGTCTCATTTTCACTGCGATCTTCCACCCCGACGTCGTTCCAATTGTTCATCCATGTTAGTTTTGTATCTGGTTCTTGCTTGTTGCCTCGATTACTTCTTAATCCATCTATTCTGTCTAACTAATCACAATTTAACTTTAGAAGTAGCAACGAATCTCTCACGAATATGCTACTTCTAACTAATATTTTCTTATAATTGGTGGCACGTGTAGGTTTTTTCGAAGTTAAGCGATGCACGCTCGTTTGTTACTCTGTAATAACTCGGCTGTTACTAATGGCACCGAAGTTATTTGGATCGACATCCACAAGTTCCTACACTTTATTGATCGTCTTGAGGTCCTTGTGGGGCGTTTCAATGGTGGAAGGCCACGTGGGATATGTGTGCCCTTCACTGCACTCGTTGAACAGGTCCAACTGTGTCGAGAAACTTATGGTACGAGCTATTTTCTGTTATATATGTTATTCATAAACTATTGCTTATACACAGTTTTACAGCTGTGATCTTCTTGAAACAGGAACTGCTGAGGTCTATTGTTCCTATAAAGATGCCTGACCATGGTTGGGTCATACTTGCGCTTGGTCACAACATGATGTTTATGTCGACCTACTCAATTCCCCTTGGAGGTGAAAAGATACTTATTCATGGGTGGTCTCAAATAATGAAGGCCCGTCCATCTTGGAGAATAGGACCTAAGATTATGTTAATGCTTTTCCATGGCTCTAAAGCGAAAATCCTGTTTATTGACCACGTTGCGAGATGAAGCCGCTTTCGAAGGTTGTGGATGCGCTGGGTGGTGCACAGGCCTTGTCCTGGGGCTTGGCGGCCTCACCCTTGGTTAACTGTAGGCAAAGTAGCACTTTTCGAGGCGTGCTTTGTACAGTTGAACCTGTATAAGTACTCATACTGCTTTCAGCTTTGGTTGTTAAGTGCCCCTGTTGGTTTCAGTTGAGGTTGTTAAGTACTCATGCTGCTTTTTACATCGCGTGTTTCTTCATCTGTATTCCTCCGGCCCGCCAAAACCAAACCAGCGCCACGGGCCGCCGCTCGGCCTCCCACGGCTGGCTGCGCCTCAGCGCACGCATCGCCACCCCACCGTCTCCTAAATCGTTAACACTGACATCCTCCGCGCGCTTTGGTGCGCTCGCCGTGGCGCCGCCCTCTCGCGTTGTCAACATGGTCAACAAACAACAGGAATCGGCAGAAGTACGTGGAGAGGATGACAGTAGGGGCCCTGCGTCGGCAGTATGGAAAAATAAAATGCTTTCTCCTAGTGTTTTCCTGACATCTGGGACCCACGACATTGTGAGCTTATATAGTCAATAGACAAGAGAACAACACAAGATCGGCTGACACCTGGGACGTAGCTAATCGAGCAGTATTTTTTTTGTTTGGTATTGTTGAGACGGAGTGGGGTTTGAACTGGGCTGTGGCCCGTCTAGCCCAGGCTTATATTTTATGTTCACCATGTGACTAGCCCAGCCATTTTTTCTTTGTGAAAATGAGCCCAGTTTTTTTTTCTGAAGAATACCCAATCCTTGCCTACTTATTTTTCTACGCCCTGATGGGCTGCAACTCTTTCAAGACGCCTGCAAATCTTGAAAGTAATATGAAATGGGTTGTAAATATAAAAACAGATGACAAATTGGCAATTACTTTATAATTTCTAAAAAAATCACATTTTCAGATTCCTATTTCACTGGGCATTAACCTAATTTAAATATATCTTCAAAGTACTTTAAATCTGGCACGACATTTCGGTATTAAAAATAGTTTGGAACCCACAGAAATATGCGAAATTGGGCCTGGCCAACCAAAAAAACGATTGCAATAAATTGCATAAGAAGTTGCCATGAGCTATATATAAATTATTAAAAAAAAAGAGGGAGTGGTCTGACTTGTGGGCCTGTTTAGTTGACGCGTATGCAAGATTTTTTTAGTTATTATATACGTCAACAAACGATTCTAGCAGACGTAACCATTGGATGTCAATCCAACGGCCGTCGTGTTTCTTCAATCTCTGATCTTCTTGCTCCAAATTACCGCAGCCAAGGGACCGCTTACTCCCGCCTCCCTGTCCGGCCAGGGTTGCTGCCACAGCCCTCAAACTACTACTCCCACCGCTGGCCAGGGCATCCCTCTACTCACCAGAGCCCCCTACTACTCCCACCGCTGGCCAGGGCATCCCTCTACTCACCCACACCCCCTGTTATTCTGCGGCGACGGCAGCCTCACACCGCAGCCGAACCGGTGAACGCTCGTACTCCTCTCCGCGTGGGCATCCACTGCCGCGTCTTTCCCGGCTCCGCGTCGTCCCCTTCCTAGGCCTCACCGTCGTCCACCGCCATGGTGCTCTCGGCGCGGTGTGGTCAATGTGGTCAACGACCAACTTCCATCGGAAGAGTACTGTACGTGGAGAGGCTGACAGCTGGGTCCACGGCAGCCGCAAGGAAGTGCCTCCTTATTACGCGGAAAAAAATTATTCCTCCACCGACGGTGGGGACCCATCGGACGGGCCACCGTATTTTTCTTGAAAAAATCGTTTCCCCACATTGCTGGGACCCACCGGACGGGCCACCATATTTCGCGAAAAACGTTCCCCATTGTCGGCTCGGACCCACCGGAAGTGCGTCCTTTTAAGCACAAAAAATGAATACTTCCCCGGCTAGCTGGGACCCACCTTGGTGGGAGGCTGACTTGTGGGCCTACTAAGTTGACAGGGATGAAGGGCTTTGTCAACTTAGTCAATATGAACGATTCTAGCTCCAGTGACCGTACGATGTCCATCCAATGGCCGTAGTGCTTCTTCAACCTCTGGTCTTCTTGCTCCAGCCGCCCAAAGCAGCGCCGGTCGTGCCGCATGCTCCTGCCTCCCGTGGCCGGGTTGTCTTTGCCGAGGCCTCACCGCCCCTACTATTCCCACCATTGGCGAGCCTCAACGGCAGCAGCCTCACACCGCAGCCGAACCAGTGAACCCTTGTACTCCTCTCCGCGCGGGCTTCCACTGTCGCGTCTTCTCCGGCTCCCCGGCGTCCCCTTCCTAGGCCTCGCCGTCGTCCACCGCCCTGGTGCTCTTGGCGCGGCGTGGTCAACGTGTTCAAGGAACGACTTCCATCGGACGTGGACTGTACGTGGAGAGGCTGACAGCGGGGTCCACGGCCGCAGCAAGGAAGTGCCTCCTTATTACGCGGAAAATAATGATTCCTCCACCTGACAGCTGGGACCCACCGGACGGGCCACTGTATTTCGTGAAAAAAAACATTTCCCCCTGACTGCTGGGACCCACCAGCTACATCTTCGCACGCAAGGAAGGCGTCTGGGCAAAAAAAACGATTCGCCCCCCTGACTGCTGGGACCCACCAGCTACATCTTCGCAGGCAAGGAAGTGCACGGCGGTCGGGACCCACACGGTCGAAGCGTGCGTGGCGTTGTCATTCTGGTCATGAGCGTGTGCGTACATATATCTTTGGTGGATGTAGAGGTGCGTGCGTGTCGTAGTAGAGGGCGCGACGTAGCATGTACACGTCGCATACGCCGTGGTGCAAGAAAGAAAATACGGCCACGTATGTGTAGATACGGGCGGGGTCTTGAACGCTTACTTGCGCATACGTACGGCAAGGGATCGTTGACATGGCTGGGTCGGAACGAAGAAACAGCGATGTCGTCGTGTTCACGGGGAGGCAACGGAATGCGTCGTGTTCATGGGGAGGCAACGGAATGCGTCGTGTTCATCGGGAGGCAACGGAACGTGTGGGAGCCAACCGGCTGGGTTGGAACGGAATGCGTGGTCGTGTTCATCGAGAGGGAGCCAACAGGCGATGGAAACGAGGCCTGGTGTACCGCAGAACAGAGGAAACGGCCTTGTGTTCGACCGGCCATGTTCGAAACGGGATCCTGTTCATCGGGAGGGGTCTGGCGTACCGCAAAACGGAGGAAACGGACCTCCTATGGTCGAAACGGGGGCCCTGTTGATCAGGAGGGGTGTGGCGCACCGCAAAATGGAGGAAACGGACTTGTGTTGGAGCGCTACGGTAGAAACAGGGTCCTGTTCATCGGGAGGGGTGTGGCGTACCACAAAACGGGACTCCACGGGATACTGTTCATCTCCACCGTCGACCCCCTCCAGCCTCCACGGGCTAATGTTCATCCACCGTCGACCTCCTCTAGCCTCCACCTGCGACTGTTCATCCACGGGATCCTGTTCATCCAGCCTCCACCGCGCGCTACTCCACCGCCATCGCTCAACCAGCCCTCTCCACGGGATCCTGTTCAACCACCACTCCACGGGCTACTGTTCATCCTGCCCTCCACGGGGTGGTCCTGTTCATCCAGCCCTCCACGGGGTCCTATTCATCCAGCCCCAACCGGCTCGATCGATCGGGGTACTGTTCATCCAGAGGCAACACCACGGGGTCCTGTTCATCCACCCCCACCGGGAACTATTCATCCAACCCCCCCCCCCCCCCCGCAACGCTCACTGTTCATCCAGAGAAAGCATCGATCGGCTTCATTTAGCAGCAGTAGCGAAGGAATCACTCGATCGGGTTCAGTTAACAGCCATCGACCGATCGCTCAGGTTCAGTAACACGTAGCCTACAGTGCAATCGCTCGGGTTCAGTTAGAGCCCAACGCCTCGCTTGGGTTCAGTTAGAGCCTAGCGCCTCGCACACACGCACGTACGTACGAGAGAAACGCGCATCGCTCGCGCCCCGACCACCCATCGAAACCGAGGACTCCCCGATATTTTCCGCGCCCTCGCTTCTACCATGGTTTTTTCCGTCATGGACGGCCCAAAGAATGTCATGCAGCTGCGTCTCCGGCCCGCCCAGGAAGAAAAGCCCATTTTTTGTCATGATTTTTTTGTCATAGAAGTAGGAGCCCACCACATCTATGATGATACTGGGTTTTGTCACAATTATCGTCATAGAAGTGTCATATGTATGACAGAAAAAAATTCGTTCAGCCCAAAATGTCACGGATGTGTCTTTTTTTTGTAGTGCTAGCACACTAGTATCCATCCCGAATACCATGCAACGGGTGTTGGAATAGGTCCGGAGAGTGCGACCATGGGAGACGCGTGCTTCCTTAGCAGTAACATCATCAGTGGGCTGTATACACACAAGAAGAGGTGATCCATCGGAATTAGTTGTCATGCGCCATAGAGTATATGGGCGCTGCTCGTCCTCATGCTCGTGATCATCACCATCATCATCTCCCCCTTAGTTATAAAAATTTTCAATTATAGGTGGTGGGATGTTCACAGGACTTTGGAAACACAAGAAGAAGGTTAATTAGTAAAGGGAAACTTGCTAACCCGCATGCATGTGGATGAAACAATTATAATCACGGTGGAAGACAAACGTCTCAAACAACGAGGATACCATGCAAAAAGCGATTGCCACGAGTGGTGGCGGCAAACACAAGGCCCTCGTATTGAATTGCATCACAAGACTCATCCGTACGTAAACTGATTTTGAGCAATATCCATCGAGTCAAACCACTAAGGACGGCAACAAGCTTGTCGAAGATAGCAACAACTTCATAGTTGTCGTAATTCCTAGAGCAGTTGGGAACTCGACAAATTGCTATCTTACGTAGAAGACAGTCACCATGATCGTATTTGGACGTGCGTACAAATACTGGTGTGCTCAACCTCTGGGCAGTCTGCTGAGATTTTTGGAAGTGGAACCCGGTCACGAGTGTACACATTCACAAGTTCCCACTCGCAGTTGGACCCAATGTAAACAACCCAATCTCCATTTGTGCCGTCCCAAGCCTTGCGCTCATGCGATGGGATCTTAACATCATACGTATCATTTTCAAGCGGCATCAACTTGCACAGGCGAGGCCCGTCGTCTTGGCGCCCGATCATCGTGGTCACGCAGCGAAGAAGATAGGGGAGATCAAATCGCTCCTTGACTCTTGGGTTCCTTGCAATGATGTTATTAGTTGAGTCGAGGATGGGCTTGAACGAACCTGCCATGCTAGCCAAGGCGATGACGTCACACTGTCGGTGTACTAGAGTAGGGGTACCCTAGTATCCCGAACTTGTGCACGGGCAGTTGCAGCCCTCCGCGGCAAGGCTTACCGGGTGATCGCCAAGGTCCTCCGTGGTTCCTTTGGAGCCATTCAAGAACAAAGTATTCAAGCCCGGGGAGACAAGGCCCGGCAAGAGGAGCTTGCCGGAAGGCCACCCAAGGCACCTAGGAGACAAGGCCCGGCAAGAGGAGCTTGCCGAAGGCCCGTGAGCGACAAGCTTCCGGGCGCGACAAGACAACAACCGCGGCAAAGGCGCTTGTCATGCGCACCACCTCTCGCATTTCCTACGCTCCAGCGCATCCACTAACGTGTCGCCATGGGACCTTTCCGGACACGCGTGGCGCAGAGGTCACGCAGCCAGCGGTGCGAGGTGGCAAGCGGCGCTGACAAGATTGCCATCGTGGCAAGCGGTGGCACCCCTGACGGTCCCTGTTTGCACTGTTAGGGCGACGTAGACGGGCATTTAATGCCTTTGTCCCCTGCCGTCAGGGTTAGGTATGATACACGCATACATCGCATAAGTAGGTGTACCAACCACTACTTTTCCATTTGTACCCTTGTCTACGTTGCCACCTGTCGGAGACCCTTGAGCATATAAAAGGACGTTTCTTCTGTAGCCTGAGCCTGACACACTATTCTAGCTAGACATGGGTGTGGCTCGTAACACCTCGGCCGACTTCACGCCCTTCCCCTTGTCGGCTTTCGGAGCCATGGCGGAGGCGGTGGAGGAGATCGACGGCGTTGGTGATGCCGAGTGGCGATGAAGTGGGCGCTGCTCTCTTGACCTTAGGAAGAAGGGGGAGCAGCGGAGGTTTTCTCGAGATGGGACAAGAATCGCAAGTAGGCGGACTGCCCCTGTTTCAAGGAAATATGCCCTAGAGGCAATAATAAAGTTATTATTTATTTCCTTATATCATGATAAATGTTTATTATTCATGCTAGAATTGTATTAACCGGAAACATAATACATGTGTGAATATATAGACAAACAATATGTCACTAGTATGCCTCTACTTGACTAGCTTGTTAATCAAAGATGGTTATGTTTCCTAACCATGAACAAGGAGTTGTTATTTGATTAACAAGGTCACATCATTAGTTGAATGATCTGATTGACATGACCCATTCCGTTAGCTTAACACTTGATCGCTTAGTATGTTAATGCTTTCTTCATGACACATACATGTTCCTGTAACTATAAGATTATGCAACTCCGTTCTGGGAGGAACACTTTGGTGCTACCAAACGTCACAACGAATCGGGTGATTATAAAGGAGTACTACAGGTGTCTCCAAAGGTACTTGTTGGGTTGGCGTATTTCGAGATTAGGTTTTGTCACTCCGATTGTCGGAGAGGTATCTCCGTGCCTTCTCGGTAATGCACATCACTTAAGCCTTGCAAGCATTACAACTAATGAGTTAGTTGTGAGATGATGTATTACGGAACGAGTAAAGAGACTTACGGTAGCGAGATTGAACTAGGTATTGGATACCGACGATCGAATCTCGGGTAAGTAACATACCGATGACAAAGGGAACAACGTATGTCGTTATGCGGTTTGACCGATAAAGATCTTCGTAGAATATGTAGGAACCAATATGGGCATCCAGGTTCCGCTATTGGTTATTGACCGAGAATGGTTCTAGGTCATGTCTACATAGTTCTCGAACCCGTAGGGTCCGCACGCTTAAACGTTTCGATGACAGTTCATTATGAGTTTATAAGTATTGATGCACCGAAGTTTGTTGGTCCCGGATGTGATCACGGACATGACGAGGAGTCTCGAAATGGTCGAGACATAAAGATTGATATATTGGAAGCCTATGTTTGGACTTGGAAGGGTTCCGAGTGAAAACAGGAAGTTACCCAACACCGGGTTACGGAACCCCCGGGGGTATATGGGCCTTCATGGGCCACAAGGGAGAAGAGGAAGGGCCTGCCAGGTGGGCTGCGCGCCCCCCTCCCCCCTCTAGTCCGAATAGGACAAGGAGAGGGGGGGCGGCGCCCCCTTCCCTCTTTCCCCCTCCCCAATCCTACTCCAACTAGGACAAGGGGGGGGGGAGTCCTACTCCCGGTGGGAGTAGGACTCCTCCAGGCGCGCCTCCCCAAGGCTGGCCGCACCCCCCCTTGGCTCCTTTATATCTGAGGCAGGGGGCACCCCATGATACACAAGTTGATCTACGGATCTTTCCTTAGCCGTGTGTGCGGTGCCCCCTTCCACCATATTCCACTTCGTCATATCGTCGCGGAGCTTAGGCGAAGCCTGCGCCGGAGAAGTCATATCGTCAGCGGAGCTTAGGCGAAGCCCTGCGTCGGTGGAGCATCAACATCGTCATCACGCCCGTCGTCTTGACGGAACTCATCCCGACACTTTCTTTGGATCGGAGTCCGGGATCGTCATCGAGCTGAACGTGTGCGAGAACTCGGAGGTGCCGTGCGTTCGGTGCTTGGATCGGTCGGATCGTGAAGACGTCGACTACATCAACCGCGTTGTTATAACGCTTCGCTTTCCGGTCTCACGAGTGCGTGGACTACACTCTCCCCTCTCGTTGCTATGCCATCACCATGGTCTTGCGTGATCGTAGGAAATTTTTGAAATTACTACGTTCCCCAACAAAGGGTATCGAGCCTAGGTTTTATGTTTTGATGTTATTTTCACGTTTAGAACACAAGTGAGTTGTGGACGATACAAGTCATACTGCCTACCAGAATGTCATACTTTGGTTCAGCGGTATTGTTGGACGAGACGATCCGGACCAACCTTACGCGTACTCTTACGCGAGACCGGTTCCCTCGACGTGCTTTGCACATAGATGGCTAGAGGAAGACCTGTCTCTCCAACTTTAGTTGAACTGAGTGTGCTACGCCGGTCCTTGAGAAGGTTAAAAGCAGTCTATTTGACAAACTATCGTTGTGGTTTTGATGCGTAGGTAAGAACGGTTCTTGCTCAGCCCGTAGCAGCCACGTAAAACTTGCAACAACAAAGTAGAGGACGTCTAACTTGTTTTTGCAGGGCATGTTGTGATGTGATATGGTCAAGACGTGATGCTATATTTTATTGTATGAGATGATCATGTTTTGTAACCGAGTTATCGGCAATCGCAGGAGCCATATGGTTGTCGCTTTATTGTATGAAATGCAAACGCCATGTAATTGCTTTACTTTATCACTAAGGAGTAGCGATAGTCGTAGAAGCAATAGTTGGCGAGACGACAACGATGCTACGATGGAGATCAAGGTGTCGCGCCGGTGACAATGGTGATCATGACGGTGCTTCGGCGATGGAGATCACAAGCACAAGACGATAATGACCATATCATATCACTTATGTTGATTGCATGTGATGTTTATCCTTTATGCATCTTATCTTGCTTTGATTGACGGTAGCATTATAAGATGATCTCTCACTAAAAATTATCAAGAAGTGTTCTCCCTGAGTATGCACCGTTGCCAAAGTTCAGAGTACCCGGACACCACGTGATGATCGGGTGTGATAAGTTCTACGTCCATCTACAACGGGTGCAAAACAGCTTGCACACGCGGAATACTCGAGTTAAACTTGACGAGCCTAGCATATAACAGATATGGCCTCGAACACGGAGACCGAAGGTCGAACGTGAATCATATAGTAGATATGATCAACATAGTGATGTTCACCATTGAAACTACTCCGTCTCACGTGATGATCGGACATGGTTTAGTTGATTTGGATCACGTGATCACTTAGATGACTAGAGAGATGTCTGCCTAAGTGGGAGTTTTTTAATATGATTAATTGAACTTAAATTTATCATGAACTTAGTACCGATAGTATTTTGCTTGTCTATGTTTATCGTAGATAGATGGCTCGTCTTTGTTGTTCCGTTGAATTTTAATGCGTTCCTTGAGAAAGCAAAGTTGAAAGATGATGGTAGCAATTACACGGACCGGGTCCGTAATTTGAGGATTATCCTCATTGCTGCACGAAAAATTACGTCCTGGAAGCACCGCTGGGTGACAGGCCTGCTGCAGATGCTGAGCCAGAAGTTATGAACGTCTGGCAAAGCAGAGCTGATGACTACTCTATAGTTCAGTGTGCCATGCTTTATGGCTTAGAACCAGGTCTTCAACGATGTTTTTAACGTCATGGAGCATATGAGATGTTCCAGAGTTGAAGTTAATATTTCAAGCAAATGCCCGGATTGAGAGATATGAAGTCTCCAATAAGTTCTATAGCTGCAAGATGGAAGAGAATAGTTCTCGGTGAGCACATACTCAAAATGTCCGGGTATAACAATCACTTAATTCAGCCGAGTTAATCTTCCGGATGATAGTGTCATTGATGTAATTCTCCAATCATCGCCACCAAGCTACAAGAGCTTCGTGATGAACTATAATATGCAAGGGATGACTAAGACAATTCCTCAGCTCTTACAATGCTAAAAGTCAGCGGAGGTAGAAATCAAGAAAAGAGCATCAAGTGTTGATGGTCAACAAAGACCACTAGTTTCAAGAAAAAGGGCAAAGGGAAGAAGAAGGAAACTTCAAAAGAACAGCAAGAAAGTTGCTGATCAAGAGAAGAAACCCAAGTCTGGACCTAAACCTGAAATCGAGTGTTTTTACCGCAAGCGAACCGGACCTTTGGAAGCGGAACTGCCCCAAGTATTTGGCGGATAAAAAGGATGGCAAGGTGAACAAAGGTATATGTGATATACATGTTATTGATGTGTACCTTACTAGAGCTCGTAGTAGCACTGGTATTTGATCTTGGTTACATTGCTAATATTTGCAACTCGAAGCAGGGACTACGGAATAGACGAGCACCGCAAAGGACGAGGTGACGATGCGGCGTGGGAAATGGTTCCAAAGTCAATGTGATCGCGGTCGGCACGCTACCTCTACATCTACCTTCGGATTAGTTTTAGACCTAAATAATTGTTATTTGGTGCCGGCGTTGAGCATGAACATTATATCTGGATCTTGTTTAATGCGAGACGGTTATTCATTTAAATCGAGAGAATAATGGTTGTTCTATTTATATGAGTAATATCTTTTATGGTCATGCACCCTTGAAGAATGGTCTATTCTTGTTGAATCTCGACAGTAGTGATACACATATTCATAATGTTGAAGCCAAAAGATGCAGAGTTGATAATGATAAGTGCAACTTATTTGTGGCACTGCCGTTTAGGTCATATCGGTGTAAAACGCATGAAGAAACTCCATACTGATGGGCTTCTGGAATCACATGATTATGAATCACTTGGTACTTGCGAACCGTGCCTCATGGGCAAGATGACCAAAACTCCGTTCTCCGGAACTATCGAGCTAGCAACTGATATGTAGGAAATCATACATACCGATGTTTGTGGTCCAATGAATGTTGAGGCACGCCGGCGTATCGTTATTTTCTCACCTTCACAGATGATTTGAGCAGATATGGGTATATCTACTTAATGAAACACAAATCTGAAACATTTGAAAAGTTCAAAGAATTTCAGAGTGAAGTGGAAAATCATCGTAACAAGAAAATAAAGTTTCTACGATCTGATCGTGGAGGAGAATATTTGAGTTACGAGTTTGGTTTACATTTGAAACAATGTGGAATAGTTTTCAAGAATCACGCCACCCGGAACACCACGGAGAAATGGTGTGTCCGAACGTCAGTGTCGTGCTTTACTAGATATGGTGCGATCTATGATGTCTATTTCCGATTTACCGCTATTGTTTTGGGGTTATGCTTTAGAGGCGGCCGCATTCACGTTGAATAGGACACCGTCAAAATCCGTTGAGACGACGCCTTATGAACTGTGGTTTGGCAAGAAACCAAAGTTGTCGTTTCTTAAGGTTTGGGGCTGCGATGCTTATGTAAAGAAACTTCAACCAGATAAGCTCGAACCCAAATCGGAAAAATGTGTCTTCATAGGATACCCAAAGGAGATCTGTTGGGTACACCTTCTATCACAGATCTGAATGCAAGATTTTCGTTGCTAAATTCGGGTCCTTTCTAGAGAAGGAGTTTCTCTCGAAAGAAGTGAGTGGGAGGAAAGTAGAACATGATGAGATAACAGTATCTGCTCCCTAATTGGAAAGAAGTTCATCACAAGAAATGGTTCCTGTGACAACTACACCAATTAGTGAGGAAACAAAAGATGATGATCATGAAGCTTCAGATCAAGTTGCTACTGAACCTCGTGGGTCAACCAGAGTAAAATACGCACTGAGTGGTACGGTAATCCTATTCGGAAGTCATGTTACTTGACCATGGCGAACCTACAAACTATGAAGAAGCGATGGTGAGCCCAGATTCGCAAAATGGTCGGAAGCGATGAAATCTGAGATGGGATCCATGTATGAGAACAAAGTATGGACTTTGGTTGACTTGCCCGATGATCGGCAAGCCATTGAAAATAAATGGATCTTTAAGAAGAAGACTGACGCCGATGGTAATGTAACTGTCTACAAAGCTCGACTTGTTGCAAAAGGTTTTCGACAAGTTCAAGGAATTGACTACGATGAGACTTTCTCACCCGTAGCGATGCTTAAGTCTGTCCGAATCATGTTAGCGATTGCCGCATTTTATGATTATGAAATTTGGCAAATGGATGTAAAAATTGCATTCTTGAATGGATTTCTAGAAGAAGAGTTGTATATGATGCAACCAGAAGGTTTTATCGATCCAAAAGGTGCTAACAAAGTGTGCAAGCTCCAATGATCAATTTATGGTCCAGTGCAAGCCTCTCGGAGTTGGAATAAACGCTTTGATAATGTGATCAAAGCATATGGGTTTGTACAGACTTTTGGAGAAGCCCGTATTTACAAGAAAGTGAGTGGGAGCTCAGAAGCATTTCTAATATTATATGTGGACGACATATTACTGATTGGAAATGATATAGAATTTCTGGATAGCATAAAAGGATACTTGAATAAAAGTTTTTCAATGAAAGACCTCGGTGAAGCTGCTTACATATTGGGCATCAAGATCTATAGAGATAGATCAAGACGCTTGATTGGACTTTCACAAAGTACATACCTTGATAAAGTTTTGAAAAAGTTCAAAATGGATCAGGCAAAGAAAGGTTTTTTACCTGTGTTACAAGGTGTAAGATTGAGTCAGACTCAATGCCCGACCACAGCAGAAGATAGAGAGAAAATGAAAGATGTTCCCTATGCTTCAGCCATAGGCTCTATCATGTATGCAATGATGTGTACCGGACCGACGTATGCTTAGCTGTAAGCTTGGCAGGAAGGTACCAAAGTAATCCAGAGTGGATCTTTGGACAGCGGTCAAGAACATCCTGAAATACGAAAAGGACTAAGGATATGTTTCTCGTATATGGAGGTGACAAAGAGCTAGTCGTAAATGGTTACGCCGATGCAAAGCTTTGACACCGATCCGGACGATTCTAAATCGCAAACCGGATACGTGTTTTATTAAACGGTGGAGCTGTCGCTTGGTGCAGTTCTAAACAAAGCGTCGTGGCGGGATCTACATGTGAAGCGGAGTACATAGCTGCTTCGAAGCAAAGCAAATGAAGGAGTCTCGATGAAAGAGTTCATTTCGATCTAGGTGTCATACCTAGTGCACCGGACCGATGAAGATCTTCTGTGACAATCTTTGGTGCAATTGCCTTGGCAAAGGAATCCAGATTTCACAAGAGGACCAAGCACATCAAGAGACGCTTCAATTCCATTCGGGACCAAGTCCAAGTGGGAGACATAGAGATTTGCAAAATACATACGGATCTGAATGTTGCGGACTCCATCGACTAAGCCTCTTCCACGAGCAAAACATGATCAGCACCAAGACTCCATGGGTGTAAGGATCATTACTTTGTAATCTAGATTATTGACTCTAGTGCAAGTGGGAGACTGAAGGAAATATGCCCTAGAGGCAATAATAAAGTTATTATTTATTTCCTTATATCATGATAAATGTTTATTATTCATGCTAGAATTGTATTAACCGGAAACATAATACATGTGTGAATATATAGACAAACAATATGTCACTAGTATGCCTCTACTTGACTAGCTTGTTAATCAAAGATGGTTATGTTTCCTAACCATGAACAAGGAGTTGTTATTTGATTAACAAGGTCACATCATTAGTTGAATGATCTGATTGACATGACCCATTCCGTTAGCTTAACACTTGATCGCTTAGTATGTTAATGCTTTCTTCATGACACATACATGTTCCTGTAACTATAAGATTATGCAACTCCCGTTTACGGAGGAACACTTTGGTGCTACCAAACGTCCACAACGAATCGGGTGATTATAAAGGAGTACTACAGGTGTCTCCAAAGGTACTTGTTGGGTTGGCGATTTCGAGATTAGGTTTTGTCACTCCGATTGTCGGAGAGGTATCTCGAGCCTTCTCGGTAATGCACATCACTTAAGCCTTGCAAGCATTACAACTAATGAGTTAGTTGTGAGATGATGTATTACGGAACGAGTAAAGAGACTTACGGTAACGAGATTGAACTAGGTATTGGATACCGACGATCGAATCCCGGGTAAGTAACATACCGATGACAAAGGGAACAACGATGTCGTTATGCGGTTTGACCGATAAAGATCTTCGTAGAATATGTAGGAACCAATATGGGCATCCAGGTTCCGCTTATTGGTTATTGACCGAGAATGGTTCTAGGTCATGTCTACATAGTTCTCGAACCCGTAGGGTCCGCACGCTTAAACGCTTCGATGACAGTTCATTATGAGTTTATAAGTATTGATGCACGAAGTTTGTTCGAGTCCCGGATGTGATCACGGACATGACGAGGAGTCTCGAAATGGTCGAGACATAAAGATTGATATATTGGAAGCCTATGTTTGGACTTCGAAGGGTTCCGAGTGAAAAACAGGAAGTTACCGGAACACCGGGTTACGGAACCCCCGGGGGTATATGGGCCTTCATGGGCCACAAGGGAGAAGAGGAAGGGCCTGCCGGTGGGCTGCGCGCCCCCTCCCCCTCTAGTCCGAATAGGACAGGAGAGGGGGCGGCGCCTTCCCTCTTTCCCTCCCCAATCCTACTCCAACTAGGACAGGGGGGAGTCCTACTCCGGTTGAGTAGGACTCCTCCAGCGCCTCCCAAGGCTGGCCGCACCCCTTGGCTCCTTTATATCTGAGGCAGGGGCACCCCATGATACACAAGTTGATCTACGGATCTTTCCTTAGCCGTGTGCGGTGCCCCTTCCACCATATTCCACTTCGTCATATCGTCATGAGCTAGCTTAAGCCCTCGCCGGAGAAGTCATATCGTCATGAGCTTAGGCGAAGCCCTGCGTCGGTGGAGCATCAACATCGCCATCACGCCGTCGTCTTGTGGAACTCATCCCCGACACTTTGCCGGATCGGAGTCCGGGATCGCCATCGAGCTGAACGTGTGCGTAACTTCGGAGGTGCCGTGACGTTCGGTGCTTGGATCGGTCGGATCGTGAAGACGCACGACTACATCAACCGCGTTGTTATAACGCTTCCGCTTTCGGTCTACGAGGGTACGTGGACGGACACTCTCCCCTCTCGTTGCTATGCCATCACCATGGTCTTGCGTGATCGTAGGAAAATTTTTGAAATTACTACGTTCCCCAACAGTTTCCCCTGCTTATAAAGAGGGAGGGGGCGGACGTTCCGTTATTCTGAATAAAGAAACCCCCACGATCTCGCCCACGATCTCTCACACGACGCCGCACTCGATGCGTGCCGTTCGTGGAGGGCGTGGTGGGTCCGGGGTGAGTTATGGTGTGACCCGGGCCGCGTGTGCCCGTGCCCTGTTTTGGGCCTGGCCCAACAACGCTCGGCACCGTGTGTGGCCCAGGCCCGGGGGCTCCTGTCGGTGTACTAGAGTAGGGGTACCCTAGTATCCCGAACTTGTGCACGGGCAGTTGCAGCCCTCCGCTGACAAGGCTTACCGGGTGATCGCCAAGGTCCTCCGTGGTTCCTTTGGAGCCATTCAAGAACAAAGTATTCAAGCCAGGGAGACAAGGCCCGGCAAGAGGAGCTTGCCGAAGGCCACCCAAGGCACCTAGGAGACAAGGCCCCGGCAAGAGGAGCTTGCCGGGAAGGCCCGGTGAGCGACAAGCTTCCGGGCGCGACAAGACAACAACCGCGGCAAGGCGCTTGCCGCGACAGACCACCTCTCTGTACCTATGCTCCAGCGCATCCACTAACGTGTCGCCCTGGGACCTTTCCAGACACGCGTGGCGAGAGGCTATGCAGCCAGCGGTGCAAGGTGGCAAGCGGCGCTGACAAGATTGCCATCGTGGCAAGCGGTGGCGCCCCTGACGGTCCCTGTTTGCACTGTTAGGGCGACGTAGACGGGCATTTAATGCCCTTGTCCCCTACCGTCGAGGTTAGGTATGATACATCATACCTTTGTACAAGTAGGTGTACCAACCACTACTTTTCCATTTGTACCCTTGTCTACGTTGCCACCTGTCGGAGACCCCTTGAGCATATAAAAGGAGGCCCATGCACAACGTAGCGGGGGTCGGTCGGTTCCGCCCCCATGCTCAGACTCGTTAGCAGCTCGTGTGTACTGTAGCACTCTGCGCTCCTGAGCAAGAACGCAATACACCTAGACATGCAGCAGTAGGAGTGTTATCTCTCCGGAGAGCTCCGAAGCTGGGTAAACCCCTCGTGTGCTTCGCCTCGATCTCCTCTTCACGCGACCTCCGCCCCCCGCCGAACCGAAAGGGGCTCGGTCCGCCGGTCCCATAGGTGTTCGTGGGCCAGATCAGCCTGCCCCGACATCTTTGGCGCGCCAGGTAGGGGGCGTCGAGGTTGTGTGAACCTGATCCGGCGTCCACGCGAGCTAGATCTTCATCATCTTCGTCAACATGCCCCCGAAGAAGAAGGCTTCGGCGGCAGATGCTTCGTCCGTGTCGAACCCACCGCCACCGGAGCGAACCGGTGGTAGGGAAGATGCCGGCGGAAGAATGGACGGCGACGGGGGAGCTCATGGTGCTGCCAAGTCCAAGGACAAGGCCGCGCAGACCTCGGCGTCCGTGCATGCACCGCGCCCGTCTCAGGAGGCGCAGGACCGACAGCGTCATGGCATTCACAATGCCATACGCTCGTTGGACCAAGATCGGGCTGGTGGATCTCGGGATGCTCAAGACCAGCATGCACGCCAACATGCTACCGTGAGCGAGGCATGGTCGCTTGGACGGGATACTACTCCTTCTAACATAGTTAGAAGTCCGAGCATATCCCGCTCCTCGCACCGTTCGCCACTGCCACCCACCACTCCAGCAGAAGCTTTTGCGAGAGCTCAACTGCTCCTGGATTACCCTCCAACAGCCGACAAGGTTGATGAATGGAGGGCCACCATTCAGAGTCTCATCGGCTTCGCCAACGGCGACGCTCCGCGGCAACCGAGTGCATCGCTGCCGCGGCAGGACCGCCAAACACGAGCCGGTGGCGACGAGACCGGTGGGGGTGCAACCACCATGCACTCTCCGCCCCGAAGGCCAAGATCGCCGACTCGCCGGATCCACCTCGACAGCGACTCCACCGCATCATCGGATCCACGAGCTCGTCGCGATCAGCGCCAAGTTCTTCACGAGCAGCGGCAAGAAGACGCTCGAACTCGCATCGAGCACCGGAGAGAAGCGCGGCGTCAATCCGACAAGCGCGCTGGGCCCTCTGTCGACATGCATGCGCCAGAGGAACCAGGCGACTTGCCGTACGCGGTAGGTTGCCCTGCGTTCACTCGTGAGCTGCGGCAAGTCCAGTGGCCCAAAGCAAGAAGAATTTCAGCGAGACGTACCCGAGAGAAGTACGACGGCAAGACGCATCCGTCAGAGTTCCTCAAGCATCTACACCATCGCGGTGCAAGCTGCTTTGGGGCGAGACGACAAGATCCTTGCCAACTACTTCCGGCGGTGCTCAAGCCCAATGTCGAATCTGGCTCATGCACTTGCCGGACAACTCCATATCTTCTTGGGCAGATCTATGCCATCAGTTTGCGGCGCCTTACAGCGACCACAAGCCCCATGGCTAAGAAAGCGACCTTCATCTGCTCGCCCGTAAGGAAGGAGAGCCCTGTATGAAGTATATTCAAAGATTCAGCCATGTACAAAGACAACATCCAGATATCCACCCGCCAAGATGTCAGCGCGTTCCATCGAGCGTCGCGAAACCGCAGGATGTGGGAGGAGATGGTGATGTGCAAGATCGAAGATGTCGATGAGCTATATGCCTGGCCGACAAGTGTGCGTCTTTGAGGAAGGGAGGAGACTCCCCAGAGAGAATACTGAAGCAGGAGGATCTGATAGTGAGGAGACCGCTCCGGCAAGGAAGAGCCGGCGGCGGGGCAACAAGAAGAAGAAAGGCAGAGATGTACTAGTTGTCGAGCAGTCCGGCAACGTAGGTGGCGCCAAGAAAGCCAAGGCTGGCAGCTCCGGCAAGGAGGTTGCCGCTGGCACCAACTGCCAGGCTGTGGCGGTCGCCGACAAGCAGGACGGCTCCAACAAACAAGATCTTGCAAGATCCACCGCACCAAGGGCCATGACCTCCAGAGCTGCAAAAGGTCGAGCAGCTTGTCGAGCAGCGTAAGGCTGAATCTGAACGACGCGACAAGGAGAAGGCCAGGAAGGTGCTGGAGGAGCTAGCAAGAAACGTCCCGGCCGGGGAGGACGCCGCGGCAAGGCCAAGCAGCGGCAAGGAGACAGACCTCCCCGCGCCGCGACAAGGATGAAGATGACGACGACGACGATGAAGACTTGGATGATGACGAGACTGATGAGCAGGAGTTCCAGAAAGCCACAGAGGTCCTGTGCGTTGACAGCGGTGCTTCTCTGCATACCTCACACCGCCAGCTCAAGCAGTGGATGCGGGAGGTCAATGCGGCGTAATCCATCCATCGAGTCACGCAAGCCTCTCGAAATGGTCCAAAGACGCCTATCATCTTTGATATTTAGGACCACCCTGATCACAGAATCGGCGGTCGAAAGTGCTTGCCGATGTTGGTTTCACCAACTATCCGCAACCTCAAGGTCACTAAGATGCTAGTTGACGGCGGGGCCGGCTTGAACCTGATCTCCTCCGCGGGGCTCCAGAAACTCCAGATCCCTGATGGCGAGCTCGAAGAGACCGGCACATTCCAAGGAATCAATCCGGGAAGGAGCAAGCCGAAGGGAAAGATCATGTTGCCGATGGCGCTTGGCGGCCGAAAGTTGAACTTTAGAACCGAGAGGATCACCTTTGACGTTGCTGACTTTCCATTGCCTTACAATGGGATACTTGGCCGCCCAAAGACTCGCCAAATTCATGGCAGCCTCTCACTATGCATACAACATGCTGAAGATGCCAGGCCCGATAAGCGTGATCTCTGTCCCTGGCGACAAGAAGGATGCTCTTATCTGCGCCGACAAGATCTACCAGGAAGCAGCAGCTGCAACAAATTGCAAGCCACTTGCCGCTGAAGCTCCCGGGGGGAAGAAGACCACCAAGTCCGGCAAGAGCTCTGTTGCCCACTCCGACAAGTGCACCTCTTTGGAGTGCTGCGCTACCGTCGAGGACGCACCATCAAGCTCCACCGCAAGTGTAAGAAGACGATGGCAGCTCCGCCAGAGACCAAGAAGGTGTCCGCCAAGGAGGACGGCACCGTGGTACCTTCACCATCGCTGCCTCTCTCGATCCTAAATAGGAAGGCGCCGCTGTTGCTTTCTTGCGGGCTTAACGCCGACGTGTTTGCGCGGCAACCGTCTCGACATCCCCGGTGTTCCCTGTGAAAGTAATTGGAGCGTAGAAAGTCAGGAAGCAGCAAAAGTGGAGCGCCAAGAGTTCATCGCAGAAGAAATCAAGAAACCGGAAGCGGCAGGCCTTGTCGAGGAGTGCTCCATCCCACGTGGTTGGACAATCCTGTAGTTGTATGCATGAAGGCTAACGGGAAATGGAGGCTTTGTATCGACTTTACAGATGTCAATAAAGCTTGTCCCAAAGACCCATTTCCCTTCTTTGCGCATCGACCAGATTGTTGACTCCACGGCGGATGTGATCTGCTTTCATTTCTGGATGCATATTCAGGATATCATCGGATCTTCATGGCGTAAGAAGATGAGGAGAAGACCGCATTCATCACTCCATGTGGCACATACTGTTTTGTACGGATGCCCTTCGGGTTAAAGAATGCTGGTTCAACATTTGCAAGAGTAGTTCATGACGCTTTTGAGCCACAAATGCACAGAAATGTGGAAGCCTACATGGATGACATGGTGGTCAAAAGCAAGGACAAAGAGACTCTGATCCAAGATTTGGACGAAACCTTTGCAAATCTGCGCAAGATCAACCTCAAGCTCAACCACGAGAAGTGTGTGTTTGGAGTCCCTTCCGCAAGCTTCTCGGGTTCTTCGTGGTCTCGGCCGGGGAATTGAAGCTAATCCCGACAAGATCTAGACCATTGAGCAGATTGAAGCACCAAAGCGCCAAGGATGTACGAAGGCTTGCCGGTTATGAGCTGCTCTCAAAGGTTTATCTCTAGGTTCTGTTGAGCCTGCCATTTTTCAAAATTTTGAAAAAGGCAGGTCCGATGCAATGGACTCCGAAAGTGGAGGCTGCGCCGCAGACTTGAAGAGATACATCCTCCACTCCAACACTTGTCGCACCTAAGCCACAAGAGAAGTTGTTGCTATATATAGCGGCAACCAATCAAGTGGTTAGTGTTGCGTTAGTAGCGGAGAGGGAGGCGGATGATGAGCTAGCAACCATGGCAGATGCACCCAGCGACAAGCAGGGGGCTTCACCGGCAAGCTCTGGTCCCGACAAGGACAGATCTGCTGAGACACATGAGAAGATGCGTAAAAGAATGGTGCAGCGCCAGTTTACTTTTGTCGGGTTCCCTTCTGCAGGGGCTAGGTCAAGGTACTCTGGTGTGCAAAAATTGCTCTTCGGACTCCTCATGGCCTCGAGAAAGCTGCGCCATTACTTTCGTGCACATGAGATTACAGCTTGTCACTCGCTTTCATCAAGAGGATCTTGCAAAATCCGTAAGCAACAGGCAGGGTTGTCGAGTGGGCACTGGAGCTGTCAAGCTTTGGCCTCAAGTTTGAGAGCACTTCAACTATCCAAAGCAGAGCATTGGCAGAGTTCATAGCAGAATGGACGCCAACACCAGATGAGGAAATTCCAGAAACGAGCATCCCGTCAAGGAGGCAAGCAAAGAGTGGCTGATGTACTTTGATGGTGCCTTCTCGCTGCAAAGCGCCGGTCTTGGGCGTGCTACTTGTTGCACCCACCGGAGAGCACCTCAAGTACGTAGTCCAGATGCACTTTCCCAAGGAGCAAGCAACAAACAATCTTTACCGCAGTATGAAGGTTTGCTTGCCGGTCTCGAGATCGCAGAGACCTTGGGATCAAGAAGCTCATTGTCGTGGGTGACTCACAGCTTGTCATCCGCCAAGTGAACAAGAATTATCGAGTCCTTTGATGGAAGCTTATGTTGATGAAGTGAGAAAGCTAGAAGAGCATTTTGACGGCCTGAGATGGAATATATTCCAAGGGCTCGAAGCGACATTGGGATGGCTCGCCAAAGTGCGCGCACTTAAGTTACCTGTGGAACCAGGGATTTTTGTGCTCAAGCTGACTCAACCGTCTGTAACACCATCAACTGGACAGAACAAGAAGAGGAAGTTGATCTCTGGTGACTATTTTCCGGCAGAGCTTCCCGAAGCCACCGCCAAGAAGGTCCTCAAGATCAACACCAACAATGCTGAGGAGCAGTCTGCTCCGACAAGCCCTATGGTTTGTTTCGTTGAAGCAGACGCTCCCGACAAGTTTTGCTCCCGCAAGCTTGCCGGGGAACGCCAAGCTCCTACCGAGCCGCAGATTCTCGCCGTGGAAGCTGGTGTTCCCAGCAGCAGATGTGCCTTTAGTCCTTGTTGTCAAGCCGCAAGCTCCAAAGATGGGCGCAGAGATTGTCCTTTTCCTTCAGACAGAGAACTTCCGAAGAGCAAGAAGAAGCGGAAAGAGTAGCCCGGCGGTCAAGTATGTACCAGTTTGTCGGACAAAGACACCTGCATGTAAGAAGACTCAACGGTGTGAAATTGAAGTGTATTCACCGGGAAAGACGGACAAAAGCTGTTGGCGAGAGATACATGGAGGCATATGTGGTCACCACATTGGCGCCGAGCACTTGCCGACAAAAGCGTTCGGCAAGGTTTCTTTTGGCCGACAGCCCTCCGTGATGCAAGCGCACAAGTAACCAAGTGTGAAGCGTGCGGTTCCATTCCAAGCAGATACACCAGCCAGCTCAAGCTCTCCGGGCGATCCCTTTATCCTCGCCATTTTCGGTGCAGGGGCTCGACATCCTCGGCCCTTTTCCCCGAAGCTGTCGTGGGCTTTGAGTACTTATGCGTTGCAATCGACAAGTTCACAAAGTGGCGGAAGTGGAAGCGATGAGGAAGGTGACAAAGGTCGGTGATCAAGTTCTTGGTCGATTGTTTGCCATTTCGAATCCCTAACAGGATCATCACCGACAACGGCACGCAATTCACAAGCCGCACCTTCATGCGACGTCCAAGATCTTGGCGCCAAGGTTCGCTTCGCTTCGTTGCTCATCCGAGAAGCAACGGTCAACCGGAGAGGGCAAATCTTTGAAGTCTTGCGCGGGCTCAAGACCAGAACTTTCGACGGGCTGCACAAGTGCGGAAGAAAGCTGGATTGAGGAGCTGCCGGTGGTTCTTTGGTCGATCAGACGACGCCAAATCGAGCCAGCCGCCGAACACCTTTCGCTCTAGTCTATGGAGCAGAGGCAGTTCTCCCCACGGAACTCGTATCACGGATCACCTCAAGTGCTCGCTTATGATGAGCTTGAGCAAGAGCAGCTGCGACAAGATGACGCTGCTCCTCGAGGAGGATCGTCTTGATTTCTTTGTCTGAGCTGCTCGATACCCGACAAGCTTTGCCGCTACCATAGCCGCAGTTAATGCCGAAGTCTCGAGGAAAGGCGACCTTGTTCTTGGTAGCGTTCAGTCCGCCAAGAATTCCAACAAGTTGGCCTTGAAGTGGGAAGGCCCTTACCGGGTGAAGCGAGTCACTAGGCTGGCGCTGTCATAGCTTTGAGACCGAAGATGACATTCCGGTGAGCAACTCCTGGAACATTGAACATCTTCGTAAGTTTTACCCGTGAGTCGCGGTTGCCGGAACCTGTTTCGGCAACCACCTTTTGTACAAGTCTTGCCGTTGTTGCATGTAATCCTTTGTACAAAGCCGGGCGCAGACCCCGTGCATAAGTAAAGCTAGCGTGCTTCACACACCTTGTCAATTTCATGCTTTTTACTCTTAGTTGCATGCGTTATCTGACACTTTGTGCAGCACCTGCCCCTGGTAAGTGATAACGGGCCATAAGGCTCCATATCTTTATTTTCTCTTCTTTCTCTTTCTCAAAGAAGGGAAGGTTCCCTCGCACACAAGTTTGCCGGGGGGAAAGGAGAAGATAATGGTGTGGACCAAGCGTCGCTCAAGGAAGTCTATCCTTACCGGAAGCAAACAATGTAAAAAGCTAAGTTGCTAAAAGTTTGAGCAATCAGTTTTAAAAAATTTAAGTTATCTTCCTCGAACGACCGTGCTTTGTATGGAAAACACATGCGCAGAGAGGAACCAACTCGTAGCTAGTTGCGCCCTTACTTTGTTTCGAGTCCGCTCAACAACTTAAGTGAGCTGCGACTAGTTGCGACAAGGTTGCTTGTCGGAGGCGGTACCGCCAAAGGCTTGACGTCCACTTTTCGGCTCATGACTCGGTGCCAGCACGACAAGTTCCCTAAAAGCGTAGGGCAAAAACATACAAAGGAAGGAATCAAATAAAGGAAATAACATAGCAATTGATACCCAAAATAGAGTTATATTACAAGATAGCTTGCCGCAGCTCTAATGGATTGTTCTTATGACATGACCAGCAGCGGCAAGAGAGAGAGAGAAAATGGGCGGCCTAATCTACGCGATCGCCCTCAACCCTCTTGATTCTGCTCACCCTGTCCACAATGGGTGCGACAAGGGCCTTGAGCGCCTCCACATCGAGATCCGTGGCGGTGGACTTGAGGGCGTTGGTGAGGTTGAGGCCTGGATTGCGGAAGGCCACCTTCATCAAGACCTTTTGAAGAGCCCCAGCGCAGATCCGGGCGCGACTCCTCGGCCAGCTGCTTTGGGACTTCTTCCTGAGTCCTGGAGGGCCGTCACCACGCCCTTGAAGAACAAGCTAAGCTTGGCGCTGGGTTGGAGGTGCTCGTCGGAGGAATATCCAAGATCCACCATCCCATTGCGTCGGCTCCTCGTCGATGGCTGCAAAGAACATTCACGAGACCCTCGGTCCAAGGTGCTCCACATTCTCCCTCAAGGCACTCTAGGCGGCAACAAAGACTTCGCCAGCCAGCCTCGTCGGCCTTAATCTTCTCCTTCAAGGCCACTTCCCGCTCCTGGCGCCGTCCAGTGTCCCGAGTCAAAGTAGTTAGCTTCAACTCAAGATCTGCATTGGAGTCCTTGGCGGCTGAAGCTCCTTGCTCCTCTCGGCGAGGCAGCCTGCAGCTCGCCAAGAGTGTAGGCGTCCTTCTCGCGCTCACGCTTGAGCGCAGCAAGCTCCTCGCCGCTCACCTTGAGATCGGCCTCCAGCTGCGCCACCTTCGTCTCCAGCTCCTTCTTGGCGGCCTCGGCAGCTGCGGCAGCATCCTTTGCTTCCTTGAGAGCCCCGCCGAATGTTTGCTCGCGCGCGGCAAGATCCTCCTCGTGGCTGTCAAGGTTAACCTTCACTGCGCCAACTCGCCTTCCTGCACAGATAGCTTCTCGGCGGCAAGCCGCTGTTGCTCCTCAGCTTCAGCCTTCTCGAGGAGGAAGGCTTTGCGCTCCTCGGCAAGCCACTCCCGCTCCTCTGCCAAGGACCGGAGAGCTTCCTGGTTGCGGCCCCGGAGCTCCTCCGCGCGCTTCTCGATGTCTGCTCCCGCCTTCGCGACAAGCGCCTCCCGGGATTCCAGCTTGGCTTGTCGGGCGCGGTAGAGCGACAACAGCTTCCGCAGCAGCTGCTCCTCCTCAGACTCGCCGCTGCTGCTGTAGCGCGTCGACCAGCGTCGATCCGAGGCGAGCAGCTCTTCATCGAAAGTCTCTCCTTGGCGGCGCCACAGAGCTCGACTCCATGGGAGCTTGATGAAGACGCCATCACCAGCCTTCAAGTAGGCGCGGCTGGGGCTCTTGAACTGACGCTGCGGCAGCGGCGGAGGATCGGCGGTCGATGTAGCGCTGGCGCTCCTGCGGCCTCGGGTCGTCGGTCTGATCGCCCGGACCCCTCGCCAGCTCCGCGGCGGCAGCTTTAACCTCTTCGCCAAGGGCTCGTCAGCGCCGGCTTCTTCTTTGATGGCGGCGGCGTCGTCAGTGTTGCCGCGCACGTTCTCCTCGCCGGCGACCTCGGTCTCCATTGGCTCTGTGGCGGATGGATGAAGAAAAGTCAAGCAAATATTCAAAAACAAAATCAGAAGAAGAAGAACACAAGGGAAGTTTTCAGGCAAGAAGATTACCTATGCCAGGGTCTGCGGTCACGGTCTCCGCCGCCAAGGGATCGCTGGTGCCGTCCCTTGCCGGAGAACTGCCCCTTGCCGGAGAAATCTCCCTTGCCGGAGAACGCTCTCTTGCCGGGGAATCCTCCCTTGGCGGCGTAGTCGAAGCAGAAGGAGGCTGATCTGCTCCTACACAAATCAACAGTCAAATATCAGCAAAGAAAGAGCACCCATGCACGCCGAACAGCAGGAAGTAGACCATATACTTACGCTTGGGGCTGCGCTGGGGGCTGCTTTGAAGAAGAGTTGTCGCGTCCGGCAAGGTGGTCTCGGACGCGCCTCCTGCTGTCGCAGTGGGTTCGTCCTCGATGACAACCACCGGGGTCTTGGCTCTCTTCGACATTCTTCCGGGCGGCGTCACGAAAAGGATGGGTTCAGAGTAAAGTAAATCGAGATACAAGACAAAGCAACGAGTCGAAAAATTACAAAAGCACGGCAAGGAATCTTACTCTTCTTCTTCCTCGCTTGAGCCGAGCGCGGAGAGGTCAATTTCGCCCGCCTCAGACGACGAGGCGGAGGAGTGGGTTCCTTGGATGCTTCAAGGGAGCGGAACCGTGGTCTGCGAGGGCTCCGCTCCGATTACCGCGATGGCGTGAGGTGCTCCCCATGGGCAAGTGCTTTGCCGCGGTGGAGCAAGGCGTGCCTGGGCGGCCGCGGCTGTTGGTCTGGCCCGCCGCCTGGGCCACGCCTCCGGCCTTGCGAAGACGCCGTCTTGGTGGAGCTGGGGCTCCGCTCATGGCAAGCTGCTTGAAGGTGGGGAGGATGCGCCCTCGGCGGGCTCGCTCGACTTCGGCTTCGAGCTCGGCAAGCTCTTCCTCATTGGCAAACTCCTTTCGCTCGACAAGGCTTGCCGCCTCTGCCTCTGCCTCCTCCACGGTGAAGCCGAACTTCGCCCGTGTGGCAGCTCTTTGCCGCCTCTTCCAGCCTGGTGGCGTCGCTGCATCTCATCGTCGGTGGTGTCATGGGTGAGGCCCCTCTGCTCATCGGGCGGACCGGCATTTCTACCAGATTGTCAAAGAACCGCCATACGACGTCATCTGCGGCTCTTGCCAAGTTGGGACAATTCCATGTGAGTCGCCACGACGGCATCATTGCGCTGGATGCGGTCAAGCCGGAATTGTTGCCGCGGTGAACGACGCCCCTCGGCAACCTAAACATCTCTGGATGATCAGGATCGGGCTTGAACAGCTCTAAGAGCATCGCGTCAAGCTCCAAGACAGTGAAGTTGAAGTTGAGGCCTGGGCGCAGCCTCATAATATCTGCCGCATTCTGAAACTCCCAGGCAGGCCTCCTCCTCTCCTGCAAGAAGCGTCTGTGGCGAAGAAAGTCCGCGCCAACGGTGCCTACGGTGGAGCCCGGCAAGTCTAAGGCGAAGCGATTCGGGTGATCGCGATCTTCAGCCTAAGCGTCTTCCGGGGCCAGATTGCTCCAATCGTTGCCGCACCTCGGGTTTGGTATTTGGGCGGTAAAAGGCTGCGGTTCTCCTCAACAATCCAGCACCAATCGCCTCCATTCCTCCCATTTGCTACGGAGCTCTCCCTCCAGATAGGCTTCCTTCTTGCCGACCCTCGAGATCCAAGCAATCCCTCCGGCAAGAGACTCCCCTCTCTCGACTCGGGGTAAAAAGAAGTGGCGGAAAAGGGCTACAATTGGGTGGACTCCGACAAAGTTTTCGCAAAGATGTGCGAAAACTGCCATGGTCAGAACGGCATTGGGGGTGAAATCAAGGAGGCGGAACCCGTAGGTGTTCATGATGTCACAAAAGAATTCAGAAAAAGGCGGACAGAGCCCGCAGAGAAGAAGAAGCGCGAAGAAGGGATACCCGTCGGGGCCAATTCAAGCAGCGGCGGGAGTACCTTCGCGGCGCTGGATGCGCCGCGTCTCCGTCGACCGTAAGAGGTAGTAGTTCTCCCTCGGCTCCCTCGGCGAGCTGGGGGGAAGATAACCCGCTCCTTCCATGGCGCCCGCAAGTCGCTGCGCCTCGGCCGACTTCACGCCCTTCCCTTGTCGGCTTTGGAGCCATGGCGGGCGGTGGAGGAGATCGACGGCGTTGGTGATGCTGGTGGCGATGGGGGGTGGAGCGCTGCTCTCTTCAGCCTTAGGAAGAAGGGGGGAGCAGCGGAGGTTTTCTCGAGATGGGACAGCAACTGGCAAGGCGGGCGGACTGCCCCTGTTTCCGCTGCTTATAAAGAGGGAGGGGGCGGGCGTTCCGTTATTCCGAATAAAGAAACCCCACGATCTCGCCCACAATCTCTCACACAACGCCACACTCGATGCGTGCCGTTCGTGGAGGGCGTGGTGGGTCCGGGGTGAGTTATGGTGTGACCCAGGCCGCGTGTGCCCATGCCCTGTTTTGGGCCTGGCCCAACAACGCCGCACTGCAGGTGTGGCCCGGGCCGGGGGCTCCTGCCGGTGTACTAGAGTAGGGGTACCCTAGTATCCCGAACTTGTGCACGGGCAGTTGCAACCCTCCATGACAAGGCTTACCAGTGATCGCCAAGGTCCTCCGTGGTTCCTTTGGAGCCATTCAAGAACAAAGTATTCAAGCCGGGGAGACAAGGCCCGGCAAGAGGAGCTTGCCGGGAAGGCCACCCAAGGCACCTAGGAGACAAGGCCCGGCAAGAGGAGCTTGCCGGGAAGGCCCGATGAGCGACAAGCTTCCGGCGCGACAAGACAACAACCGTGGCATGGCGCTTGCCGCTGCAGACCACCTCTTCGTACCCTACGCTCCGATTGCATCGACTAACGTGTCGCATACAGGACCTTCCTGCACACGCTGCGTGGCGAGAGGCTGCAGCCAGCGGTGGTCTTGAGGTGGCAAGCGGCACCGACAAGATTGCCATCGTGGCAGCGGTGGCGCCCACGGTCCCTATTTGCACTTTGTTAGAGGCGGCGTGACGGGCATTTAATGCCCTTGTCCCCTGCCGTCAGGGTTAGGTATGATACACTGTACACTGTACAAGTAGGTGTACCAACCACTACTTTTCCATTTGTACCCTTGTCTACGTTGCCACCTGTCGGAGACCCTTGAGCATATAAAAGGAGGCCCATGCACAACGTAGAGGGGGTCGGTCAGTTCCCCCCACGCTCAGTCTCGTTAGCGGCTTCGTGTGTATCAGAGGCACTCAGCGCTCTGAGCAAGAACGCAATACACCTAGACATGCAGCAAGAGGAGTGTTATCTCTCCCGGAGAGCTCAAAGCTGGGTAAACCCCTCGTGTGCTTCGCCTCGATCTGCTCTTCGTGCGACCTCCGCCCCCCGCCGAACCGAAAGGGGCTCGGTCCGCCGGTCCCATAGGTGTTCGTGGGCCAGATCAGCCTGCCCCGACATCTTTTGGCTGGTCTGCCGCGGCAAGCGCCTTGCCGCGGTTCGCACTGATCAGTGAGTTCCTCCACCACGTCATCTTTCAGATCGGGGCAAGAATAACGGGGTCGTTTCCGGCCTGTTCCCTCCATGGAGAAGACAATCGAACAATGGCAGAAGAAAGGGTGAAGGGCTAAAGGAAAATGGAGGAGGGAGAGGAAGAGCGTGCGACAGCAGTTCCAAATCGAGAGGGAAAGGCGAAGAGTCGGTGGACGGTTGCGAGATTGCCACGGTTCACGGAGAGGCGCCCCGGCCTACACGTCCGTTCAGAAATACTCCTACTATTCGCCGTCGTCTCACTGATATGTTGGAATGGGACCACATGTCAACGAAACATGGTGTGTAATTTCTCATGCAAAATGCGATCTGGCCGCGTTGGCCCGAGGTGCCGTATTAGTTATCGACCTTTATTTTGTTAATGGCGTGTCGATCAGTTTTGAAGCACGACTAACTGGTACTGTACACAGACAAAATATAAACTACTCTACCACTATTCCACCTCCAGTACTAGTAGTATAAAAAAGATATATAGGCTGGAGCTTCAGCGCTTTCTTGCTAAGGGTTGCCCACTTGCTTCTCACACTACCACCCTCTCTCCAGATCTAAAAAAGACGGACCCTCTCTCCCTCCTCACCGGTGGTCACAGACCCGCCGGGGAAGAAAGGACGTGTAGCGTTGACGCCTTTTCGTCTTCGGCGAAGCGAGGACACGCCTTGACCGACGACAAGGCCTTCCTCTCGGACCTAAGCGCCACGTGGGATGGCCTCCGAATCCCCAAGCTTCGCTGCCGTAGTGTGTGCGGAGGACGACGACCACGAGCGAAGCCACTTCCCGCCGACCCTCAGGTATGCTACCTCTTTTCGAACCATAACCTTGTTCTATTGCCCCCATCTGCCACGTCGTTGCATGTGGATCTTTTTCCACTCCACCATCTTCCCAATTTGCTATCCTCTCGCCACCGCCACGCAGCATTTAAAAACCATAATTTGCACTATTAAAGGAAACCCTACTTCATGCAGACTTATCCATGTCGGGTTGAATAAGGAAAGGAAGGAGACTATCTTGTCCAAGAGAGTAGGCATCGAACCCGCATCTAGGTTGAAAAGGGGAAATCAGTAGCTAAGGAACGAGTCTCGTGTCTCTTGGTTGAAGAAGGGTAGAAAGGCATGACAACGCAATAGAGAATGACCAGGTCGATCGGTTTGTTGTCCTCGCATAGGAAAAAGGTGGCTAAAGAGAACAAAAATGGGACGTAATCCACATATGATGCCTGGATATTTGTTGCTCTGGGCAACAATACCTCCCTCACCCCTCTGTGTCCGTGGAGGTACATCGTCTTTGGTGCGCCTTGTCCGAATGGCCCATGCTCTTATTGCCACTTTTTTCTTTGTTAGTATAACGCCTTGATCAAGTCAAGCAATGCTCTTGCTAAAGTGATGCCACATTTAACTAATGCCGCTCTCCTCTAATGCCACCGATAAATTTAAGCAATGCCATTTAATGTCACCGGATTATTTCAGGGTTAAATTTGTTGATTGTGGATGTATTAAAAGATTTTTCAGCTAAGGCATTCTAATGTTGTTGCACGTACCAAAGATACCAACGATGAAACTTATTACTACCTTCAGATTTTTGCCTTTGTTAATGCTTATAGATTACATACCTCACTTTCATGAGATAAGTTAATATTTTTATGCAGTGTCACCAAAATGCCAAAGCTGATGTCATTTTATTTTGGTTAAACTGCACAGACAATTATGAAGACAAGAGGAAAGGTCAAGAGTGGGCACCTCCTCCTCCGGTTGTTCTCTTGAGGAGGTCTGTATGTTTGTCTCTAATGCATGTCGACTACATACCTAACATCATGATTTAATGTTAAGTCATTTCCTTTTGTACAGTGTCACTGAATTGTCAAGGCGGTGATGGCATTTTATTTTAGTAGAACTACACAAAATTTGCTTAAAAGAAGAGGAAAGGTCAGGAATGGCTCACTTTTCCAGAAAAACTATGTATGCCATCCTGGCATCACCAACTGTTGCTTTATTTATTCCTTCAAACATGTGGTTAGAAACAGTCTTGCTACCTTTTCCCATTAAGAAATTGGAATGCTTATATTTGTGAGTCTATGCTTCAACTAGTGCCACTTTTAGAGTAATCACACTTCCAATATCTATGCAAACAGGGATGCTCGATTTTAGTGGAACTGGACAAAAAGTCCAACTGGTTCAACATTAGGAGCATGTTTTTTTCCAAACCTTTATATCCAATTGGTGGCACTATGAGTTGTTCATTACGAAGGTACATGGTTTGCTACTATCTTGCTACTCTTTTTGTATTGTCATTAGATAGTAATACTAGTGGTTTGCATGTGAATTTATCGGCAGGGTGGACCTACATTGGAGGTGCAGGAAAGGATTCAATGATTGGATGCTCAATTTCGGTTGTATCGATTTCACCTCTTCCATCACTGTGAACATGGATATCCTTGGTCTGATGAAGAATAGGCGCTATATTTATGCTCTAAACCAACAAATCAATTCAGTATGAAATTGTCCAGGGCAAAACATAACTGTATCAGATTGTCGGTCCAAAGGCGTAACATGATGATGCTAAGCGGAAGAGACATGTTTAAACTGAAAATACAAGGTGCGGTATATGTTTACTATCTGCTTGATATTTGTGCAGACAGAGATGTCTGCCCGTTGCAATTTGGCAAACAAACAAAGTGCCCGCAATTTTGGTTGAACTGCACAAGAGAATAGTATAGTCACTGCATGAAGTGCCATTTGAAAATAGACACAGAAAGATTGGATAGTCACTTCATGGACTGCAGAAAAGTAATCTTGTACTATTTATTGGCCAACACTAGGTGCTTAATTGCTTTGGTCCGATTATACAATAGGAATCATTTTGCCTAAGTTAAAGTTTGTATTCAAAATAGTCTCATGGTGTGATCGAGAGAAGACCAAATCATATTGCGATGGATGTTCCTCCATCATGTGTGGTTCATTCTCATGGTTCCAAATTTATTGGTGAAACCACTTACGTTTGCAAGAGGAATTGTAGGCTTCACAAACAAATTTGTCTTTCGATTGCATCTTGAATGTTGGCCAAGAGAAGCATCCATGTTAGTAGGAAGAACAGATATTTTTCTAGATCTTTGCTTTTGGAGCTACATATTTGTATATGATCTATGAATCATTGAGATGCATTAACATGTTGATCTTATGTATGGGAATCGTACTAGTTAGTTTTAGTTGTGACGCAAGATCCGGCGGCTGATCTTTGCTTTTGGAGCTACATATTTGTATATGATCCGTGAATCATTGAGATGCATCAACAGTTACTTATTTCTATTCGCCGTTGTTTACAAGTTACCGATCGATCACTAGCTAGCCTACAAATGTGCTCTGGCAGTTTTATTTATGACGAAGATGCGAAGTGGCAGTTTTTGAATAAAAATGCCTACCTCTGAAGAAACCGACAAGCTACACTATCGATCCTACACGGATAAAAATGCCTACCTCTGAAGAAAGCCGACAAGCTACACTATCGATCCTACATGGATAAATAGCGGATCACGCACGTACTACCTCCTTTCCGGTTTGCAGGGCTCAATTCAAGAAACGACCTACTCGATCCTACACGAATAAATAGCAGATCACGCACGTACTAGTACCTCCTTTCCGGGCTTAATTCAAACCTCTCACCAACCAAGGTACTCCCTCCGTCCGGGTTTATTAGTCCCGTGAGTAAAGCAGCAAGACCAAGGCATGGCAATAATTAACGGCATGCAGAAGTTTAAGCCTAATTAACTCCAGCAATTTAAGTGGCTGCATGCGTGCCCTCGGCATGCAGAAGTTTAAGCCTAATTAATTCCAGCGATTTAAGTGGCTGCATGCTGCTTCGTCTTGCCTCATGAGCGATTCTGAGTGCCTGCATGCAGCCGGCCATAATTAAGGCAGCTAACTGATGCGAAAGAAGATACGCTTTAAATCCGTGGAATCATTATTGACAAGGAGGGAGATGATTCGAGTGCACTCGTTTGACCGCCATGCCAGCGTGCGACCCATACGGGACGGGACGACAGTCATAATTTTAGTTTCTCTAGTTTTCCACGGCAAGCTGGCGTGCTAAGCCATTATGCATTGAATTCCGATGACCGTCGCGCTACCTTCCGCCTATAAGTACTGTTTCCCGGCCTTCTCTGGTGCCACCGTGACCCAACTCGCCATATCCTCATAAGCCCCCACCTGCCCGACGTCGCTCGCCACATCCGCCATGCCCCCGCTCGTCCGCGGTAGGCAACGCCGGAGGCGGTCACCGCCGGAACTAGTGTTCGGGTTTTCACCGGAAGGCAGACGGAGGGAGGAGGCATTCTATCTGTCTTTAGATGGCAATGCGGAGATCGAGGAGTTGTTGGAGCGTGACCACATGGCGGAGGAGCAGGAGTTGTTGGAGCGCAATCGCCTGGCGGAGGAGCAGCGTATCGCTGATTTGCGCCGCCAGCGGGACATGGAGCAGCAGCGCACCAACGCTCTGAGTCGCGAGCAGAGCGCCCGCAACTGGGCCGACTACATGGAGGCCGGCGCCCGGCAAATAGCCCTGGAGGCTGTCGGGCACGCACGCATTCGCGACGCTGATTTTTACTACCAGCTCGTTAAGTGGGTCTTCCGCTTGGAAGACGAAGCTTCGGTGGACCACGCCGGCATGGAAAGGGCCAAAGCGCGCGCAACGCGCCCTATCGCACCTCTGGCAAGTCCGAAGCGAGGCGGAGGACGCTGGTGCCAGCGTTTAGCATGGACAGCAGATGGCGGCCGGCATCGTCTAGTTAGCTAAGAGTAAGTTAGTACTTGTACGCTACTAGAGTGTTAGTGGGAGTAGATAGTTAACTTGGCTATGATGGTTGTCAACGTGGAAGTTCGATTACTCTATATGTGGATCGGTGTTACTTTGCTCAATGTTGAACTTTCCGTTTGAACGTATGGAATGGGTTGTTATTTTTTAAATGGGTTGTATTTGTCCTCCACAGGTTTAGAGGCTGACTTGTGGGCCTAGCAAGTTGACGCTGCGTACACAATCGGGGAGATGATTGTACGTGGAGAGGATGATAGCGAGGACCCGCCAAGGTCATGGCGTTATGCAAGCAAGTGCCTCCTTATTTCAAGCCAATAAAAAATGGCTCCTCCTAGTGGATTTCGACATCTGGGTCCCATGCCATTGTTAGCGTAGTCAATAAACGAGAGAATTACAACGAGCGGTGACACCAGGGACCCAAAGAGCTCGCCCAGTTATTTTTGTTTTGGGTTAATTTGATAAATGCCACTCCAAATTTGGTGTATCCGAGAAATGCCACTGCAATTTCCAAACTTTGAAAAATGCCATTCCATGCCATTTCTAGTGGCATTTTTCGAAGTCTGGAGTGGCGTTTTTCAAAGTTTGCAAACTTGATGGCGTTTACAAAGTTTGCAAAAATTGCAGTGGCATTTTTCAAAGTTTGGAAATTGGAGTGGCATTTTTATGAATCGCCATAATTGGAGTGGCATTTATCTAATTTGTTTTTGAGACGGAGGCAGGGTGTCAACTGGGCTGTGCGGGACACTCTGGCCTGTCTAGACAGCCTTTTCTTTTATGTTTACCACAGACCAGCCCAGTAGTTTTTTTTTCTGAAAATGGGTAGCCCAGTTTTTTTGTGATTTGTCAAGTAAGTCGCTTTATCAGGCCTGTTGGGCTGCAAATCTTTCAAGACGAGGAGAGCTTCATTCAGCTGGACGAGAAAATGGCCTATCAATAATGAGAAATGGGATGTACATTTTTATAACACATCAAACCGGCAATTATTTTCAAATATCTTTTTTTCATTTCGAGATTTTAAATTGCATTGATTTTTATGCGTGGACAATTTATTGGATTTTATATTGATATACATTTATTTTTAAAATCTGTCTGAATGTGACTCGAAATTTCGGGATTAAAAACAGTTCAGACCGCGCCGACATATGCAAAATTTTGTATAATTTTTTAACCGTGGCCACAATATGGGCTCTAATGCTAACATAAAGAATATGGGCTCCAGAAAAACCCGTAAGAATTAGCAAATGGGCTGTAAATTATTTGAAATAATGGCAGAAGGGCTGTATGCTGTTTTCCACAGATTTGAGGCTTTCCAGAGATGGCATGTATACTGTTGGATGTCCATCCAACGGCTATCGTGCTTCTTTAATCTCTGCTCTTCCTGCTCCAGCCGCTCAAACAAGCGCCGGCGGGACTACCTGCTCCCTCCTCCCCGCGACCGGCTGTGCTGCCGCGCAAGCCTCACCGCCCCACCGTACTCCCATTGCTGGCCTAGCCATCCCTGTACTCACCCACACCTGTTGTTATTCTCCGGTGACGGCAGACGAACTAGTAACCCTCGTACAGTCATACCCCCCTCCACGTGGGAAACAAAAACAATTGTCGAGTCTTCCCTACCTCCGTGTCATTCCCTTCCTAGGGCTCGCCGTTGTCCACCGCCCTGGTGCTCTCGGCGTGGCGTGGTCAGCGTGGTCAACGACCGACATGCATCTGAAGTGGACTGTACGTGGAGAGGCTGACAGCTGGGTCCACGGCCGCACGCAAGGAAATGCCTCCTTATTACGCGCAAAATAATGATTCCTCCACCGACATCCGGGACCCACCGAAAGGGCCTTTGTATTTCGTGAAAAAAAGCGTTACCGCCACCGACAAATCGAACCCACCAGTTATATCTTCGCACGCAAGGAAGTGCCTCCTTATTACGCACAAAAAAATGAATACTCCCCCTGCTAGCTGGGACCCAGTATAGTGGGCCTACTAAGTTGACGGGGACGAAGGGCTTTGTCAACTTAGTCAATGTGCACAATTCTAGCTCGACTGACCGAACGATGTCCATCCAACGGCCGTAGTGCTTCTTCAACCTCTGGTCTTCTTGCTCCAGCCGCCCAAAGCAGCGCCGGTCGTGCCGTCTGCTCCTACCTCCCATGGCCGGTTGTGCTGCCGCGGAGGCCTCACCGGCCCCATACTACTCCCACCGCTGGCCAGGCCATCCCTCCACTCCATTCACCCACACCCCCTGTTATTCTGCAACGACGGCAGCGCAGCCGAACCAGTGAACCCTCGTACTCCTCTCCGCGTGGGCATCCACTACCGCGTCTTCCCCGGTTCCGCGTCGTCCCCTTCCTAAGCCTCGCCGTCGTCCACCGCCGTGGTGCTCTCGGCGCGGCGTGGTCAATGTGGTCAACGACCAAGTTCCATCGGAAGAATATCAGACGTGGAGAGGTGACACCGGGTCCACAAAGAGCCGCAAGGAAGTGCCTCCTTATTACACAGAAAATAATTATTCCTCCACCTGACAGCAGGGACCCACCGGACGCCCACCAGTATATCATGAAAAAAACATTTGCCCCTGACTGCTGGGACCCACCCGACGGGCCACCGTATTTCGCGAAAAAATGTTCCCCCTGCTGTCAGCTCGGACCCATCGGAAGTGCCTCCTTATTACGCACAAAAAAATGAATACCCCCCTGCTAGCTGGGACCCACCTTGGTGGGAGGCTGACTTAATGGGCCTACTAAGTTGGACAGGACGGAGGGCTTTGTCAACTTAGTCAATATGCACGATTCTAGCTCCAGTGACCATACGATGTCCATCCAACGGCCGTAGTGCTTCTTCAACCTCTGGTCTTCTTGCTCCAGCTGCCCAAACCAGCGCTGGTCGTGCCTCGCGATCCTTCCTCCCATGGCCGCCTGCGATGCGGCGGAGGCCTCACCGCCCCCTACTACTCCCACCGCTAGCCAGGCCATCCCTCTACTCACCCACACCCCCTGTTATTCTGCGGTGATGGCAGCCTCACACCGCAGCGAACCAGTGAACCCTCGTACTCCTCTACGCGTGGGCATCCACTGCCGCGTCTTCCCCGGCTCCGCGTCGTCCCTTTCCAAGGCCTCGTCGTCGTCCATCGCCCTGGTGCTCTCGGCGCGGTGATGACCCACAAGTATAGGGGATCTATCGTAGTCCTTCCGATAAGTAAGAGTGTCGAACCCAACGAGGAGCAGAAGGAAATGATAAGCGGTTTTCAGCAAGGTATTCTCTGCAAGTACTGAAATAAGTAGTAACAGATAGTTTTGTGATAAGATAAATTGTAACGAGCAACAAGTAACAAAAGTAAATAAAGTGCGGCAAGGTGGCCCAATCCTTTTTGTAGCAAAGGACAAGCCTGGACAAACTCTTATAATAGGAAAACCGCTCCCGAGGACACATGGGAATATCGTCAACCTAGTTTTCATCACGTTCATATGACTCGCGTTCGGTACTTTGATAATTTGATATGTGGGTGGACCGGTGCTTGGGTGCTGTTCTTACTTGAACAAGCATCCCACTTATGATTAACCTCTATTGCAAGCATCCGCAACTACAACAAAAGTATTAAGGTAAACCTAACCATAGCATGAAACATATGGATCCAAATCAGCCCTTACAAAGCAACGCGTAAACTAGGGTTTAAGCTTCGTAACTCTAGCAACCCATCATCTACTTATTACTTCCCAATGCCTTCCTCTAGGCCCAAATAATGGTGAAGTGTTATGTAGTCGACGTTCACATAACACCACTAGAGGCTAGACAACATACATCTTATCAAAATATCGAACGAATACCAAATTCACATGACTACTAATAGCAAGACTTCTCCCGTGTCCTCAGGAAAAAACGTAACTACTCACAAAGCATATTCATGTTCATAATAAGAGGGGTAATAATATGCATATAGGATCTGAACATATGATCTTCCACCAAATAAACCAACTAGCATCAACTACAAGGAGTAATCAACACTACTAGCAACCTACTAGCACCAATACCGGACTTGGAGACAAGAATTGGATACAAGAGATGAACTAGGGTTTGGAGATGAGATGGTGCTGGTGAAGATGTTGATGGAGATTGCCCTCTCCCGATGAGAGGAGCGTTGGTGATGACGATGGCGATGATTTCCCCCTCCCGGAGGTAAGTGTCCCCGGCAGAACAGCTCTGCCGGAGCCCTAGATTGGTTCCGCCAAGGGTCCGCCTCGTGGCGGTGGAGTCTCGTCCCGAAAGGTTGCTTCTGATTTTTTTTTCTCGACGAAAGACTTCATATAGGAGAAGATGGTCATCGGAGAGCCACCAGGGGGCCCATGAGGTAGGGGGACGCGCACTAGGGGGCGCCCCCCACCCTCATGGACAGGGTGTGGGCCCCCTGGCCTTGATCCTTGGCGAGGATTTTATTATTATTTAATAGATATTTTGTGGAGTTTCAGGACTTTTGGAGTTGTGCAGAATAGGTCTCTAATATTTGCTCCTTTTCCAGCCCAGAATTCCAGCTGCCGTCATTCTCCCTCCTTATGTAAACCTTGTAAAATAAGAGAGAATAGCCATAAGTATTGTAACATAATGTGAAGTAACAGCCCATAATGCAATGAATATCGATATAAAAGCGAGATGCAAAATGGACGTATCAACTCCCCCAAGCTTAGACCTCGCTTGTCCTCAAGCGAAAAGCCGATAACAATAAATATGTCCCCATGTTTAGAGGTAGAGGCGTCGATAAAAATAAAATACGGACATGAAGGCATCATGATTACTCTCATAACAGCAACATATATAGATTTTGTCATATGATTACTTATATTCAAGTGATGATCTATTCACAATGCAAAAGTATGAATCAGAAACCTTATTGAAAATCAACAAACTATAATCCCGGTCATTAAAGCAATTGCAATTTATCATAACATCAAAAAGAGTCGATGTCAGAGCTAAAAAGCAAGTCCACATACTCAACTATCATCTAGTCCTTCATAATTGCTAACACTCACGCAATATTTGTGGTTACGGAGTTTTAATCGGACACAGAGAAAGATAGGGGCTTATGGTTTTGCCCCACAACCTTTTTACCTCAAGGGTAATGTCAACAATAATAACTCATGCTCCCCTACATCCAATTAGATATATATATCAGGTTCTTTCCAACGTGCTGGGCTTGCCACAGGATAAAATGAAAAGGGGAAAGGGGAAGATCACCATGACTCTTGCATAAGGTAGAAGATAAAATAAAAGATAGGCCCTTCGCAGAGGGAAGCAGAGGTTGCCATGCGCTTTTATGGTTGGATGCACAAAATTTTAATGCGAAAGAACGTCACTTTATATTGCCCCTTGTGATATGAACCTTTATTATGCAAAATTGGTCGGTTTTATTACTTCCACATCACAAGATCGTATAAAGCTTATTTCTCCCACACCAATCAATTATACATATTTAGAGCAATTTTTATTGCTTTGCACCGATGACAACTTACTTGAAGGATCTTACTCAATCCATAGGTAGATATGGTGGACTCTCATGGCAAAACTGGTTTAAGGGTATTTGGAAGCACAAGTAGTATCTCTACTTGGTGCTGAGAATTTGGCTAGCATGAGGGGAAAGGCAAGCTCAACACGTTAGAGGATCCATGACAACATACTTTATCTTAGATATAAGAAAGCATGACTCATTACGTTGTCTATTTTGTCCAACATCAACTCTTTAGCATGTCATATTCTAATGAGTGCTCCCAATCATAAAAGATGTTAATGATAATATATCTATATGTGAAACCTTTCTTTCCTTATTACTTCCTACTAATTGCAACGATGACCAAAGCTATGTCTGCCAACTCCCAACAACTTTTAATCATCATACTCTTTCTATGTGAAGTCATTATTCTCAATAAGATCAATATGAACTCTTTTATCCTTTTTATTCTTTTTCTCTTTTCTTTTATTCACTCAAGATCATGGCAAAATAATCAAGCCCTTGACTCAACACTAAACTTTATTATATAGCTCACGGACTCGATTACATAGAGAGATCATAAAGCAAAACTCAAAACTAGATCATGCCATAAACTTTATTCTACTAGATCAAGATACTACTAATAGGATCGAACTAAGAAAAACGGTAAAGATTGGAGTTGTGATGGTGATACGATACCGGGGAACCTCCCCCAAGCTTGGCAGTTACCAAGGGGAGTGCCCATACTCATGTGATTATATCTCCTTCTTTGTTGGTGAAGAAGGTGGTGGTGATGATGGATAGTCGCACATCGAGCGTAAGAGGTCCTCCAGCTTGCGGATAATTCCCTCGAGTGCAACAACATGCTCCTTCAACAAAATATTTTCACGTGTGAGATACTTGTTCTGTATACGAGCTAACTCAATCATATTGAAAGCTTCGATCTCAGTTGGGGTAAGAAGATTATGATCAAGTCGAAGGGTGTCTTCTGCTGCCGAAGCTTGATCCTCCGTGACCTTCTTGATCCTTTCATCCTTGTTGATCTTCATGGGTTCTTCCTCTTCGTGATCTATCTTCATTAGCCAAGCATCGTTGTCACCATTGTTGGAGGAGGGGGACGACATGATGCCTGGCCTTGACAACCCTGACAGAAAACAGCTTCGAAACAAGAACAGAGGATAATCGCGTGATACGGTGTCAAAACCTTCATAAGTATATATAATGAATTTTTACCGACCAAAATATGTATCGTGCAAGAAAACGGAGTCTGGAAGGCACACGAGGTGCTCACGAGGTAGGGGGCGCGCCCAGGGGGTAGGGCGCGCCCTCCACCCTCGTGGGGCCCTTGTGTCCTTCCCGGACTGCTACTTATTTTTCTATTTTTCTAAATATTCCAAAACGGAGAAATATTGCCTTAAAAACTGTTTTGGAGTCGGTTTACTTACGTACCACATACCTATTCCTTTTCAGAGTCTGAAACGTTCTGGAAAGTGTCCCTTATGTACTCCTCCGGGGTTACGGTTTCAATAATATTGGTTTCAACATTTATGGGATTACCTGAGATATAATGTTTAATTCTTTGACCGTTTACCACCTTCGGATTTGTGCCTTCGAAGTTGTTGATTTTTATGGCACCGAAACGATAGACCTCCTCGATAACGTAGGGGCCTTCCCATTTAGAGAGAAGTTTTCCTGCAAAAAATCTTAAACGAGAGTTGTATAGCAATACATAATCACCTACATTAAACTCACGCTTTTGTATCCTTTTGTCATGCCATCTTTTAACTTTTTCTTTAAACAACTTGGCATTTTCATAAGCATGGGTTCTCCATTCATCAAGTGAGCTAATATCAAATAACCTCTTCTCACCGGCAAGTTTGAAATCATAGTTGAGCTCTTTAATAGCCCAATATGCTTTATGTTCTAGTTCGAGAGGTAAGTGACATGCTTTTCCATAAACCATTTTATACGGAGACATACCCATAGGATTTTTATATGCAGTTCTATAGGCCCATAATGCATCATCAAGTTTCTTAGACCAGTTATTTCTAGACCTATTAACTGTCTTTTGCAAAATTAATTTGAGTTCTCTATTACTCAATTCTACTTGACCACTAGACTGTGGGTGATAAGGAGATGCAATTCTATGATTAACATCATATTTAGCAAGCATTTTACGGAAAGCACCATGAATAAAATGTGAACCACCATCACCATTAAATATCTAGGGACTCCAAACCTCGGAAAATAACTTCCTTAAGCATTTTAATAGAAGTGTTATGATCAGCACTACTAGTTGGAATAGCTTCTACCCACTTAGTAACGTAATCAACAAAGAACTAAAATATGTGTATATCCATTAGAGGTAGGAAAAGGTCCCATGTAATCAAAGCCCCAAACATCAAATGGTTCAATAACAAGTGAATAATTCATAGGCATTTCTTGACGTCTACTAATATTACCAATCCTTTGGCATTCATCACATGACAAGACAAACTTACGGGCATCCTTGAAGAGAGTAGGCCAATAAAAACCGGATTGCAATACCATATGTGCAGTTCTATCTCCAGCGTGGTGTCCTCCATAAGCTTCGGAGTGACACTTGCATAGGATCTGTTCATGTTTATGCTCAGGTACACAACGTCTAATAACACCATCTACTCCTTCTTTATAAAGATGTGGGTCATCCCAAAAGTAATGTCTTAAATCATAGAAAAACTTTTTCTTTTGTTGGTATGTGAAACTAGGTGGTATGAATTTGGCAACAATGTAATTAGCATATTCAGCATACCAAGGAGTACTACGAGAAGTACTAATAACATTTAATTGCTCATCAGGGAAGCTATCATCAATAGGTAGTGGGTCATCGAGAACATTTTCTAACCTAGATAACTTGTCTGCAACGGGGTTCTCAACTCCTTTTCTATCAACAATGTGCAAATCAAAATCTTGTAGCAAGAGAACCCATCTAATAAGTCTAGGTTTAGCATCTTTCTTTTCCATAAGGTATTTAATAGCAACATGATCAGTGTGAATAGTTACTTTAGAATCAACAATATAAGGTCTGAACTTATCACAAGCAAATACAACTGCTAAAAGTTCTTTTTCAGTAGTAGCATAATTTCTTTGAGCATTATCTAGAGTCTTACTAGCATAATGAATAACATTTAATTTCTTATCAACTCTTTGCCCTAGAACAGCACCTACAACATAATCACTAGCATCACACATAATTTCAAAGGGTAAATTCCAATCGTGTGGCTGAACAACAGTGCGAGAGACTAATGCTTTCTTAAGTATTTCAAATGCTTCTACACAATCATCATCAAAAACAAATGGTATATCTTTTGTAATAAATTAGTCGAGGTCGAGAAATTTTTGAGAAGTCCTTAATGAACCTCCTATAAAATCCGGCATGACCAAGGAAACTTCTTGTACCTTTGATGTCCTTGGGACATGGCATCTTTTCAATAGCATCAACCTTGGCTTTATCAACTTCAATACCTCTTTCAGACACTTTATGCCCCAAGACAATACCTTCAGTAACCATAAAGTGGCACTTTTCCCAATTCAAGACAAGATTAGTTCCTTTACATCTCTGCAAAACTCGATCAAGATTGCTCAAGCAATCATCAAAAGAGGAACCATAGACGGAAAAGTCGTCCATGAAAACCTCACAAATCTTTTCACAAAAGTCAGAGAATATAGCCATCATGCATCTTTGAAAGGTAGCAGGTGCATTGCATAAACCAAAAGGCATACGTCTATAAGCAAAAGTACCAAAAGGGCAAGTAAAAGTAGTCTTTGATTGATCTTTAGCCGATACAGGTATTTGAGAGAAACCAGAATAACCATCTAAGAAGCAATAATGTGTATGTTTGCATAATCTTTCTAGCATTTGATAAATAAAAGGTAAGGGGTAATGATCTTTCTTAGTAGCCTTATTTAATTTGCGGAAATCAATTACCATCCTATAACCTGTGATAATTCTTTGTGGGATCAATTCATCTTTATCATTAGGAACAACAGTAATACCCCCCTTCTTAGGGACACAATGGGCATGACTTACCCACCGACTATCAAAGAACGGGATAAATTATACCTGCCTCCAGAAGATTTAGTATTTCTTTTCTTACCACTTCTTTCATTTTAGGATTCAAACGTCGTTGAGGATCGCGAACTGGTTTGGCATCTGCTTCCAAATTTATTATATGTTGACATAGAGTGGGACTAATGCCCTTAAGATCATCAAGAGTATATCCAACAGCGGCATGGTGTTTCTTCAGAATTTTCAATAATCTTTCTTCCTCATGCTCTGAAAGGTTAGCACTAATAATAACAGGATATATCTTCTTTTCATCAAGATAAGCATATTTAAGATTATCAGGCAACGGTTTAAGCTCAAACATGGGATCACCCTTAGGTGGAGGAGGATCCCCTAAGATTTCAACAGGCAAATTGTGTTGCAGAATAGGTTCCTGTTTAAAGAATACTTCATCTATTTCCCTTCTTTAATTCATGAACATATCATTTTCATGGTCTAGCAAATAATGTTCTAAAGGATCACTAGGGGGTACGGCAATAGAAGCAAGACCAATAATTTCATCCTTACTAGGCAATTCTTCCTCACGATGTTGTTTACTGAATTTAGAGAAATTAAACTCATGAATCATATTATCCAAGCCTATAGTAACAACATTCTTTTCGCAGTCTATCTTAGCATTAACAGTGTTCAAGAAGGGTCTACCAAATATAATGGGACAAAAGCTATCTTGTGGGGAACTGAGAACAAGAAAATCGGCAGGATATTTAGTCTTCCCACACAAGACTTCAACATCTCTAACAATTCCCACTTGTGAAATAGTATCTATATTAGCAAGTTTAATTGTGACATCAATTTCTTCTAACTCAGCAGGTGCAATTTCATGCTTGATTTCTTTATACAAATCATAAGGTATAACACTAGCACTAGCACCCATATCACATAAGCCATGATAACAATGATCTCCTATTTTAATGTAAATAATGTGCACGCCTACCACAGGTGTATGTTTATCTTTAGCACAAGGTTTAGCAATTCTAGCGGTTTCACCACAGAAATGAATAACATGCCCATCAATATTATCAGACAAGAGATCTTTAACAATAGCAATATTAGGTTCTACTTTAAATTGCTCAGGAGGGGTATAAGTTCTAATATTGCTTTTACGAACCACAGTTGAAGCTTTAGCATGATCCTTTATTCTAACAGGGAAAAATGGTTTCTCAACATAGGAAGTAAGAACAATAGGATCATTATAAGTGACAGTCTTTTCTTCAAGTTTAATAGGCGCAGCTACTTTTACTTCTATGGGAGGATGATATTTAAACCACTTCTCCTTGGGGAGATCAACATAAGTAGCAAAAGATTCACGTAAAAGAAGCTACTATCTCAGAGTCACGTCCATATTTAGTACTAAACTTACGGAAAATATCAGTATCCATAAAAGATTTAACACAATCAAACTTAGGTGTCATACCTGACTCCTTACCTTCGTCGAGATCCCAATCTTCAGAGTTGCGTTTAATTATATCCAATAAGTCCCATTTAAATTCAATAGTCTTCATCATAAAAGAGCCAACACAAGAAGTATCGAGCATGGTGCGACTGTTTTCAGAAAGCCGAGCATAAAGATTTTGAATAATTGTTTCTCTTGGGAGCTCATCATTGGGGCATGAATATAACATTGATTTAAGCCTCCCCCAAGCTTGAGCGATGCTTTCTCCTTCGTGAGGCCAAAAATTATATATATAATTGCGATCACGATGAACAAGATGCATAGGATAATACTTTTGATGAAATTCCAATTTCAATCTTCTATAGTTCCATGATCTCGTATCATCACATAGCCTATACCATGTCAATGTGTCTCCTTCAAAGATAAAGGAAGACCTTCTTCTTAGCAACGCCATCGGGTATACCTGCAAGCTTAAATAATCCACAAACTTCATCCACATATATTAAGTGCTCATCAGGATGCTTTGTTCCATCTCCTGTAAAAGGATTAGCTAGCAGTTTTTCCATCATACTCGAAGGAAATTCAAAAGGAGTTTCATTTTCAATAGGTTCAGTAGGTTGAGGAGCAACTCTTTGGTCTACTGTACGGGGTGAAGATACCCTGAACAAGCCCCTCAGAGAATTACTTTCCATAGTAACAAGTGAAGTAAATTTCAGCACACTATATAAATTTTTCCTTACCAAATTCCACTCACCAAAAGCGCTACACTCCCCGGCAACGGCGCCAGAAAAGAGTCTTGATGACCCACAAGTATAGGGGATCTATCGTAGTCCTTTCGATAAGTAAGAGTGTCGAACCCAACGAGGAGCGAAGGAAATGATAAGCGGTTTTCAAAGAAGGTATTCTCTGCAAGTACTAAAATAAGTAGTAATGCATAGTTTTGTGATAAGATAAATTGTAACGAGCAACAAGTAACAAAAGTAAATAAAGTGCGCAAGGTGGCCCAATCCTTTTTGTAGCAAAGGACAAGCCTGGACAAACTCTTATAATAGGAAAAGTGCTCCGAGGACACATGGGAATATCGTCAACCTAGTTTTCATCACGCTCATATGATTCGCGTTCGGTACTTTGATAATTTGATATGTGGGTGGACGGTGCTTGGGTGCTGTTCTTACTTGAACAAGCATCTCACTTATGATTAACCTCTATTGCAAGCATCCGCAACTACAAACAAAAGTATTAAGGTAAACCTAACCATAGCATGAAACATATGGATCCAAATCAGCCCCTTACGAAGCAACGCGTAAACTAGGGTTTAAGCTTCATCACTCTAGCAACCCATCATCTACTTATTACTTCCCAATGCCTTCCTCTAGGCCCAAATAATGGTGAAGTGTCATGTAGTCGACGCTCACATAACACCACTAGAGGCTAGACAACATACATCTTATCAAAATATCGAATGAATACCAAATTCACATGACTACTAATAGCAAGACTTCTCCCGTGTCCTCAGGAACAAACGTAACTACTCACAAAGCATATTCATGTTCATAATCAGAGGGGTAATAATATGCATATAGGATCTGAACATATGATCTTCCACCAAATAAACCAACTAGCATCAACTACAAGGAGTAATCAACACTACTAGCAACCTACTAGCACCAATACCGGACTTGGAGACAAGAATTGGATACAAGAGATGAACTAGGGTTTGGAGATGAGATGGTGCTGGTGAAGATGTTGATGGAGATTGCCCTCTCCCGATGAGAGGAGCGTTGGTGATGATGATGGCGATGATTTCCCCCTCCCGGAGGGAAGTGTCCCCGGCAGAACAGCTCTGCCAGAGCCCTAGATTGGTTCCGCCAAGGTTCCGCCTCGTGGCGGTGGAGTCTCGTCCTGAAAGGTTGCTTTTGATTTTTTTTCTCGATGAAAGACTTCATATAGGAGAATATGGTCATCTGAGAGCCACCAGGGGGCCCATGAGGTAGGGGACGCACCCTAGGGGGGGGCGCCCCCCACCCTCATGGACATAATGTGAAGTAACAGCCCATAATGCAATAAATATCGATATAAAAGCAAGATGCAAAATGGACGTATCACGCGGCATGGTCAACATGGTCAAGGAACGGCTTCCATCAGACATGGACTGTACGTGGAGAGGCTGACAGCTGGGTCCACGGCCGTAGCAAGGAAGTGCCTTCTTATTACGTGCAAAATAATTATTCCTCCACCTAGCAGCGAGGACCCATCGGACGAGCCACCGTATTTCGTGAAAAAAACGTTTGCCCCTGACTGCTAGTGTTGGGGATATAACTATTTGTGTAAGCCGCCCAGGAGGGGTCGGGTTACGCAAAGAAGACTCATCAAAAAGAAGCCCAAGGCCAAGCATGAAGATGGCGGTTCAATAAAGGGGCTGAGGCCCACAGGCGGCTTAAGGCCCATGGTGATAAACCGCCATAATGACATGACTTGTATCATAAGGTAGAATTAAATAGTCACCGAGCCGGACACTGTTTATGAGCCGGCCGGAACTCTGTAGGCCGCAGGGCGTCCACCCGTGTATATAAGGGGGCGACCCGCTGTCGGCTTAGGGCAAGAAACAACTCATCAAGAACCGGGCATAGCGTATCTCACTCCCTGGTCATCGAAACATCAAGCAATACCAACCCAACTAGACGTAGGCCTTACCTTCACCGTAAGGGGCCGAACTAGTATAAACCTCTCGTGTCCTTTGTCCCGATTAACCCCTTTAAGCTTCCTAGTTGCGATGGCTCCACGACTAAGTCCTTGCAAGAGGACATCTGCCGTGACAATTCCACGACAGTTGGCGCCCACCGTGGGGCCAACGCACGGTGGATTTGAGTTCTTGAAGGGCAACTTCGAAGGGCTCTAGGGATACGCAGTGGGCCGGATGACCAAGAGTCGTCGCGGCAAGATCTACATCGACGACAAAGGCTGGGGCCCCGACGCCGACTCAATTGAGTACGGGTACCGGGTCCCCTTCGGCGGAATCCACGTCTTCATCGGCCGGATTGGTGAGCCGGGCCCTGAGCCGGACAACTGCATCGACCACGTCGAGACGGCTCAGCGCGCGAGAACCGCCCGAGTTCAACCCATCGTGAAACGTGCCTCCGTGGGTTGCATCCACGGAGTAGAACTTTCTGAAGGATCTGTAGATGGTGGTGAGACGGCCGTCCTCTCTGACGGTGATTCGTCCGCCGGTTCAACAGATTCGTTGTATCTGTTACAGGATGGTGGGCTTAGGGGTTGTTCCGACGGCTCTAGTATTCCGGACCCCTATGAGCCGCCAAGCTGGGCAGGAGTCTTCATGGCTGGTACTCAACCCGGTCAAAACTCAACGGCTGCAACAGCAATAACGTCCGGGTCAGGAGCGGCCGGGGCAGGAGGCCCTGTGCGCCCGCCGGCTCAGGTGCTGATGGATCTCATGGATAAGTTGACGGCCCTGTTAACCACCACAGTCATCCCTGTGAATCAAGATGAGCATAACGCGGAGGTGGCACAGGTGTGTGAGGAGATAGCTCGGGCCAAGGAGGCCTTGGCAGCTGAGGACACCAGGTTAGCCATAGAACGAGCGGCTTTGGATGCATGGGCACAACAGCTACAGTCAGAAGCTTTCCAACTTACGATGATCCTGAACGCATCTAATGAGGTGATGAGGAGGAGGCATCAGAAAACTCAATACCGTTTACCTCCGGTTTATGATCCTCGGAATCTTTTTACTACACCCGGAGCCGACCCAAGTAACCCGCCAGATGCAAATCAGTTTATGACAGCCGGAGCAGGAGGGCCGGCTCAGCCTCGGGAGATGGCACCTCCTCATGGGAACATGGCACCGCCCCGTTACGTGTCGATACCGCCGGGTCACTTTTCCAACCCCATGGAGAACTTGATCGCAGCATCAGCATGTTTGGCGGCTCTCCCGGTGGACGATGACGATCCGACAGCAGTGGAGACCCGAAGGAACAGAGACCTCGTCTAGACAGCCTTGGCTCAGCAAGAGACTTATTCCTACAGGTGGGACATGATTCATTCAACTCCTCTGCCTTGGTTAGCTCCGGCTCGTCCAAACCGGAGTCCGAGTTACAGAAGGCACATGGAGTCAGAAGCTCTGTCAAGCAACGCCCAGCCAGAATTCCGCCCGGTGGATATAACTCGGTGCAGGACCGAATCCGTCAGAGGACGAAGCGGCTCGGCTAAGCGGCTCAACAAACGGCTCATCAGGACCTTCCAGATTATCCGACGACTTCCGTTGAGGCGGGAGTGGCTACCAGAACCGGCGTTGTTCCTTGTTTAGTGTCGGCTCTACGTAATGTGCGTTTACCCAAGGACTTCAAAGGACCTCAGAAGGTGCCGAATTACACGGCCGACTTACAGCCCGGAGCGTGGATAGAAAGTTATGAGATGGCCATGGAACTATTGGAGGTCAGCGATGCAGCAATGGCTAAGTACTTCACCATGATGTTAGATGGAACGGCCCGGTCTTGGTTAAAGGGTTTGCCACCCAATTCCATTAGTTCATGGGCAGAGCTAAAGGCCGTTTTATCCGTAACTTCAAAGACACTTGCAAGCAATCTATGTCGATTGTGGACTTGACAAATTGTAAGCAGGAGGAGGGTGAATCCACGACTCATTGGGTACGCCGGGTCAAGGAGATAATACATCTGTCTGACAAGATGGATGCCGGTTCTGCAGTCCTCATGTTGGAGAAGAACTGCCGCTTTGAGCCGCTGAGACAGAAACTGGGGCGCCTTAAGCGTGATTGCAATGATATAGGTACGCTGATGGCAGCTTTAGTCAAATACGCCGACTCTGATAGTACCAAGGATCCCGCGTCTGATGAGGAAACGACAGGGAAGGGAAAGAAGAACGACAATGGAAAGGGTCAGCAGCATAACCCAATGAATCAATGAGGCAATACGCGTAAGGCTGAGGGTAACCCGGAGTTTGTAGCCAACGCCAATGCACAGGGTAACAATCAGAGACGTAAGGGCAAACCGCCCCCTCGGTCTGGTGGATCAGGCCCATCTCTTGAACAGTTACTCAATGAGCCTTGCCCAAGACACGGCACCCGGGAACGACCCGCCACCCACTTATGGAAGGATTGCGCGATCATGAAGGCTTTTCAGAATTCCTACGCGTTTGATGGCAATCACGGGCCGGGCGGCGGCTCAGGAGCCGGTGGCTTTCATGGCCCGGGCGGCGGTTCAAGTTCCGGCTTTCAGGGACATCAAGGCGGTTATAATCAATGATGCGGTCAAGGGGACAACAAGAAGAAGTCGTTATCAAAGCCACCAAGCAAATTAATAGTGGCAGTATCATGTGTTCACCACTAATTTGTGTAAACGTGACCAGAAGGTTCATAAGAGGGTCGTGAATTCTGTTGAGCCGGCGGTTCCCCGTTATTTGAGGTGGTCAGAACAGCCCATATATGGAGCAGGGAAGATCACCCCCTCCGGGTTGACAATCCGGGTCAGTTAGCTCTGGTGGTAGCGCCTCAAGTTGGTGGATATAAATTCACTAAGGTACTCATGGACGGAGGTAGCAGCATCAATATCCTTTATTATGAGACCTTTCGACGCATGGGATTGACTGATAAGGATTTGAGGATGTCCAACACTGTTTTTCATGGGGTAGTGCCTGGTAAGTCGGCTTACCCAGTTGGCAAGATTGAGCTGGAGGTGGCCTTTGGAGATGAGTATGATTCTAGAGCTGAGAAATTAGCTTTTGAGGTGGTCAAAATCAAGAGTCCATATCATGCTCTGTTCGGTCGGCCGGCTTATGCCAAGTTCATGGCACGGTCGTGTTATGTTTATCTGCAGCTTAAGATGCCGGGTCACAAGGGCACCATCACCGTGCATGGAAGTCGAAAGGTAGCCCTGGAATGTGAGGAGGGCGAGCGGCTTATGCTGAGTCTGTTTGTCTGTGCAGAGGAGCTGAAGTTTTATCAAGACAATGTTGACCCGCGGATATGACCTCTCTAAAGAAGCCAACCACCGAGCATGACCCGACGATGAAGTTTAAGTCGGGCTGAAACCAAGCTTGTTGATTTCACTCCGGTGATTCGCCTAAGCGATTCAAGATGCGCCAATTTGGATCCTAAATAGGAAAGCGCTCATCGAAGTTCATCCGTGAGAACCGGGACATCTCCGCATGGAAACCTTCTCGACATGTCGGGTGTATCGAGAGAACTCACGAGCACACTCTCAATATTGATCCGAAGTATAAGCCGGTCGTGCGATTTCTTGACGGTTCAACGAAGAGAGACGGAAAGCCATTGAGAGGAAGTCGCCGGCTCTTAGCGGCTGGGTTTATTATTGAAGTTTTCACCCGAGTGGTTGGCTAACCGGTGCTCGTGCTCAAGAAGAACGGCACCGCGATGTGTGTGGATTACACGGACTTAAATAAGGCTTGTCCGGCTGATCCCTTTGCTCTCCCCCGTATTGATCAAATCATTTATGCTACGGCGGGTTGCGAGCGTTTGAGCTTTTTGGATGCTTACTCTGGTTATCATTAGATCAAAATGGCAGTTAAGGACCAGGAGAAGACGGTGTTCATCACTCCGTTTGGAGCCTTCTGCTATGTATCTATGCCATTTGGGCTCAAGAGTGCTCAGGCGACTTATCAGCTATGGGTACAAAACTGTCTCCACGATCAAATTGGGTGCAATGTTCACGCTTATGTGGATGACATCGTGGTGAAGTCCAGAGAGAAGGAAACCTTGATATCTGATTTGGAAGAGACCTTTGATAATCTCTGGGTTTATAAGATGATGCTTAACCCGGCAAAGTGTGTATTTGGTGTACCTGTAGGCAAGCTCTTGGGTTTCCTGGTCTCAAACAGAGGCATTAAAGCTAATCCGGAGAAGATCAAGGCAATTACCTCTTTGGCTAAACCGGCATGCATCAATGATTTTCAGCGACTGGCGGGTCGTGTTGCTGCTTTAAGTCGGTTCATAAGCCGGTTAGGTGAGAAGGCCCTACTGTTGTACCAAATGATGAAGAAAACGGACACTTTTGTCTGGAGTGATGCTGCTAATACTGCCTTTGAAGATTAAAAGAGACAGTTGTCTGAGCCGCCGGTCCTTGCAGCTCCCATTGATAAAGAGCCATTGCTGTTATATGTGGCTGCTAACTCACGAGCTGTCAGTGTTGCCATCATAGTGGAGCATAAGGAGGCTGGCAAGGAGCATCCGGTTCAACGGCCGGTTTACTACATCAGTGAGGTACTCATTGAGTCTAAGCAAAGGTATCCACATTGGCAAAAACTTGTTTACGGACTGTTTATGGCAAGCCGGAAGCTGAAGCAGTACTTCCAAGGCCATCCTATAACTGTGATAAGTTCTGCCCCCTTAGGAGACATCATCCAGAACAGGGAAGCCACAGGAGGAGTCGCCAAGTGGGCCATCGAGCTGGGGGGTTTGAAGTACATGCCACGTACCGCTATTAAATCTCAAGCCTTGGTGGACTTTATCAATGATTTGACAGAGTTACAGGCACCTGAGGAGAAGCCAGATAACACATATTGGACTATTCACTTTGATGGGTCCAGGCAGTTGGAAGGCTCGGGGGCTGGAGTTGTTTTAACTTCCCCCCGAGGTGACAAATTTTGTTATGTGCTCCCGCTTATGTTTCCTTGTACTAACAATGTTGTATGAGGCCTTACTCCATGGTCTCAGGATGGCCAAAGAGATGAATTTGAGCCGGGTGAGGTGTTTGGGCGACTCAGATCTCGTGGCTCAACAGGTTTCAGGCAAGTGGGATTCCAAGGATCCCCTTATGGCGGCTTACCGTCGTGAAGTTGATGTTCTGGTTGGACATTTCAAAGGTTATCAAGTGGAGCACATTGATCGAAGGAAGAATGAGGCGGCTGATGCTTTAAAACGGCTGGGATCTCAGCGTAAGCCGGTGCCGCCTAACACCTTTCTCGATGTTTTGCATAATCCTTCTGTCAAGGTACCTACAGAGGAAGAACTAGCAGTGCCAGACCCGGAGGCACAGCTGGTGGCAGCTCTTCACGTCATCCCGGATTGGATAAAGGCCATATTTGGCCTATATGACCCGGGGAGAATTGCCTGAGGATGAGACTTTGGCGAGACAAATCATCAGGCGGTCTAAATCTATGACGATTGTTCATGGCGAGTTACATCACCGCAGTGTCACTGGGGCATTTCAACGTTGTGTGTCGCCTGCGGAGGGTCAGGAGATACTTCGTGAGATCCATGAAGGAGATTGTGGTCATCATGCCGGTTCAAAATCTCTTGTGGCCAAGGCTTTCCGTCATGGTTTCTATTGGCTGACAGCTCATGCTGATGCGGAGGATCTGGTCAGCAAATGTGACGGATGTCAAAAATTCTCACGACGAGCTCATGTGCCGGCTCAAGAGTTGAGGATGATTCCAATTACTTGGTCGTTCGCAATCTGGGGGCTTGACATGGTTGGACCTTTCAAGAGGTCTAAGGATAAAAAGACACACCTCCTGGTGGCGGTGGATAAGTTTACAAAGTGGGTTGAGGCAGAGCCGGATAGTAAATGTGATGCAGCCACGACGGTTTAGTTCATGAAAAAAGGTGATCTTTCGTTTTGGTTTTCCACATAGCATCATAACTGATAATGGCACTAATCTCTCCAAGGGTGCCATGGAAGAGTTCTGTCAACGAGAACATATCCGGCTTGATGTTTCGGCTGTTGCTCATCCTCAGTCCAATGGTCAAGCGAAAAGAGCTAATCAGAGATCTTGAAGGGTATCAAACCTGGCTCTTGGTCCCTTTACTGGCGGACCCGGGTTGTTGGGTGGAGGAGCTACCCTCGATCGGTGGAGCATCAACACTACGCCTAACAGTGTCTACTGTGTTACACACCTTTCTTCATGGTGTACGGAGCGGAGGCAGTCCTGCCAAGTGACATCTGGCACGACTCACCCCGTGTGATGGCTTACGTTGAGGCTGATAACGAAAAAGCTCGTCAAGATGCGCTTGACTTGTTGGATGAGGAGCGAGACTTGGCGATAGCCCGCTCGGTGATTTACCAGCAAGACCTGCACCGCTATCACAGCCGCCGGGTTAGAAGCAGAACCTTTTAGGAAGGCGATTTAGTGCTCCGGCTCATCCAGGATCAGTCTGGTATGCACAAGTTGTCCCCTCCTTGGGAAGGACCCTTTGTGGTCAGCAGAATCTGAACAACGGATCATACTACCTCATCGATGTTCGAGAGCACAAAGACTCACGTAAGTCGGAGGAGACCCGCCGGCCATGGAATATCGCTCATCTTCGGCCTTATTATACCTGAGCCGCCGGCTCTCAATATGTATATATTTTGAAGATGTATATATTATATAAAGTAATAAAGCAGGACCTCTGTCCTTTTCACCCTCAAAGGTTTTATGTCTTTTTTATCAGGTGGTGGAAACAACCAATAGGGAGCGGATCATATCTGAATCCGGCTTTCCCTTTGGTCCGACTTATGATCATATCTGAATCTAGCCATGATCACTTGGGGGCTTCCTGTTCAAACATAGGTCGTATTCGAACCAAAGAGAACATAGTTGTCGATACCCGCTTGATCGGCATACTACCAAACCCACTTGGGGGCTTCTTGATCATATTTGAATCATAGCTTAACCCCTTTGGGTCTGACGTGGATCGTATTCGAATCAGCGTCATTAAACAACTCTTATGGTCACTTGGGGGCTTCCTGTTCAAACATAGGTCGTATTCGAACCAAAGAGAACATAGCCGTCGATACCCACTTGATCGGCATCGCCAAAGCCACTGGGGGCTATATGATCGTATCCGAATTTTAGCTTAACCCCTTTGGAACGGTTTACTGATCGTATTCGAATCAGAAGCCTTTGAATACTGTTTATTGTCTATTATACTTCATAAGAATGATTACTTGACTATCTTGAGATCTCCTTGAAAGCACTGTGAGATGGTTTTTGTTCTTCTGGCTTAATATTGATCACCCCAGATTGTTAAGTGACATGTGAATTCCAACCTTCGGGAGTTAAAATTACCCGCATGAGTGGGGTCATATAAGACGGCGAGATTACCAAAAGGATCACAGGACAAGGCAAGCAACTTTTTGTTTTAAGGAAATAGAAGATCAATATAAGCTGGAAGGATATAGCGATGGCAGCTTAAGAAAGTATTGAGCGCCATAAAAATGCGCGAAGGCATGTCAAAGTCGAGAGGTCTTTTCTACCCTATTACAAGACTTCCCGAGTCTGAATAATGAAGCATTGTTTTCACAAAGACATAAACATTTGACGCTCGCGCTCACTCCTTTGGTTGGCTTGAAGAATCCGGGTTATCCTTCTCCGCCTCTCCGTCGGTTGCTTTGTCCTCGAAGGTGGGCGATGCCCGATCAATGCCACTCAAAGCTTCAAACTCAACCGTCATCTATTAAACCGGCCGGGTCGACTTGAGGGCAAAAGTATGCTTACGGATTGGAGGAATCAGGCTGACGTCGTCATAAAAAGGCGTTGGGATTCTCCGATTCTCGCTGTCATAACCCGGCATATATTTGGTAAGATCAGTATCGTTCCCAATAAGAGTAGCCACAGGGCGTATAACTTTGACATAGGCGGTGAAATCATGGTCATCAAATATGGTCCCATCCTTTTTCAGACTCGGGTATCCAAGAGCGAGGTCGGCCGGGTCTAGTTCTGGAATCCATGCTTTAGCCCGGCTCAACGCGGCTATGGCCCCGGCTCTTGCGGACGCCCGCCTTAGCTCTTGGATCCGCTGAGGTAACACAAGAAACCGCTTCAAAGACATCTTGCGTGAGGTGAGGAATGTCGTTTGATAAAGCTGCAACGGCCAAAGCACGTTGTGATCCGGTGTAGAGCTGTTCCACCAGAGTATAAACCGCCTTCAGCTTGATCAACATATTCTGCTTGATGTTTGTGCTCCTGGGGCCTGCATTATTAACATAAGGTAAACCGGAGGTAACAATTGAAGTAATCATTGCAAGAAGGTTTGCAATATTTCAAGTTTGTATGAGTAACTTACCAAAGATTACTGAGACCATTTGAGATATCTGGCGCTTTAAGCCGGACAGCTCAGCTGTGGCTTCTGCAAGCGATGCCTCTGCCTTTTCGGCCCGGGTCACCAGTGATGCCTTTTCATCAGCCCAGATTTTCTTCTCCGCTGCAAATTTTTTCTTCAACTTCTCTTGTTCAGAGACGCTGAATTCAAATTTGGAGTTGGCCTTTTGAATTTCAAGTTCTTGAGCTGTCAGGCGGCTCTTCAGGTCAGCAATCTCCGACTCAAATTGACTTGTGGTGGACTGCATTGGTGCCGGGTTATAGTCAGAATCATGGTAAGATAACATTAAGTCCCAAGTACTTTGCAAGCAAAGGTACTTGACACTTGGGGGGGCTAATGTATGCTGAAGAATTTTAAACTTACAATGCCGGTTCATGGAAATTAAATCCCAGGCACTTTGCAAGCAAAGGTACTTGACACTTGGGGGCTAATGTGTATCGCAAGTTCAAAGTATCATGTTACAACCAGGTTAAATATCTTCTTTTTAAACCGGACAAAGCAGTGCTACGAAGGTTTCTAAGTCTACATCATATTTATTCATAAGCAATAGACTTGGGGGCTGATACAGTAAGTATGATTAAGAAAAGTAGCATAAGTTATACCTCAGATTTTTGCTGTATTTGCTTCACCAAGTCGATTTCCAGGTCATGGCTGCTATGTACTTGATTGATATAGCTAGAGACTAGATCTCCAATGCTCAAATGAGTGTAATCAGCAATGTCTAGCTTGGCCTTTCGGCGTTCCAGAAACTCCTCCTTGGCAGAGCACTTGCCAAGGACAGTGGGATGTCCCGGCTCAACAAACTGGGTCTTCAGAATCTCAATTTCCGGATCAATTATTTTGGCCGGTCTAGGAGCTTCCGGGTTATCAGAGCTGTTGAGAGTATCTTCGGCGGGTGGATCAGAGGATGGTGCTGGAATATCATAAGTTGGTTCAGGCGGCGGCTGATAGGTAGAACTGTCAGGAGCAGCCGTGCCAAGCTCCGGTTCAGTCGCGACCGGGTCTTGGGACGGCTTACTCTTTTTTGCCCTCTTACTGGGTTTTACTTGCACGCTGTGGATAAAGGCGTATGATGAGTACAAAAGCATGAGTAAGGTAAAGCATAAGGTAAACAAAATTATTACCTGTAAGAAGTTTTGAAAGCCGGCATGTTAGATTGCATAGACTTGCCGGAGGAAGGAGAGGTATCCTGATAATTGGAGTCGATGGATTGAGAGGTTGATTTAATTAAACCCGCCAAAGGGTAAACAGAACGTAAATCGGAGATAACCTCAGCCCGACGCTTTCTGGTTATGTCAGGTAAGACAGAGGAGAGCTCTACATCCTTGTTGGTCCGGGTGTGTCTCCGGCTTTCAAATTGTTGTTGCTTCAAAAGAAATTGAGGATCTTGGTAAGCCAAAGGATGTGAAAATCTTACTTTCCGGGTTACTCTTCGAATTTTCTGACGCGGCAGGGGCTCGGAGTCGGAGGAGATTATAGTTACCTCTTCCTCGACGGCTTGGCTGTTCCCCATGTCTTCCTGAAAGGATTTAAATATCAGTAAGGTGATGATAAAGAGTCAAGGGTGTTAAAGGTTACCTCTTCTTCATCATCATCAGTATCGTCAAGTTTAAACATATCTGAAGCGCTCGGCTTCCTCTTCTTCGAAGTTCCAGACTTGGCGGTTTTCCTTTCGACTCTTTTTGCCGCTCTGGCTTGTTTGGCCGACTCGTGGTCATACTTGACCTTCCGTGGTTGTCATCGGCCCGTGAAAAATGATAAGGGTTATGAGTAAAAGCAAGGTATAACACAGTAAGGAGTAATTATTGAGATTGATGACTTACTGCAGGGGCCGGGTTCTTCTTGCAGAAGGGAAGTAAACCAAAGGCATTACTAGTCACCGTGCCCTCTTTCAACAATGTCTGGGTTGTAGCCTCTACCACATCATCTGGTAAGTCGTCGGGGCTATGACGCAGTGGGTCATTCTTCTCGCCTGAGTAGGTGCACATTAAGCCGGGGCGGCAGCTTAACGGAATCACTCGCCAAGCGACCCAGACTCGGACCAGGTCAATGCCATATAAGCCATTTCCCAAAAGAGCTTTAATTTTACTAATGGTGGGAGCGAGTGGCAGACGTTCAACAACAGTTAGTTTATCCGGCAGCGGGTGGTTAGATTCAAGGCGCAAGGCGCGGAAGCCGGGCAGAGGATTTTCATCAGCCGGAGAAGTATCCTGGCAGTAGAACCACGTCTGATTCCAATCCTTCGGATGACTCGGCGATTCAAAGCATAAGGAAAAGGCGCCTCTCCATCGCTGAATCGAGATGCCACCAAGTTCCAGACTGGGCCCATTGGCGCGTTCGTTCTGCCGGTTTAAGTAGAACAATTCTCTGAATAAAAGTAAGATGGGTTCTTCCCCAAGGTACACCTCGCAGAAGACTTGGAAGTTGCAAATATTTGACACGGAATTGGGCCCGATGTCTTGAGGTCTGAGATCGAAGAAATGTAAACATCCTCAAGAATTTAGAACCGGTGGAGCGAAGCCCGGTTCATGTGATCAAGAACACGATCACCTCCCCTTCCTTGGGTTGTGGCTTCTCCTCTGATGGGTTAGGAGCACGATAAGACATGACCTCCCTCTTAGGCAGATGGCCGGACTTTATGAATTCAGACAAAGTGCTCTCCGTAACAGTGGATTTGACCCAGTTGCAGGTCACGGGAGCTTTGGGAGCCTTGGGTGCCATTGTATAAATTGAAGCCTATGACAAAATAAGAGTTTCCGGTTCAAATTTAACCCGGAGGAAAACATTTTATGTCTACTCAAGATGGCGGCTTAAGAAGGGGCCTAATGACATATGGGTAACTATGCAGTGATATTTAAGCCGCTACAGGTATCAAATGCAGTTAAATTTTCTTAAGCTGCGTGAAGCAAGCAAAGCTGACAATCAGTGTTGTCTTCTTAAACCGGCCACATGAGCTACCGTGTGAAGCAGATTTAACAGATACAGTTTTTCGGCTAAGTATGGAACAAACAGGTTTCACAAGTTGCAGCTATTATTTTGGATCAAATGGTTGTTTGGAAAAGAAAATTTCTAGACCAAAAACTATGCGTAGAAGTTCATACGCTCAAGGAAGCCTCCGAACAAGCGAAAGGATCTATTTGCATTCAAATGAGTGCTTGAGCAGCCATCATGCGCTTTATACTATCTTAAGATTAGAAAGAGACGTTGGAGGTGGAATCTGTCAAGGGTTCGTGGACGGACGGTGACGAACACCGATTTAACTCGACAACCCTAATGCAGATCTGAGGAACAGGGAGGAAGAAGCTTACAGATGCAGAGTTGCTGTGGAGGTCCGTCGCATTTTTCTGGTCAAGTCAGGTTGATCCAGCGGCCTAAGTTAGTGAAGACGAGGGAACCTGCGGCGGCGGTGGCGAAGCTCGAGCAACAGAGAGACAGCGAGAGGAAGAAGACGAACGAAGGGGGAGAATGGAAAAAAGACCTAGGTCATGCCTATTTATAAGGAAGGGCCGACTGAGACGGCGCGAGAAACGAGGAGATTAAACATCATTATCTAGCGGCCCCGACGCCTCGGTTTTCAGAGCGGTCAGTAAAAGCAAAGATCCGTTGGAGGATATGGCGGAGTAAAATATGAATTTAATTAAGGATGACGTCACGGCGGGTTAAACCGGATCCAGAAGATGACGTCATGGCGGGTTAAAAACCTTTGCACAGGAAGAAGTCTGAAGGTTTATTTCTTAAGGTATTTTAAGATTGACATGAACCGGTTCAAATCAATCTGGAGCCTAATGTTGGGGATATAACTATTTGTGTAAGCCGCCCAGGAGGGTCCGGGTTACGCAAAGAAGACTCATCCAAAAGAAGCCCAAGGCCAAGCATGAAGATGGTGGTTCAATAAAGGGGTTGAGGCCCACGGGCGGCTTAAGGCCCATGGTGATAAACCGCCATAATGACATGACTTGTATCATAAGGTAGAATTAACTAGTCACCGAGCCGGACACTGTTTATGAGCCGGCCGGGACTCTGTAGGCCGCAGGGCGTCCACCCGTGTATATAAGGGGCGACCATGGCGGCTTAGGGCAAGAAACAACTCATCGAGAACCGGGCATAGCGTATCTCGCTCCCTGGTCATCGAAACATCAAGCAATACCAACCCAACTAGACGTAGGCCTTACCTTCACCGTAAGGGGCCGAACTAGTATAAACCTCTCGTGAACTTTGTCCCGATTAACCCCTTTAAGCTTCCTAGTTGCAATGGCTCCACGACTAAGTTCTTGCAAGAGGACATCGGCCATGACAATTCCACGACAGTTGGGACCCACCAGCTACATCTTCGCATGCAAGGAAGTGCCTGAGAGTCGGGACCCACCTGGTCGAAGCGTACGTAGCGTTGTCATTCTGGTCGCGAACGTGTATGTACATATATACTAGTCGATGTAGAGGCGCGCACGTGTCGTAGTAGAGGCGCGCACATAGCATGTACACGTACGTACAGTGGCCAGGGTGCAAGAAAGAAAATACGGTCACGTATGTGTACATACGGGCGGGGTCTCGAACGCCTACTCGCGCATACGTACAGCCAGGACTCGTGTACATGGCTAGGTCAGAACGGAGAAACAGCGTCGTCGTCGTGTTCATGGGGAGGCAACGGAATGCGTCGTGTTCATGGGGAGGCAACGGAATGCGTCGTGTTCATCGGGAGGGCTTGGACGGAGCAGGCGATGGAAACGAGGCCTGGCGTACCGCAGAACGGAGGCAACGGCCTTGTGTTCGACCGGCCACGTTCGAAACGGGATCCTGTTCATCGGGAGGGGTCTGGCGTACCGCAAAATGGAGGAAACAGACCTCCTACGGTCGAAACGGGGGTCCTGTTGATCGGGAGGGGTGTGGCATACCGCAAAACGGAGGAAATGGACCTCCTACGGTCGAAACGGGGGTCCTGTTGATCGGGAGGGGTGTGGCGTGCAAAAGCGGATTTAAACGGACTTGTGTTGGAGCACTACGGTCGAAACGGGGGTCCTTTTCATCGGGAGGGGTGTGGCGTACCACTAAACGGGACTCCACAGGATATTGTTCATCTCTACCGTTGACCTCCTCCAGCCTCCACGGGCTCCTGTTCATCCAGCCTCCACGGGCTCCTGTTCATCCAGCCTCCACCGCGCGCTACTCCACTGGCTACTGTTCAACCACCCCTCCACTGTCTACTGTTCATCCAGCCCTCCACACCACGGGGTCCTGTTCAACCACCCTTCCACGGGCACCCCTCCACCGTCTACTGTTCATCCAGTCCTCCACACCACGGGGTCCTGTTCGTCCACCCCTCCACGGGCACCCCTCCACCGTCTACTGTTCATCCAGCCCTCCACCACACCACGGGGTCCTGTGTTGGGGAACGTAGTAATTTCAAAATTTTCCTACGATCACGCAAGACCATGGTGATGGCATAGCAACGAGAGGGGAGAGTGTCCGCCCACGCACTCGTGAGACCGAAGCGAAGCGTTATAACAACGCTGTTGATGTAGTCGACGTCTTCACGATCCGACCGATCCAAGCACCGAACGTCGGCACCTCCGAGTTCTCGCACACGCTCACTTCGATGACGATCCCGGACTCCGATCCAGCAAAGTGTCGGGATGAGTTCCACAAGACGACGGCGTGGTGACGATGTTGATGCTCCACTGACGCAGGGCTTCGCCGAAGCTCCGCGACGATTTGACGTCCAAGTCGCAGGGCTTCGCCTAAGCTCCGCGACGATATGAACGAAGTGGAATATGGTGGAGGGTGGCACCGCACACGGCTAAGGAAAGATCCGTAGATCAACTTGTGTGTATTGGGGTGCCCCCGCCTCAGATATAAAGGAGCCAAGGGGAGGTGGCCGGCCCTAGAGGAGGCGCACCAGGAGGAGTCCTACTCCCACCGGAGTAGGACTCCCCTTCTCCTAGTTGGACTAGGATTGGAGGAGGGGGAAGAGGGAAGGGGCGCCGCCCCCCCCTTCCTTGTCCTATTCGGACTAGAGGGGGGAGGGGGGCGTGCAGCCCACCTTGGTCTGCCCTTCCTCTTCTCCTATGGCCCATTAAGGCCCATGGACCTCCCGGGGTTCCAGTAACCTCCCTTGCATCTCCGTAAAATCCGATTTCACCGGAACACTTCCGATGTCCAAATGTAGGCTTCCAATATATCAATCTTTATGTCTCGACCATTTCGAGACTCCTCGTCATGTCCGTGATCACATCCGGGACTCGAACAACCTTCGTGCATCAATACTTATAAACTCATTATGAACTGTCATCGAAACGTTAAGCGTTGCGGACCCTACGGGTTCGAGAACTATGTAGACATGACCTAGAACCATTCTCGGTCAATAACCAATAGCGGAACCCGATGCCCATATTGGTTCCTACATATTCTACGAAGATCTTTATCGGTCAAACCGCATAACGACATACGTTGTTCCCTTTGTCATCGGTATGTTACTTACCCGAGATTCGATCGTCGGTATCTAATACCTAGTTCAATCTCGCTACGGTAAGTCTCTTTACTCGTTCAGAATACATCATCTCACAACTAACTCATTAGTTGTAATGCTTGCAAGGCTTAAGTGATGTGTATTACCGAGAAGGCCTAGAGATACCTCTCCGAGCAATCGGAGTGACAAAACCTAATCTCGAAATACGCCAACCCAACAAGTACCTTTGGAGACACCTGTAGTACTCCTTTATAATCACCCAGTTACGTTGTGACATTTGGTAGTACCCAAAGTGTTCCTCCGGTAAAAGGGAGTTGCATAATCTCATAGTTATAGGAACATGTATGGGTCATGAAGAAAGCATTAACATACTAAACGATCAAGTGTTAAGCTAACGGAATGGGTCATGTCAATCAGATCATTCAACTAATGATGTGACCTTGTTAATCAAATAACAACTCCTTGTTCATGGTTAGGAAACATAACCATCTTTGATTAACAAGCTAGTCAAGTAGAGGCATACTAGTGACATACTGTTTGTCTATATATTCACACATGTATTATGTTTCCGGTTAATACAATTCTAGCATGAATAATAAACAATTATCATGATATAAGGAAATAAATAATAACTTTATTATTGCCTCTAGGGCATATTTCCTTCGCCTCCCACTTGCACTAGAGTCAATAATCTAGATTACAAAGTAATGATCCTTACACCCATGGAGTCTTGGTGCTGATCATGTTTTGCTCGTGGAAGAGGCTTAGTCAATGGGTCTCGCAACATTCAGATCCGTATGTATTTTGCAAATCTCTATGTCTCCCACTTGGACTTGGTCCCGAATGGAATTGAAGGCGTCTCTTGATGTGTGCTTGGTCCTCTTGTGAAATCTGGATTCCTTTGCCAAGGCAATTGCACCAAGATTGTCACAGAAGATCTTCATCGGTCCCGATGCACTAGGTATGACACCTAGATCGGAAATGAACTCTTTCATCCGCACTCCTTCATTTGTCGCTTCCAAGCAGCTATGTACTCCGCTTCACATGTAGATCCCGCCACGACGCTTTGTTTAGAACTGCACCAACCGACAGCTCCACCGCTTAATAAAAACACGATCCGGTTTGCGATTTAGAATCGTCTCGGATCGGTCAAAGCTTGCATCGACGTAACCATTTACGACTAGCTCTTTGTCACCTCCATATACGAGAAACATATCCTTAGTCCTTTTCGTGTATTTCAGGATGTTCTTGATCACTGTCCGATGATCCACTCTGGATTACTTTGGTACCTTTCCCGCCAAGCTTACAGCTAAGCATACGTCGGTCTGGTACACGACATTGCATACATGATAGAGCCTATGGCTGAAGCATAGGAACATCTTTCATTTTCTCTATATCTTCTGCTGTTGTCGTTCATTGTGTCTGACTCTATCTTACAACTTGCATCACAGTTAAATAACCTTTCTTTGCCTGATCCATTTTGAACTTTTTCAAAACTTTATCAAGGTATGTACTTTGTGAAAGTCCAATCAAGCGTCTTGATCTATCTCTATAGATCTTGATGCCCAATATGTAAGCAGCTTCACCGAGGTCTTTCATTGAAAAACTTTTATTCAAGTATCCTTTTATGCTATCCAGAAATTCTATATCATTTCCAATCAAGAATATGTCGTCCACATATAATATTAGAAATGCTACAGAGCTCCCACTCACTTTCTTGTAAATACAAAGCTTCTCCAAAAGTCTGCATACAAACCCATATGCTTTGATCACATTATCAAAGCGTTTATTCCAACTCCGAGAGGCTTGCACTGCACCATAAATTGATCATTTGGAGCTTGCACACTTTGTTAGCACCTTTTGGATCGATAAAACCTTCTGGTTGCATCATATACAACTCTTCTTCTAGAAATCCATTCAAGAATGCAGTTTTTACATCCATTTGCCAAATTTCATAATCATAAAATGCGGCAATCGCTAACATGATTCGGACAGACTTAAGCATCGCTTCTGGTGAGAAAGTCTCATCGTAGTCAATTCCTTGAACTTGTCGAAAACCTTTTGCAACAAGTCGAGCTTTGTAGACAGTTACATTACCATCGGCGTCGATCTTCTTCTTAAAGATCCATTTATTTTCAATGGCTTGCCGATCATCGGGCAAGTCAACCAAAGTCCATACTTTGTTCTCATACATGGATCCCATCTCAGATTTCATGGCTTCCAGCCATTTTGCGGAATCTGGGCTCACCATCGCTTCTTCATAGTTTGTAGGTTCGCCATGGTCAAGTAACATGACTTCCGTAATAGGATTACCGTACCACTCACAGTGCGTATTTTACTCTGGTTGACCTACGAGGTTCAAGAGCAACTTGATCCGAAGCTTCATGATCATCATCATTAGTTTCCTCACTAATTGGTGTAGTTGTCACAGAACCATTTCTTGTGATGAACTACTTTCCAATAAGGGAGCAGATATGATTATCTCATCAAGTTCTACTTTCCTCCCACTCACTTCTTTCGAGAGAAACTCCTTCTCTAGAAAGGACCCGAATTTAGCAACGAAAATCTTGCCTTCGGATCTGTGATAGAAGGTGTACCCAACAGCCTCCTTTGGGTATCCTATGAAGACACATTTTTCCGATTTGGGTTCGAGCTTATCTGGTTGAAGTTTCTTTACATAAGCATCGCAGCCCCAAACCTTAAGAAACGCACAACTTTGGTTTCTTGCCAAACCACAGTTCATAAGGCGTCGTCTCAACGGATTTTGACGGTGTCCTATTCAACGTGAATGCGGCCGCCTCTAAAGCATAACCCCAAAACGATAGCGGTAAATCGGAAATAGACATCATAGATCGCACCATATCTAGTAAAGTACGACACGACGTTCGGACACACCATTTCTCCGTGGTGTTCCGGTATGGCGTTGCGTAAACTATTCCACATTGTTTCAAATGTAAACCAAACTCGTAACTCAAATATTCTCCTCCACGATCAGATCGTAGAAACTTTATTTTCTTGTTACGATGATTTTCCACTTCACTCTGAAATTCTTTGAACTTTTCAAACGCTTTCAGATTTGTGTTTCATTAAGTAGATATACCCATATCCGCTTAAATCATCTGTGAAGGTGAGAAAATAACGATACCCGCCAAGCGTGCCTCAACATTCATTGGACCACAAACATCAAGATGTATGATTTCCAACAAATCAGTTGCTCGCTCCATAGTTCCGAGAACGGCGTTTTTGTCATCTTGCCCATGAGGCACGGTTCGCAAGTACCAAGTGATTCATAATCAAGTGATTCCGTAAGCCCATCAAGATGGAGTTTCTTCATGCGTTTTACAATCGATATGACCTAACGGCAAGGCCACAAATAAGTTGCACTATCATTATCAACTCTGCATCTTTTGGCTTCAACATTATGAATATGTGTATCACTCTGTCGAGATTCAACAAGAATAGACCATTCTTCAAGGGTGCATGACCATAAAAGATATTACTCATATAAATAGAACAACCATTATTCTCTGATTTAAATGAATAACCGTCTCGCATTAAACAAGATCCAGATATAATGTTCATGCTCAACGCGGCACCAAATAACAATTATTTAGGTCTAAAACTAATCCCGAAGGTAGATGTAGAGGTAGCGTGCCGACCGCGATCACATTGACTTTGGAACCATTTCCCACGCCAAGATCGTCACCTCGTCCTTTGCCGGTGCTCGTCTATTCCGTAGTCCCTGCTTTGAGTTGCAAATATTAGCAATGTAACCAGTATCAAATACCCAGTGCTACTACGAGCTCTAGTAAGGTACACATCAATAACATGTATATCACATATACCTTTGTTCACCTTGCCATCCTTTTTATCCGCCAAATACTTGGGGCAGTTCCGCTTCCAAAGGTCCGGTCTGCTTGCGAAGTAAAACACTCGCTGTGCTTAGGTCCGGACTTGGGTTTCTTCTCTTGATCAGCAACTTTCTTGCTTTGTTCTTTTGAAGTTTCCTTCTTCTTCCCTTTGCCCTTTTTCTTGAAACTAGTGGTCTTGTTGACCATCAACACTTGATGCTCTTTCTTGATTTCTACCTCATGGCTTTTAGCATCGCCAAGAGCTCAGAATTGTCTTAGTCATCCCTTGCATATTATAGTTCATCACGAAGCTCTTGTAGCTTGGTGGCGATGATTGGAGAATTACATCGATGACACTATCATCCGGAAGATTAACTCCCAGCTGAATTAAGTGATTGTTATACCCTGACATTTTGAGTATGTGCTCACTGACAGAACTATTCTCCTCCATCTTGCAGCTATAGAACTTATTGGAGACTTCATATCTCTCAATCCGGGCATTTGCTTGAAATATTAACTTCAACTCCTGGAACATCTCATATGCTCCATGACGCTCAAAACGTCGTTGAAGACCCGGTTCTAAGCCGTAAAGCATGGCACATCGAACTATAGAGTAGTCATCACCTGCTTTGCCGGACGTTCATAACTTCTCGGCTCAAAGATTCTGCAGCAGTTCGCTACCCAGCCGTGCTTCCAGGGCGTAATTTTTCTCAGGCAGCAATGAGGATAATCCTCAAGTTACGGACCCAGTCCGTGTAATTGCTACCATCATCTTTCAACTTTGCTTTCTCAAGGAACGCATTAAAATTCAACGGAACAACAGCACGAGCCATCTATCTACAGTAAACATATACAAGCAAAATACTATCAGGTACTAAGTTCATGATAAATTTAAGTTCAATTAATCATTAAAAAACTCCCACTTAGACAGACATCTCTCTAGTCATCTAAGTGATCACGTGATCCAAATCAACTAAACCATGTCCGATCATCACGTGAGACGGAGTAGTTTCAATGGTGAACATCACTATGTTGATCATATCTAGTATATGATTCACGCTCGACCTTTCGGTCTCCGTGTTCCGAGGCCATATCTGTTATATGCAAGGCTCGTCAAGTTTAACTCGAGTATTCATGCGTGTAACTGTTTTGCACCCGTTGTAGATGGACGTAGAACTTATCACACCCGATCATCACGTGGTGTCCGGGTACTACTTAACTTTGGCAACGGTGCATACTCGTGGAGAACACTTCTTGATAATTTTTTTAGTGAGAGATCATCTTATAATGCTACCACAATCAAAGCAAGATAAGATGCATAAAGGATAAACATCACATGCAATCAATATAAGTGATATGATATGGTTATCATCATCTTGTGCTTGTGATCTCCATCGCCAAGCACCATCATGATCACCATCGCCACCGGGCGCGACACCTTGATCTCCATCGTAGCATCGTTGTCGTCTCTCCAACTATTGCTTCTACGACTATCGCTACTCCTTAGTGATAAAGTAAAGCAATTACATGGCGTTTGCATTTCATACAATAAAGCGACAACCATATGGCTCCTGCCAGTTGCCGATAACTCGGTTACAAAACATGATCATCTCATACAATAAAATATAGCATCACGTCTCGACCATATCATATCACAACATGCCCTGCAAAAACAAGTTAGACGTCCTCTACTTTGTTGTTGCAAGTTTTACGTGGCTGCTACGGGCTGAGCAAGAACCGTTCTTACCTACGCATCAAAACCACAACGATACTTAGTCAAATAGACTCCGTTTTAACCTTCTCTTGGACCGGTCGTAGCCACACTCGGTTCTACTAAAGTGAGAGAGACAGACACCGCCGTCACCTTTAAGCAACGAAAGTGCTCGGGCGGTGAAACCAGTCTCGCGTAAGCGTCTGGCGTAATGTCGGTCCGGGCCGCTTCATCTCACAATACCGCTGAACCAAAGTATGACATGCTGGTAGGCAGTATGACTTGTATCGTCCACAACTCACTTGTGTTCTACTCGTGCACATGACATCAACGCATAAAACCAGGCTCGGATGCCACCGTTGGGGAACGAGTAATTTCAAAATTTTCCTACGATCACGCAAGACCATGGTGATGGCATAGCAACGAGAGGGAGAGGTCCGCCCACGCACTCGTGAGACCGAAAGCGGAAGCGTTATAACAACGCGGTTGATGTAGTCGTGCGTCTTCACGATCCGACCGATCCAAGCACCGAACGACGGCACCTCCGAGTTACGCACACACGTCAGCTCGATGACGATCCCGGACTCGATCCAAAGCAAAGTGTCGGGATGAGTTCCACAAGACGACGGCGGCAGGACGATGTTGATGCTCCACCGACGCAGGGCTTCGCCTAAGCTCGCTGACGATATGACTACTCCGGCGCAGGCTTCGCCTAAGCTCCGACGATATGACCGAAGTGGAATATGGTGGAAGGGGCACCGCACACGGCTAAGGAAAGATCCGTAGATCAACTTGTGTGTATTGGGGTGCCCCCGCCTCAGATATAAAGGAGCCAAGGGGAGGTGGCCGGCCCTAGAGGAGGCGCGCAAGGAGGAGTCCTACTCCCACCGAGTAGGACTCCCCCTTCTCCTAGTTGGACTAGGATTGGAGGAGGGGAAGAGGAAGGCCGCCCCCTTCCTTGTCCTATTCGGACTAGAGGGGAGGGGCGCAGCCCACCTTGGTCTGCCCTTCCTCTTCTCCTATGGCCCATTAAGGCCCATGGACCTCCCGGGGTTCCGTAACCTCCCTGCATCTCAGAAAATCCCGATTTCACCCTAACACTTAGATGTCCAAATGTAGGCTTCCAATATATCAATCTTTATGTCTCGACCATTTCGAGACTCCTCGTCATGTCCGTGATCACATCCGGACTCGAACAACCTTCTGCATCAATACTTATAAACTCATTATGAACTGTCATCGAAGCGTTAGCGTCGCGGACCCTACGGGTTCGAGAACTATGTAGACATGACCTAGAACCATTCTCGGTCAATAACCAATAGCGGAACCTGGATGCCCATATTGGTTCCTACATATTCTACGAAGATCTTTATCGGTCAAACCGCATAACGACATACGTTGTTCCCTTTGTCATCGGTATGTTACTTACCCGAGATTCGATCGTCAGTATCCAATACCTAGTTCAATCTTGTTACCGGTAAGTCTCTTTACTCGTTCCATAATACATCATCTCACAACTAACTCATTAGTTGTAATGCTTGCAAGGCTTAAGTGATGTGTATTACCGAGAAGGCCTAGAGATACCTCTCCCATAATCGGAGTGACAAAACCTAATCTCGAAATACGCCAACCCAACAAGTACCTTTGGAGACACCTGTAGTACTCCTTTATAATCACCCAGATTACGTTGTGACGTTTGGTAGTACCCAAAGTGTTCCTCCGTAAACGGAGTTGCATAATCTCATAGTTATAGGAACATGTATGGGTCATGAAGAAAGCATTAACATACTAAACGATCAAGTGTTAAGCTAACGGAATGGGTCATGTCAATCAGATCATTCAACTAATGATGTGACCTTGTTAATCAAATAACAACTCCTTGTTCATGGTTAGGAAACATAATCATCTTTGATTAACAAGCTAGTCAAGTAGAGGCATACTAGTGACATACTGTTTGTCTATATATTCACACATGTATTATGTTTCCGTTAATACAATTCTAGCATGAATAATAAACATTTATCATGATATAAGGAAATAAATAATAACTTTATTATTGCCTCTAGGCATATTTCCTTCATCATGTTCATCCAGAGGCAACGCCACCGCCATCGCTCATCCAACCCCCCCGAACGCTCACGCTCATCCAATCGATCGGCTTCAATTAGCGCAGAGCGGGCGAATCGCTCAATCGGGTTCGATTAACAGCCATCGATCGATCGCTCGGGTTCAAGAACGCGTAGCTGCAAAGGTAATCACTCGGGTTCGCCAGAGCCCAATGCCTCGCTTCGGGTTGATTAGAGCCAATGCCTCGCACACACGCCACGCGTGTACGAGAACGCAGCGCATCGCCGCCCCGACCTCCCACCGTAACCGGGAACGCCCCGAACATTTCCTCCCCCTCGCTTCTACCACAGTTTTTTCCGTCATGGACGGCCCAAAGAATGTCATGCAGCTGCGTCTCCGGCCCTCCTAGGACGAAAAGCCCATTTTCTGTCATGATTTTTTGTCATAGAAGTAGGAGCCCACCACATCTATGATGATACCGGGTTTTGTCACAATTATCATCATAGAAGTGTCATATGTATAACAGAAAAAAAATTCATTCGGCCCAAAATGTCACGGATGTGTCTTTTTTTTGTAGTGCTTGCTTTTGCCTTTGTCACTGTAGGTGATATGCTTCAGATGCGATGGAGATAAGGGTGCATCCATCAATAAGTTCCTGTCACCAGTCATGTGATTTGTAGATCCACTATCGAGGACCCACTCAGTGGCTTTGGGTTGATAATCCTGCAGATGAATTAGTGCAGCTTACGAACTCATATACTTCATCAGTGAAGAATATGACATCAAATTCATCAGATCAATTTCATCAAGCAAGAGAATAGGTAATGCAGTATGAGGACGAGAGAAATGAAAATTCATTTCTTCATGATTAGCTTGCGTCCTTTCAAGCATATTCAGGTCTCCAGCAAATTCTTCAGACGTTTAAGTTTGTCCGGAGACCTGACCCTGCATAAGAGATTAGTTATTTTTCTTCACCACCCACATCTGGAGGGGTGGCAAAGAGTTCATCATTCTGCGAGCTCCATAAGATAAAGATGGCATAGATGCCAATCCACTTTGTTTCACATAAGAGGGGTTAGGGTAAGCATATGAATAAGCAGAGAAATTCTTCGAGGATTTATGAACATAGTGATTTGAAGAATAATGCACATATTCATAATCCTTAGTCTTTCCCCTGCGAAACAGGAGTGTTAGCACGATGATGTTCATATGAGGACTTTGATCCATATGAGGAATTTGATCCACGTGAGGAATGTGGTCCATATGAGGACTTGGATCCATATGAAGACTTGGGTCCATATGAAGAATTTGATCTGGGGTTCCTATTCTTCACAGGTGGTGTCATGATGACATTCACCTGAAGACTTTCAAGGCACCTTTTGGGAACCCAGATTTTCTTCATAAGGGAACCATTCCTGCATTTAGTGCCAAGATGTCTAGCAAATACTTCACCATTATGATTTTTGAACAGTTTATAGTTGGAGTCAAATGACTCATCAGAAGAATGAGGAGATTCACATGTAAAGCCAGATAAAGTAGTTGGATCTATAAGAGGTACCTTTGCAGCAACCCATGAGGTTTTGGGATACTGCTCAGGCTTCTAGTATGTTCCATCAGCATTGAGTTTCCTCTCAAAGGCAATACCCTCTTTCCTAGGGTTCCTGTTGAGGATCTGCGTTTTAAGCACATCACAAAGAGCATGATGCCCTTTGAGGCTTTTGTACATGTCTGTCATATACAATTCCTTCAGCCCTGCATTGTCAGTGATACTAGCAATATCCTCAGATGAGGAATTAGTGATACCAGAGACAGGTGAAGAATTTGCAGCAATAGAAGAATTTGAACTTTCAGGTGAAGAATTAGCAGATTCACGTTCAATGCACTTCAAACATGGAAGAATGAATTCTTCCTGAGCAGCGCTGATTTGTTGAGCAAGCAATGAATCACACTCCTTCTGAAGATCTTCATAACTCACCCTTAGCTTCTCAAGATCTTGCTTTCTTTGAGGAAATTCATAAGAAAGCTTCTCATGATCAGATAAGAGAGTGTTATGATGACTCTGAAGATTATCAAACTTGGACTGAAGTCTCTAAAGATTGTCAGTCAAATTTTTAGTGCGATCCATTTCTTCACGCAACATATCATCGCTCTCATCAAGCATATTTTGAACTTTTTCCAAAGCTCTTTGTTGTTTAGTGGCAAGGGAAGCAAGTTTGGTATAGCTAGGTCCAAATTCATCACCAGATTCATCATCACTAGACTCAGATAGCTAGCATTCAGTTACCTTGGCACCTTTTGCCATAAGGCATGGTGTAGAGGATGATGATTCTGGATCAAATGTCACAGCCTTGCGCGATTCCATGAAATCCTCAAACCAGGGATCATGATGAGTTTGATGACCTTCATAGACCTCAGAGAGTCGGTCCCAAATAAGCTTCGCATGGCTGAGATGCATAATGTTCCTGAACTGATTTTGAGACAGACAAGAGCAGATGATGTCCTTCACCATGAGGTTGAGAAGAGTGCACTTGTGAATGTCATCAGCCTCCGCCATCTTGCACAGATCGCTAAGACCAATCTCAGTGACGGTCCACAGCTTGATGTTCATCGCCATGAGTCGCTTCTTCATCATGGCCTTCCACTTGGGATAATCATGACCGTCAAAGATGGAGCATGACACAGTCTTCATTCCTGCGGTCGACATAACTAAAACTCCAGGCGGTTAAACCAAATTCACATGGAACAAGGGAGTACCTTGCTCTGATACCAATTGAAAGTGCGTTAAGTCGACTAGAGGGGGTGAATAGGCATTTTTTACAAATTCGTCACTGAGGAATTTCAGGGTGAGGAAATTCCTAAGTCACGAACGACTAGCAGCGGAATAAGTACTCAGATGCAAGCATTACAGAATAGAAGCACAGTCATCAAGATGAAATGAAAACAAGCACAGAGTACATAAAGCATAAACACGGGATAAGCAGGCTGAAGACAAACTGACTAAAGAAATTGAACTGAGGAAATTGTGAAAGTCTTCAGTCAAAGTCTTCAAAGAGTAACGATCAAGTACGCAGCACAGTAATGAGGAAATGAAAGGGTTGAGGAAATAGAACCAGTTAGCTCGGTGAAGACAATGATTTGGTAAACTAGTTCCAACTGTTGTGACAATTGTACGTCTGGTTGGAGCGGCTAGGTATTCAAACCTGAGGACACACAGTCCTCATCGTATTCACCTTGAGCTAAGATCACACAGACCTCGCCCAATCACTTAGGTGACTTCCAAACCTTCACAAACTCGGTCACTCGGTGATCCACAATTTCCTCTTAGATGCTCTAGACCATGACGCCTAACCGTCTGGAAGATGCACAGTCTTCAAAGGTAACAAGCATTGGATCCACACAGGAACAATCTCTTCAGTGATGCTCAATCACTTTGGGTTTTTAGGTGTTTGGTGTCGGTGTCAAAACCGGCGGATCTCGGGTAGGGGGTCCCGATCTGTGCGTCAAGGCTGATGGTAACAGGAAGCAAGGGACACAGATGTTTACCCAGGTTCAGGCCCTCTCGATGGAGGTAAAACCCTACTTCCTGCTTGATTAATATTGAAGATATGGGTAGTACAAGAGTAGATCTACCACGAGATCGTAGAGGCTAAACCCTAGAAGCTAGCCTATGATGGTATGATTGTAATTGTGATCGGCCTTCTAAGGACCAACCTCTCCGGTTTATATAGACACCGGAGAGGGCTAGGGTTTACATGGAGTCGGTTACAAGGAAGGAAATATAATATCCGGATCGCCAAGCTTGCCTTTCATGCCAAGGAAAGTCCCATCCGGACACGGGTCGAAGTCTTGAGTCTTGTATCTTCACGCTTCAATAGTCCGGACGATGTATACAGTCCGGCTGTCCGGATACCCCCTAATCCAGGACTCCCTCAGTAGCCCCTGAACCAGGCTTCAATGACGATGAGTCCGACGCGCAGTCTTTCCTTCGGCATTGCAGGGCGGGTTCCTCCTCCAAATACTCCAAAGTAATTATCGAACACTTGAATCGCGTCCGGATCCACAAAATGATCTTCACATGCCACCGTAGAGAGAATGGTATTTTACAAATGCAATTTGCTGACAACTTTTTAGGCAACGCAACGTGTCATTACGGTCGGGTCATTATTCGAACCGTTTTCCCACAACCAGCCACAACGCATATTGCGAGGCGGTTTCCTTGACACGTCTTGTCAAAGAAGAGATCGTGTCCCCTTATCACGGGATTCTCATCAATACGGGTACAGGTAATCCCACCACATCATTAATCGTGGCGCTTGGGAAGCAAGCGATTCCCAACGGGCAAGTGGGGAGGTGCACTTCTTTCGTCGCCTCTATAAAGGGATAAGATTTCCCCATTTTTACCCACGCCTTCTTCCTCCTTCGCCCACTCTTGCCTCCTCGAGCTCCAGCGCCCAAGCCCGAGTCTTCTCTGCATAGCTAAACATGTCCGGGGCAGGAGGCAAGTGGGTGGCTTCCACCGTCAAGGAGAAGCATATCGCAAATCTTCGGGCGGCCGGATACTTGGCCGCAGACATAGCGCACCGGCTACCGGACGCTGGGCAGGTCATTCCGACCCCGGGACCCCACGAGAGGGTCGTGTTCATCGCCCACTTCGTCCGTGGGCGGGGGTTTCCACTTCACCCCTTCGTCCGCCGGCTCATGTTCTACTACGGGCTAGGTTTCCATGATCTAGCCCCGAATTTCGTCCTCAACATCTCGGTGTTCATCGTCGTATGCGAGGCTTTCCTCCGCATCCGGCCTCACTTCGGCCTGTGGCTGCAAATCTTCTGCGTGAAGCCGAAGATTGTACGCGGCCAGCAAGCGGAGTGCGGAGGGGCCATGGTGGGAAAGATGCCTAACGTCACCTGGTTGGACGGCTCCTTTGCGGAGACCGTAAAAGGGTGGCAATCGGGGTGGTTCTACATCACTGAGCCGCGCGGTGCCAACTAGGCGGCGGCCCCCGAGTTCCGATCCGGAGCCCCCATGCGGCTCACCTCCTGGGAAAGGAAGGGCCTGACTTGGGGTGAACCTACAGAGCTGACCGAACTCCAAATCTGCATCAAGAGCATGAAGGACAGGAACATTAAGCTTGTCAACATGATCCAGGTCATGCTCGTTCGCCGGATTCTGTCGTGCCAAAGACGGGCATTCAATCTGTGGGAGTTCGTCCCGGCCGAACACCAGACGCTTCAGAGGCTCTATGGCATGAAGCACAAAGACGCGTCGAAGGAGTTGTTTAAGGCCTCTGAAGTACCTCCTCCCACATCCGAGGACCGCGGACTTCATGCAGCGCGGCCCCCGCGTCCGGTGAGTTTTGGGACTACCACCGGATTCGGTTTTTCCCTATACATTCATGGGGGAGTCTTAAGTATTTGTGTATATTTGATCAGGACTATGTGGAGACAGCGGAGCAGATTGACTGTCCTGCTCCGTTGCCAGAAGATCTAGCTGATGCTCTCTTGACAGAGATGCTGATCCCGACGCCCTACAAGGCACCGGAGAAGAAGACCGGAAAGAAGGCCCCGGGGACCAGGAAGGGTCCCCGGCGTAAGGTTGTGTCGGAAGCCTCGTCCGAAGACGACGAGGCGCACTCCTCCCCCGAAGAGGGGGAAGAAGAAGAAGAAGTCGCCCCATCCGGAAAGGATGAGAGGCCTGAGGAGACGGGCCGTGGGGGGCCGGAGAGGCCTCGACGCAAGGTCGTCATAACCACGTCGTCGATGACGATTTAAACAGATTCCTTCAAGGAGGCGGGGGAAGCAAGAAGAAACTCTACCTCCCCGCATCGGGAGGAGAAAAGAGGAAAGCCGCCCTGCAGGGGAGGCCGACGCCTAAGAAGTGAAAGACGTCCCTTCCGGACTACTCCACCACGGCCGCTCATAGCGAGGAAGGGTGGCTGCCCAGGGGGAAGCCCCTGGCGCGATCGTAAGTGTCCGCACTCTACCGTGATTTTACTTCATAGTTGTTTAACAACGCCGAACATATATGCAGGCCGGCCAGGGCTCATCCGGAGGTGTCGTCTTCGGATGGGTCTCTGAGCGCTTTAGAGATGAACTCGCTCCCAACGGCCACCACTCCTCAGCCTGCAGATGACACAAAGGTGTTGTCCCGAAGGTTCCCCGAGCAGGGGGAGGTGACCCTGGAGACGCCCCACGGTGGAATTCCAAATGTCGGACATGCGGGGTTCAAGATCCCCGCGGATCGCGTCGATGACAGCCGCAACAAGGCGGACTCTCGACCGAACACTGCTCCGGAACCTTCGACGGTTCCGGACTTAGGCGGGCAGCCCCTCGTTAGGGAGGGCGAGCCGCCCGTGCCGAGGACTTCCGTCGCGTCAACGGCGCCGGATAGTCTGGTGGAAGCGCTTCGAGGCGCTTCCATAGATGAAGAGCACTGTACTCTTATGAGTGCGGTGATTCAAAAGGTTTTGTCCGCCAAAAGCGGACTAACCGAAGCCTGCACAAGCCTCCTGACGGGCTTCGAGGTAAGTAATAAAAATGTGTGAAATTACCACCCGATAGGTAGTAGCCCCTGACACTCTGTTTGGTGTTTGGAAAGAAAAGCCAAACGGAGGTTCAATTATAATCCGCGAGAGTCTAATAAGCGTTTATGTTAATAAGCAGGCCGTGCTGCTTGTCGCTGCTGCCCGCACAGCCGAGGTTGCCGAACTAAAGCAGGACCTGGAGCAGGCGCAGGGAGAGCTCGACCTCATGAAGAGGCGGCTCGAAGAGACAAAGGTGAGTGATTCTCCGCTCTTATGTATGTAAAGATAGATAAAATTGTTTAGTCTGACGGCAAAGCGTCGTGACTGTGTGACAGGGTCCACCGCCGAAGTGGCTTCCCTGAAGAAAGCGCTATCCGAGGCCGAAGACAAGGCGGCCTTGGAATGCAGAGAGCGCGAGAAGCAAAGTGCTAGAGTGGGCGAGGTACAACAAGAGCTCCAGGACCTCGGCAAGAAGTTCGAGACCGTGGAGCATGATCTGAAGATGAAAGAGGCCGAGCTTGCGAAAGCCCTTGTGAGGAATAAAGACGCCAAGGCCGAAGCCGAGAAGGCACAGCAGGAGATCCAGGAGGCCAAAAAGATAGCGGCGGGTAAGAAATTCTTTGTGCAAAGCAAACATAAGGAGGAGGCGTTTCTTTTACTTACTCGAATTCGGAGCTCTCCAGGGGCATTCGCAGATCTGCCACGCAGCGTATCAGATGCCGCGGAGTTCTACCGTGCCCAAGAGGGGAGCTCAACGAAGAAGTTGTTCTGGTCCTAGTATGCTAGCGCCAAACACCCAACGCCTCTGAGTGACCAACTGAAGCAGTTGGTCGAACTCCTGGTCGGCCAAGTGGCTATGAAAGATTTCATAGTCCGGATGTGGCTCGGTGAGCCCTGCCCACTAGCTACTTCGGCCCGATCAAGCGGATGGTGAATGCCTGTCATGACTTGAAGTAATCAAGCGATCCGCTTGCATCTAGGGTGCCCGCCGCCATTGCCAGCGCCAAGGTGCATTGGGGCAAAATTTGGATGCGGAGAAGCCGGTGAAGGACGGTCATGGGAGGCAAGGAGCATCGCCATCCTGAGAGGTATTATGATGGCGTTATGAAAGGTGCTCGTCTCGTGGCCGATGAGTGTTCCAAGGACAAGATCTTTGACTAAATGTACCTCTGCCGCTGTTGTAATTTAAAGACGAAGTTACTTGTGCTATGTAGCAATCGCTTGATTTAAAATATTACCTTTTGTGCGGTTGTTTATAGAATACGAAAGTAGGCCGGTCGTCGGCTTCCTCCCCATGCAACTAGTGCCGGGTGTTCTGGAAAAACCGGATACTCTTTATCCAAATGTTTGGTCCCTTAAGGAGGTATCCGCGCAATAACAAGGCAATCGGACTATTCGGCTTTATAACTTTCACTTAGCCATAGAAGTCTACAATTTTAAATTTCGGCGAAGCCCCTAAAATCCGAAAGGCCGAATTGGGGCGCTATATACGCCTAGATCGGATGAAGCCGATTTATCACCTAAAGCAGAAAATCTTTAAGGATTTTAAAACCTCTCGAACAGCGACCAGCTCTCGCCACATCATGCCGTCGGTTTCGGCTTTCTCTCGAGGTGCTCGTCCTAAGAACCGGACACAATCGCAGTAGTTCTCCTCGCTTACCTTAGCCGATATAATGGAACATAAGGTACCAAAACAAGGGAGCTGGGCTAACCCAACTGTAGACCCAAGACATGATTCGAGCTGATGCATATAGTGTTATAAGTTCGGGTGTTGCCTTTGTTTAAAGTGTTCGGACTTTAGTTGCCGTAGAGAACGGGCACCATAGGAAGCCCTGGCAAAATGCACCGTACCAAAGTGTACGGATGCAATATCAAAGAAACATTTATAAGAAAAATGTTCAAATAACAATAATGAGCTGATGCTATATATAATCTCCCATTGATGAAAATACATTTAAGCGTATGTTTACAAGGAATGCATTAAGCGGAGATAAATAGGACTATTTAACATGTCCTATCCGGAGGCAGGCCGCGTATGGATATATAAAACAGGTATAACGATCGTTAATAGATTTCACCTGGGTGTTTCCTTATGTGCACGAAGCCTGTTGCCTCCTTGGTTTTCTCTCCTATGTAAGTCCGACAATCCGGCTCTTCTTAAGAGGCTGCTCTAAAGCACTGTCCTGAAAAAGAAGAAGGACGGGTTATGAAGGTATGTGGCGGTAATCCCGCATCGCTGATCGAAGTCGTTGTTGCGCCTCCGCCTTCGCCCATGGTATCTTGAGTGCGTAATTGTGTACGCGTGGCACGAATGCTGCTTTGATGGGGCTTAAGCAGGGGCCGGACTGCTAGTCGCGCTCTTGGCGTGCGTGATGATCCTGTTGCGGGGCGCTCTAGACTCTTTTGATGGTGCCCGGATTGGTTTGTCGGAGGAGGCCGCATTGTACTTCTGCCGCGAGGGCTGCAGTATGTTCTTCTGTTTGGAGAGAGCGGTCCGTATTTCCGTTCATTGTTATGACCCCACGTGGTCCTGGCATCTTGAGCTTGAGGTATGCGTGGTGTGGTACCGCATTTAATCTAGCGAATGCGGTTCGTCCGGCGATTAAGGCATGGTAACCATCATGCGGAAAGGGACGATGTCAAGATTAACTCTTCACTTTGGAAGTTATCCGGGGATCCGAAGACCACTTCCAATGTTATAGAGCCCGTGCAACGGGCCTCTACTCCAGGAATCACACCTTTAAAGGTGGTTTTGGTGGCCTTGATCCTTGAAGGGTTAATGCCCATTTTGCGCACTGTATCCTGATAAAGCAGGTTCAGGCTGCTGCCGCCATCCATAAGGATGCGCGTAAGGTGGAATCCGTCGATGATTGGGTCTAGGACCAATGTGGCCGAGCCGCCGTGACGGATGCTAGTAGGGTGATCCCTATGATCAAAGGTGATCGGACAAGCTGACCATGGGTTGAATTTGGGGGCGACTGGCTCCATTGCATAGACGTCCCGTAGTGCCCGCTTCCATTCCCGCTTGGGGATGTGCGTGGCGTAGATCATGTTGACCGTTTTCACCTGGGAGGAAATTTCTTCTGTCCCCCCGTGTTCGAACGTCGGGGCTCCTCGTCATCGTCGTTGTGCAGCCCCTTGTCCTTGTCTTCGGCGTTTATTTTGCCGGACTGTTTGAACACCCAGCAATCTCTATTGGTGTGGTTGGCTGGCTTTGTCCGGGGTGCCATGAATTTGGCACGAGCGCTCCAGTATGCGGTCCAGACTGGACGGTCCCTGATTATTCCTTTTGAACGGCTTCTTCCGCTGATCGGGCTTGGATCCACTGAATCCGGCGTTGGTATCGTGTCTTCGATCTTTGTCGCCGTTGTCCGTCGCTTATGTCTGTATACATTACTGTTGTGGCTTGCCGTTATTGTCGCGGCCATCCGAAGTGCCAGAATGTGGCGTAGTGCTGCTGCGAGCCAACCAGCTGTCCTCGCCCGCACAAAAGCGGGTCATTAGTGTTGTGAGAGCTGCCATGGACTTGGGTTTTTCCTGGCCGAGGTGTCGAGCGAGCCACTCGTCACGGATATTATGCTTAAAAGCCGCCAGGGCTTCGGCGTCCGGACAGTCGACTATTTGGTTCTTTTTAGTTAGGAACCGAGTCCAGAATTTCCTGGCTGGCTCTCCGGGTTGTTGATTAATGTGGCTCGGGTCATTGGTGTCTGGTGGTCGCACATATGTGCCCTGGAAGTTGTCGAGGAATGCCTCTTCCAGGTTTTCCCAACTGCCAATGGAATTTGCTGGCAGGCTGTTTAGCCAGTGCTGGGCTGGTCCTTTGAGCTTAAGGGGAAGATACTTGATGGCATTTAGATCGTCTACGCGGGTCATGTGAATGTGGAGAAGGAAATCTTCGATCCATACTGCAGGTCTGTTGTGCCATCGTATGATTCGACGTTTACGGGTTTGAACCCTTCTGGGATTCATGATCCATTACTTCGTCAGTGAAGCAGAGGGGGTGTGCGGCGCCTCTGTGCCAGGCTATGTGCCTACGCAGGTCGAATTGCTCTTGGTGGCTGTGTTCGGCCCGGCCGGACTTGTTGAAGGTGTATCTGGCGTGACGGTCGTCGTCGCGTGCCGAGGCGCGCCCCCGCGATCCATAGATCGATCTTGGCTGTCATGTTTTGTTGCCCCAGGCCGTAGTATGTTGGCGTGGGGGTGTTGGCTGGTATGCGGACTGATATTCCGTTTTATCCCGGCCACGAGGTGGCCGGTCAGCCGTATGGTGCTCGAGTCCGTATTCCTCGGCCGGGACTTCATCCATCTATCTGCGGAGCAGGTCTTGATCAGCTTGGAGTTGCTGCTTCTTTTTCAGGCTCCTCGCAATGGCTATAAGCCGCTTGAAGCGCTCCTGCTCTACGGGATCCTCAGGCACGCCGAACTCGTCGTCGCCGAGGCTAATCTCGTCTTCGGAGGGGGGCATGTAGTTGTCCTCCTCCGGGTATTCGTCTGTCGCCTATTCTTCTGGACTGACCTGCTCATTCTCCTATTCGGCCTGATCGAAGGCAAGCTGATCAGGGTTGTATTCTTCTTCGGCACCATTCGGATTGTTTTTGTCTACTGGGCTGGTATTGCTGTGGTGGGGCTTGGAGTGGCGCCGACGACGCCCATTCTTTGCTTTTTTCCCTGAGGTTTTATCCTCCGTTGCCTCCTCGCCATTTGTTTCCTTCAGAGTGTCCACCATGTATATATCATAGGAAGAGGTGGCTGTCCACCGCCCAGTGAGCGGTGGTTCATGTTCTTCTCCTGCATCATCGTCCATACCGTAGATGTCTTCGGAGTCGAAGTCCGGTACCTCGGTTAAATCATCGACCGTGGCAATGAAGTGGGTGGTGGGTGGGCGACGAATTTCTTCATCGCCTGCCTCCCACTCGAGCCGGACATAGTTCGGCCCCGAGCCTCCTGACAAAGAGAGAGACTTTAATGAGTCCAGCATGTCGCCAAAGGGCGAGTGCTGGAAGATTTCCGCAGCGATGAACTCCATTACCGGAGCCCAACCTGGCTCGACTAGCTCAGGAGTGCGCGGACTGGAACCAACGTCCAGATACGAATCTGGGGGTCCGGAGTCACAGGCCACCATAGAGGTAAGACCCGTGTTCGGCTCCACCACCGATGAGTGTGCGGCCTGCGGGGCGGGGTCCATCCCTCCGTCCTTAGGCAGCGTCGCCTGCTCCGGATTTAGGTGTGGGGATACTATGGGGTGATACCCCGAGCTTCGTCCAATGACAGGTCTAAGCCGTGCTCGTCGTGACTGTCGGGTGCTCCTGGCGTAGGCCCAAATCCATCGAAGATCAAGTCTCCGCGGATGTCTGCCATGTAGTTCAGATTTCCGAACCTCGATCCGTGGCTGGGGGCTGCCGATTCGTCTTCCGGATGGCCAAGCGAGTTGGCCCGCAGGGTGAAGCCGCCGAACACGAAGATCTGTCCAGGGAGAAAGGTCTCACCCGGGATCGTGTCGTTGACGATGACTGGAGGAGCCATCGAGCCCTATAGCGACGACACAGAGGAACTCTCAATGAAAGCACCAATGTCGGTGTCAAAACCGGCGGATCTTGGGTAGGGGGTCCCGATCTGTGCGTCAAGGCTGATGGTAACAGGAAGCAAGGGACACAGATGTTTACTCAGGTTCGGGCCCTCTCGATGGAGGTAAAACCCTACTTCCTGCTTGATTAATATTGAAGATATGGGTAGTACAAGAGTAGATCTACCACGAGATCATAGAGGCTAAACCCTAGAAGCTAGCCTATGATGGTATGATTGTAATTGTGATCGGCCTTCTAAGGACCAACCTCTCCGGTTTATATAGACACCGGAGAGGGCTAGGGTTTACATGGAGTCGGTTACAAGGAAGGAAACATAATATCCGGATCGCCAAGCTTGCCTTCCACACCAAGGAAAGTCCCATCCGGACACGGGTCGAAGTCTTGAGTCTTGTATCTTGACGCTTCAATAGTCCGGACGATGTATACAGTCCAGCTGTTCGGATACCCCCTAATCCAGGACTCCCTCATTTGGGTTTGGGTTTTCCTAACTTGATGATTTTCGCTCAAAGTCCTCGAAGGATGGGATGCTCTCAATGACAAGTGCTAGTTTCTCTCGGAGCAGCCAACCAGCTAGTGGTTGTAGGGGGCGGCTATTTATAGCCTAGGGACCAGCCCGACATGATAAGACATAAATGCCCTTCAATGATATGACCGTTAGGTGGATAAGATGTTTTGGGACAGCTGGCGCATAGCACATCAACGGTCGGAAATTTGAGGTTCAAATTCCTCAGGGTTATCATGTTCCTCACTTGTAGGCAATCTGCACTGGCGAATTCCTATCTCCTCAGTCAGAACAAATTCCTCAGAGACCAGAAGAACTTCGTCTCACATCAAGAAATTGATCGAATCGTATGAGATTTCCAATGGCTTCACTCGAAGGGATTGGTAGGTGTAGGATTTTGAGATGAGCATCACTTGGAAATTTTTCCTTAGTTTTTCTTCGACCCCCTTTAATAGTACGGTGTTTCCTATGATTCAAGAAAGAGAAAATAAAACTACAAAAACAAAAGTCTTCACGCTTCATGTTCCTCGAATGAATATCAAGTCTTCACGGTCACACCAATTTCTTCACTTTCAAAGTCTTCACAAAGCCAAAGTCTTCAGTTGAAGACATTCATTTTTAGGGGTCGACTTTCTCTGTAAATATCAAACTCCTCATAGACTTATAGACCTGTGTAAACTCACAAACACATTAGTCCTTTAACCTATAAGTCTTCGATACACCAAAATCACTAAGGGGCACTAGATGCACTTACAACTATCCAGGCTACTAATCAACTACCAAGTTAGGCCAAAAGCCTAAGCTTGGGGGAGTACGTGTTTCCCACCGACATTACATTCATGTTCACCTATCGCATTAGTCAGTGTCCACACTTTTTCATTTGTATTATCCATGCTTAGATTTATTTTCTTGCTTTCTTCTTGTGTGTTTGAAAAACTTGAGAAAAAACAAAAAAAGTAGTTGTAGTTAGTTTACTTTCTATGCATGCTTATTAGTAATACTAAAAAGAAAACCCAAAAAGATTTCCTTGTTCTTCTTTTGCTTGTTGGGAGCTTTCCCGTGTAAATAGTTTTTCTCGTTTTTGCTTTTCCCTTTTTATTTGCTTGTTCAAGAAAACCAAAAACTCCAAAAATATTTCAGTGTGTTTCTCTGAATTTCTTTTCTTTTTATTCGAGTTGTACCGAGGAGAAGACCACGATGAAAATGTTGAGTGGCTCTCATATGAATAACTATTGAACTAATAAAGAGTCCATTTTACCTTGTCTTCTCCTGTTGAATAAAATGTTTGTAGATTCCAGCTTAGTCCACGGCATTCTTGCACTATTATTATTTTCACATCGTTCGGTCGTGCAAGTGAAAGGCAATAATGAAGACATTCGATGAACTGGCCGTGGCAGAGAGAAACTGGTATGAACTCGACTTGTTCTGTTTGTGCAAATATGTTTAACCTAGTATCCCTGATTCAGCCCATTATGATTAAACATGTTTGCAATGACAATTAGAGATTATAGTTTCTCATGCCATGCATAAGTAGCTGGGAGTGGATAATGATTTATCTTGGATATCAACATTGCGTTAAAATGATTGTGATGTAGTATGATGATATGGTATCCTCCTTTGAATGTTCAACTGGCTTGACTTGGCACATGTTCATGCATGTAGTTGAATCAAAACCAACATAGCCTCTATGATATTTATGTTCATGGTGTTCATATCCTACTCATGCTAGTGTCCAATGTTACTTATGCATAATGCATGTTTATGACCGTTGTTGCTCTCTAGCTGGCCGCTTCTCAATCTAATTGCTAGCCTTCGCCTGTACTAAGTGGGATCAAAAACCTTGAACCCAAAGTTATTCAGATGAGTCCACCATACCTACCTATATGCGGTATTACCCTGCCATCCTAAGTAAGTTTGCATGTGCCACCTCTAAAAAACTTCTAAATAAATATCCTTTTTGTGTGCCTGGATCGTTCATGGAACGACAGCAGGTGGTCGGTATCTTCCATGCTAAGCGGGTTATTCTCATGTCGAGTGTTTATTCACTCACCGTCGCACGAGAAAAGGGCGGTAATAGGGATGCCCAGTCCCAAACTGCAAACTGAAAAGAGTTAATCTCTCAAATAATCAAACAAAAACTCCCAATGGAGTCAAAACCTTTACTTTTATCGCTTCGGAACCGCCACTAGCATGCTTAGCATGGAAGATATTGATAACTGATGGTCGTGAAGTAAATGAGAAGGGTGCATGTCTCAAAATATCATTTACCTCTGTTTTAAAAAAACTTGAGCTCTGGCACCTCTACAAATCACTGCTTCCCTCTGCGAAGGGACTATCTATTTACTTTTATGTTTGTCATCACCTTCTAAAACAAGCGCTAGAACCTGAGAGCACAACTGTCATGACTTATGCATTGTGTGTAGCTAATGTTGGGTGCATCATGACTGGATCTTTTCTACCATGAATTACAATGTTTAGTCGCTGCTTGAACTTTGGAGGTGCTCTGCATTTATGTTTTGCGGTCTCAGAAAGGGCTAGCGTGATACCACTATTGTCATATTATATCATGGTTGTTTTGACAACATGTTGCCGTTTGAGATATCTTATTTTTGCTCGCTAGCTGATTATGTCATTGATATGAGTCATTATAATCTTTAAGAGTTATTGTCGGCATGGTTAGCTATAATGTTGGCTGAAAACCTGGGTGACGTTTAAGCTTATTTATGCAAACAAGAGCAAAAGAGTTCGTAAAAGTTTTTCTTTTTCACTTTCAGTTTGTCAACTGAATTGCTTGAGGACAAGCAAACGTTTAAGCTTGGGGGAGTTGATACGTCTCCAACGTATCTACTATTCCTAACGCTTTTCCTCTTGTTTTGGACTCTAATTTGCATGATTTGAACGAAACTAACCCCAGACTGACGCTGTTTTCAGCAGAACTACCATGGTGTTATTTTTGTGCAGAAATAAAAGTTCTCAAAATGGAACAAAATTTTGTGAGGATTTTTTATACAATAAATAAGAATTTCTCGAGCCAAGATCCACCGGAGAAGGGCACCTGGGTGGGCACAACCCACCAGGGCGCGCCCCCTCTCCTAGCACGCCCAGGTGGGTTGTCCCCACCCGGTGGCCCCGCAGACCCTGAAACCGACTATATAAAATCACATTATTCCAGAAAAAAATCAGGGAGAAAGAATTATCGCGATCCACGAGACGGAGCCGCCATCACCTCCTGTTCTTCGTCGGGAGGACAGATCTGGAGTCCGTTTGGGGCTCTGCAGAGGGGGATCTTCGTTCTTCATCATCACCAACCCTTCTCCATCGCCAATTCCATGATGCTCCCCACCGGGAGTGAGTTATTCCTTCGTAGGCTCGCCGGTCGGTGAGGAGTTGGATGAGATTCATCATGTAATTGAGTTAGTTTTGTTAGGGCTTGATCCCTAGTATCCACTATGTTCTAAGATTGGTGTTGCTATGACTTTGCCATGCTCAATGCTTGTCACTTTGGGCCCAGGTGCCATGATTTCAGATCTGAACCGTTTATGTTATCACCATTATATCCATGTTCTAGATCTGATCTTGCAAGTTATAGTCACCTACTACATGTTATGATCCGGCAACCCCGGAGTGACAGAAACCGGGACTTCTCCCGGTGATGACCGTAGTTTGAGGAGTTCATGTATTCACTATGTGTTAATGTTTTGTTTCGGTTCTCTATTAAAAGGAGGCCTTAATATCCCTTAGTTTCCAATATGGACCCCACTACCATGGGAGGGTAGGACAAAAGATGGCATGCAAGTTCTTTCCATAAGCACGTATGACTATTTATGGAATACATGATTACATTATATTGACAAACTGGAGCTAGTGTTGTATCGCCTAGGTTATAACTGTCTCATGATGAATATCATCCAACAAGTCACCGATCCAATGCCAACGAATTTATCTTATATTGTTCTTGCTAAGTTACTACTGCTATCATCATTGTTACACTCGCTACAAAATTACCGCTATCACTGTTACCATTACTATTGCTGTTGTCACTACTATCAAAACTATCATACTACCTTGCTACTGATCATATTGTTGTAGATAATTAATCTCCAGGTGTGGTTGAATTGACAACTCAGCTGCTAATACCTTCAAATATTCTTTCGCTCCCCTTATGTCGAATCTATAAATTTGCGTTGAATACTCTACCCTCGAAAACTGTTGCAATCCCCTAGCTTGTGGGTTATCACTAACCTATTGACATAGTGCCAAGTGCCAGTTGCTGTTTCTGCATGTTTTTTACATCGCAGGAAATCGATACCAAACGGAGTCCAAACACAAATGAAACTTTTTAGAGATTTTTTTGGACCGTAAGGCATCCAAGGTAGAGAAGCGGCGTGGGGAGCTCCATGGGAGCACAACCCACCAGTATGCGCCAGAGGCCAGGCGCCTCGGTGGGTTGTGCCCACCTCGGGTGCCCCCTGAACCGACTCTTTGATCTATAAATACCCAATATTCCAGAAACGCTAGGGGATTCGACGAAAATCAATTCCAGCCACCGCAGAGTCCAGAACCACCAGATCCAATCTAGACACCATCACCGAGGGGTTCACCGCTTCCATTGGTGCCTCTTCAATGATGCGTGAGTAGTTGTTTGTGGACCTACAGGTCCGTAGTTAGTAGCTAGATGGCTTCCTCTATCTCGTTTGGTTCTCAATATAATGGTCTCTTGGAGATCCATATGATGTAACTCTTTTTCCGGTGTGTTTGTTGGGATTGGATGAACTTTGAGTTTATGATCAGATATATCTTTTTATCCATGAAAGTTATTTGAGTCTTCTTTGATCTCTTATATGCATGATTGCTTATAGCCTCGTATTTCTTCTCTGATATTTGGGTTTGGTTTGGCAAACTTGATCTATTTATCTTGCAATGGGAAGAGGTGCTTTGTAGTGGGTTCGATCTTACGGTGCTTGATCCCAGTGACAGAAGGGGAACCGACACGTATGTATCGCTGCTACTAAGGATAAAACGATGGGGTCTATTTCTACATAATAGATCTTGTCTACATCATGTCATCGTTCTTATTTCATTACTCCGTTTTTCCATGAACTTAATACACTAGATGCATGCTGGATAGCGGTCGATGTGTGGAGTAATAGTGGTAGATGCAGGCAAGAGTCGGTCTACTAATCTTGGATGTGATACCTATATAATGATCATTGCCTGGATATCGTCATGATTATTTGAAGTTCTATCAATTGCCCAATAGTAATTTGTTCACCCACCGTTTGCTATTTTTCTCGAGAGAAGCCACTAGTGAAACCTACGGCCCCCGGGTCTCTTTCTCATATTATTTGCCATTGCGATCTATTTTATTTTCCTTTTATTTTAAGATCTATTAAATCAAAAACACAAAAATACCTTGCTGCAATTTATATTATTTGGTGTTCGATCTATCAATATTTACAACTCTCTCACGTCCGTTTGCCAATTTCTGGCGTCGTTGCCCGAAAGGGATTGACAACCCCTTTTACACGTCGGATTGCGAGTATTTGTTATTTGTGTGCAGGTGCTATTTACGTAGAGTTGCTTGGTTCTCCTACTAGTTCGATAACCTTGGTCTCATCACTGAGGGAAATACCTACCATCGCTGTGTTGCATCATCCCTTCCTCTTTGGGGAAATACCGACGTAGTTCTAGTAGGCATCAAAGAACTATCAAATCGTCATGATTTTCTCTTAGCAGATCACGAGAGATTAACCTATGGTTACCTGAAGAGGAAACATGAACTCGGGTCGCTGAGAGAGGCTCATGAAGATTTGATTAGAGAAAATTCTCTTCTCACCCAACAACTTAAAGAGAAACCTGAAGTGTTTGTTCCACCCTGCTTGAAATGCCTTGAACGAAATAATGCTGAATCAAATGCTAAATCTTCTGTGATTGTTAACCCCTCTGTCGAGGAAAATGGTTCTGTATCTGATGAAAATGCTAGGTTGAAGGATCTTATTCAGACAGGAATGTTCACATCTCTCAAAGGGCATCAAACCCCGTGTGATGTTCTGAAGAAATCCATTCTTCACAAAAATCCCAGGAAAGAAGGTATCGGTTTCGAAAGGAAACTGAATGAAAATGGTACCTACTGGGAACCTGATCAATATCCTCGCACTGTGTGGGTTTCTGCCAAGAGCAAAACGCCCGATCCAACTTTGCTTTGGGGATATGATTCTCCTATCCCTGAATACTCTTATGATGATTCTCCGGACAACTATAAGTTGTTCAAAAACCAACGTTGTGAGGCTGTTTGATCGCTATGTTGGACCAAACAGCAGGAATGGCCCCCCGAAGAAAGCTATCTGGGTGCCAAAGAAAACTATCGATGCATTGCCTATTACTCCAGTGCTAACCATGCAAGCAGAAAAATGCTCGTTATTGCATTCGACAGAATGAGTACATGCATACCTCATTCAACCACTATACTCATTCGTCTGGAAAGAATTTCAATGCCTATACTTTCGTTTATGCTCGTACTACTTCGAGTAACAAGTATGTTATCGAAAGAAATCCTATCCTGCTCGCTCATTTGTTTCCAAGCCACCTGCAAATATGTGGGTGCTTAAAAAAGCCTAATTCTTCTGCAGGACTATGTCTCTGGGTGTACCGAATGGATAATGGATAGTGGATGCACTAGTCATATAACCGGAGACAAGTTGTTGTTTGTCGAACCCAGCATAACTGCTTCATCTCTGAAGTACATTACTTTCAGCGACAACAACAAAGGAAAGGTAATTGGGCTAGGTAAAATTGTTATATCCAGAGACAAGACTATTGATGATGTTTTACTTGTTCAGTCTCTTGGATTCAATCTTATGTCAGTTGGCAAGCTTTGTGATCTAGGCATGCTAGCTTTATTTTCCATATCCAAATGCATTGTCTTTATGGCCTCTGAAAATTCCTTCGTCTTTGAGGGAAATAGAAAGGGTGATTTATATGTTGTGGATTTCTCTAAGGGTCCCTCAGTCCAAACTTGTTTGCTTGCAAAAGCAACCGATGGTTGGCTGTGGCACCGAAGACTTGGTCATGCATGTATGAGAAATTTGCAGATTCTAGTGAAGAAAAATCATCTGCGTGGCATTCCTAATGTAAAATTCGACAAGGATCATCTTTGTGCTGCATCTGAGACTGGTAAAGTGGCCAAGAAGCATCATTCATCAAACACTATCATGACCACGACAAGATCTTTGGAAATTCTTCATATGGATTTATTCGGATCTCAAAATTATGCAAGTTTCGGTGGCGGTCGGTCTGGTTATAGTTGATGATTTCTCTCGTTACACTTGGGTATTCTTTCTCGAAGACAAAACCTGCGCTCAGGACATCTTCAAAAGATTCACCAAGAAGGCCCAAAATTAATATGATGTGCGAATCAAGCATGTCAGAAGCGACGATGGTATTGAGTTTAAAAATACTCATATCGAGTATTTTCTCAACGAAATTGGTATAATTCATGAGTTCTCTACCGCATACACTCCCCAACCGAATGGAGTTCTTGAGCGAAAGAATAGAACTCTCATTGAAATGGCGAGAACAATGCTCAGTGAGTACAAAACTCCTATTCGCTTCTGGGCTGATGCTATTAACACTGCTTGTCATGTTATCAGCCATGTTTATCTTCACAAATTCCTTAAGAAAACTTCATATGAGCTTATCACTGGCAAGAAACCAAATGTTTCTTATTTATGTGTCTTTGGTGCACCTTGTTACATTCGTGACATGAATCATAATTCCAAGTTTGCACCTAAGGCACATGAAGGTTTTCTTCTTGGTTATGGCTTGAACTCGCATACTTATTGTTGGTGCAAAAATAGGCCCCTTATGTTTTGGAGTTTGTTGACATAAACAGTATGGGACTTATGTGTTTGCTAGTGCACACAGAGTAACAGGTCCTTGAAGTATCAAGGAGTTTGATGCAAACGACGAAGATAATCTCCCTGTGCGGCAGTGAAGGTTATCACCGAAGATAAAGCTAACAAGAGTGACCCCTAAAAATTGTTGAAGTCCAAGCAATTGGTTCGGTGATTTCATGGACTGGGTGAACATAACCATAGGATTTATATTTCCAAAAAATAAGGGGGGGACTGACCGGTTTTTCGTCGGAGTCGGAGTTGTTGCCAGAGTAGCTATGGACCTCCGGCTCCGGCTGGGGAGGCACGACGACGGTGACGAAGTCAAGGTCGGGCTGTTGCCCGCGCGAGACCTCGTCAGAGGCGACAACAACCTCAGTGCCCAGCTTCATGTGTTGTGCGGGTGCTTCACCAGCCCCGGCGTCGCCACTCCCTCCGATGGTGCGCTTCGACAGCATCCTGATACACTCCATGCGGTAGTGACAACTGTGGACGGGGGGTGCGGATGCCTATTATGACCAGCGGATCGGGCGCGCCATTAATATGGAGCAGTGGGAGCGAGGTGCGCGGCGGTCAAAGGGTGGCTCACCTCCCGGTGAGCCTGCGCAGCGGACTGATGGCATGCCTACCGTCATTTCACACAGCTACTAGCACGCCCCGGTGACACTGTGTAGCGAACACGCGCATGCCTCGGCCTCCCAGTCTGCTTGCGCGGCGGATTGCTAGCATGCATGTCATCAACTCACGCGTGCTCGTACGGCACATGGGATGCGTAGCGACGTATTATATTGATTTTTCCTTTTTGATGATTAATTCTGCCGCTTTATTGCTTAACCGAAGCACGACACATACATTGTTGGTCTAACGCACACGGTTCAAATGAAGATTTTGTTTGCTAATTATTGATAATTTCCTGTCAGTAAGAAGATTATATCAAAACTTGTCTCAAATTTGAATTTTTTTTTATAATATCACAGTCTATTAGTGTCCATATGACACCACGATAAGTTTCATGAATTTCAACTTAGTTTTGGATTTTAATGTTAGAAATTTCTTGCATGGGGACTAAACATGCACCCAGGGACACATACACATATGATTTTCCAATCCATTTTGGTGCACTATCACGGGTCTCGTGTAGCTCAAATTTGATTTTTGCACATTAAATCCCTGGGAAATCAATCAATGTATAAAAACGAACAAATGTTATCTACTTTTTTTCAATTTTTAACACTAAACTCCTTTGGTCGCATGTTCGATGCAGAAAAAGTTTAACATATATCTTTGGGCCACATGCATGCTGTGGTCCTAGGACACTCACTCGCGTGTGACTCTCTCTATGGGCCCACGAGGTCGTCATCCAACACTATGACGGTATGACCTGCGGTGAGAGAGGTTAATTTGACCAACAAGGATGGTCATGTTTTGGTTTTTTTACGTACAGTAGGAGTATATATAGTACGCATCGAAGAGGGTGGGGGCAACATATACTACGCGTCATATAGGACAGTCACTCGCGTGCGATGCTTCCATCCGTGGGCTAACTAGGTTGTCCTCCATCACTTTGACCCAATGAGAGAGGATAATTTGACCAACAAGGAGGTTTCTTTTTGGGTTGTGTTGCGGTAGGAGTACATAGTACACGTCGAAGAGGGGAGGAGGGGACAACACATACTACACACATGTCATGAACGATCTCGCTTTGAGTGGGGAATTTTTAGTTTCCGAGGCAGGTGCCACAAAGAAGTTTTGCATATTGGGTATTAAAAACATCACCAACACCTTGGGCCATGTGCAAATGATGGTTGTCACTCACTCGCCTGTGACGCTTCCCTCCATGGGCCCGCGAGGTCGTCGTCCATCTAATATATGACACAACGAGAAAGGTAATTTGATGAACAAGGAGGATTATTTTTGGGTTGTGTTACGGTAGGAGTATATATTACGCGTCGAAGAGGGGAGGGGCCAACATATACTGCGGGTCATGAACCTCGCTTCGTGTGGGGGACTTAAAGGTTTCCGAGGCAGGTGCCACATCAAAGTTGTGCATATATATTAGGTATTCAAACATCACAACCACACATCTCCATACATGTGTTTGGCCCACATGCAAGCGACGGCGGTTGTCCTCTAGCACTCACTCACGGAGTTATCGGTGTGATGCTTCGTCCATCTGTGTGTGCCCGCTTGGTCAATCACTTTGACCGCAATGATAGAGGTTAATTTGACTTATAATTAGGAGGGGATTAAATTTTGGTACTTCTTATATGGTACGGTACATGCATGTCATGATGTGAGATAACATATTATACTGGGGGGGGGGGGGCGAGCAGGCGACGCGTCATGAACCTCTCTCTGTGTGGGGACTGTCTGATTTTTCAACGCATGCATGCGCTGATGAAGCTATGTACCTAGGGTAGGGTCATGGACCTGTCCAAGATACCCTCCCCAAGGACATCTCTAAAAGAACCAGAAGCATTCGAAGGAAAATCATTATCCACTCGACCATGAAGCTATGTTCCACTCGACAGTCTTGAAGACACTCGACCATGTAGACAATCACTCGACTACTAGGAGATCTAGAGCCACTCCGCTCTGCAACGGTCGGGAATTAAGTCATAGCTTTAATGGTCATTATGTATCTTATTGTCATGCGTTACGATGAACGCCCCCCTCTTGATGTACATTGAACCCTGTAGCGGAGGGGAGCGGGGTCTGACGCACTCTATATAAGCCACCCCCCTCCTCTGGCACAAGGCTTGGCACCCCAGAACTCACACGCATATAATCCAAATGACCGCCTCCGGGCTCTGAGACGAGGGTCATTACTTCCTCCGAGAAGGGCCTGAACTCGTAAAACTTGCGTGTACAACTCCTCCATAGCCAAGATCTTGCCTCTACAACACTACCCCCCATTCTACTGTCAGACTTAGAACCACGACATGAGCCACATCAAAATGTTGTGATTTTGGTATTCAAACATATATGCATGCATCATGCATGTCCATACATATGTTTGGGGCACATGCATGCAGTGGTTGTCTTTGGACATTCTCCCTCGCCTAGTTTTCATCGACAACCTATATATTCGTGGGCCCGCATGGACATCCATCACTTCGACCAACAACGAGAGAGGTTACCAGGGTGGATTCTTCTTCTCTTGGTTTGCGTTACCGTATAGTCGTATGTCAATCATGGTGAGATTCGAGACCTAAGTTTGAGGGCATACATATATAGTATACGCGTCGTGAACCCTCGCTCCGTGTGCGGACTTTCCGGTTCCATAAGCACAGTGCCACATCAAAGTTGTGCATTGGGTATATTCAAACACCACATAACACTTCATACATATGTTTGGGCCACATTCACGTAGTGGTTGTCTTCAGGCACTCCCTCGCGTGGTTATCACCGACAAGCTAGCCTATTTGTGGGGTTGCGTGTGGACATCCATGCATGACTTTGACCCAACAACAAGAGGGGTTATACGACCAAGGTGGTGATTCTTCTTGGTCAGTGTTACAATACGCCTTGGTGAGATGCCCCCTCCCACCGACTCAAAGTGTGTGTGTGTGGGGGGCACAAGATTACCAAGACTAGATGAACCTCCCTGGGGTCGGGGATGTCCGATTAATTTGCGATGCACATGTGCCACATCAAAATTGTGATTTGGTTATTTAAATATCCCACCACACTGTTTTCACACACACACACATACACACACACACACACGTGCGCGTGCACACACACACACACATCGGGCCACCCGCAGGTGTGGTTCATATGTGGTCTCACCCATCTCGCGCCACAAGCACACATCTGTGGGCCTACACACAATCCACATTTGACCGGAAGCAAGGGGGGGTGACCGTGATGTACTCCTTTCGGTTTTGTGTTATGGAAGGGTGAGATGTCAGACCTAGATATTTGGGGGCATGCATTCATAGCTAGGATTCCCCTCCCGCCAACACAAAGTGTGTGTGCGGGGGCTAGTAATAATAACGTGCACTTTGTGCGATAGGTGCCACATCAAAGTTGTGTATTGGGTATTTGAACATCAAACCACCCTTTTCATCAATATATTTGGTCCACATGCAAGTGTGTTCATGTTCTGACCCTTTCCCGCAATTTTTTCGACAAATTTATAAACAACAGACGAGTCAGATGCGATCGGGTACGCAAAAGACACGGTTCCCTAGGACTACCCATGTGTTGCGCCCCTACCCCTGTCACCCACATCATCACAGTAGATTGGGCTCCACGAGGCTTCCCTCCCGCTCTCGAAAATATCTACCCCCTCGCAATCTCGAAAATATCTACCCGCCTAGAGGGTTTTTCTGTTTGATAGCACACGATTAGTATGTGTGGACCGTGTGCGATGTTTGTTACTCCCGCTCTGCTTCAATCAGTCGGTCCAAATTTTCAGTAGCCCCGGCATTTTACTCCCACCTGCATCCCTTGCAATCTCAAAAATATATGCTCGGCTGGAGTGTTTTTCTATTTGATAGCACGCGATTATTATGTTTTAACCATGTGTGATGTTTGTTACTCCCGCCCCGCTCTACTTCAATCCCTTGATCCAAATTTTTGGTAGCCCTGCCATTTTACTCCCACCTAGTAAAACTTTCTATACCCGCGACATTTCCTCAAACACCACCTTGGACCCCCTCCACATGCACACCCCAAATCCCCCGCTCATACACATACACACCACCCCTCCCTCGCTCGAACCTAGCTAGGTCGTCGTCGTCGCCGCTGCGCCGCCTCCATCGTCAACATCTGTCGGTCTGCGGGTCTGCCCGTCCAGGTTACCCACCGATATACATACCCTCGCTGCCCTGAGTTTCTTAGATGACGCCTACAAAACGCCTCCTTTCCCATAGATCCCCATCCCCACCCCCTCCCCCACTCCAGAGTGTCGCAACCTAAGCCTGACTATGCTTCTCGGGGAGCTCGAGGAGCGAATGGTCCGAAAGAGCTTTACCGTGGCCTCTTCGCCCGATGTCGGTGAGGTGGCCGTCGAGGAAGCTGACGACGATGACTGGACGCAGCCTTTCAATCCGCGGGCTAGAGTATTCTGGAATGTCGCGGACGCCGGCTATGAGATCGAGGTTGTCGACAGCAACGACATGACGCGGGCTATGTCACCGGTTAAGTTGCCCACCCCAACCCCTCGGGTTTGACAACCGTTGATCTCATCGATGGCCCTGCCGCTGATCTCCCATGGCTCGTTATGAACAATTTGTCATCCTTCATCACCATGGAGCCCGTTTTCTCATTTCTGAAGGACACGTTCTGTGACACTGGCTTGGGATCCTCAGCTGCCAAGTCAGACCTCATCGTTGGAACTAGGGCTGGACCAAAAGCTCGTAGCTCGCGAGCTTAATGAGCGTTCGGTAGTTCGACTCGTTAAGCTCGTAGGTCGCTTCTTAATGAACAGAGCCAATCATTGATTTCAGCTTGTTAAGCTTAACGAGCTTAACGAGCGAGCTAACGAGTTTCATGAGTAACTCGCTAAGCTCGTTAGTAACAACACAACACATATTTTTCATCTTATGTGACAAACTTTTTGTAGCACCTCAGCCATCCATTCAATTTAATCGACAAATGAGGCAACAAACTACTGCATTTCTTTTTGCAGCCATCATATTTCATCTTCAAAACCACACCTACACATTCATCCTGTATATCATAACACATTATAATCTGTTAACGAGCACTCGCGAGCGCTCACGAGCTTCAAACGAGCCGAGCCGAGCAGGGTTTTCTGCTCATTAATCTTAACGAGCTTCACGAGCCGAGCCTTAACGAGCACGAGCTTAACGAGCTGAGCTGCTCGGTAATCCACCCCTAGTTGGAACCACGAGGAGGAGCCAATCTGGGAAAAGTGAGGAAGCCCATGATTTGTTTTGCCGTGCCTCTTCACTGGAGGAATCCCATTATTTTATCGAACCCCTTTTGTAGTGAGAACCTGTCCAATATTTGTTGCCATATTTGGTTGTTTGCATTACGCCTTGTTTATTTCTATGGTTTTTGATTGTTCGGTTGTTTATAGTTAGCATATGTCCAGTTTCAATTGCCATCTTTGGTTGTTCGTAGTATGCCTTGTTTATTTCAGTTATTCACAGTGTGATGTTCTATATGTGCTAGTATGAACTATGCAGTTCAATTTCATCAATATCAATTTTAACAATAGCTCTATGAATGACTATATTTGGTTGTTGTTAAGCATGTTGTATTTAACATGCCTTTCCATTTGATTTAACAATAACTGTGTACTTAGACCTGCACAATACAAGTTTGAATGACTATGTTTGATTGTTTTTAAATATTAGGCATGTTGCAGTTAATAACACACCTTTCCACTTCTTATTTTTCTTAACTAGCGTGCTTAAAATCTTCGCCATGAAGCTATCATTTGGAGATTATGTTCTCTACCATGGATATATTTGGTTGATGTTTAGCCTGTTGTGCTTAACATGCCTTTAGATGTACTTACACATGACAATATTGGGAACATCTGATGTTTACCATCGAGGTTAGTTTCATCCCATGGCTTATATATACTCAATGTTCAGGATATGGGTAGCTGGTACCATATAGGCCGGGGCTGATAAGGGATTAATCGTTGAATCAGACATTTAACTGAATATATCTGTAACACATTTATCGGTAGGTTAACTAGGGCAATATCTAACATATCTGAGGCTACATAGCAAGATGCATTGTACTGAATGACCAAATATGCAATCCCAGGCCACACAGCAACAAGGAAGGGATGTTTGTTCTAGGCCTAGGAGTGCGACACTTTGCCATACAATGTTGCCAAACTTGCAAAAGGGTTAGTTCTTCAAAATGAGAGCCATAGTTTGGCACGCCTAAGAGAATCCTGCCACACTTTTTGAGTGTATGTGATGTGGGACCATAGTGTGGCTTGCCTAAGATGTGACTTGAACCAAACACACACCTAACCTTAGGTGTGACAACCTTTGGCAAACGTAGTCTCAAACCAAGAGTGTTACCTTAATGTTCTAATGATGTCTAGATATACATAGAAGAGCGGCAAGAACACCAACAACACAATAGCAGTTAATTAGCTGATATTTGTAAACATGTAATAAACTCCGTCCGCCCCATAATATAAGATGTTTGTTCATCCATGCTGTGAATATCTTGGATGCTACAAGATCTTATATAATGGGACGGAGGGAGTGTTGTACTACATCATTGAGCAATTGTTGTTTAGCTTCTAATGTTAACTTGGTGCTTTTATGTACATGTCATTGGTAAAGATTCGTGCTTCGACCCTTTCTGCGTATGGGGCAATGAGATATTGATGAACCAACATCAAGTGAGTAAACTGATAAAGATTGTTACTAAAATGGGTCAAAAGATGGCAATTAAACTATTTGTTTACACTTTATCCAAGACAACAGTGAACTGCAGCATGGTAAGTAAGAACTCTGCAGCCTTGTTTTTACTTTCCATAATGAGTTATGTTAGATGACAATGTTTGAATCTTTTTCCTTTGGAGTGGTTCTCGAAGCAGTTTACTCAAGATTACCTCTCACACTACATGATTGGTGGGCATGCAAAGGTTAAAGTATTTCTACCAGAACACAGTGACTATCTAGATGCCCTCATGAGTCATGAAGACAGTGAAGGATGGGCAGTCGGCCATCGCAAGGGGTTGGACTGAGTCGTGCGTGCCTTCTGCATGGAGGAGAGCACAATATAGGCATTCCGCTTCACCTTGTTCAGCAACCAGAATGTCTTTTGCATCTTTCTTTTATCGTGTTTAATAGTACAAGTATACAACCCTGGTTCATCATTCTTTATTTGGTGCTTATGTAATTCTTGAACATGTGTATATGTGAATCGAATAATGAATTAGTTGTTTAACCTGATGGATATGAATAAATTTATAACCAACTTTCAAATTCAAATTTGGTACAATTTTAAATAGCAGCGATTTAATTAGGGTCGAAATATGGTCTGCAGGTCGTTACGGTGCACACGGTCTGTAAAGCACAAACGTGTGTGATATAAATGTACTTTCCGGCATGGTTTGCAGATACGAAACGTGTGCGACCATGCACACAGTTGCATTTGCGAAGCGTGTGTGATGTCAGACAATATCACAAATTGTCGTGGATTTGTCACGGCACATGTCCTAGTGTGAGGACTTAGTCGTGAGGCCAACGCATCTAGTAGTAGTTTGAGAGGGGTTGAGAGGAATCAAGAGACGCAACACAAGACAAGGATTTAGACAGCTTCGGGCCCCGGGAAACATCATCCGGTAATAGCCCTACATGTTGTTTGTGGCTAGATCTCATTATGCTCATGAGAGAGTCTCCGCATAAGCCGGCTCCCCCTTTGCGTCTAGCCCTAGAGATTGTTTCTTGTCCCTCTTGGGGTGCCCTGCCCCTCCTTATCTAAGTTGAAGGGGCGGGTTACATGACTAGTCCTAGTAGGATTAGGATTGCTCTATTACAAGAGGAGTCCTAGTCTTGCTTCCTTTGTAAGGGAGTATTCCCTACGCCTTCCTCTTAGGCCGGCCCATCATAACATAAGCCGGCCTTCTGGGTCTTAGGCCTAGTCTTCTATCTGACCCGCCGTCAGGGCCATCCGTGAGTCGCCAGGCTCGTGAGTCGTCGCACTCAAAGGAGCCGCTGCACTGTGAGTCGCCAATCCTCCGGCGGGTTACCAATGAAACACAAGTTCCAGCCGGGTCATAACTCCGGCCGGGTCATACCGCGGGGTATATCCCCGGCACAAATGGTTTGAGCAAACTAAATATTTGTGATGGTTGCCTTATCATACACGATTTACACTCATGAACTGTTTCAGATGTCGTAGGCATCGTAAACGTTGCACCACATAATAGCGTGTGCGATAGCTATCCTGTACAACACTGGTACGATGGTCCAACGTTTCGTAATCCTATCCGACACTCGTACGACAATTAGGTAATCTTCATAATTATAGATCGCATATGGTTCGGGAGAAGTGAATGTGTGTGATAGTCTCCTGATCGCACATGCTTGGCAATCATGAACTATTTTTGATGGAGTGCGCATCATAAATGTTTAACCACATAATAGCCCGTGCAACGGTAATGCCAGCATACACGAGTAGCAAAGATGGAGCGTTTGGGATATTAGATATATTCCAAACAGTTGTGTGAAGAATCGCATTTGGGATAAGTGCGGGCATCGCACACGCTTTGTTCTGGAAAACGTATGCATTTCTACTCCCTATCCCCGACGGTTTCTGGATCGTGTGGGAAGGACCCCCCTATCGCCCACACTCACTAGGCGACGGTTTAAAATGTCGTCGCGGAAAGGGGTTAAAAACCGTTTGTATAGCAGCTTGCTGTACCAGTGACGCAAAACCTCTTTAGTAGCACCTACACACACAAAAGCAAATACTTGCACCCAACGCAAACAAGGGGGTTGTAAATCCTCTCGGCGGCTAATTGCAAGGATCAAATCTCGTAGTGATAGATAGATAAAATAACGGTAAATAGATTGCAGTAAGTTATTTTTGGATTTTATACATGATAAAAGTAGACCCGGGGGCCATAGTTTTCTCTAGAGGCTTCTCTCTTGAACAAAAGCATACTACAGGTAAACAAATTACTGTGGGTAATTGATAGAAAAGTGCATAGTTATGACGATATTCAAGGCAATGATCATGTATATAGGCATCACACCGGAGACAAGTAGACCAACTTCTGCCTGCATCTACTAGTATTACTCCATCCATCGACCGCTATCAAACATGCATCTAGGGTATTAAGTCAATAAAAACAGAGTAACGCCTTAAGCAAGATGATATGATCTAGACAAAGTAAACCCAATCAATATGAATAAACCCCATCTTTTTATCCTTAATGACAATGATACAAATACATGTCATGTCCCTTTCTGTCACTGGGATTGAGCATCACAAGATCGAACCCATCATAAAGCACCTCTCCCATTGCAAGATAAATCAATCTAGTTGGCAAAGCTATAACAATCATGCATAAAAGAATTCAGAAAAGACTCAAATATTTCTCATGAATAATCTGATCATAAACCCACAATTCATCGGATCCCAACAAACACATCACAAAAGAAGATTATATCGAATAGATCTCCAAGAACATCAAGGGGAACATTGTGTTGAAGATCAAAGAGAGAGAAGAAGACATCTAGCTACTAGCTGTGGACCTGTAGGTCTGTGGTAAACTACTCACGCATCATTGGAAGGGCAGCAAGGTTGATGTAGAAGCCCTCCGTGATTGATTCCCCCTCCGACAGAGTACTGAAGAAGGCCTCCAGATGGGATCTCGAAGGAAGAGAGGCTTGCAGCGGCGGAAAAAGTGTTTCGAGTTGCTCTGTGATGTATTGGGAATATTTGGAAATTTATAGAAGTGGGATTAGGTCAAGAGGTGCCACGAGGGGCCCACAAGCCCGAGGGTGGGCCCTACCCCCCAGGGCGCGCCTGGCAGACTTGTCGCTCCCTCGTGATTCTTCAGGTCTTCTCCCCAAGCTTCTAGGGTCCCTTCTGGTCTAGAAAAAATCGTCAAAAGTTTCATAGCATTTGGACTCCGTTTGGTACTGATTTTCTGAAAAGCCAAAAAACAAGCAAAAAATATCAACTGGCACTGGGCACTAGGTTAATAGGTTAGTCCCAAAAAATGATATATAATTGCATATAAAACATCCAAGATTGATACTATAATAGCATGGAACAATAAAAAATTATAGATGCGTTAGAGATGTATCATGATCCTACTCGGACTCGGATCATGGCCGAACAGAATTTGGGCTTTAGGATCTTTGCAAGGCCCAAGTGTTGATCCCGCGATGGATGCCTATATATAGTGGAGGCGCGGCACACTCATTCAGTTGACCGCTTCAGCGCCGTCACCAGGGATTTGCATGTGTTACAACTAGCCACCTCCACTCGCCGTCGGCTGTGCGATCGGACCTAGCAGTCTGTCGCACGATGTTCCTCCTACACGCATGGATACCATTAAAGGCGGTGCACTTGTGCCGCTCGGGTGAACTGTGTGTGGTTCTGACAACCGGCTGATCAAGGGAGATTGGACGAGGAGGAGACGATCCACGCAGATGCGCTACCCCAATTCTTCTTCTGTTGCACGACACGCGCGTCTAGTGGTAACAATCCATGATCCATCTCTCGTAGCATGTTCCTGGATGTTCTGCGGGTAGGAAATTTTAATTTGCAGTCAGCGTACTCTACCATAGAACCCAACATAATGCCCTGAGCTCCACTTTCCCGATCTCCTTCTCTAGCCAACCAAACTATTTGATTTGCTAGGGATTGAGGGAGGAGACCTTGGTCTACACTTCCAGCAAAGGAAATTTGATTCCCTCATACATTTCTTGTGGATCTTATTACTCTTGGGTGTTTCGGCACCCTAGACAGAAGAGGTCACCTCAGAGCCACATCCCATTGTGGTGAAGCTTCGTGGTGGTGTCGAGAGCCTCCAATTAAGTTGTCTTCAAGGGCACCGCATCATGTGAGCACGTGAGGAGAATATGGTGAGTTCGTGGGATGCTAGGCGATCATTGTGCCTCCACACCCCTCCAATGGAGGGAACTTCGAAAACACATCCTCGTCCCCACTTGCTGTTACTTCTAGCATTTACTTTGTGCAAGCTTATTATCTTGTGTTTTCTCTTGCTAATACTTCTTATTTTTTTGAGGAAATTAGTAGTTGTTGTTTGTTGAGCTTGTCATATAGGGTGTTCACCTAGTTGCTTATTTAGACAACCTAATTTATTGTTGAGTCTAAAATTTGGGAACAAAGTTAAAAATTGTCAGGTCGCCTATTCAACCCCCTTCTAGTCGACCGTACCGGGCACTGAATTAATAGGTTAGTCCAGAAAAACAATAGAAATTGCTATAAAAGGTATATAAAAGTGGTATGATAATAACATGAAACAACCAAAACTTATCGATATGTTTGAGATGTATCACGCCCCCAGGCACCGTGGAGTTGTCTCCTGGCTAGTCATCCCTGGCGGAGGGGCCATCACTGTTGCCGTGTTTGGAGCCATTGCTCCGGGGACCTTGCACCGTAAACCAGCCACACCCCTTGTCGGATCTACCATCCCCGTGTTGCCGGGAGGAACGGTCGTAGGAGGGGGATCTTGCGTTGCCGTGCCACACAGGAGGCGCACAGGCTTTCATGGCGGCTGCCTCTCGGACGAAGAGGGGAGAGGGAAGGGAGGATGGGGTAGGGTTTGCTGTCTTGGTCGCCCTGGGAGGCGACGAGAGGGAGGTCTGTGATCATTTCTTCATGTTGTTTAGCCATATCTTATATCTTAGAGCACTTTCCAGATTTTCCGGGTTAAATCGTTCTATATGAGTTCTATAAAATTTCTACAATCTCCATCGATCCGAGAAAGGCTTCATAGAAATTTGTCATTCTAGTGCCCAAAATTCTTAAAACAAAAAGGGGCGCCTACCATCTCCCATATTTACATACACTTTTATATTGTTATAAAAGTTTTGAGATGGCTAACCTCTCATTTCGAGCGGTATATGTAAATACTATTCCCTCCGTTCCAAAATATAGTGCTTCCTCTATCTCTATGCTTCAACTTTGACCATAAATTTAACTAACGAGTCCGATTGCGGCGGAAGCAAAAGTTATATTAGTGAATTCGTATTCAAAAGAAGTTTCTGATTATATAATTTTTTCTCCCGCCGCAGTTGGTCTGCTTGGTTAAATTTATGGTCAAAGTTGGACCTCGAGAAGCGCGGGCGCACTATGTTTGGGAATGGAGGGAGTATAAGTTATTTTAAATGCAAATGAGATAGTCCTCCGGTTCAATTAATAAGGCACGCACACACCTTAAAATTTAATTTTGATCATAAATTAGACCAACCAAATGTTAGCTTGCAAAAACATCTTATATTATGGAACGAAGGGAGTCAATTATACGTATGTGATACAAATTATACGGTTGGATTTGTAAAAAAAAGAAGTTTTCACTGGTATAATTTTCTAAATCACAAAAATATATATTACTGATTTAATTCATTATCAAAGTTAAATTTTTGAAAACGTGCGCATCATATTCATTCGAATGGAGGGATTACCAGGCTAAAATCATAACTTGCGGCTGAAAAAGAACCAGCGATTCAAATTTGCGAGTCGGGGAGGGATAGTGCATGCCACAATCCACAGAGATCCTCTCCCCCCCCTCTCTCTCTCCTCACTCCTCAGTCGGCCATGAGCTGACTTTTGCCCTCGGACCTCGGACATCCTGTTCTCTCTCCTCGCTTTCTCTCTCTTGCCCGTTCTCCCAATAGTTCTGTCCCTGTCCCTCCCCCCAAATTCCCCGACCCACCGCTCCCAAATCCCATCCAAATCCCTCCACATCCTCCAAAGATCGGATTTTCGGAGGGCCTCCGCCCCCAGATCGGGGAGGGATCCCCGTTTCCTCTGGTGGGTCGGTCCCCGCCGTCGTTTTCTTGATCTTTTTCCTGGAGGGGAGGTTCTTGGATGGGGTGCCTGCCGTGCTTCGGGTCGAGCGGCAAGGGGGAGCCCGCCAAGAAGGGCGCCGCGCGGAAGGACGTTCCGTCGGATCGCCGCGCCACTGGGGTCGGATCAGGTGTGATTCTTGTGCGGAAGGCTGGATCTTGGGCTGGTTTATCTTTTTTTTTTTGGGAAATGGTCCTTAATTTCCCCCGGTTTAGTCAGCTGATGCTCACAGTGCCAAGATTTGAGTGGACCAGATTAAGAAATGCGCCAATCTCCCTTGTCTTCGGAAATCTTTTCAACACCTATTCCATGTACTGGAAGCTTCAGATAGAGAGCAACGTCATGTAGTATACTAGGGGGATTTCTATTCATGTTAGTGCATTTGATGGCATGAATGGTTGCGGTATCTATATGCCTTTTTGAGGAGTCTAAGAGTAATGTTTTTGGATCCGCTATATAGGTTTATTGCTTCTGGAAACTTATAAATTATAGAAGTGATGCACTTTGACTATATGTCCATGGCCTAATATGTGGTTATTTTATGATGCTTGCAATTTCCAACTCGGTAGAGTGACGGAAGTGTCGTATGATGCGGATGTCTGAACGTGTCTGCCTTATAAACTGTCTGGCAGGACATCTGTTGAGAGTTAAGATGCTTAATTAGAAGTACTTGCAATCCCTAGTGACTACTCCCTCCATCAGAAAAAGTTTGTCCCTCAAATGGATGTATCTAGCCCATTTGAGGGACAAGCTTGGGACATGCTTTTTTGGACGGAGGGACTATAAAATAAAAAGTATGAATAACTGAGGTTTAGCTCCCTTTATGAAGCGCCTTTTATGTTCATTTCGTACGGTTAAATGTTGACCTTTGAAAGCATTCTTTCTATTTGACTCGTCCTCTTAATTCCGCTGACAAATAAATTGGACACCAATGTTTATTTTTAACAAATGTAGATGGTCCTGGCACAACATCCAAACTGTATCAAAGAAGTGTTAGATGATACTCCCTCTGTAAACTAATATATTAGTTTATATTAGTTTACAGATGGAGTAGTTACTTTCCTCTCACTATGATACCCTTACCACAAAAACTATCCAAGAAGTCCTGGTTTGTGATGGCCCTAATTTCTAATGCATTTTGGGACACTTAGCTAAGTTCTTTTGTAGTTTTTCTGGCATAGTTATGTCTTAACTACCGCAACACCCAGACTTTGCTTGCAAGCCTGTGATTTTTTTACTACCTCCATTAGTGACTGGATTAAATGGTACTAGACACTTCACCCCAAATAGTAAACTATTTATGCCATTACACATATTCTCTAGGACAATGTGTCTCTTTTCTTTTACCAAGACAAATACCAGGCCGCATGAACATTGTTGATTTTATGGTAAGTTGAAGGCTAGGACAAATCTAGATTTTTTTGGCAAGTTGAATTTTGATCTTAGGTTTCTCTTGGCCAAAGCATCAATAACTGTAGTTTCTTCCTTTTTGATACCTATTGTTAAGAGTTAAATGATGTTAATAGTTGACACCACATTTTCTCTAAGAGGCTAGTAATTTTCAATTAAGCAGGGGAGGAATAAAGATTTAGTTTGTCACTACATGTTTTGATGACAAAGACCAGTCATACATACACATTAGGGTTGTTATTGTTAATCTTTTATATCGAAAAGCAACTTAGAAGGAAACACACAGTTTTTCAGTTATTAAAAGAAATAGGCAACCCATTCAAGTTGAAGAGGATTCGAAATTGGACGCTGAATGTGCACAACCACACTTGCGACCAACTGAGCTCAGTTCCTACCAATCATGTTTATGTAAAAGGTATAGAAGTATATTTGGAGTTATGGTATTAAAGTTTTGAAAGGAACCAAGTTGTGCTTTCGGATACAGAAGGCAAGCGTTCAAACCAGTTGCACAATTGCACATGGTCTATGGCCAGTTTTACCATTTTAATTATTGTGTTTTGGGAGTAGTTCACCTTACCTATGTTGCATTCTTTAATTCATATGACCCCTAACTCTAGATGTACTTTTGCTTTAGATAAACCAAAACCACAAGGTTTATTGGACTCTAAGAAGGATACAGTTATCCCAAGGGAGGGAAACAATCAACATATTGCAGCACACACATTCACTTTTCGTGAGCTTGCTGCTGCCACTAAGAACTTCAGACAGGATTGCCTATTGGGCGAGGAGGTTTCGCCGTGTATATAGAGGACGTTTGGACAATGGACAGGTTTGGTTTAATGTTTTGATGCATTCAGATTTGGTGTGAATCCTCATTTTCAGCTATTAATTCCACTCGTTGAACTGCCAATATGACTGCCACATCTCTTTTAAACTGGGGTTGAAAAATTCCTTGTTATTGTTAGAACAGGGTTGTGCTGTGTGTGTAGTTATCATATTGTATAGGGGCTTCTTTGCTTATTTCCCTTCATGTATATGTGCTGGCCTGTTGGCCCGATGGAATATAGGCTCACTTCATAACATGGTATAAGAGCTAGGGTTAGGTTCCCCAGCCGCTGCCGCCGCCTCTGGTCGCCGCCGCCGCCGGCCGCCGCTCCTCTCTTCATCGAGCCTCTCTCCTCTTCTTCCTGATAGCTGCTGCCGCCTGCTGGTCCAGGCCGCTGCTGCCGCCGTCCTTCCCGGCCGGCGCCGCCGCCTCAACGTGCTGCTGCTGCTCTTCAACGAGCTGCTGCTGCTGCTGCTCCTCTTCTCTGCTGCTGCTGCTGCTCTTCTTCAACGAGCTGTTGCTGCTGCTGCTCTTCAAAAGTGACTGCTGCTGCTCTTCTTCTCCTGGTCTGCTGCTGCCATCAAGCTGTGCCTCCACTGCTGCTGGTCTTCAACGAGCTGCTGCTGCTGCTCTGCTGCAATGGCGCCCTCCACCACCACGGTGCTGTCCCGATCCACGATGTCCTGTTATCTTCAACGGACAGAACTACAGGACTGGGTGCAGCACATGAAGCTGCACATGAGGGGCCAGCTGGTGCAGGAGCACCTCTCCGGTGCTCGCCTTGTCCCCTGCTGCCCACTCCTCCAGCTGAGTTGGCCTTCCTTGTTGATGCCGATGAAACCAAGCAACGTGAGATGCTAGATGCTTTTGAAGAGGCCATCAAGAGTATCGTAATCAACTCCACTTATACAAGCAATGGACAAATGATGATGCTCGAGCCTCTTCTATCTTGGTGAACAAGATGGATGTTGATCTCACCATGGATGTGGTGGCCCTTACCACTGCATATCGGATGTGGGAGCACCTTCGCCATCGCTATGAGTCTGCTGGATGCCATGTATCTCTCTCGTTGTTCGTCAAGAGCAACAACTACAACAGGAGATGCTACCGTGGATGATTTCTACAAGGAGATGTCGGCGGTGTGGCGCCAATTGGACTCTCCGGGAGCTGATGTTTGTCGCAGATGTCGTTGTGTGCGGCAACAAGCTGTTGTCGGAGGTTCGTCGCCTCACGACTTCCTCACTCGCCTCCCACGGAGTTCGAGCAGAGTCGCGGCTCACTATTGGCACGCCATCCTCGGCTCTCTACTCTGGAGGCCCTTGGCCGAGGTGCGACACGAGGAGGTGCGCCTACGAGCACGGGTTTATTGCCATCCTCTTCAAGATCCTGGCTGCCCGCGTTCCACCACCGCTGCACGGTGTGCCCTCTTCTACACAGTGGCAGCAACCTCCACTAGTGCTTTCGCAACCATCGCAGCAGGATGGTCACATGATCACGGAGTGCATCAAGAGGAGGAAACAGGTCGCCGTGGTGGCCGTCCTCAAAAGGACTCCTGGAGGCTCCTCTAATTCTCGTGAGGGCTCCCTTGAGAAGGTTCACCAAGAGATGCTCACCTTGTCGCTACCGCCATCGCTTCTCGCACCATCCTTAGGTTCTCTGGTCGACGTCTGTCCACCACCGCACTCTTCGTCGGGTACATCTTTGCCCTGGATTCTTGATTCGGGGCCTCCTTCCACATGACACCACACAAAGATCATCTTTGTCTTTGTCAATTCCGTGCCTTCTCCTCTTACAGCTTTAGACCGCAGATGGCACTTCTCTTTCTGTGCCGCAAGAGGACTCTTTCCACGCCTTCTTTTCATGTCCCTGCCGTTTCTCATGTTCCTAAACCGACTATGCAACTTCTATCTCGCTGGTCAACTTCTTGACTTGGGTTGTCGTGTTATTCGGATTCTCGACTCTTGTTGTGTTCAGATCGTCAGACGGGACTCTGGTTGGGATCGGTCCTCGGCGCCATGACACTCAGCGCCTTTGGGAGCTCGATTGGCTGCGCCTTCCTTCCGTCAAGGCCCCTCTAGCCAAATGACATCACCACCCTTTTGCTTCACCGCCACCTCCACCACATCCTTCGCTTCGGTGGCATCATCGATTGGGTCACATTTGTGGCTCCCGCTTGTCTTCTTTGGTTAAGAGTGGTGTTCTAGGGTCTCATGTCCGTGATAGTTCACTAACTTGTATGGGTTGTAAGCTTGGCGGATACAACTTCCATATCTCTCTAGTAATTCTGCTTCTCAACGACCTTTTGAACTTGTTCACTCGATGTATAGTCCCGCCTTTGTTTCGAAAGGGGGTCACAAATATTATATAATTTTCATTGATGATTTTTCTCGCCACACTTGGATCTACTTTATGTCATATCGTAGTCAAGTGCTTCAAATTTACAAGTTGTTTGCTACCATGGTTCGTGACTCAAAGATGATTCCTCTGCTCGAAGTTTTTCGTGCCGATTCGGCCGGGCGAGTACCTATCTCGCGGCGCTTCGTGGTTTCCTTTGGTCAACAGGTACCCTTCCTCAAGATTCTGCCCCGGTGCACATGCTCAAAATGGGGTGGCTGAACGCAAACATCGCCACGCCCTTGAGACCGCTCGGGCTCTTCTTTTATCTTCTGCTGTTCTCGCACTTTTGGGCTGAGGCTGTCTCTACCGCTGTTTATCTCATTAATATTCAGCCTTCGCTGCTCTTCGTGGAGGGATACCAGTTGATCATCTAGGTGATGGTCCAATTGATTATAGTGGTCTCACGCCTGTTTGGTTGTGCCTGTTTTGTTCTTCTCCACCCTCATGAACGCACCAAATTGACCGCTCAATCTGTTGAATGTGTTTTCCTTGGCTACGCTTTGGAGCACAAAGGCGTTCTTTGGGACCCTATTGCTCAAGACCGAGAATCTCCAAAGATGTCACTTTTGATGAGTCCCGCTCCTTCTACCCTCGTCATTCTTCTATCGCCACAACCGAGTCGTTAGTCGAGCCTCTCTCTTTCGACTCTACCGATTCTTCACCTTTATCGTCACCTGGTAGGTCCACTCCTAGCCTTTCACCTGTGTCTGCTCATGAGCTTCAGCTTACACAGGATGAGGTTTCTAGGTTTCTATTCCTGACTCTCCTACTCGGGTTGAGCCATCCACTCTCCTTTTCCTTTTACCTACTCCCGTCGTGCTCAACACCCTTCTCCCTCTGATGCGCCACCTTCCACTTCCCCTCTCTCCGCTTCCTTTTGTCTACTCCGTCGTGCTCGGCACCCTTCTCCTCGGATGCGCCCACTTCCACTTCCACTCCTTCCTGTTGGGTCCCATTCCTTCAAAGACCACCTACCCCTCCCGCTTCCTCGGTATAATCTGCGTGATCGCCACACTCTCCAGCCTCCTGCGTACTATGTTGCTGCTGCTACCACTCTTGTTGAGCCGTCTACGTATCGTGAGGCTGCTGCTCATTCTGAATGGCAGCATGCTATGGCAGAGGAAATTCATGCTCTTGAGCGCACAGGCACTTGGGACCTTGTACCCCTGCCTACAGGCGTTAGACCCATCACTTGCAAATGGGTCTACAAGGTTAAGACACATTCAGATGGTTCTCGTGCGCTACAAAGCTCGTCTTGTTGCGCGTATTTCCAAAGCAGGAGTATGGTCGTGACTATGATGAGACTTTTGCTCCTGTTGCTCACATGACCACTGCTCGCACTCTTTTGGCTGTTGTCTTGCTGTTCGGCAGCGGGTCCATCTCTCAATTAGATGTCAAGAATGCCTTCTTGAATGGTGATCTGCGGGAAGTGGTCTATATGCAGCCGCCTCCACGGCTATCTTGTCTCGATGGCATCATTCGCCTTGGTAGCGCTCTTTCTGAGCTGAAACAAGCTCCTCGCACCTGGTTTGAGCGTTTCTCCGCCGTCATCACAAGGATCGGGTTCTTCGCTAGTGTTCATGATCCTGCTCTGCTTATTCACACTTCTCCTCGCGGTCGCACCTTTTACTACTCTATGTTGATGACATGATTATCACAGGGCTGACCACCAATTCATTGATTTTGTGAAGAAAGCGTCTACATGAGCAATTCTTGATGACTGATTTGGGTTCTCTTCGCTACTTTCTTGGACTTGAGATCATTTCTTCCCCGAGGGTATTTATCTCTCTCAAGAGAAGTACATCCAAGATCTTCTCACTCGTGCCTCGCCTCACCGATCAACAGACGGTTGACACTCCTATGGAGGTTGGTCTCCATCTTCGTCTGGTGAGGGTGAACCCCTTGCAGATCCCACACGCCACCGCCATCTTGTTGGGAGCCTTGTCTATCTAGGCATCACTCGTCCCGACATTTCTTATGCTGTGCACATTCTAAGTCAGTTTGTCTCTGCTCCCACTCAACTTCACTACAGTCACCTTCTTCGTGTTCTTCGTTACCTTCGTGGTACCGTGACTCGTCAGCTTATTCTTCCCTCGCTCAGCCTCTCTTGACTTCAGGCCCTCTTGTGATGCTACAGGCCAGCGATCCCACCGATCGCCGCTCTCTCTCGCCTATTGTGTTTTTCTTGGCTCCTCCTGATTGCACTGGAAGACCAAGAAGCAGACTGCTGTATCTCGCTCCAAAGGTTGAGGCTGAGCTGCGAGCTATGGCGTCCGTGACTGCAGAAATTACTTGGCTACGATGGCTTCTTCAGGATTTTGGTGTTTCCACTGCTACACCGACCCCTCTGCTCTCCGGCAGCACTGGGGCACTCAGCATTGCCCGTGATCCTGTTAAGCATGAGCTCACCAAGCACATCGGTGTTGATGCCTCCTACACGCGTTCTCGTGTGCAAGACAGAATTGTGGCCCCTCAAGATGTGCCCTCGGAGCTTCAGCTTGCTGATTTTCTGACGAAAGCTCAGACACGGTCCCAACACAGCTTTTTCCTGTCCAAACTCGGTGTCCAAGATCCCCCTTGAGTTTGAGGGGGGGTGTTAGAACAGGGTTGTGCTGTGTGTGTAGTTATCATATTGTATAGGGGCTTCTTTGCTTATTTCCCTTCATGTATATGTGCTGGCCTGTTGGCCCGATGGAATATAGGCTCACTTCATAACAGTTATATGGTCTAGATTGGGCATTGGAGAAGACATTTTCCTTGTTGTAACTCTTCATTGCTGAGTTCTTGATCACAACTTGATTATATTGTCTACTATGCAGGCTGTTGCAGTTAAGCAACTTGATCGCAATGGACTTCAAGGCAACAGAGAGTTTCTGGTTGAGGTCCTTATGCTCAGTCTATTGCACCACGATAACTTGGTAAACCTAATTGGATACTGTGCTGATGGGGATCAACGTCTTCTTGTATATGAATATATGCCGCTAGGATCACTTGAGGATCATTTGCACGGTAAGTGTACTTCACTTATGAACTTCTGTAAGTGCATTACTGCCTACACACAACTCTACATCCATGTATTCAAAAGACTTTGTGTATTGTAAATGTCAGCATTTTTTATTCTTGGTAAACAGTTGAGCAATAAGCTAACCACTGTCTGGATTGCTTCTTTGTTACCAATTCTCGCCTTTATGTCTTTAACCATTAATTTTTCTAATGTCACTGTTTCTATTTCAGTGATAACATCAATACACCTAACAACTTTGGTAATATCTTTTTGTCATGACAAATCCAACAATTGTGTGTGTTAGGCCAAAGTTTTAAAGTGAACACATGGAGTACTAGTTAATACTACCTCCGTACCGAAATATAAGATGTTTTTGCAGCTCAAATTGATTGGCAAAAATGTCTTATATTTTGATACGGAGGGAGTACTTGCTTAAGCTTGCAGCTGCGTACTTGCATTATTCTTCTGTGGTTGTTGATCTGGTCGGCTGGTCATATATTCAACAGTTTTAATATGTATGTTGTTGAACTCGTACTTAATCAGTGAGTGGATTGATCTACATACTAAAAGCTAAGTTTTGCTGTATCTCATGGGAAGGTAATCCGGTAGTGTTTTAGTGGTTACCTAGTTAGTAACTCATATTTAATCAAGAGAGTGGAAGCTCAGTGAGGCAAAAGTTCTAAAGCTTAGTTAAAGGTCAAATTGTTTGCATACTAAAGTTGAAATTTTGTTGTATATCAATGGGAAGCTAGCATATGCGCCTGCTTGCAGAAGTCTTATTTTTCATTTGTTGTACAGAACATATTCATGCACACTGGTATTTCAACTTTAGTTCGTCAATTTATGCTGTCTTTGGTTGATAGCATGTCTGGGATAACCTGCAAATATATTATATAATGACAGTTGATACATGGTTACTATTTCCAGTTGTAAATCAAAAAGGAAAATATTATATGTCTGATCCTGACTTGGTTTACTGGGCATTATGATCTTTCAAAGTCAACTCGCTTCTCCTTTTGTTTCATGGTAGTATGCTAAATTGATGGCCTTAGCCATTAACTTTAAGTGCATTATTTCTTCCTTTGGCATGCATTGTGGTTACAACTTGGAGTTTTTTTTCTGAAAGGAAGGTTAAATTTGGCATCCTCGGATGCACACATGCATTTTTTTATTAATGAAGAGGCCAGGCATTGAGGCCAAAACAGATTACATAAACTGGCAAGTAAAGGTAGGAAAAGAAACACTTACGACCAAGTCGACATTCTTCGGAAACAATGCCTTCAAGGAGATTACACACAGGAGCGATGTTGTAGGAAATCGGAACCAACCGTTCAAGGCCAGATCGGGCATTTTCATCCTGGAACCAAGTCCAATCACTCAAGGTCAGATATTTGGCACGGAGACAATGCCTCGACAACGAGACGACACACATGCGCCCTTATTGGATCCGACCTGTGAAGGCCGATCACAGGTTTTCACCTGAGAAATAGAAGTGTTGACGTCGCTTGAAAATCGTAGCGGCTTCCTCCGGATCTAGCCGCTCATGGCCACCACCGGAACTCCATGCACTGACCCTGCAGAAGATGCCCAAAGTAGTTTAGAAGACATTTACATTGTGTACGTTGATTCAATGTGGTTGACTAAATGGCACTCCTTCTGTTCATAAATATAAGATGTCTTAGATATTTCAATATGGACTACATACGGACTGAATTGGATGAACAAGCACACTAAAATGGGTCTATATACATCCGAATCAGAAAAAAGTTAGAACATCTTATATTTGTGAACGGAGGGAGTAATACTTTGCAAGATGCTACTCCCTCCGTCCCAAAATTCTTGTCTTAGATTTGTGATCTAAGACAAGAATTTTGGGATGGAGGGAGTAAAATTGAAACCAGTATTCGTTCAGTCACCCGCCTAGTAAGTACTATAGGGTGGTTGACATGATTATGCGGCATAACTAGCAATTGCATCACGTGCTAAGTGGCTGACCACATGATTATATTTATAATTGCTAATATACATTTGCATATTTACGCAATTACATGAAGAAGTCATTGTTTTTGTAACAGGCGGCATGTGGCAAGTGTTAAGAAAATAGCATCAATCACTGGAACTTCTGAATTGATTCATAGTAGATGTTGATATAATTTCTCAAACAACTACCTATATCTATATCCAGATGCTCTGCTGAGTCAGATGTATGGATCTGCTTGTTGCCTACTATTTTTGATTTTTTGTGCACTATCAGTGTTCCCTTTTAATGGAAAATTCATAGTCCCTTGCAATCCCCATCTACTAATTTAAACTTACCTCAGTTACCCTCTTTTTAGATGGTAAATTGTAATGCTGTTGCACGCCATTATTGTCTAATTATTTTCATTGCCGTAGAATAATGAATATATGTGTGCTCATTGCATATGTTCAATGCATTTCAAAGGCAGCTTGCCTATCTAATTTGAATCTTTTTATGTTAGACATTCCACCTGAAAAGGAACCTCTTGATTGGAATACACGGATGAAGATTGCTGCTGGTGCTGCCAAGGGATTAGAATACTTGCATGATAAGGCAAGTCCTCCTGTTATTTACCGGGATTTCAAGTCGTCAAACATTCTTCTTGGCGAAGAGTTTCATCCAAAGCTATCTGACTTTGGCCTTGCAAAACTTGGCCCTGTTGGTGATAAGACCCATGTTTCAACACGTGTTATGGGAACTTATGGCTACTGCGCCCCAGAGTATGCAATGACTGGACAGCTTACAGTTAAATCTGATGTGTATAGTTTTGGTGTTGTGTTCCTTGAACTGATTACTGGTCGTAAAGCAATTGACAACACCAAACCACATGGAGAGCAAAACCTAGTGGCGTGGGTATGTTCTTCTATTCTGTACTAATTTTACTTCACAAAATTGATGTTTGCCATCAATATATTGTTCATAGCTCATGTTCTTGCACATTCCACGAGCTAACCATAATATAATTGGACTAAGATTTAGCTGTAGCACTAGTCCGAAAAATAAAACAGTCTGAAGAAACATAAAGAGAAATTGTTTAAGCCATTGCCACCAAACCAGGAATTTTCTAGGGACCCTTTTTTTTGCTTTGTTGAATTACTATCACTTGAGGGTCTTTAATTTTCTATTTCCTTCTCAGATCATACTATTCTTCTGAATTCTGAAAATTTTATTATAGACTGCTAGTCACTGTTACTTCGTACATCACTGCTCTTAATTTTTCTTGAACGCTGTCTCCAAAAGCTATCATGATAGTTTAATACCATGATGGAGTTATTTAATGTATTAAGGTTATGTTACTTACGAATGGGCTGGCTGTTCAGTTGCTTAGGCTTGGCATGATTCTTGAACACTAGTGAAATTGCTGCCGTCAGTACTGATCACTGAGATTAGTTCCTCGGATATTTATCGATCCATGTCATTCTCAATTTCACACATCGCTGTTGTAAAAAAGAATGCACTAAAAATTAAGGCTATCCATATCTATACTACATAGAGAAGAACGAGGGTTTGACGCAAACAATCTTAGCTATCCAGTCTGATCTTATGATTCAACAAATAAGTTGGATTCTTGAATGTTATTGCTTAATTGAACAATTAATCCTCTAATAACACCATAGTAAACAGCCTTCACAACCACTCTTTTCGAATTATGGAGAAATGTTATAGTACAATGTGAGTGGTCATATTTTTTTTATATTATTATGAATGCGAATGTATGCTAAGTTCACAACTTTCCAAAAGATTGAATAGGAATTCCTAATTTGGTGATACTGTATGAGGGGACTGAATATTTTACTATATATTTAACAAAGCTTGCACAGTACATGTACATCTCCTAGTTTTTTCTAAGGTTTAGGTGCTAAGGTTTGATCAATGTATACAACCAGGAAGTATATATTTCCTGCCAACTATTGCAGCTCACTCGTTATATAATGTTGGATGCCTTATGGTTGTTCTGATATGCAGGCTCGTCCTCTGTTCAAAGACCGCAGAAAATTTCCAAAAATGGCTGATCCGGCACTTCAGGGCCGCTTTCCTATGAGGGGTCTGTATCAAGCTTTAGCCGTTGCTGCAATGTGTTTGCAAGAGCAAGCTGCCACTCGGCCTTTCATAGGAGATGTGGTCACTGCTCTTTCATATCTTGCTTCTCAGGCGTATGATCCAAATGCACCCACTCAACATAGTCGGAGCAATGCATCTACCCCCAGAGCCAGAGACCGTGGTAGTGTGAACGGCGACCAGCGGCGTATCCGGTCGCCAAATCACCATTCTCCAGATCTGAGGAGAAAAGAAGTCACAACAACATCAAAGTATGAAGCCGAGGTTAGCAGGAATAGTTCTGGTGGTGGTTCTGGTAGACGGTCAGGCTTGGATGATAGGGATGTGACAGGTTCACAACAGGGTAGTCCTGCTCAGGCAGGAAAGAGGAGGGAAACTTCAAGGACCTCTGAGAGGCAGCGTGCCATTGCAGAGGCTAAGACATGGGGTGAGAATTCTAGAGAGAGGAAATGGCCGAATGCTCGGGGCAGCTTCGATAGTACAAATGAATAGAACTCTGGAGCAGAAGGTCTGAGTCATCATTCTAGAAAGAGGATGAGTCGCAAGCCAGTACCAAGCAGGGGACAGTTTAGGGACATGGGGCTGATTTCGGTTCCATGTTTAATGTGAATAGAGCTTTACTTTTCTTTCCCAGCCATCACCACTGCTTCATAGTTTCTCTCTTCCACACAGATATCACCACCGCAATCACCATCGACACGCCTATTCATGGCGTCCGTTCCTCGTGAATGTGATCATGCAGATGTGCCTTCATCATCATGGCACGAACGACATCTGGCTGGAAAGTTAGTAAGCAAAGGGGAGAACTGTTCTGAGGAGGACATGATCCAATCAAATGAGCCTCTTCTGTTGCCTGCATGCATGACGGGTATCACAGTTGTTCCGAGTGTAGAGCTTTATTGTGAAGTCTGAGTACCGAGGGATGTGATGATTTTTCTTTCCTCGAGGGTTTGTACCGAGGGTTTTTACCCGTGTTCCATACGTCTGTATTGTGACATTTTTGTTTGTATTGAGTTGTCAGAACACATCCTTTGATTTATCTCTTCTGGCAAAGCCGTTGTGCCCCTTCCATCTAAGCTGTGCAAAATATTTAGGAAGCTTGTTAGCTATATGCTCAATTTTTTTTTTCTGTTTCTGAGCTTTCTGTCCATAGCGGATAAGCCCAGGGTTGTTTTTGGTCCAACTTTGCTCAAACTAATTATATTTATTGACGGAACATTTTTTCGCAGACCAAAATTTCTTGATAGAGTACCTTGTACAGTTTCCTTTTCATTTGTTCGCATATATAAAGGGCATGTTACAAGTAGTAATCAAGTATGGACGGGGTGTTCGTTGTTCATTGGCCCTCCACCTGTGTCATCTTCTCCGTCCTGCAGCGCCGTTGCGCCCTCCTCCGTCGATGACCACCCTGGCGAGCAGGTCACCATTGTCGTTGCGGCTTGGACATGGGCTCCGACGCCCAGAATCCACATCCCAGTCCACTCTGGCAGGCAGCATTGGAGCAGCAGTACATACATATACTGAGTGAAAATGCACACTCAAGTATTCAAATACTTGTTTACTCAATTTCATTTGCTAATAATCTTGTCTTGCAATGCTGCTTCAGGATGGGTATAGTGATCGGCGAATGATTAAATTGTGCTACCTGACTATCATGGAACAACGAAATAACTGGCTGACTGGATAGGCAATCATGGAACAACAGAATAGATGTATGTATGCAATGCAGTAATGCTTGAGGGGGTGGGAAAGGAACTTCCCTTACAACAACAGAGAGATGCAACGCAATATCCAGAAAGAGGCAATGATGAACTAATATCACAGTTATTATGGCGTAGCAGTCAACTCCAGATGGTCCAATTCATCACTTCATTGGTCCACCGCCTTGTTAGTGTTAAGTCATGACAACATTTTTACCAAATGTGTTTTGCCGCGGGTGGTAGATCAACCTTCAGAGGATCAGTAGATCAACTAGGCTGGCAGCGAAGTCCATTTTGTACACCCGGTCCCTTTCAAGGCATGTGCAACAACTATAAGTTTGTAGCTTCCTACGTAGTTTTAAGTGAGTTGGCACTGTCTCATGTTTTTATGTGTAGTTCCTTGTTTACAGAAGATAATTTTCTACAACATGTTATGGTTAATCAAAGCATTGAACTCAAGTGGTAGACTCTCTAAACAAGAGGCCAGAAAACCCCATTTCCATTAATAAACGCCATTACAGGGGGTCGGGTAGGAACACCGGAAAATAAAGAAGCTGCATTGAACACTTAATGCTCCCAAAGTCCCAAGAGAAGCTTTATTTCCTAACTTCATTCTTGCTTGTTTCTTGCTGCAAATTAGAGCAGCAACCGAGGAGTGTCATTTAGCTGCACCAGCAACACATTTACGGTAGTCCAGAGTTCTAGTTAAGTTTCTTGCAGCCATCAACACATTTTTTAGGCTCTGGTACGCAATTGTAAATGTAGGGTTCGCGGCGTGCCACAGTGTCAGGTACCTACGACAGTCAAAATAAAAAGGGTACCATCAGAAACAGGGGCGGAGCCAGGGGGACGAACAGGGCCTGGCCCCCCCCAATGATCTACAATTTTAGTAGGAGTGACGAGTAATTACTAACGAGATTAGATCAATATATGTACTCGGCCCCCCCTATACTCGAATCCTGGCTCCGCTACTGATCAGAAACTAATGAGAAAACAGGTAGAACAACCAGTGACATGTTCTATGACATTACCATCATTAAAGTAATGTCGAAATCAACAACCACCATGGCTAGTACTGGTAGTTAAATACGTACTATTAATCTACTATCAAAACCGTGATAGTAAAGGGTAATCATAAAAACACGGGCAAAACTACTGTTATCTTCCATGCCACCGTTTAAAATTTAGACTGGATAACTTGAGTAAGCAGTTTATATTTGCATTATGAGGCACATCAATTTTGAAGTAGAGAGAATGAGCGCATCGGCTCAGGTTGTTAAAGATTAATTCTTTAACTACTACATAGTTTCAGGGGAAAAAACTTGCATTTATAAATAGAGCAATAAAACTTCATTGTAATTATACCGAATAACTTACTAAGTACTCTTCTTTTCCATGCTAAAACTAATACTCCCTCCGTTCCTAAATAATTGTCTTTCTAGAGATTTTAATAAGTGACTATATACGGAGCAAAATGAGTGAATCTACATTCTAAAACATGTCTACATACATCCGTATGTTGTAGTTCATTTGAGATGGCTAGAAAGACAATTATTTGGGAACGGAGGGAGTAGCTAACTTTGGTGGAGGTTAAAATACTTTCCCTTCACAGCAATGTACAAAAAAGCAACCGAATGGACTTCAGAAAAATCATGGGCAATGACAAAAACAGCGGTGGGCGTAGCAGACCATGCAATAGACTCGGATTTCTATGTAACTGATAAGTGACTAATTAACCCTCAAAGATTCAGATTGACTTGTACATAAAAATGGTAGAAATATTATTTCTGAAAGCAGATCATTGGCAACGGGAGAATCATGCAAAAGGATCACGTTTCTCCATGCTCCTACACTACTACACCTGCACTATGCCATGATCATCAAGGTGCAGGCCTCCACCCAGATGCCGCACAATCTTCCCCAAGCCATAAAAAATACATTCGGCTACACAAGCCACAGCGTGCGTGGGATGCCAGAGCTGAATGTATGTATTATGGCTTGGAGGAGCTTGCGCGGTGTAGAGGAGGTGGGCCAAGGCTGGAAGGCTAGGTGCAAGAGAGATGGAGAGCTTGGGTATGAGTTGAGAGGAGGGGGGTGGCGGGTGCTGTGTGAGGAGGCCGGGGTGGTGAGTGGTGACGGTGTTAAATAAGCAAGCGAGAGGGAGAGGACGACTGGGGTAGGACGGGCACAGATTCTCTAACTTGCCATGGCAAAGGCAGACTCTATCTTTCCCCTCATGGATGCACTCCCTTTCTGATCCAACGGCTGCTAAACGACCTGCTTCTTCCACTTCACAGCAGGCAGTCCAAATTAAAACAAAGCCAGCCCGTATTCAGCCCAGAGAAGGCCCAGCTGAAAAACGTTGAGGAGGGAAAGCGAGGATTTGGGCGGGTGAGTAGCCGCCAGATGTCATTTTTGGCGGGAGCACGGGCGTCTAGCGCCGGCTCTCGTCTCAGTTAGCGATTGGGCGATCGTCAGGTGCCTGGACGCCTCTGCAGGTCGCCGGCTGCGCCGTCCTAGTTGAGCATCCGAGCAGAGCGAAGCTGCTCGACTTCAGGCTATTTAGCTCTCAGGTTCGTGTCCTTCTTAGACTTCAAAAAACATAGACTCTATCTGTCCTGGTGGTGAGAGCAAGAATCTGGAACAAACCGTGATGACAAGTGACCTGCACATAGGCATCAGATGATTAAACAGTCTATGCTTTGCTGATATTTGTTGCATTCTCTATGGAGTCTGGTCACATGAAGCACCGATACGTCAAGATTGGCTGTATCGGCGTCCTGTACGTGGCCGATACTCCGATACGCCTGATACGGCTTCGATACTCGTATCGCCAAAGTATCCTGAATTTTGGTTTAAAAAAAGGAAGAAAATAAACACGATACGGCGGCGACACGTTGTGGACACGGCGGGATATGGCAAGCACGTCGCCGGCAGCCCTGAGCCCAATAGAAGCCCACGCGCCTAACTTAACATTAGCTCTCTCCTCTCGATTCGACCACGAAGGATTGGATCTGGCGACTGCGGCGAGCGCTCGGCCGCCGCCTGGAATCGCCTCTCCATCCTGTCGGCTAGCCTCGCCGCCGCTTGGAGTGACTCGAGTCTTCTTCGTTGCCGCACGTCGCCAGCAAGGCAGCAACAATGAGGTATGATTCTGTACGCATCCGTGCTTGGCTGTTGGCTGGTGCAGTGGTGTCGTTAGATTAAAATACTATTTCCTCCGTCCTAAAATAAGTGTCTCAATCATAGTACAACTTTGTACTAAAGTTAGTACAAAGTCAAGACACTTATTTTATTTTATAAGAAGAGGCTAATCATTGAACTTAATTAGGTTGGGAAGCAGACTCGCACATACATGTACCTCCATTTATCTCTTATATTTTTTCTTTATTAAATGTTATTTCATTAATTTATATATATATATATATATATATATATATTTGCCGTATCGCCGTATTGCTGTTTTTAGAAATTGCCGTATTCCATATCGCTGTATCGGTGTCGCTGTATCGATGCTTCATAGCTGGTCAGTCTTATGTTGGTCCCATATGTTGCTCGTTTATTTGTTCAGTTAGCCTAAAGAAATTCAGACTTTCCCTCGTATCTGTCTTACTCTGACATATTTAGTTTTTGTTAATAATATGTGCAACATACATCAAGTTCTTGCTTCCCAGTTCAGGTATGTGGTAATTGATGGCTTTAATCGGTGGGTTGTAATGAAGTAACTATTTCTAAAGTTTCTAAATTGAATCAGTGCATACTTTCTCTTTTTTTGAACTCTTTACTGAACTGAATATGTTCCTCTGTCCCTTTGTCCGTTCTCTGTCTATTTGGTAGCTAAAGTTCAGCAGCAGTTTATGCACTGCTGATCTGAATAGGCTACTGTCTCTCTGTCTGTTCTCGCCTCGCTACTGAGCTGGGCTCATTTAGCTACCGAACTGGGCCTTATTTGGGCTACTTTTTTATCTGGGCTGCTTGCTGTGCACTTGAAAAGATGGAACGTTCAGCAGCCGAAATGGAGGGCATCCATGAGGGGAATGGTAGAGGCTACCTTTGCCATGGCAAGGTAGAGAATCTGCGCCCGGGTAGGACGCCCATGCTCCGAGTGCAACTGAGTGTGGAGAGTAGTGGAGACACCAACGTGATGCCTATGGGCCTAGGGAGAGGGCGTGTCGTCCCTGGGCTGGTGCTGGTGGGGAGGAAGATTCCCAACCAGCAAAAAAGCTACAGTGCAATGGATGCTCCACATCTAAACTTCGGTTACAGCACTTTACTTTACACGCATGGAAACCCTAGTGGTTAAAAGGCAGTCATTGCTCTAGAACATAACTCATGGAACACACGCTCTTCTTCCGGCTTGCAGCAGTGGAGAAACTAGTTCGACAACTGTGACGATCGGACTGCACTGAGCACGACATGGTTCTAAGTATTGGCACAGTAGTGCCGAAAGATCGAATTGTCTGAGAGACAAAAAAAAAAACATCAAATGGTATGTGGCATGTGGAGCTATTTTCTCTTGCTTGCATAGTGTTGGGCTTTTGGAGTTTGATAGTTTCAGGTAGCTGGATGATCCAGGACTACAGTGAGCTAGAAATGAGAGTATTTAACTTTGCTCTACTTAAGATCTCTATGGGGCTCCCTGCCTCCCTCTTATAAAAAAAGGATGCAAAATCACATAGCATGACACTTTTGAATGTGGTAACAACTTACACCAAGGTAGGCACAATCACTACCAATTCAAAGATCTTTCATTGTCCAGTCTCAGTTAGGTGCCATTCCATGGCAAAATTCAGACCAACTTAATAAGTATGTCAAGTTGGTATTCATTCTGACTTTGTATCCAGTGTGTGATATGGACAGGAAACTTGTGAACGTTACAGATTGGCATGGCATTCACAGATTCACAACTATAAGTGAACAATCCAAATCAAGTAAACAAAAAAAAAACCATCACCTTTATTCCTGTAATTGCAGGGGTACACTCGCAACAGTTAAGAGGTCAGCAACAGTCATTGATAAAATCTCTGCTAAAGAAACTATCACTCTAAAGTTCAGCTCCTCCTGTAGCCTAGCTACAAACACATAGTGAAAGGAGAGAACAATCATAATCACATAACCATGGAATTTGAGCAAAGGATACAAATAGTTCGGGAGAAGGCAAGAGTTACCGACCCCTGTTACAAGGTGAGGAATTCAGCGCATCCCTTGTTTCTTGTCGTGGACTGGGATGCCACATTCTTGATACACCAACACTGATTTCTATTCACTATAAAAAAATCCTTACCACCCGACCTTTATGCATTTTTATGAGAAAGAAAATTAACTTTCAGAGTTTCAGACAGTAATAGAGACATTTCATCGAGCAATATGACCAAAGTTCTTTTAGAAAACTACATATGCACTCCACACGTGTTTAAACTTCCAAGTTCCAAGTAATTCCCGACCTTACCTCTGTTAGAATACATTGTAACACGTATATACGGTATGAGTATAAACCGTATATACGCCCAGTACGCCCGGTAGGCTAGCGTGTTGCGTGGTTGTTGTAATCAGTAGTTATGGTTGTTAGGATTCATCCTCATCCTGTATATCTTTCTTGAGGATCAATCCAACAACCGAACTACCAAATCTTGTAAATCTCTTTGCCTATATAACATGCAACGCATCCCTGCCAGAGGCATACGCTTCATCCAATCTTTCATGGTATTCAGAGCTAATTTCCTCTCCAACATCCAAACCTAGTCATGGCTAGCTCCAGCTCTGCCGCCGCCGCCTTTGCCCTCATTCCCATCGCTGACAAGCTGCACCGGGGCAACTACCTGGTCTGGCGCGCGCAAGCCCTAGCCACCATCCATGAGCGCATCCGATTGATCACCTCAACCTCGATCACCCGTTCCCGAGCCCAAGCTTGCCGATAAAGATGGTAAGCCGACAAATGTGCCAAACCCGGCGTATCTTGTCACCTGGCGCAAGACTCGTAGGGTATCGAGCTTCATCTTCAACTCGATCTCACCACCGTGATGATTCAAGTCGCCCATCGCACCAAGGCGGCTGCGGCATGGACCGCCATCGTGAAGATGTTCCTCCCGACGCAGCCAATATCGTCAACACGCGGATCGCCCTCTCCACCACCAAAAGGGCACCGCGACCATCGCCGACTACATCGGGCGCATGAAAGCTGGGCGGCGAGATGGCTTCAGCAGTAAGCCGCCGACGATGATGACATGGTCTCCTACATCCTCGCCGGACTAGACTACGACTACATCTCGCTTGTCTCGGCCCATTCGCGCCATGAGGACTGAACCAATCAAGGTAGCTGAACTTTACTCTCAGTTGATCGGTTTTGAAAAGCGTCTTGCTATGTTCGAAGGTGGCAACCACTCCTCCCAGTCCTCGGCCAACACCATCTCTCGTGGCCGTGGTGGTTATGGCCGCGGTGGAGGTGGCCGCGGCAATGGTGGCCGCGTAATGGAGGAGGTGGCCGCAACAGAGGCCGTGGCAATGGAGGCGGTGGTCGTGGCAATGGAGGCCGCGCAACGGCAACGGCAACGGAGGAGTCGATGATCTTCCCGAGGTCGCTCGCCAGATCCGCAAGAGGCTGAATCACACCGCTCTCGAATGCTACCGCGCTTGACATCTCCTACACCAAGAACGAGAAGAGCGCCGGATCTGCCACAACCTCGTCCTATGGAGTAGATACCAACTGGTATCTGGACACCGCGCCACCGATCACATCACCAATGAACTCGACAAGTTGACCGTCCACAACAAGTACCACGGCAACGATCAAGTCCACACCGCAAACGGAGAAGGTATGGAAATTAGTCATATTGGTCACACTACCGTTCGCATTTCTACCGTGATCTTCATCTTAAAAACATCTTGCATGTGCCCGATGCCGCCAAAAACCTCATCTCCGCTCATCGCTTATCCACTGATAATATCCACTGATAATCATACTTTCCTTGAAGTTCACCCAAATTTTTTTCTCGTCAAGGAACAGGGAACGAGGAAAACCCTTCTGCACGGCAGGTGTAGACAAGGCCTCTACCCGTATCATCGGCTCCTTTTAGCTCAAGCAAGCAAGCGTTTGGTGCAAATAAACTGCCTGTTGAAAGGTGGCACAGACGGCTAGGGCATCCGTCAACTACCATAGTGCGTCATGTTCTTAGCCATAAAAATAATCCTTTTTCTAGTAGCGAGTTGAATAAAGAAGGAGATTGTGATGCATGCCAAATGGCCAAAAAGTCACCAACTTCCTTATCCTAGTTCAAACAAGGTGTCTAAAGCTCCTTTAGAGCAAATTTTCTCCGATGTATGGGGGCCTGCCGTGATTCTATCAATAAGAAAAACTATTATGTGTCTTTCATTGATGATTATAGCAAATTCACGTGGATATATCTACTTAAGCACCGATCCGAAGTGTTTAAGGTCTTTCATGAATTTCAAACCCTTGTTGAAAGATTGTTCAATAAAAAAATAATCACTATGCAAACAGACTGGGATGGCGAATATGAACGCCTAAATTCCTTTTTTCGTCAATTAGGAATCACTCACCATGTCTCTTGTCCCCATGCTCATCAAAGAAACGGGTCAGCAGAAAGAAAACATCGACATATTGTTGATGTAGGGCTCTCTCTTAGCCCATGCCTCCATGCCCTTGAAGTTTTGGGATGAGGCTTTCCTCTCTGCCACATATCTGATCAATCGCACCCCTAGCAAAGTGATTAATTTTGAAACTCCTCTGACACGCTTGTTTCAAAAACAACCCAATTATCATTCCCTTCGGATTTTTGGATGTGCATGTTGGCCGAATCTTCGCCCTTATAATTCCAAAAAGTTAGAATTTCGTTCCAAATAGTGCGTGTTCCTTGGCTACAACAATCTTCACAAAGGTTTTAAATGCCTAGATGTTGCTATTGGACGAGTATATATATCCCGTGATGTTATTTTTGATGAGACAGTTTTTCCCTTTGCAACTCTAAATCCAAATGCAGGCACCCCTCTCCGGTCAGAAGTTCTTTTACTTCCTGAGTCTACACCCTTTGATCATGGGGACGAACACATGGTTGATCAATGTGCTAATTTTCGCCTCTAATCCTGTCACTAACAAAGGAGAAAATCCAGTTTTTGTGCATGATTTTATGCAGCCGTAACAAGACGAAACTGTTATGAACACGAGGAGGATTCAGTGCTGCGGGCAGCGATCCCGAGTTTGCGCTGCCGGGCGCAGCGGATCGGGGCGAATCTGCGCAGACGCCGCCGCTGAACGACGCTGCAGCGTGGTGCTACCGGATCGCTGTTGGATCTCCCGACAACGCGTCGTCAGTGGGCCAACCGGCTCCCTCTCGCGGGCCGCCAGATAGGCCAACCAAGCGAGGGAGACGTGCGTCTGGGCACGGGCTCTCACGCCGATCTGCCCGACAGTGATGAGAGGTCCTCTGTTGTGGCGGCGAGATCTGCTACGGGATCACGTATGGATCCTCCCTCCTCCCGGATTCTCCGTGCCGCATGCACTGCAGCTCTGATGTGCCAACTCGGCTAACACGATCACAACACGGTATTTCAAAACCTCAAATTAAATACAGATGGCATGATTAGGTATGACAAGCTCAAACCTCGTTTTGGTGGTCTCGATAACTCTTGGTGAACCTCATAATTTGCAAGAAGCTTTGAATGATGTAAATTGGAAGAGGGCCATGAATGATGAGTACGATGCTCTTATTAAAAATAAAACTTTGAGACTTAGTCCCACCGACAAAAAATAAAAATATCATTGATTGTAGGTGGGTCTCAGAGGGATTAAAAGAAAGGCAGATGGTCAAATTGATGATACAAGGCAAGGCTAGTAGCAAAAGGTTTCAAACAGAGATACGGTATAGATTATGAAGATACCTTTAGTCCTGTTGTTAAAGCAGCTACTATCGACTTGTTCTTTACATTGCGATATCCGATGAATCGGAGTCTCAGGCAATTGGATGTTCAGAATGCGTTCCTTCATGGCGTTCTAGAGGAAGAAGTCTATATGAGACAACCACCTGGCTATGAGATTAAAGGCAAGGAAAATCATCTCTGCAAACTTGACAAAGCGTTGTATGGTCTAAAACAGGCACCTCGGGCATGGTACTCCGTGTTGTGTGACAAACTTCAAGCACTTGGTTTTAAACCATCAAGAGGATACTTCTCATTCTTTTTTAGAAGAGGGAAAATTATTATGTTTATGTTGGTCTATGTTGATGATATAATTGTTGCCAGCTCATCACAAGATGCAACTGTAGCTTTGTTGGCAGATTTGAGAAGAGATTTTGCCTTGAAGGATCTAGGAGATCTACATTATTTCTTGGGAATTGAAGTTAAGAAGGTAAAAGATGGCATCCTTCCGACCCAAGAAAAATATGTCATGGATATATTGAAACGTATGGGTATGACAAATTGCAAGATCTCAAACATGCCTCTCTCAACGTCTGAAAAGCTGTCAAAGGAACAAGGAGAACCTTTGGGGGTCAAGAGTCAACAAGGTATAGAAGTATGGTAGGTGCCTTGCAATATTTGACATTAACAAGACCGATATTTGTTTCCCAAAGGAACAAAGTTTGTCAAGATTTGCACTCTCCTACCTCTCAACACATGACAGCAGTTAAAAGAATTACGAGATACCTTAAAGGTACTATGAGTACAGGCCTAAAGTTCACTAAGTCAGCTTGCAACATTGTTAGTGCCTTCTCGAGATCTTGGGCAAGGTGATGTCCTGATGACAGAAGATCAACAGGAGGTTTCTATGTGTTCTTTGGTCCCAACTTGATTTCTTGGAGTGCACGTAAGCAAGCTACTGTTTCAAGGTCAAGTACTGAGGCAGAATATAAATCATTAGCCAATGCAACTGCTGAGATTATTTGGGTCCAAACTCTTCTGCGTGAACTTGGAGTTGCTCATTCGCCAGCTTTCGCCTTTGGTGTGACAACATTGGTGCCACATATTTGTCAAGAAATCCAGTGTTTCACGCAAGAACTAAACATATAGAAGTTGACTATCATTTTGTTCGTGAGAGAGTAGCTAGCAAGCTACTGGATATTCGGTTTATACCCACGGTGATCAGGTTGCTGATGGGTTTACCAAGGCCTTATCATGGCGGAAATTAGAAGACTTTAAGAGCAATCTCAACTTGGTGAAGTTATGATTGAGGGGGCGTGTTAGAATACATTGTAACACGTATATACGGTATGAGTATAAACCGTATATACGCCCAATACGCCCGGTAGGCTAGCGTGTTGCGTGGTTGTTGTAATCAGTAGTTGTGGTTGTTAGGATTCATCCTCATCCTGTATATCTTTCTTGAGGATCAATCCAATAACCGAACTACCAAATCTTGTAAACCTCTTTGCCTATATAACATGCAACGCGTCCCTGCCAGAGGCATACGCTTCATCCAATCTTTCAACCTCCAGTTATGCGCAGTCCAGACACATTCTTTTAGCAGAAATGATGTGACAATGATGTTACTGTCTATTCTTCATTCTGCACCTTTTAATTTATGAAACTGTCTCTACAATTACTGGCAACACTACCATAAAGAGTGCTTAGAATATTTCACATGTTTATGCTATAAATAATATCAAAGAAAATTCTGTTCAAGTGAGAGAATAATTCAAGAGGGTTTTTTTCTGAACAACTGCAGTTGGATTGAGTATATTAATATGGAATTGAATGCAAGCAATGATTCAGCTACTAGGTTATAGACAACATCAGAGATCGTCTACCGGACTCAAGTTTCTCTTATGTGATGCAAAATAGGTACCATAGAACAATCGAAGGGTATTGAAAATAAAAGGTATTTGCTGAACACCTTAACAGCATCACACAAATAAACTCCAGGAAAAGGATGAAAAAGGCCAAGAACTCTTACAAAGATGTGCTTCAGTAAAATATATGCTTGGAAAAAGAAAATACTATTTTGAGTCCGATTTTTTTAATGTGGAGGATTGTGCATGATTTATAACATTTAATAAATGACAGGACATTTTTTTCCGTTCTAATGTCCATAGCTCTAGGTAGTGTGTGCTAACCATTGCTCTGGCAAATGCCCGGAGAGCCATGAGAAGTCAGGTGCCACTTGATATAGTAGATCAAACAACCTACAAACTCTGTACTTCTTAGTCAGGGCCAACCTAGTTCAAGGGGACAATCCAAATAATTGTAGTTATCATGTCTTGCAAGAAATATACAATGGGAGGCAGCACATATATTATTCCAGCTCTAAAATCAAAAGCAGTATATAATTTACAAACATTACAACACTCTCACAGAACCTGCAATTTCGAATAATCAGTTTCAGCTCGAGAACCATATTCTAACATGGCACTCATATTTTTCGGTATGAATACTACAACAAAATTCCAATAACATAAACAATAAAATGGTCCACATGTGATAGTCATTAGGAAAGCATGCCAGATAACAAATATTTCTTGCGACCCATTGTTACTATAATTTCTTCAAAACGAACATACTCTCATGGCTCAAGAGGCCACAAAAACTCCTAAATTGAAAGCTCATCACTGAGTGCCACAAAAGCCAAGCCAACTAACGCTCCATCGTACTGTATACCACGAAATAAAACATTAAGAAGAGATGTTTTAAGTAGCACCTGTTAGGAATGAGCAACTAACTTCACAGGAGGGCCAAAGGCCAGTACATATACATGTGTACAAAGGGGATAAACCTATACACATCTAACACCCCCCCTCAAACTCATGGTGGATCAACAACACTGAGTTTGGAGAGAAGAAAACTATGCTGCGCTCGAGTCTGTGCCTTTGTGAAGAAGTCCGCCAATCAGAACTCGGAGGGCACATAGTGAAGAGCGAGAGTCTGATCCTGCACAAGAGCACACACAAAGTGGGCATCCACACCGATGTGCTTGGTGAGCTCATGCTTCACCGGTCACGCTGCATAATCGATAGCACCAAGATCTTGTCGACAATAAGGGAGTCGAGGTAGTAGCAGACACACCAAAGTCCTCAAGTAACCACCAGAATCAGATCACCTCAGCCATCAAGATAGCCATGGCTCGCAACTCAACCTCTCAGATTGAAGCGAGAAACCTGCAGTGCTTTCTTTGTCTTCTAGGCAATAAGAGAGCCACCAAGGAATACACAGAAGCGGGACAAATGAACGGCGATCGGAGGGATCGCTAGCCTGTAGCATCAGAGTAGGCCTGGAGCTCAAGAGAGCTGGAGCGGGGAAAGAAAAGGCGCTGAGAGAGTGTCCCACGAAGATATCGTAGAACATGAAGGAGATGACTATAGTGGACAGAGGTGGGGGCTGAAACGAACTGACTCAAGATATGGACAGGATAGGAGATATCAGGACGTGTAACAGCAAGATAGACAAGACTGCCAACAAGGTGACGATAGCGAGTGGGGTTAGGGAGAGGATCATCATCAGAGGCGCGAAGTTGAACGTTGAGCTCCATAGGAGTCACAACTGTGCGCTCATCACCGAGAGCAGCGCGAGCAAGAAGATCCTGAATATATTTTTCTTGGGAGATGTAGAAGCCATCCGAGGTCGAGGAGATCTCAATCCCAAGAAAATAGCAAAGTGGACCAAGATCAGTCATGAGGAACTGGCCGCGAAGGCGAGCCTTAACAAAGGCTATGTAGTCATGGTCGTCACCAGTGATGATCATGTCATCAACATAGAGAAGGAGAAGAGTCCGACCATGAGGAGACGTGTGAACAAACAACACGGGATCATGGTCACTGGGCAAGAAACCAGCGGCAGTCACCACAGAGGCGAAGCGCTCAAACCAAAGCGCGAGGGGCCTGTTTAAGACCATAGAGGGAGCGGCGAAGTCGACAGACCATACCATCAGGAGCATAGTACCCCGGTGGTGGCTGCATATAAACCTCCTCACGCAACTCGCCATTAAGAAAAGTGTTCTGAACATCAAGTTGAGAGATAGACCAATGACGAACAGAGGCCACAGCAAGAAGAGTGCGAACAGTGGTCATGTGGGCCACATGAGCGAATGTCTCATCATAATCACGTCCCTGCTCCTGCTGAAAACCACGGGCCACAAGGCGCGCTTTGTAGCGCTCAAGAGAACCATCGGAGCGAGTTTTAATCTTGTAGACCCACTTGCAGGTGATGGGACGGACACCGGAAGGAAGGGAAACCAGATCCCATGTGCCAGAGTGCTCAAGGGCAGCAAGCTCTTCGGCCATCGCAAGCTGCCATTCAGGTTGAGTCATGGCAGTCCGATAGGAAGTGGGCTCAGTAATAACAGAGAGACCGTACCGATCAGGGAAGTAGCGATCAGGCGGGGGGGCGAGGCCGAGCACGGAGGTTATGAACCGAAGGAGGCGTAAAAGGAGGTGCACCAGTGGTGGAAGGTGTGTCAGGAGAAACATCCTCAGAGCGAGGGCGACGAGTATAGTGAAGAGGAAATGGTGAGAGAGGGTGACAGACTGGAGATGATGGTGGAGAGGTGGAGGAGGAGGATGAGGAAGATGGTGTCGGTGGTAAAGGAGAAGGAAGGAGAGGTGTAGGAGGAAGAGGGGAAACATGAGGAGACACATAGCAGGGTGTATCAGGGAGAAGAAGAAAAGAAATATCATCCACAGAGAAGCTCGAGGTAGAAGGGCGTGGATAGTAAGAGCGAGACTCGTCGAAGGTCACATCACGCGAGATGCGCAAACGACGACCAACAGGATCCCAGCAGCAATAGCCCTTGTGCTCATCACTGTAGCCAAGGAAAATACACTCCACCGACTGAGCAGTCAGTTTGGTGCGTTCCCGCGGGGCAAGAAGGACATAGCACACACATCCAAACATACGAAGAGCTGAGTAGTTAGGAGAGCGGCCAGTGAGACACTCCATAGGAATACCACCCTGCAGAGCAGTCGATGGCTGAATGTTGATGAGATAGGTGGATGCAGAAACAACTTCAGCCCAAAAGTGGGGTGGGAGGGAAGCGGCAATCATCAGTGCACGAGCCGTCTCAAGGAGATGACGATGCTTACGTTCGGCAACACCATTCTGAGCATGCGCACCAGGACATGAGAACTGGGCAAGAGTACCCTGTTCCGCAAGAAAACCACGCAACAACTGGGAGATAAACTCACCAGCGGAGTCAGCACGAAAAGTACGAATGGGCGTGGAAAACTGAGTGTGAACCATGGCAGCAAAGCGTTTGTATATAGAGAGAACCTCGCTACGAGATCTCATGAAGTAGAGCCAAGTGTAGCGAGAGAAATCATCAATAAACAAGATATAGTAGCGGTGACCACCTTTCGAATCAAAGGGGGCAGGACCCCATACATCAGAATGAACTAAATCAAAAGGACGCTGAGAGACCGACTCACTGGTAGGATAAGGTAACTGGGTCTGCTTGCCAAGTCTGCAGCCATTATAATGTAAAGAGACATCTCCAGATACAGACCCTAAGAGGCCCTGACGAACTAAAGAAGACAAGCGAGAGCCACATATGTGACCAAGGCGATGATGCCACTGCTGGAAGGACGCAGACGAAGAGGCAGCAAGAGCATGGGAGCTGGCATAGGTGGTGGCAGCGGAAGGAACACAAAGCCAGTCAACCTCCCAAAGGCCTTCTGACTCACGACGCCGGGGGCCAGCACCAACCAAAACCTTGGTGCGACGATCCTGAATAGAGCAAGAGTCGGTATCAAGAATGACACGACAACCAGAATCAGTAAGTTGGGCAGCGGAAAAAAAAATCATGGTGAGGCGAGGAACATGTGAAACACTAGGAACAGAAAAAGATGGAGTGGAAAGAAGACCACGACTAGCAACAGGAAGAGATGTGCCATCAGCGTTAAGAACATTAACATGCGAATCAAGAGGTCGGAGAGAAGGCAACATAGAAGAATCAGAGGACATATGAAAGGAGGCTCCAGAATCCAGAACCCACGAAGATGTACCTGACTGTGTAGAAGCCTGCGGTGGTGGAGAAGTGGCTGCAATCACAGCAGCAGCTGAACCGGTCGACGAAGAGCCTGAAGAAGCCAAGAGACGCTTGAGCCTCATAACGTCCTGATCAGTGAGTGACGGGTCGAGGAGGATCCAGAGTCACACTGGAAGAGGAGCGCCTCTGGTCTCGCTTTCTTCTCACGGCAATCCGACTCTGGATGACCTGGCCGAGAGCAAGAGCTACGTAAGGTGTCACGGCGCCGACCGCCCTCTCAAAGATAAGAGGGACGACCCGCCCCCCCTGAAGGAGTAGGCAGGAGCGGTGGAGCGGTGAGGCGAGTAGGTGGCATAGGTGCTCGGGCGGCCAACACTGATGGAACCACAAGTACACCAGCAGAGCGAAGTCGGGTCTCTTCAGCACGAAGCTCAGAAAGTACCTCCGAGATAGGAACACGGCCACGAGCAAGCAGGTGAACACGGCGAGGCTCGAACTCAAAGTGGAGACGAGATAAGAACTCGTGAACCCGCTGGTACTCCAAATCTGACCGTGTAGTCTGACAGCAACGGCAAGTCCCATAAACGACGGTCTGAAGAGAGTCAAGCTGACGCCAGATGGCAGAGCACTGTGAATAGAACTCATCAACAGAGGAATCACCTTGCCGGAGTGCATGCTCCTGACGCACCACAGATAGGTAGAGAGCATCACCAGAGGGTTGATAGCGCCGACAGAGATAAGACCACATCGCTGCAACTGTGCCAAGTCCCATGAACTCCGAGGCGAACTGAGAAAGGACACTCGCAGATAAGAACAACAGCAGACGAGCATCATCATTGCACCACCGAGTGTAAGCGCATGATCATCACGATAGGCAGAAAGGGCATCCGAGTAAGCTGACATCTGCTGATCATAAGCATCAACTGCAGCATCATCAAGAGCCTTGGCAGTATCTCGATCGGCCTGAGAAGCGTCAGCAGCAAGAACCGACGGTGCTGGCAGGGTAGGAGCCACAGGAGCAACGGGCAAGGCGGACAGGAGACCTCGCCAGAGAGAACACCCCACAGAAGGAGACCGCGCATATGGATGCGCATGAACCCCGCAAACTCGGCATAGTTGGTGCCATCGAAGATCACCGATCACCGAGGAACGGCGACATAGCCCGAAGAAGACATGAGGAGCTCTCTGTTTTTTGTTTTTTTGGTCAACTGCTACAGTAGACCCCGATCCAGATCGGGATCGGGCTCACGCCGGCTCGATCCAGGCTCGATGGAGGAATCGGGAGGGGGAAGGGCGAGCGTAGGCTCGCGTAGAAAAGGCGACCCTGGCAGCACAAGCAGCCAGTGGCGGCCTTGAGGCCTTGAGGGAGGCAGTGGCGGCGGGCGAGCAGGAAGGAGCAGGCGGCAACCGGGCTCAAGGCAGCCTTGAAGGCGGCCTTGAGGAGGCACTGGCGGCGACAACAAGCAGCGGCCTTCGAAGCCTTGGGACAGCGACAGGGAGATGGGGCGCGGCCGAGCACAGGCCGGGGCGACTCGGCGTGGCGGCGGGGAAGGAGAGGGCCGGGGGCGAGGGAGGAGATGACCAGCACCGGCGACGAGATAGAGGGAGGCCGGCGACGGGGGAGCGAGGCACGGAGCTGCGAGCGTGCGGGAGCGGGAGAGGAACCTAAACATCTGATACCATGTTAGGAATGAGCAACTAATTTCACAGGAGGGCCAAAGGCCAGTACATATACATGTGTACAAAGGGGATAAACCTATACACATCTAACAACACCTACCTGATAATAAGGGGGACACTAAATAAATTGAGCCATGCAAGAAATCTGGCCTAGTCAATACAGGAATGTGCAACCACATCAAAACGTTGCAGGATAATTACAAGTTTCTCAGATGCTGTATCTTTTTATCAGGTACACCTAACCATATTTTCTTTTTACACTAACCATTGTGCAGAAAGAAAATAAATGTCCATGTATGTTCTAATTTGTATTTAGTACAAATGAACTTTCATTCTATTTAAATTTCTGCAGTAAAATGTGTCCCAGTTTACATAAAATTTATTTCGCAGATGACTGAATCAGGCTGAAAAACTTTTATCCTAGCAGAAAAGAAGCTCATAGATGTGCAGATCCTATGTGTACTGTAGTTGTATAATTTTTAAGGGTGCCATGATCAAGGAAAAACTAATCTGCAAAGGCATGTACTCCCTCCGTCCGGAAATACTTGTCATCAAAATGGATAAAAGAGGATGTATCTAGACATATTTTAGTTCGAGATATATCACCTTTTATTCATTTTGATGACAAGTATTTTCGGACGGAGGGAGTATGTGCAGAAGAACTTAAAACAGCAACACCTACAACAACATAAAAGGCAGACTGTACCGTGAGCTAAAAAAAGTAAGCAATATCTAACTGATAGATGCACAATAGTAACTCAAATTTTCTTTATTGTACACTATTTCGCGTAGCATTGGCAACACCATTAATCATCTTGAAGTGTCCTCATCATCTAAAATAAAGCCTGTGCGGATGCCTTTCTTCTTGTGCACTGCTGACAGAAGTTCCTTCGCCACCCAGATTCTGAGCGGCACCTTAGATCACTTCAGATGGCTAACTATGTCATTAAGAAGAATAAAAGTATCATTTACCAAATTCAGAAACAGAGGAACCTCAAATAATAAAGCTGGCACAATATGCTTTTTCAAACCATGCATGAGAACTGCATGTACTATATCAAGAAAACTATCATAATATGATAACATGCATCAGCTACCGACAGTCCGACATCATCTTTTACTTGCAGGAAATCAAATCAAAACTATGTGCACTCCAGTCTAGTTTTAACGTGTTTCTTTATTCATCTCGCAAAAAAAAAAAAAAAAAAACAAGCCAGTTTTGTTATCACCACATTATCCATAAAATAGACATCAAGAACAACCCAAAAGGCAAGATACTTTTAAGATACAGGGGATGGTCTAAGAATTTTCCATGGATCACCTTGCCGATTGAGTGGCTTCAGCGAAACTAATTTAACCTCCAGTCACTAGACATCTACAATACGGTACGGTGCCTTTTCTTCCCGAGAGAAGTTTAACTTGTCTGAACACTCAAGTCGAAGCACAAGAAGAGGATCATCCTATCCATCATTTTAAAAGAATGGCGACTTCTATATTCTGGCCAATTTTGATATATCATGTTTTTTCGAAATTGCATTAACTGTACCCTCTTCTAGCTGTTGTTGGTTAAGCATCTGAGATATACCGTGAAAAGGAGAGCATTAACCCTACATAAGAGAATTATCTTTTACCTTCATTTTCTTAGCTTTGGCAACTTTCTTTTGGATTCATTATGAGATAGCTTACCACATATGCCATGTGATAGTTGAGTTGACAACTTAAAGAGCATACATGTCCAAGAATTTGTGTGCCAAGATATATACATACACTGTGCATCCTTTTGCATAGGAATATATGCAGTTCCGAAAAGAACACAAGCAAATTTCGACAATTCAAAAGTACCTGAAGTCAAAAGGAAATATTTGTATGAAGCTAAATCTAGATGTAGCTAAATCAGGGGCATGTTTATAACTGTGACATTATCTTGGTAGAGGAGGGATAAGGGATGGCTCGAGAGGCGACTCGAGAGGCGCCCGCGGCAAACGCCAGCGAACGGCGGCCGGAGCTGCATGGATCGATCTCGAGGCGTGTAGGGGCGGTTACAGGTGCTCGCGGACTCGTAAGAAGAGGAGGACGGCGACGGGATCCTGCAGTGCAGATCGCCCGGCAGACTACTCGCCAACGCCCGACGTGATCTGCGAGGCCTTTAGCCCTGGATACTCGGAGGAAGAGGTCGCCGCGTTGGTCGATGAAATTGTGCCGGGCGATGATCCGGCGCGGATCGGGCTGCGTTCTGAGGATAGGGTGGAGGTTGTTCGCCGGATTATCCACCGGAGGACGGCGGCGACGGCGATCCGGCCTTGGAAAGGGCCTCTACCTAAGGTATGTATCCAACCCATTACTTTGTCTGATTTTTTCCCGCAAGATGATTGGAGTCAGGTTGTTCGTAAGAAGAAGAAGAGGAGAGGGAGACCGGAGCCAGCGCCGCCGGCGCCGGAGAGCCGGACGGCGGCTGAGATCCGGGCGGCTAGGGCTGCTCGTTTGAAATTCCTCCTGGGCCACGATGGGGTCGTTGAGTGGGCCGGTTGTGAGCTCGTGCATGGGTATGAGGCCCAGCATGGGGGTGTTGACCAGGGGCTTGATGGACCGGCTGCGACTGGGTATGTGGCCCAGGAGAGCCGGGACGCGCCCTCTCAGCCTGGCGTGCCTTGCAGGGTCGAGGCCCTTGCTGGACCGGGCAACGCTTCTACTCTTCGTGCGATCCCATGCACGTACGAGGACGTTCGTCTCCTTCTCGCTCGTGTGCCGCCGTTTCCTAGGGTGATGCGGAGCATCCTACGGTCATCACCATGTCAAGAGTCCGTTTGGCAAGTGACACGTGCGACCTCTTCTTCACATACACAAAGGTGAATCTTCTCCTTTACACGTGCTCACTTGACCCCTTTGAGGATGGTGTACTACTTGACACTTCTCCCGTGTGCATGCATAGGTATTGTCGGAGCTTCACGGATGTCAAGGAGGAGTGCAAGCGCCAAGGAACGACTACACCATCCGCGAGGGAAGCCTGGAAGCGACGACAGAAGAAGAAGGAGCTGCTGAAGCTACAGCGGCCGGACATCCGGGCCAAGGGCCGGACATCCGGCGCCTGTGCAGCCGCCCAACAGCTGCACCAACAGACGGCCGAAGCATCAGCGGCCGGACATCCGGCCCATGGGCCCGGACATCCGGCGCGACGCCACAGCCCGGACATCCGGCCTTTCCCCGGAAATCCGGCCTCGCCTAACCAGAGACTACAGAAGTTTTGCACTTCAGCCCGGACATCCGGACCGAGCCCCGGACATCCGGCGCCTCGCGAAGCCCCGGACATCCGGCCCCCAGCCCTGACATCCGGCGCCTGTCTGCGCACAGTGAGCGGGCCAAGGGCCCTTGTACCCCTCCAACTCGCCCCAACTTGTACTAGCACTATATATACTTCTCCCCCTCTCCTAGTTAGGGTTAGAAAATATGATAGCTCATTCTTAGGTGAGCTTTGCTCCTACCTCTACTCTTGAGAGAGAGAGATACTACCACTCCCATGGAGTTCAAGACCTCCATGTGAGAAGATCCTGCGGGATATCATCAAGACCCCATTGTGGGAAGATCCATCTAGGATATCATCAAGACCTCCTCTTGGAGATGAACCTTATCTTGTATCTTTCCCTTTGTTGTTCATGTATCTTGTGATCTTGTGTGTTTGATTGTCTAGTGGATGTGTGATTGGACTTGTTCTTGAGTGTTTCCCCTTGTGATTTCTCCCCGTTCTTCCCCGTGTTCATCATGTTCTTCGAGGGATCCCACTCCAATCGTGAAAGATCGGCCTACACCGGGTTAGCCCCGTATCATATGGTATCATGAGCCACGTTTATCACGTATTTGGAGTCCCTCCCACCGTTTTCTAGCCTTCTTTTGCTTGATTTCGTCCTAAATCCGAAAATCCCCACCAAAAATAGCCCCAATTTTTTTTGTGATTTGTTAGTTTTGATGATGTTTTGTTGATTTTGATCCGTGGATTTGCTTGGTTTCAAGTGGATCTAGTTTTCCCCCAAGTTTCCCCACCTTCCATCCACGAAATCCATCAAATTTTGCCCCCGAAATCTCAATTTTCCGCCCCAAAATCGAGTTCCTCGAGTTCATCCTCGGATTTGGAGCCCTGACATCCGGCCCGACCCCCGGACATCCGGCCAGCCCGGAAATCCGGCCATTAGCCCGGACATCCGGCTCCTGGAGCGCATTTCGCCTTGTGATTCTGGACATCAGCTCCCGGAAATCCGGCCCGACCCCCGGATGTCCGGCCCCTGGGATTTCAGTTTTTTCCGTTTCACCGTTTCGGCCATAACTAATTCATCCGGAATCCAATTTTGACGTTCTTTAGCTCGTTTTGAAGCTATTGACATCCCCCATCCCATAAAAATACTACCACCACCATTTGACTCCATCAAATTTTTGAAAATTTGGCAAGTTTGCCTAGGCCTTCCACCATATCATCCGCATAGCCACCACCGACTTCCGCAACCTAACCCATTTTGTTCCCCATAGCATTAGTGGTTGCTTGAGTAGTGATTCGAGTCTCCTAAGGTGTTTCGGCTACTTAGGGACGATTGCTTCTTCATCAACCACCACCACCACTTTCACATAACCTTGCCCACCATACACTTCCGACAATCCAACTTAACCCAATTGTTGATTGAGCTTTTTCGAGTTGTGGCTTGTGTCTCCTAAGGTGTTTCGGCTACTTAGGGACGGCAACTTCAACTCCGACATGTGTATAGCCCATCATTCCACTTCCGCATTGACAAGTGCAAACCACCACCGCTTTCCGCTACCACCATTTGACATTTGCCTTTGAGATTTTGAGTTTGCGGTTTTTCCGTTTCCTAGGGTGTTTCGGCTAACTAGGAACGGCTCGACATCAAGAACACCGCCACTCATCATCGCCAAGGACGGTAACCTCGAAGACACCATTGTATATTACCCTTGCAATTGCATTGATAACCCCTTATCCCATTTTGCGTTACTTGCCTATCGAGACTAGCCATTTGAGTATTGCCGGCAACGTGACTTGTGCACATTAGTGGTCTACACCTTCCATTACATACATATCATATCATATTGGTATCATATCATCTCTTGTGTCACAAGATTGTTCCCGCATATACACAATTGCTATCTTGGTTTGTGCATTTCGCAAAGTGGCCATACATACAAAAAAAGAGAATAAAGCTTTTAAGCAAAAAGAGAGCAAAGAAGCTTGTAAGCAATAGCCATAGCATCAAAATATATCATATGGTATCATACTTGATCATCTTGGATCATTGTGTGAGAAACATCGGGAACCATACATATATAGCATACTTGGGATAGAAAGTTTATCCATCTTGCATCTTATAGGTTGTGCACAAGTGTCGTATCCGCCTATTGAGCAATCGTGCTAGCGTCTCTCTTGAGTTGTGCAACACGAGCATTTTGGTGGATTCCACATTTTGAGCTCATTCCTTGGTTGCACGACCCCATTTATCTATCCGTGTGTGTGTTTACGTGTGCCACATATTGCTATTGGTCTACTTGTTTCGGCTTATGCAATTTGTGAATCTCTTTCAACATTATTGACTCTTGCTAACATTTTGCATCAAATTTTTGTGCCACTATCCTCACCGAGCTCTACCATAAGCTTTAATTGATAGGTGTGAGTGAACAAGTCCGGTACCAATTCCACTATTCTTTCATTTCACATTGAGTAAAACGGGATACATCATCAACTTTGGGAAAAGGTAACTTGGTATTGTTTATCTCATTTCCTACTCACCTCTACTCGAGTCTTGTGATGGATAGGCAAGGCATTTCACCTTCGGTCTACAACAACAACGACGAGTTCGATGCCACGAACAACAACTCCGACGCAAAGATGCAAGCTCAAATGGAGGAGATCAAAGCCCTCATCAAGTCCTACAAGCGATCCTCCTCATCTTGAGAAGACGCTCAAGAGCACATGCTTCCGAGCTACCGTCTCCGGCAAGATCACATCGGCATCGACACCATCACCAACAAGAACGTGAAGGTCAAGTGCTCTACATCAACAACCGCTCAATGACTTCACCATCTCCCTTGGCATCTTCGCCAAGCGACTTCAAGGCATCTTCGCCAACAAGAACCTCAAGGCCACGCTCAAGAGAAGCTCCCCAAGCTCAAGTCCGCGATTTCACCGAGCTACTACGACCTCGACATCGACCATGTGATTCCTTTCTATGGGACTCAAGAACCCGAGGAGTACCTCGAGTGGGAGCGTTTGATGGACGACTACCTCAAGCTACATCAAGTTCCTCCCGAAGATCAAGTGAAGTGCGCCACAAGAAACTTCAACGACTACGCCTTGACATGGTGGCTTCACACACCTTAGGAGCACTACGACATGAGTTGGCCCAAGATGAAGAGAGCTTTGCGGCGAGAGTTTGTGCCTCCAACCTACACGGAACAACTTCGATGCCAATTGGAGAACACCACCCAAGGATCCAAGTCCATCGACAAGCACTTCAAGGAGATGAAGATTGCCTTGCGACGAGCCGGCGTGGACGATCCCATTTCGATGAAGTTCCACTTCATGATGGGATTGCACAATGACATCTCCAAGACCATCTTCCTCGAGAACTACAAGTCCATTGACGACTACTACATTGGTGCTCTCAAGGCGGAACAAGAACTCATGAAGGCCAAGGCTTCTCCACCCCAGGCACACTTCGCGGCGACTAAGCTCTACGACAAGCATGAGGCTAGTACCACCAAGATGTCCAAGCCCGACAAGCTCCAAGACGATGCTCCCAAGTGCAACTTCACCGCCATCCCTCTTTGTGGCATTGATGATGCCGAGTCTACCTTGACTCTTTTTCAAGATGGTGCGGCGACAAGTACAACTACGGAGACCTTCAAGGACCAAGCTTTGGAGGCAAGCGACAAGGTGGCGAGCAAGGATGATGCTTCCATCTTAGGAGGTGAGAGTGATGATGTGCCATCTTCGGCCTTCATCAACAGCGACGGTGACGAGATGATCGAGCATGGGATTTTCCCTTCGGTCATGGAGGAGAGTGATGATGTGCCATCTTCGGCCTTCATCCACGGCGACAACGACGAGATGGTTGAGCATGGGATCTTCCCTTCGACCACGACGACGTATGATGACTTGAGTGACTTGTGCCACCATATTGAGAGTGAGAGTGACTTCACCACTAGCCCCATATATGATGAGTTGCCACAATTCCCATGTGAGGAGAGCCACAACCCCCACCACTTGAGTGAGATGAGTGACTCCACCATATATGAGATTGAGCGCACCTACTTTGAGGTAGTGAGTGAACCACCACATAGAGAGAGTGAGATAGTTGATAGGGCATGTGAGGCCACTTCGATTTCTAACGACTTAACCTCTACCTCTATTGTGTCTTCTCATTTGGTGCTAGGTCCCATATATGATGACGCGCTGATCCTCGACGACTTCGTCCTCCCTTTGGACAAGACGATGGCCATGGTGGAATATGATGCACCCCCCACATGGTTCCATCAAGATGAAGATGACCACCATTTGGTCTTTTCTACCTCACCTACGCCACTTGAGTGGAATGAACAAGGTAACATAGGTGAAGGTGATGCTCTAGTCCGACTAGTGGACATTCTTGACATTGATTGCTTGCATGATGTTGATCAACCTATTTCCATGCTTTATGCTAGTGCGACTTCCTCATGTCTTGACTTGCCAATTTATGATGAATATGATGATGAGCATGTTGAGTTGCCTAGTTGTGATGCCATGTTACATAGGATTTCTTGTGACAATTCTTTAGGTCACATCATGTTTGACAACCCGCTTGACTTGTCATATGCTATGCATGAGATCAATCATATGTCATATTTGCAATCTCATCTTAGTGACTATGCATATGCCATTAAATTAACCCTATTTGCACTTATGGCATAGATGACAAGCCCATGGTTACTGGCATTTGTTTTTCTTGTGATGATATTGATATGCTTCCTTTGCATCATTTATCTCATATGCCATGCCACAACTACCTAGCTTCGGATATGCATTGTTTTGGATGTTGTCCATTTTCTCCATATGATGTTTCCAATATTGCTCATGAGGAGACCCCCATAGTTTCCTCATACATTTTAGGAGATTTTGATTCATCCTATACATTGCATGATCCCAATACTTGTGTGCACCATATGCTCCCCATGAATAAACATGATATTGGTGTGCCATATACTTGCATTCTCAATTTGTGTCCGTGATCGTGTCATACATAATAACTATTCTTTCATGATGGATGACATGTTCTTATACCATGCATCAAATTTCTTTGAGCAATGCTTATCTTGTGCTAACTCACATGTGCACATACACATCATGATGGATGATGTGTACATTTACCACGCGCACAATTTCTTTGGTTTGTGTCTCTTTTGTGTAGGTACCCATGAATACTTGTCAACTTTGCAATCCCACGAGTTGACAAAACGAGCTCTAGAGAGCAATGATGACTTGGGATCCCATGGATTGCCTTTCCCACCGCTCACTTCAAGGCAAACACTTCACATCTCTTTTACATGGCCCTCACATGGTTATGGGTTGTTGTTCATTACATATCATATGCCCATCTTGCCATGTTCACTTTGCATGATATGCTCATTCCTATACCTTTGACATGCATTTGTGACCCATGCTTTGCATTACACATGATGATTGATTCTCGTACTTGTATGTGTATTTGCAAGCTTGGTGGAGATATTGCTTGTTATCGCCATGTTTCTTTTGTGCACCATTCCTATGATGATACTTTCATCTTGCTTTGTGCTCGTGCTTGCGATATGTCATGTGCATTTTCTTTGCCTATTATTTGCTCACATGACATGATTGCCATGATTTACTCTAGTGTGTTGCATCTTCGCTCCACTAGTTTGCACGACTTGATTACTATGTTTGCTTGTCTTGTTGCATCACCTATGATTCATACTTACTCATTTCATGCGGTTGATGACAACCATCTACATGCTTTGCACATCATTGTTATTGCTTCTTGTCACATATCTCCATATGTTGCCTCCCTCATGCTAGATTTTCCATGTATTGAGTGCAACCATGCTATTCGTCTTGCTCATGAGTTTGCCCCCATAACATTCTCACATATGTTTGGAGATTTTGACATATTTCTTGTGAAGCATGCTTGTCTTACCTCTTTGCAACATATACCCCATGCCATGAATATAGCCATTGTTGCATCATATTATTCATGCACTTGTGCTTCTAATGGTTTTGTGCAAAAGATGAGAACCATCATGATGGATGATGTGTTTGTCTACCATGCGCATACTTTCTTTGTTTTGTTTTGTGCATGTGTAGGATACTTGGACTTTGTGTCGACCTCCACTTCACGTGAGTTGACCATTCGAGCTCTTGGGAGCGAGCCTCATACATTCTACCACGACTCGCTTCTACGCCGTATTTGCTTCCACTTCGGCACTGTGAAGAATACACAAGGAAACGCTTTCAAGGTGACATCCTTCTTGAGCTTGGATATTGTGGATCATACTTCATGTGCTGCTTGCACCATTTGCACGCATGTTCGAGATATTGCTTTCACCTATGATTGCCACATTTCCATGCTTCATCATATATATACCTTGTGTGTTGCATCCAATTCTTGGACTACTTGCTACTATCATATGGTTGGTTGCACCAATATCATTTCCTCACATATGCCATGTCCCATTGCTTGTCACATGCTTGACTTGATTGCCTCACACATGATGAACAATTGCTCTTTCTATTGTGTTGAGTGCCACACTATATTCGCTACACCCTATGCACATTATGCTTGGATTGTCTTGCACTTGACCCATGTGTTTAGACATCTCATCTTATTTGGTGTTGTGAATGATCCCTATGCCTACCATCGACCATTTGTCGAGCGCTTTATGCATGCTTGCTATGACCTTGAGGTAGATGCTTATTCTATTGTCACACATATTTGCACCACTACCTCACGTTTACATGCTTGTTTCCATGATGACCTTGATTTTGCTCAATTCATATGCTTAAATGCCATGTCACAATCCTTTGTCACACCCTATGCTATGCTTGATGACAACACTTGTTTGGTGAATCACCCCTTGAATGCTTGGTTTTGCACTAACGCTAACCACATTTGTTTTTCCAAGTGTTTGTTCTATTTGCTCCTTTTGAAGGAATCACAAGACGGTGCGACATTGGAGAGTGCCTATTTCGAGCTTCAAGATGATGAGTGCTTGGCAATCGACCGCTTCGACACGGCCACACCATCTCTTTCCCATGGTGATTTGGTTTTCAATCTGAGGTCGGATCCTTTCCAAGGGGGAGGGGATGATGCGGAGCATCCTACGGTCATCACCATGTCAAGAGTCCGTTTGGCAAGTGACACGTGCGACCTCTTCTTCACATACACAAAGGTGAATCTTCTCCTTTACACGTGCTCACTTGACCCCTTTGAGGATGGTATACTACTTGACACTTCCCCCGTGTGCATGCATAGGTATTGCCGAGCTTCACGGATGTCAAGGAGGAGTGCAAGCGCCAAGGAACGACTACACCATCCGCGAGGGAAGCCCGAAGCGGCAGCGGAAGAAGACGGAGCTGCTGAAGCTACAGCGGCCGGACATCCGGGCCAGAGGCCGGACATCCGGCGCCTGTGCAGCCGCCCAACAGCTGCACCAACAGACGGCCGAAGCATCAGCGGCCGGACATCCGGCCCATGGGCCCGGACATCCGGCGCGACGCCACAACCCGGACATCCGGCCTTTCCCTGGAAATCCGGCCTCGCCTAACCAGAGACTACAGAAGTTTTGCACTTCAGCCGGACATCCGGCCCCCAGCCCGGACATCCGGCGCCTGTCTGCGCACAGTGAGCGGGCCAAGGGCCCTTGTACCCCTCCAACTCGCCCCAACTTGTACTAGCACTATATATACTTCTCCCCCTCCTCCTAGTTAGGGTTAGCAAATATGATAGCTCATTCTTAGGTGAGCTTTGCTCCTACCTCTACTCTTGAGAGAGAGAGAGACTACCACTCCCATGGAGTTCAAGACCTCCATGTGAGAAGATCCTGCGGGATATCATCAAGACCCCCTTGTGGGAAGATCCATCTAGGATATCATCAAGACCTCCTCTTGGAGATGAACCTTACCTTGTATCTTTCCCTTTGTTGTTCATGTATCTTGTGATCTTGTGTGTTTGATTGTCTAGTGGATGTGTGATTGGACTTGTTCTTGAGTGTTTCCCCTTGTGATCTCTCCCCGTTCTTCCCCGTGTTCATCGTGTTCTTCGAGGGATCCCACTCCAATCGTGAAAGATCGGCCTACACCGGGTTAGCCCCGTATCATAGGGTTCGCGAAGTTGGGACGAGGGGTTTCCCTCCTTGTGGTATTCGTCGTGCTCGGAGAATCCAGCCTTTGCTAGGCATGGCCGGCTGTGGGGATCTTGTGACGCCACCAAGAAGACCTCCTCCCAGATGCAGCGGGGCCAGGGGTGAGGGCGGCCGCCCATCGTCAGCCAGTCGACGTGGCGTCTGGCGCCTGGCCAAAAAGCCCGGCCAGGTGGGGCCGTCGTGCCTGATCCTGACCAGGCGCTGGCCCCTTGGGTGCGCGGCCTCCGGGGCAAGCTCACCTGCAGCCGGCCTCTGGGAGGGGTAGCCTGAGGCCGCCGGCGCCAGGCGCGGTGCCCATTGCTCCTGCTGCCGGACGGGGTGGTCTGAGACCATCGGCACCAGGTGCGGCGCCCTTTGCTCCGCCGGCTGCGGGTCATGGAGGCCCTCGACCTCCCGCGCCGGGCGCATCTGGTGAGACTCTGGCTGGCCGCGGTGGAGGGCCTCGGCCTATTGGGGGCTTGCCGGCGACCGCAGGCATTCAACCACGGGCTGCACCTCCGCCCAATTACGTTGCAAGGCCGGCGCAAAATCGGTCCGGTCCGACTCAGACAAACAACAGAGAGCCCAACGTTCCGCCCCGAGGCCAGTGGGGGGATGATGGGTATGATGCGTATGGTGACGGACAGCACCGAGGATCCTCTTCCACGGGAGGAGGTCATGGATATGCCTGGCAAATCGACGGGTCTGCTGAGAGACCGTTTCTCGGCCCGGCAGGTGGTTTTGTCGAGGGGGCCTCCGGCCCGGATCACCGTCAGAGAGGAGGCTTTCGTGGCCATCGTGGTGGTCGGGGTGGGGGCCGTGGGAGATTCTGCCGACCGCCCCCGCCCAGGGCTGTTGTTCCTGCGGCAGCTACAGTGGAGTCTGACCATACTTCCACTGAGCTTCCTTCCCAGGCGATGGAGGTGGTGAACGCCTTGGCGGTGTTGAGGTTCCCGAGGCTGGGACGGTGGATGAGGCTACCGACAGGCGGATGCCGGCAGGCCCAAATATGCTCGTAAGAAGGAGAGGATGATTTGTTACCGTTGTGGTGAGTAGGGCCACTTCATTGCCGAGTGTGTGGCCCAGCTGTGTGAGTCGTGGTGGCAAGCCCGCACATGACTCGGGGAGTGCCGTTGTTGCGTGACCTGCCTCCGACGCTGAATATTTATGGAGTCTATTGTGCTGAGCTCATGTTTTTTGAGTCCCCGGCGGCGAGAGAGGTCCCGGAAGATACCCTGAGCTTGACTACCGGGATTGTGAGAGCGACCCAGGGCGAGGTGACTGAGGCACAGATTGTGAGGAGGCTTCAGGAGCTGGCTCCCGGGGATTTTAGATGGGAATTGGTGCTTATCGAGGACAGGGTTTTTAAGGTTGATTTCCCATCTGTGGATGATTTGCAGAGATTGTTGAGCTTTGGCTTGTGTAAAGTCCCCGGTACTAAGTGTATCCTGGAGTTTAACGAGTGGAAGCAGGTTGAGCCTAAGGGAAAGCCGCTTACGCAGGTCTGGTTGTGGTTTATAGGGGCTCCTTCTAAGCCTCTGCAGGATGCTCGAGTGGTGGCCAGTATGGGCATCATGGTTGGGAAGACAGAAAAAGTGGATATGGCTTTCACACATGCCCATGGGGTGGCCCGGCTTTTAGTAAGTGTTCTGGATATTGAGTTCGTGCCTGATAAGGTCACCTGGACATATAGGGGAGAGGTGTTCCCGCTAGAGATCGAGTTTGAGGACACCGATTTATTTGCTGATGCGGTTAATGGTATCGATGTTGACATGCACGACAGTGATGGTAATGCGGGGGCCAAGGGGGCACCGTCAGATGAGCCCACGCGAGAGGGGTCTAACGGTTCTCACCCAGCTACTCAGTCGCCTGGGGATGGGACCGGGGTTGAGCCCGCAGTTTCACCAGCGGTGCCCATGACTACTCTGCGTTTTGGGTCTTTTGAGCCAGCCTCGGCACCTCCCAGACTATGGAGTGACCGGGTAGATTCTGATGATTATCTTGAGCACACGCTCCCTCCGTTGGAATTCGAGGGGGATGCTGGTTTGTTTGCTGGACGGCCGGCAAGGACTTTGGTCGGTGCTACGGAGAGGAGGCCGGAGGGTGCTTCTCTTGTCCTGGAGCCTCACGTGGACGCGACTCCGGTGTCGGCGACTGCGGGCGCGATGGGTCGTGGGGGAGGGGGTTCGGGGCAGGTGGCCTCGTCTTCTCCCATCCCCATACCGATCCCGGTGGCGTCGGTGGCGCCGGCCCTGAGGGGGTCGGACGGTGCTGGGAGAGGGAGCCCGAGGCAGGCGGCCTCGACTCCTGCTACTTCGATGGTGGCGGTAACCACCGCGGCAGCAGCCTGCGTTGGGGGGGGACGCCAAGGCGGGAGGCCTGTCTCCTCCCTCTTCACCGACGGTCGAGGACCGCCTCTCCTCGCCGATGGCTCTTCCGTCTCGAGCCGGCTGGGGTGGGAGGAGGGTGCGGGCAAGGCCCCGTTATCCCTCTTTGCTCCTACCTTTGGCCGGGTCCCGTGTGGGGCACCCGTCTAAGGGGATCGAGCCCGCAGACGCCCTCTCTGGTAACCTCGGCACCCCCTTTGAGGGTTTCCGTGCCAGGTTTTACTAGGGAGGAGGTTGTCGCATTTGGTGGGATCCCGGACCCTATCTCCGAGGGGAGACGGATGAGTGCTCGCATCCTCGACATCCCTGAGGTGGATGATATGCAGCGGCAGTGCGCTATGAGGGCGCCAAGCTTGTGGAGGCTGCTTTATCTTCCGGTATGTCCGTCAACTTATCTAATTCCTTATTGCATTTTCTAATGAGGACATTATAAATAATGCAAACCAATTAGGAGTTTCACTAGGTGCTACGGATAGTGAGATTACCAATTCGGTGAATGATCTAATAGATTTGGAGGCGGAACGTGCTTTAGAGACTATTCGTAATCTTGCGGCAGTTAAACCAATGAATGATGATGAGATTGATGCGTTAGGGGTTAGAGTGCTCGATAATCTGTAAAGCGGATCTAGCACCCCCAATCATGACTCGAGGAAGATGATGCACCCCTAGAGAATGATGCTAGGAATATTTGTGAACCCAGTTATGAGGACTGGGCGGTCGAGCTTAGTAAACCTAAGCGTAAGTGGAAACGGAAGATCTATCCCTGATTCCATGATTAGGAGTGCTAGGATTCTAACCACTAAAAAATTCCATGATGAATTATGAGGGAATTTTTTGGAATAGCAGAGGTCTGAAAGACTTGGCTAAAAGAAGATTCCTAGCTGAGACAAATTTTTAGAGCAGAGGTTAGATTTTGTTGCTCTATCGGAGACGGGTAGAGATAACTTTGCACCCAGTTTCTCTCTTCTCTTGTGGGTGGTATTGATTTCGATTGGCATTGCCTCCTCCTCATGAGGAAGATCGGGTGGTATCTTACTAGGTGTGAGATGTGATTTGCTTGAAGTCCGAAGTGTAGTAATGGGCGACTTCGCGGTGAAGTTTCGAGTCAGGTCTAGGATAGATGGTTTTAACTGGGCTTTGGTGGCGGTTTATGGTGCCGCACAGCCCGAGCTTAAAGCGAAGTTTCTGGCGGACCTTGTTCGAATCTGTGGGTCGAACAGCTGCCAATTTTAGTTGGAGGTGATTTCAATATCATCAGGAGGAGAGAGGAGAAGAATAATGATAACTTTGACTGAAGATGTTCGTTCATGTTAAACACCATTAATGAAAGCTTGGATCTGAGAGAGATAGAGATTTCTGGTAGAAAGTTCACCAGGCTAATGCTCGCCAAACCCAACCTATGAAAAACTTGATCGAAGTTCTTGCGGCGTGGAGTGGGAACAAAAGTTCCCTCCGTTCTGATGCAAGCTCTTTCGAGGGGAATATCCGATGACACCCCATTGTTCGTGGACTCGGGGAGCCGAACCACGTGGGTAACAAGAACACCTTCTCGCTCGAGATGTCATGGTTTGAACGTGAGGGGTTCTTGGACTTGATTGCCGTGGAATGGGTTAAAGGTGTAGGAGGCAAGACTGCGATAGAGCGTTGGCAGAATAAGATTAGGCATTTGAGAAGTTTCTTACGGGGTTGGACTAAGCACCTCAATGGTGAGTATAAGATTGAAAAGTATAGACTCCTCACTCTTATACAGGCCCTGGACATACAGGCCGAATCCACTATTTTATCGCCAAATGAGCTTCAAAGTTAAAAATGAGGTGGAGAAGAGGTTAAAAGAATCGCTCCGCGAAGAAGAATTGAAGTGGGCTTTGCGTGCTAAAGTCCGCAAAGTGGTCCAAGGGGACGCGAATACTCAGTTCTTCCATTTGATAGCCAATGGCAAGCACAGAAAGAAGTGTATCTTTCAGCTTGAGCAAGACGAGGGCACTATTTTAGGTCAGGATAACCTAAAAACATATATTACCGACTATTATAAGCAGTTATTTGGACCTCCGGAGAATAATTGTGTGTCCTCGATGAGTCCAGGATCGAGGATGTACCTCAGCTATCGGCTGCCGATAATGATATTCTCGTTGCCCGTTCTCGGAGAAGGAGGTGTTTGATGCTATTGCAGATGAAAACAATAAGGCTCCCGGATCGGATGGATTCGGCAGAGTTCTATAAAAAGTCTTTGGCACATTATTAAGGGGATTTACTACCTATGTTCCATGATCTGTTCTCTGGACAGCTTCAACTATTTCACTTGAATTTTGGGACTATCACACTTCTTCCTAAGAAGACGGATGCGGTGAGAATTGAGCAATTCAGGCCGATCTGTCTCCTCAATGTTAGTTTCAAAATTTTCACCAAGGTCGGGACTAACAGACTCACACAGATTAAGCGATTCTGTGGTGCAATGATCCCAAACCGCTTTCATGCCGGGACAGAAATATCCTTGAAGGGGTGGTAGTCCTGCATGAAACACTCCATGAAATCCATTCCAGAAAATTAGATGGAGTAATTTTTAAGGTGGATTTCGAGAAAGCGTATGATAAGGTCAAATGGCCATTCCTCCAACAGTCATTGCGTATGAAAGGTTTTGATGAAGCCTGGCGCCGACAGGTTGAATCATTTACGCAAAAAGGTAGTGTGGGAATTAGAGTTAATGATGACATAGGTCACTACTTCCAGACACATAAAGGCCTAAGACAAGGAGATCCGATGTCCCCTATCTTATTTAACATTGTGGTGGATATGTTAGCAATTTTGATAGGAAGGGCTAAGGAAAATGGTCAAGTAGGTGGATTGGTACCTCATCTTATTGATGGAGGTGTGTCCATCCTTCAGTACGCTGATGATACAATCATCTTTATGGAGCATGACTTGGCCAAGGCGAGAAATATGAAGCTTGTGTTATGCCTATTTGAACAATTGACCGGGTTAAAGATTAACTTTCATAAGAGCAAGCTGTTCTGCTTTTGGTAGGGCCAAAGATGAACAGGATGCTTATAGGCAATTGTTTGGGTGTGAGTTGGGAGAGTTACCCTTCTCTTACTTGGGGATTCCAATCCACCATCGTAGGGTCGACAAACAGAGAATGGAAGTGCATCGAGGACCGATTTGAGAAGAAAATGAGTTGCTGGAAGGGTAAGCTCATGTCATACGGAGGCCGATTAGTCCTAATTAATTCGGTGCTCACAAGTATGCCAATGTTTCTCCTATCGTTCTTTGAGGTCCCAGTTGGTGTTAGGAAGAGACTGGACTTCTATCGATCGCGTTTCTTTTGGCAGGGTGATGAGCTTAAAATAAAATATCAGCTTGCTAGATGGGATATCATCTGTAGACCGAAAGACCAAGGGGGTCTAGGTATCGAGAATCTAGAAGTTAAGAATAAATGCCTTCTTAGCAAGTGGCTGTGGAAGCTCTCATCGGAGAATGATGCTATGTGGGCTCAAATCCTTCGCAGCAAGTACGTCCAGACAAAAACTTTATCCCAGGTTACAGTCAGGCCGACCGACTCACCCTTCTGGAAAGGCCTGATGAAAGTCAAACAGGCCTTGTTTAATAGGACGAAGTTTGTTATTGGAAACGGCACGAGTACATCGCTTCGAGGATACTTGGCTCGGCGAGACACCCTTGGCCATCCAAAGTACCCGCCTTTGTACCGCATTGTTCAACGACGTGAGGTGTTCGTCGCATCGGTCTTTCAATCTACCCCTTAATATTCAGTTCCGGCCGAATGCTAGCGGGCAATCATTGGGAAGAATGGCTCCGTCTAGTTAGGAGACTGATGGAAGTCCAGCTTTCACAACAACCCGATGAATTACGCTGGAAATTGACTAAGTCTGGAGCTTTCACGGTTAAATCAATGTATATTGATGTTATTAATTCAACTCCATTCCTACGTCCAAGCATGTTTGGGATGTCAAAATTCCTTTGAAAATAAAAGTGTTTATGTGGTTTGTCCATAAACAAGTTATTTTAACTAAGGACAACTTGATAAAGCGTAATTGGACAGGACCTACTAGGTGTAGTTTCTGCGATCGGGATGAGACTATCAAACACCTCTTTTTTGATTGCCCGTTGGCCAAGGTACTTTGACAGACGGTCCACATTGCTTTTAATATCAATCCACCGAATTCTGTTAATGCGTTATTTGGGACATGGCTTAATGGGATTGAGCCTGACTTAGCGAGACATATTCGGGTTGGAGTTTGTGCTTTGTGGACTATCTGGACTTGCGTAAATGATTTGGTTTTTAACAGTAATATCATGTATACAATTTTTGCAGGTCTTATTCCGAACTACGGCACTGATCCGTTAAGTGGTCGCTACTCACCCGCACGGAGGCCGTGGAGCATTTGGTTACTGGGTCCTTCCGCTGGGAGATGGTAGCTCGGGATATCTTCAATCGGTTTGGATGGCGGTCATGTAATAGGATAGGCATTTAGTATCCCTATCTAGTTTTAGCCAGCCGGTTGTGGCGTCTTTTATTGGCTAGTTGATGTTTCTAGCCCTCTTTGGCTCTGTGTGAGCTTTCTGTGCTTTTTTTATTACTTTAGGAGACCTTTGAAACCATGTTGGCACTATTTTTTTGGTTAATAAGATGGTCGTATGCATCTTTCTGATGCAGAGGCCGGGGAATCCCCCCTTTTCGAAAAAAAACATCTAATTCAGTGAAACACAATCATTTTAGTTAGGCACATCCTTCATCAGTACATTTGCAGCTAAGAACATGTCCACATGGCTGAATCCATAAATAATACAAAGCATAAGAGTATAGGCTTCAAACACGCAGTTCAGTATCCAAACAACATCCTGTTGCATGTTTTCATACAGATGTAAGCATACCTTATGAACCAAATGATCTAATACCAAATCATTTATATTTTCAAAGCAACAGAGTTATTGAGGAATGGATGCTACATGTCCAAACTTGATTTTTTTTTACAGACATGGAAACCCAACTAGCTTAAGACGACGACTTGCAGTGTTTGTCTACATACGGAGGAAATGACTTGGGCTTGGAGCTTGAGTTTAAATTCTGGTTAAAAGCCTCCCCATTGATGTGATTGCCGTTCCCAAGTTGCACAACAGTCTTGAAGCTTAATCATCTTGTTGCAATGGGCAGCAGCAGTGCCATGGCATGAACCCTTCCACTTTGATGGGGGTGGCGGGATACCACTATCACCAAAGGAAGGATGCGCCGCATAGATGCCGGTGTCAACTACACCGATGATGACTCCCTCGCCGTAGTTGGTGTCTCTCCACAACCCGGCATCCCTCTTGAGCCCAAGAAATTCTTGTGTGGGTGGTGGGGCGCCGGAGCTGGTTTGGAAACGCCCGCACAAACTCTGCCCTCTTGGACACGAGGGCGGGCAGTCCCAACTGCTCTACCCCTGTTGAGGCTGTACAGGCCTTAAAAGGAGAATGTATTTTTCATGGCTAGGAGAAGCTTGTGTGGCATGTTGGAACAGGGTGAGTGAGAGTAGGAGGTGGGCGAAGGATGACATGGTTGGGTTCAGCTGGAAGAAGACTAGGTTAGGTGCAAGAGAGAGATGGAGAGAGGCTTGAGAGCTTGGACATGTTCAGAGCTGCGATTTCCAAAGGTAGAAGAAGCTGAGGAGGGGGTGGTGGCTGCAGCGATGTTACTCTGTTGACAGGAAAATGTTCATGGAGGAGGGAAGTTCGAGCTGCGATTTCCAATGGACAGAAGAGGATGAGGGTGGAACCGGTGGCTGCTGTGTGAGGAGGGGTGGTGGTGGTCTTAATAAGCAACGGAGAGGAAGGGAGAGAGGACGACGGGGGTGGGATGATACGTGAGTGCACTGAGTGTGGAGAGCAGTGGGAGACACCGACGTGATGCCTGCATGGCCTAGGGAGAGGGCGTGTCGTCCCTGGGCTGGCTGGTGGAGAAAGAGATACCCAACCAACAAAAAAGCTACAGTGCAGTGGATGCTCCACATCCAAACTTCAATATGCTAAGATTCCAGACAACAGCAGTGCGGTTCGTCCTTGACCTATATGGCCTAGGGAGAGGGCTGGTGGAGAGAAAGATTCAATATGCTAAGATAAAAGTTTCGATCATCATATCTGCTAGTCTTCGATATTCTGCTTCAAGCCTCCTCCTAGCAACACATCCAACCCAAAGAACAGAGCACCAACACACAGCAGTGTCAGCTACAGCATCCAACATCCCCAGAAGGCGTTGGTGAAAATAGTTGGAGTAAATCAGAGGACAATGACTTGTAAAGAGAAAGAAAGCAAAGAAACATGTCCTTTGGCCAACACTCAGATGATTCTAACCTGGGATTGGGAACAAAGCTTATGCCAAGTTGACATTTTCATAAATACAACCTCTGTAACTTAATATAAGACGTTTTTTGACACTGTCATGGACTCTAAAAACGTCTTATAAAAAGTTGCAGAGGGAGTACTTAATTAAGGATTCCAACTGACTAAGTATCATTTTTGCAAAGTGCTACTGCAAAGGAAGAGCTACAGATCTACAGTACACTGCTCATGTCCACTACAAACAGTGCGTACACCTACTTGGCTTTTCAAACGTGCTTGTATGCTTGTAGTGGCTCGAAAAGTCAGTAAAAGTCCTACAATCTGCAACTGGAAGCCAACCACACAAGGCTACCAAACAGTTGTTGTTGTTTGGCTGGGCCACCGATGATAGCAGGATAGATAGTTGGATGTGCTTTAAGTTCAGCTATACTGTTTGCACACTCTTAAATGTATTGATCCTGATTCTTATATGTGTTGCCACATTGCATACTGCAAGCAAATAGCACCACATGCAAAACCATACGCCAATTGGCTGTGTAATGTTAATAGAAACAGGGAGACAAATCTACATGCATAAAAAATTCTGATTTTTTTGAATTTTTCTAGTTTTTTTTTACATTTACTGTTCACCAGGCGCAGAATTGGATATTCGACTAAAAACTCTCAATACACCGTCAGTTAAACTCCCATCTACTGAGTAGAATGCATGCAGAACATTAACACTTCATCTGCACTGTAAGATTTGTAGGAACCAAGCACTAGAGGCCTAAAGATCAAATTATATCTTACACAAACTGAGTTAAATACAGAAAACACTACTCCAACAATATCAACAAAACAGTCCTTGTAACACTAGCATAGCATTTCTGAGTTTAGGAAGAAATTGTAAGCTGCATATCTCCAAAGCCGGTGTCTCTAATGATCTTTTTATCTAATGACATAAGGAAGTAGTAGACAGAAAGCTAAGATAAAGGTTTCGATCAACATATCTGCTATTCTTAGTTCCAGATACTCTGCTTCAAGCCTCCTCCTGGCAAGTAGCAACACATCCAAATCCAAGAACAAAGCACCAACAAGCAGCAGTGTCAGCTACAGCATCCAACATCTCCAGCAAGCCTTGATGAAAGTTGACCGGCTCCAGTTCCCCCCGTCTTGGTGAAAATAATACTACTCCCTGTCAAAGTGACAACGGAAAGAACGATGACAAGTAAATAAGTGGAGAATGACTTGTAAAGAGAAAGAAAAGCAAGGATTGCAATTGATTGAGGATCCATTTTGCAAAGTGCTACAGCAAAGGAAGAGCTACAGGCCTACAGCACATTGCTCATGTCCTCTACAGACAGTGCGTACACCTACTTAGCTTTTGAACGTGCTTGTGTGCTTGCTGCAAGCCCTGCAAGCAGTACTCCTGCAAGCCCTAGCAAACCACACAAGGCTATCAAGCTGAGTGCTACTGGAACATTCAAACTTTTGGAGATCATGTCCAAACCTGATTTTAGAATTAGTATGGTTCTGTTTAACTCTAGTATATACACCTAGATCAAATGAACATCCAAGCATGGCATTTGTGCATATACACCACAACAGTCCTAAACTCCCAGGAATAAGTCTCTGCTGTATTTTCAGAGATGTGAGTGCAAGCTTTTTCAATCATCACCCAAATATAGGTATGCCAGCAGTTCGTGTTCTTAGGTAAATCATTCCTTGCAGGGCTTGGCTTGTGAGGATACTCTTGCATATGTGAGGAAATATATATAATTATTTATTCCTTTTGCATTACTCTATTTTTTACCAGGTCACTATCATGGCTGAACTTTTAACTCTTTCTTTCTGATAAGAACATGATGCTATCTTGGTGTAAATTAATTCACCGTGACATCTTACTTTAACACAGTTTTTTTCTGTAAACATGGAAATCTGATACGTACAGGGAGGCATAACCATGAAGCCAAGTGATGATTAAATTAAACTGAAGCTTCTGAACCAAGCATCAAACAACACAATAGCAGCCAACCACAAGGTTCATTCACTCAATAGTCTGTTCATGGTACCCTCAAGCATAAAGGATTTACCATGACTTCCCAAAGATATCTGAATCTTTTTTTTTCTCGAATATGCACGAGTGTGCGTATCATATATTAAGAGAAGAAGGGGGTAAGAGAGCCCCAACCACAGTTAATTACAACGCGTTACAACGCACTCCACCAGACGGAACCTTACATTACACTGGACTACTCATCAACCACCCACCCATCTACCGCTAGAAATGAGTTTGGAAGATCAGCTTGCAGGATGCCCGCTTGTCTCCACAAAACACACTCTGATGCAATCTTCCTCATAACAAGCTGCACATCCGGTCTCGCTCCGTCAAACACTACCGAATTCCTGTGCTTCCATAACACCCACATGGTCAGTAGATGAATGGCACGATAGGACTTGCCATGCTTTCCTTGGGGTATTGCTCTCGTGCACCATGCTTTCAGATCCTCGCCCACTGTTGGTGTCATGCCTGTAATGCCCATCGCCTGCCCTAGCTTGGTCCATATTTCTCTCGTAAACACACAGTGTAGCAGGAGGTGGTTTATATCCTCATCACCTTGGTCACAAAGTGGGCATGCGTTTTGGTGTGGCAGTCCACGTTTTGCGAGTCTGTCAGAGGTCCACACCCTGTTCCGTAGGGCTAACCAAGCGAAGAAGCGACAACGCAAAGGTGCATTTGAAATCCAAGTGAAGACTGCCGTCGGGAGACATGCATTGTGGCAAATCCGCCGCGTACGCCGACCTCGCCGAGAATTGCCCATCCTTTTCCCACGACCACCGAAGTTGATCTGGCAGCTGGGTGTTGAGTGTTATAGTTGCGACCCTCGACCAGGTCTCGAGAAACTGTCGAAGGCCGGTTTCATCCAGATTCGCTCCAAAATCACGGGCCCAAGTTGCATCAAGGAGGGCATCAGCTACCGTTCTGGACATTCGAACTTTCTTTGGCACCTTTGCATACACCACCGGGGCCAGCTCTTGTATTCGGTAACCATCTAACCATCTGTCTTCCCAAAACAAAGCTGTCTGGCCATCGCCAAGGATCAGTCTGGTCGCAGCTTGAAAAAGGCCTCTAGCCTCCTCCGTGATCGAGAAGGCGAACTCTGCCCACGGTCTAGACTTATCTGTCCGCTGCAACCATAGCCATTTTGCTTGCAATGCCACGTTCATCCATCTCAGGTTAGGAACCCCTAAGCCTCCTGCCCACTTTGGTCGACAAAGAGTCTCCCAAGCCACCGCGCATTTCCCCCCTGCTGCCTCCTCCTTTCCACTCCACAGGAAGTTTCTACAAATCTTGATGATCGCCTTGATCGTCTACGGCGGCAGTCCCATGGCAATCATCGAGTGCACTGGTATCGCGCAAAGATATCTGAATCTGATAGGGGAATGGATTTGCTCATCTAAGCTCGGGAGCGTGGACAGCGGCTGGTGATAGCCTTCAGGTTTGGCGTGTTCCCAGGAATAAGTCTCTGCTGCATTTTCAGAGATGTGAGTGCAAGCTTTTCCAATCATCACCCAAATATAGATATGCCAGCAGTTCGTGTTCTTAGGTAAATCATTCCTTACAGGGGTGGGCTTGTGAGGCTACTCTTGCATATGTGAGGAAATCTTTACATATTGTCGAAAGGTTGCGCATTTGCAAAATTTTCGTGATAAACGAAATAGACCTTGGTTGCTATCTTAGAATGTTTTCCTGAAAACATTTTACACGTGGCTTCCCGGAAATGTTTCACACAGGCCTTCCTAGAATAATATGCAGTGTGTCCAATTAATTATTCCTTTTAGCATTACTCCATTTTTAACCAGATCTCTATCATGGCTGAAACTTCAACTCCTTTTTCTGATGAGAACATGATACTATCTTGATGTAAATTAATTCACGGTGGCATCTTGTTTTAACATACAGGTTTTTCTCTAAATATGGAAATCTATACGTGCAGAGATACATAATCCTGAAGCCGAGTGATGATTAAATTAAACTGAAGTTTATGCAATTTTTCTACTGGTGGCCCCGTCCTCCGTCCCCCGTGCCGCTCCCGCGAGCGGCCCGGGCGGAACCCTAGATCGCCGCCGCTGCTCCCCTTTCTCGCCTTCCTTCTCCCTCGCCGCCGCCAGGGGACACTGCCGGGCAAAGCCCGCGCGTGCGTCGGCGGCGGGGCTCCTCCTCTCGCGAGGCTCTGGCGGCGCGGACGGCCGCCCGCGGGCGGCGCTGCTCGGCGGCGAGTCGCGCTGCCGCGGATTCTGCGGGCTCCCCTTTGGTGGCGCTGCGGCGTGGTCTGTCCGGGGCGGCGAGGCGCGGACTCCTCCTCCTCCCGATCTGATGGCGCCGCAGTGGCGCCGGCGCTCGGGCGTGCGGCGGGGTCCGCGAGGGTGGTCGGCTCGCAAAGTCTTCCTCTCGATCGATGGTTTCCACCGTGGGCGCCGGTGTTTCGGCGGCGGTTGGCTTCGGCAAGCGGTGGCGGGCGCTGAGCTCTCGCGCGCCCGGCGTGTGCAGTGGCGACGGTCCTCGCGCGTGGTCGGCGGCTCCGTCTCGACCTGCACGGTGCGGGGATGGCGGTGGCACAGCGTGGCCGGGCGATCTGGATGCGGTGCGGCGGCTAGCCGATTCTGTCGGTACTCCGTGATCTGCCTGGTGGTGCCGGTGATGACGGGCGTCGTGCACGAGAGTTGGATCCTTCGAATCGATCTGGTGAAAACTTGCCTTCGCTTCGCTAAGGCGGCGGTGGCGGCGCTATCTGCGTCGTTCCCTTCTTGAAGGCATCGCCGTGGAGAAGTTCAAGGCCACTCTCTGCTACCTCCGGGGGAAACCCTAGATCGGATGACAACGGCGCTTTGGTGTCGTTCCTCCCTTGGGGGCGTCATTCTTGGAGGTACACACGTGATCGAGGGACCAGAGGACGGATTCTTTGGTGGAGTGATGCTTCATCCTACACACTGATGGCGACGGATCTTGACGGCGTGGCGCAGTGCAGACTCGGAGTTCGCTGTTGGAGGATGGACTCGCGCAGGAGGACGACGCTGTCGGGCGTCGTGGTGGCGTCGATGGCAGAGAGACCTCGCACGGTACATGCAACAGTACAGCTCTGAAGATGGATTGGTGGCAGGTGGCTGCGGTGGCCTCATACCCGGCAGGCATCCTGGTTGAGGAGTGCACTGGACTGGTAGGTGCCCCATACCCGGCAGGCGTCCTGGTTGGGACCTCAGGTCTTAGATGTTTAGGTTTGGCTGTGATGTCTGTTTGGTATTAGGCCCAGACTATCTGCGTCCCTTCATCAATTGGATAGGTGTAGCGACAGTTGTTGCTTAGACGGTGGCTTTAGTCTTGCTGTTGTATAGCTTTGTAAGGTTTTGTGATAATAATTAATAAAGTGGCCGTATGCATCGCCTAGATGCAGAGGCCGGGGTCATCCTCTTTTTCTAAAAAAAAATGCAATTTTTCTACTGAACCAAGCATCAAACAACACATATAGCGGCCAACCACAAGTTTCATTCACTAATAGTCTGTTCATGGTACCCTCAAACATAAAGGATTTACCCTGACTACCCAAAGATATCTGAATGGATTTGCCCACCTAAGCTCCGGAGCGTGGACAGCGGCTGGTGATGGCCTTCGGGTTTGGCGTGTTCCCGCAGTGACCATGGTGCCTAGTGGTGCCCCTCGACGTGCCTCCTGGTGCTCGTGGCCCTCCATCCAGACCTCGTGCTGACTGCCGCTCGCCGCCGCCGATGGATGGGCGTGGAGAGCTGGCCACCCTTCAAGATGAGCGGTAGTTCTTCCCCAGGTAATCACTCCTCTTTGCCCTCCCAGGTGCTTGGTCTGTTAGGTTCTAGGTCAATCCATGGCGTCGCGAAGCTGGGATTCTTGAGGTGCGAGGGATCCCAGAACTGAAGCTTGGTCGGAGAGTGAGTGGGTGCTCCCGGTAGAAAATAAGTCCATTTTACTACCCTAAATAAAGTGGGTGGTTTACATTACCCCTGATCTTATTTTCGGCTTCTTCCACCCCCTAAACAAACTAAAATCGAACAAAAAAAAACCCTGGCTGGTTTGTCTTCATCCGCGGCTGATGTGGCAGTGGTCAACGGTGGTTTTGACCTTGGTGGGCCCCTCTTGTCAGGTCGGGCTGGATAGAGATGCGGCCGCGAGATCGATCCAAACCAAAAAATCCCCTTTCTTCTCCACTCTCACAACCCAAATCCCTAACCCTAGTTGCCATGGGCGGTGGCAGCATGAGCTCCACCACCGTGTCGGAGGACGGCGTGAGAGCTGACGGCGGTGGCCACGCGGCCCTGGTCATCGTCGCAGTCCCACCGAGCCGTAGCTTGCTGGATCGGTCTTTTCCCGCAGAAGGTGTGGCGGCGAGGAGAGCCGTCTCTCCATCGGGAGAGGAGTCATGTGCTGATCTCACGCACTCTGGCCATGGATGCGCTCGAGGTGCGCTACGGCCGCTACGTGCTTCTGGCTACGACAGTCGGAGATGGCGAGGAGAAAGTGACGCCGGCAGCTCTGTTGGTGACCTTGGAGCAGCGTTGCGGCGTGCTGCCGTCGGAGGTGGTCATTGAGGTCGCGTGCCCACCACACGTGTGGTTGGCCTTCTCGACAGAGAAGTGCACTGATGTGCTCTTCTCGTCGATGAAGATCAAGTGTTGTCGACGCTGGAGCAGAATGATTCGTGCTCAGCCGGGGGCTCTGGAGTACAAGAGTAAGCTCAACTTCGAAGGCCTCCCGAACCAGGCCTGGACGACGACTTTGGTGCAAGAAGTTCTGAAGGAACTTGGTGGCGAGCTGGTTGAGATCCTGCCGCCGCGAGCTCGAGGTAATGGCTTGGGTTCGTGACCCATTCTTTGTTGGCAAGGTGGTGACAGTTGAGATACCTGAGCCGAGCGATAAACAAGCCACCCGAGTCCATGGATGAGTATGAAGCAATGCAATTTGAATTGGGTGACTACGGACCATCGTCGCCAAGGAAGAAGAAAACGCTACTGTATCCAGTTTTGTGTCATATGAAGGAGGTTGTCGATCGTGGTCCTCTGCTCGCTGAAGACTTGCCGGCTGAGTGGCTACCAGCTGAAGGCGAGGACCTGACTCGCAAGCACATCTTCAAGACTATGATGGGCAAGATTGATGGCAGTGACGACACTGGAGCAGTTTGAGTTAGTTTGTGTTAGCTATTTGGCACGTTGGCAGTTGTTTTGTGTGTGAAACAGTGAGCTACCTTATGTTAAGAAACTTTGAGTTAGTTTTTGTTGTACTTTAAGCTGATGTGTACTGCTTGATGTGTGCCAAATTTGTGCCAAATAGTTGTGTAATGAGATGGTACCTGAGTACTGTTTGTGTGTGAAATGCTCATGCTACTTCTATCCAGCTCCTCTTCTGTGTAACTGTTGTTACCATTAGCCTTTTGAAAGCAATGCGACATTGCTAAAAGAACTGACAATAGAAACTATACAATATCATCATTTCCACAGCTTACAAACACCTTTCAACTTAATTCACAGTGAGCAAGCATACTGAACATTCCAACCTAATTAACAGTGAGCCAATTCCATCATTTCACCCAAAAGAAATGTGACAAACCAAACTTAGCACTACATGTTCATGCAACTAAGAAAGCATGTTTAACTCCAGGTCTGCAAACAACAACAGTTACAGTGAGCAAGCATACTGAACATTCCAGGTCTGCAAACAACAACAACAGTTACATGTTTAACTCATGAGTTCATCAAACATGCTAACATTCCTTGTAGATTTCCTCCTTCTCTGACTAGTACTAGCTCCAGGTGTTCTGCTGGCTTGTTTGGAGGCCTTCCCCTTGTAGGTTGTTGTGTAGCATGGTTTTGTGAAGATGTTGTGAGGTTTGTGTTTGATTTGCTTGCTGTGAAGATTGGGCCCTCCCCCCTGTAGCAGTTTCTTTTTCTTTTGCCACTCTTTTAGATGTCCTTGGAGGATTTTCCTAAAAAACAAATAGAAAGGCATACTAATTGTTAGTTGTTTCACATAGCTGAAATTTATCAAAGACAAAAGAAACTTGAAATTTCAAGAAGAAATCTTCAAGAAGAAACAACTAGAAAAATCATTTACACACTTTTGTTTCCTTTTTCCTCTTCTTATTCATGTACTTTCCTTTTTGGGGTTTGTATTGCATTTCCTCATGTTATGCCCAGGTTGCCCACATAGACTACACTTGATCTTTGTCCCAACCTTAGATAGTTTGTGTGCATGTTTAGGAGGCTCATCACTTCCCCTCTTTGTCTCTGTCCTAGGCCTCCCAGGCATTTGATAAGGACATCAATACCATTATTACACCCACAGCCCCTGCTGCTATACATACTGGACCAATTACTAGAGCTCGCGCACGCCAATTAAATTACCAGGTACTTTCATTTCTTGGTAATGATTCTAATGTTCATGAGAATATGATGCTGCCTAAATTGGATGCATTTGTCTTGCTTACAAATGAAGGGCCTAGCTTAGACAAGAGGGATGAACATTGGAGCAAGATCAAGCATGGAGATGATGGCATGCGCAAGGGGAACAAGAATGGAGTTACAAGTGATGATTTCAAGACTTGGAAGCCACCATAATGAGTGCATGAAGCCTTGGACAAAATATACAAGATGTCACTTCATAAATTTCGCCCAGAGGCTATTATAGGTGCTGCATCACCTTATTTTTGGGCCAGGCCCATGTAATTTCGAAATACTTAAGTATAGATTGTTTTTAGAGTCCGTATGTGTGGGGAAACAAGAGATAGGGTTGGTTTCGGACCCCTTCCCCAAGGTCCATGAAATTCCCCCCTCTTCCTCCATATATACAGCCCTTAGGGCGTCGTTTAGACTTTGGGGATTTGTTTAGTTAAAAGTTAGCCATTGCAACTTCGTGTACTTCGTTCGTGTCCAACGACCAGACCAAGACCGCTTTCGGATCCCCACCTTTATCAATACTTCCTCTATATTCGCAATATTCAGATTGCATTATCATATTCTTGCTTGTTCTTCGATTGCATGCAGCAATAGACTGTCGATGTCAAAACCGGCGGATCTCGGGTAGGGGGTCCCGAACTGTGTGTCTAAGGCGGATGGTAACAGGAGGCAGGGGACACAATGTTTACCCAGGTTCGGGCCCTCTCTATGGAGGTAATACCCTACTTCCTGCTTGATTGATCTTGTTGATATGAGTAGTACAAGAGTTGATCTACCACGAGATCATAGAGGCTAAACCCTAGAAGCTAGCCTATCGTATGATTGTTGTTGTCCTACAGACTAAACCCTCCAGTTTATATAGACACCGGAGGGGGCTAGGGTTACACAGAGTCGGTTACAATGGGAGAAGATCTACATATCCGTATCACCAAGCTTGCCTTCCACGCCAAGGAGAGTCCCATCCGGACACGAGACGACGTCTTCAATCTTGTATCTTCATAGTCCAACAAATCCGCCAAATGATATAGTCCGGCTGTCCGGATACCCCTAATCCAGACTCCTCAAGAGTCACTGAACCAGGCTTCAATGACGATGAGTCCGCTCGCAGCTTGTCTTCGCATTGCAAGCCGGGTTCCTCCTCGAATACTCCATAGAAGATCTTGAACACAAGGATGCGGTCCGGCTCGCAAAACAAGTTCCACATACCACCGTAGAGAGAATAATATTTCCACAAATCTGACCTGCTGACATATTTGATACCATGACATCATACCACGGCCCGGTTATTATCGAACCGTTTTTCTCAACCAGCCTTGGCGCATATTGCGAGGCGGGTTCCTTGGCACGTCTTGTCGAAGTAGAGATCGTGTTCCCTTATCGCGGGATTCCCATCAATACGAGCGTGGGTAACCCAATCGTGCCCGTTGGTATGACTCATCGATTATAGGCAAGTCCCAAATGGTCACGAGGAGGACGCTTGGTATTCACCCTCTTTATAAAGAGACCAAGGCCTATCCTTTTATTCATCAAACTCAATCGAATCCTTGCCCTGCCTCGAGTTCCAACACCCAAAGCTTAGGTCAGGCGCTTCGGACCTTCAACCATGTCCGGATCCAACCTTCAAGGTCGGTGGATGCCCTCCTCCGTCATGGAGGAAGACATCAAAAAGTTAAGAGAGGCCAGGTTTTTGACCGGCGAGATCGCGCACCGGCTGCCTGCTTGAGGGCAGGTCATTCCTACTCCCAAATCCGGCGAGAGCGCCGTGTTCATATCTCACTTCCTTCGAGGGCTAGGCCTCGCTCTGGATCCCTTCGTGAGGGGGCTCATGTTCTACTACGGGCTGGATTTCCATGATCCGCTCCGGATTCTATCCTCCACATCTCGCTTTTTATCATCGTAGGCGAAGCTTTCCTCCGATCACCCCTCACTTCGCCTGTGGCTCAAGACCTTCCAAGTGGACCCGAAGATGACCGAGGGGAGGCACGCGGAGTGCGGAGGTGCCGTAATAAGCAAAAGTGCCGACGCCCCATGGCCCGAGGGTTCTTTTCAGGAGGTGTCCAACTTATGGCAACGAGAGTGGTTTTATGTCACAGCTCCTGTGGGTACCAAATGGGTGGCTCCCCGCCTTTCGCTTCGGGCTCCCTCCACGATTAACGTCATGGATCAACAAGGGGCTGGACTGGGGGCCAGTAAAGGATGTACCCATGCTGCAGAGCCGCATCCGAGATCTCCTTGAAAGAGATATTAGTCTGGCTACGGTAACACAAGTGATGTTACTTCGTCGAATCCTGCCCTGCAAACATTGTCCCCTCCGCCTGTGGGAGTTCAACCCGGAGGGACCACGAGCTATTCAGCACTTCCTCGGCATGACGCTCGAGGAGATGTACAAATTGTACTTCGGACCACAAGTAATGTGTCCGGATACCACCGAGGACGCGGGTCTGAGCTGCAACCGTCCAGACACCCAAGTAAGTCGCCCTGTGGCCGAACACGTTGCATTTTTAGTCATCGCAACATTATTCTGAAAAGTTGCTCTTTGACCAGGACTGGATAGCAAAGGCGAAGATGATCAGGTGTCCGGCCCCCCTCCCCGAGGTCTCACCGGATCCGGTACTAGCCAGGATGTTGGAGCTCGCGCCTTACCAAGCGCCCTCGGGGAAGATAAAGGTGGAAAGAAAGAGGCTAACGCCCGCCAAGGAGGATAACCGGGAGAAGAAGCCAAAGTTCCCTCTCCCCAAGGAAGGAAGAGGACCGCCTCTGAAAGCCCGGAGACAATAGTCTCCAAACGGGGGAAGAAATCTTCGCCAGAGGGTCCTGCCCCAGGGGATACCCCGGACGCACAATGCCCGCAAGGGGGTCAGCCCTCCATCGAGCTGTAAGTAAAACGGGGTTTAATAGTAAAAAAACATCCTACTTTACCTCTGAGGAGAATAACCGAAATATTTGTCTTGTAGTCCGGATCATAGCCCTTCTCGGCAGAGTTCGTCTTCGGGGGATCTTCTTCCGGAGATGACGGAGAGCGAAACGCCTCCCCACGCCATCCCGCCTTACGAGGCGGGCACTTCGAGGTGTTGTCTCGAGGGATTCTCCCGATCCGCAAGGCCAGAGGGTAATTATTTGGCCACCAAGTCCTCGATGATCCGGCTCTTGAAGAGAGCAACCAGAAGAGTCCGGCTCACCGTTATGCGCGGTCGGACGATCAAGGATCTGCGAGAGCAGCGCGGCTATCTCGAAGCACATCGTGGCGCTTAATGGGCGCGGTGGTTGAGAGGATTTCATCCGCCGAAAGCGGGTTGCATGAAGCCTTTATGAGTCTGCTGAGAGGTTTTGAGGTACGTGAAATAGTGTGTATTTTTTACAGTACCGCACATGTTTTAGATGTGCCCTGTGAAGATAGTAGCCCCTGAGATTCTGATTGCCGTCGAAGACGGCGGCAAACAGAGGATCATAGTCCCAGGTAACAATCCGGTCGTCTTCATATGCAGGTGGCGGGAGGTCCGGTGGCTAGCCGGACTGGTGAGGTTGCCGAGCTAAAGCGTCAACCTGACGCGGCAGATGCCGACATCGTGCTTGTCAACAAGCGGCTTGATGAGGCGGAGGGTATGTAATTTCTCCGGTAATCAACATATAGTAAGAGGAGAGTGATGCCAGTATCTTTAACATGTTGTGACTGCAGATGGAGCTGCGGCAGTGGAGACCCTTCGGGCGGAACTTGCCCGAGCCAAAGAACAAGCCAGGAAAAGCGATGCGGCCGCTCTAAAGGCGGCCGAAGAGCTGAGAGCCGAACAGTCCGCTCATGGCCGAAGCAAGGAAGAAATAGCCAAAATGGCTGTGGATTTGAAGGACGCCGCCGATCGTTACGAGCTTCTCAAAAATGAAGATCGAGCGAAGATGACTGGCCTGGAAAAGGCCATGGCGGCGGCCAAGGATGCCCGCTCTACAATTAGAGCAATGAAGGAGGAGTTGCGTCACGCCGGGGATATCGCGGATGGCAAGCCCTTTATGCCGCGGATGAAGTTCGTAGATCCTAAGTACGCTCCTCTTGATCGGATGTGGAGCTCCGCAGACGATTATCTTGATTTGGCGTGAAAAGTGCCGATGCGTCAATACTTCAAAGATCAGAAAGATCGCGAAGTGGAGAAGCTGTTCTGGTCACAATTTAATGCTCCAACGCGTCCGCTTTCGTTGAATGAACGGATGGCCCCAAGCTCCATAGGTTGTCTGGGCTCGCCATGAGGTCTGTTGTGGATCATTTGTGGCTGGAAGGGACAAGGCCAAACATTTAATTTAGTCTGGTGCAGCAGTTCCTTGGTGCTGTGTCGCGCATCAACGCTATGAAGAAGTCGGCGTGCATCGAGGGTGCGCGGATGGTGCTTGCCCGTGTGAAGACATACTGGGCAGAGATGGAGGCCACCGCGATTGCAACCCCGAGTTCGGCCATTGGCCGAGCGGTCGCCGAAAGCACTACTTTGACGTAAGTCCTTGAAGGTGCTTGTTCAATAGAAGCTCGATTTCAAGAATATTATGTTCTAATGACATGTATTCCCATTGAAAAACAATGTTTTACTTAGTTGTAAAGGCTATTTTTATACTTTTTCCTGAAAGTGTTATGATGCCTCCTATGCGGCCGTTTGTGTATATATGTATATAGCCTGAAAGTTTGCGATGTCGGCTTCAAATTTCACGCATATAATGCGGGTGTTCGCAAAAGACGCGTGTTCACACTTGATCCAACGTCTTGGTCCATTAAGGAGGTGATAGCGCATTAACTAGGCAATCGGACTATATTGCTTTAACACTTTCACTTAGCCATAGGAATTTGACAGTGGGGCTACTATATAGCCCCTGGTGGCTCCACGCTCATCCGAATACGGGGCGCGGTCATGCCTGACTGGGAAACGGCCCTTCGTTAATGCGGAGGAATCCCGAAGATTCCGATAAGTCATCGAGTGGTTGACCAGTCTCTCGCTTTATCATGACAGTCAGTTTTCGGCTTTCTCTACTGAGGTGCTCGTCCGGGCTAGCCAGGGCACAATCGCAGTAGTTCTCCTGGTGCCACCTTAGCCGATAGAGCGGAACGTAAGGTAGCAAAACACAGGAGCCGGGAAAACCCAACATTTGACCAAAGACATGATTCGGAGCTGATGCATATAAGGCCAAACTTGCGACGCCTAACACTCCCTAAGGTATTCGGTCTTTGTAGTATATACCGGGCTAAACAATGCCCTTGGTAATGAGCCCCTAGTGTCTAGGTACGTGCAATATTCTGATGTGGCCACATGCCAAGAACGCCAGCATCCTTCTCGGTTATATTGAGAGTCCGGAGGATGTGAACAACGAAAGACAGTAAAAAAGGTTTACGCAGGGTCTTAATCTAAAGAGAAACCTTTGAACGGGTCCCTGCTGCACGTCTGCGCCTGTGTCTCCATTGTGCCGTATCCTGGACGGGTGTAGCACGATTGTCATCTGTAAAAGAGAGGAACTTAGTTGAAAGTCGTCGTGCAAAAAATTGGCTATTTTAAATAAACCGTATTAAAAGTAAAGATGGGTAAAGTTGAGCCGTATTATCGCTGGGAAGCCCCTGGTACTGCCTGGGAGGGTGTAACCATTAAACCAATCTCAAGTATATCCAATGATTATCCGGACCCGTCGAACCGTGTCCGTGGTCTTAACGACCAGCCATCTGTTCTGATTGGTGAGGCCATCTAGTGTTCGGCTGTTAAAGCGGCCGTACGTTCTTCTACGCGAAAGGAGCGCTCAACATTTCCATTTACTGTGATGATGCCACGTGGACCGGGCATCTTAAGCTTGAGAAAAGCGTAGTGCGGTATTGCATTAAAACGAAGCGAAGCCGCCGTCCGAGTAGTGCTTGATAGCCACTTCGAATGGAGCAATGTCGGAGGTTAGCTTTTCGCCGGAAGTTGTCGAGCGAGCGAACACAACTTCTAGTTTTAGAGAGCCCGTGCAATGGCCTCTCGTGCTCGGTATTACCCCTTGAAGGTAGCATTACTGTGGCTGATTTTTGTTGGGTTTATTCCCATTTTATGGATCGTGTCACGATATATCGAGTTTAGACTACTGCCGCCGTCCATGAGGACTCGTGTGAGATGATACCCATTTATTATTGGGTCTAACACCAACGCAGCCAATCCTTCGGGCCGAATACTTGTAGCGTGATCCCTGTGATCAGAAGTGATCGGTCGGGATAGCCAAGGGTTGAACTTGGTGGTGATGGGTTCTAGGACGTGCATGTCTCGGAGTGCGGTTTTGCTTCTCCCCCTCATTACTTGCACCACATTTACCATTTTGACTTCCGGTGGGAATTTCTTCTGTCCCCCGGTCCCTTGCTGGCGAGGCTCATCCCCGTCTTCGCTTGGTGTGTCCTCCCCCTTGTGTTCGACGTTTAGCTTGCCGGCCTGCTTGAAGACCCAACATTCTCTTTGGGTATGATTTGCAGGTTTATCGGGGGTGCCGTGGATCTGACATAGTTTGTCTAGGATCTTGTTTAGGCTATTCGGACCATCTCTGTTGCCTTTGAAGGGCTTTTTTCCGCTGATCCGGTCGAGAGCCCCTGAATCCGGCATTTACTGCCGTGTTAGCTGGGCTGTCTTCTTTATTCCGGCGCTTGTTTTTACTGCGTCGCGGTTTTCCATTGCCGTCCCTGACTTCGGATGTGCTTGGGTCGCTGGTGCTACTTCGGGCTAACCAATTGTCCTCGCCCGCGCAAAAGCGAGTCATGAGGCTTGTTAGAGCTGCCATTGTTCTCGGCTTTTCTTTGCTGAGGTGTCTAGCAAGCCATTCGTCTCGAACGCTGTGCTTGAAAGCTGCTAAGGCTTCAGCATCCGGACAGTCGACAATTTGGTTCTTCTTAGTGAGAAACCTGTTCCAAAGCTTTCGGGCTGACTCTACAGGCTGCTGAATTATATGACTTAAATCGTCAGCGTCCGGAGGCCAGACATAAGTCCCTTGAAAATTAGCCCGGAAAGCGTCCTCGAGCTCCTCCCAACTTCCAATGGAGTTTTTGGGGAGGCTTTTCAGCCAGTGCCGAGCTGGTCCTTTGAGCTTGAGGGGCAAGTATTTGATGGCATGGAGATCGTCTCCGCGAGCCATATGAATATGGAGGATGAAGTCCTCAATCCGCACCCTGTGGTCTGTGGTCCCGTCGTCACGCCTCTATGTTCACCGGTTTGAACCCTTCCGAAATTCATGGTCTAATACTTCGTCGGTGAAACATAGGGGGTGTGCGGCACCTCTGTACTTAGCTATACCATGGTGTTCGGACGGTTGTGATATTTGGTTTTGGTTGGGTGCTGGAGCGTGTTTCCTTGATCCGTAGATGGATCTGTTTGCGCCGATCTTTTGATGCGAGTCCTCGCGTGGGTCATGTACTGACTTATGTGCGGCCTCGTTGTCCGCTCTGACGCGGCCACGGGGTCATCGATCCGACTGGCCGACAGTTTTATTTTTTAACTGTGGGGGCTCTAAGGCCTCGTCGTCGAATTCAGGCAGCAGCTTTCGCTTTGGGTAGCTCTTCGTGTGGCGAATGTCAGCATACTTTTCTGCCGTATCGAGCACTTTGTTCCATCTACTATTGAGTGTGTTTTGTGCGAACTTGAGCCTTTGTTTCTGCTTCTTCAGACTTCTTACAGTGGCGATAAGCCTTTCTTGCTCCAGCTGCCTTTCCGGGATAATGCGTTCGTCGTCATCCGGGCTGTTCTCTTCTCTGGAGACGGGTTGATTGTCTTGACGCTCGGCGTCGCTGTTTTCGGACAGCGGCTCCGTACTTTGTTCGTCCGCTGGCTCACCCTGCTCTGTCGCTGGGTCTATTTGGTCGTCGTTTCCTCCGGAGTCGACCAGGGTATTGTTTATTCTTGCGCTGTTATCGCTGTTTTTGCCGAGGCGGGATTTGGGGCGGCGCTTACGGCGCCGCTTTGATTGCTTCTCGAGGGAGCTATCTTTCTTCCGTTCCTCGTCCTCATTTTCTTTGGGTGTATCCACCATGTAGATGTCATGTGATGAAGTGGTGGTCCAAATACCGCCTGTTGGCGGTGGTTCCTCGTTTCTCTTGCATCGCTGTCCATACCATCGACGTCTTCGGAGTCGTAGTCGAGCATGTCGGTTAAATCCTCGACAGTGGCTACTAAGTGGGTGGTGGGTGGGGAGTGAATTTCTTCGTCATCCGCATCCCATTCTAGCCGAACGTAGTTTGGCCAAGGTTCTCCTGACAGGGAGAGAAACCTTAACGAGTTTAGCACATCGCCGAAGGGCGAGTGCTGAAAGATATCCGCGGAGGCGAACTCCATGATCGGCGCCCAACCGGATTCGATGGGCATGGGCGCAGGCGGTTCGGAGTCTGTGGCCGGAGACGAGTCGGCTTCACGGCTCTCGCGAAGGGTAAGGTCAGTATTCGGCTCTATCGCCACTGAGGGTGCGGCCTCCAAGGCGGGGTCCATCCGCCCGTCCTTGGGTGGCGCTATCTATTCCGGATTAAAGGCCGGAGTGGTTGCTGGCGTGATTTCCTGAACACTGTCCTACGGCAGAGCCATATCGTGCTCGTTGTGATCGTGCAGCACACCTGGCATGGGCTCGAATCCGTCGAAGATCAAGTCTCCGGGGTTATCGGTAGTGTGATTCAAGTTTCCAAACCTGATCTGATGGCCAGGGGCGTAGCTATCGATCTGCTCCAGATGGCCAAACGAGTTGGCCCGTAGTGCGAAGCCGCCGAATTCAAAGATCTGTCCGGGGAGGAAAACCTCACCCTGTACCGCATCGTTACCGATGATCGAAGGAGCCATCAATCCTTATGGTGACGACACAGTGGAACTCTCAATGAAAGCACCAATGTCGGTGTCAAAACCGCGGATCTCGGTAGGGGTCCCGAATGCGTCTAAAGCGGATGGTAACAGGAGGCGGGGACACAATGTTTACCTGTGTTCGGGCCCTCTCTATGGAGGTAATACCCTACTTCCGGCTTGATTGATCTTGATGATATGAGTAGTACAAGAGTTGATCTACCATGAGATCGTAGAGGCTAAACCCTAGAAGCTAGCCTATGGTATGATTGTTGTTGTCCTACGGACTAAACCCTCTGGTTTATATAGACACCGGAGGGGGCTAGGGTTACGTAGTCGGTTACAATGGGAGGAGATCTACATATCCGTATCGCCAAGCCTGCCTTCCACGCCAAGGAGAGTCCCATCCGGACACGAGACGACGTCTTCAATCTTGTATCTTCATAGTCCAACAGTCCGGCCAAAGGATATAGTCCGGCTGTCTGGATACCCCCTAATCCAGGACTCCCTCATAGACCTTCGTGGTTGTCGGTGTACAAAAGTAGGGGCACACCTTTGTACCCCTTTACTTGTGCACGGGCAGTTGGAGTCGCGCGCCACGGCCACACTAAGCAGGGTAGAGGAGGGGGGCCGGAGAGAAGCCGAAGCCCAAGACAACGCCAAGGCCAAGAACAATAAAGAAGCAGAGGGACAAAGCAGGTTCCCCCGGCAAGACCCTTGCCGGGGCAGCCTCAGCGGCCCCGGCAAGATCCTTGCCGGGGCAGCTTGCCCACACCAACGAAGTGAGCCGCCCTTGAGCCCACAGGTTCCAACCCAACCAACTACGTTGGGACCAGGGCTTGGGAGGCACCTCCGTGGTGGCATGCAGATCTTTGTCAAGATCATAAACACACAAGATCAGATGAGGACCAGAAGACGGCGACCCTCGGCGAGATCCTTGCCGAGGAAGGCCACAAGACCCCAGGCAAGATCCTTGCCGGGGATGACTGCGCGCCACGACAAGACCCTTGCCAGGCCCCCGGCAAGGCCTTGCCGAGGATATCAGCGGGACCACTGTCAGGCCCGCACCAGCCAAGTTTCTACCGCTGTTCGCATGCAGTTGCCAGCCCGACCAGTTGGGCTGGCACCTGTGTGGCAATGTGCAGCTTCCAGGCCAGATCATCAAGTGCCTGCGTGGCGGCATGCAGATCTTCGTGAAGACCCTACCACCGCGCCACCTCAGCTGCTTGCCTGCCTACATGGCACCGCATGGATCGCTGGCCGGGGCGCGTGTCGAAGCGAAGAGGAGCGGCGACGGACGGGACGGGCCTCGCTCCCTGTCCCCGATAAAGCTAGGGGACACCTAAGCGACACATTAAATGCGTCTTGTCCTGTAATACGGACGACAAGCTCACAGTACTGTAGGCCTTTCCACATCCTGTGTGCCACTGTGGCAGCCCCTTTCGACTATAAAAGGAGGCCCATGGCATACTGGAGAGGGATTCGGCTCTTTGAAACTACGCAGCCACCATAGCTAGTTCGAGAGCTCAAGAACTCTCTCAAATACACACCAAAGCAGGACTAGGGTATTACGCATCCTCGCGGCCCGAACCTGGGTAAACGATCCTTGTGTTGACTGCTAATCCTGCTCTTCTCACAACCCTGCGCCCCGGCAACCGTAGTAGGGATTCTTGTGATCCCATATGTTTCGTTTCCCACCGACATCTTTGGCGCACCAGGTAGGGGGCGCAATTGGGAGAATATTGTCTAGTAGTTGGCCTAGCAGTTCTTCATCGCCCTGGCCTCTAAAGAAGAAGACGACCAGGAGAAAACTGCGTCGCCTGCAAGCACGAAGGATGCCAGCGCGGCAACAGAAAAGCTAAGTCGTCCAGAGCCTTGAGCTATTTCCTTTTATTCATGAGGTTACCGTCCTCGGAGATTAGGCCTATGTATGGAAAACCTCCACGCAAAGGGGCCCTCCCGCAATTGGCAACACCTTTGTTATGTTTCGAGTCCGCTCAATAGCTCAAGCGGCCGCGTCGAGAGTGGCAGGGCAGCCTTCCACAGCCTGGCAACGCTCTCGATTCTGACTCGAGTCAAGCTCGACAGTTTGAGCAGCCACGTCGGGGGCGGTGAGGTGGTTTGCCCGGCAGCAAGCACACCCGGCAGTCCAATGGGAATCCGTCCTCCAGACGCCGCCCTGGGTTTACGCGCCGGCGAGCCTACCTAGTTGATGTAGGGTGGACATACAAAGGAAAATCGAACAGGAAGATAGCATGCATAATATCAAAAGTGCTGCAGAGTTATATTACATCAAATTGTTGATGCGGTTCTAACTAAAGATAGAAATTGTCTTGGTCATGAACCTGCAGCGGCGATAAGAAACGGGGTGCCTAATCCTGGCGCTGGCCCTCCACCCTTTGAATTCCGTCGATGAGGCTGATGATGGTCTCAATATGTTCCTTGAGTGGCGCGAGGTCAGTACCCTCCGGCAAGCTCTCCAGTGCAGCGTCGAAGTCAAGGGTGGGGTTCCAGTACACCACCTTGGTGAGTGATACGTCCATTTTGCATCATGCTTTTATATTGATATTTATTGCATCATAATTGCCTATTCTCTCTTATTTTACAAGGTTTACATAAGGAGGGAGAATGCTGGCAGCTGGAATTCTGGGCTGGAAAAGAAGCAAATATTAGAGACCTATTTTGCACAACTCCAAAAGTCCTGAAACTCCACGAAAGTTATTTTTGAAAATAATAAAAAATATTGAGCGGAAGAAGTACGTCAGGGGGCCCCCACCTGGCCATGAGGGTAGGGGGCGCGCCCTACCCTCCAGGGCGCGCCCCCTGCCTCGTGGGGCCCCTGTTGGCCCTCCGGTGGACATCTTCTGCTATATGAAGTCTTTCGCCAGTAGAAAAATCAGAAGCAACCTTTCGGGACGAGACTCCGCCGCCACGAGGCGGAACCTTGGCGGAACCAATCTAGGGCTCCGGCAGAGCTGTTCTGCCAGGGACACTTCCCTCCGGGAGGGGGGAATCATCGCCATCATCATCACCAAGGCTCCTCTCATCAGGAGAGGGCAATCTCCATCAACATCTCACCAGCACCATCTCCTCTCAAACCCTAGCTCATCTCTTGTATCCAATTCTTGTCTCCAAGTCTGGGATTGGTACCTGTAGGTTGCTAGTAGTGTTGATTACTCCTTGTAGTTGATACTAGTTGGTTTATTTGGTGGAAGATCATATGTTCAGATCCTTTATGCATATTAATACCCCTCTGATTATGAACATGAATATGCTTTGTTAGTAGTTACGCTTGTTCCTGAGGACATGGGAGAAGTCTTTCTATTAGTAGTCATGTGAATTTGGTATTCGTTTGATATTTTGATGAGATGTATGTTGTCTATCCTCTAGTGGTGTGATGTGAACGTCGGATACATAACACTTCACCATTATTTGGGCCTAGGGGAAGGCATTGGGAAGTAATAAGTAGATGATGGGTTGCTAGAGTGACAGAAGCTTAAACCCTAGTTTATGCGTTGCTTCGTAAGGGGCTGATTTGGATCCATATGTTTCATGCTATGGTTAGGTTTACGGTTTACCTTAATACTTTTGTTGTAGTTGTGGATGCTTGCAATAGAGGTTAATCATAAGTGGGATGCTTGTCCAAGTAAGGGCAGCACCCAAGCACCAGTCCACCCACATATCAAATTATCAAAGTACCGAACGCGAATTATATGAACGTGATGAAAACTAGCTTGACGATAATTCCCATGTGTCCTCGGGAGCGCTTTTCTCTATATAAGAGTTCGTCCAGGCTTGTCCTTTGCTACAAAAAGGATTAGGCCACCTTGCTGCACTTTATTTACTTTTATTACTTGTTGCTCGTTACAGATTATCCTATCACAAAACTATTTGTTACCTATTATTTCAGTGCTTGCAGAGAATACCTTGCTGAAAACCGCTTATCATTTCCTTCTGCTCCTCGTTGGGTTCGTCACTCTTACTTATCAAAAGGACTACGATAGATCCCCTATACTTGTGGGTCATCAGTGAGGACCTTGGTCTCTGAGAGCATCTCCTCGAGGCCCTCCAGCTTCAGCATGAGGTCTTTGATGGAGTTGTTGGCCTCGGAGAGCTCCCCGGCCCTGCTGACGGCCGCGCCTTGCGCCTCCGTCAGGGCGCCGTTGAGCGTACCCTTCTCCTGGGACAGCTTCAGGGCCTGCTCCTTCAGCCCGTCCTGCTCCACCTCCAGCTCCTTCACCTTGCCGGGCGTGAACTGCAGCACAGGCATCGAGCGTCTCCCTGTGCCTCTGCTCCAGCTCTTGGGTCCACTGTGCGACAAGCTTCTCCACCTCCCCGTCCTTGGCGCGGAGTTTGGCGTCGAGGTCCGCCTCGCGTTTGGCGAGGTCCTCCTCCTGGGAGTTCAGCGCGGCCTGATGCTGGGTCCGAGCGGCCTCGGCTGCAGCGGCCAAGCCCTCCGCCGTCTCCTGGGCCTTCTCGATGTTGGCCAGCTTCATGGTGAGCTCCACGTCGCGCTTGGCAGCTCGCCCTGGGCGGCCTTTAGCTCTTCGCTAGCTTGGCGAAACCAAGTCTGCGCCTCGGCGACGTGCACCTTGAGGTCCGCCTCCGCCTTGTCCACCGTTGCCATCCTGGACTTGGCCTTGTCCAGGCGGGCGCGGTGGAGCGCCTGGAACTTCCAAAAATTGGCGCCCATGGCCTGGAGAAGCCGCTCCTCCTGAGAGCCGTCGCCACCGGCGGTCGGCTCGTCGACGACCTCGAGCCCGACGGCGGCAAGCACCTCTTCGTCGAACACGTCTCCCTCGACGGGCGCCCTGGAGCTGGACGCCCCGGGGAGGTGGATGAAGAGGTCGTCGGTCACCCTCAGATACACACCGGAGCCGGAGGCAGCAGAGGAGGAAGGCTGGTCATCGACCACCTCCTCCTCAGTGGCGGCCTTACCGGCCTCTCCGGCAGGCCCCTTGCCGGGCTCCCCGGCAGGCCCCTTGGCGGCGTCTTCGGCAGCACCCTTGGTGGACTCCTTGGCAGCGACCTTCTCGGCCTCTGCCGCGGTGTCCTTGGCGATGTCCTTGATGATAGTGTCTATGTCCTCCTGGTCCACCGATGGACAATCTGGACACCAAGAAGGGAATAAGACAAAGCCAAGACCAAGAATCGACAAGAAAAGAAAGAGAACAAAGACGAAAGGCGAGCGGCTTACCAGTGCCGGGCTGGGGAGCAGAGGTCCCCTCCCCGCCAACATTTGGCGCCGAGGCAAAGCCACCGGCGCCCGAGTTCTCCTCCCCCTCCTCCGTGTGCATGGGCTCGGTGCTTGGCGCCCTTGTCGGGGACGCCCCTCGGGGCGGCGTGGTTGATGGGGGCAGCATGTTAGGGGTAGCCCTCTGTGGCTCCTCCTGCTGCTATCCTCCTCCTGCGACTACGACAAGGTCAGCACCAGGAGATCGTGTCCCCCGACACATGTTGACGAGGGGTGAGTGATAAACTTACGCTGGGGGCTGTGCCGGGGGCTGCTGTCCGGGCTGCTTAGCACCACCAGTGGCGCCCTTGAAGTACCAGCCGGGGGCTGGCCGCCCGCCGAGGCCTTGGCCCTGTTCGCCCTCTGGGCCAGCGTCTCCGCATCCCTGCAAAGATGAAAACAAGTCAAGACAAGCGGTACAGATTGGGGAGACGGAGATGACAGAAAAGAGCAAGATGCTTACTCGTCATCCACCTCCTCCTCTGTTGCTTTCCTCTTCCTCCTTGGGCTGAGGGACCCGAAGTCAAAGGTGACCCCCGCGTTGATGTCTTCTGGAGGAGAGGAGGAGGGCGGAGTCTGCGCGCGCTTGGATGAAGAGGAGGCAGATGCTTTCTTCTTCGCCACCGCGGCCTTAACGACCTTCTTCGCCGCCGCAGCCCTCGTCTGACGCACGGACTCCTCCGGAGACTTTGGCTTCCGCGCGGCCTTGACGGGCTGTACCGGCTCGCTGGAAGTGGCCCGCCGCAGCACTCGCCCTCTCCCCGCTACCGGAGGGTCAACAGCCTCAGCCTCCTCCTCTTCCGATGACTCGTCGACCACCTCCTCGACGAGAGGAGCCCCTGTGCCGGCGCTGCTGACCTCCCCAGCGGCCTCCGCCCACTGGGCGAGCTCCTTCTCCTCCGCCTTCGCCGCGGCCTTGTCCTCCACGCCACCAGCGCTGCCGGCCTCCTCGGCAAGCTTCGCCTCCATCGCCCTGGCAGCGATGTAGTCCAGCTCTGCCTGGGTGGTGTCCTGGACGAGCCGCGGCTCGGCGGTGAGGTACCCCTCGTGCAAGGTGTCGAAGAACTCCTGCACTTGAATGTCCTCCGGCTCGACCCAGTTCGAGTCAAGGCCGTGCGGGTTGAAATCCGGCATCATGGCGATGATGTCGGTCCGATGTGAGTTGTTGCTCAGCGGAACCACTCCCGCCGGCGACTTGAACAAGGGCCCCTTGGTGACCTTGCCGGCCTTCGCGGCGGCCCTCGCGGCCTTGCCGGTCTGCTCAACCTCACCATTGCGGTTCACGTCGAGCTGGAAGAGCCACTGGCAGAAGTGGGCATGCCCCATCACTGTGAAGTTGTGGTCGAGGCCGGGGCAAAGCCTCATGATGTCGGCGACGTTCGTAAAGAGCCAGGCCGGCCTCCCCTTGTTATGCAGCAGAGCAATTCGCCAGCGGATGAAGTCCGCCCCGATCATCTCAAGGGTGAGCCCGGCCTTGGTAAGGCGAAGGATCCTGGTGGTGGCGACCGTGAGCTTCGCGTCGTCGGCGTCGATGTTGCTCCAGTCGCCCCGGCGAACCGGCGGCACGTCGCGAACCCGGCAAAAGTTTGGCGGGTCCTTCTCTTTGATCCAGCACCACCGGCCCCGCCATTCTTCCCACCTCTCCTTCATGGCGCCTGATACGACTCCAATGTATCTATAATTTTTGATTGCTCCAAGCTATATTATCTAGTGTTTTGGACAATATTGGGCTTTATTATCCACCTTTATATTATTTTTGTGACTAACCTATTAACCGGAGGCCCAGCCCAGATTTGCTGTTTTATGCCTATTTCAGTGTTTCGAAGAAAAGGAATATCAGACGGAGTCTAAACGGAACGATAAACTGGAGAAGCTATTTTTGGAAGGAAAGCTACCAGATGGGCTTGGACCCCACGTCAGGAGCCAAGGGAGGAGCTCACGAGGGTGGGGGGCGCGCCCAACCCCCTAGGGCGCGCCCCCTGCCTCGTGGGGCCCCCGAAGCTCCACCGACGCACTGCACTCCATATATACCTCACGCATTCTAAAATTTCCAGAACAGAAGATAGATCGGGAGTTCCGCCGCCGCAAGCCTCTGTAGCCACCAAAAGTCAATCGAGACCCTGTTCTGGCACCCTGCCGGAGGGGGGAACCCTCATCGATGGCCATATTCATCATCCCAACGCTCTCCATGACGAGGAGGGAGTAGTTCACCCTCGGGGCTGAGGGTATGTACCAGTAGCTATGTGTTTGATCTCTCTCTCTCTCTCTCTCTCTCTCTCTCTCGTGTTCTTGATTTGGCACGATCTTGATGTATCGCGAGCTTTGCTATTATAGTTGGATCTTATGTTTCTTCTCCCCCTCTTCTCTCTTGTAATGTATTGAGTTTCCCCATTAAAATTATCTTATCGGATTGAGTCTTTAAAGATTTGAGAACACTTGATGTATGTCTTGCCGTATGTGTCTGTGGTGACAATGGGATATCACGTGCCACTTGATGTATGTTTTGGTGATCAACTTATGGGTTTCACCATGAACCTATGCATAGGGGTTGGCACACGTTTTCATCGTGATTCTCCAGTAGAAACTTTGGGGCACTCTTTGAGGTTCTATGTGTTGGTTGAATAGATGAATCTGAGATTGTGTGATGCATATCGTATAATCATACCCACGGATACTTGAGGTGACATCGGAGTATCTAGGTGACATTAGGGTTTTGGTTGATTTGTGTCTTAAGGTGTTATTCTAGTACGAACTCTAGGGCTGTTTGTGACACCTATAGGAATAGCCCAACGGATTGATTGGAAAGAATAACTTTGAGGTGGTTTCGTACCCTACCATAATCTCTTCGTTTGTTCTCTGCTATTAGTAACTTTGGAGTGACTCTTTGTTTCATGTTGAGGGATAGTTATATGATCCAATTATGTTATTATTGTTGAGAGAACTTGCACTAGTGAAAGTATGAACCCTAGGCCTTGTTTCCTATCATTGCAATACCATTTACGCTCACTTTTATCACTTGTTACCTTGCTGTTTTTATATTTTCAGATTACAAATACTCTTATCTACCATCCATATTGCACTTGTATCACCATCTCTTCATTAACTAGTGCACCTATACAATTTACCATTGTATTGGGTGTGTTGGGGACACAAGAGACTCTTTGTTATTTGGTTGCGGTGGTTGTTTGAGAGAGACCATCTTCATCCCTCGCCTCCTACGGATTGATAAACCTTAGGTCATCCACTTGAGGGAAATTTGCTACTGTCCTACAAACCTGTGCACTTGCGGGCCCAACAACGTCTACAAGAAGAAGGTTGTGTAGTAGACATCAAGCTCTTTTTCAAGGCGCCCGTTGCGGGTGGCTAGGTAAGTGAAGGTATATCTTTAGATCTTGCAATCGAATCTTTTTGTTTCTTGTTTTAGCACTAGTCTAGTTTATAAAAGAAAACTACCAAAAAAATGGAATTGAGTTTGTCTCATACGCTTCACCTTTTTAATATCTTTCGTGAAAATGATGGGAAGGAAAATTGTGCTCAAGTACTAGAAGAAGAATTATATAGAATGTTTGGCATTAAATCTTTGAATGATGAGCATGATTGCAATGTTGTTAGTATGAATTCCTTGAATATCCATGATGCTAATGATATGCAAAGCCACAAGCTTGGGGAAGCTATGTTTGATGAAGATGATATTTCTTGTCCCCCAAGCTTTGATGAGCAAATTTACTATGATGAAAGCATGCCTCCTATCTATGATGATTATTGTGATGACACGTATGCTTTAAAGAATAATGATAACCATGAAACTTGTCATCTTGATCTTAATTTTCAATCACATGATAGCTATTTTGTTGAGTTTGCTCCCACTATTATTCATGAGAAGAATTTTGCTTATGTGGAGAGTAGTAAAATTTCTATGCTAGTAGATCACGAAAAGAATGCTTTAGGTGCTGGTTATATTGTTGAATTCATTCATGATGCTACTGAAAATTATTATGAGGGAGGAACATATGCTTCTACATATTGCAATAATATCAAGTTTCCTCTCTATGTGCTTAAAGTTTTGAAGTTATGCTTGTTTTACCTTCCTATGCAAGTTGATTATTGTTCCCATAAGTTGTTTTCTCACAAAATCCCTATGCATAGGAAGTGGGTTAGACTTAAATGTGCTAGTCATATTCTTCATGATGCTCTCTTTATGTTTCAATTCTTATCTTTTATGTGAGCATCATTGAAATCATAATGCCTAGCTAGGGGCATTAAACGATAGCGCTTATTGGGAGGCAACCCAATTTTATTTTAGTTTCTTGCTTTTTGGTTCTGTTTAGTAATAAATAATCCATCTATCCTCTGGTTAGATGCGTTTTCATGTTTTAATTAGTGTTTGTGCCAAGTAGAACCTTTGGGAAGACTTGGGTGAAGTCTTTATGATCATACTGTAAAAAACAGAAACTTTAGCGCTCACGAGATTAGCTAATTTTTTTTACTGGAGAGTGATATTTAGTTTATTCTTTTTGCATATGATTACTAGACAAATTCCTCAGGTCCACCAATTTATTTTAGAATTTTTGGAGTTCCAGAAGTTTGCATTAGTTACAGATTACTACAGACTGTTCTGTTTTTGACAGATTCTGTTTTCATTGTGTTGTTTGCTTATTTTGATGAATCTATGGCTAGTAAAATAGTTTATAAACCATAGAGAAGTTGGAATACAGTAGGTTTAACACCAATATAAATAAAGAATGAGTTAATTACAGTACCTTGAAGTGGTGTTTTGTTTTCTTTCGCTAACAGAGCTCACGAGTTTTCTGTTAAGTTTTGTGTTGTGAAGTTTTCAAGTTTTGGGTAAAGATTCGATGTACTATGGAATAAGGAGTGGAAAGAGCCTAATATTGGGGATGCCCAAGGCACCCCAAGGTAATATTCAAGGATAACCAAGCGTCTAATCTTGGGGATGCCCTGGAAGGCATCCCCTCTTTCGTCTTCGTTCATCGGTAACTTTACTTGGAGCTATATTTTTATTCACCACATGATATGTGTTTTTCTTGGAGCGTCATGTCATTTTATTTTTTTACTTGCTGTTTGAATAAAGTATCAAGATCTGAAATTATTAAATGGGAGAGTCTTCACATAGTTGCATAATTATCCGACTACTCATTGATCTTCACTTATATCTTTCGAAGTAGTTTGTCATTTGCTCTAGTGCTTCACTTATATCTTTTAGAGCATGGTGGTAGTTTTATTTTGAAGAAATAGATGAACTCTCATACTTCACTTATATTATTTTGAGAGTCTTTAATAGCATGGTAATTTTCTTAAATAATCCTAATATGCTAAGCATACAAGATTTGTAAGAATTCTTATGAGTGTGTTGAATACTAAGAGAAGTTTGATGCTTGATGATTGTTTTGAGATATGAAGATGGTGATATTAGAGTCATGCTAGTTGAGTAGTTGTGAATTTGAGAAATACTTGTGTTAAAGTTTGTGATTCCCGTAGCATGCAGGTATGGTGAACCGTTATGTGATGAAGTCGGAGCATGATTTATTTATTGATTGTCTTCCTTATGAGTGGCGGTCGGGGACGAGCGATGGTCTTCTCCTACCAATCTATCCCCCTAGGAGCATGCGCGTAATACTTTGCTTTGATAACTTCTAGATTTTTGCAATAAGTATATGAGTTCTTTATGACTAATGTTGAGTCCATGGATTATACACACTTTCTCCCATCCTTCCACCGTTGCTAGCCTCTCTAATATCGTGCACTTTTCGCCGGTATCATACACCCACCATATACCTTCCTCAAAACAGCCACCATACCTACCTATCATGGCATTTCCATAGCCATTCCGAGATATATTGCCATGCGACCTTCCACCGTTCCGTTTATTATGACACGCTTCATCATTGTCATATTGCTTTGCATGATCATGTAGTTGACATCGTATTTGTGGCAAAGCCACCGTTCATAATTCTTTCATACATGTCGCTCATGAGTCATTGCACATCCCGGTACACCGCCGGAGGCATTTATATAGTCATATTTTGTTCTAAGTATCGAGTTGTAATTCTTGAGTTGTAAGTAAATAAAAGTGTGATGATCATCATTATTAGAGCATTGTCCCAGTGAGGAAAGGATGATGGAGACTATGATTCCCCCACAAGTCGGGATGAGACTCCGGACGAAAAATAAAAAAATAAAAAAAGAGAAAAAAAAGAGGCCATAGAAAAAGAGAAAAGGCCCAAATAAAAAAATAAAAAAATGAGAGAAAAAGAGAGAAGGGGCAATGCTACTATCCTTTTACCACACTTGTGCTTCAAAGTAGCACCATGATCTTCATGATAGAGAGTCTCCTATGTTGTCACTTTCATATACTAGTGGGAATTTTACATTATAGAACTTGGCTTGTATATTCCAATGATGGGCTTCCTCAAATTGCCCTATGTCTTCGGTGGAGCAAGCTTAGTGGGACGACACCCACTTAGTTTCTTTTGTTGAGCTTTCACATACTTATAGCTCTAGTGCATCCGCTGCATGGCAATCCCTACTCACTCACATTGATATCTATTAATGGGCATCTCCATAGCCCGTTGATACGCCTAGTTGATGTGAGACTATCTTCCCTCTTTTTGTCTTCTCCATAACCACCATTCTATTCCACATATAGTGCTATATCCATGGCTCACGCTCATGTATTGCATGAAGATTGAAAAGTTTGAGAACATCAAAAGTATGAAACAATTTCTTGGCTTGTCATCGGGTTGTGAATGATTTAAATACTTTGTGTGGTGAAGATAGAGCATAGCCGCACTATATGATTTTGTAGGGATAACTTTCTTTGGCCATGTTATTTTGAGAAGACATAATTGCTTTGTTAGTATGCTTGAAGTATTATTATTTTTATGTCAATATGAACTTTTGTCTTGAATCTTTCGGATCCGAATATTCATATCACAAGGAAGAAGAATTACATTGAAATTATGCCAACTAGCATTCCACATCAAAATTTATCTTTTTATCATTTACCTACTCGAGGACGAGCAGGAATTAAGCTTGGGGATGCTTGATACGTCTCCAACGTATCTATAATTTTTATTTGCTCCATGCTATATTATCTAGTGTTTTGGACAATTTTATTGGGCTTTATTATCCACTTTTATATTATTTTTGGGACTAACCTATTAACCGGAGGCCCAGCCCAGATTTGCTGTTTTATGCCTATTTCAGTGTTTCGAAGAAAAGGAATATCAGACGGAGTCGAAACGGAACGAAATCAACTAGAGAAGTTATTTTTGGAAGGAAAGCTACCAGATGGGCTTGGACCCCACGTCAGGAGCCAAGGGAGGAGCTCACGAGGGTGGGGGCGCGCCCACCCCCTAGGGCGCGCCCCCTGCCTCGTGGGGCCCCCGAAGCTCCACCGACGTACTCCCTGCACCCATATATACCTACGTACCCTAAAACTTCCAGAACAGAAGATAGATCGGGAGTTCCGCCGCCGCAAGCCTCTGTAGCCACCAAAAGTCAATCGAGACCCTGTTCCGGCACCCTGCCGGAGGGGGGAACCCTCATCGATGGCCATATTCATCATCCCGACGCTCTCCATGACGAGGAGGGAGTAGTTCACCCTCGGGGCTGAGGGTATGTACCAGTAGCTATGTGTTTGATCTCTCTCTCTCTCTCTCTCTCTCTCTCTCTCGTGTTCTTGATTTGGCACGATCTTGATGTATCGCGAGCTTTGCTATTATAGTAGGATCTTATGTTTCTTCTCCCCCTCTTCTCTCTTGTAATGTATTGAGTTTCCCATTAAAGTTATCTTATCGGATTGAGTCTTTAAAGATTTGAGAACACTTGATGTATGTCTTGCCGTGCGTATCTGTGGTGACAATGGGATATCACGTGCCACTTGATGTATGTTTTGGTGATCAACTTGCGGGTTTCGCCCATGAACCTATGCATAGGGGTTGGCACATGTTTTCATCGTGATTCTCCGGTAGAAACTTTGGGGCACTCTTTGAGGTTCTATGTGTTGGTTGAATAGATGAATCTGAGATTGTGTGATGCATATCGTATAATCATACCCACGGATACTTGAGGTGACATCGGAGTATCTAGGTGACATTAGGGTTTTGGTTGATTTGTGTCTTAAGGTGTTATTCTAGTACTAACTCTAGGGCTGTTTGTGACACCTATAGGAATAGCCCAACGGATTGATTGGAAAGAATAACTTTGAGGTGGTTTCGTACCCTACCGTAATCTCTTCGTTTGTTCTCTGCTATTAGTGACTTTGGAGTGACTCTTTGTTGCATGTTGAGGGATAGTTATATGATCCAATTATGTTATTATTGTTGAGAGAACTTGCACTAGTGAAAGTATGAACCCTAGGCCTTGTTTCCTATCATTGCAATACCATTTATGCTCACTTTTATCACTTGTTACCTTGCTGTTTTTATATTTTCAGATTACAAATACTCTTATCTACCATCCATATTGCACTTGTATCACCATCTCTTCGCCAAACTAGTGCACCTATACAATTTACCATTGTATTGGGTGTGTAGGGGACACAAGAGACTCTTTGTTATTTGGTTGCAGGGTTGTTTGAGAGAGACCATCTTCATCCTACGCCTCCTACGGATTGATAAACCTTAGGTCATCCACTTGAGGGAAATTTGCTACTGTCCTACAAACTCATGCACTTGCAGTGCCCAACAACGTCTACAAGAAGAAGGTTGTGTAGTAGACATCAGCGCCTCTGGTATGCCCCTTGGACCGTGGGATCCAGGTGATGCAACCGAAATGGCGGCCCTGGTTGATCCGAGGGGAGAAGTAGTGGCGGAAGAGCGCCGTGTTGGGATGCACCCGGCCAAGCCCTCGCAGAAAAGGAAGAGCCATGCACTCCACGGCATTTGAAGTAAAATCCAAAAGGTGGAAGCCGTAGGTGTGCATGACGTTTCTGAAGAAATCGGAGAAAGGGGGACAGAGCCCGCAGGAGAAGTAGTCGACAAAGAGAGGGTATCGATTTGGGGCGGCCTCGGTGCAATTCGCGGGGGTGACGCGCGTGGCTGGATGCCCCGTCGTCTCTCCCCTTGTCTTCACCCCCAACAGGGGTTTGAAGGCCTCCTGGAGCTCGAACACGTCGACCGTCGAGGGGAATTAGGCGAGCCGCGTCCGCTGCGCCGCCAGCGCGCTCTCCGGCGGCTCCTTCGCTCCGGCGTCCTTGGCCACTCCCTTGCCCTTGATGGATTTGGGCGCCATGGCGGTGGGGGAGCAAGAGATGTAAGATGGCGGAGACGCGGCGGGCGGCAAAGGCGAAAGCTTAGGGAGGAAGGAGAAGGGGCGGCGGCTCTGAGATTGGAGAAGGCACAGGGGATAAAGTGAGCAGCGCGCCCGCGGTTATTCCTTTTTACGGGGAAGGAGCGGGTCGCCTCCTTTCCCATTAACTACGACGTGATGCATGCATGCGAAAAACACCCCACGCATGCCGCCCATGTCATGCACAATCCTCCACGACGCGTGTCCAACGCGGGTCGCGGGGAAGCACATCGGACGAAGAGTTACTGCGGTCAAAATCCGCTCCGCCGCCCAAGACACTGCTTCGGGTCTGGCCCAACAACGTGTCGCGCTTATGTGTGGCCCAGGCCCGGGGGTCCTGTCGGTGTACAAAAGCAGGGGCACACCTTTGTACCCCTTTACTTGTGCACGGGCAGTCGGAGTCGCGCTCCATGGCCACACTAAGCCGGGCAGAAGAGGGGGGCCGGGGAGAAGCCGAAGCCCAAGACAACACCAAGGCCAAGAACAAAAAGAAGCAGAGGGACGGAGCAAGTTCCCCTGGCAAGACCCTTGGCGGGGCAGCCTCAGCGGCCCCGGCAAGATCCTTGTTGGGGCAGCTCGCCCACACCAACGGAGTGAGCCTCCCTTGAGCCCACAGGTTCCAACCCAACCAACTACGTTGGGACCAGGGCTTGGGAGGCACCTCCGTGGTGGCATGCAGATCTTTGTCAAAATCATAAACACACAAGATCAGATGAGGACCAGAAGACGGCGACCCTCGGCGAGATCCTTGCCGAGGAAGGCCACAAGACCCCCGGCAAGATCCTTGCCGGGGACGATCAAGGCCACGGCAAGACCCTTGTCGGACCCCTGGCAAGGCCCTTGCCGCGGATATCAGCGGGGCCACTGCCAGGCCTGCACCGGCCAAGTTTCTACTGCCGTTCGCATGTAGCTGCCAGCCCAACCAGTTGGGCTGGCACCTGCGTGGCAACTTGCAGCTTCCAGGCCAGATCAGCAAGTGCCTACGTGGCGGCATGTAGATCTTCGTGAAGACCCTACCACCACGCCACCTCAGCTGCTTGCCTGCCTACATGGCGCCGCATGCATCGCTGGCTGGCGCGGTCGGGCTAAAGAGGAGCGGCAACGGACGAGACGGGCCTCGCTCCCCGTCCTCGATAAAGCTAGGGGACACCTAAGCGATGCATTAAATGCGTCTTGTCCTGTAATACGACCGATAAGCTCACAGTACTGTAGGCCTTTCCACCTCCTGTGTGCCACTGTGGCAGCCCCTTTCGGCTATAAAAGGAGGCCCATGGCATACTGGAGAGGGATTCGGCTCTTTGGAACTATGCAGCCACCATAGCTAGTTCGAGAGCTCAAGAACTCTCTCAAATACACACCAAAGCAGGACTAGGGTATTACGCATCCTCGCGGCCCGAACCTGGGTAAATGATCCTTGTGTTGACTGCTAATCCTGCTCTTGCAACCGTAGTAGGGATTCTTGTGATCCCACAGGTGTCGTTTCCCACCGACAGTGGTCAGGCTGATCGTGCTTTCGGCATCGTCGGTAACCTCACGGAGATTGGTTTAGCAATCGCTATGGCGCAACGTCGTGCACGTTAGTAGTCGGATCGTCAAAGTCGACTCCACCAAATCGATACTTATCATCTCACCGAAAGATCGGGACGTCCCGCCTTTATTAGCATTTACACATAGCCAGGAACTAAAGGCCTTGGTCTGTAAGCTATTGGCCAGCTAGGCATGCCCTCCATTGGCATCATGCAGTGTTCATAGGTCCTGTTGTAGGCCTCAATGCTATAGCAAGGTGCCATAAATGATTCAATGTCATCAGGACCACATTGTGAAGCTGCAAGAGCATGAACATATGGAATTCCTGACAATTGCCAATATCTACAAGAACATGTCCTTGCTTGCATGCCAACTTTGCATGCATGCTGTCCTAACTTCACCTCATATCCATCTTTCCCATTCCATATTGTCTCACACTTCTCAGTTAGTTGTATCAACTTGTTCACCTTTTGAGGATTTTTGGACAAATTGTTCCATTCCATTTAACAGTCATAGCTATGTTCACTTGAATCCTTACTGCTACCTTTTGCTCTAATTTCTTCAAACATGCTAATAATTGGAAGTCCTCTGTATTCTACTATCCAGTTGTTAAAGGTTTCACACATATTGTTGTCTACTGAATCACAACATGATCCTTCTCTGAACCAGGCTCTACACCAATGCTCTAGCCCTGACTCCATCATATCTTTTGCTCCATCTAGTGTGAACTGAGCAAGCTTTGTTCTATTTAAGTTGAATTGTACTCCATTTGAGGATTTTTCACAAGCCCGAAATCTCTTCTGGTATGATTGGTCCCTATGCCTTTTCTTCCAGTTAGCATAAATGTGCCTAGCACAATTTCTATGTCAGCATTTGGTACAACCTTGGAGATAGCATTGATAAGACCTTTCTTCTAATCTGATATGAACACCCATCCTTCACCTTGATTTGCAATCTCCAAGTCTTTATTTAACAATGCCATAAACCAGAACCAGGAGTCCTTATTTTCTATTTCAACAACAGCCCCGTTGACACCAGATTTTGGCATGGTCAAAAACACAATTAAGATTGCCTCAAATGAAAAAGTGCTCAAGGTGGGAAAGTTTTGTATCTTCTAAAGGAGAAACTTTGATATTTGGGCCATAGCCATCTGATCTCATCTCTAAGGCCGAAGTTGTGTTCGAAGTACTGGATTTTGTATTCAGAACACAATTCGGCTGATTACGCCCCCCAAGAAGGCATCATATGGAAACATGATCTACACGAGTTGTCTTCGTATCGTCGAAACGATCGATTTTCATATAAACATTGTCCAAATCCGAGTTCATATGCAAAAGTTAGAGGCAACACTTTCGGACCGGTCCTGAGTGAAAAAGTGACGCGAGGGACTAGACACCCACCTAGGTGGTGTCTGATGGGTCGCGTGAGTTATCCGGCCTTTGCCGGCTGAATGAAGCTTTGCCAGCGTGGAAAGCTCGCCGGCGTGGAAGCTTGCCGGTGTGAAAGCTTGCCGGGGTGGAAACCTTGCCGGGGTGAAAGCTTGCCGGGGTAGAAACCTTGCCGGTGTGGAAAGCTTGCCGGGGTGGAAAGCTTGCTGGGGTGGAGGCTGTCAAAGTCAATCCGACCAGAAGTTAGAGATGGGCTCAAAAGGTTATTCATATGACCTCGGATGGAAAATTGTTCTACACGGAAGTTGTGCGTATCGTCGAAACGGTCAACTTTGTTTTTGGAGTCATCATTGGAGATAGTATACGGCCTGTAGAATTGTTACAAGACTTGGACAGTTCAGAAAACTGTGATGTCTACTACACAACTTTATTCTTGTAGACACGTGTTGGGCCTCCAAGCGCAGAGTTTTGTAGGACAGTAGCAATTTTCCCTCAAGTGGATGACCTAAGGTTTATCAATCCGTGAGAGGTGTAGGATGAAGTGGTCTATCTCAAACGACCCTGCAACCAAATACAAGAAATCTCTTGTGTCCCCAACGCGCCCAATACAATGGCAAATTGTATAGGTGCACTAGTTCGGCGAAGAGATGGTGATAAAAGTGTAATATGGATGGTAGAAATATATTTTTATAATGTTAATAAATAAAAACAGCAAGGTAGAATTTAGTAACCGGGCACAAAAACAGTATTTCAATGCTTGAAAACAAGGCCTAGGGTTCAGATTTCACTAGTGCAATCTTTCAACAATGCTAACATAGTTGGATCATATGATTATCCCTCAAAGTGCAGCAAAGAATCACTCCCGAGTTCCTATTAGCGGAGAACAAAATATAGAAATTGTTTGTAGGGTAAGAGACCACCTCAAAGCTATTCTTTCTGATCAATCTATCCTAGAGTTCGTACTAGAATAACGCAAGCTATTCTTCCCGATCGATCTAATCAAGAGTTCGTACTAGAATAACACCAAAGCAATTCATATTCATAATACTCAGTCCACACGAAGAACTACAAGGAGACCCCAAACTTTTTATCGGAAAAGATAATAAAAACATGCATCAACTCCTATGCATAGATTACCCCAATATCACCGCTGAATCCGCGAGTTGAATGCCATAACACATATCAAGTGAATCAATATGATACCCCATTTGTCACCTCAAGTATTCATATTGCAAGACATACATCATGTGTTCTCCTCTCTGAATATTCAATCCGACAATACAAAACTTCAAAGGGTAAAGACTCAATTCATCATAACAAGAGAATAAGGGGGAGAAACATCATATGATCCAACTATATTAACAAAGCCCATGATATAGATCATGAGAGAGAAAGAGATAGATTAAACACATAGCTACTGGTACAAACCCTCAACCCCGAGGGTGGACTACTCCCTCCTCATCGTGCTGGCCGCCGGGATGATGAAGATGGCCACCGATGACGATTCCCCCTCCGGCAGGATGCCGGAACGGGCTCCCGATTCGTTTTCGGTGGCTACAGAGGCTTGCGATGGCAGAACTTCCGATCTAGGTCTATTTCTGATGGTTTCTCTATTTATAGGATTTTGGGCGTCGGTTTCACGGTAAGATGGGCCTCGAGGTGAGCACAACCCACCGGCGCACGGACGGCCCACCAGGCACGCCCTGGTGGGTTGTGCCCTCCTCGTGGCTCTTCTGACCCTCCCACAAAGCTACGGGGGTCTCTTTTGTTCAAAAAAACGTCAAAAAGTTTCGTCTAATTCCGAAAACTTTTATTTTTGCACAAAAAACAACACCACGGTAGTTCTGCTGAAAACAAACGTCGGTCAAGTTAGTTCCATGCAAATCATACCAAAACCATATAAACTTGTTGTAAAAATGGCATGAATACTTCATAAATTATAGATACGTTGGAGACGTGACAAGATCCCCTAAGCTTAATTCCTACTGCCCCTCGAGTAGGTAAATGATAAAAGAAATAATTTATGAAGTGTGAATGATAGCAAAGTGCATAAGTTTGATCAATGATAATTTCAATCACTTTTCCTAGCATCATAACAGCAATTATTTCTCATAAAAACTCATCAAGACATAGTAGCAAGCAATTCACATGTTAAGGTTCAAACAATGAATTCTCTTGAAAGTCAACAACCTATGTTCTTAGTCACCAAGCAATTGCAATTCAACTTATTCAACATGGTTTAAGTAAGAGCTCCACATACTCAACCATCATATAGTCTTCTATGATTGCTAGCACTCACCACATACACATGAGCAAAACGTTTGAACCGGGCACATAGAAAGATAGGGGCTTATTGTTTTGCCTCCCAACGTATTCACCTCAAGGGTGATCTCAACAATAATAACTCATGCTACCCATATTCAAGTGGACATATGTGCCTAGATCTTTCCTCACCACATGATGCTTGCCAAAGGAGAAAAATAAAAAAGGAATAGAGAGAAAAACTTTGACTCTTTGCATAAAAGTAAATACTAAAAAGTAAAAGATAGGCCCTTCGCAGAGGGAAGCAGAGGTTGCCATGCGCTTATTTGTTTGCATGCTCAATCCCTTAGTGCAAAAGAACGTCACATTACATTGCCCCTTAAGATGACAACCTTTATTATGTAGTATGTCACTTTTATTCTTTGTCATCCAAGTCCGTGCAACGCTCAATTTTCTCTTACACTAAACGATCTCACACTTTTTAGAAGCAATTTTTATTGCCTTTTTGCACCGGTGACAGCTTACTTGAGGGATCTTGCTCAATCCTTAGGTAGGTACGGTGGACTCTTGAAAATACGATTTGGGTTTAAGGGTTTTTGGATGCACAAATAGTATCTCAGACTTGGTGCGGAATTTTGGCTAGCAAAGATGGGGGCAAGCACCACATGTTGAAGGATCTATGACAATATAACTTCTATGTGAATATGAATAAACATAAATCATTACGTTGTCTTCCTTGTCCAACGTCAACAATTTTGGCATATAATATTTTGATGGGGATCACAATCACAAAAGATTTCCACGATAGTGTATTTGCATGTGAAAGTTCTCTTCCTTATACCAATTATTCGTGAATTGCACTACAAAAAAATACACTTCCGTGATGATATGTGTTTGTCACAGTAGGTCGCGTTTTTTGTCATGCATGTACATCCATGACAAATTTATGACAGAATCAAGATAGTCATACTTGTGCTGTCGTAGAAGTGTTCCATGACATTACCACAATTATCATCACGGAAGTGTCCACTTCCACGATGATAAATCGCACGCCACAGAAGTGCTTTCGTCAAGGGTGACCGACATGTGGCATCCACCGTAACGGAACACCGTTAAGCTATCGGGTCGGGTTTTGGATCCGATAACCCGTTAACAGCCCCGACCAATGGGAAATTTCCACGTGTAAAATTCTTATTGGCCGGACGAAACACGTGTCAGCTCGTCAGTGGGTCAGATAAGCACCTATGATATGTCGACACGTGGCACGGGCCAACAGTGGCCCATTTAGCTTGCAAAGCCGGCCTGTTTGACTTGGTCAAAAGTTAACGGGCTGGCCCATGAAAAGCCTGTTAATGGTCTCTTCGCAAATAGCCCATTTTACGGCCCGTTATCTCACGGCCCGTTAGGGCCCTAAAGGAAATCGCCCAACAACGCCATGTGGGCCGTCAAATATAATACCAGCCCATTTCACTTTCGCCCATGTATGGCCCACGACGCCTTTTCGGCCCATATGAGGCCTTTCAGATCTTTCGCCCTTTACAGCCCACAAAGGACTCTAGCCCATAATGAACAGTAATTTTCTTTATACCCGTTAACAGCCCGTGATTTACATGGGCCGTTTCCAGCCCGTGTTAGCTGGGCGTTGCCGCTTTAAGTAGCGCATTCCGGTGAGGCCAAGCGTCCGGGTGCGTCATTAAGTCGCCGGAGTTGGTTCCTCGGGCACCGAGCCTCTTAACAACGACATACGAACGGACGACATGAATGCGGGCAGCTGGCGCCGGTTGAACGCACCGCGATGGCGCGAGGGACGAGGGTTTTGGTGTGCTGTGGTAGTCACCGCGGTCGTGGCAACGTTGGAGATGCCTTTGCTCACATGCGAGCCCCGCATGTCATTGAAAAAGCAAGACGACCGGCATGGTCTCAGGTCCAGAGGATGCAGCTTGGTCGCTTACACCACTCCGCGGACGCGTCGGGGCGCCCCGTGCATCCTGGACGAGTCGCGTGTTGGGGTGTGTTTGGATTGTGGCCAAAGTGCACCTTACCAAAATTTTGGTCATGACCCAAAGATTTGTCTTTGTTTGGATGGTTGCCATTTTTTTGGCATGCCGATGAACTCTAGCCAACTCTAGTTCATTTTTCTTGCTAATGTCGGCCAAATCATGGGCAACCAATACCTCAACCAAAATTTTGGTCATGACCCAAAGATTGATCTTTGTTTGGATGGTTGCCATTTCTTTGGCATGCCAATGAACTCTAGCCAATCAGTAGTTCATTTTTCTTGCCAATGTCGGCCAAATCATGGGCAACCAATACCTCAACCAAAATTTTGGCTACCCAATGCCTTGATGGGGCAACCTTGGGCACAAACCAAACATATCATTGGTCGTGCCACAACACTAACGCCACCCTCGGCAAACTGAAACCGACCGTTTCTAGCGACGATATGAGCGTGTCGCTCACCGCGGTCGCCGTGTCCAGAGGCGGTGCTGGAGCTGCGCCCCGTTGTTGGCCCCAACGACCCACATGAACGGTTGTCGGTGGCGAGGGGTCATGGGCCAGCTCCTCCATTGGACTAGTCTGCGCTACGTCGTCATGACGGTGTGCCCCACATGTCTATCTCCCTGTTTTCCGGCCATATTCAAGCGCCAAGGTGCTCGCGTTGCACATTAGGCCTTTCACTATGTAGGCCAAGCGAGACAACTTATTGTTTATTTGAGCCGTTCAAGTATAATCATGTGGCGTTTGCTTATTTATCATTCCTCTCCAACCCTCTTCTCCATCGATCATGTCGCCCTCCAGTCGAGTCCATCCTCCCGCATGCCTCATTTGAACATTCCACCGAGTATCATTCGCACGTACCCACCCTAGTGCTCTTTCAATAGATCTCTGGACCCCGAGATGAAATCGAGAGGGAACGAGTGGGGGCACGTGATACCTAAGGCGGATTCAAAATTTTGAACCGGTGATCATAGCATCCGCAAATCATATATAAAGGGTATTCAATGTTCGCTTTGCTTTTGAACGCATAATATACTCCCTCCTATCCTTTCTAGTTTACATATAAGTTTTATGTGTAGTCAAAATATATCTACTTTGATCAAAAGCGGTATCAACATTCAACAACGCCCAATCAATATTGTTAGATTCAGACGCATTCTAGATTTGTACTCGAGATGGTTTCCAATTTGACTATTGACAAGATTAATAGTACATGAGATGTATAATGGGAAAATTATATCATTGGAAACTCCTTTCACATACGAATTTGACTGTATGCTTTGTGTAAGTTACATGTCACATATTATTACTCTAACATTTGGTCAAAGTTAGCCTCGAAAAACGCATTAGACCCTGTATGCTTTGTGTAAGTTGCATGTCATATATTATTACTCAAACATTTGGTCAAAGTAGTATAGTGGAAGTGGATCCTCCCTTTCGGTCACTTACTGGCGGACCCCATGCTTGCTAGGCCCCGCATGTCGGGCTACTCAATGGGTTCGCCACGTCAGGATCCTCATCTCGTAGTTTACTCCTCCGTTTTATTTACTCCGCATAAAACGGAGGGAGTGGTGGTATAATAAATGACGCGGGCGGGGGAGGGGGAGGGACGTCGGTTTTCTCTCAACTGCGGTCCCACAAGCGAGCGAAAACGCAAGACGAAGCGCGTTCCATTTGGTGAGCAACGTGGAGGGTCCAGCGTGCCGGGCTGCAACGCGAACGCGACAAGAACGATGTACAGTCAAAACCAATTGACCGGTCGTCATCGGAACCACTATTCACACCAGAACCTTTCAGCCGCTCACGCCAGCCACTGCCCTAAAACCACACCAAATCTCCAGCCCATTCCCCACCTTTCGATCCCCTAGCCCGCATCAAGCGTCCCCTAGTTCGCCGGAAAGCCATGGTGCGCTGCAAGATCACTTACTACAAGATGCTGACGCCGGAGCGCCGCGCAGAAATCGCGGCGGCGGTCGGCGCCACAGACCTCCGTTCCCAAGCTTGCTTTGCAGCGGGCCAATCCCCAAGTTCTCTGGAGCCAAGATACGAGGAGGAGGAATTCGATCCAATGTTCATGGCGGAGGTCGCGGCGCTGAAGGCCCCCGATGGGTATGATACGATGGACGTCGACTTCATGCCGATGTCCGAGTCCCCCATGGTGCAGGCGGACCAGCGGTTCAACATGGCGATACTAAAGGAGGGTCGGGAGGCAGAGGCTCAACTCGACGCGGAGCGTGCGCATGCCGCTGCCATCGAGGCTCTCCTGCAGGCGGAACCGGATGCCGTGGATGTGAATCGGGAGGCGGAGGCTCAACTTGAGGCGTAGCGCGGGGATGCTGCTGCCATCGAGGCCCTCCTGCAGGCAGAACCGGACGTCCTGGACTTGAACCGGGCGGCAGAGGCTCGAATCGACGCAGAGCGCGCGGATGCCGCTCTCATCGACGCCCTTCTGCAGGTGGAACCGGACGTCCTGGATTTGAACCAGGCGGCGGAGGCTCGACTCGACGCGGAGCGCGGATGCCGCCGCCATCGACGCCTCTTGCAAGCGGAACCGGACGTCCTCGACTTGAACTGGCTGTGCTCTCGTCCATGCAGATCGCCCGACGCTCGCTTGAACGAGTAGCTGGAGGCCGAGGACAACCACGGGTGCGGAGACACACGCCGGCACCAACGGCTGGTTCAAGGCAGCCAAAGACGACGAGGCTGTCTCTTTCCGCGAGCAGTGATAGTTTTTCTTTATGTTGTTGTTTTCATGGATCTTTTGCTGTCTAAAAACATATATTTGTTATGCAAGTCGCCTGACTTGGGTCAGTCTATCATTTCAGGCGGTTGGATAAATATCCTACGTCTCCTAACCCTTCTTTCCTTCTTCCTCACCTCTTCTTCTTCCCCAATGCACCACCGCACGGGTCAGACGGATACTCCCCAACATGCGGTTGGATAAACATACTCTATGAACAAAAATTATGTGCCAATGATAGGATGGCTGAGTTTGGTTTGTTCACATGCGACAACACGTGTCAGTGAGGGTGTGTTCCCTTGGTTGGGTTTGCGGCGCGTGAGCGATCGTGTGAGATCGCGATGCGACTGCGTGGCGTGTGAGCGACTGCAGTGAGGGTGCGGGGCGACCGCGACAGCCGTGCGCAAGTGTACCTCCTTCTCATTTTGAAAACTTTAGGCAAGATTGGCAAAAATGTGTGGCGAAGTTTGGCAATGCAAGGCCTAGGCCCAAACAGGATAAGTACGTGCATTACTAGGAGTACTAGTGTTAAAAAGAAAGGCGGGTTTTCCTTTGCGGGATTTAATCGACACAAATCCTCGTTTCACGTGTCAATTAATGCGTATTTTTTTCTCCAAAGACCAAAGATCTCACCATCTCACTCCTCATCGCTTGATTAATGCAACGCCATGCAAACCAACCTTCTCACTTCCGCATGCATGCAGGGGATATTAATGTCCTTGGTTGCTAACCCCATCAATTTTGCCTCGATTAGTGTTAGTAGCCCTTTGCAAATTGTAATTTTGATATACTGGCCTTGTGTCCAAAAAAATTGAGGTAGTAACTATATTTGACTTCCTTCCCCATTGCGGTGATGTCGACGATATCTTTTTTTGGTGGTTTGGCGAAGTGCGTTCGACGGAGAACACCATTGAGGGAGACCACGGTAAGTCGTTCACAAGTGCCGCCTGCAAGCCGAGACAACCGCCTTATTTGCATCCAGGAAGTCCTTTACTAGTACTACTAGGAGTACTAATGCGGTGAGATGGCTTCTCGAAGAAGACGATGGAGAAGCGGAGTCAGCGAAGAGTGAAATGATGGTTGCTTCGTCCGTGCTTTTGTGATTTGACGGCTCACTGCTTTGTGATTTGTGATAGAAGGGACAGGGGAGTAGACTCTGTGCTCTATACTGTACTACATGTGTCCAAGCATGTGAGAAAGAGTAGAGACGTTGCATTTTTCTATTCCTTCAATCAATCAATCAGGGAGCTTCGGTTCCATCTTTTTGGCTTTGGCAACACCGTCCACAATGGTTCCCACGATGCCAAAAGCTATTTTCACATTTGGCTACACATTGTGGATGCCCTTAACCGTACCACTTGGTTTTGCTCCTGTGTGCTATCTATACAAATCTCAATTATATTGATCTAAAAAATTATAGAATCGAGATTAGTAAAAAGGAGGCGATTTTGCCGCGCGGATGGCGGGGGAGGTTTCTTATTTGAGCAATGCTACATCCACGTAATGGTTTACGTAAAGTTATGAACTGATGTGATGTGGGACTATTTGATTGGATTAAAGGAGAGGATTAGGCCCACCCCACCTGAAAATCAGGGGGGCATATATAGATTAGATGGAAAGTATACATAGCAGCTACGTAGCCCTTTGTAAGCCTAGGATTATGCTTCTTATTTTCAGAGGACGTTGTCCTGGCGGTTTGCGAACATGCGGTCCCACGTGGCAGTGCTTTACCAAGCCGATCCGCGTCCCACATGAGGCAGAACAACGGCAGAAGCAACACGTGGTTAAGTTGAAGAAGATGAGGGAGAAGCGGATTCAACAACGAGAGAAATGATGGTTGCTTCATCCCTCCAACTTAACTGTGGGAAAGGTGCATCTTTGTGATTTGACGCCTCATTGCTCATTACTACGCCGGCGCCATGACTGGGGTGCTACACCCCGGCTACTCTGCACTGTATTCCGGTATGGCACATGGACCTGGTAGCTTGATGTCCCACATGTCGGTGAAAGGGACTAGAAGATTTATGAAAGCGAGCGCTCCACTCTTACGACGGAGGAGTAGACGACACGACGGCCCAATGAACTGTCACTTGTATCAGATAGTACTATAGTTTTGCTGTTTCGCATACGATCCATCGATACAAACCCGATTAAACAGGAAAGGCGGGATTTTTTTCCCGCGCGGTAGATGATACTGGCCATACATTTCAAAGGCAGTTTTAATGTATGCAAACTGAATAATTATAAGTAACAATATGATATCTAGTAAAACTAAAAACACATATGATTTATTGTGTTAGAGTGTAGTAGTAGTGCTGTATTGCATAGTTGTTAGATGTAACATGCGAGCGTGTAGAGATGTAGTTTTGGAGGGCCTACAGAGAGAAAAGCGTATACGGTCACCGACCTTCGTAATAAGCTGATTACGGTCACTATATATCGTTTTGCGGTGATTATACGGTCACTTGCTCACGCTCAAAGCATCGAATTGCACTCTGTTGACCGGCCAAATAGTTCTGCGTGGCGCCATGTTGACTAGTTAAATTGACCACGTTCCTTGTGGGTCCCACCTATCGATTCGCGCATAGGCAAAAGGTCAGATAAACACAAATTTACGCAGGCGCGATAAGGCTCCAATCCGTGCGCGGGAATCACCTGGTTGTGTATGTGTCTGTCAGGGCCTGATGTGTGCACATGCACGTGTAGGTTGAGCACCTGAGCGTGAGAGTGTGTGTTGGTCCTGTTGTGTACTGGTGTGTGCATGCATGCGTGCGTGTGTGTGTGTGTGAGTGTTTCATGCGTGTGTGTGAGTGTTGCATGCGTGCGTGGCTGCGTGTGTACGTGTGAGTGTTGCGTGCGTGCGTGGGTGCATGTGTTTGTGTGAGTGTTGCGTGGATGCAGTTTGTGTGCATGCGTGCGTGTGTATAATCATCACACCAGCTCCTGTGTGTTAAAACAGTGACTCAAAGATACCAATACAAAGGCCACCTTGTCCATTGTGCCCGCGGTCATGACTTCGAACCACCGTCCAAATATTTTTTTGTCGTTTGTTTTCATTCTTACTAGCAAGATGCCAGTGCGTTGCACGTAACATCAAGATGCATTTGTATGACTTATTTATCTTGTGAGAGAAAAGGATGAACGAGGGAAGGCCTTATTTGCAAATGTGGAGAGGTGTGTGGGTACCTTTTTGCAAAATTGCCATAGTTTCTTTCCTATCCGTCAGATATAAATTGGACGGCCTATATTGCAGGATGGCAGGCACACCATCATCACCAACTCTGTTTTTATAAGAGTGTATTTTATGTATTTATAAGAGTGTAGATGTAGAGTAGATACAAGTCAACAGGTGGGCACGATGGTAGTGAGATAATGTGATGCAACACTAGAGGTGCCGCGTGGAGCGTTTAACTGGTCAACTAGTCATGTCATGAGCAAATAAAGAGTTGTACGGTGAGCCCATGACTGTATAATAACCACTAAACGTAAATGGTGATCGTAATGAGTGGATTCTGAAGTCCAATGTACGTATCGTGCTTTCACTTCAAATACAATGATCGTCATTGCATATATCGCGAGAGAAAGATGAAACATGCGTGAATTTTCTGGGGGCTTACTTTTGGAGGACCTGGAGATAGCTTTTTGTGCATACGTGAAAGGGGCGTACAGGGGGGGGGTATGCGATGGAGAGAGAGATGCTCTTCGTTTCTCTTTATTATGACTAACTTTGTATATAGTATAAAAATATACAAATTCACAGTGCGGAATAAATATCATTGTGGGCACCATGCAATGCAAATTAGCGTCGTACTCCTCCATATAACTTTGTAATGTTGTATATATGTAGAAACTCTAAAATAACTTTTTTGGCCACACTTTATTCAAAAGGAATGTTGTATGCGAAATAAACGTGAAGAGAGGGCTTTTTAGATCAATGGGGTACGTGATGTAACATGTGTGAATGTGTAGTTGATGCATTTGGTGGGGCCTAGAGAGGTATGTGTGTGTATTATGTATTCGAGAGAGGCATGGATAGAGGGGCCGACCGGGGGGGCGTGGGAGAGATAGCACGAGAAATGAGAGTGGTCTAGAGAGAGAGATGAATATGACGTCCACGACAAGAGATTCCATTCCCTTGAGTGTGTATATGCCCGGGGGGAGGGAATAGAGGCACCGGGAGAAATTTTCTGTGTGTGTGGTGTTTGTGTTGGTATGTGTGGGTGTGAGAATATAATGAGACGTGGGGGCAAAGGGTGTGTCACCGCGTGAGGTCCGGTGGGTCGAGGTGAGGCCCTTCGTTCGGTTCCGTCCTGCGCCACATTGGTCGGCCCGTGACGCATTTAGGAAGACCCATGGATGACTAGTCGTACAAGACAAAGATAGCAGAATTGTGAAGGACTCTGTGTCCACTGACAAAGCCGGCTAGGATTTGTAACCCTAGGTTCTCGGACTAAGGTAACCCCTTTATCTCTGATATTACTATTCATCCAACCTAACTTTAAGGGGCATCCTACAGAATGCTCAGCTAGAATCATACTCGTCGATGAGGAAGAGAGGTGTGAGACAATGCGTGAGAGACAGGCGTAAAGATAATGTGCGTACATGAGACACGTAGGTAGGTCCATGTATATAGAAAGGGTCGATGAGGATTGTGCGTGTGTATGTTTGCGAGAGGAAGAGTGCTTGTGATAAAGGTTAGTGAAAACAGTTGTAAATGGTTACGAGAGGGAGGGAGGGTTATATCTAGAGCATGTTTGCGAGAAAGACACCTCGGAGAGAGTGTGTGAGCATGTGTGAGAGACCACCGATGGAGAGTGAAACTACACGTAAAAGACTGGTCTACACATTGATTAAAGATATAAATTGTATCCAAATATTAGGATGGGATCATGATATTTGCAATTCGCGTAAGGAGCGGTCATTGATCCATCAGACATCTAGATTCTATTGAATTTGAGCATGTCTATGTTATTATTCGACACAATTGATCCACATAGTTAGTATTTTGAACTCCAGACAATGCATCACTTTAGCAATCGAATATAAACGTGAGTATAGTTCATGTTGTGTGTGTAAAGCACATTATACATACGAAAGTTACACAATGGACATTATAAATAGCTACTACCTATGAACTAGCATACATTTGAATTCAACTTAAGGTGGTTTAAAAATCAAATTCAACATGAAGTCCATTCAATTATTTGAATTTGATATCATGGCATTTGTAAACCATACCTAAATTACGGGGGCACCAATCTTTGCTCTGATTTTGTACATAATAGCATATGTAGTCGTGTACAAAATAGGTTCAAATTTAGCTCCTCCATTCCAAAATAATCATAGTTATAGGATTTTCAAGTGTCAAAATTTCAAAAAGAAGCGGATAATTTAATGAGGTTTTCAAACATACAAGGTCAAATATAACGTTTTATATTTAGGTCAATCCTCATAGTTCAAGAGTACTCTAAACGTGAATGCTTGTGTTTCAAAATTTGAACGAAGCGCCAAAGAGCCTCTACTCACCCGAAACCGCTGCGTGAGACCAATGTTTGGTAGTACAAGGTAATTACTTTTCTAATACCTCCGACCCGTGAAACCTACCGTCCCGACGTACAAAGGTCTAAGCCGGGGTAGGTTTGTAGTTTCATCTAGACGCCACGCAACCGCATCCGAAAAACATACATACACAATGGCCGCTTAAGCACACATGCGCTACGTCAAATCGCTCCCGCCCACTATTTGGGACACAGGATTACCATCCTACCCCCGACCCGCAGTAGGTCCGAAAATTAAGAGGGGGGCAAAGTTTGTACTTTCCCCAAATTTCAAAACAAGCGCGTCCCAGACTGAAACATGGTTCCCCCCACCCGTCCGATTCCCCATTAGGTACTCCGTGGGCGCCAAAACTACCTTTCCACCAGCCGTGAAACCCGGCGTCCCCCCTCCGCCCTGCCATCCCACCCCTCACCCGCCGCCCTCCACCATCCCGCCGGAGCCGCTACCCCGACGCCGTCGTCCACCACAACCTCAACCGCAACGCCCTCCACGGCTAGTAGTTGAAGCCGAGGCCGAGCCGTCCGTACCCGAGCCAGTTCAACCACGCCATCCTGCGCCTCACCGCTGCCGCTCCAACTTCGCCACCCTCCACCGCACCGGAGCTGTTCCTGCTACGCCGTCCTTCGCCGCCTCGGATCTGCTTCCCCTCCGCCGACATACGACCACAGCAACATAGTCAACAATTTGGCCATGGGTTTGTCCAAGCCTGCACCCTCCAGAACATCGGTTTCCCTGGTAAAAAGAAGGAAATCGGCGCGACATGTGGAGAGAACATCGGTTTCCCCGGTAAAAAGAAGAAAATCGGCCGAAAAAGGTACTCCTCTTCCCTTATTCGTGCAAATCTTACGTCTTTGCTTGCACGGTATTCATCCCACAGAAGACACTAGTTGACCGCTTCTTCTTGATACTAGATGTTCCTAGTAACTCGCGATGCACAAGGTTTCTCCTCATATACTATTTCACCTTACCTAGAGGTCCATCAACCCCCTGAATTTCAATTTCTGTCCAGTTGATTCCCAATTAACGGAAGCATTCCCCGGTGTAACAGGCGCTAGTACGCCTATTACACCGGGGAAGCAGCACCTTGGTGTTTATCTTAGGGGCGTGTGCGGCCTAGAGCTACTGGTGCCCGATCTGGAGGTCGGGCGGGATTAAAGGGATGGCCTGGGGGCGCTGCCAAGCACGGTGGTGGTGTGAGGTCGATGGGAGGGCGGGGCGACGGAGGCAGGGGTCTGGGCCAGTGGTCGCTGGCGGTTCGAGAAAGATCGTCAACAATGACTGGCGGGAGGTAGACGAAGGCCATCTGCCCGTTCCTTATAGATCGGACGGTTCATTAAAAAAATCGACTGCCCTATTTATTTTCAGTCGACTGTTATCTTAGATATGACCACATGTGGTGGTGTGCTGGAGGAGTACGTGCATTTCCTGTGCTCATATATTACAAAATCATACGGAGTAGAATCTAATTTTGTTTGCCATGCAATGTTGTAGAGCTATCATATGTCTCCTGTCATTTATTTTTCAGCCACCACTATCTGCTACTTTTACGAAGGCACTAGTTACGCACATACTTCACCCTTACTCTCACTGTTGTGTTTTTATGCAAGGGTATTTCAGACTCACTGCCATGAGAGAAGCCAAAAGAAAAGAGAGAAGTCGCTCCAGCTTGGTGTGCGGCTAGGCAAGACACGCTTTCAAGGCTTTAAAGGGTGTAGTGTCAACAGATGGAGACGGGAACGTAGCTCGAGTTGATGACCTCGCCGCAATGAACCACCATCCTGTGTGCTTGCTTTAACTTTATGCGGTGTCATATGTGGTTGCATGTTCCATATGGTGTCTAGCATGTATTCGAAAGGCGAAGTCGGTAAGATAAGGAAAGATATTTTTTACATGAACCACCATCCCGTGAGCACCGGAAGACAAATAGCTAGTCGTGGCATCGGCCGAGCCGGTGACAAGCCCAAAGAAAGATAGGCATCACCGAAGCCAACTAAAAGCAGCGATGGTGGCGAAGCAGCCCGCCTCCCACCAGGCTCTCGTGTCCTAGATGATCATGCTCACCACCCCACCGGATGTCTAGCTTGTATTGCTTCCAATTTGGTTAAATTGCATCCGCTTAGCTTACACATTATACCTTTGAATATGACATGCCTTTCTGCTTTTTGGTACATACTAGTACATCTGTGTATTAACCATGTTCTTACATCAAACTAATGTTCTTGTGTATCCCTCATCAATCACTTATGACGAGGCAGTGCATAAGGGACTACTCCTCATTTAAAGAATGCAGCGTCGGCCTCCGACATGATTCTCAAGAAATGTAAATGCTAGATGAAGATAGTGAACGTAGCTCAGTAGTTGATTACAACATTTCCCCTACACTAGCATCGCATGTGCTTGCTCTAACTTGGCAGCGTGATATGTGGTTGCATGTTGCATATGGTGTCTAGATTGTAATTCTTCCAATCAAGTTAAACTGCATGTGCTAGTCTGCTTAGATTATACATTATACCTGTTAATGTGACATGCCTTCCTGTTTTTATTACATAGTACATCTGTCTATTTAGCTTGTCCTTACATAAAACTATTGTTTTTTTCTATCCCGCATCAATCAACATGACGAGACACCTTTAGTATATGCAAGTCGATATTAGTTGCATCTTTCATATGATTTATAGCATGCGCTGCTTCTAATTTGTTGAAATTCCATTTATGATGGGACGCTTTTAACTTGGCAGAGTCATATTGGTTGCATCTTTCATGTGGTTTCTAGCTTGCATTGCTTCCTATTTGCTGGAATGGTTTCTGCTTAGTTTACACAAACAGTTGTGAACATGCCATGTCGCCCTGCTTTTTCGTACATATTTCATCCTGGTATCATGTGTTTGCCTTACATCAAAGTAGTGATTGTCAAGATCATGCATGAATGAGTTCTCGAAGAGAGAATTTTATTGCTTTTTCTTGTCGGGCTTTACTTGACAATTCAAAATCAATAAAGCGGAAGGAAGTTAGCAAGGCAGCGGATAAAGGTGCTCCTTCCGAGCGGAGGCCTCTCAGCTTTCTACTCCTCCACACCCCCAAGATGATTTACAAGACAACACATGCATAGACACTCAACAAAGCTGTGTTTATGATGAGCACGTCTCCCCTAGTGCGGCATCACCGTGCTCCCTCTAACTTGGCAATCAAGTATATGTGGTTGCATGTTATGTGTGATGTCTAGCTTGTATTGCTTCTAATTTTGTTGAATTCCATCTCGCTTACTTTACACATTATACTTGAATAAGACACGTGTTCCTGCTTTCTAGAACATACAATATCATCTATCACACCATGTTCTTACATCATATTACTACTGTGTAACCTGCAACAATCACTTATCATAAGACACGTTTGACTTGAGTGTGATATAGGTTACATCTCACATTCTTTTCTAGCTTGTACTACTAATTTGTTGAAATGGCACTTATGACGCAGATGCTTTAACTTGGTAGAGTGATATTCGTTGCATCTTTCATATGGTGTCTAGCTTTCATTGCTTCTAATTTGTTGAAATGCCTTCTCCTTAGTTTACACATCATAAGTCGTGAATATGCAATGCTGTGAATATGCAATGGCACTAATGACGAGAGACCTCTAACATGGTAGTGTGATGTTTTTGCATCTTGCATATGATTTATTTCTTGTATCGCTTCACATTTGTTTAAACGCCATTTATGATGAGACGCCATTAACTTGGCGGAAGCGATATTTTTAGCATCTTTCATACGGTGTCTACCTTCCATTGCATTGCTTCTAATTTGGTGAAATGTCTTCTTCTTAGTTTACGCATCATAGTTCTGGTTATCTCTTCTGTCCTGTTTTCCAACATATTACATCCTCCTATCATGTGGTTGTCTAACATCAAAGTTCAGTTCGTCTGCATCACACATCAATTTGTTCTCAAGAACTAAATTGTTATTCGCTTTTCTTGTAGGCTTGACTTAACATGGCACGAGAGAAAGAGGACGAAACACGTAATGGCGTGGAATGAGAAGCGGATGAATCCTGCAGATTCTGCCGGTACCGATGGTGCAATAGAAGGTCAAAGTCCAAATGGAAAATTCTACAAACATGGCATCCCATGCTACACGAGTTGCAAAAACGACAAATGTAAACAAATAGCTGCCACCAAACAAGCAGAGACAGCCCTAGTTCTTGCAACACCTACCACATTACTACCGGTACCGACGACGTAAGGCCAATCGAGCTAGCAAAGACGTTCCCAAGCTCCCTTGCCACACCGACACTACTTCCCAAGCACTCTTGACACAAGACGAAGTTGGCAATATCGATGAACCTTGTGAGCTTCAACAGCAAGAAGGTAGTTCTTTGGAGTCAAGTTACAGTTGCATGCTTCTTTATATGTAGTCTCACAGTTTGATGTACACTAACACTTCCTATGTTTGTTGTTGGACTAGCACCTAGGCACAAGAGGAAAAAAACATCAGGGATAATGCTCGATAGGTTAACTAAATCTAGAGGAGGAAGAATGGAGATCCGTTTTGAGGCAGGTTTAAAAAGGCCACATGATGCTACAGAGTCAGCCAAGTTAGTATCAGAGGCAGCTTGTCGTTAGATGTCATGTACGTATCCTCCCAACATGGATTCAAGACAGGAATGACAAAGACAAAACCCAGTTCAACACCTTCCTCGACCATTTATCTCAGTAAGTATGGTTATCTATGGAAACTAGTAATATCGTCTTGCTCATCCAATACTTTCTTGGTTGTCGATAATGAGACTCCCATAATTTTCAACAGATGAGGTTCAAGTTGGATAGCCAAGATGATGCAACTGCACAAGCTTGCACCCATGTTTTCAAGTCCGGTCTGCGACAAGATCGGTATAACTTGAGGAAAACTCACTTTGAAGGCAAGGCTAACAGGAACTTGCCCAAACATCTCCAAAGGGAAAATATATCCGATGAAGACCGGAGAGGCCTCGTTAAACACCGTCCGATCCAAGTATCGGTACATTATATATATATGTCATCAGATCACATGTTGAAGTCCTATTTACGCATGTGCCACACAAATCTATCTTCTTGTAGGTGAACTGTTCAAAGAACAAGGCCAACCGTACTAAAGTGAAATTCCAAATGCATTTACGTGATCTCGTAGCTATATTGCACATCGCGAGGCTCTTGTAATTAGCTGCTTTTTCACTCTTTTCATTGTACCATATTATCAGATCTATATTGACTTGTTCCAAATGCGAGGAACGCCTCGCAAGGACAAAAAAGTACTTGAACCAAATGTTGTGGAAATCTTCAAGGACTGTCACACCAAAGAAGAAGAAGGGCATGACTACACCAGTCAAAGCCGCTGTTGTAAGTCCTTAATCCTCATGCCTTTTAACTACTACTTACTCTGACTTGTGCCTTGAACTGCATGGTTTGCAGCCAATGTATATTACTCTTTTCAATTTTATACACAATTGTCTTAGCGTATCATTGCATCTTACAAGGTTTAAAAGAGAGGAGTGATGTTCCTTTGATCTTGACCCGTAATCTAGTTCCGTGCTGGACTTGCCCACACAACGTTACAATTGCATGTTTGTCTGTTTCGCTTGTTTTGTGATATGAATGATGTCATACTATGCTTACCGTATTATAAACTTCATCTCTTTATCCTTAGCCCTCAATACAATGTGAAGAAATAGACAATACATTAGCGATGGTACATGGTCATATGTTTGGAACCTGGTTTTATTATGTACTTTGCAATAAAATACAACTAATATTTTACATGGGTTCACCGTAATAAGTTCTCAGATATAGACCAAAGCTATTTTGTTTGGTTTTGCTGCCTCCTTAATATCTTCTGCTCGTACTACTAATGTAAAACCTCAACTCTTCAAATGAGCTATGGAAAAATGGTGGAACCGCCACCTTCAAGGTGGCGAAGCAACTATAACCGCAATGTGAGTTCTTGCTGCAAGGTCAAGACTGTCCACTAACAAAGGCTAAAAGCACGTTCTGCGTAATCTTGGGTTGGTTGTTAAGGCAATATCGTCCAAACTGCCTCATGATCAAGATATGCAAGCTCAAAGCAATGTTGTATCTGCGCTCGCATACGAGTCCATTCCCTAACAAAGACCCTTTGTGAAACAAGGAGAAACATTGCTCAATGTCGCCAAGATTTTCATGGTTTTGAAACCGGACTATCGGACATTTGCTATGTTGTTCGAGAGCCTAGGGAAATGAAGGTGAGGGTTATGGTGCTCCATCGACAATACATCATGAAAACGTAATACCAGGTCAAATGAATCGAGCTTCTAAACTTCCGTGGTGCATTTATCTGCTAGACTGTTAAGTTTTATGCCAACCTTCCTTTTGTTATATAGTTGTAATTTGTTTTGGTGCGATAAAAATTTATTCTTAACGTGCATCCACCGGCTGAAGAAAACAGCAAGCCATTTTTGTATAGTGTAGGGTCTTCCCTATATTTGCACTGGTGGCGATCTTTGATGTCGAGTGGATGTAATGTGTGGAATCGCCTTAATAGCCTAGCGTTAGTTTCGGCCTTATTTTTTTCCTAGTCTTCTTTCCCTGGTTTGCTAGTGGTCATAACTAGCATGGGCCATATACGGGCCGTAGGATCCACGGGTCTCCTACGGGCCGTCGATAAATGGGCCTGTAATCGGTGGGCCTCGGGCCGTCGGATAAATGGGTCTACATGGGCCGTAATCGGGCGTAATTGGTATCGGCCCAGCACGCTAACAGGCCGTTAACAGGCCGTAGGACAACAAAGGCTTAATTCTATCACAGGCATAACGGGTCGTTAATGGGCCAGAATATAGGACGGGCTGGAAACGGCACAACGGGTTAACAGGCCAGAAACGGGCCGACTCTTGCCATGGGCCGAATTTGGCCCATTAGGGTAACAGGCCAGTAACGGGCCGACTCTTGCCATGGGCCGAATTTGGCCCATTAGGGGAACATGCCAGTAAAGGGCCGACTCTTGCCATGGGCCGAATTTGGCCCATTAGGGGAACAGGCCAGTAACGGGCCGGAAGTAATTGAGGGCCGAAAAGGAGCCCAAGAACGTAAGCGCCGTCAATAGGCCTCCACACCATAGCGCATCGTCCTCCTACCTGGAACCACATCCGCCATGAACATAGCGCGAATGCTCTGCGGAGAGCTTGTCTTCGGGATGGAGCTCGAGGTCGCCGCCCTCGCTCAAGTCGCCGCACAAGCGGTGGCCATGTCGGGCGGCCGACGACGGGAGCACCGTCGACCACGCCCCTACTTGCCGCCGTCCAACATCTGCACCGCAAGAAGGTCGGGACTCCTCCGAGGATGAGTAGGGCATGGGAGGCGGCGAGGCATGGTGTGCCAACCGGCCGTCCATCTCTCGTGTTCTACTTTTCCTCACGGAGACCGCACCTTCACTTCACGGGTCTTGAACCCCGCCTGCATATGGAGATCACAGATGGAGGACGCCGGTCGCCGCCAGAGAATAGGTTTAGGGTCGGGTTTCTTTTATTTTTGTACTATAAAAGTTCGAAATGTAATGAAAATCTGCCGTGTTTGCATTAATCTCGGCCGGTGTATATGAACTTTCACAATAATATACATATTGTAGGAGTACTAGCAAGATGCCCTTGCATTGCACGGAAGATCAAGATCTTGTGGGAGAAAAGGATGAACGAGGGAAAGCCTTGTCTGCAAATGTGGAGAGGAGTGCGGGTAAATTGTCATAGTTTCCTTCCTATCCGTTAGATATAGATCGGACGGCCTATATTGCAGGATGGCAGGCACACCATCATCACCAACTCTGCTTTTATTTGAACCAAGACAAATCTAACATGCGAAGTAAAATAAACACATAGGGTATATACATACACAAATTATCTTAGGCACTCCAATAGTACGTCCACTACACATTCACGCATTTCACATCTTTCTACATCTACAGGAACCTACGAAAGGGTTAACGTAAATTGCCTCTCTCTCTCCTCCCGATTTTCATGGTGGTGGGCCCTCCCTCCGCCCAATCTACAATCAACAGCTCACACGTTTCAGATTACGTTAATTACGTGAATCGGGATTACGAGGTGTAGCATTACTCGTCCTAAAAACCCAACTAAGCCAACCTCCCAAAGATATCGCGCTGGAAAGACCCGCCGCTACCGCTTTAGTCGGGATTACTGGATTACTAGTAGTAGTATCGATGGATCGCGCAAAGCAACCAATTTTTTTGAGGGGGCGAAGCACCTAGTTTAAAAGGAAAAAAGGCGGCACACTCACAACACTTCGTCATGGGTGCATTGCACCCCACACACGTTCGGTCCTGCACACGGCTCACGCAAACGAAACGCGCTTCGACTTGCCTCTTCACTGACACGTGGGACTGCACTTGGAGAAACTGACCATGCGCCAAACGCGCCCCGCCCGCCGCGCGAAAATCCTCCCCCACACCCAAAATTCCCCAAATTGATTCAACCGCCCTTCGCCAACTAGCCAATAATATTCCCCAAACCCCCTCCCCTGTCCCCCTCCACTCCATTCGCTCCGCCAAAGCCGCCCTCCCGCGCCCGATACGTCGGCGCCGTGGTTCAGCGATCCTCTCGCTGCCACAAGATGCGCTCGTGACTGCCGTCCTCTAGCCGCGCCGCCACCTCGCTACGTTCTTGTGGAGGTGCACGGCGGTCGACACCGCCACCACTCGCGACGTTCATGTGGAGACGCATCGGCGGTCAGCTTCTCCCACGGTACATGCATTCTAGACTGAGGCCTCGTTCATGTCGGTGTAGCGTTGAATGTTAGCTGATGGACGCTGTTAATCTCACTGTTTGCCGAAGTAGTTTACTGTCAATATGCTCTGCTTAAGAAGCTTCCTTGCCCTGTTCTGCACTCAATCTGCTTAGCTGAGATGGCATGCCAAGGCCAATTAGTTGCTAAAATATCCTGCCATATATTTATTGTGACATAGATTGCCATGGTCTAGTAGCCAATCTGTTAGGTGAAATAGCTCTACACCGCTTTATACTCGATCTTTGTTGTTGCGATGGCCTTTGATAGTTCTATGGTTGTGTGCTCGGCCTCATTGATCATCAAACAAATTTGCCATAATTTGGCACTCAAATCTGCTTGCTGAATTAGCTTTACATATATTTCGTTACTTAGATCTGCTCGTCCAAATATCTTGCCATAGCTTTAGACATCGACCTAGGTATTTTTTCTGGACTTCATAAAAGGCATATATGTTTTTCCTGTAATATCTAGTATAAGATCTAATTTGTATGTCTAATGTATGGACAAGACTTGGATAACTTCTGCTCAAGATTCTTCATTTGCATATGTCGAGGGGGTTGAAAACTTCATGAACTTTATCAGAGCTGAGTACGGTGGTACGAAATCAGATGTGCTCTGCCCGTGTAGCAGTTGTATGAATTTAGTTACAGGACCCCAGTCAACTGTGCAAAATCATATACACTTGTATGGGATGTCGGTCACATATACTAGGTGGGTTCATCATGGTGAAGCTGTGAACGTCAATGTTATTGACTACGTGGAAGCAGCAGATCACCATCTTGATCTGCCTGATGCTCAGGTGGAAGAGGAGGAGGAGGAGGTGGTGGTGGCGGAGCCAGTGAGTTTGACCAACATTGAAACAATGCTACGAAATGCTCGTGCATTCCGTGAACTTTCACCTGCAGAAGAAAAACGGTGGGCCCGCATGTTGGAACAATGCAACGTTGTCACACCCCTGTGAAATAAGTTGTCAGTATTCTCAGCTATGGTCACCTTTCTTCAGGTGAAGACATCTGAGCGGATGACCAACAAATCATTTGATGCGATGTTGGCTGCTTTCCGCGAATCTTTCCCAGATGCGTCTGAGCTGCCACACACCTACAGTAAAATGAAGAATTTCCTTCGTGCAGTTGGAATTGGATATGATATGATCCATGTTTGGAATAATTGTGTTCTGTTCTGGAAGGATTATGCCGACTTAAGTGAATGCCCGAAATGCAAATCATCAAGATGGAAAGATGGCGATGTTGTGAAGAGGATTTCTCATAATGTTCTGAGACATTTTAACACCAATATAATAATGCCTAGCTAGGGGCATTAAACGATAGCGCTTATTGGGAGGCAACCCAATTTTATTTTAGTTTCTTGCTTTTTGGTTCTGTTTAGTAATAAATAATCCATCTATCCTCTGGTTAGATGCGTTTTCATGTTTTAATTAGTGTTTGTGCCAAGTAGAACCTTTGGGAAGACTTGGGTGAAGTCTTTATGATCATACTGTAAAAACAGAAACTTTAGCGCTCACGAGATTAGCTAATTTTTTTTACTGGAGAGTGATATTTAGTTTATTCTTTTTGCATATGATTACTAGACAAATTCCTCAGGTCCACCAATTTATTTTAGAATTTTTGGAGTTCCAGAAGTTTGCATTAGTTACAGATTACTACAGACTGTTCTGTTTTTGACAGATTCTGTTTTCATTGTGTTGTTTGCTTATTTTGATGAATCTATGGCTAGTAAAATAGTTTATAAACCATAGAGAAGTTGGAATACAGTAGGTTTAACACCAATATAAATAAAGAATGAGTTAATTACAGTACCTTGAAGTGGTGTTTTGTTTTCTTTCGCTAACAGAGCTCACGAGTTTTCTGTTAAGTTTTGTGTTGTGAAGTTTTCAAGTTTTGGGTAAAGATTCGATGTACTATGGAATAAGGAGTGGAAAGAGCCTAATATTGGGGATGCCCAAGGCACCCCAAGGTAATATTCAAGGATAACCAAGCGTCTAATCTTGGGGATGCCTGGAAGGCATCCCTCTTTAAATCTTCGTTCATCGGTAACTTTACTTGGAGCTATATTTTTATTCACCACATGATATGTGTTTTTCTTGGAGCGTCATGTCATTTTATTTTTTACTTGCTGTTTGAATAAAGTATCAAGATCTGAAATTATTAAATGGGAGAGTCTTCACATAGTTGCATAATTATCCGACTACTCATTGATCTTCACTTATATCTTTCGAAGTAGTTTGTCATTTGCTCTAGTGCTTCACTTATATCTTTTAGAGCATGGTGGTAGTTTTATTTTGAAGAAATAGATGAACTCTCATACTTCACTTATATTATTTTGAGAGTCTTTAATAGCATGGTAATTTGCTTAAATAATCCTAATATGCTAAGCATACAAGATTTGTAAGAATTCTTATGAGTGTGTTGAATACTAAGAGAAGTTTGATGCTTGATGATTGTTTTGAGATATGAAGATGGTGATATTAGAGTCATGCTAGTTGAGTAGTTGTGAATTTGAGAAATACTTGTGTTAAAGTTTGTGATTCCGTAGCATGCAGGTATGGTGAACCGTTATGTGATGAAGTCGGAGCATGATTTATTTATTGATTGTCTTCCTTATGAGTGGCGGTCGGGGACGAGCGATGGTCTTCTCCTACCAATCTATCCCCCTAGGAGCATGCGCGTAATACTTTGCTTTGATAACTTCTAGATTTTTGCAATAAGTATATGAGTTCTTTATGACTAATGTTGAGTCCATGGATTATACACACTTTCTCCCATCCTTCCACCGTTGCTAGCCTCTCTAATATCGTGCACTTTTCGCCGGTATCATACACCCACCATATACCTTCCTCAAAACAGCCACCATACCTACCTATCATGGCATTTCCATAGCCATTCCGAGATATATTGCCATGCGACCTTCCACCGTTCCGTTTATTATGACACGCTTCATCATTGTCATATTGCTTTGCATGATCATGTAGTTGACATCGTATTTGTGGCAAAGCCACCGTTCATAATTCTTTCATACATGTCGCTCATGAGTCATTGCACATCCCGACATCACCGGAGGCATTTATATAGTCATATTTTGTTCTAAGTATCGAGTTGTAATTCTTGAGTTGTAAGTAAATAAAAGTGTGATGATCATCATTATTAGAGCATTGTCCAGTGAGGAAAGGATGATGGAGACTATGATTCCCCACAAGTCGGGATGAGACTCCGGACGAAAAATAAAAAATAAAAAAGAGAAAAAAAGAGGCCATAGAAAAGAGAAAAGGCCCAAATAAAAAATAAAAAATGAGAGAAAAGAGAGAAGGGCAATGCTACTATCCTTTTACCACACTTGTGCTTCAAAGTAGCACCATGATCTTCATGATAGAGAGTCTCCTATGTTGTCACTTTCATATACTAGTGGGAATTTTACATTATAGAACTTGGCTTGTATATTCCAATGATGGGCTTCCTCAAATTGCCCTATGTCTTCGTGAGCAAGCGAGTGGACGCACACCCACTTAGTTTCTTTTGTTGAGCTTTCACATACTTATAGCTCTAGTGCATCCGTTGCATGGCAATCCCTACTCACTCACATTGATATCTATTAATGGGCATCTCCATAGCCCGTTGATACGCCTAGTTGATGTGAGACTATCTTCCCTCTTTTTGTCTTCTCCATAACCACCATTCTATTCCACATATAGTGCTATATCCATGGCTCACGCTCATGTATTGCATGAAGATTGAAAAAGTTTGAGAACATCAAAAGTATGAAACAATTTCTTGGCTTGTCATCGGGGTTGTGAATGATTTAAATACTTTGTGTGGTGAAGATAGAGCATAGCCAGACTATATGATTTTGTAGGGATAACTTTCTTTGGCCATGTTATTTTGAGAAGACATAATTGCTTTGTTAGTATGCTTGAAGTATTATTATTTTTATGTCAATATGAACTTTTGTCTTGAATCTTTCGGATCCGAATATTCATATCACAAGGAAGAAGAATTACATTGAAATTATGCCAACTAGCATTCCACATCAAAATTTATCTTTTTATCATTTACCTACTCGAGGACGAGCAGGAATTAAGCTTGGGGATGCTTGATACGTCTCCAACGTATCTATAATTTTTGATTGCTCCATGCTATATTATCTAGTGTTTTGGACAATTTTATTGGGCTTTATTATCCACTTTTATATTATTTTTGGGACTAACCTATTAACCGGAGGCCCAGCCCAGATTTGCTGTTTTATGCCTATTTCAGTGTTTCGAAGAAAAGGAATATCAGACGGAGTCGAAACGGAACGAAATCAACTAGAGAAGTTATTTTTGGAAGGAAAGCTACCAGATGGGCTTGGACCCCACGTCAGGAGCCAAGGGAGGAGCTCACGAGGGTGGGGGCGCGCCCACCCCTTAGGGCGCGCCCCCTGCCTCGTGGGGCCCCCGAAGCTCCACCGACGTACTCCTGCACCCATATATACCTCGTGCCCTAAAACTTCCGCAATGTAAGATAGATCGGGAGTTCCGCCGCCCGCAAGCCTCTGTAGCCACCAAAAGTCAATCGAGACCTGTTCCAAGACCTGCGGAGGGGGAACCCTCATCGATGGCCATATTCATCATCCCGACGCTCTCCATGACGAGGAGGGAGTAGTTCACCCTAATTTGAGGGTATGTACCCGATAGCTATGTGTTTGATCTCTCTCTCTCTCTCTCTCTCTCTCTCTCTCTCTCGAGTTCTAGATTTGGCACTATCTTGATGTATCACTAGCTTTGCTATTATAGTTGGATCTTATGTTTCTTCTCCCCCTCTTCTCTCTTGTAATGTATTGAGTTTCCCCATTAAAATTATCTTATCGGATTGAGTCTTTAAAGATTTGAGAACACTTGATGTATGTCTTGCCGTGCGTATCTGTGGTGACAATGGGATATCACGTGCCACTTGATGTATGTTTTGGTGATCAACTTGCGGGTTTCGCCCATGAACCTATGCATAGGGGTTGGCACATGTTTTCATCGTGATTCTCCGGTAGAAACTTTGGGGCACTCTTTGAGGTTCTATGTGTTGGTTGAATAGATGAATCTGAGATTGTGTGATGCATATCGTATAATCATACCCACGGATACTTGAGGTCACATCGGAGTATCTAGGTGACATTAGGGTTTTGGTTGATTTGTGTCTTAAGGTGTTATTCTAGTACGAACTCTAGGGCTGTTTGTGACACCTATAGGAATAGCCCAACGGATTGATTGGAAAGAATAACTTTGAGGTGGTTTCGTACCCTACCGTAATCTCTTTGTTTGTTCTCTGCTATTAGTGACTTTGGAGTGACTCTTTGTTGCATGTTGAGGGATAGTTATATGATCCAATTATGTTATTATTGTTGAGAGAACTTGCACTAGTGAAAGTATGAACCCTAGGCCTTGTTTCCTATCATTGCAATACCATTTACGCTCACTTTTATCACTTGTTACCTTGCTGTTTTTATATTTTCAGATTACAAATACTCTTATCTACCATCCATATTGCACTTGTATCACCATCTCTTCGCCGAACTAGTGCACCTATACAATTTACCATTGTATTGGGTGTGTAGGGGACACAAGAGACTCTTTGTTATTTGGTTGCAGGGTTGTTTGAGAGAGACCATCTTCATCCCTACGCCTCCTACGGATTGATAAACCTTAGGTCATCCACTTGAGGGAAATTTGCTACTGTCCTACAAACCTGTGCACTTGCAGGCCCAACAACGTCTACAAGAAGAAGGTTGTGTAGTAGACATCAGCGCCCTCTGGGTATGCCCCCTTGGACCGTGGGATCCAGGTGATGCAACCGGAAATGGCGGCCCCTGGTTGGATCCGAGGGGAGAAGTAGTGGCGGAAGAGCGCCGTGTTGGGATGCACCCCGGCGAAGCCCTCGCAGAGGTGCGCGAAAAGAGCCATGCACTCCACGGCATTTGAAGTAAAATCCAAAAGGTGGAAGCCGTAGGTGTGCATGACGTTTCTGAAGAAATCGGAGAAAGGGGGACAGAGCCCGCAGGAGAAGTAGTCGACAAAGAGAGGGTATCGATTTGGGGCGGCCTCGGTGCAATTCAAGGGGTGACGCGTGGCTGGATGCCCGTCGTCTCTCCCTTGTCTTCACCCCAACAGGGGTTTGAAGGCCTCCTGGAGCTCGAACACGTCGACCGTCGAGGGGAATTAGGCGAGCCGCGTCCGCTGCGCCGCCAGCGCGCTCTCCGGCGGCTCCTTCGCTCCGGCGTCCTTGGCCACTCCCTTGCCCTTGATGGATTTGGGCGCCATGGCGGCTGGGGGGAGCAAGAGACAGAAGATGGCGGAGACGCGGCGGCGGCGGGCAAAGGCGAAAGCTTAGGGAGGAAGGAGAAGGGGCGGCGGCTCTGAGATTGGAGAAGGCACAGGGGATAAAGTGAGCAGCGCGCCCGCGGTTATTCCTTTTTACGGGGAAGGAGCGGGTCGCCTCCTTTCCCATTAACTACGACGTGATGCATGCATGCGAAAAACACCCCACGCATGCCGCCCATGTCATGCACAATCCTCCACGACGCGTGTCCAACGCGGGTCGCGGGGAAGCACATCGGACGAAGAGTTACTGCGGTCAAAATCCGCTCCGCCTGCCCGCACACCGTTCTGGTCCTGGCCCAACAACGTGTCGCGCTTATGTGTGGCCCAGGCCCGGGGGTCCTGTCGGTGTACAAAAGCAGGGGCACACCTTTGTACCCCTTTACTTGTGCACGGGCAGTCGGAGTCGCGCTCCATGGCCACACTAAGCCGGGCAGAAGAGGGGGGCCGGGGAGAAGCCGAAGCCCAAGACAACACCAAGGCCAAGAACAAAAAGAAGCAGAGGGACGGAGCAAGTTCCCCTGGCAAGACCCTTGGCGGGGCAGCCTCAGCGGCCCCGGCAAGATCCTTGTTGGGGCAGCTCGCCCACACCAACGCGAGTGAGCCTCCCTTGAGCCCACAGGTTCCAACCCAACCAACTACGTTGGGACCAGGCTTGGGAGGCACCTCCGTGGTGGCATCTGAATCTTTGTCAAAATCATAAACACACAAGATCAGATGAGGACCAGAAGACGGCGACCCTCGGCGAGATCCTTGCCGAGGAAGGCCACAAGACCCCCGGCAAGATCCTTGCCGGGGACGACTGCGCGCCACGGCAAGACCCTTGCCGGGCCCCCGGCAAGGCCCTTGCCGCGGATACCAGCGGGGCCACTGCCAAGCCTCCACCAGCCAAGTTTCTACTGCCGTTCGCATGCAGCTGCCAGCTCGACCAGTTGGGCTGGCACCTGCGTGGCAACATGCAGCTTCCAGGCCAGATCAGCAAGTGCCTGCGTGGCGGCATGTAGATATTCGTGAAGACCCTACCACCACGCCACCTCAGCTGCTTGCCTGCCTACATGGCGCCGCATGCATCGCTGGCCAGGGCGCGTGTCGAAGCAAAGAGGAGCGGCAACGGACGAGACGGGCCTCGCTCCCCGTCCTCGATAAAGCTAGGGGACACCTAAGCGATGCATTAAATGCGTCTTGTCCTGTAATACGACCGATAAGCTCACGCGATCTTAGGCCTTTCCACCTCCTGTGTGCCACTGTGGCAGCCCCTTTCGGCTATAAAAGGAGGCCCATGGCATACTGGAGAGGGATTCGGCTCTTTGGAACTATGCAGCCACCATAGCTAGTTCGAGAGCTCAAGAACTCTCTCAAATACACACCAAAGCAGGACTAGGGTATTACGCATCCTCGCGGCCCGAACCTGGGTAAACGATCCTTGTGTTGACTGCTAATCCTGCTCTTGCAACCGTAGTAGGGATTCTTGTGATCCCATAGGTGTCGTTTCCCACCGACAGTGGTCAGGCTGATCGTGCTTTCGGCATCGTTGGTAACCTCATGGAGATTGGTTTAGCGATCGCTATGGCGCAACGTCGTGCACGTTAGTAGTCGGATCGTCAAAGTCGACTCCACCAAATCGATACTTATCATCTCACCGAAAGATCGGGACGTCCCGCCTTTATTAGCATTTACACATAGCCAGGAACTAAAGGCCTTGGTCTGTAAGCTATTGGCCAGCTAGGCATGCCCTCCATTGGCATCATGCAGTGTTCATAGGTCCTGTTGTAGGCCTCAATGCTATAGCAAGGTGCCATAAATGATTCAATGTCATCAGGACCACATTGTGAAGCTGCAAGAGCATGAACATATGGAATTCCTGACAATTGCCAATATCTACAAGAACATGTCCTTGCTTGCATGCCAACTTTGCATGCATGCTGTCCTAACTTCACCTCATATCCATCTTTCCCATTCCATATTGTCTCACACTTCTCAGTTAGTTGTATCAACTTGTTCACCTTTTTGAGGATTTTTGGACAAATTGTTCCATTCCATTTAACAGTCATAGCTATGTTCACTTGAATCCTTACTGCTACCTTTGCTCTAATTTCTTCAAACATGCTAATAATTGGAAGTCCTCTGTATTCTACTATCCAGTTGTTAAAGGTTTCACACATATTGTTGTCTACTGAATCACAACATGATCCTTCTCTGAACCAGGCTCTACACCAATGCTCTAGCCCTGACTGCATCATATCTTTTGCTCCATCTAGTGTGAATCGAGCAAGCTTTGTTCTATTTAAGTTGAATTGTACTCCATTTGAGGATTTTTCACAAGCCCGAAATCTCTTCTGGTATGATTGGTCCCTATGCCTTTTCTTCCAGTTAGCATAAATGTGCCTAGCACAATTTCTATGTCAGCATTTGGTACAACCTTGGAGATAGCATTGATAAGACCTTTCTTCTAATCTGATATGAACACCCATCCTTCACCTTGATTTGCAATCTCCAAGTCTTTATTTAACAATGCCATAAACCAGAACCAGGAGTCCTTATTTTCTATTTCAACAACAGCCCCGTTGACACCAGATTTTGGCATGGTCAAAAACACAATTAAGATTGCCTCAAATGAAAAAGTGCTCAAGGTGGGAAAGTTTTGTATCTTCTAAAGGAGAAACTTTGATATTTGGGCCATAGCCATCTGATCTCATCTCTAAGGCCGAAGTTGTGTTCGAAGTACTGGATTTTGTATTCAGAACACAATTCGGCTGATTACGCCCCCCAAGAAGGCATCATATGGAAACATGATCTACACGAGTTGTCTTTGTATCGTCGAAACGATCGATTTTCATATAAACATTGTCCAAATCCGAGTTCATATGCAAAAGTTAGAGGCAACACTTTCGGACCGGTCCTGAGTGAAAAAAGTGGCGCGAGGACTAGACACCCACCTAGGTGGTGTCGATGGGTCAGCGTGAGTTATCCGGCCTTTGCTTTGAATGAAGCTTTGCCCGGGAAAGCTCGCCGGCGTGGAAGCGTGCCGGTGTGAAAGCTTGCCGGGGTGGAAACCTTGCCGGGGTGAAAGCTTGCCGGGGTAGAAACCTTGCCGGTGTGGAAACCTTGCCGGTGTGGAAAGCTTGCCGGGGTGGAAAGCTTGCTGGGGTGGAGGCTGTCAAAGTCAATCCGACTAGAAGTTAGAGATGGGCTCAAAAGGTTATTCAGATGACCTCGGATGGAAAATTGTTCTACACGGAAGTTGTGCGTATCGTCGAAACGGTCAACTTTGTTTTTGGAGTCATCATTGGAGATAGTATACGGCCTGTAGAATTGTTACAAGACTTGGACAGTTCAGAAAAGCATGATGTATACTACACAACTTTATTCTTGTAGACACGTGTTGGGCCTCCAAGCGCAGAGTTTTGTAGGACAGTAGCAATTTTCCCTCAAGTGGATGACCTAAGGTTTATCAATCTGTGAGAGGTGTAGGATGAAGTGGTCTATCTCAAACGACCCTGCAACCAAATACAAGAAATCTCTTGTGTCTAGCAGCCCAATACAATGGCAAATTGTATAGGTGCACTAGTTCGGCGAAGAGATGGTGATAAAAGTGTAATATGGATGGTAGAAATATATTTTTATAATGTTAATAAATAAAAACAGCAAGGTAGAATTTAGTAACCGGGCACAAAAACAGTATTTCAATGCTTGAAAACAAGGCCTAGGGATCGTACTTTCACTAGTGCAATCTTTCAACAATGCTAACATAGTTGGATCATATGATTATCCCTCAAAGTGCAGCAAAGAATCACTCCCGAGTTCCTATTAGCGGAGAACAAAATATAGAAATTGTTTGTAGGGTAAGAGACCACCTCAAAGCTATTCTTTACGATCAATCTATCCTAGAGTTCGTACTAGAATAACGCAAGCTATTCTTCCCGATCGATCTAATCAAGAGTTCGTACTAGAATAACACCAAAGCAATTCATATTCATAATACTCAGTCCACACGAAGAACTACAAGGAGACCCCAAACTTTTTATCGGAAAAGATAATAAAAACATGCATCAACTCCTATGCATAGATTACCCCAATATCACCGCGGGAATCCGCGAGTTGAATGCCATAACACATATCAAGTGAATCAATATGATACCCCATTTGTCACCTCAAGTATTCATATTGCAAGACATACATCATGTGTTCTCCTCTCTGAATATTCAATCCGACAATACAAAACTTCAAAGGGTAAAGACTCAATTCATCATAACAAGAGAATAAGGGGGAGAAACATCATATGATCCAACTATATTAACAAAGCCCATGATATAGATCATGAGAGAGAGAAAGAGATAGATTAAACACATAGCTACTGGTACAAACCCTCAACCCCGAGGGTGGACTACTCCCTCCTCATCGTGCTGGCCGCCGGGATGATGAAGATGGCCACCGATGACGATTCCCCCTCCGGCAGGATGCTTGAGCAGGCTCGATTCGTTTTCGGTGGCTACTGAGAGGCTTTGCGATGGCAGAACTTCTGATCTAGGTCTATTTCTGATGGTTTCTCTATTTATAGGATTTTTGGGCGTCGGTTTCACGGTAAGATGGGCCTCGAGGTGAGCACAACCCACCGGCGCACGGACGGCCCACCAGGCACGCCCTGGTGGGTTGTGCCCTCCTCGTGGCTCTTCTGACCCTCCCACAAAGCTACGGGGGTCTCTTTTGTTCAAAAAAACGTCAAAAAGTTTCGTCTAATTCCGAAAACTTTTATTTTTGCACAAAAAACAACACCACGGTAGTTCTGCTGAAAACAGCGTCAGTCCGGGTTAGTTCCATGCAAATCATACCAAAACCATATAAACTTGTTGTAAAAATGGCATGAATACTTCATAAATTATAGATACGTTGGAGACGTATCAGCATCCCCAAGCTTAATTCCTACTCGTCCTCGAGTAGGTAAATGATAAAAGAAATAATTTATGAAGTGTGAATGATAGCAAAGTGCATAAGTTTGATCAATGATAATTTCAATCACTTTTCCTAGCATCATAACAGCAATTATTTCTCATAAAACTCATCAAGACATAGTAGCAAGCAATTCACATGTTAAGGTTCAAACAATGAATTCTCTTGAAAGTCAACAACCTATGTTCTTAGTCACCAAGCAATTGCAATTCAACTTATTCAACATGGTTTAAGTAAGAGCTCCACATACTCAACCATCATATAGTCTTCTATGATTGCTAGCACTCACCACATACACATGAGCAAAAGCGTTTGAACCGGGCACATAGAAAGATAGGGGCTTATTGTTTTGCCTCCCAACGTATTCACCTCAAGGGTGATCTCAACAATAATAACTCATGCTACCCATATTCAAGTGGACATATGTGCCTAGATCTTTCCTCACCACATGATGCTTGCCAAAGGAGAAAAATAAAAAAGGAATAGAGAGAAAAACTTTGACTCTTTGCATAAAAGTAAATACTAAAAAGTAAAAGATAGGCCCTTCGCAGAGGGAAGAGGTTGCCATGCGCTTATTTGTTTGCATGCTCAATCCCTTAGTGCAAAAGAACGTCACATTACATTGCCCTTAAGATGACAACCTTTATTATGTAGTATGTCACTTTTATTCTTTGTCATCCAAGTCCGTTACAGCAGCTCAATTTTCTCTTACACTAAACGATCTCACACTTTTTAGAAGCAATTTTTATTGCCTTTTTGCACCGGTGACAGCTTACTTGAGGGATCTTGCTCAATCCTTAGGTAGGTACGGTGGACTCTTGAAAATACGATTTGGGTTTAAGGGTTTTTGGATGCACAAATAGTATCTGTACTTGGTGCGGAATTTTTGGCTAGCAAAGATGGGGGGCAAGCACCACATGTTGAAGGATCTATGACAATATAACTTCTATGTGAATATGAATAAACATAAATCATTATGTTGTCTTCCTTGTCCAACGTCAACAATTTTGGCATATAATATTTTGATGGGGATCACAATCACAAAAGATTTCCACGATAGTGTATTTGCATGTGAAAGTTCTCTTCCTTATACCAATTATTCGTGAATTGCACTACAAAAAATACACTTCCGTGATGATATGTGTTTGTCACGATGGAGTCGCGTTTTTGTCATGCATGTACATCCATGACAAATTTATGATGAATCAAGATAGTCATACTTGTGCTGTCGTAGAAGTGTTCCATGACATTACCACAATTATCATCACGGAAGTGTCCACTTCCACGATGATAAATCGCACGCCACAGAAGTGCTTTCGTCAAGGGTGACCGACATGTGGCATCCACCGTAACGGAACGCCGTTAAGCTATCGGGTCGGGTTTTGGATCCGATAACCCATTAACAGCCCCGACCAATGGGAAATTTCCACGTGTAAAATTCTTATTGGCCGGACGAAACACGTGTCAGCTCGTCAGTGGGTCAGATAAGCACCTATGATATGTCGACCGTGCTTGCCAATATGATGGCCCATTTAGCTTGCAAAGCCGGCCTGTTTGACTTGGTCAAAAGTTAACGGGCTGGCCCATGAAAAGCCTGTTAATGGTCTCTTCGCAAATAGCCCATTTTACGGCCCGTTATCTCACGGCCCGTTAGGCCCTAAAGGAAATCGGCCCAACAACGTCATGTGGGCCGTCAAATATAATACCAGCCCATTTCACTTTCGGCCCATGTATGGCCCACGACGTCTTTCGGCCCATATGAGGCCTTCGTATCTTTCGGCCCTTTACAGGCCCACAGTGACTCTAGCCCATAATGAACAGTAATTTTCTTTATACCCGTTAACAGCCCGTGATTTACATGGGCCGTTTCCAGCCCGTGTTAGCTGGGCGTTGCCGCTTTAAGTAGCGCATTCCGGTGAGGCCAAGCGTCCGGGTGCGTCATTAAGTCGCCGGAGTTGGTTCCTCAGGCACCGAGCCTCTTAACAACGGCATACGGACGAACGACATGAATGCGGGCAGCTGGAGCCGGCTGGGAACGCCTGCATGCGATGGCGCGAGGGACGAGGTTTTGGTGTGCGGGGTAGTCACCGCGGTCGTGTAGCGTTGGAGATGCCCTTTGCTCACATGCGAGCCCCGCATGTCATTGAAAAAGCAAGACGACCGGCATGGTCTCAGTCCAGAGGATGCAGTTGGTCGCGCTACACCACTCCAGCAGACGCGTCAGGCGCCCGTGCATCTGGGCCGAGTCGCGTGTTGGGGTGTGTTTGGATTGTGGCCAAAGTGCACCTTACCAAAATTTTGGTCATGACCCAAAGATTTGTCTTTGTTTGGATGGTTGCCATTTTTTTGGCATGCCGATGAACTCTAGCCAACTCTAGTTCATTTTTCTTGCTAATGTCGGCCAAATCATGGGCAACCAATACCTCAACCAAAATTTTGGTCATGACCCAAAGATTGATCTTTGTTTGGATGGTTGCCATTTCTTTGGCATGCCAATGAACTCTAGCCAACTGTAGTTCATTTTTCTTGCCAATGTCGGCCAAATCATGGGCAACCAATACCTCAACCAAAATTTTGGCTACCCAATGCCTTGATGGGGCAACCTTGGGCACAAACCAAACATATCATTGGTCGTGCCACAACACTAACGCCACCCTCGGCAAACTGAAACTGACCGTTTCTAGCGACGATATGAGCGTGTCGCTCACCGCATGATCGCCGTGTCGAGGGCGGTGCTGGAGCTGCGCCCCGTTGTTGGCCCCAACGACCCACATGAACGGTTGTCGGTGGCGAGGGGGTCGTGGGCCAGCTCCTCCATTGGACTAGTCTGCGCTACGTCGTCGCGACGGGTGTGCCCCACATGTCTATCTCCCTGTTTTCCCGGCCATATTCAAGCGTCAGTGCTCCGCGTTGCACATTAGGCCTTTCACTATGTAGGCCAAGCGAGACAACTTATTGTTTATTTGAGCCGTTCAAGTATAATCATGTGGCGTTTGCTTATTTATCATTCCTCTCTAACCATATTCTCCATAGATCATGTAGCACTCCAGTCGAGTCAATCATCCCGCATTCCTCATTTGAACATTCCACCGAGTATCATTCGCACGTACCCACCCTAGTGCTCTTTCAATAGATCTCTGGACCCCGAGATGAAATCGAGAGGAGCGAGTGAGGGCACGTGATACCTAAGGCGGATTCAAAATTTTGAACCGGTGATCATAGCATCCGCAAATCATATATAAAGGGTATTCAATGTTCGTTTCGTTTTGAGCGTACAATATACTCCCTCCTATCCTTTCTAGTTTACATATAAGTTTTATGTGTAGTCAAAATATATCTACTTTGATCAAAAGCGGTATCAACATTCAACAACGCCCAATCAATATTGTTAGATTAAATGCGTACTCCTAGATTTGTACTCGAGATGGTTTCCAATTTGACTATTGACAAGATTAATAGTACATGAGATGTATAATGGGAAAATTATATCATTGGAAACTCCTTTCACATACGAATTTGACTGTATGCTTTGTGTAAGTTACATGTCACATATTATTACTCTAACATTTGGTCAAAGTTAGCCTCGAAAAACGCATTAGACCCTGTATGCTTTGTGTAAGTTGCATGTCATATATTGTTACTCTAACATTTGTGTAAGTTGCATGTCATATATTATTACTCAAACATTTGGTCAAAGTAGTATAGTGGAAGTGGATCCTCCCTTTCGGTCACTTACTGGCGGACCCCATGCTTGCTAGGCCCCGCATGTCAGTTACTCAATGGGTTCGGCCACGTCAGGGGATCCTCATCTGTAGTTTACTCCTCCGTTTTTATTTACTCCGCATAAAACGGAGGGAGTGGTGGTATAATAAATGACGCGGGCGGGGGAGGGGGAGGGACGTCGGTTTTCTCTCAACTGCGGTCCCACAAGCGAGCGAAAACGCAAGACGAAGCGCGTTCCATTTGGTGAGCAACGTGGAGGGTCCAGTGTGCCGGGCTGCAACGCGAAGGCGACAAGAGCGATGTCTGATCAAAACCAATTGACCGGTCGTCGCCAGAACCACTATTCACACGGAACCTTCGCTGCTCGACCTCGCCAGCCAACGCCCTAAAACCACACCAAATCTCCAGCCCATTCCCCACCTTTCGATCCCTAGCCCGCATCAAGCGTCCCCTAGTTCGCCGGAAAGCCATGGTGCGCTGCAAGATCACTTACTACAAGATCTTGGCCGGGCGCCAGCGCGGAAATCGCGGCGGTCGGCGCCACGCACCTCCGTTCCCAAGCTTGCTGCGGCCGGGCCAATCCCCAAGTTCTCTGGAGCCAAGATACGAGGAGGAGGAATTGATCCAATGTTCATGGCGGAGGTCGCGGCGCTGAAGGCCCCCGATGGGTATGATACGATGGACGTCGACTTCATGCCGATGTCCGAGTCCCCCATGGTGCAGGCGGACCAGCGGTTCAACATGGCGATACTAAAGGAGGGTCGGGAGGCAGAGGCTCAACTTCGGCCGGGCGTGCGCATGCCGCTGCCATCGAGGCTCTCCTGCAGCGGAACCGGATGCCGTGGATGTGAATCGGGCGGCGGAGGCTCAACTTGAGGCGTGGCGCGCGGATCTTTGCTGCCATCGAGGCCCTCCTGCAGTGTAACCGGGCGTCCTGGACTTGAACCGGGCGGCAGAGGCTCGAATCGACGCAGAGCGCGCGGATGCCGCTCTCATCGACGCCCTTCTGCAGGTGGAACCGGACGTCCTGGATTTGAACCAGGCGGCGGAGGCTCGACTCGACGCGGAGCGCGCGGATGCCGCTGCCATCGACGCCCTCTTGCAGGCGGAACCGGACGTCCTCGACTTGAACCGGGCTGTGCTCTCGTCCATGCAGATCGCCCGCACGCTCCGCTTGAACGAGTAGCTGGAGGCCGAGGACAACCACGGTGCGGAGACACACGTCGGCACCAACGGCTGGTTCGCGCCGGCAGCCAAAGACGACGAGGCTGTCTCTTTCCGCGAGCAGTGATAGTTTTTCTTTATGTTGTTGTTTTCATGGATCTTTTGCTGTCTAAAAACATATATTTGTTATGCAAGTCGCCTGACTTGGGTCAGTCTATCATTTCAGGCGGTTGGATAAATATCCTACGTCTCCTAACCCTTCTTTCCTTCTTCCTCACCTCTTCTTCTTCCCCAACAGACCACCGCACGGGCCGTACGGATACTCCCCAACATGCGGTTGGATAAACATACTCTATGAACAAAAATTATGTGCCAATGATAGGATGGCTGAGTTTGGTTTGTTCACATGCGACAACACGTGTCAGTGAGGGTGTGTTCCCTTGGTTGGGTTTGCAGCGTCTTGAGGCGATCGTGTGAGACTGCGATGCGACCGTGGCGTCTTGAGAGCGACCGTGTGAGGGTGCGGTGCGACGCGACAACCCGTCTTGCAAGTGTACCTCCTTCTCATTTTGAAAACTTTAGGCAAGATTGGCAAAAATGTGTGGCGAAGTTTGGCAATGCAAGGCCTAGAGCCAAACAGGATAAGTACGTACGTACTAGGAGTACTAGTGTTAAAAAAGAAAGGCGGGGTTTTCCTTTGCGGGATTTAATCGACACAAATCCTCGTTTCACGTGTCAATTAATGCGTATTTTTTTCTCCAAAGACCAAAGATCTCACCATCTCACTCCTCATCGCTTGATTAATGCAACGCCATGCAAACCAACCTTCTCACTTCCGCATGCATGCAGGGGATATTAATGTCCTTGGTTGCTAACCCCATCAATTTTGCCTCGATTAGTGTTAGTAGCCCTTTGCAAATTGTAATTTTGATATACTGGCCTTGTGTCCAAAAAATTGAGGTAGTAACTATATTTGACTTCCTTCCCCATTGCGGTGATGTCGGCGATATCTTTTTTGGTGGTTTGGCGAAGTGCGTTCGAGGGAGAACACCATTGATGAGACCACGGTAAGTCGTTCACAAGTGCCGCCTGCAAGCCGAGACAACCGCCTTATTTGCATCCAGGAAGTCCTTTACTAGTACTACTAGGAGTACTAATGCGGTGAGATGGCTTCTCGAAGAAGACGATGGAGAAGCGGAGTCAGCGAAGAGTGAAATGATGGTTGCTTCGTCCGTGCTTTTGTGATTTGACGGCTCACTGCTTTGTGATTTGTGATAGAAGGGACAGGGAGTAGACTACATGCTCTATCTTTGTACTACATGTGTCCAAGCATGTGAGAAAGAGTAGAGACGTTGCATTTTCTTTTCCTTCAATCAATCAATCAGGGAGCTTCGGTTCCATCTTTTTGGCTTTGGCAACACCGTCCACAATGGTTCCCACGATGCCAAAAGCTATTTTCACATTTGGCTACACATTGTGGATGCCCTTAACTGTACCACTTGGTTTTGCTCCTGTGTGCTATCTATGCAAATCTCAATTATATTGATCTAAAAATTATAGAATCGAGATTAGTAAAAAGGAGGCGATTTTGCAGCGGATGGCGGGGAGGTTTCTTATTTGAGCAATGCTACATCCACGTAATGGTTTACGTAAAGTTATGAACTGATGTGATGTGGGACTATTTGATTGGATTAAAGGAGAGGATTAGGCCCACCCCACCTGAAAATCAGGGGCATATATAGATTAGATGGAAAGTATACATAGCAGCTACGTAGCCCTTTGTAAGCCTAGGATTATGCTTCTTATTTTCAGAGGACGTTGTCCTGGCGGTTTCTGAACATGCGGTCCCACGTGGCGGTGCTTTACCAAGCGATCCGCGTCCCACATGAGGCGTAACAACGGCGAAGCAACACGTGGTTAAGTTGAAGAAGATGAGGGAGAAGCGGATTCAACAACGAGAGAAATGATGGTTGCTTCATCCTCCAACTTAAGCGTGGGAAAGGTGCATCTTTGTGATTTGACGCCTCATTGCTCATTACTACGCCCGGGCGCCATGACTGGGGTGCTACACCCCGGCTACTCTGCACTGTATTCCGGTATGGCACGTGGACCTGGTAGCTTGATGTCCCACATGTCGGTGAAAGGGACTAGAAGATTTATGAAAGCGAGCGCTCCACTCTTACGACGGAGGAGTAGACGACCTGACGGCCCAATGAACTGTCACTTGTCTTGTATAGTACTATAGTTTTCTTTGTTTCAATACGATCCATCGATACAAACCCGATTAAGCGAGGAAAGGGCGGGATTTTTCCGCACGGTAGATGATAATCTTGGCCATACATTTCAAAGGCGGTTTTAATGTATGCAAACTGAATAATTATAAGTAACAATATGATATCTAGTAAAACTAAAAACACATATGATTTATTGTGTTAGAGTGTAGTAGTAGTCTTTGTATTGCATAGTTGTTAGATGTAACATGCGAGCGTGTAGAGATGTAGTTTTGGAGGGCCTACAGAGAAAAAGCGTAATCTGGTCACCGACCTTGAGAATAAGCTGATTACGGTCATTATATACGTTTTTGCGGTGATTATACGGTCACTTGCTCACGGTTCAACATCGAATTGCACTCTGTTGACCGGCCAAATAGTCTGCGTGGCGCCATGTTGACTAGTTAAATTGACCACGTTCCTTGTGGGTCCCACCTATCAGTTCGCATAGGCAAAAGGTCAGATAAACACAAATTTACGCAGGCGCGATAAGGCTCCAATCCGTGCGCGGGAATCACCTGGTTGTGTATGTGTCTGTCAGGGCCTGATGTGTGCACATGCACGTGTAGGTTGAGCACTGGCGTGAGAGTGTGTGTTGGTCCTGTTGTGTCTTGGTGTGTGCATGCATGCGTGCGTGTGTGTGTGTGTGAGTGTTTCATGCGTGTGTGTGAGTGTTGCATGCGTGCGTGGCTGCGTGTGTATGCGTGTGAGTGTTGCGTGCGTGCGTGGGTGCATGTGTTTGTGTGAGTGTTGCGTGGATGCAGTTTGTGTGCATGCGTGCGTGTGTATAATCATCACACCAGCTCACGTGTGTTAAAACAGTGACTCGACATACCAATACAAAGGCCACCTTGTCCATTGTGCTCATGGTCATGACTTGAACCACCGTCCAAATATTTTTTGTCGTTTGTTTTCATTCTTACTAGCAAGATGCCGGTCGTTGCACGTAACATCAAAGATGCATTTGTATGACTTATTTATCTTGTGAGAGAAAAGGATGAACGAGGAAGGCCTTATTTGCAAATGTGGAGAGGTGTGTGGGTACCTTTTTGCAAAATTGCCATAGTTTCTTTCCTATCCGTCAGATATAAATTGGACGGCCTATATTGCAGGATGGCAGGCACACCATCATCACCAACTCTGTTTTTATAAGAGTGTATTTTATGTATTTATAAGAGTGTAGATGTAGAGTAGATACAAGTCAACAGGTGGGCACGATGGTAGTGAGATAATGTGATGCAACACTAGAGGTGCCGCGTGGAGCGTTTAACTGGTCAACTAGTCATGTCATGAGCAAATAAAGAGTTGTACGGTGAGCCCATGACTGTATAATAACCACTAAACGTAAATGGTGATCGTAATGAGTGGATTCTGAAGTCCAATGTACGTATCGTGCTTTCGCTTCAAATACAATGATCGTCATTGCATATATTGCGAGAGAAAGATGAAACATGCGTGAATTTTCTGGGGCTTACTTTTGGAGGACACAGAGATAGCTTTTGTGCATACGTGAAAGGCGTCTGGGGGGTATGCGATGGAGAGAGAGATGCTCTTCGTTTCTCTTTATTATGACTAACTTTGTATATAGTATAAAAATATACAAATTCACAGTGCGGAATAAATATCATTGTGGGCACCATGCAATGCAAATTAGCGTCGTACTCCTCCATATAACTTTGTAATGTTGTATATATGTAGAAACTCTAAAATAACTTTTTTGGCCACACTTTATTCAAAAGGAATGTTGTATGCGAAATAAACGTGAAGAGAGGGCTTTTTAGATCAATGGGGTACGTGATGTAACATGTGTGAATGTGTAGTTGATGCATTTGGTGGGGCCTAGAGAGGTATGTGTGTGTATGATGTATTCGAGAGAGGCATGGATAGAGGGGCCGACGGGGGGGTGTGGGAGAGATAGCACGAGAAATGAGAGTGGTCTAGAGAGAGAGAGACGAATATGGCGTCCACGACAAGAGATTCCATTCCCTTGAGTGTGTATATGCAAGGGGAGGAATAGAGGCACCGGGAGAAATTTTACGTGTGTGTGGTGTTTGTGTTGGTATGTGTGGGTGTGAGAATATAATGAGGCGTGGGGGCAAAGGGTGTGTCACCGCGTGAGGTCCGATGGGTCGAGGTGAGGCCCTTCGTTCGGTTCCGTCTGCGCCACATTGGTCGGCCCGTGGCGCATTTAGGAAGACCCATGGATGACTAGTCGTACAAGACAAAGATAGCAGAATTGTGAAGGACTCTGTGTCCCTTGACAAAGCCGGCTAGGATTTGTAACCCTAGGTTCTCGGACTAAGGTAACCCCTTTATCTCTCGATATTACTATTCATCCAACCTAACTTTAAGGGGCATCCTCTGAGAATGCTCAGCTAGAATCATACTAAATCGATTAGGAAGAGAGGTGTGAGACAATGCGTGAGAGACAAACGTAAAGATAATGTGCGTACATGAGACACGTAGGTAGGTCCATGTATATAGAAAGGGTCGATGAGGATTGTGCGTGTGTATGTTTGCGAGAGGAAGAGTGCTTGTGATAAAGGTTAGTGAAAACAGTTGTAAATGGTTACGAGAGGGAGGGAGGGTTATATCTAGAGCATGTTTGCGAGAAAGACACCTCGGGAGAGAGTGTGTGAGCATGTGTGAGAGACCACCGATGGAGAGTGAAACTACACGTAAAAGACTGGTCTACACATTGATTAAAGATATAAATTGTATCCAAATATTAGGATGGGATCATGATATTTGCAATTCGCGTAAGGCGGTCATTGATCCATCGGACATCTAGATTCTATTGAATTTGAGCATGTCTATGTTATTATTCGACACAATTGATCCACATAGTTAGTATTTTGAACTCCGGACAATGCATCACTTTAGCAATCGAATATAAAGCGTGAGTATAGTTCATGTTGTGTGTGTAAAGCACATTATACATACGAAAAGTTACACAATGGACATTATAAATAGCTACTACCTATGAACTAGCATACATTTGAATTCAACTTAAGGTGGTTTAAAAATCGAATTCAACATGAAGTCCATTCAATTATTTGAATTTGATATCATGGCATTTGTAAACCATACCTAAATTACGGGGGCACCAATCTTTGCTCTGATTTTGTACATAATAGCATATGTAGTCGTGTACAAAATAGGTTCAAATTTAGCTCCTCCATTCCAAAATAATCATAGTTATAGGATTTTCAAGTGTCAAAATTTCAAAAAGAAGCGGATAATTTAATGAGGTTTTCAAACATACAAGGTCAAATATAACGTTTTATATTTAGGTCAATCCTCATAGTTCAAGAGTACTCTAAACGTGAATGCTTGTGTTTCAAAATTTGAGCGAAGCGCCAAAAGAGCCTCTACTCACCCGAAACCGCGTGAGACCAATGTTTGGTAGTACAAGGAAATTACTTTTCTAATAACTCCGACCCGTGAAACCTACCGGCCCGACGTCCAAAGGTCTAAGCCGGGGTAGGTTTGTAGTTTCATCTAGACGCCACGCAACCGCATCCGAAAAACATACATACACAATGGCCGCCTAAGCACACATGCGCGCGGCCGAAATCGCTCCCGCCCACTATTTGGGACACCTGGGATTACCATCCTACCCCGACCATGATGAGGTCCGAAAATTAAGAGGGGGGCAAAGTTTGTACTTTCCCCAAATTTCAAAACAAGCGCGTCCCAGACTGAAACATGGTTCCCCCCACCCGTCCGATTCCCCATTCGTACTCCGTGGGCGCCAAAACTACCTTTCCACCAGCCGTGAAACCCCGGCGTCCTCCGTCCGCCACCCCATCCCACCCATCAACCGCCGCCCTCCTCCATCACGCCGGAGCCGATACCCCGACGTCGTCGTCCACCACAACCTCAACCGCAACGCCCTCCATGGCTAGTAGTTGAAGCCGAGGCCGAGCCGTCCGTACCCGAGCCAGTTCAACCACGCCATCCTGCGCCTCACCGCTGCCGCTCCAACTTCGCCACCCTCCACCGCACGGAGCTGTTCACCTTTCGCCGTCCTTCGCCGCCTCGGATCTGCTTCCCTCCGCCGACATACGACCACAACAACATAGTCAACAATTTGGCCATGGGTTTGTCCAAGCCTGCACCCTCCGTAACATCGGTTTCCCTGGTAAAAGAAGGAAATCGGTAGCGACATGTGGAGAGAACATCGGTTTCCCCGGTAAAAAGAAGAAAATCGGCCGAAAAAGGTACTCCTCTTCCCTTATTCGTGCAAATCTTACGTCTTTGCTTGCACGGTATTCATCCCACAGAAGACACTAGTTGACCGCTTCTTCTTGATACTAGATGTTCCTAGTAACTCGCGATGCACAAGGTTTCTCCTCATATACTATTTCACCTTACCTAGAGGTCCATCAACCCCACAATTTCAATTTCTGTCCGATTGATTCCCAATTAACGGAAGCATTCCCGGCGTAACAGGCGCTAATCGCCTATTACACCGGGAAGCAAAGACCTTGGTGTTTATCTTAGGGCGCAGCGGCCTAGAACTCTTGGTGCCCGATCTGGAGGTCGGGCGGGATTAAAGGATGGCACAGGGCGCTGCCAAGCACGGTGGTGGTGTGAGGTCGATGGGAGGCGGGCGGCGGAGGGGTGCAGGCCGGTGGTGGTCGTGGCGGTTCGAGAAAGATCGTCAACAATGACTGGCGGGAGGTAGGCGAAGGCCATCTGCCCGTTCCTTATAGATCGGACGGTTCATTAAAAAAATCGATCGCCCTATTTATTTTCAATGATCATTATCTTAGATATGACCACATGTGGTGGTGTCTTTGGAGGAGTACGTGCATTTCTGTGATCATATATTACAAAATCATACGGAGTAGAATCTAATTTTGTTTGCCATGCAATGTTGTAGAGCTATCATATGTCTCCTGTCATTTATTTTTCAGCCACCTGCTATCTCGCTACTTTTACAATTGCACTAGTTCTGCACACACTTCACCCTTACTCTCACTTTGTTGTGTTTTTATGCAAGGGTATTTCAGACTACTGCTGCCATGAGAGAAGCCAAAAAGAAAGAGAGAAGTCGCTCCAGCTTGGTGTGCGGCTAGGCAAGACACGTTTCAAGGCTTTAAAGGGTGTAGTGTCAACAGATGGAGACGGGAACGTAGCTCGAGTTGATGACCTCGCCGCAATGAACCACCATCCAGTGCTTGCTTTAACTGCGGTGTCATATGTGGTTGCATGTTCCATATGGTGTCTAGCATGTATTCGAAAGGCGAAGTCGGTAAGATAAGGAAAGATATTTTTTACATGAACCACCATCCCGTGAGCACCGGAAGACAAATAGCTAGTCGAGCCTTGGCCGAGCCGATGACAAGCCCAGCAAAGATAGGCATCACACGGAAGCCAACTAAAAAGCAGCGATGGTGGCGAAGCAGCCCGCCTCCCACCGTGCTCTCGGGTCCTAGATGATCATGCTCACCACCCCAAACCGGATGTCTAGCTTGTATTGCTTCCAATTTGGTTAAATTGCATCTGCTTAGCTTACACATTATACCTTTGAATATGACATGCCTTTACATTTTGGTACATACTAGTACATCTGTGTATTAACCATGTTCTTACATCAAACTAATGTTCTTGTGTATCCCTCATCAATCACTTATGACGAGGCAGGTGCATAAGGGGGCTACTCATTTAAAGAATGCAGCGTCAGCCTCCCGACATGATTCTCAAGAAACAGAAATGCTAGATGAAGATAGTGAACGTAGCTCTGTAGTTGATTACAACATTTCCCCTACACTAGCATCGCATGTGCTTGCTCTAACTTGGCAGCGTGATATGTGGTTGCATGTTGCATATGGTGTCTAGATTGTAATTCTTCCAATCTGGTTAAACTGCATGTGCTAGTCTGCTTAGATTATACATTATACCTGTTAATGTGACATGCCTTCCTGTATTTAGTACATAGTACATCTGTCTATTAAGCATGTCCTTACATAAAACTATTGTTTTTTTGTATCCCACATCAATCAACATGACGAGACACCTTTAGTATATGCAGTGCGATATTAGTTGCATCTTTCATATGATTTATAGCATGCGCTGCTTCTAATTTGTTGAAATTCCATTTATGATGGGACGCTTTTAACTTGGCAGAGTCATATTGGTTGCATCTTTCATGTGGTTTCTAGCTTGCATTGCTTCCTATTTGCTGGAATGGTTTCTGCTTAGTTTACACAAACAGTTGTGAACATGCCATGTCGTCCTGTTTTTCGTACATATTTCATCCTGGTATCATGTGTTTGCCTTACATCAAAGTAGTGATTGTCAGTATCATGCATGAATGAGTTCTGAAGAGAGAATTTTATTGCTTTTTCTTGTCAGTTTTACTTGACAATTCAAAATCAATAAAGCGGAAGGAAGTTAGCAAGGCAGCGGATAAAGGTGCTCCTTCCGAACGGAGGCCTCTACAGTTTCTACTCCTCCACACCCCCAAGATGATTTCCAAGACAACACATGCATAGACACTCAACAAAGCTGTGTTTATGACGAGCACGTCTCCCCTAGTGCAGCATCACCGGTGCTCCCTCTAACTTGGCACTTATATGTGGTTGCATGTTATGTGTGATGTCTAGCTTGTATTGCTTCTAATTTTGTTGAATTCCATCCGCTTACTTTACACATTATACTTGAATAAGACACGTGTTCCTGTTTCTAGAACATACAATATCATCTATCACACCATGTTCTTACATCATATTACTACCGCTGTAACCTGCAACAATCACTTATCATAAGACACGTTTGACTTGAGTGTTATATAGGTTACATCTCACATTCTTTTCTAGCTTGTACTACTAATTTGTTGAAATGGCACTTATGACGAGACAGTTTTAACTTGGTAGAGTGATATTCGTTGCATCTTTCATATGGTGTCTAGCTTTCATTGCTTCTAATTTGTTGAAATGCCTTCTCCTTAGTTTACACATCATAAGCTGTGAATATGCAATGCTGTGAATATGCAATGGCACTAATGACGAGAGACCTCTAACATGGTAGTGTGATGTTTTTTGCATCTTGCATATGATTTATTTCTTGTACTGCTTCACATTTGTTTAAACGCCATTTATGATGAGACGCTGTTAACTTGGCAGAGCGATATTTTTAGCATCTTTCATACGGTGTCTACCTTCCATTGCATTGCTTCTAATTTGGTGAAATGTCTTCTTCTTAGTTTACGCATCATAGTTCTGGTTATCTCTTCCGTCCTGTTTTTCATACATATTACATCCTCCTATCATGTGGTTGTCTAACAAAGAAAGTTCGGTTCAAATCACACATCAATTTGTTCTCAAGAACTAAATTGTTATTCGTTTTCTTGTAGGCTTGACTTAACATGGCACGAGAAAGAGGACGAAACACGTAATGGCGTGGAATGAGAAGCGGATGAATCCTGCAGATTCTGCCGATGCGATGGTGCAATAGAAGGTCAAAGTCCAGCGGAAAATTCTACAAACATGGCATCCCATGCTACACGAGTTGCAAAAAACGACAAACAGAAACAAATAGCTGCCACCAAACAAGCAGAGACAGCCCTAGTTCTTGCAACACCTACCACATTACTACCAGCTGCACGACGTACTCAAGGCCAATCGAAGCTAGCAAGACGTTCCCAAGCTCCCTTGCCACGACACTACTTCCCAAGCACTCTTGACACAAGACGAGTTGGCAATATCGGATGAACCTTGTGAGCTTCAACAGCAAGAAGGTAGTTCTTGGAGTCAAGTTACGATTGCATGCTTCTTTATATGTAGTCTCACGGTTTGATGTACACTAACACTTCCTATGTTTGTTGTTGGACTAGCACCTAGGCACAAGAGGAAAAAACATCGTGGATAATGCTCGATAGGTTAACTAAATCTAGAGGAGGAAGAATGGAGATCCGTTTTGAGGCAGGTTTAAAAGGCCACATGATGCTGCTGAGTCAGCCAAGTTAGTATCGAGGCAGCGCTTCTTTGTTAGATGTCATGTACGTATCCTCCCAACATGGATTCAAGATGCAGAATGACAAAGACAAAACCCAGTTCAACACCTTCCTCGACCATTTATCTGTAAGTATGGTTATCTATGGAAACTAGTAATATCGTCTTGCTCTGTCCAATACTTTCTTGGTTGCTGATAATGAGACTCCCATAATTTTCAACAGATGAGGTTCAAGTTGGATAGCCAAGATGATGCAACCAGACAAGCTTGCACCCATGTTTTCAAGTCTGGTCTGCGACAGTATCGGTATAACTTGAGGAAAACTCACTTTGAAGGCAAGGCTAACAGTGAACTTGCCCAAACATCTCCAATGGACAATATATCCGATGAAGACCGGAGAGGCCTCGTTAAACACCGGTCCGATCCAAGTATCGTGTACATTATATATATATGTCATCGGATCACATGTTGAAGTCCTATTTACGCATGTGCCACACAAATCTATCTTCTTGTAGGTGAACTGTTCAAAGAACAAGGCCAACCGTCTGAAAGTGAAATTCCAATGCATTTACGGTGATCTCGTAGCTATATTGCACATCGCGAGGCTCTTGTAATTAGCTGCTTTTTCACTCTTTTCATTGTACCATATTATCGGATCTATATTGACTTGTTCCAAATGCGGAGGAACGCCTGCAAGGACAAAAAGTACCTGAACCAAATGTTGTGGAAATCTTCAAGGACTGTCACACCAGCAAGAAGAAGGGCATGACTACACCCGGTCAAAGCCAAGTTGTAAGTCCTTAATCCTCATGCCTTTTAACTACTACTTACTCTGACTTGTGCCTTGAACTGCATGGTTTGCAGCCAATGTATATTACTCTTTTCAATTTTATACACAATTGTCTTAGCGTATCATTGCATCTTACAAGGTTTAAAAGAGAGGAGTGATGTTCCTTTGATCTTGACCCGTAATCTAGTTCCGTGCTGGACTTGCCCACACAACGTTACAATTGCATGTTTGTCATTCTCGGTTGTTTTGTGATATGAATGATGTCATACTATGCTTACCGTATTATAAACTTCATCTCTTTATCCTTAGCCCTCAATACAATGTGAAGAAATAGACAATACATTAGCGATGGTACATGGTCATATGTTTGGAACCTGGTTTTATTATGTACTTTGCAATAAAATACAACTAATATTTTACATGGGTTCACCGTAATAAGTTACGTATATAGACCAAAGCTATTTTGTTTGGTTTTGCTGCCTCCTTAATATCTTCTGCTCGTACTACTAATGTAAAACCTCAACTCTTCAATGAGCTATGGAAAAATGGTGGAACCGCCACCTTCTCAAGGTGGCGAAGCAACTATAACCGCAATGTGAGTTCTTGCCGCGGTGGGTCAAGACTGTCCACTAACGATTGCCAAAAGCACGTTCCTGCGTAATACTGGGTTGGTTGTTAAGGCAATATCGTCCAAACTGCCTCATGATCAAGATATGCAAGCTCAAAGCAATGTTGTATCTGCGCTCCAGACACGAGTCCATTCCCTAACAAAGACCCTTTGTGAAACAAGGAGAAACATTGCTCAATGTCGTCAAGATTTTCATGGTTTTGAAACCAGACTATCAGACATTTGCTATGTTGTTCAGGAGCCTAGGGGAAATGAAGGTGAGGGTTATGGTGCTCCAGCTGACAATACATCATGAAAACGTAACAGTCAGGTCAAATGAACTGAGCTTCTAAACTTCTGGTGGTGCATTTATCTGCTAGACTGTTAAGTTTTATGCCAACCTTCCTTTTGTTATATAGTTGTAATTTGTTTTGGTGCGATAAAAATTTATTCTTAACGTGCATCCACCGGCTGAAGAAAACAGCAAGCCATTTTTGTATAGTGTAGGGTCTTCCCTATATTTGCACTGGTGGCGATCTTTGATGTCGAGTGGATGTAATCTGTGCAATCGCCTTAATAGCCTAGCGTTAGTTTCAGCCTTATTTATTTCCTAGTCTTCTTTTCCCTGGTTTGCTAGTGGCCGCAACTACCATGGGCCATATACGGGCCGTAGGATCCACGGATCTCCTACGGGCCGTCGATAAATGGGCCTGTAATCGGTGGGCCTCGGGCCGTCGGATAAATGGGTCTACATGGCCGTAATCGGGCGTAATTGGTATCGGCCCAGCACGCTAACAGGCCGTTAACAGGCCGTAGGACAATAAAGGCTTAATTCTATCACAGGCATAACGGGTCGTTAATGGGCCAGAATATAGGACGGGCTGGAAACGGCGCAACGGGTTAACAGGCCAGAAACGGGCCGACTCTTGCCATGGGCCGAGTTTGGCCCATTAGTGTAACAGGCCAGTAACGGGCCGACTCTTGCCATGGGCCGAATTTGGCCCATTAGGGGAACATGCCAGTAAAGGGCCGACTCTTGCCATGGGCCGAATTTGGCCCATTAGGGGAACAGGCCAGTAACGGGCCGGAAGTAATTGAGGGCCGAAAAGGAGCCCAAGAACGTATGCGCCGTCAATAGGCCTCCACACCATAGCGCATCGTCCTCCTACCTGGAACCACATCCGCCATGAACGCAAGCGCGAATGCTCTGCGGGAGAGCTTGTCTTCGGGGATGGAGCTCGAGGTCGCCGCCCTCGCTCAAGTCGCCGCACAAGCGGTGGCCATGCTGGCGGCCGACGACGGGAGCACCGTCAGCCACGCGTCCTACTTGCCGCCGTCCAACATCTGGCACCGCAAAGGTCGGGGACTCCTCCGAGGATGAGTAGGGCATGGGAGGCGGCAGGGCATGGTGTGCCAACTGGCCGGTCCATCTCCCGTGTTCTACTTTTCCTCGCCGGAGACCGCACCTTCACTTCACGGGTCTTGAACCCCGCCCCCGTACATGGAGATCACAGATGGAGGACGTCGATCGCCACCATAGAATAGGTTTAGGGTCGGGTTTCTTTTTTTTTTGTCCTATAAAAGTTCGAAATGTAATGAAAATCTGCCATGTTTGCATTAATCTCGGCCAGTGTATATGAACTTTCACGATAATATACATATTGTAGGAGTACTAGCAAGATGCCCGTTCGTTGCACGGAAGATCAAGATCTTGTGGGAGAAAAGGATGAACGAGGGAAAGCCTTGTCTGCAAATGTGGAGAGGAGTGCGGGTAAATTGTCATAGTTTCCTTCCTATCCGTTAGATATAGATCGGACGGCCTATATTGCAGGATGGCAGGCACACCATCATCACCAACTCTGCTTTTATTTGAACCGAGACAAATCTAACATGCGAAGTAAAATAAACACATAGGGTATATACATACACAAATTATCTTAGGCACTCCAATAGTACATCCACTACACATTCACGCATTTCACATCTTTCTACATCTACGGGAACCTACGAAAGGGTTAAAGTAAATTGCCTCGCTCTCTCCTCCCTGATTTTGATGGTGGTGGGCCCTTCCCTCCCCCAATCTACAATCAACAGCGCACACATTTCACATTACGTTAATTGCGTAATTAGAATTACGTAGGTGTAGCATTACTCGTCCAAAAAACCCAACTAAGCCCACCTCCCAAAGATATCGCTGCTGGAAAGACCCGCCGCTACCGCCGTTTAGTCGGGATTACTGGATTACTAGTAGTAGTATCGATGGATCGCGCAAAGCAACCAATTTTTTTGAGGGGGCGAAGCACCTAGTTTAAAAGGAAAAAAGGCGGCACACTCACAACACTCCTGTCGCGGTCGCATTGCACCCCACACACGTTCGGTCCTGCACACGGCTCACGCAAACGAAACGCGCTTCGACTTGCCTCTTCACTGACACGTGGGACTGCACTTGGAGAAACTGACCATGCGCCAAACTCCCCGCCCACCGCGAAAATCCTCCCCCACACCCAAAATTCCCCCCAAATCCGATTCAACCGCCCTTTAGCCAACTACCCAATAATATTCCCCAAACCCCCTCCCCCGCCCGTCCCCCTCCACTCCATTCGCTCCGCCAAAGCCGCCCTCCCCGCTGCGCCGATACGTCGGCGCCGTGGTTCGGCGATCCTCTCGCTGCCACAGTACGCTCTCATAGACTGCCGTCCTCTAGCCGCGCCGCCACCTCTGGCTACGTTCTTGTGGAGGTGCACGGCGGTCAGCACCGCCACCACTCGCGACGTTCATGTGGAGACGCACGGCGGTCAGCTTCTCCCACGGTACATGCATTCTAGACTGAGGCCTCGTTCATGTCGGTGTAGCGTTGAATGTTAGCTGATGGACGCTGTTAATCTCACTGTTTGCCGAAGTAGTTTACTGTCAATATGCTCTGCTTAAGAAGCTTCCTTGCCTGCTCGCACTCAATCGCTTAGCTGAGATGGCATGCCAAGGCCGATTAGTTGCTAAAATATCCTGCCATATATTTATTGTGACATAGATTGCCATGGTCTAGTAGCCAATCTGTTAGGTGAAATAGCTCTACACCGTTTTATACTCGATCTTTGTTGTTGCGATGGCCTTTGATAGTTCTATGGTTGTGTGCTCGGCCTCATTGACTGCTGAAACAGCCTGCCATAATTTGGCACTCAAATCTGTTTGCTGAATTAGCTTTACATATATTTCGTTACTTAGATCTGCTCGTCCAAATATCTTGCCATAGCTTTAGACATCGACCTAGGTATTTTTTTCTGGACTTCATAAAAAGGCATATATGTTTTTCCTGTAATATCTAGTATAAGATCTAATTTGTATGTCTAACAGATGGACAAGACTTGGATAACTTCTGCTCGAAGATTCTTCGCTGCATATGTCGAGGGGGTTGAAAACTTCATGAACTTTATCAGAGCTGAGTACGGTGGTACGAAATCAGATGTGCTCTGCCCGTGTAGCAGTTGTATGAATTTAGTTACAGGACCCCAGTCAACTGTGCAAAATCATATACACTTGTATGGGATGTCGGTCAAATATACTAGGTGGGTTCATCATGGTGAAGCTGTGAACGTCAATCTTAATGACTACGTGGAAGCAGCAGATCACCATCTTGATCTTCCTGATGCTCGTGTGGAAGAGGAGGAGGAGGAGGTGGTGGTGGCGAAGCCGATGAGTTTGACCAACATTGAAACAATGCTACGAAATGCTAGTGCATTCCGTGAACTTTCACTGCGTAAGAAAAAGCGGTGGGCCCGCATGTTGGAACAATGCAACGTTGTCATCACCCTGTGAAATAAGCTGTCGAGATTCTCAGCTATGGTCACCTTTCTTCGTGTGAAGACATCTGAGCGGATGACCAACAAATCATTTGATGCGATGTTGGCTGCTTTCGCGAATCTTTCCCGAGATGCGTCTGAGCTGCCACACACCTACAAGAAAATGAAGAATTTCCTTCGTGCGCTTGGAATTGGATATGATATGATCCATGTTTGGAATAATTGTGTTACGTTGCGGAAGGATTATGCCAACTTAAGTGAATGCCCGAAATGCAAATCATCAAGATGGAAAGATGGCGATGTTGTGAAGAGGATTTCTCATAATGTTCTGAGACATTTTCCAATTACACCAAGATTGCGGAGGTTGTTTCATGATGCTGAAACAAGAGAGGATGTACTGTGGCATTCTAGGAACCAGGAGTACAGTGATCAGAATGTAATGAGCCATCCATCTCATGGTAGTGAGTGGAAAAGCTGTAATGATAAACACAAAGAGTTTTGTCAATTGACCGAGAAACATTAGACTTGGCTTAGCTTTAGATGGATTTAACTCATTTGGCCACCAGGCGCCACATATAGCATGTGGCCAGTGCTTGTTATCCTTACAACATGCCTCCAAATGTACGCACCAAAGAATCAAACTACATGATGGCCTTGCTCATCCCAGTCCAAAAAGTCCTGGAAAGAATTTTGATTTGTTCATGGAGCCTCTTGTGGAGGAACTTCAACAGCTATGGAAGGGTGTTCTCACTCGAGACCTATATAGCAGCCCACCAGCTGATTTCTTTCTGCGTGTTGTTATAATTTGGTGCATCCATGATTATCCGGCTTTGGGCACTATGTCAAGGCGAACGACACATGGTTACAATGCATGTGTTCACTGTGACAGGAATCCGCTGTCGTATGCAATACTTAGCAAGATCTGTTACATTGGATGCCGCCGTTTCCTTGCCAAGGACAAGCCGCATCCTAGAAAATACCGAAGACATGTGTTAAATGCAAAGCATGAAAACCGTGATGCGCCAAAGAGGCTCACCGCCGATGAGTTGCAAGTGGAATTAGAGAAGGTCAGGCATATTACACCAGGAAACCATCCTGGTAATGGTAGCGGGAAAAGGAAGCGTGGCAGGGTAGAAGAGAGATTATTGTTTACCTGCAGGTCCACTTTGTGGGACTTGGAGTATTGGAAAGATTTGGATCTGCGGCATAATCTTGATGTGATGCACATCGAGAAAAATATATGTGGCAGCATTATCGCACACTTCTTAATATTGAAGGCAAGACGAAAGATACCTTAAAATCTAGGATTGATTTGACACACTTGGGTATCAGAAAGGATTTCCAGGTGCAAGATGAAGGTAAACCACGGGATATGGCACCGGTATGTATGCGTCTTGGACAAGGTAAAAGAAAAGAATTCTGCGAGGTCACATCACGTGTGAGATTCCCACATGGATTTGCTTCCAACCACGAAAGGAGAGTCGGTCTGAGATGGAAACAAGGTACAAGGGTTGAAAACTCATGACTGCCACGTCCTACTTCAAAGGGTTTTACCATTATCCTTAGAGAATTGGGCCATACGACTTATACAGAGCAGTTGCGAGTTGGGACAATTCTTCGTGGAACTCTGCGATAGGAATATCGTGATGAGATGCTTTGGAGCGTCTTAGAGACAAGATACCAACTATCCTATGCGACCTTGAGAAGATATATCCTCCGGCCTTCTTTGATGTGATGGTGCATTTGGTTGTTCATCTACGATGAGGCACTACTTAGAGGTCCAGTACAGTATGGCTGGATGTACCCTATTGAAAGGCGGCTAGGCACTTTCAAGGGCTATGTTAGGAACAGAGTTAGACCCGAGGGTTCCATTGCAGAGGCCTACATTGCTAAGCGTTGACATTCTGCTCAAAATACATTGAAACAGCTGATCAGCTTAGCAAAGAGGTGGGTGAAGACAATCCCGGGCTCAATGTTTTCGATTATTCTGTTCGAGTTATAGGGAAGAGTCGACAAGAGGACAAACCTAAAGATTTGGACAAAATGGTTTGGTATGTGTTGAATAACTGTCCTGAGATACTACCTTATATCAAGTAAGTGCAGTACTGCAACTTATACATCGTAATCTACTAAACTTGCAGCACATTCTTATATATTTATATGTTTGACATGATCACTATGTTGTGCAGCATCTACAAAGAGGAGTTACTGCCGCAAAATCCAAGAAACATTGACAAATTGGTTATGGCAGGATTTGTGAAATGGTTCAAGAACCATGTAAGCTTTTGAAGTGCACTGTCAGTTTTTTAATATATTGAGTACATAAGATGATCAGCTTGTCTATTTTCTAACCATAGGTTAAGAAGATGCCGGAGGATGGGCGGTGATTGATGATGCCCTTTACTCACTAGCAATGGGTCCCGATACTAGGGTAAGACATTATGAATCTTGCGTTGTTGGAGATGTGCGCTACAACACCTTGCACGAGATGAAGGCAGAAGACACAAAAAGTGCCATCATGAGCACATATACGTATGACAAAGAGATAACTGAAATGTATGCTAATGCACATTGTTCGATTGCATATATCTCTAGTTTCCAGGATCATCGGTGTGTGGTTCTGTTGTGTTGTCGTTGGTATAACCTATTTTCCAGGATCGAAAACCCAGAGCTGATGATTATTTCAAATCCATCAATGTCAAGGCGGCGTACCAGACCAACGAGCCTTTTATTTTGGCAAATCAAGCAACACCGATATTTTTCTTGGAAGACACATTTGCACGTAGCGATGACTGGAGTGCATTGCAAAGGTTTGAGCAGAGGAATTCGTTTAATGAAGTTGCACAACAAGATGATGCTTACACTGCTCCTGATGTACAAGATAACACAGATGTTCCTAATATCTTTGAGAACCATCACGTCAATGACGCCGGCGAAAAGATTGCCTGTCGTGCTATGGACATACAAGAGTTGATCAAGAAGAAGCCAACGTTCGAGGACGTTGAGGACGAAGAAGAAGATGACACCATGGGGAATTACGATCCAGACTGATACACATGGCGAAGATGTTGACGCTGCTGCTGCGGATGATGATTACATTTCTTTTGTCGTATTTGCCTCGCCGTAACACGCTTTTATCTACTATGTGAAATTGTGTTTGCTATGACAACTGAAACCTGATGAACATGTTGTTTAGTATTTTCTTTGTGAGAACATCACTTGTTATTTATGCTGATTTGTGTTTGGTGATTGTATGACAACTAAAACATGATGACATTGTTGTTTAGTTGTACTCATATTTGGCTGTGAAACTTGAATTTGATGACATAGTTTGTTGTTGGACTGCAATTTGCCTGACGTCTTGAATGAGAACAAAGCTGACCCGGCAGGCCTCTACTATTTATTTATTTATATGAGCAAAAGGGGATACCCCCTGATTTCCGTTAATAGAAATCATTAGATGTTCACAACACTACGCCCAGCCTGCTACACAGGTTTCATTTATTACTAGTTTCAGCAAAGTGCTCATGCCGTAGCCACTGAATACATCACGAGTGCTACATACACTGCAAATAAAGAGACAATCATCCTATAGAGCACATCGATTTTTCCCATTATCTTCACAAGCTCTTTCATCTCCTCATTGTTGTCAAGGCCGTTCAGCAACTGTTGCTTGGCCATGATCAGAGGAAATGCATCTTTAACCTTCTACTCTGCATCTTCCTCTTCTACCGTTCCTTCAGTTACTTGGCCAACACCCCAACCTGCTGGTATTGGGATTCCTCGGCTAACCAAATAATCAGCATAGTTGCATTCCCCCATATCAGCAACTTCCCAGAAATACAAATCACACGAATCTTCCCTTTTCTGCATGAATCAAATTGGAAGATCATCAACCAAACTATTAAAAAAATCAGCAACTGAAAGCAGCAGAAAAACACTTAAACATATTATTACCCCATGATTCGGGCATTTGTAGAAGACTCGGCCAGGGTTGCGGATTGTGGTTGAGACACGATGGATGACTCTGCGTGATTTGCAGCAGTGGCACCACACCAACGGCAGCGGGTTGCGATGAGCAATCGGCTGCTGTGCACGTGCCGGCGAGGGTGTGATGAGACCCACAGACGATGGTACGGGTGGCGACTTGGCGCATATCTGGTTGTTGCCTGCTGAAGAGCAGGTGGACGAGCAGCCAGCGGACATGGTTGCTGCGGCGGAGCTTCGATGCTAGGCGAGTAAGTAGAGAAGAGGAGAAGCGAGCGTTGGATATGTCGGTTTCATTACTTGCAGAGTAGCATAACACCATATATAGTCATAGTCTAGGTTTCGATTCGAACCAGCTACAGAGCACGCGTCTTTTTCTAAAACTCGACAACGCCTCTTTCTTGGTACACTAGCTTGTTCTCAGACGCCTTCCCAAGTCTTTGATTTTCTTTCCTTTTTTTTGCGAGGAAGGAAGGAGGACAAAATTGAGAGTTCACGGGACTCGAACCCAAGACCTCTCGGTTGAAAACCAAGGGTGCTAGTCACTTATGTGGCGAACGTTCCCTGTGAGGAGGACGGCAGACGAACACATTTTCCTCGCAATTTTCTTCCTATATATAAAAAAGTATGCTACTTGGTGTCCGCTTAGTCAACAAACAATTGTGCCAACCTTGACCGTTGGATTGACATTCAACGTCAGTTGCGTTTCTTCAGTCTCTTCTTCCTCAAGCCGCCAAAGCCAAACCACGGCGTGGACCGCTTCGCCTCCCGCCTCCCACGGCTGGCTGTGATCTTCCCGGCCTCCTGCTCGTTCCGTCCGAGGCCTCACCATCGCCCTCCTCCTTGGTTCGCTTGGCCAAGGCGCTGCCTCCGTGTTGTCAACATGGCCAACAACCGAGAGGAATAAGGAGATGACTGTACATGGTGAGGATGATGGATCAAAGGACCCCGGCAGCGTCTTGATAATTTTGTTTTTTTGGGACGGAGAAGGGTATCAACTGGTTTGTGCGGGACCTGTGGCCCGTCTAGCCCAGGCTTTTATTTCATATGTTTAGCACATGACCAGCCCAGTTTGTTTTTTTCCTTCTTGAAAATGGCTAGCTAGCTATTTTGTTTTTTTGCAGAATAACCAACGTAGGCCAACTTGCTTTTCTATGCCCTGCTGGGCCGGAAATCTTTCAAGACAAGGAGGGATGTATTTTGCCCAGAAAATGGGCTATAAGTAATAAGAAATGGGCTATAAGTAATAATAAATGGGCTGTAAAATGAAGAAATACAGCAAACAGGCAATTAGTTCCAAAATACGGTTTTCTTTCGGATTTTGATATTTTAAATTTCATTGTTTTTTGTCTTGGGTAAAATTTCATTGAATTTAAATTAAGGTATATGCTGTTTGGGACAGATTTGGAGGCTGACTTGTGGGTCTACTAGGTTGACGTGTACTTTGGCTTTGTCAACTTAGTCCACAAACGATTCTAGCAGCAGTGACCGTTGGATGTTAATCCAACGGCCGTGCTGCTTCTTCAATATATGATCTTCTTGCTCCTGCCGCCCAAACCAGCTCCGGTGGGACTGCTGCTCCGCCCACTGGCCCGGTGTCTTGCCGCCTGTGCCACACCGCCCCACCCTACTTCATTGCTGGCTCCCGTGGCCAGGCCATTCCTCTACTCACCCACACCTCCTGTTATTTTTCGCCGACGGCAGCCGGACCAGTAAACCCTCTTACTCCCCACCGCATGGGCAACCATTGCCGAGTCTTCCCCGGCTCCGTGTCGTTCCCTTCCTAGGCCTCGCCGTCGTCCACCGCCATGGTGCTCTCGGCGCAGCCTGGTCAACTTGGTCAACGAACGACATCCATCGGTTATACACGCAAAATAATGATTCCTCCACCTGACAGCTGGGACCCACCGGAAGGGCCTCTGTATTTCGCGAAAAAAACGTTCCCCCCGCTGACATGTCGGACCCACCAGCTATATCTTCGCACGCAAGGAAGTGCCTCCTTATTACGCACAAAAAATGAATACTCCCCTGTTAGCTGGGACCCAGATAGTGGCAGTGACTTGTGGGCCACTAAGTTGACGGGACGGAGGGCTTTGTCAACTTAGTCAATATGCACGATTCTAGCTCCGGTGACCGTCGATGTCCATCCAACGGCAGTAGTGCTTCTTCAACCTCTGGTCTTCTTGCTCCACCGCCCAAACTAGCGCCCGGTCGTGCCTCGTGCTCACGCCTCCCGTGGCCGGCTGCGATGCGGCGGAGGCCTCACCGCCCCTACTACTCCCACCGCTGGCCGGGCCATCCCTCTACTCACCCACACCCCTGTTATTCTGCGGCGGCGGCCTCACACCGCAGCGAACCGGTGAACCCTCGTACTCCTCTCTGGCGTGCGCATCCACTGCCGCGTCTTCCCGGCTCCGTCGTCCCTTCCTAGGCCTCGACGTCGTCCACCGCCCTGGTGCTCTCAGCGCTGTGTGGTCAACGTGGTCAAGGAACGGCTTCCATCGGACGTGGACTGTACGTGGAGAGGCTGATAGCTGGGTCCACGGCCGCAGCAAGGAAGTGCCTCCTTATTATGTGCAAAATAATTATTCCTCCAGCTGACAGCGGGGACCCACCGGACAGGCCACCGTATTTCGCGAAAAAAAACGTTTGCCCCTGACTGCTGGGACCCACCAGCTACATCTTCGCACGCAAGGAAGTGCCTGACAGTCGGGACCCACCTGGTCAAAGCGTACGTAGGTTGTCATTCTGGTCGCGAACGTGTACATACATATATATTGGTTGATGTAGAGGCGCGCACGTGTCGTAGTAGAGGCGCGCACGTAGCATGTACACGTACGTACAGCGGCCAGGGTGCAAGAAAGAAAATACGGCCACGTATGTGTACATACGGGCGGGGTCTCAAACGCCTACTCGCGCATATGTACGGCCGGGGCTCGTGTACATGGCTGGGTCGAAACAGAGAAACAAAGATCGCTGCGTGTTCATGGGGAGGCAACGGAATGCGTCGTGTTCATGGGGAGGCAACGAAATGCGTCGTGTTCATCGGGAGGGCTTGGACGGAACAGGCGATGGAAACGAGGCCTGGCGTACCGCAGAACGGAGGAAACGGCCTTGTGTTCGACCGGCCACGTTCGAAACGGGATCCTGTTCATCGGGAGGGGTCTGGCGTACCACAAAACAGAGGAAACGGACCTCCTACGGTCGAAACGGGGGTCCTGTTGATCGGGAGGGGTGTGGCGTACCGCAAAATGGACGAAACGGTCCTCCTACGGTCGAAACGGGGGTCATGTTGATCGGGAGGGGTGTGGCGTACCACAAAATGGAGGAAACGGACTTGTGTTGGAGCACTACGGTCGAAACGGGGGTCCTGTTCATCGGGAGGGGTGTGGCGTACCGCAAAACGGGACTCCATGGGATACTGTTCATCTCCACCGTCGACCTCCTCCAGCCTCCACGGGCTCCTGTTCATCCAGCCTCCACGGGCTCCTGTTCATCCAGCCTCCACCGCGCGCTACTCCACCGGCTACTGTTCAACCACCCCTTCATCGTCTACTATTCATCCAACCCTCCACACCACGGGGTCCTGTTCAACCACCCCTCCACGAGCACCCCTCCACCGTCTACTATTCATCCAGCCCTCCACACCACGGGGTCATGTTCATCCAACCCTCCACGGGCACCCCTCCACCGTCTACTGTTCATCCAACCCTCCACCACACCACGGGGTCCTGTTCATCCAGAGGCAACGCCACCGCTCACTGTTCATCCAACCCCCCCCCCCCCCGCAACGCTCACTGTTCATCCCAGAGGCAGCATCGATCGGCTTGATTAGCGCAGATGGCGAAGGAATCACTCGATCGGGTTCGCATTAACAACCATCGATCGATCGCTTCGGGTTCGATGTAACGCGTAGCCCTACGGTCAATCGCTCGGGTTCGATTAGAGCCCAACGCCTTCGGGTTGATTAGAATAACGCCTCACACACACGTGCGTCGTGTACGAGAAAGCAGCGATCGCTCGGCCCCGACCTCCCACCGTAACCGGAACACCCAAATTTTCCTCCCCTCGCTTCTACCACGGTTTTTTCCGTCATGGACGGCCCAAAGAATGTCATGCAGCTGCGTCTCCGGCTCGCCCAGGACGAAAAGCCCATTTTCTGTCATGATTTTTTGTCATAGAAGTAAGAGCCCACCACATCTATGATGATACCAGGTTTTGTCACAATTATCGTCATAGAAGTGTCATATGTATGACAGAAATTTTTTTCGTTCGGCCCAAAATGTCACGGATGTGTCTTTTTTTTTGTAGTGTTGCTTGTATGACCAATATTGTGACTGTCAAGCCTCAAAAGATTTCACTTTCTAAACACAATGTGAAGCTACCACTAGGCATGATATGATCTCAACTTCATGACTTCCAATTTATTCAACAATTTACTCATAGGATATAAGTGAAGCATAAGAGTAAATGACAAGCTACTCCAAAAAGATATAAGTGAAGATCAAGCGAGTAGTAATGTAAATAGGTAGCTATTTGAGGATTCTCTCTTATTAAAAAACTTTCTAAGTATTTTATTAAAAAGCAAGCAAAACAAAACAAAATGACATTTCAATAATAGCACACACCATGTGAAGAAGCAAAAACTTAGGATCAACCGATAATCGTTGATGAAGAAAGGTGGGATGCCTACCGGGGCATCCCCAAGCTTAGATGATTGACAATTCTTTGAATATTAAATTGGGATGCCTTGGGAATCCCCAAGCTTGAGATTTTGTCTCTCCTTAATTCCTCTCATGTCATGGTTTTCCTAAATCTCAAAAGCTTCATCCACACAAAACTCAACAAGAACTCGTGAGATAAGTTAGTATAAACCAATGCAAAAACCTTATCATTCTCTACTGTAGAAAATCATTAAAATTATTATTCAACATTTCATACTAAATGCCTCTGCATATTTAATACTCCTATCCTCAAATAGAACCATTAAAAAAGCAAACATATGCAAACATAACAGCAATCTGCCAAAACAGTACAGTCTGTAAAGAATGCAAGAGTATCAATACTTCCCTAAATCCATAAATTATGAAAATTTACCACACTGTAGAAAATTTATCAGAGCTCATTGTGCAAAAAGTTTCAGCATTTTATCACATTCTGACTTTTCTAGGGAATTTTTGCAACAACGGTAAACTTTCTGTTTTCAAACAGCAACATGTATACTTGCAAAATAAGCATGGTAAAGGCTATCCATGCCACTTTTATTGAAATAAAAGATGGAAAACATTATTCTAAATAACAGCAAGCAAATACAAATAAAATAAAATGACGCTCCAAGCAAAACTCATATCATGTGATGAACGAAAACATAACTCTAAGTGAGGTTACCGATAATGTTGAAGACAAAAGAGGGGATGCCTTCCGGGGTATCCCCACCCCAAGCTTAGTTGCTTCGATCTTCCTTGAATATTACCTTGGGGTGCCTTGTCATCGAAAATCTTAGGGTCTTATCACTCCTTATTCTCCTCATATCGACATCTCACCCAAAACTTGAAAACTTCAATCACACAAAACTTAACGGAACTTCGTGAGATAGGTTAGTATGATAAAGAGCAAACCATCTCACTTTGGTACTGTCAAAGACAAGATTCATAATTGTTTCAACACAATGTATACTGTATCATATCATTTCCATAATTTATATTGAGCAATATAAGCCATAGAAAACTATGCATTGAAAACAGAATCTCTCAAAAACAGAACAGTCTGTAGTAATCTGCACTCAAACCATACTTCTGCTACTCCAAAAATTCTGAAAAAATTAGACCACATGAGAAATTTGTATATTAATCTTCTACAAAAAGAATCAACTCAAAAGCACTCTTCTGTTAAAAATAAGAATTATTTTCGTGAGCACAAAAGTTTCAATTTTTCAGCAAGATCAACTCAGCTATCACCCAACATGATCCTAGAGGCTTTACTTGGCACTTTATTGAAACAAAAGCAACAAAACATGATTAATACAGTATAATAATCATGTGAAAACACAAAAACAGTAGGTTAAAGTGTTGGGTTGTCTCCCAACAAGCGCTTTTCTTTAATGCCTTTCAAGCTAGGCATGATGATTTCAATGATGCTCGCATAAAAGATAAGACTTGAAACATAACAAGAGCATCATGAAGCATAAGTTCCTCTCTAATAATAATTTTAAGTAGAATCATGAACAAATTCATCAATAGAACCATCACATAAAACATTCTTTTCATGATCCATAAGCATAGAAAATGTATTACTCTCCATATAAGCAATTCTATTCTCATTCATAATAGTGGGAGTATCATAGGAAGCTCGAATACCATAAATTGTTCCCACATTAAAAGAGTAATGTTACTCAAAGGGATAATCAAAATCATGACAATAATTATCACTACTTTTTATAACATAAGTATCATCACAATAATCATCATAAGTAGGAGGCATCCAAGCATCATAACAAATTTGATCATTCAAAGTAAGGGGACTAAAAAGATCATCTTCATTAAACATAGCCTCCCCAAGCTTGGGACAAACATTAATTGCAGCAAATAAATTATTAAACATGTCATTCTCATTAAACATAGCATCCCCAAACTTGTGGCTTGGCATATCATAAGCATAGTCACTCTCATCATTAATAGTATGAATAGCACCAACGGTATAACAATTGCTATCATCATAATTTCCCAAGTTGGTGCCAAAAAGATTCCCAAGATTATAAGAAGTATCATTATCTTCCCAATCATAATCATCACAACAAGCAATAGGCATAGCAAAATCATCATCAATAGTGCTCTCGGACATTGTGCCATAAGACATAGAAGCGATATCATCATCAAGTGCATCATCCTTCACAATTGTATTTGATTCATTTTCATGCGGCACAACAATAATAGGAGCAACATTATTTGGGGGAGATACCTTTTTACCTCTCTTCTTTCTTCTTTTCTTCTTCTTCACCACATCATGTGTGGGTTTAATTAATCTTTTCAAGCTTCTTATCGGTGAGATTGGTTGGATAGGAAGCTCCTCCTCATTACCTGATTCATCATAATAAACTCTAGGAGGGTGTTGGGAAATATTTTCCCTATCATTAGTACTCTCTTCATATTCTATTTGTTTTCTTGTCTTTAGATAGTTGGCAATATAAGGATTCTCAATGCAATTTACCATAGAAAACATATAAATTTCCTCTAGATCAAAATCAAGAAATCTCTTGAGATTAAATTTTGGAATACCCTTAGTTATATGTTTCATTTCTTCATACCCCAAGAGAAGATTAAGATCTTTATGATGCTCAAGGGTAATCAAGTTATCACAATTTTTGCACACTATTTGATCATGAAAGAATCTGCATTGAAGATTTAAATGACCATCTTCATTGCAAAGTTCACAAGGATGGCGAAAAAATTAAATCTTTCAGCACAATCATCTAGCCTCTCTTGCAACATTTTTGTTTCTAAATATTTATGCTTCTTACAAAATCTATCTTCCCTTTCTGGTGTGCAAAGGCACTCCCAATTCACTCCGCAAAAAGTAACATGCTTATAAGAAACATTTTTGTCATGACTTGTGCAATCATCATTATCATTTTGGATATTCAAAGAATTCACACTAGCAACATTGCAATCATGCCCATCATTCAAATATTTTATGCCAAGCATTTTATTGACTTCTTCTTCTAACAATTGAGCACAATTTTCCGAATCATCATTTTCAAGAAAGATATCATAAAGATGATCAATAAAATGATGCAACCTAAATTCCAGTTTTTTTGTAGTTTTCTTTTATAAACCAAACTAGAGATAAAACAAGAAACTAAAAGATTCAATTGCAAGATCTAAAGATATACCTACAAGCACTCACTTCCCCGGCAACGGCGCCAGAAAATAGCTTGATGTCTACTACGCAACTTTATTCATGTGGACACGTGTTAGGCCTCCAAGCGCAGAGCTTTGTAGGATAGCAGCAATTTTCCCTCAAGTGGATGACCTAAGGTTTATCAATCCGTGAGAGGTGTACGATGAAGATGGTCTCTCTCAAACGACCCAGCAACCAAATACAAGAAATCTCTTGTGTCCCCAACACACCCAATACAATGGCAAATTACATAGGTGCACTAGTTCAGCGAAGAGATGGTGATAAAAGTGTAATGTGGATGGTAAAAATATATTTTGTAATCTGAATAAATAAAAACAGCAAGGTAGCATTTAGTAACCGGGCACAAAAACGGTATTGCAATGCTTGAAAACAAGGCCTAGGGTCCGTACTATCGCTAGTGCAATCTCTCAACAATGCTAACATAGTTGGATCGTAAGATTATCCCTCAAAGTGCAGCAAAGAATCACTCCTGAGTTCCTATTAGCGGAGAACAAAAGATAGAAATTGTTTGTAGGGTAAGAGACCACCTCAAAGCTATTCTTTCCGATCAATCTATCCTAAAGTTCGTACTAGAATAACGCAAGCTATTCTTCCCGATCGATCTAATCAAGAGCTCGTACTAGAATAACACCAAAGCAAATTCATATTCATAATACTCAGTCCACACAAAGAACTACAAGGAGATCCCAAAGTTTCTATCAGAAAAGATAACAAAAACGTGCATCAACTCCTATGCATAGATTACCCCAATATCACCGCGGGGATCCGCGAGTTGAATGCCATAATATATATCAAGTGAATCAATATTATACCCCATTTTTCACCTCAAGTATTCATATTGCAAGACATACATCATGTGTTCTCATCTCTGAATATTCAATCCAACAATACAAAACTTCAAAGGGTAAAGATTCAATTCATCATAATAAGAGTATAACGGGGAGAAACATCATATGATCTGACTATATTAACAAAGCCCATGATATAGATCATGAGAGAGACAGAGAGAGATTAAACACATAGCTACTGGTACAAACCTTCAGCCCTGAGGGTGGACTACTCCCTCCTCACCATGGTGGCCGTCGGGATGATGAAGATGTCCATAGGTGACGATTCCCCCTCCGGCAGGGTGCCGGAATGGGCTCCCGATTGGTTTTAGGTGGCTACAGAGGCTTGCGGCGGCGGAACTTCCGATCTAGGTCTTTTTTTGATGGTTTCTCTATTTGTAGGATTTTTGGGCGTCGGTTTCACGGTAAGATGGGCCTCGAGGTGAGCACAACCCACCGGCGCACGGACGGCCCACCAGGCGTGCCCTGGTGGGCTGTGCCCTCCTCGTGGCTCTTCTGACCCTCCCACAAAGCTTCGGGGGTCTCTTTTGTTCCAAAATAACTCGTCAAAAAGTTTCTTCCAATTCTGAGAACTTCTATTTCTGCAAAAAAAACAACACCATGGTAGTTCTACTGAAAATAGTCAGTCCGGACTAGTTCCATGCAAATTATGCCAAAACCATATAAAATTGTTCTAAAATGTGGCACCCCGGCACAGAGAAACCGGAACGCCCCGTATTCCAGCCTAGAGATTGAGGAGAAGTCTTCTGGAATACGACATTGCTTAGCATAGAACAAACCAGCTCTTTGTTGCAATCTATATGGGTACAAGGGGATTACATTGGCACGACGACACTACGCCTGCCACGGTTGCTCCATGCAAGCAGCAGAACAACACGATGCAACGGAATGACTACTGGCAGCGGAATAGCGACGGCGGTGGTCAACTCCACTCTGCAGGGACTCTGGCTGGAACGCTTATCCTAGCGCGCAAACAAGGGATCCACGGCAAACAAGCAATCATATCCGACATGACCTGCAAACTGGCATGACACGCCAGGTCAGTACATTGAATGTACTTGCAAGCTCACAAAGAACCAAAGCAATCAAGACAAACAATAGCATGGCAATTACAGGTTAACAAGGATTAACATGATACTATCAGATCAATTATAGCATGAACAAGATGATACAGCTAGAACAATACGAGCATGGCATAAACATATGATAATACTAGCATGCAACATGATGATGCTATCATGCACCAACTTACTCTGCTCGGGTTACCTCGTAACCATCACCTGCACAAACTTACCATTACGGACATCACCACGATCATCTCGAGGATCAAATCAAGCTTGGTATTAACAATACCATAGTAATCATTTATGACCACAAGGAGCTTGACCTTTACCCTCGACTCTCGCATAACACCACAAATATCCAACAAGTCGGCATTCACGATACCACAGTGATCCTCTTACGATCACATAAATATCAACCAACTTCTTTCATCATCGAACCGGGGTTGTTATTAAGCACATTATTATTACTGTTGACCCACAATGTGACCAACTCATTTAACTGGGCCCATATCCATGGTAGCGCTGCCATCGATAGATTTAATATACACTCTGCAGAGGTAGCACACTGTACCCACACCACGGAACCCTGGCCTCGCACTCCCATTCGGGTGGACCAAAGCGTTCCGACAAAACCGTCCTACTGCCATGACACTCTCCCGGCCACTCCGACCAACACCCCCTTTGGGTTCAGTCTTGGGTGGCCCGTGCCTACCAAAGGTCTTACGGCCACCGTCATGGCAAAACAAAATGGTCCCAAACGGGGACAAAAGCGCGCAAACAACTTGGGCACACAAGGCTTATGCCGTCCTACCCGGCCAAGGTAGTGCCCGCGCATAACCTTCCCTCGTTGGAGGCACCGGCGAGAGGCATGACAATAGACTGCTAGGGCCCTACCCATACCCAAGGCAAATTTGGTTGCAATGGTCAGCTCTATATGGTGGTGTCAGGGCAGGCTGGTCTGGCCCACGAACACCTATGGGGCCGGCGGACCTAGCCCCTTTCGGTTCGGCGGGGAGCGGAGGTCGCACGAAGAGCAGATCAAGGCGAAGCACGCGAGAGGTTTACCCAGCTTCGGAGCTCTCCGGAGAGATAATACTACTACAGCAGCATGTCTAGGTGTATTGCGTTCTTGCTCAGAGTGCTCGAATGCTACAAAGATGCAGACGAGCTGCTAACGAGGCTGAGCGTGGAGGAAGGCGATCGACCAACCCCTCTCGTTGCGCATGGGCCTCCTTTTATATGCTCAAAGGGGCTCCGGTGGCAACGTGACGGGGTACAAATGGAAAAATAGTGGTTGGTACACCTACTTGTACGATTATACGATGTACTATACCTAACCTGGCGGCAGGGGACAAAGGCATTAAATGCCCGTCTAGTCGCCCTAACGGTGCAAACAGGGACCGTCGAGCGCCACCGTTATCGCCACGATGGCAAACTTGTCGGCGCTGCTTGCCACCTCGCACCGCTGGCTGCACGACCTCTCGCCACACGCTAGCGCTGGAAAGGCCCCAGGCGACACGTTAGTGGATGTCTTTGGAAGCGTGGAATGCAGAGGTGGTCTGCCGCGGCAAGCGCCTTGCCGTGGTTGTTGTCTCGTCGCACCCGGAAGCTTGTCGCTCACCGGGCCTTCCCGGCAAGCTCCTCTTGCCGGGGCCTTGTCTCCTACGTGCCTAGGGTGACCTTCCCGGCAAGCTCCTCTTGTCGGGGCCTTGTCTCCTTGGCTTGAATACTTTGTTCTTGAATGGCTCCGAAGGAACCACGGAGGACCTTGGCGGTCACCCGGTAAGCCTTGCCACGGAGGGCTGCAACTGCCCATGCACAAGTTCGGGATACTAGGGTACCCCTACTCTAGTACACCGGCAGAGCCCGGGCACTGGGCCACACACGGCAGTCTTGAAGCGCTGTTGGGCCAGGCCCAAAACAGGGCACGGGCACACGCGGCCCGGGTCACACCATAACTCACCCCGGACCCACCACGCCCCCACGAATGGCACGCATCGAACGTGGCGTCGTGTGAGAGATCGTGGGCGAGATCGTGGGGGTTTCTTTATTCAGAAAATCGGAACGTCCGCCCCCTCCCTCTTTATAAGCAGGGGAAGCAGGGGCACGTCGCCTACCTTGCCAGTTGCTGTCCCATCGAAAAACCACCGCCGCTCCCTCCTTCTCTTCAAGGCTGAAAAGAGAGCGGCGCTCCGCCCCCAAATGCCACCAGCACCACCAACGCCATCGACCTCCTCCACCGCCTCCGCCATGGGCCCGAAAGCCGACAAGGGGAAGACCGTGAAGTCGGCCGAGGCGCGGCGGCTTGCGGCGCTGCGGAAAGAGCGGGCCGTCTTGCCCCCTTAGCTCGCCGCGAGGGAGCTGAGGGAGAACTACTACCTCTTCTGGTCGATGGAGACGCTACAAGATCCAGCGCCTGAAGGTACTCCCCACATTGCAGAACTGGCCCCTGACGGGTATCCCTTCTTCGTGCTCTTCTTCTACTGTGGGCTCTGCCCGCCCTTCTCTGAGTTCTTTTGTGACATTATGAACACCTACGGGTTCCGCCTCCTTGATTTCACCCCCAACGCCGTTCTGACCATGGCAGTTTCCGCACATCTCTGCGAAAACTTTGTCGGAGTCCAGCCAAACGTAGCTCTTTTCCGTCACTTCTTTTTACGCCGAGCCGAGAGAGGAGAGCCCCTTGCCAGAGGAATTGCTTGGGTCTCTAGGGTCGGCAAGAAGGAGGCCTATCTGGAGGGAGAGCTTCATAGCAAATGGGAGGAGTGGAGGGCAGATTGGTGCTGGATTGTTGAGGAGAACCCGCAACCTTTTACTGCCCAAATACCAAACCCCGATGAAAGTACGCAGCAATGATTGGAGCAATCTGGCCCCGGAAGACGCTAGGCTGAAGATCGCGATTACCGAATCCTCCGCCTCGGACTTGCGGACTTCTGTAGGCCTTTGTTAGGCGCGGACTTTCTTCGCCGCCGCACGCTTCTTTGCAAAAGAGAATGAGACCTGCCTGGGAATTTCAGAATGCAGCAGACATCATGAGGCTGCGCCCGGGCCTCAACCTCAACTTCACCGTCTCGGAGCTTGACGCGATGCTCTTAGAGCTGTTCAAGCCTGATCCTGACCATCCGGAGATGTTTAGGTTGCCGAGGGGCGTCGTTCCGCTGTGCAACAACTCATCGCTTGACCGCATTCGTGCAATGATGCTGTTGTGTGACTCCCATGGAATTGTCCCCACTTGGCAAGAGCCGACAGATGACGTCGTGCGGCAGTTCTTCGACAATCTAGTGGAGATGCCGGTCCGCCTAACGGCGTAAGGGCCTCACCATGACACCACTGACGCATTTAGATGCAGCGCCAAGATCGCCACTGAGCTAGAAGAAGCGGCAGCAGGCTGCCATGGCGGTTGGCTTCACTGTGGAGGCGAGGCAGCCGAGGCGGCAAGCCTTGTCGAGCGAAAGGAGTTCATCGGCGAGGAAGAGCTTGCCGAGCCTGAAGCCGAGTCGAGCGAGCCCGCCGAGGGCGCATCCTTCCCACCTCCAAGCAGCTTGCCACGAGCGGAGCCACCGGCTCCACCAAGAAGGCGTCTTCGTAGGGCCGGAGATGTAGGGGGGCGGCAGACGGGCCAACAGCCGCAGCGCCGCGGGACGCGCTCCACCGCGGCAAGCACTGTTGCCGCGGGAGCACCTCACACTGCTGCGGCAACTGGGGCGGGGCCCTCGCAGGCCACCGGTCCCGCTCCCGCCAAGCGTCCAAGGGAGCCCACTCCTCCGCCTCGTCGTACTTGAGGCGGGCGGTCGACCTCTCCGCTCAGCTCGGCGAGGAAGAGGAAGAGTAAGATTCCTTGCTGTACTTGTAATTCTTCGATTTGTTGTCTTGTCTCAGATTCGATCTGCTTTACTCTGAATCCATTCCTTTTCGTGAATGCCGCTCGGAGGATGTCGAAGAGGGCCAAGACCCCGGTGATTGTCGCCGAGGGCGAACCTCTGCGACGGCGGGAGGCGCGTCGAGACAACCTTGCCGGATGAGGCAACTCTCCTTCAAAGCAGCCCCCAGCGCAGCCCCCAGCATAAGTATATGGTCTACTTCTTGCTGTTCAGCGTGCACGGGTGCTTTTTCATTTGCTGATATCTGACTGTTGACTTGTGTAGGAGCAGAGCAGCCTCCTTCTGCTTCGACTACGCCGCCAAGGGTGGATTCCCCGGCAAGGGAGCGTTCCCCGGCAAGGGAGCCGTCTCCGGCAAGGGAGCCTTCTCCGGCAAGGGGCAGCACCAGCGATCCCTTGGCGGCAGAGACCATGACCGCAGCCCCCGGCGCCGGTAATCTTCTCGCCTGAGTACTTCCCTTGTGTTTTCTTCTTGATTACATCTTCGAATATTTGCTTGACTTTCTTCATCCGGCCACCACAGAGCCGATGGAGACCGAGGTCGCCGGCGAGGAGGACGTGCGTGGCAACACTGATGAAGCCGCCGCCGCGGAAGAAGAAGCCGGCGCTGACGAGCCTGCCGGTGAAGAGGTCCGGCTGCCGCCGCGAAGCCGGGCGAGGGGTCCGGCGATCGTCTTGGCGACCACAGGGCCACAGGGGCGCCAGCGCTACACCGACCGCCGATCCCTCCGCCCATCGCTGCAAAGATCAGTTCAAGAGCCCCAGCCCGGCGCCTACTTGAAGGCCGGGCGACGGCGTCTTCATCAAGCTCCCATGGGAGTCGAGCCTCGGCGCCGGCCGAGGGAGAAACCTTCGATGAAGAGCTGCTCGCCTCGCTGGCCGACGCTAGTTGACGCGCCAGTAGCAAAGAACGGCGAGCCTGAGGAGGAGCAGCCGCTGAAGCCGTTGTCGCTCTACCGCGCTCGGACAAGCCAAATCAAGGCCCCGGAGGCGCTTGTCGCGAAGGCGGAGCAGACATTGAGAAGCGGAGGAGCTCCGGGGCCGCAACCAGGAAGCTCTCCGATCTTTGGCGGAGGCGGGAGCAACTTCGCCGAGGCGCAAGGCCTTCATCCTCGAGAAGGCTGCGGTGAGGAGGAACAGCGGCTTGCCGCCGAGAAGCTGTCTGCGCAGAGGGTGAGTGGCGCAATGAAGGTTAACCTTGACAGCCACGAGGAGGATCTCGCCATGCGCGAGGAAACATTCGCGGGGCTCTCAAGGAGGCAAAGGACGCTGCCGCTGCTGCCGAGGCCGCCAAGAAGGAGCCGGAGACGAAGGTGGCGCAGCTGGAGGCCAGCCTCAAGAAGAGCGGCGAGGAGCTTGCTGCACTCAAGCACGAAGCGCCGAGAAGGACGCCTACTCTCTTGGCGATCTGCAGGGCCGTCTCGCCTAGAGGAGCTAGGATCTAATCGCCGCCAGGGACTCCAATGCAGACATTGATTTGAAGCTAACTACTTTGACTCGAGGCTGGGCCAGCGCCAAGGAGGCGGAGGTGGCCTTGAAGGAGAAGATCAAGGCCGACGAGTCTGGCTGGCGAATGTTGTTGCCGCCCAGGTGCCTTGGGGAGAGTGTGGAGCATCGACCGAAGGTCTCGTGGATCTTCTTGCCGCCATCCACAATGAGCCGATGGAGCCGGGATGGTGGATCTTGGATACTCCTCCGACGAGCACCTCCAACCCAGCACCAAGCTTAGCTTATTCTTCAAGGGCGTGGTGACGGGCCTTCAGCGACTCCGGGAAGAAGTCCCAAAACAGCTGGCCGAGGAGTCGCACCAGATCTGCACGGGAGCCCTCCAAAAGGTGCTGATGAAGGTGGCCTTCCGCAACCCGGGCCTCAACTTCACCAACGTCCTCAAGTCCCTGCCGCCGAATGCTGATGTGGAGACGCTCAAGACCCTTGTCGCACCCATTGTGGACAGGGTGAGCGGAATCAAGAGGGTTGAGGGCGATCGCATAGATTAGGCCGCCCGTTTTTCTTTCCATTGCATTTCTTTGGTCATGTCACAGAACAATCCATTAGAGCTGCGGCAAGCTATCTTGTAATATAACTTTATTTTGGATATCAATCGCTACATTATTTCCTTTACTTGATTCCTTCCTTTGTATGTTTTTGCCCTACGCTTTTAGGGGACTTGTCGGCGCGGGCACCGAGCCATGACTAGTCTTGAGACGTCGACTTCTTTGGCGGTGCCGCTTTCGACAAACAACCTTGTCGCAACTAGTCGCAGCTCACTTAAGTTGTTGAGCGGACTCGAAACAAAGTAAGGCGCAACTAGCTACGAATTGGTTCCTCTGCGCACAGGTTTTCCATACAAAGTTCGGTCGTTCAAGGAAAATAACTTAAAAAGTTTAAAACTGATTGCTCAAACTTTGGCAACTTAGCTTTTCTGTCGTTTGCTTCCCGGTAAGGCTAGACTTCCTTGAGCGACGCTTGGTCCACACCATTATCTTCTCCTTTCCCCCTGGCAAACTTGTGTGCGAGGGAACCTTCTTTTCTTTGAGAAAGAGAAAGAAGAGAAAACAAAGATATGGAGCCTCGTGGCTCGTTATCACTTACCAGGGGTAGGTGCTGCACAAAGTGTCAGATAATGTATGCAAAATAGAAGTAAAAAGCATGAAATCGACAAGGTGTGTGAAGCACGCTAGCTTTACTGATGCACGGGGTCTGCGCCCGGCTTTATACAAAGGATTACATGCATCAGCGGCAAGACTTGTACAAAAGGTGGTTGCCGGAACTGGTTCCGGCAACCGCGCCCTACGGGTAAAACTTACGAAGATACTCAATATTCCAGGAGTTGCTCACCGGAATGCCAACTTCGGTCTCAAGGCGGACAACGCCAGGCCTAGTGACTCGTTTCACCCGATAAGGGCCTTCCCACTTCGGCGTCAACTTGTTGGAATTCTTGGCGGACTAAACGCTACCGAAGAACAAGGTCGCCTTCCTCGAGACTTCGGCATTAACTTTGTGGCTATGGTAGCGGCGCAAAGCTTGCTGGTACCGAGCAGCTCGTCAAAGAGCTCGAAGATCGATCTTCCTCAAGGAGCAGCGCGTCATCCGCCGCAACTGCTCTTGCTCAAGCTCATCATAAGCGAGCACTCGAGGCGATCCGTATCTGAAGTTCCGTGGGGAGAACTGCCTCTGCTCCATAGACTTGAGCGAAAGGTGTCCGGCGGTGGCTCGATTTGGCGTCGTCCCGATCGACTAAAGAACCACCGGCAGCTCCTCAATCCAGTTTCTTCCGCACTTGTGCAGCACAGCCGAAAGTTCTGGTCTTGAGCCCAGCAGCACTTCAAAGATTCGCCCTCTCCGCTTGACCGTTGCTTCTCGGATGAGCAATGCGAAGCGAAGCAGAACCTTGGCGCCAAGATCTTGGACGTCTTGCATGAAGGTGCGGCTTGTGAACTGTGGTGCCGTTGTCGGTGATGATCCTGTTAGGGATTCCGAAGCGGCAAACAATCGACCAAGAACTTGGATCACGACCGTGGCTGCCACCTTCCTCATCGCTTCCACTTCCGCCACTTTGTGAACTTGTCGATTGCAACGTACAAGTACTCAAAGCCCCCGACAGCTCGGGGGAAGGGGCCGAGGATGTCGAGCCCCCAGACCGAAAATGGCTAGGATAAAGGGATCGTCTGGAGAGCTTGAGCTAGCTGGTGTGTCTGCTTGGAATGGAACCGCACGCTTCACACTTGGTTACTTGTGCGATTGCATTACGGAGGGCTGTCGGCCAAAGAAACCTTGCGGAACGCTTTGCGGCAAGTGCTCTGGCGCCAATGTGGTGACCACATATGCCTCCATGTATCTCGCCAACAGCTTTTGTCCGTCTTCCGGTGAATACACTTCAATTTCACACCGTTGAGTCTTCTTCTCGCATGCAGTGTCGCCGACAAACTGGTACATACTTGACTGCCGGGCTACTCTTTCCGCTTCTTCTTGCTCTTCGGAAGTTCTCCTGTCTCAAGGAAATGGACAATCTCTTTGTGCCCATCTTTGGAGCTTGCGGCTCGACAACAAGGACTAAAGGCAAATCTGTCGTGCGGAACATCAGCTTCCACGGCAAGAACCTGCGGCTCGGCCGGAGCTTGACGTTCCCGGCAAGCTTGCCGGAGCAAAACTTGTCGGGAGCGTGCTCGCTTCAACGAAACAAACCACAGGGCTTGTCGGAGCAGACTGCCCCTCAAAGACTGTTGGTGTCGATCTTGGGGACCTTTTGGCGGCGGTTTCGGAAGCTCTGCGGAAAGTAGTCACCAGAGATCAACCTCCTCTTCTTGCTCTGTCCGATTGGTGGTGTTACGGACGGTTGAGTTAGCTTGAGCACAAAAATCCCTGGTTCCATTGTGTAACTTAAGTGCGGCGCACTTTGACAAAGCCATCGGCAATGTCGTTTACGAGCTCTCGGAATATATTCCATTTGCAGGCCGTCAAAGTGCGCTTCTAGCTTCCTCACTTCATCAACATAAGCTTCCATCAACGGACTCTGATAATTCTTGTTTACTTGGCAGATAACAAGTTGTGAGTCACCCCTGACAATGAGCTTCTTGATCCCAAGGTCCACTGCGATCCTGAGACCGGCAAGCAAACCTTCATACTCTGCTGTATTGTTTGTTGCTTGCTCCTTGGGAAAGTGCATCTGGACTACGTACTTGAGGTGCTCTCCGGTGGGTGCGACAAGCAGCACGCCGGCGCCGGCGCCTTGCAGCGAGAAGGCACCATCAAAGTACATCAGCCACTCTTTGCTTGTTTCCTTGACGGGGGCCTTTCGTTTACGGAATTTCTTCAAGCTGGCATTGGTGTCCATTCTGCTATGAACTCCGCCAATGCTCTGCTTTGGATAGTTGAAGTGCTCTCAAACTTGAGGCCAAAGCTTGACAGTTCCAGTGCCCACTCGACAATCCTGCCTGTTGCCTCTGGATTTTGCAGTATCCTCTTCAACGGAAAGCGAGTGACAACTATGATCTCATGTGCCTGAAAGTAATGGCGCAGCTTTCTCGGGGCCATGAGAAGGCCGAAAAGCAATTTCTGCACACCAGAGTACACTACTACAAAAAGGGCTATAGATGGAATGGCCACTAATGGCGCACCTGTGATGTGGTGCGCCATTACTATATTCTAATGGCGCACCATGTCTCGGTGCGCCATTAGTAATATATTACTAATGGTGCACCTGGTGTGTGGTGCGCCATTAGTAGTTTTGAAAAAAAACATAATTTTTTTTTTTACTAATGGCGCACCGTTGCATAGTGCGCCATCACTAATTGACATAGTAATGGCGCACCACATCCGTCGTGCGCCATTAGTAGTTTTGAAAAAAAAAGTAAAAAAAATAAAAAAAATTTGTTACTAATGGCGCACCATGTCTCGGTGCGCCATTACTAGTTTTAACTAGTAATGGCGCACTTTCCACTGGTGCGCCATTACTAAGTTTTTTTCAAAAAAAAATCAAAAAAAATATCAATTTTTTTTTCAAAACTAGTAGTGGCGCACCGTGGGTGTGGTGCGTCATTACTAGTTAAACTAGTAATGGCGCACCGTGGGTGTGGTGCGCCATTACTAACTTGCCCCAACACCGAGTGCACCCCCCCCCCCCTGATCGCCTTTTCAGTTTTAAAAAAAATAAAAGAAAATGATGGAAATGTCAAAAAAATAAAAGAAAATATGTTTCCCATGTGATATGTGCTCTAGTTTTTGGGAAAATTTACAAATATGAATTTCGACTTTATTTGCAAAATCTCTCTGAAAATTTGTAAAATGGGCATAACTTTTGCATACGAACTCGGATGAAAAAGTTTTTATATGAAAAATCATCTACTCGAAAAGTTACATCAAAATTTAACGGGGGAACCCCGTTAAACATTTTCAAAATCCCCAAAAACCTAACAGAAAAAAGTTACGGGCTTTCAAGATCTAGCGGCAAAAAATTCAAAAATTTCAAACTTACTAGTGGCGCACCGTGGATGTGGTGCGCCACTAGTAACTGAAAAAATTGGTTTTGATTTTTTTTATTTTTTTCAAAAATGATACGTAATATGACCGGAAGTTTGAAATATTTTTCAAAATTTCATCATAGTCATGAACATGAACAAAGTCCTAGACATCAACAAGGTATAACAGATTGATATGCTAGATATATCAACAAGTGCACGTGAAGTGAATTCTTTGGGGTTGGATAGAACTCTGAAGTTAAGCGTGCTTGGACTGGAGTAGTGTGAGGATGGGTGACCTTTCGGGAAGTTTGACCACGGAGTGCGATTTGACCTGAGATTAAGCCAAAGAAAAATTTGAAAAAAAATATTTGAAAAAAATATTTTTAAAAAAAATTAAAAAAATTTCTGAAAAAAAATTGAAAAAAAAATTTGAAAAAAAAATGTTACTAATGGCGCACTTCTATGTGGTGTGCCATTAGTATACCAGATACTAATGGCGCACTTCTATGTGGTGCGCCATTAGTATACCAGATACTAATACTAATGGCGCACGAGTGGTGCGCCTTTAGTAAAAAATACTAATGGCGTGCTAGTAATGGTGCACCGGTAGTGCGCCATTAGTAGGCAAAACCGGTGCGCCATTAGTAGGCCTTTTTCTAGTAGTGGTACCTTGACCTAGCCCCCTGCAGAAGGGAACTGACGAAGTAAACTGGGCGCTGCACCATCCTTTTCTGCATTTTCTCATGCGTCTGCGCAGATCCGTCCTTGTCGGGACCAGAGCTTGCCGGCGAAGCCCCTTGCTTGTCGCTGGATGTGTCTGCCATGGTTGCTACCTCATCATCCGCCTCCCTCTCCGCTACTAACGCAGCACTAACCACTTGATTGGTTGCCGCTATATATAGCAAAGAACTTCTCTTGTGGCTTAGGTGCGACAAGTGTTGGAGTGGAGGACAGTATCTCTTCAGTCCTGCGGCGCTGCCTCCGCTTCCGGAGTCCATTGCATCGGACCTGCCTTTTTCAAAATTTTGAAAATGGCGTAAGCGCTCAGCGAGATCTAGAGATAAACTCTTTGAGAGCAGCTATGCAACCGCAAGTCTTCGTGACATTCTTGACGCGCTTTGGTGCTTCAATCTGCTCAATGGCCTTGATCTTGTCGGGATTGGCTTCAATTCCCCGAGACGAAGAACCCGAGAAGCTTGCGGAAGGGACTCCAAACACGCACTTCTCGGGATTGAGCTTGAGGTTGATCTTGCGCAGATTTGTAAAGGTTTCATCTAAATCTTGAACTAGGGTCGCCTTGTCCTTGCTTTTGACCACTATGTCATCCATGTATGCTTCCACATTCTTGTGCATTTGCGGCTCAAAAGCATCATGAACTACTCTTGCGAACGTTGAACCAGCATTCTTTAACCCGAAGGGCATCCGTACAAAACAGTATGTGCCACATGGGGTGATGAATGCGGTCTTCTCCTCATCCTCTTCTGCCATGAAGATCTGATATCCTGAATATGCATCCGTAAATGAAAGAAAATCACATCCGCCATGGAGTCAACAATCCGTCGATGCGCGGCAAGGGAAATGGATCTTTGGGACAAGCTTTATTGACATCTGTAAAGTCGATACAAAGCCTCCATTTCCCGTTAGCCTTGCGTACAACTACAGGATTGGCCAACCACGTAGGATGGAGCACTCCTCTGACAAGGCATGTTGCTTCCAGTCTCTTGATTTCTTCCGCGATGAACTCTTGACGCTCCACTGCTTGCTTCCTTACTTTCTGCTTGACGGGCCGCGCATGAGGACAAACGGCAAGATGGTGCTCAATTACTTTCACAGGAACACCGGGATGTCGACGGCTGCCATGCAAACACGCCGACGTTCGCCGCAGAAAGCAACGAAAAGCGCCTTCCTATTTAGGGTCAAGAGAGGCACTGATGGTGAAGGTACCACCAGTGCCGTCCTCCTTGGCGGACACCTTCTTGGTCTCTGGTGGAGCTGCCATCATCTTCTTATACTTGCCGGTGGAGCTCGATGGTGCGTCCTCGACCAGAAGCGCAGCACTTTCGGAAGAGGTGCGCTTGCGGAGTGGGCATCGAGCTCTTGCCGGACTTGGTCTTCTTCTTCCCTCCGGAGCTTCAGCGGCAAGTGGCTTGCAATCTGTCGCGGCTGCTGCTTCCGGTAGATCTTGTCGGCGCAGATAAGAGCATCCTTCTTGTCGCCAGGGACAGAGATGACACTTATCGGGCCCGGCATCTTCAGGAGGTTGTAGGCATAGTGAGAGGCCGCCATGAATTTGGCGAGTGTTGGACAACCAAGTATTCCATTGTAAGGCAATGGAAAGTCAGCAACATCAAAGGTGACCCTCTCAGTCCTGAAGTTTAACTCGCTGCCAAATGTTACCGGCAACGTGATCTTTCCTTCGCTTGCTCCTTCCCGGATTGATTCCTTGAAAAGTGTCGGTCTCTTCGAGCTTGCCATCGTGATCCGAGTTTCGGAACACCGCGGAGGAGATCAGATTCAAGCCGCCCCATCGTCAACTAGCATCTTGGTGACCTTGAGGTTGCGGATAGTTGGTGAAACCAACATCGGCAAGCACCGGATCGTTGTTACACGATCGTGGTGGTCCTCAATATCAAAGATGATAGGCGTCTTTGGACCATTTCATAGGCCTGCGTGACTTGATGGATGGTTCTGCTGCATTGACTTCCCGCATCCACCGCTTGAGTTGGCGGTGTGAAGTATGCAGAAGCACCGCCACAACGCACAGGACCTCTGTGGCTTTCTGGAACTCCCGCTCATCGGGTCTCGTCTATCATCCATGTCTTCATCGTCATCGCTGCCGTCATCCTTGTCGCGCCACGGGAGGTCTGTCTCCTTGCCGCCGCTTGGCCTTGCCGGCGTCCTCCCGGCCGGGCGTTTCTTGCTGGGTCCTCCTGCACCCTCCCGGGCCTTCTCCTTGTCGCGTCGTTCGTATTCAGCCTTCTCTTTGCCGATAAGCTGCTCCACCTTCTTGCAGCTCGGAGGTCATGGCCCTTGGTGCGGTGGATCTTGCAGATCGCTGTCGGAGCCGCCCCGCTTGTCGGCGGCCGCCACAGATCGGGCAGCTTGCCGCCACAACCTCCTTGCCGGAGCTACCAGCCTTGGCTTTCTTGTCGCCACTTCCGCTGCCGACGCTCGACAACTAGTACATCTCTGCCTTTCTTTTTCCTGTTGCCCCGCCGCTCTTCTTTGTCGGGCGGTCTCTTCTTGTCAGATCCTCCGCCTCGGTATTCTCTCCGGGAGTCTCCCCTCCTCAGCACGTGCACACTTGTCGGCCAGGGCGTATAGCTCACTGACGTCTCTGATTTTGCACATCGCCATCTCCTCCCGCATCCTGCGGTTTCGCACGTTCTGATGGAACGCGCTGATTACCGCGGCAGGGTGGACGTCTGGGATGTTGTGCTGTACACGGCTGAATCTTTGAATATACTTGCGCAGGGGCTCTCCTTCCTTCTGGGCGAGCAGATGAAGGTCGCTTTCTTGGCCATGGGGCTTGTGGCCACCTGTAAAGGCGCCGACAAACTGATGGCATAGATCCGCCAAGAAGATATGGAGTTGTCCGCAAGTGCATGAGCCAGATCGACATTGGGCTTGAGCACCGCCGGGAAGTAGTTGGCAAGGATCTTGTCGTCTCGCCCCGCAGCCTACACCGTGATGGTGTAGATGCTGAGGAACTCCGACGGGTGCGTCTTGCCGTCGTACTTCTCCGGTACGTCTGGCTTGAAGTTTTTCTTGCTGGGCCACTGGACTTGCCGCAGCTCGCGAGTGAACGCAGGGCAACCTACCGCGTACGGCAAGTCGCCTGGTTCCTCTAGAACATGCATGTCAATAGAGGGCCCAGCGCGCTTGTCGGATTGACGTCGCGCTTCTCTTCGGCGCTCGATGCAGGTTCGAGCGTCCTCTTGCTATCGTTCGTGAAGAACTTGGCGCTGATCGCGATGAACTCATGGATCTGATGACGCAGTGGAGTCGCTGTCGAGGTGGATCCGGCGAGTCGGCGATCTTGGCCTTCGGGGCGGAGAGTGCATGGTGGTTGCACCCCCACCGGTCTCATCGCCACCGGCTCGCGTTTGGCAGTCCTGCCGCGGCAGCGACGCACTCGGTTGCAACGGAGCGTCGCCGTTGGCGAAACTGATGAGACTTTGTATGGTGGCCCTCCACTCATCGACCTTGTCGGCCGTTGGAGGGTAATCCAGGAGAAGTTGAGCTCTCGCCAGAGCTTCTGCTGGAGTAGTGGGTGGCAGTGGCGAATGGCGCGAGGAGCGGGATATGCTCGGACTTCTAACTATGTTAGAAGGAGCAGTATCCCGTCCGGGCGACCGTGCCTCGCTTCGCCGCCCAAAGCATGTTGGCGTGCATGCTGGTCTTGAACACCCCGAGATCCTCCAGCTCGATCTCGGTCCAACGAGCGTATGGCATTGTGAATGCCATGACGCTGTCGGTCCCGCGCCTCCTGAGACGGGCGCGGTGCATGTACGGACGCCGAGGTCTGCGCGGCCTTGTCCTTGGACTTGGCAGAACCGTGAGCTCTCCCGTCACCGTCCATTCTTCCGCCGGCGTCTACCCCACCACCTGTTTGCTCCGGTGGTGGTGGGTTCGATCTTGACGGGCTTCGCCGCCAAGCCTTCTTCTTCGTGGCATGTTGACGAAGATAATGAAGATCTAGCTCGCGTGGACACCGGATCAGGTTCACACAACCTCGACGTCCCTACGGCGCGCCAAAGATGTCGGGCAGGCTGGTCAGCCCACGAACACCTATGGGGCCGGCGGACCGAGCCCTTTCGGTTCAAGTGGGAGCGGAGGTCGCATCGAAGAGCGGTCGAGGCGAAGCACGCGAGAGGTTTACCCAGCTTGGAGCTCTCCCGGAGAGATAATACTCCCACTGCTGCATGTCTAGGTGTATTATGCGTTCTTGCTCGGGGCGCTCGAATGCTACAAGATGCATTTAGCCGCTGCTAACGAGACCGGGCGTGGAGGAATCGATCGATTAACCCCCCCACGCTGCGCATGGGCCTCCTTTTATATGCTCAAAGGGGCTCCGATAGGTGGCAACGTAGACGGGGTACAAATGGAAAATAGTGGTTGGTACACCTACTTGTACAAAGGTACGTGTACTATACCTAACCACGACGGCAGGGACAAAGGCATTAAATGCCCGTCTAGTCGCCCTAACGGTGCAAACAGGACCGTCGGGCGCCACCGTTCGCCACGATGGCAAACTTGTCAACGCTGCTTGCCACCGCGATCACCGGGCTGCACGACCTCTCGCCACGCGCTACCGGAAAGGCCCTGTGGCGACACGTTAGTGGATGTGCCGGAGCGTAGGTACAGAGAGGTGGTGCGCATGACAAGCGCCTTTGCCGTGGTTGTTGTCTCGTCGCGCCCGGAAGCTTGTCGCTCATCGGGCCTTCCGGCAAGCTCCTCTTGCCGGGCCTTGTCTCCTACGTGCCTAGGGTGGCCTTCCGGCAAGCTCCTCTTGCCGGGCCTTGTCTTCTTGGCTTGAATACTTTGTTCTTGAATGGCTCCAAAGGAACCACGGAGGACCTTGGCGGTCACCCGGTAAGCCTTGCCGCGGAGGGCTGCAACTGCCCGTTCACAAGTTCGGGATACTAGGGTACCCCTACTCTAGTACACCGACAGGTGGCACCATGACTCAGCCAACAATTGTTCAAGTTCAATTAAGTCCCGTTAAACTTGAATGCAATACGCTGAGTCATATGAAAATAACAGGATGCAGCTACGATGCATGAGCGTGATATCAACAAAAACATGGATGCAGCATAAATATTATGCATAACAACAGTGAAGCATTTATCCAGATGAGCATGGCATACTAACGAGCATAATTGTCACAAGCATAACACTACTCATAAACAGATTATGATCACAAGCATCGAGAATAGATACCATGCAATGACATAATGATAATACTACCATGCGAACATTTAACCAACTAGATGCAAAGGAACATGCATAGCAACAGTACTCGGAACAGACGATAGTCATGCACGGATGACCATCACCAACATCAACATGTACTACTACCAAGCATGAAAGTAATACGAGCAAGACAAATAATAACTATCGAAACATAACACGAAGGTGAACACGAAACCATAAGTAGTACCGAAACAACGATAACAGTTGCAGTTAAACAAACAGATAGTTATTAAATGTTCAAGTTGAAAACCATGGCTGCTGCATGACTATCATGCAAGTGGATGTTGTGGCTTGCCTGGGGATGGAGAAGGATTCGGGAAGAAGTGTAGAAGGACCACGGAAGGAATCGCCGGAAAGGGTACTCTCTCGGAGGGGGCTGATTGGGGCAAGGGCAAAATGGTCATTTTCATAATGTTGAAACATAGTGAAAATGGTGAAACAGAACAGGCTCGACGAGATGAAGACGTGGGCGTTGGATTCACCTCGATCGGAGTTACGGAAAGTTAGGAGGAGTTTTCTACCAGGGACCTATCTGCAAGAAAAATATTTTCAAACAGGGCATGGACAGAAAAACTGAAAGCGTATCCGAGTGAATACGGTTCCTTTAAAGGAAAGCGCACTTTCAGCCGAAGTTAACACAGAATACGCTTTCCAAATTAGAAAACGTCTTCTGGAAACTGCGCTTCCACTTAAGTGACGTGGCAGTGGCGGGGCCGGGCTTATCTCGCTGACGTGCGGGTCCCACGGGGCGGGGCCCATCACTTATCCACATGGGTAGGCGGGGTCAACGCGGGGCCAGCTCCGGTGTGGCTGACTGGTGGGGCCCGCACACCTCTCTCTCCTCCCATCTCCTTCTTCCTCTCCTCCCGACACCGCACGCAGAACAGAGGTGGCCGCCGGCGCCGGCGCTCGCCTGGTCAGCTCCAGCCACCGTTCGTCGAGCTCCGACCACTGGCATGCTCTGGGAAATGAGGCGCGCCCGCCGGTGCAGAGCACGGGCATCGAGGAGCCCAGGGGAAGGAGGAGACGGGGTTGTGGCGGAGGATGGCGTCAGGCTCCGGTAGACTCGCGGCTGCAGGCGAGGGGAGGAGAAGGGCTATGGGGTGGCTTCCTATAGGTGGTTAGAGGCTCTGTTGGAGAAGAGGAGGAGTAAGGGGTGCTGGCTCGCCGGAATTTAGCCGGTACCGAACGACGGGCATGGCGGCCATGGAGGGCAGAGAGGGGCTCTGGTGCTCAGGCAAGTAGCCAGGGAGGGGTAGTGGAGTGTGGTGAGGGCGATGGAGTGCTCGTGAGTCGAGGGGAGTGGCTATATATAGCCGGGGCAAGGCGGTTGAGCCCAGGTGCTGCCGCGGACGCGTGTCCGGCGCCGCGGACGTGTGTGCTCGCAGCCAAGCTCGAACGGCAACGAGGGGGAAGTGGACGAGGGTCATGGAGACGAGAGGGGCTCGGGGACAAGAGAGGGAAGGATCCACGGCGCCATTAATGCCTTGTCGGCACTATGCGCCCGTGGACGCGCTCTGTTTCTCGACGGGGACAGGTCGCCGGGGAAGCAAACGGAGGGTACAAGCGCTCCAGAGGGATGGCGACAACGCGTGCTAGCTGTTAGACACGCTCACGCGCGCGAAGACGACGAGAGGAGGAGGGGCTCGAAGCAAAACGATGCTCTGGACATGACCATTGCTGCCAGAGCGCGTGCAAACGGCGCGGTCACCACTGTGACCGGCATGGAGGGGACGCGAGAGGCTGCAGCGAGATGTCTAGTGATGAGTCCTTGCATACTAGAGGCCGAGGGAGTTGATGGATCAAGAGAAGGCGCCAAGGAGAGGAGTGTGTGATCGTCTGAAGTTTGCTGTTGCAAACTTGATCATGAAACAGTGATCAACTGAGGTGAGATTAGAGCCAAATGAGATGTCTGGGAGGTTTAAGATAGGAAAGACTACGATCCTGGAGAGTTTGAGGGGAAATGGAACAAGATAAATCATAGTTGCTTCACAACTCAATATTTGGTCCAGAATAGAAATCAAGATGATGCACTCAAATGGTGAAGCCACTTGAGCTGAAATTTGGCAGGCCAGGATGATTTGGGCATATGAGAGTACCATACAAATTTCACACCATTTGGAAAAGCCAGAGTGGTACTTCCATCATGATGGTATTCTCTGAACAGAAGCTTAGGAAACTTCCTAAGGGAAAATGGCCAAACATAATATGCCCAAATTTGGTGGAGATATGTTATATGGGTAGGAGAAGGTATAGAAAAATTTACAGCCATAATGGAGCAAGATAAAATATACTTGCTTCACAAATTGAAATTTTGGAAATAATCAAATAATTGAAGATGAGCTCACATGGAGGCATTACATGAGCTCAACTTTGGTGGAGGGCTATGATATGACGATATTGAGGTCATGCATAAATTGCAACTCATTTGGATATGCCTAGCTTGTACCTCCTTCACAAAATTTATTTCTGGACAGAAATTTTGGAAAATCATAATTAAATGACTACTAGGCAAATGAGGTTGCATTTTGGCATGTGGCAATGATATGGACATGAAAAGGTGTCCACGGAGTTTGAGACCACTTGGGAAAAGAAAATTAGCACTTGCTTCACAATGTACCATTTAGGACAGAATAGGAAATGAATTATTTGAGCATGATGATAAACATGTCAAATGAACTATTTTGCCATATTTGAGGAAGATGTGACCCAAACAATTTATGAGAATTATTTGGGAATTTTAGGAGTGCTGGAAATATAGGTTCCTTAACAACCTAGGGCAATTAGGGTTATTCCTTTAATAGAAAAGGAATATCCCCAATAAAAAGAATATTGGGATTTGGGCTAGGATGAAAATGGGAAGGTCTAGGGAAGGATTTGAGGTTGACAAGCCACTCTCGAAGCAAAGAAGAGGTTATCTTCTTCAGTTTCCAGACCACAAAGCCATGGAAAAAGAAAACTCAAGCAAAAATCTCAGAAAAACAAATGAAAAAGAAAGGGACAAAAATCAGGTTGTGACATAAAAATGGCATGAATACTACATAAATTATAGATACGTTGGAGACGTATCAAACTGCATAATTGAATCCGACCCACATTTAAAGATGGGCCCTGAAAGTCATAAATATGGCCTTAAAAGGCGAAGTGGCCCGCGATATATTATGCAGATCATCGAAGCGGACAAGTTTGATGTTGAACTCGACTCCATCCGAGGTATGGGCTGAAATGTCGCATTACTAATAGCAATAATCTTTTATACCAAATTTTCTTGGAAAATAGTAATGCTAAAAAAAGTATGCCTCAATCATCTATTGGTAATGTTGGTGTGCCTGTTACCGCAGAAATCCCTAATCCAACTTTACCTATTTCATCAGCGCCGATGAATTTTTATCCTAGCCCAACAAATCAAATTATTGTTGCACCAATTAATCCTATAGTGAGTATGCCAGGTTCCATGGTGACGCCGAACCAAACCCTACCTACAAGTGCAAACATTATTAGATCATTGCCAAATTACAATTTAGCATATATGCCACAATTCACAGCTGCAACTACTAACCCTACTCCTCCCATGCCACGGCCACAAGCTTCATCGTCCACTGTGGATGATGGTCTAGCTAATCTTAGAGAGGAGATGGCTAAGATGCTCCGAGAGAATTTTGGAGTTGAGTTGCCAAGGAACCGTATTTACCAAAAGCCATATCCAGAATACTTTGATGCCATTCAGTGCCCTCCAGGATACAAAATTCCAGATTTTGTTAAGTTTAATGGAGAGGGCACACAAACCACATGGGAGCATGTTAGTCAAATACTTGGCACAATTGGGTGAATCAGGCTCAATAAATGAATTGAAAGTACGTTTATTTCCTTTATCCTTAACCGGTACCGCATTTTCATGGTTTGCCGCTTTGCCACATGGTTCTATTCGTTTATGGTCGCAACTAGAGAAAAAAATTCATGATCATTTTTATAGTGGCGATAATGAGCTTAAGTTGTCACATCTTACATCGGTTAGACAAAAGCATGATGAATCGGTCTCTGATTACGTCAAAAGATTTGGAGATACAAAAAACGGTGCTATAGTTTGGTGATAGCCGAGAGAGATTTGGTTGATCTTGTGCTTAGTGGTTTGAGAACTCACATTAGAGAAAAGCTAGACGGACATGAGTTTTGAAATATCAACCAAGTCTTGCAAAGGGCTTTGGCTCAAGAAAGCCAAAGCAAAGATCTTAAAGAGGTGCATAGATATAAAACTGATCGTCCTAAGATGAATATGGTCGAGTATGAAAGTGACCACTCGAACGATGAGGGTTATATTTATGCTGCTAAATTTGTTTGGCCATCTAAGGCCAAACGATTTACTTGTAATGATTTAAAGCCGATTCATAAGAATCCTGATGAAGAGATGAAATTTACTTTCAACATTTCTAAGTGTGATAGAATATTTGATGCTTTATTGCAAGCGAAGATTATTAGAATATGTCATACTTTACCGCTGTTTGAAGAGCTGAAACGGTGTGCTTATTGCAAGTATCATAATTCTTTTTCTCAGCTACTAATGATTGTAATGTTTTTCGACGACAGATACAATCAGCCATTAATGACGGACGATTGAATTTTTCTGAGATGCAAGTTGATAAGCAGCCTTTCACAATGAACACCATGGATTTGGAGGGGAAGAAGATGTTAATTCGGCCCAGCATAGCTGAATAAGCTAATAAGAATAATATTGTCATTGGTGAACCCAGGAAAAGCAAGGAAGGCGACAAGATCTTGGGGAGACAAGTTGTGCTTGACAAGCAACCCGATGGCAAGGAGATAATTAAGAACACCATCAAGAATCCTACAGTCGGGGGGCAACCGCAAGTGCAAGAGAACACTCATGCCAAATTTATTAAGCCCAAGAGTCCAGAGGTTGGCAAGTGGAAGACAAATGAAGCTAAAGTGTAGGGCAAGAAAATCAAGCCAACTTTTGATATGTTTCTGCCCAAATATGCCAATCAAGCAGTCGGTTCTAGCTCTAACCGGTCATCAAATTTGAAGCGCTCAAGGTCACCTCCTCGAGAAGAATTTGAGTATCATGCAAGGCCATATGGGTCATGGGCACCAGTACCATGGATGGCGCCAACCCCCTATGCGCCATACTACACGGGAGACTTCAATGGAGGATGTGGGCAGCCCCCAATGGCCCCTTATGCTTTTCATCCGGGTTGGGCAGAACCAAGGAGGCTAGTTCATGAGAGGCTTTCTTATCCCACCCGAGGCCGTTTCAACAATGGTGTCAATCATCCAATGCAAGATAATCAAAAAAGGGTTAACAAGCAAGTGTGGCGTGCTAAATCACCAAGTGCTTAAATTTCAGAGCCTAGCAAGCAAAAGGAGAAGAATACTAGTGCTGAAACTATTATGATAGGCACTAAAGAATTAACAATCAAAGAGCCGATTGTTGTTGAAAATCCCGCTGATTCTAATAAAGATGTGGCTGCTGTCCAACAAGGTCCCATGGCTAATGATCATGAAGCTAGCACAAGCAAGGCCAAGTCAAGGGATCCAAAATATACTCAGCCTAGGTGATGTCCTTCCGGTCTGACCAAAGCACAAAAAAGGAGATTGCAGTGCATGAGGAGCCATGAGGAGGAGGAACAAGAAGTAGAGAAGCAAAGGGATATATTGTTCAATGAGAGTCGTCCTATGGTACCTCCAAAACAAGTGTGGAAGCCTAAGCAAAAGGAAAACGTAGAAGCTTCTGCATTGATCATAGCAACACCTACACTACCAACGGAGGAAGATGTGGCTGCTATTACATCATCCACTTCACCTATTACTTCCTCTTTACTTGGAGATATTTCGGAGTCGGTGGACATGCTCGAGGAAGGAGATGAAAAGCTTGATTATGAGTCTACACTGGTTCATGAAGGTATGGATATTAACATGGTGTATTACTTACCCACCGAATTTTGTGCTATAGATGAAGAAGGGGAAGTAGCTCAACTAGATTTTGCTCCTAAAAATGCTATATTCAAGAAGCCAAAAGAACCGGTGACGCACTTGAAGCCATTGTTCCTTAAAGGTCATATTAATGGATCGCCAACTGCTAGAATGCTTGCCGATGGTGGTGCTGTGGTGAATCTTATGCCATATTAGGTCTCCAAAAAATTGGGGCTGTGTGATGAAGAGTTGATAAAGACCAACATGGTGCTCAATGGATTTGAAGGCAAAGATAAAACTGAAGCCAAAGGTGTGATGTATGTGGAGCTCATGGTGGGAAGTAAAACTTTGGCTACCACATTCTTTGTCGCCGAGGTGCAAGGTAACTACAATGTGATATTAGGTCGCGATTGGGTTCATGCAAACCAACGTGTGCCATCTACTATGCACCGGTTTTTAATTCAGTGGGTTGATGATGAAGTAGAAGTCATTCATGCGGATAATTTGGCTTGTGTTGCTTTGGCCGATGCATCGGTGGATTGGCAACATCCCAATGCTACTTGCTTGACAGGGCGCGACTTATCAGAATTTGATTTTCTTAGTGCCACAAAAAGTGGTTTCGTGCCTGTTTCTTTAAATCCGATTGGCGATAATTGGCTCCAAGGTATGACGTATTTAAATGGATCCTAACTCAGAGTGGTTACAAAAGCGTCTTGTAGAATATCAGTCCAATGAGAACGATATGCATGAGTCCATAGAAGAGTTAGATGATATGGATAAATTAGGACAAGGTTTTACATCGGCCACTCCATTAGAAGAGATAGATATAGGGGATGGTTCAATTCCTAGGCCCACATTTGTAAACAAAAATTTAAGAGACGATCATAAAGCTAAGTTGATCGAACTGTTGAAAGAATATGTTTGTTGCTTTGCATAGGAATATCATGAGATGCCAGGTTTAAGCCGGGAGCTAGTGGAGCATCGGTTACCTATAAAGAATGGTTTCAGACCATACAAGCAATCGGCCAGAAAGTTTAATCCAAAAACGTATGACCAGATCAAGGAAGAGATCGGTCGTTTTCTTAAAGTTAATTTTATTAGACCTTGCATGTATGCCGAGTGGATTTCTAACATTGTACTAGTAGAGAACAAAGGCTCTGGCAAGTTGAGGGTGTGCATTGATTTCAGAGATTTGAATAGAGCTACACCTAAAGATGAATATCCCATGCCAATAGCCGATATGCTTATTAATGAAGCTTCTGGACATAAGGTCATTAGCTTTCTTGATGGTAATGCGGGGTATAATCAGATTTTTATGGCCGAAGAAGACATGTCCAAAACGGCTTTTCGATGCCCCGGTTTCCTTGGTTTATTTGAGTGGACGGTGATGACCTTTGGATTAAAGAATGCTGGCGCCACGTATCAAAGGGCTATGAATTTAATTTTTCATGATTTACTTGGTGTGATACTTGAGGTCTATATTGATGATATTGTTATCAAATCGGATGCTTTTGAATTGCACTTGGCCGATTTGCGCTTGGCTTTTGAAAGAATGAAGAAATATGGGCCGAAAATGAATCCTTTGAAGTGTGTCTTTGGTGTATCGGCTGGGAAGTTTATGGGTTTCATTATTCATGAAGATGGCGTGGAAATTGATCCCAAAAAGATAGAAGCTATACAAAAAGTAGAGGCTCCAACATGCAAGGAGAGATATGCAAAAATTCCTTGGCAAGGTCAATTATTTGAGGAGATTCATAGCCAATCTATCAGGGAAGGTTGATGCATTTACTCCTATCCTTCGGTTAAAGAATGATGTTGATTTTACTTGGAGGGCAAAACAGCAAGAGGCATTTGATATGATTAAGAAATATTTCTGCACTCCTCCGGTTATGAAAGCGCCCAGGCACAGGGAGCCATTTAGACTTTACATCGCAACGTAGGAAGGTGTTATTGGTGTTGTTTTGACTCAAGAGACCGAAGGAAAGGAGCATGCTATTACTTATTTGAGACGACGCTTATTGGACGCTGAGACAAGGAGAAAATCAAGACTGGAGGAAACCCATCATTGATTATTTATGTGATCCTAGTAGAAGGGTGGACAAGGCTGTTCGGCTTATGGCTTTCAAATACACAATGAGAGATGGTAGTCTTTATCGCCGAACGGTTGATGATGTTCTTTTAAAGTGCTTGGACTAGGACCAAGCGAGAGTTGCTATGGGAGAGGTACATGAAGGCATTTGTGGCACTCATCAGTCGGCTCCCAAGATGAAATGGTTATTACGACGTGCTGGGTTTTATTAGCCGACTATGATTAATGATTGCTTCAGATATTATAAAGGGTGTGAAGCTTGTCAAAAATTTGGTGATATTCAATTGGCTCCTGCTGCTATGTTACATCCTATTGTCAAGCCGTGGCCTTTCATAGGGTGGGGTTTAGACTTTATTGGAAAAATTCACCCGTCTTCCTCAAAAGGGCATCGGTTCGTGTTGATGGCAACCGATTATTTCACTAAATGGTCTGAGGCAGTACCTCTCAAGAACATGACGCATACAAAGGTAATTCAATTCATAACCGAGCACATTATTCATAGATTCGACATTCCTCAAACATTAACTCCAGATCAAGGTTCATCTTTGATGTCTCACCAAGTAAGAGAATTTGTTGAATCCTATAACATAAAGCTGCTCAATTCTTCTCCGTATTATGCCCAAGCCAATGGACAAGTTGATTCTAGTAATAAAATATTGATCAAGCTCATCAAGAAGAAGATCGAGGATAATCCAAGGAGGTGGCATGAGCTATTGTCCGAAGCTTTATGGGCACACAGGATCTCAAGGCATGGTGCTACAAAGGTAACTCCATATGAGCTTGTGTATGGTCAAGAGGCCGTTTTACCAGTGGAAGTGAATTTGAATGCCTTGAGAATAGCTACACAAAATGATTTATCGGCAATAGACTTTTATAACTTGATGATGGACAATACTGATGAGGTTGATGATAAACATTTGGCTGCTTTGAAGGCCATAGAGAGAGAGACAAGTTGAGGGTGGCAAGAGCTTACAATAAGAAAGTCAAGTTGAAGAATTTTCAGGTTGGCAATCTCGTCTGGAAGGTGATTCTACCGATTGGTTCAAGAGACAGAAAGTTTGGGAAGTGGTCTCCGAGTTGGGAAGGTCCTTTTAGGGTTACAAGAATAGTTCCCAGAAACTCTTATTTGGTGGAATCCGTGCAAGGGGCACTGTTACCTTGAGCTCTCAATGGCAAGTACTTGAAGAAATACCACCCAAGTGTGTGGCAAGAAGCCTAAGTAGGCAATGGCCGATATATGATTATCGCCCTTAGCACAAACATGGCCGATATATACTTATCGTCCTAAGAACAGGCAAAATGGCCGATGGAGCATTGACATCGTCCTTAGAACAAGTTGTGTGCAAGTTATTTTTCGGCACACAAGCTTTGCCAAAAAACAGGGGGGCATGTGTTGACACCAGATTTTGGCATGGTCAAAAACACAATTAAGATGGCCTCAAGTGAAAAAGTGCTCAAGGTGAGAAAGTTTTGTATCTTCAAAAGGAGAAACTTTGATATTTGGGCCATAGCCATCCGATCTCATCTCTAAGGCCGAAGTTGTGTTCGAAGTACTGGATTTTGTATCCAGAACACTATTCGGCTGATTACGCCCCCAATACGGCCTCATATGAAAACATGATCTACACAAATTGTCTTCATCTCATTGAAACAATCGATTTTGATATAAAAGTTGTCCCAATCTGAGTTCGTATGCAAAAGTTAGAGGCAACACTTCACGGACCGGTCCTGAGTGAAAAAGTGACGCGAGGGACCAGACACACACCTAGGTGGTGTCTGATGGGTCGCGTGAGTTATTCGGCCTTTGCCGGCTGAATGAAGCTTGTCGGGATGGAGACCTTGCCAGCGTGGAAAGCTTGCCAGCATAGAAGCTTGCCGGTGTGAAAGCTTGCCGGGGTAGAAACCTTGTCGGGGTGGAAAGCTTGCCGGGGTGGAGGCTGTCAAAGTCAATCCGATCAGAAGTTGGAGATGGGCTCAAAATGTTATTCAGATGACCTCGGATGGAAAAGTGTTCTACACAGAAGTTGTGTGTATTTTCGAACGGTCAACTTTTTTTTTGGAGTCATCATCATTGGAGACAGTATACGGCCTGCAGAATTGTTACAAGACTCAGACAGTTCAGAAAACTGCATAATTGAATCCGACCCATATCTAAAGATGGGCCCTGAAAGTCATAAATATAGCCTTAAAAAGAGAAGTGGCCCGTGATATATTATGCAGATCATCGAGGCGGACAAGTTTTATGTTGAACTCGACTCCATCCGAGTTAGTATGTGATGTCTACGGCCCGTGCAAGAAGCAGGACAGAAGTGTGGGACAGATTCGGGCTGAATCCAAGTTGGACTAAAACTAGAACTGTAGGACGTGAATTGGTGTAATTTTCTTGTAAGGAAAGCCTAGATGAATCATTTGCTTGTACGGGAAGTCCAGCCACCTCTTATATATGTTTGGGGTGACGGCCGATTGAAACAACACACAATCGAACAATCAATATACTACCTTTTCAATCTATGTTTTATCTCTCCACCGTTCTCTCTCGTTTTTTGCTGTTACTCGTGTTTGAGAGCAGCGAATATCGAGGCTCTAGGGGCGAGCGAATCGACCTAGGGCAGCCCATAGCCGCCGCACTCCCTGACGGGGTCCCTCCCGGGGGTGTGGGGTTTCGGGTCTGCAAAAGCGCCCGCCAACTGTCCTGCGTATCGCGCTGTCGGTCGGGTCTCCTTCGACGTGAGCTGCGGTGCATCACCCCCGGAGTCGAGGGTACAGTTGACGTGTTTGTGTGTCAACAATCCCAAGCAATGGGATACATTTGCCCATTTGCATCTCTTCTAAGAGCACACAATAGTTCTCCACTATGAGCCCCTTAAAGAAGCAACCATCCAATCCCACAACTTTCCTGCACCCTTCTACGAAACCTCTCTGCAGGCCTTAAAGCACACATACAACCTATGAAAAACAGGGGCGGTTTCTTTTGGATTAAGCACTACCGCAACAGTGCTGCCTGGATTGCTCCTCATTATTTCTAGCTGGTAATCAAACGCCCTAGCATATTCTTCATGCATTGCTTCTCTAACTATGTTTCTGACTATTCCTTTTGCTTTCTTTATCTTGGAAACATGCACATCTACAAACATCTCCAACCCGACTGAGGGAGTCCTAGATTAGGGGGTGTCCGGGGTGGCCGGACTATAACCTTCGGCCAGACTCCTGGGCTATGAAGATACAAGATTGAAGACTTTGTCCCATGTCCGGATGGGACTTTCCTTGCCTTCCACGCCAAGGAAAGTCCCATCCGGACACGGATCGAAGTCTTCAATCTTGTATCTTCATAGTCCAGGAGTCCGGCCGAAGGTTATAGTACGGCCACCCGGACACCCCCTAATCCAGGACTCCCTCAGTAGCCCCTGAACCAGGCTTCAATGACAACGAGTCCGACGCGCAGATTGTCTTCGGCATTGCAAGGCGGGTTCCTCCTCCGAATACTTCATAAAAGATTTTGAACACAAGGATAGTGTCCGGCTCTGCAAAATAAGTTCCACATACCACCGTAGAGAGAATAATATTTACACAAATCCGATCTGGCGACGATTTAGCCGACGACATCACACCACGGCCAAGCCTTTATTCGAATCGTTTCTTGTCCCACCTCAGCGTGTTTAGCGAGGCGGTTTCCTTGGCATGTCTTGTCGAGCGAGATCGTGTCCCCTTATTCCGGATTCTCATCAATACGGTGGGTAACCCAATCGTGCCTGTTGGTATGTCTCCTCTATCGAAGGCGAGTCCCAAACGGTCACGGGGAGGGCTCTTGGTATTCAACCTCTTTATAAAGAGACCAAGGCTCGACTCCTTTCCTTCAATCTCAATCGAATCCGCCTCTCACCTTGAGTTCCAACACCCAAAGCTCCAGATTCAGGCGCTTCGGACCTTCGATGATGTCCGGTTCCGACCTTCAAGGCCGGTGGATGCCTTCCTCCGTAACGGAAGAAGACGTGCTAAAGCTAAGAGATGCCAGGTATCTAACCGGTGAAATCTCGCATAGGCTGCCTGCTCAAGGGCAGGTTATTCCCACTCCCAAGCCTGGTGAGAGCGTGGTGTTCGCGTCTCACTTCCTTCGGGGGCTAGGCTTCCCGACGGACCCCTTCGTGAGGGGGCTCATGTTTTATTATGGGTTGGAATTTCACGACTTGGCTCTGGAGTCCATCCTCCACATCTCATCGTTCATTGTCGTGTGCGAAGCCTTCATCCGTATTACTCCTCACTTCGGATTGTGGCTCAAGACCTTCAAAGTAGAGCCGAAGATGATCGAGGGGCAGCACGCAGAGTGCGGAGGTGCTGTCATAAGCAAGAATGCTGATGCTCCATGGCCCGAGGGCTCTTTTCAAGAGGAGTTTAGCTTATGGCAACGAGAGTGGTTTTATATCACAGCTCCCAGGGGCACCAAGTGGGTGGATCCACCTGCCTTTCGCTCGGGTCCGCCACCACAGCTAGCGTCATGGGTCAATAGAGGGTTTAATGGGGGGGCGTCCAAGGACGTGCCCTTGTTGCAGGGCCGCATTCGAGATCTCCTAGAAAGAGACATCAATCTGGTCGTAGTGACGCAGGTCATGTTGATTCGCCACACCCCGCCCTGCAATCGCCCCCTCCGCATGTGGGAGTTTAATCCAGAGGGACCACGAGCCCTCCAACATTTTATGGGCGCGACGCCCATGGAGATGTACAAATTGTTCTTCGGATCACAAGCAATGTGTCCGGACTCGACCGAAGACGCAGGTCTGAGCTGCAATCGCCCAGATACTCAAGTAAGTAGCCCTGTACCCGGACACGCTATCCGTATATTTATCATAAAATTGCCCTTAAAAGAGTTGTCCCTTAAACAGGAGTGGGTAGCGAAAGCAAAGCTAATCAGGTGTCCGGCCCCTCCCCGAGACCACGCCGATCCCGTGTTAACCAGGATGCTGGAGGTTGCGCCTTTGGAAGAAGGCGAAGGGGGGAACAAGGAAGCTACCACCTCCCCGAAGGAGGCTATCAGGAAGGGAGGAATAGAGAATTCCTCTATCTAGGGGAAGAAGAGAACCTCCTCTGAAGACCCGGAGACCATGATCTCAAAGCGGGGGAAGAAATCTTCGTTAGAGGGTCCTGCGCCGGGGGATGCCTCGGCCGCACTGTGCCCCCAAAGGGATCAGCCCTCCACCGAGCCGTAAGTAGAGAGGGGAGTTTTAAAATAAGATACATCCCTATTCTATTTCTGAGGAAGATAACCGAAATTTTACCTTGTAGTTCGGATCTCAGCCCTTCTCAGAAGAGCTCATCTTCAAGGGATCTTCGTCCGGAGATGATGGAGAGCGGAACGCCTCCCCCTGCCGTACCGCCTTGCGAGGCGGGCGACCCTGAGGTGTCGTCACGGAGGGTTTCTCCGAATCCGGCAGGGACGGAAGGCAATCGTATGGCCCCCCAAGGTCCTCCGCGTCCGGCCTTAGAAAAAGGCCATCGGACGAGTCCGGCACCGTCCGGTGCACGGTTGGAGGGGCTGAAGGATCTGCTCGGGCGAGCGTCTATCTCAGAAGAACACCGTGCGTTGATGGGTACGGTGATTGAAAGGATTTCATACGCGGAGAGCGGGTTGTACGAGGCCGTCAGGAGTTTACTGATAGGTTTTGAGGTACGCGAAATGATGTACCTTTTGATAGTTCCGCATATATAAGATGCGCCCTGTGTAGATAGTAGCCCCTGAGACTCGGTGCGTTGTAAAAAAGGACGGCGCCGAGGATCATAATCCGTATAATATGTCGCCTTCGTATGTAGGCGGCGGCGTTCGGTGGCTAGCCGGACTGATGAATTTGCCGAGCTAAAGCGGCAACTTAACGTGGCAGATGCCGACATCCTGCTTGTCAACAAGCGGCTTGACGAGGCACAAGGTATGTAATTTCTCCGAAGACACCTGGTAAGAGGAGCTTGATGCCCGTATCTTACAACATGTGTGCTTGATGCGTATGGTGTCGCTGCCGTGGAGAACCTTCAGCGGAACTTGCCCGAGCCAAGGAGCAAGCCAGGAAAAAGCGATCTGGCTGCCTTAAAAGGCGGTGAAGAGCTGAAAGCCGAACAGGCTGCTCATCAAGCAAGAAGGAAATGGCCGAGATGGCTGTGAAGTTGAAGAATGCTGCCGATCACGCAAGCTTCTTGAAGAAGAAGATCGGGCGGAACAGAGGGACCTTGAGAAGGCCACTACCGAGGCCAAGGATGCTCGCTCTGCAATGAGAGCTATGAAGGAGGAGCTACGTCAGGCCGGAGATATCGCGGCTGGAAAGCCCTTTATGCTGCGGATGAAGTTCGGGATCCTAAATATGCTCGCTTGGACCGGTTGTGGAGTGCGGCGGATACTTATCTCGACTTGGCGGCGAAAAGTCTTGGACGCGTCAACACTTCCGAGATCAAAAGGATCACGAAGTGGAAAAGCTTTTTGGTCGCAGCCCACAATCCGGGCGCCCACTTCCATTAACCGATCGTTTGGCCGCATGGGCGGAGCTGAATAGGTTATCCGGACTCGCCATGAAGTATGTCGTGAGTCATCTGTGGCTGGAAAGGCCCGAGCCGAAGAGTTATTTTAGCTTGGTGCAGAGTTCCTTGGTGCGGAGCCGCATATCAATGCAATGAAGAGGTCAGCGTGCATAGAGGGTGCGCGGATGGCTCTTGCCCGTGTCAAGACATACTGGGCGGAGATGAAGGCCACCGCTATTGCATCCCAAGATTCGTATGGGAGCCGAGTACCTGCCGAGCACTATTTTCAGGAAGTTCTGCAGGGCGCTCGTTTAATAGAAACGCAGTGCTCGAAGGATATTATGTTCGAATAACATGTATTATTGTAAAACAATGTTTTGAGGGAATATAAAAGCTTTTTATACTTGTGCCTTCAAGAATTGAAATACCTCCTATGCGGCCGTTAATGTATATGTGTATATAACATGAAAGATGGCAGTCTTCGGCTTCAGCCCCCACGCATATAATGCGGGGGTGTTCGCAGAAGGCGCATTTTCACACTTGATCCAACGTCTTGGTCCTATTAAGGAGGTGATAGCGCAGCGAACTAGGCAACCGGACTATAATGCTTTATCACTTTCACTTAGCCATAGGAGTTTGACAGTGGGGCTACTATATAGCCCCTAGGGGCACCGCGCTCACCCGAACTCGGGGCGCGTGTGTGCCTGGCCGGGAAACGGCCTTTCGTTAATGCGGAGGAATCCTAAAGATTCCGACGGGTCATCGAGTGGTTGACCAGTCTCACTCTATATCATGACAGTCAGTTTTCGGCTTTCTCTCTTTGAGGTGCTCGCTGGCGAACCGGGCACAATCGCAGAGTTCTCCGGTGCCGCCTTAGCCGATAGAGCGGAACGTAAGGAAGCAAAACACGTGAGCCGGCAAACCCAACATTTGACCAAAGACATGATTCGAGTTGATGCATATAAGGCCAAACTTCATGACGCCGAACACTCCCTAAGGTATTCGGTCTTTATAAAAGCAGGCTGAACAACGCCCTTGGTAATAAGCCCCGTGTCCAGTGCACGCCGCAAAATTCTGACGTGGCCACATGCCAAGACACCAGCCTCCTCCTCGATTATAGCAAGAAACCGGTGGATGTGTATCAACAAGAGACAGTAAAAAAGGTTTACGCAGGGTCTTAATCTGAAAAGAATCCTTGGAACGGGTCCCTACTGCACGTATGCGCCTGTGTCTCCATTGTGCCGTATCCTGGACGGGTGTAGCACGGTGTTCATCTGTAAAAGAGAGGAACTTAGATGAAAAAGATCGTGCTAAAATGTATGTTATATTAAATAAACAAAGTACAATTCAAAAAATGAATAAAATTGAGCTTTAGTGTCTCTTGTTGTACATGAGCGGAGCCCCTTATGCGGGGTATGCGGCTAGTAAGCCCTTGTATGTTTACGCCGGACTCGTCTAGCCATGTCCGGGGTCTGAACGACCTGTTTAGGTGCTATGATTAGTGAAGCCGGTTTAGTGTGTGGCTGTCAAGGCAGCCGCACAATCTTCCGCGCTCGAGGAGCACTTGATATTTCCCTTTAATGAGATGACGCCTCGTGGACCGGGCATTTTAAGTGTAAGAGATGCATAATGTGGTATTGTGTTAAAGCGGGCGAAAGCTTCGCGTCCCAGTAGTGCTTGATAGCTACTTGTAAATGGGGCGATTTGGAAGGTGAGCTTTTCGCGGCGGAAGTTGTCGGGGGAGCCGAACATAACTTCTAGCAGGAGAGAACCCGTACAATGGGCATCTGGGCCTAGCGTTACCCCTTGAAAGGAAGTGTTGCTATGGCGAATTTTTGTTGGGGTTATCCCCATTTTGCAGATTGTGTCCTGATATAACAGGTTTAGACCACTGCCGCCGTCCATTAGGACTTGTGTAAAGTGGAGTCCGTCAATTATCGGATCTAATATCAAGGCAGTCCAGCCTGCGTTCGGATACTTCTAGAGTAGTCCCGATGGTCGAAGGTGATTGGTTTTAACAACCCGGTGGTGGGACTCCTCTGGATAGGCCGTGTGGCGTATCTCTATAGGCGCCACTCTGTTTTTCCCTTTTGTCACGTGAAGTGAGTTTACTGTTTTGACTTCTTGTGGGAAATTCTTTTGTTTTCCGGTGCTCTGCTTGTGGGGTTCGTCATCATCCTCGCTTGGTGTGTCGAGCCCCTTGTGTTCGGCTTTGAGTTTGCCGGCTTGCTTGAAGACCCAACAATCTCTGTGGGTATGGTTTGCAGGCTTCCCGGGGGTACTGTGGATTTGGCATATCTTATCCAAGATTTTGTTTAGGTTAGATAGCTCGTCCCTGTTATCCTTGAGGGGCAGCTTTTTCTGATTCTGCTGAGAGCTTTTGAATCCGGCGTTAGCTGTCGTGCTCTTCTGGCTGTTTCCCTTGGTCCGGCGCTGGTCCTTGCTGCGTCGCGGTTTCCCGTTTCCATCCCTAACTTCGGATGTACTTGGGTCATTGGGTCTGCGTCTTGCCAACCAGCTATCCTCTCCTGCGCAAAAGCGGGTCATGAGGCTTGTTAATGCGGCCATTGTTCTTGGCTTTTCTTGGCCGAGGTGTCTGGCGAGCCATTCGTCTCAAACGCTGTGTTTGAAAGCTGCTAAAGCTTCGGCGTCCGGACAGTCGACTATCTGGTTCTTTTTAGTAAGAAATCTGTTCCAGAGTTTCTGGGCTGACTCTCCGGGTTGTTGAGTTATATGACTTAAATCGTATGCATCCGGAGATCGGACATAGGTCCCTTGAAAATTTGCCCGAAAGGCATCCTCGAGCTCTTCCCAACTTCCAATGGTGTTTTCGGGGAGGCTTTTAAGCCAATGCCGGGCTGGCCCTTTGAGCTTGAGGGGTAAGTATTTTATGGCGTGGAGGTCATCTCCTCTAGCCATGCGTATGTGGAGGATATAATCCTCAATCCGCACTCGAGTCTGTTGTTCCGTCAGATGCCTCTATGTTTACGGGCTTGAATCACTGAAATTCATGGTCCAAAGACCTCATCGATGAAACATAGTGAGCGGCACCCCTATATTTGGGTGTGCCATGATGTTCGGATACTTGTTGCGTTGCGTTGCTTACTAGAGCTTGCTTTTTTGGCCCGTAGATAGATCTTGCTGGGCCATCTTTTTGATGTGAATCCATGTGCGGATCGCGTGCCGGCTTGTGTGCGGCGCCGTTTGCCGCACTATGTTGGCCATGGGGTCATTTATCCGACCGGGTGGCTTCCTTATTTTTTTATTGCGGAGGTTCTAAGGCTTCTTCATCAAATTCCGGCAGTAATTTTCGTTTCGGATAGCTCTTTGTGTGGCGATCGTCGCCCGTATTAAATCTGCGGTGTTGAGTACTTTGCTCCATCTAATTCGAGTGCATCTTCCGCTGTTTTGAGCTTCCGTTTACGCTTTTTCAGGCTATGCTTGGCGATGGCGAGCCTTTTGGAGGTTCTTCGCTCCAGCAACTTGTCCGGCGTGAGGTCATCCGGACTGTTATCTTCGCCGGGACGGGTTGTTTATCCAAGTTGCCCTGTTCGGACGGTTGCTCGATGGCATGTTCGTCGTCCGCCGGTTCGCCCTGCTCTATGGCTGGGTCTGTATGGCTGCTGTCTCTGTCGAGGTGGGGTTTGGAGCGGCGCTTACGCCGCCGCTTTGACTGCTTTTCGAGGGAACGATCCCTCATTGCGTCCCTTTGTTCCTCGTCGTCGTTTCTTTTAGGTGTGTCCACAATGTATACATCATGAGATGAGGTGGTTGTCCAGTGCCCTATAGGTGCTGGTTCCTGTTCATCTCCTACATCGTCGTACATACCGTCGATGTCTTCGGAGTCGAAGTCGAGCATGTCGGTTAAATCATCGACAGTGGCTACGAAGTGGGTGGTGGGTGGGCTCTGAATTTCTTCGTCATCCGTATCCCAACCTTGCTGACCATAGTCCGGCCAGGGCACTCCTGATAAAGAGATAGTGAATTCAAAATGTCGCCGAAGGGCGAGTGCTGAAAGATGTCCGCGGCGGTGAACTCCATGATTGGCGCCCAATCGGATTCGATCGGCAGGGGCGCGGAAGGTTCGGAGTCCGGAGAGGAGTCCGGCACCTTGGAGTCACGAGCTTCGCAGAGGACAAAGCTGGTGTTCGGCTCGATCGCCATAGACATTGCAGCCCCCGAGGCGGTGTCCAGCCACCCGTCCTCGATTGGCGCAGTCGGCTCCGAGCTAAGGGTCGGAGCGGACACGGGTGCGGCCTCCAGGGCACTGTTCGGTGGCAGAGCTAAATCATGCCCATCGATACAGTGCGGCTCCCTTGGCTGTGGCTCGGATCCGTCGAAGATCAAGTCTCCGCGGACGTTAGCCGTGCAGTTTAAACTTCCAAATCTGACCTGATGGCCGGGGGCGTAGCTTTCGATCTGCTCCAGATGGCCAAGCGAATTGGCCCGCGGTGCAAAGCCGCCGAATACGAAGATCTGTCCGGGGAGAAAAGTCTCACCCTGGACCGCATCGTTGTCGATGATTGGAGGAGCCATCGGCCCTAAAGATGACGACACAGAGGAACTCTCAATGAAAGCACCAATGTCGGTGTCAAAACCGCGGATCTCGGTAGGGGTCCCGAATCATGCGTCTAGGCGGATGGTAACAGGAGACAAGGGACACGATGTTTTTACCCAGGTTCGGGCCCTCTCGATGGAGGTAAAACCCTACTCCTTCTTGATTAATATTGATGATATGGGTAGTCCGTAGGACGAACAACAATCATACCATAGACTAGCTTCTAGGGTTTAGCCTCTCTGATCTCGTGGTAGATCTACTCTTGTACTACCCATATCATCAATATTAATCAAGCAGGAGTAGGGTTTTACCTCCATCGAGAGGGGCCGAACCTGGGTAAAAACATCGTGTCCCTTGTCTCATGTTACCATCCGCCTAGACACACAGTTTGGGACCCCCTACCCGAGATCCGCCGATTTTGACACCGAACACCGACAGTGGCCTTAATAGATTTCACTTTCCAGTCTGAATTGGCCTTCATGATTCTCTCATACTTAGCTGCAATTCTAGGGGCAGTTACCAACCTGTTGTCTCTCCTCTGTGGGCATATATGGTTCTCTACAAGTGTAATGACCTGAAACCATTCATTTGAGCTCCTCTTTGCAGCATATATCAATCATGGACACTTTGGCCAAGAACATTTTGCCCTAATCCTACCAGCCTAAAGGAAATATGCCTCTTCATAGCTAGACCATACTTCACAACAACCCTCTTGAACTGACCTCTTCCCCTAAATCTCATGCCTAGGCTGAAGATAGGCATTGCAGCCTTGCTATCAAATCTGGCAAATCTTGGTTTCATCCTAACTGAATTTCCATGCTCATCCTCATCATAACTGTTTCCTCACTAGAATCCATGTATGGAGTGTCATTTCCTTCATCCATTGCATCTACAGGAATTATCTGTGTTGTACTTTCTTTCACTTCCTTCTCTTTATCTAGTGGCAACTTCAGTCCGAGATTTCTGAGCACTTCCTTAGCATGCTTTCCGAGCTCCTCTGCCTCATCATCTTCCCCTGAGATGTCTTCATCTCTAGGGCACCAATCTAGATCTTCACATTCATCACTGATTTCATCTTGTGCAACATCCACTAAAGGAACATAATTTTGTTCCTTCTCTTCTCCACTTTCATGATCCAGGTCCTCCTCAACAGAGCAATTTTCATGCTCATCCTCCCAATCACTGTCAGTGTTCTCTTGTGCCCTATCTTCTTCTTCATTTGAAACATCATTTTGTTCCTTCTCTTTTCCACTTTCAGACCCACTGTCATGTCCATCTTCAACACCATTATGTTCATAGGTCACGTATACATCCACAACACCACCATCTGTAATGCACCTATCCATGAAATGCACATTAGCATCAGTGTCCAATCTTCTCAGCCCATCTCTAACATTTTTTCCAGGAAACAACTAGTACAGCCTGTGATTCTCAGTAAGGTCTTGAACATGGTAAGCCATCATTATGTCTACAAGCTGATCCCTGATCACTCATGCACGACACCACCATATATTTTTCAGTAGTTATTACTGTTGACCGCATGTACATCATGTGCCTCAGCCCATGACTGCATGAATCCTTCCACTTTGATGGGGGTGGCAGGTGATGCTTTCTTGAACTGCGTCGGTATTTTCCCAAAGAGGAAGGGATGATGCAGCACAACAACGGTAGGTATTTCCCTCAGTGATGAGACCAAGGTTATCGAACCAGTAGGAGAACCACGCAACACCACGTAAACAGCTCCTGCACACAAAGAACAAATACTTGCAACCCGACGTAAGAGAGGGGTTGTCAATCCCTCATGGGTAAAAAGATAGATAAAATTGTAGTAGATTGGATAAATAGATCTCGCGGGAACGCGAGATAAAATAAATAACAATAAATTGAAGCAAGGTATTTTTGTGTTTTTGGATTAATAGATCTGAAAATAAAAGCAAAGAAGAATAGATCGCGAAGCAAATATATTAAAGAAGAGACCCGAGGGCGTTTCACCAGTGGCTTCTCTCGAGAAAAATAGCAAACGGTGGGTAAACAAATTATTGTTGGGCAATTGATAGAACTTCAAATAATCATGACGATATTTAGGCAATGATCATTATATAGGCATTACGTCCAAGATTAGTAGACCAGCTCCTGCCTGCATCTACTACTATTACTCCACACATCGATCGCTATCCAGCATTAATCTAGTGTATTAAGTTCAAGGAGAAACGGGGTAATGCAATAAGAATGATGACATGATGTAGACAAGATCTATTTATGTAGAAGACCCCATCTTGTTATCCTTAATAGCAACGATACATACGTGTCGGTTCCCCTTCTGTCACTAGGATCAAGCACCGTAAGATCAAACCCATCACAAAGCACATCTTCCCATTGCAAGATAAATAGATCAAATTGGCCAGTACAAAACCCAAATATCGGTGAAGAAATACGAGGCTATAAGCAATCATGCATATAAGAGATCAAAGAAGACTCAAATAACTTTCAGGGATAAAAAGATAGATCTGATCATAAACTGAAAGTTCATCGAATCCCAACAAACACACCGCAAAAAGAGTTACATCATATGGATCTTCAAGAGACCATTGTATTGAGAATCAAACGAGAGAGAGGAAGCAATCTAGCTACTAACTACGGACCAGTAGGTCGACAAAGAACTACTCACGCATCATCAGAGAGGCACCAATGGACATGATGAACCCCTCCGTGATGGTGTCTAGATTGGATCTATGGTTTCTAGAACTTGCGGCGGCTGGAATTGATTTTCATCGACTCCCATAGGGTTTCTGGAATATTGGGGGTATTTATAGAGTAAAGAGGCGATGCGGGAGGCAAACGAGGTGGGCACAACCCACCAGGGCGCGCCTGGGCCTCCAAGCGCGCCTTAGTGGGTTGAGCACCCCCAGGTGCTTCTCCGGCCCACTGGATGCCTTCTGGTCCAAAAAGTTTCGCTGCGTCTGGACTTTGTTTGGTATTGATTTCCTGCGATGTAAAAACATGCAAAAAAAACATCAACTGACATTGGGCACTATGTCAATAGGTTAGTACCAAAAAATGATATAAAATGACTATAAAATGATTGTAAAACATCCAAGAATGATAATATAACAACATGGAACAATAAAAAATTATAGATACGTTGGAGACGTATCAGCGGGATGCCACTGTCATCAAAGGAAGGATGCGCCGCATAGATGTCAGTGTCGCCTACACCGATGATGACTCCCTTGCCGTAGCTGGTGTCTCTCCACAGCCCGGTGCCTCTGTCCAGCCCGAGAAACTCTGGAGTGTGTGTGGTGGTGGGGCGCCAAAGCTGGTTTGGAAACACCCGCATGAACTCTTTCCTCTTGGACACCAGGACGAGGTCTGCTTCGGTGAGCCTTAGCAAAGCCGGTGAAGACGTCGATATAGGTGTGGATGAGGCGTGGCTCATCAGAGCCGGTGAGAGGCGTTGGTAGGAAAGACTCCTGCCACCAGCGGTGGTCGTCCTCGTTGCTGGCGTCAACGGGTGGCCTCAAGAGTAAAACATAGGTGCAATGGCTTGGAGAGAGGCCTGCACCTATATCTTGGCATAAGAGCATGAGGGTGAGGGTGAGCATGAGCATGAGGGCCAAGGATGCCATGGTTGGGATGGGATCGGCTGGGAGATGAACATGTGGACTTGAGCTTGGATCATTACAAGAAGAGGGTGAGGGTGGAGCTGGAAGTGATCAAGAGGGAGAGAGGAAGCTGGGGGCGACGACGATGTGCTTGAGCTTGGTGTGCGAGGATGGGTGGTGGTGGAAGCTTGGTGTTGTGAGCTTGTCTGCTATATGAAGTGTGAGCAGGGGTGGTGGAAGTAACTGAGAGGAAGAGAGATGTAGACCGAGTTATGGAGAAGACAAGGAGGAATGCAACGTGTCGAGTGTTGATTGTTGAGTGGCTGAGCGCACTAGGTTGTACACTGTGACCGCCTATCATAGAGTAGGGGTGGAGCAGGAGTGGCTGAGCGCATTAGTGTTTTGTAATCAACCATACATGTTAACAAATTGCTCATGTAGAGAACCACCAAAGAAGAGGAGAAACACTACCCGAGTCATCCATTGTATCAAGAGAGGATGAAGCACCGACAACTGCTATGTGTTTTCTATCAAGGTTAGCAATTTTACACCTACGCTTGTGCCAAATGAAAACCGAGATTGATTTGTGCCAAATGAAAATTGAACTCGGTTTGTATGTGTTGATCTAATCCATAACCAAAGGTTGGAGACTACAAATAAGAAAAAAAAAAGGAAAAGGGGGGAAAAGGTGAGCTTTGCGAGTTCTGAATATTATGGTTAATGTTGTTATTTGCTCTAAAATTATTGCTACCGCCTACCATACATGGACAAATGTAGATCAAGAACTGGATCTAATAAACCTGAGCTCATTCTTGAGCCTATTCATGGCCCTACGGAGCAAGCAGACTATGCTGTGAAGGTAAGGGCCAAAAGGGAAATGATAGTGCTTGCTAAAAAGGATGAAAACATTCCTATGATGCCATTTGACAACCCTGCAATGGGCAAGAGAAGCCAAGTAAACCTTGGACAGCCCTACAATTAGCACAAGAAGCAAAAGAAGGCTCAGCTTGTGAATATCATCTAATTTCTTTCAGTTAAAGTCACTTTTGTGCTGCTCATGATGTATGTGTGAACTTTGACTCATATATGTGAACCTGGATATGTTGTATGTCATGTATGTGTACTTGGATGTGAACCTCGATGTTCGTCTCATGTTTATGGAAAATTTGGATATTGTGTGATTAATTATATAGATATGTGAATTCTATGCAAGGGATATGACATCAAATTGCAGCAGAGGTTTTGCCCAATCTTTTAATTGAATTTAGAATTTAAATTCAAGATAGGAACTTTGTGCATGTTTTTAATTAAAATTGGTTTATTGGCGTCAACGATGATTGTACATTTATACCCATGATTTATTTTATTTTGCTTCCTTAGTCATTTAACAACATTAGTAGTCAAATGGACGGAAGTGTCCCCTCGTGAAGAAAATTTAGACCTATGTTAGATAAAGAAGAAAAAGTTTTCCCAGTGTCAAACAAACCGACAATGTTAAATAAGTAATTCTCTCTTATTTCTATAGCGGAACATGGTAGCAGTACATGAATATTTATGAATGTATCATGTATGTATGAGTCTTACAAATGCTGTCTACAAACAGTCACCATGATTGCATACCCTCCTTAAGACTACGCTTGGTTTTCTTGATTACCATAGCAAAATGTTCCCTAAAGCTACTGATACAATATTCTCGATTTCTTTGCTTGTGGTCAAATATTGTACTATTTATGTGCTTCCATATGCTCCAACATCCAGTGACCAGGCACTCTTCGAAACATGGAATTGGCATTCTATTTCCTAAATGATAAGTGCCACACATGTGGCATGAAGCACTCCGGACCTGACGTTTTTTATAATGGAAGTTGCCGTCCGAAAAGAAAAAATAACCCCCCCCCCCCCCCTCCCCCAAATTTGAAAATTGCCATCCGAAAAAAAAGTAAAGTTGTCATCAAAACGTTCGGAGTTGTCATGTGTTCGTGCCACAGGTGTGGCACTTATCAGGGTCCTTCTATTTTTGGCTTCCATCAGCATATCAACTATGGCATTCCATTAAAAACCAAGTGCAATCCACAAGTTCTGACTAAAGTCACATAAAAAGAAAAGGTGGATGTAATCTTCATTAGGTTCATCATCACACATAAACACATCTGTTATTTTCAACATAGAAATTCATTCTGATTAGTAGACCCCATGTGTTCAGTCTGTCTTAAAGGAGAAGCCAAAAAAAAAAAAGAATTTCTAGACAGCTTGATTTCCATATCCAATGAAATGTATGTACTATAGTCGTGCAGATTTTTAAATTTTTATCACATCCTTGTAAAGTTTAATACTCTAACTTGAATATCAAAACCAGGCAATTGTAAAACAAAGCATTTGATGGGAGGTACGTCAAAAACCATTGTGTATAGACGTCCTCAACATTTCTGAAAACATTGATACCACAAACTGACCTGTGCACTTCACCATACATAATGAAAGCGACCGCCATGCTTAAACAGATTAAATTATATACAAGAATATGAACAAGTTAATCAGCATAAATATGTTTGTACATTTCAGAAATACACCCTCAGCTAGGATAATTTAATCCAGCCAGGATCACACGCCAGATATATACATGAGATAGTGCTTTGATTGCCAACAAGAATATTGTACTTTGGCAAAAAAGAACCATCAAAATAAATCCATGTAATCTTGAGCTTGTTTACTGTGTACTGAGTAGCTGATCAACTGATAAACCAGGCTGCTTCGAGAAGACAATAGCACCATCTACAGTGTCAACTTTGTGCCTGAGCATATTGTCATCCGTGACGATCCTGCATGATCCCCGCGACTCAGAATGCATGCTGATGCCAAGATAGTGGATATGGTCTTGAACGCTATTTCCACTCACGGACCTGAATAGAAAAGCAATGTTAGGGTGAAAGAACATCAGCTGGCAAAGAGTTCACTAAGGACAGAATGTTAAAAGCAGCGAGAGCGGGAAGGACCTGCTGCAAGTGGGGTCTTCACCAGAATAAATCACAGATTTGCTCGATCGGGTATACTAGGCTATCGAGTCCAATATTATGAACCCAAACCTGAAAATATATGTGAAATGCACCAGAAAATGGACAGGAGACGGATAAATGACGGATAATTTTCACCACATCTCCCAGAAAAGCATAAACATCACTAGAGTTTTAGTTATTAGCAAAGGTGGAAGTGAAACAGAACGATGCATACCTCTCGTGGGAAATGATGGTAGGTTTTCTGTGGGAAGTACTGGTAGTAATGGGGTAGATGAGGCACAATATCATGTGCGTTGGTAACTCGAATTGCGTTTGGCAAGTATTTCTTAAAGTGGGAAGCAAACACAGCATTACCAATCCGAGGTTGCCCAAATGTCAGCAGGGTCACGTCCTTTAACCCATAGTTGACCTACAAGAACACAGAAATATGTGTTGCCATGGTGGCTAAAATCAGAAGCATATCTTTTCAGGATAGACAAAAACAGACGCTAGTACTACTTATGCTTGATGCCCTGTTCAAATATACAGAAGGTGTATTGTCCACACATGAACAAAGATAGGTACACCTGCCTCGTCTAAGATTTTTGTATTTAGAAGAACAAGCACAGAAATCAAATTATACTATCACTGAGGTTCTTGATCGGCTGACACTTGCTGTGATTCCCGACCAAATATTAGTAATAACTAGTCTGTCAAATGTAAAGAGAGTTCAGTCTGAGAATTGTGCACTGATTATGTAGTATTGATCTTAGTGATGTTAGAAGTTCTTTCAATGCATTTTATACACATGAATGAATCGATTAAAACTAAGAACAGAGGAGGACTGGAATCCCCAACAATGCACCCTATTCCATTCAAAAAGGACAGCTTGTAGTAGAATTTAGCAGGAGGATGAATTCATGAAAAGTAGAGAAACTTCTAAATAAATGAAAGCATATCTTCTTCAGACAAATATTAGCACCCACAATAAGATCAAGGGCACAAAACGAAGCCATGGCCCCTCCCATGGAATGTCCTGTCACCATGATGGGAATATTGCCATATGCTTCCCTGGTCTTCTGGATGCCATTGATGACTCCATCACGCAATGTTGTATTATGATATGCAGAATAAAACCCACTGTGCACCTATAAACAGATAGATCACCAACATTAATACTGTGCATGAACCAGCATTTTCATCACAAAAACTTTAGCCATGCTGACCTTTGCTTCAGTCATGCCTGGATAGTCAAAATCAAGTTGTTTCCAAAATAAGTCCTCAATCCAATTCTGGATGCTGAAAGAATGGAGGAGAAACATTATTTACATAAAAATAGCAGGATGTGAACTATGTCAAATTTATCTGATTGAGCAAGACTTCAGGTATCAATTTAAGATACCTCACATCTTAGAAATGATTCATTGTTTCTGATGTATATGCTTACTGAATAATACATTCCAAAGCAGCCTTTATAATAAGTAATAACCACTAATAAGGAAAAGATATAGAAGAAGAACCTGTTCTCCTGAGTCCCTCTGAATGCAACTACAACAGCATTCATGTCACTTGCAAAACCGACATATGCCTGGCTCATCAAAACTATCAACATCAATGTGAAAGAAGAGTATATTCAAGGTAAAAAAGAAAGACCATGGATAGAGGGAATAACCTCCAAGCAATTTTTCACATCAATAATCAGGTCGATCACCTCGAAGCCCTGCGTCATAAAACAAACCTAATCAGTCAACCACACCAAACTACATATGAATAATGATAAATCTTGAACAAAACCATCTTCTTGCACTTTCTTTAAAAAAATCATGCATAAGAGATGAGGAAGAATACCTCTGTTAAGTCACCACATTTTTCACAGGTCCAGGTGAATAACTGTGACAGGTCATTAGTATAAACCTGTAAAAAAAACAGCACCAATGTTCAAACCCATTACTAGTGGATAAATATTACACTAGAAATCTGAATTGGATGATGAACAAGACAAGATGACAGGCAAACTTACTGCTGAAGTATACTCTGCAAGCGTCTTGGCGAGAGTGGAATTATATGCTGGCGCTTGTCTTTTGTTCTTGAGTTCTGAATGAAGAAAACAGGACAAACATGAGAATAAAAGAACGCATTGAGTAATCGATCATGACACGGGGTAAAACCGAGTAGCTAGGCTAAGAATCATTGCAGAGGATGACAAGGTATGCACAAGCAAATTTTTTTTGGAGTTTGAGCACATAACATGAGTCAAAGTATCAAACAACATGTGGTGAACTTGTGATCAAACAACGGCTGGTTGATAATGGCGTTCTGGTTCCTATCGATTCCTGAACATAGCCACAACATTGCCCTGACCCGAGGCAAGCTTAACCGGCAACCAGGGTAGGTTCGCACTCGCAGCACATGTAGAAACTAAGTAACCAGCGGATGACGGTATTTTCCGAGGGCAGGAAAAAAGCGAGCAGCCGTACCTCTCCCGGAGCAAAGCAGCAGGAAGCACATTAGAACCGCCGCCTGCAGCCACCGCCGCCGCTCCATCCCCTCGATCCACCAAACACACGGAGCCGGAGCGGAGCAAAACCGCCCTCCAGGCCAGATTCTGTCTGCGCGCGAGCGGGCCCGCTCCTCGCCGGCGGGAGAAACCTCGGCCCGATCGAGCGAGGGGCAACCAATCAATGATTAGGGAGGGGAGGGGGGCGCGTCGCGTCGGGCCTGCGAGAGAGAAATATTCGGAGTAGGAGAAGTGCAGGGCAAGCGAAACTTTCGAAAGAAAATACGTATATATGGCATAAAGTTTAAGGGGACGGTAAATAAGATAAAATAGAATAAAATAATCCGCGGTCTCCTAACACGGCACGTTATATTTTGATTTTTTTTTACTACTAGGGGCGTTTTAATTTGATTAGGTGCTGGTTACGCTCGTGGCGTGCTGGTCCACCTCGGTCGCCGTCAGGAATTAATAAGGAGGGGGAGAGGTGTGACCCGAGACAGATCGGCCACAGAGAATCCCGGGGGTACGCGTGCGACCCAGGCTCTTCCTCCACGTGGCCCTGACGTGGACCGATCGCGCGGCCGCAAATGATCCGAGTCCCGCCGCTTCCCCGACACAAAGCAGTTACGTAAGCTTGACACTGCAGAATCCGAACAGAGGGGAGGGGAATCGGAATGGGGCTCTCGCCGTCGCCGTCGTCGCCGGAGGGGAGGTGGGAGGACCTCCCCGACGACATAGCCATCGCCGTCGCCTCCCGCCTCCAGGTGCGCCTCTCTCTCATCGCCCCCTCTGTACATGCGTAGCTCGCTCAAGTATGTATGTGGCTCGCTCGTTGACTGGCTCCAGCCGTGCTCAGGAGGCCGACGTGTGCGCCCTCGGCGGATGCTCCCGGTCCTGGCGCCGCGCCTGCGACGCCAACTTCGTGTGGGAGGGCCTCTTCCGCCGCCGCTGGCCGGCCACCGCGGCCGCCATAGCGGCCGGAGGGGCAGGGGCTTCCCGTGGGCAGGTGGGTACAGACTGCAGAGAGCAGAATACAGCTCTCCTGCCCATTTCCCCCAACTTATTTTTATCTTGGGTTCACAGTCCATGTGGCCTGCATACTAGATTGAACGACTATGATAGTTCATATAAGTAACAAATCTGATGTAGCTTTTGGCACTTGGTAGTTGGTACTGTTTTCATTTAGTGTTTGCTTCTTCAAGTTCAGTTTAATGCTTATTCAGGGCTTTCACACCCTGCAGTGTTGTTTGCTATGCTACTAAGTCGGTGTGTCATGCTAGATTCTGTGCAGAAACTGATGTGAGGCTAATTTCACTGTCGTGCGTGAACTAGGAATTATTTTGTCGCGATATCATACTAGGACAATTCATGAGTTTCTTACTAAAATGTGTCTTTGCTCTTTTAGAGGAAAGACGCACTTGAATTTGGGTTCTAGTTCAGTCTAAGGTCCAATTTTTGTGTAGAGCTAATAGGCACCCCAGGTTTCCTTCCCTTCATGAGGTCTCTTAGGCCTCGTTCGCTTCAAAGGATTCTAAACCATATGAAAAATTAAAAGCGTAGGAACAGGGAAGCCTTGTAGGTACAATACGGAGGAACTGAAATTAGGGGAAAGAAACAATGGTTGTGCGTTCTGAACGCCGGATGGATAAACAGAGAGCTGCAGCAGTCGTACTAGTCCTAACCACACATTAGCAGAGCTGTGCTGATTTTTAATTCGCATGCTAGCCATTCTTCTCTCACACATGGACCCACACTGCATATTTTATTCAGCTTATCAGTGGGCAGCCTCGGGCTTCCGCCAAAAAAAGAGATCAGGGTAGATGTGTCGATTCCTATGGAATTGACACTGTTAGCAATCCTTTCCTACGGTATACTGTAGCGAATTCCTTTGTAACGAACACAGAAAAGGGAAAAGAAACCATGGAATCCATAATTCCTTTGGAATGTCCAGAAATCCTGTAAAGCGAACGGGGCCTTAGCCAGTTCGCAAAAAAAAAAGAAAAAAAAAGAGGGGTCTCTTAGCCAGAATATTATGCAGAACTGTTTAAAATGTCTCGGATCAGTTTAAAATGTAGTGTTCTTCATAGGTGTAGGACCAGAATGGTACATATGTTATTTGTGAGGTCTTCACTTGTCTGTTGTATAAAATGAACTTGAAGAACTATCTAATCCATTCCAGATTGTATTTCTCGTCACACTCACCTGCTCCTTGCTGCCCAAAGCATAACAGATTAACCTTGCTTTTTGGTGTAACTTGTACTGTAGGAATGGAAAGCTCTTTACATCAACAACCATGGAAGAACTGCTGTGGCTATCTCTAGAGTGGTTGAATTTGTGGAGAGCAGCACACATAACGGGTCGCTTGAAGCTGAATGTTATTTGAAAGCTATGTCTGATTTGGCATTGATGGAGGATATAGGCTTCGTTAATGTCCAATTTTTCTTGCTATCAAGAAATCGCAGTGCGATAATAAATCTTATTGGATTGCATTACGCCATCGCATATTTGCATATACTGGTGAGTTATGATTCCTGATGTTCTCGTTGAGCTCTTCTTATGATACATGCTCTCTGTGACCCAATAAGTTTACACCACTTTTTTTTTGCTATAGAAAGTTGTTGGAACCATTTTTCATTGTTGTTCTTGAAATACCATTCTTACCTATTACCTGGTAGAGAGAGCTATATCATTCAGATGTAAACAAACTTTGTTAGTCCCCTCGAATCTTTGATCTCATCTTTCCTCCAAAATTCACCATTGTTAGGTTCAGCGTGTCACACTCTGTTGCACTGAGGTCAAGCTTCATTCTGTCTTTTTCCTCAAACAAGGTCAAGTTTTGTTCTGGAAGCTTATGTTAGCTTGAAGCACTTCAGGTGTTTAATAGCAGACTATGCACACTGTAAGGACAAATGGGTAGTCCCTTTGCACAGGCATGCCATGTTTGGTCATGTATAAACTTACTATGACATACCTCAAGAGAACACTTTACTACTTCAGATAATATATGATTGGTAACATCAGAAAGCTTTGGACAATATAATTGTCAAGCCTTGTGAAGTTTTATTTTGCTTCACAACATATATTCTTGCTTGAGTAATCTGACCAAGTTTGGATATATGCTCCTAAAATGCGGATTTGACATGCAATTATTCTTGCAGCCCAATGAGGTGGATAAAGCACTTCGAGCTTGCCAGGTAGCAGAAAGGAAGGTGTGTGTGAGCTTGCTCAAGCTTGGTCGGTGGTTCTATGGTTTTAGGTTGCCCGATGACTATGAGTCGTACAAAAACTCATTGAGTTGGCTCACCAGCGACGACGGGGCAAAAGTTCTAGTCATTCTCAACCGTGGTGCTGTCCATGAGGTATTTCGTCTCCAGGTCAGTTTGGTGGGTACAAATAACTGAACTTATAGTATACAAACATCTGTACTTGGCTTTGCTGGACCTTTTGTAAATATATGCCAATCCTTTTGTGTCTTGATGCCCTCGTGGCACTGCTTTGATGTAAATGGAAGTATGGAACAATAGAGGTGGGGAAATACCAAACACTGTTGTTGTATAGTCCAATATAAATAATAAACTCGCCATGACGTGTGACTTGGTGACAAATTGACAATGCCAGTTCTGTTTAACATCTGATGTTCTCTCATTTCTGTATGGTCTATGTATTAATTAATTTCCTTTACGAGAGAATACATCATCCTACTTCAGGGTTGTACACATGTTGTTTGAGAAACGAACTGTTTTATTCATTCATAAAACAAATTATGTCAGATTGATTTTTTTAAAAACAAGATGGAAATACTCCCTCCGTTCCTAAATGTAAGTCTTTTTAGAAATTTCAATATGAACTGCATGCGGATGTACATAGATATATTTTAGAGGTAGATTCACTCATTTTGTTGGAACCTCTAAAAAAGACTTATATTTAGGAACGGAGGGAGTAGTTGTCAATTTTGAATTTCAAGTAGGCAACGTTGTAAGCAGAAGAAAAGAAGTGATGATGAAACAAACAACAGAAAATGGAGCAAGGGGTTAAAAGCTTGAGAGAAGTGCATATTTCAACCCCGAACTCTTGCCCTAGTCTAATTTACAACCCCAAACTTGAATACCGTCTAAATTACAACCCCCAACTCTTAAAACCGGTCAGGATTCAACCGTTCTCTACCTCTTGACCGGTTTTGACCCGTTGATTGGGTGAATAGTAAATTTTAAAAAATATTTTTGATTTTGTCACCTGGTGACCAGTAATTTCAAAAAAGTTACAATTTTTTAGCTTGTTTGGATATTTGAGTAGCACTCAGCAAAAAAGACAAATGTGGGGACTATTCATGCACTGTTCGGGCTGATTTTGGTTTTTTGGCTGAGATCTACTCAGATGTCCGAACTTGATGAAAATTGGCACGGACCTCACGTATTGATACATCTTCCATGCAAAAAATATTCAGATTTTTTTGAATTTTGGTATTTTTTGAATTTACGGTTTAGCTAGTGAAAAAATCAAAATTATTTTTTGAAATTTTACTTTTGTTCCACTTATTAGCTTTTTTGAATTTATTTTCACCTTGTGGAAAAAACTAAATTATTATTTATTTTTTCAACTTTATTTTTAATTTACTGTTCACTAGTCAACGGGTCAAAACCAGTCAACTGGGTCAAAACCGGTCAACAGAGATACAAGGGTTGAATCCTGACCGGTTTTGAGACTTGGGGGTTGTAATTTAGACGGTATTGGAGTTCGGGGTTGTAAATTAGACTAGGGCAAAAGTTCGGGGTTGAAATATGCACTTCTCTCTAAAAGCTTTTACTGAGTACTTCGTCCGTCTGGGTTTACGAATTTTGGGTCAAATTATACAATTAGATAGATTTTGTATGTAAAAGAGATTTTGCACGTTATAATTTTTGTGACATATAGTTTTTTAGTTAAATTTATGGTCAAAATTTAACCTAAAAGAAGATAGGGTCTAATAAACCTGGACGGTAGAAGTAGTAGACTTGGTACATGGAAATTTGTATAACGCCACCTTGAGGAGTAGGGCAATTTGGAGGCCAGTTTTTTTAATTTTAAAAAAAGAATTTTTTTCAAACTTTTCAGTCTCAAGAAAATCTGAAAAAATATACATGTATACGACCATATCAAGCTATTTTTCTATTTCTTTTACTCTGTTTATTATTTAAGACGAAGGAACTGGAGTTCATCGTTAAGGTTACGGCACTTCAATGCTTAATTAATAAAGCATGCCGTGGCATTGAGGCCAAATTGTTACCAGTACATTCTAGAAGTGGCAAACATGACACTGCAGAAAACTATACAAAAAAAGGAAGAAAATTTTGAAACTATGACGCGCACTATAAAACGTTTCTGGCTCCGCCACTGACTTACCCGGCCGGACGCCGCAAACGCAGCCCAGCTGACCACAGGCGGTGGCAGTGTGTCACTATGACCGGGAACGGCGAAGCCAAGCCGGATGACGAACCGGCCGCCAGCAGCTTGTCTCCCCGGCCGCGTCCGGTCCGAGCGGCAGGTGAGATCGCGTCGGCACCACACAAGCAAAGCTCCACCGGCCGCCCAAAACTCATCAACTGCATGGGGCCATCGAACTACACAAGGAGCCATTTGCAGTTGCAGGCGATGACAAGCTTGATACTCTCACCTTGCTCTTGAACTGAAGTTCCCCCTTATCTCGCGTCCCACTGAGCGGTGTGAGCTGGTATCAGCTTAGAGCGTTCTCCTAGTCCTATCTTGCATCTTCCTTCGTTCTCGGAGTTTTGTAGCGGTCTTAGGTTTCGTCTGACTCTGACACATCATTTCAAAAAAGTTTGAAGGATTAGTTTAGTTTATCTCATGGCATTGGCAAATGACAACCCTGGGGTTCACTTTCGTCCCCACTTCCCGTGGAAAGTAACGTCAAGCAAGGAGTTTCCGGGAGGGAAAATTGAAGGCCCAACTCTCACTTGGTCAACTCTGTGCGCGGGAGGGAAAATTCCCAAGCCTCCTTTCCCCGCCGCCGGCTTCATCCGCGCCGCCGTCGCCCGTTCTTGTCGCCACCGCCGGCAATGGAGCCCCTCCAGCCCCCGGCCACCCCCTCCGCAGCTCCTCCGCCGCCGGCTTAATCCTCGCCCGTGCCCGTGCCCGCCCCGCCCCGCGCCTCCCGCCTCCGGCCACCTCAACCGATGCCGCCGTGGCGGAGATGGTGGCGGCCACCCACATCGGCCAAAAACGGAGGCGGGCGGGCACCCACGTCGTGCCAAGCAAGCCGCCCGTGCCCGCCCCCGCGGCGAAGGCGGCGAAACCAGCGGGGAAGGCGGCGAAGCCCGCCAAGCCGGCAACCTCCACCGCGGCTGCTCCCAAGCGCAAGGAGAAGCAGCTTGCAAGCCGCAAGCAGGGGGCAGAGCATACCGCGGCACCGCCACCGCCACAGCCGAGCACGGCCGCTCCAACACCGACAACCGCGACCGACGTGTTTGATGAAATGTCCGCACCAACCGTGTCATATAGGGCCTTGCTCGACGACGCGGAGGTGAACATTGGGTCTCCTCCACTTGCTTCCTTCGACTTCCATGTTGAGGAGCCGGCGGGTGAGGAGGAGGAGGAGGAGGAAGAAGATGAAGATGTCATCGAGATCGGAGAGGAAGTGTTTGAAGCGGGAGGTGGTGCTCGAAGGCCAATTCGCACGGTGAACTACACGGAGGTTGAAGATGTCCTCTTGGTCAAGGCTTGGTCGCAAGTGGGGTTGGATGCGGTCACCGGCACCGATCAAACCGGAAACGTTATTGGCAACGCATTGAGGACATGTATTGCAAGCTGAAACCCAAGACTGCCACATTGAGAGCTCGTTCTTACAGATCGTTTCAAGGCCGGTGGGAGTTGATGAAACCTGCTTGTGCTCGTTGGAGTGCGGCTATGAATCAAGTGAGGGATCAACCCCCAAGTGGCTGCGTTGAGAGTGATTAAGTACAAATATCATGCTTATTACTTGTTGGTTCATGCTTTATTTACTTGTTGGTTATGCTTGGTTGTGATTTTGATATGCTTCCAATGATGATATGTTTTAGGAGAAATATGCCGACTTGAGGTACAAGGACATGGCGGTTCCAAGGGCAAATCCTTCCCATTCAAGCATTGTTGGGCATTGCTCCAACATCTTGACAAATAGAAATTGAGGGATCAAGAGTGTGCACCGAAGAAATCGGATATGCTCAAAATGGATGATAGTGATGAAGAAGGAAGAAACCATGACAAGCCCGACGGAACCAAGAAGGGAAAAGAAAGGATGAAGATGGAAGCGGAGGCATCAAGCTTGAGGGAAAAGATTGATCAAATGATCAAGTCAAAGGAGACATTGACAACGAAGGCATTGGAGACAATCACCGAGAGAAAGAAAGAGGTGGAACTTGCACAATTGGAAGCAAGGCGAGAAGATGCCAAGCGCCGACATGGAGGAGAGGATGATCAAGCTCAGGGAAGCAAAAGCATGGAAGGAGCTCATGGCCGAGGAGAAGGAGCACATGATGATGTCTAGAAAGGACATGGATGAAGAGCAATTGGCGTGGTGGAAGGAGTACAAGGAGAACATCGCGGACAGGAAGAGGCTACTGCGTGGTGCTGGTGGTGGTGCGTTGTCGACTCTCCGAGGTGAGTCTCCGATGAATGGTGGAGGCGATGGAGGTGTGGACAACTTCACCGGTGCTTGAAGTTGTTTGTATATTTTATGTTTTGCAAATGATGTCTCCGATGACTATATGATGATGATCATTTGCACGTTGTATGTTTTGCTATGATGTCCTTGGGATTTATTATGTGATGATGATGATTTGCAAGTTTGTTTCATGTATGTGATCATGATCATTTACAAATTTGAGAGTGATTTATGTTGTTGTCCTGTTTTGAAGGTTTGAAGGCCGGGGCACTGATCTGCGCTAGGGATTTTCGGCCTTCAAAACGACATTTTCTCAGCCCTCAAACTAGTTTTGAAGGTTGAATTTTTGAGGGCTTTGTTAGACATGCTCTAAGAAGTGTAGAATCTTTGGCCTAATATTGAACTATTTTGTAGCCCTGTTTCAGGTTAGTGCTTTACTACTGGAACTTGCACTAAGACGTGCATCCTCCTGGAGTCACTACAGAACCACTTGATCACCAAAAAAATATCACTGAACTTTTCTGTTATTTAATTGCATCCTGGCTGCGCTAACAGATAGCCAAGTATCTGTGCTTTTCTGTTACGATCGTATCACAAATCTGAAAGAAAAACCAAAAAACAAACAGAGGAGAGAAAGAGAGAAGGGAGCAGGACAAGTGAAAGCAACATAACAAGTCTGATGGTATCTATTTCCCCCAGATGTATCAGTTCGTGCTACAGATGGAGATGGACAGCCTAATATACCGATAAATATGGCTTACAGTTTCGACGAGTCCTACAATTCAGTAGTACGTAGAAATTATTTCTGAACCGAAGAAAACCAGGGAGGCCTGCTCCCTCCCATGAACAACCGAACCTTCCTCCCAGCAACCAGAGATCCTTGGAGTTGGAGACGCCTCAGCCTCAACAGCACGGGTAGATGGTGACGCAGCGCCGCTTCGGCGGGGTACAGAGGAGCATGAACACCAAGGCGATGACGGCCGCGACGAGGAGCCCCAGGAAGCTGAAGCCCGCCTCCTCCTCCGACTCGCTACTGCAGCACACCTTCCCCATGATAGCCTGAGCAGAAAGGTTGCTTCCCGGCCGGTGCTGCCTACGCTGGAGATCAGGATCAGTGGTGGTCAGACGACGAAGAGAGGCTCGCTTCCTAGCGGTGGTACGTTTCGTTCTTTCTTATACCACCACGGCCATGATCGCCGTGGTGTGGCCGGTTTGTTGGGGCGTCCCTATCAGGTCTTCAATGATGCCACCCTCCTGTGCTCCCCTTCCATCTCTGAAGACAGCTCAGCCTGTGCTCGCACCCACCCAGGCCACTGACGCCGGTCATAGATGGCATTGTTAGGCTGATCAACCGCCCCAGATGTTGAGATACATATCTGGCAAACAGATCTGGCCTTTCTTTTACGCCTGCCTTTCAGCACGGAATGTTAGATAGATGGCTGTTCAACTTTGCGCCGTCGCGGTCTCTCGCTGGCGATCTTGTGGATGCGGTCACTTGACGGCGATCCGGATGAAAATTACGGGGACAACAATACTTGATCGATGGTGATGTGTATACATGTATGAAAAGTACAGGATCAAAGGGCTGGTATTCTGATATCCTCCTGGTGAAATTCAAACGGTTGATGGCTACTTGTCCCCGTATGTCCGATAGCATTGTGATGGCGATGGAGAGAACGTACGTAGCGTGCATGCTCTCGGTGTGAATGTGAAACACGTCCCCGTCTCTATCTATTTGAGGAGGTGGTAGGGATTAGGTGGTGCATGTTGCGTGTTGGTGACTAGGGTTTTCTGGGAATTTGGGGAAGAACTGAAGAAGGACCAAGCCCAAGCAAGTGGCATGTGCCATGTTGCCTTACAGCTTCGTCTAACACTACAAGACAAGCGAGCGTGAAGTTTCTTCCTAGACAGGAATCAGGATTGCTTCCTGGCTCAGCTAAGCGGAGTCCAACTTCAGCTGGACACGGTTTTCTTATCAGGAGAGATTCACACTGTTTTCGGTGGTTTCTATCTTCTTAACGGCTAAATATTATGCTTTAATTTGGCTATTAACCACATTTAACTTATGTCCTGGTTTTTCATTTCAACTTTTGATGATTGAAATAAAATATATGCATGTAGGTATCGGACAGGAAGTTGCCTTTGTAGAATTCCATAAGTAAATATGTCATATATTACCTATATTTTGCAAAATAACAGCAGGAGGAACGGGAAATCCGTTGGTGCTCCCGGGAGCGCGCGCTCCTGCATGCGAAAAAATATTTCAAATTATGAAAAATCCCAAATAAAAATTTGGCGCATACATATCGACATTATATGTGTGCACGTCAAGTTTTGGGGAAAATCGACATTTTTTATGGCTTGTGTAAAAAAGACAAAAGGATGTCTTATGAAAAGCATTTTTTAACACCGAATTTTGTCTTTTTCACACACGACACATAAGTGTCGGTTTTTTGCGAAACGACTTTGTGAGCATGTACAATATTGAGATGTACGCGCCAAGTTTTTGTTTGAAATTTTTTGACATTTCAAAATATGTTTAAAACACATTTTAAAAATTAGAAGCGCGCGCTCCTATGTGCCAAAACGCCACTCTCGGAGGAGGAACCGTGCAAAAGGTTGCGCCACAAGTTTTTTTTTAACATAGTATAATCGCAGATAGACACGCACATACACTCAACCCTATGAACGCGATACAAAAATAGACCTTATGTTTAGCAGCATGCTCTTCATTAGAGATTGGCTACACGATACAAAAATGCAAAGGTGCTTATCGAATATCAACAGTCAATCCAACATCCTAGCCCATCTATGCTGAAGTACAAGATGTGAAATACTACAACTGTTGTCATGTACCAAAGTTGCACTAAACTTGAGACACTTATTTTGGGACGGAGGAATTAACGAATTGGTGAAAAGAGCACCACAACCATGTTGCCTTGTACTACTTTGTGAGCATGTACAATATTGGAGTAAATTGTAAGGCTGGTCACAATGGGGAGGAATTTAGGAGTAACATCACACACTCCAATACAACTTTGCTTATGTGGCACATATTTAATGAAGAGAGAGGTGCTTGTGGTAACTAGCTAAGTTACCGGAACATCACACACTCCAAGAAACAATGAGTCTATAACCTAATAAATACATCATGGCATGACACTATATAGATGTTCCTACCCACTATGAAGGTAGTAACATAGTCTAGGAAAGTGTGTACGTTACTAGCTTTTGTTCTTGCCCATTGTGACCAGCCTAACAAATGGGTGAAAGAAGCACAAACATGAAGAACATACATCAGTGAGGTAGTGATGACTCATTCAAAGACATTACTGAATATCCAAAACAATAAGATGTGCATAAGGGAGCTTGCTCGTGCCTGCCACGTCAAATGCGTGGGTTGGGCAGGAGGGATAGAAACAGTGATCGATGGAAATAATAGCGAGAGTAAAAAACAATGGCAAAGCCAGCGATTGGGTGTCTGGTTTTGTCTTACCCACGAAAGGAAGGTAACCAATCCGCAGATACGCCCGCCCTCTCTTCCGCCTCCTTGCCTTCCCGACGAAGGCTCCTCTCATCTCTCATCCACGACGCCGCAGGCTCGATCTGGTCGTCTTGCCGTCTCCGCCCCGTAACCTGCAGATCCTCATCTTCCCCACCGCTGAATGTCCTAGAGCGCTGGCAGCGTCGGATTCTCCATCTCGCTGGGCTAGGCCTCCCGTCCGCACCACGATGCGGCCGACATGGAGGCCCGGGCTCGGGCAGCTGCCGCGGTGTCGGGCGCGACGGTGAGGTCTCTGGGAACCACGCGGTGGGTAATTGGGGCGGCTTCCGATCGTGGGTTTCGGCGACGCCAGGTCGTACATCTGAGCCGCATGTGGCTGGGAGGGTGCTAATCCGGGGCCCTAAGTTTGATGATGCCGAGGAGGAGGCAGACGAGCAGGGCGGTTTTTGTTGTACTGGGTTGAGTGGCGGCCGGAGCGGGTCGGACAGGCAGATGGCCGTCGGCGGCAAGAAGGCCACGCCCGGGCGGTGAGCCAGGTACGCATCCATGTTCCTTCTCCATCTGCATGTGTGCAATTGAAGGAACTTGGGCTTAGATGGTTGTATGTACATGCAGAATTGATGGTCGTCTTTTACTTGCAGACAATTCCATCACACTTGGCAGAAAATACCAAAAATATTAGCCTCAATATATGTCTGCAATTTTCCGTGTCATCTGAATTTAGCCGCAGGAATTTAACTTATGTCTATCATCCTAAGCCATCATCCGATACATGAACTGTTTCTTGGGATTTGGTGATTGGTGTCAGCAATGTTGACCTGAGGCTATTTGGTAACAATTCTGACACATAACTACTCATTTAGAAGTTAATATGTATGTTCTATAATTTGCTAACAGTTCTGAGTTCTGACACACAAATACTCATTTCATATATCAAACTATCCTACGTACTTGCAAATGGTCCACTTCTGACAGCTAACTATCGTAAACACTATTTTGTTTGCTCACACATAAATCATATATCTGCTACTGAAGTTTCATCTCTAAACTGTTATGGGCTACATAACACGGCAATGACTATTGCTTACTTATTTATTTGCTTCATTTCCTATCACGCCTATTAGTTATTTTACTTAAGCATGTTAGGTAACTCAGTACCAGACATTTAAACTGATCGTCAATCATAAGAAAGAAACGAGCAGTTAATATGCCCGGTGCTCTCAGTATATGATGACATCCTCTTATACATGTGCACACACTCATTTATTGACGTGCTTTAATTTCATAATATGCCTCACTAATTTTCCTGTCGGTGTACCCAAGTGTCACCGACTGTGTCTTGGTTTTACTTCCAATGCCCGGTGGTGGAGTCCCGCCGAAGGATGTGACGGCAGCCGTCGTCCGGATTAATTGATTCAGTATGTATGCTCAAACTTGCCCTTGTAAGGCAAGGAAATTCAGAGACCAGTGGGTGTCAGTTATTTTCCCGCCGAAGGTATGACCGATGAATGTTGAAGCTCGTGGCGGATATCGTTATTTTCTCACCTTCACAGATGATTTAAGCAGATACGGGTATATCTACTTGATGAAACATAAATCTGAAACATTTGAAAAGTTCAAAGAATTTCAGAGTGAAGTTGAAAATCATCGTAACAAGAAAATAAAATTTCTACGATCTGATCGTGGAGGAGAATATTTGAGTTACGAGTTTGGTCTACATTTGAAGCAATGCGGAATAGTTTCGCAACTCACGCCACCCGGAACACCACAGCGTAATGGTGTGTCCGAACGTCGTAATCGTACTTTAATAGATATGGTGCGATCTATGAAGTCTATTTCCGATTTACCGCTATCGTTTTGGGGTTATGCTTTAGAGACGGCCGCATTCACGTTAAATAGGACACCGTCAAAATCCGTTGAGACGACACCTTATGAACTATGGTTTAGCAAGAAACCAAAGTTGTCGTTTCTAAAAGTTTGGGGTTGCGATGCTTATGTGAAAAACTTCAACCTGATAAGCTTGAACCCAAATCGGAAAAAATGTGTCTTCATAGGATACCCAAAGGAGACAATTGGGTATACCTTCTATCACAGATCCGAAGGCAAGACATTCGTTGCTAAGAATGGATCCTTTCTAGAGAAGGAGTTTCTCTCGAAAGAAGTGAGTGGGAGGAAAGTAGAACTTGATGAGGTAATTATACCTTCTCCCTTATTGGAAAGTAGTTCATCACAGAAATCAGTTCCAGTGATTCCTACACCAGTTAGTGAGGAAGTTAATGATGATGATCATGAAACTTCAGATCAAGTTGCTACCAAACCTCGTAGGTCTTCCAGAGTAAAATCCGCACCAGAGTGGTACGGTAATCGTGTTCTGAAAGTCATGTTACTAGACCATGATGAACCTACGGACTATGAGGAAGCGATGATGAGCCCAGATTCCACGAAATGGCTTGAGGCCATGAAATCTGAGATAGGATCCATGTATGAGAACAAAGTATGGACTTTGATTGACTTGCTCGATGATCAGCAAGCCATGTTAAATAAATGGATTTTCAAGAGGAAGACGGATACTTGTAGTAGTGTTACTATCTACAAAACTCGACTTGTCACAAAAGGGTTTTTCGACAAGTTCAAGGTGTTGACTACAATGAGATTTTCTCAATCAGAAGCGATTCTTAAGTCTGCTGAATCATGTTAGCAATTGCCACATTTTATGAAATCGGCAAATGGATGTCAAAACTACATTCTTTAATGGATTTATTAAAGAAGAGTTGCATATGATGCAACCAGAAGTTTTCGTCAATCCTAAAGGAGCTAACAAAATATGCAAGCTTCAGCGATCCATCTATGGACTGGTGCAAGCATCTCGGAGTTGGAATGAACGCTTTGATAGTGTGATCAAAGCATATGGTTTTATACAGACTTTTGGAGAAGCCTGTATTTACAAGAAAGTGAGTGGGAGCACTACAGCATTTCTGATAAGTATATGTATGACATATTGTTGATCGGAAATAATGTAGAATTATTCTGCAAAGCATAAAGGAGTATTTGAAAGGAGTTTTTCAAAGAAAGACCTCGGTGAAGCTGCTTACATATTGAGCATCAAGATCTATAGAGATAGATCAAGACGCTTGATAAGTTTTTTCAATGAGTACATACCTTGACAAGATTTTAAAGTAGTTCAAAATGGAACAGTCAAAGAAAGAGTTTCTTGCAGTGTTACAAGGTATGAAATTGAGTAAGACTCAAATCCCGACCACGGCAGAAAATAGAAAAGAGAATGAAAGTCATTCCCTATGCCTCACCATAGGTTCTATAAAGTATGCTATGCTATGTACTGCACCTATTGTATACCTTGCTCTGAATTTGGCAAAGGAATACAATTTTGATCTAGGAGTAGATCATCGGACATTGGTCAAGAACATCCTTAGTAAGGACTAAGGAAATATTTCTCGATTATGGAGGTGATAAAAGAGCCCGTTGTAAAGAGTTACATCGATGCAAGCTTTTTACACTGATCCAGATGACTCTAAGTCTCAATCTGGATACATATTGAAAGTGAGGAGCAATTAGCTAGAGTAGCTCCGTGCAGAGCATTGTAGACATAGAATATTTGCAAAATACATACGGCTCAATGTGATGTAATCTGCTGACTAAGCTTCTCTCAAGAGCAAAACATGATCATACCTTAGTACTCTTTGGGTGTTAATCACATAGCGATGTGAACTAGATTATTGACTCTAGTAAACCCTTGGGTGTTGGTCACATGACGATGTGAACTATGCGTGTTAATCACATACAGATGTGAATATTAGTGTTGAATCACATTATGATGTGAACTAGATTATTGACTCTAGTGCAAGTGGGAGACTGAAGGAAATATGCCCTAGAGGCAATAATAAAGTTATTATTTATTTCCTTATATCATGATAAATGTTTATTATTCATGCTAGAATTGTATTAACCGGAAACATAATACATGTGTGAATACATAGACAAACAGAGTGTCACTAGTATGCCTCTACTTGACTAGCTCGTTAATCAAAGATGGTTATGTTTCCTAACCATAGACATGAGTTGTCATTTGATTAACGGGATCACATCATTAGAAGAATGATCTGATTGACATGACCCATTCCGTTAGCCTAGCACTTGATCGTTTAGTATGTTGCTATTGCTTTCTTCATAACTTATACAAAGTTCCTGCAACTATGAGATTATGCAACTCTCGTTTACCGGAGGAACACTTTGTGTGCTACCAAACGTCCACAACGTAATCGGGTGATTATAAAGGTACTCTCTGGTGTCTCCAAAAGTATATGTTGAGTTGGCATGAATCGAGATTAGGTTTTGTCACTCCGATTGTCTGGAGAGGTATCTCTGGGCCTTCTCGGTAATACACATCACATAAGCCTTGCAAGCATTGCAACTAATGAGTTAGTTGTGAGATGATGTATTACGAAGCGAGTAAAGAGACTTGCCGATAACGAGATTGAACTAGGTATTGGATACCGACGATCAAATCTCGGGCAAGTAACATACCGATGACAAAGGGAACAAAGTATGTTGTTATGCGGTTTGACCGATAAAGATCTTCGTAGAATATGTAGGAGCCAATATGGGCATCCAGGTTCCGCTATTGGTTATTGACCGAGAATAGTTCTAGGTCATGTCTACATAGTTCTCGAACCCGTAGGGTCCGCACGCTAAGGTTTCGATGGCGGTTATATTATGAGTTTATGAGTTTTGATGTACCGAAGGAGTTCGGAGTCCCGGATGAGATCGGGGACATGACGAGGAGTCTCGAAATGCTCGAGACGTAAAGATCGATATATTGGACGACTATATTCAGAGTTCGGAAAGGTTCCGAATGATTCGGTTATTTTTCGGAGTACCGGAGAGTTACGGGAATTCGCCGGGGAGAAGTATTGGGCCTTGTTGGGCCCTACGGGAAAGAGAGAGGGGCTGCCTAGGGCAGGCCGCCCCAAGGCCTAGTCCGAATTGGACTAGGGGAGGCCGCACCCTTCCTCCCTTCCCTTCCTTCTCTCCTACTCCTACTAGGAAAGGAGGAGTCCTACTCCCGGTGGGAGTAGGACTCCCCCCTGCGCGCCTCCTCCCTAGGCCGGCCACCTCCTCCTTGCTCCTTTATATACGGGGGCAAGGGGGCACCCCATGAACACACAAGTTGATCTACGGATCGTTCCTTAGCCGTGTGCGGTGCCCCCCTCCACCATATTCCACTTCGGTCATATCGTCGCGGAGCTTAGGCGAAGCCCTGCGTCGGTGGAGCATCATCATCGTCGCCACGCCGTCGTGCTGACGGAACTCATCCCCGACGCTTTGCAGGATCGGAGCCCGGGGATCGTCATCGAGCTGAACGTGTGCTGAACACGGAGGTGCCGTACGTTCGGTACTTGGATCGGTCGGATCGTGAAGACGCGACTACATCAACCGCGTTGTTATAACGCCTGGCCACGGTCTCACGAGGGTACGTGGACAGACATTCTCCCCTCTCGTTGCTATGCCATCACCATGGTCTTGCGTGTGCGTAGGAAAATTTTGAAATTACTACGTTCCCCAACAAGTGGTATCGAGCCGGGTTTTATGCGTTGATGTCATATGCACGAGTAGAACACAAGTGAGTTGTGGGCGATATAAGTCATCTTGCTTACCAAAGCATGTCATACTTTGGTTCAGCGGTATTGTGAGATGAAGCGGCCCGGACCGACATTACGCGTACGCTTACGCGAGACTGGTTTCACCGCTCCGAGCACTAGTTGCTTAAAGGTGACCGGCGGGTGTTTGTCTCTCTTACTTTAGTTGAACCGAGTGTGGCTACGCCCGGTCCTTGCGAAGGTTAAAACAGCACCAACTTGACAAACTATCGTTGTGGTTTTGATGCGTAGGTAAGAACGGTTCTTGCTCAGCCCGTAGCAGCCACGTAAAACTTGCAACAACAAAGTAGAGGACGTCTAACTTGTTTTTGCAGGGCATGTTGTGATGTGATGTGGTCAAGACGTGATGCTATATTTTATTGTATGAGATGATCATGTTTTGTAACCGAAGTTATCGGCAATCGGCGAAAGCCATATGGTTGTCGCTTTATTGTATGAAATGCAAACGCCATGTAATTACTTTACTTTATCACTAAGCAGTAGCGATAGTCGTAGAAGCAATAGTTGGCGAGACGACAAAGATACTACGATGGAGATCAAGGTGTCGCGCCGGTGACGATGGTGATCATGACGGTGCTTCGGCGATGGAGATCACAAGCACAAGATGATGATGACCATATCATATCACTTATATTGATTGCATGTGATGTTTATCCTTTATGCATCTTATCTTGCTTTGATTGACGGTAGCATTATAAGATGATCTCTCACTAAAATTATCAAGAAGTGTTCTCCACGAGTATGCACCGTTGCTAAAAGTTCATAGTACCCGGACACCACGTGATGATCGGGTGTGATAAGTTCTACGTCCATCTACAACGGGTGCAAGCCAGTTTTGCACACGCAGAATACTCGAGTTAAACTTGGACGAGCCTAGCATATGCAGATATGGCCTCGAACACGAGACCGAAGGTCGGCGTGAATCATATAGTAGATATGATCAACATAGTGATGTTCACCATTGAAAACTACTCCATCTCACGTGATGATCGGTTATGGTTTAGTTGATTTGGATCACGTAATCACTTAGATGACTAGAGAGATATCTGTCTAAGTGGGAGTTATTTAATATGATTAATTGAACTTAAAATTTATCATGAACTTAGTACCTGATAGTATTTTGCTTGTCTATGTTTCATGTAGATAGATGGCTCGTCTTTGTTGTTCCGTTGAATTTTAATGTGTTCCTTGAGAAAGCAAAGTTGAAAGATGATGGTAGCAATTACACGGACTGGGTCCGTAACTTGAGGATTATCCTCATTGCTGCATAAGAATTACGTCTGGAAGCACCGCTGGGTGCCAGCTGCTGAGCAACGCCGTAAGTTGTGAACGTCTGGCGAGCAAAGTCGATGACTACTCTATAGTTCAGCGTGCCATGCTTTTACGGCTTAGAACCGGGTCTTCAACGACGTTTTGAACGTCATGGAGCATATGAGATGTTCCAAGAGTTGAAGTTAATATTTCAAGCAAATGCCCGGATTGAGAGATATGAAGTCTCCAATAAGTTCTATAGCTGCAAGATGGAGGAGAATAGTTACATCGGTGAGCACATACTCAAAATGTCTGGGTATAATAATCACTTAATTCAGCTGGGAGTTAATCTTCCGGATGATAGTGTCATTGATGTAATTCTCCAATCACTGCCACCAAGCTACAAGAGCTTCGTGATGAACTATAATATGCAAGGGATGACTAAGACAATTCACGAGCTCTTCGCAATGCTAAAAGCCATGGAGGTAGAAATCAATAAAGATCATCAAGTGTTGATGGTCAACAAGACCACTAGTTTCAAGAAAAAGGGCAAAGGGAAGAAGAAGGGAAACTTCAAAAAGAACAGCAAGAAAGTTGCCGCTCAAGAGAAGAAACCCAAGTCTGGACCTAAGCCTGAAACTGAGTGTTTTTACTGCAAGCGACCGACCTTTGGAAGCGGAACTGCCCCAAGTATTTGGCGGATAAGAAGGATGGCAAGGTGAACAAAGGTATATGTGATATACATGTTATTGATGTGTACCTTACTAGAGCTCGTAGTAGCACGGTATTTGATCTCGGTTACATTGCTAATATTTGCAACTCGAAGCGAGGGACTACGGAATAGACGAGCACCGCAAAGGACGAGGTGACGATGCGCGTAGGAAAGCGGTTCCACAGTCAATGTGATCGCGGTCGGCACGCTACCTCTACATCTACCTTCGGGATTAGTTTTAGACCTAAATAATTGTTATTTGGTGCCAGCGTTGAGCATGAACATTATATCTGGATCTTGTTTGATGCGAGACGGTTATTCATTTAAATCGAGAGAATAATGGTTGTTCTATTTATATGAGTAATATCTTTTATGGTCATGCACCCTTGAAGAATGGTCTATTCTTGTTGAATCTCGGCAGTAGTGATACACATATTCATAATGTCGAAGCCAAAAGATGCAGAGTTGATAATGATAGTGCAACTTATTTGTGGCACCGCCGTTTAGGTCATATCGGTGTAAAACGCATGAAGAAACTCCATACAGATGGACTTTTGGAATCACTTGATTATGAATCACTTGGTACTTGCGAACCGTGCCTCATGGGCAAGATGACTAAAACACCGTTCTCCGGTTGTATGGAGAGAGCAACAGATTTATTGGAAATCATACATACAGATGTATGTGGTCCGATGAATGTTGAAGCTCGTGGCGGATATCGTTATTTTCTTACCTTCACGGATGATTTAAGCGGAATACGGGTATATCTACTTGATGAAACATAAATCTGAAACATTTGAAAAGTTCAAAGAATTTCAGAGTGAAGTTGAAAATAATCGTAACAAGAAAATAAAATTTCTACGATCTGATCGTGGAGGAGAATATTTGAGTTACGAGTTTGGTCTACATTTGAAGCAATGCGGAATAGTTTCGCAACTCACGCCACCGGGAACACCACAGCGTAATGGTGTGTCCGAATGTCGTGTCGTACTTTACTAGATATAGTGCGATCTATGATGTCTATTTCCGATTTACCGCTATCGTTTTGGGGTTATGCTTTAGAGACGGCCGCATTCACGTTAAATAGGACACCGTCAAAATCCGTTGAGACGACACCTTATGAACTATGGTTTAGCAAGAAACCAAAGTTGTCGTTTCTAAAAGTTTGGGGTTGCGATGCTTATGTGAAAAACTTCAACCTGATAAGCTTGAACCCAAATCGGAAAAATGTGTCTTCATAGGATACCCAAAGGAGACAATTGGGTATACCTTCTATCACAGATCCGAAGGCAAGACATTCGTTGCTAAGAATGGATCCTTTCTAGAGAAGGAGTTTCTCCCGAAAGAAGTGAGTGGGAGGAAAGTAGAACTTGATGAGGTAGTTGTACCTACTCCCTTACTGGAAAGTAGTTCATCACATAAATCTGTTCCTGTGACTCCTACACCAATTAGTGAGGAAGTTAATGATGATGATCATGAAACTTCAGATCAAGTTGCTACCAAACCTCGTAGGTCTTCCAGAGTAAAATCCGCACAGTGGTACGGTAATCGTGTTACGAAAGTCATGGTACTAGACCATGATGAACCTACGGACTATGAGGAAGCGATGATGAGCCCAGATTCCGCGAAATGGCTTGAGGCCATGAAATCTGAGATAGGATCCATGTATGAGAACAAAGTATGGACTTTGATTGACTTGCTCGATGATCAGCAAGCCATGTTAAATAAATGGATTTTCAAGAGGAAGACGGATACTTGTAGTAGTGTTACTATCTACAAAACTCGACTTGTCACAAAAGGGTTTTTCGACAAGTTCAAGGTGTTGACTACAATGAGATTTTCTCAATCAGAAGCGATTCTTAAGTCTGTCTGAATCATGTTAGCAATTGCCACATTTTATGAAATCTGGCAAATGGATGTCAAAACTACATTCTTTAATGGATTTATTAAAGAAGAGTTGCATATGATGCAACCAGAAGTTTTCGTCAATCCTAAAGGAGCTAACAAAATATGCAAGCTTCAGCGATCCATCTATGGACCGTGCAAGCATCTCGGAGTTGGAATGAACGCTTTGATAGTGTGATCAAAGCATATGGTTTTATCTGCACTTTTGGAGAAGCCTGTATTTACAAGAAAGTGAGTGGGAGCACTACGGATTTCTGATAAGTATATGTATGACATATTGTTGATCGGAAATAATGTAGAATTATTCTCGCAAAGCATAAAGGAGTATTTGAAAGGAGTTTTTCAAAGAAAGACCTCGGTGAAGCTGCTTACATATTGAGCATCAAGATCTATAGAGATAGATCAAGACGCTTGATAAGTTTTTTCAATGAGTACATACCTTGACAAGATTTTAAAGTAGTTCAAAATGGAACAGTCAAAGAAAGAGTTTCTTGCATGTGTTAAAAGTTATGAAATTTAGTAAGACTCAAATCACGACCACGGCAGAAAATAGAAAAGAGAATGAAAGTCATTCCCTATGCCTCACCATAGGTTCTATAAAGTATGCTATGCTATGTACTGCACCTATTGTATACCTTGCTCTGAATTTGGCAAAGGAATACAATTTTGATCTAGGAGTAGATCACCTTTGGACATTGGTCAAGAACATCCTTAGTAAGGACTAAGGAAATATTTCTCGATTATGGAGGTGATAAAAGAGCCCGTTGTAAAGAGTTACATCGATGCAAGCTTTTTACACTGATCCAGATGACTCTAAGTCTCAATCTGGATACATATTGAAAGTGAGGAGCAATTAGCTAGAGTAGCTCCGCAGAGCATTGTAGACATAGAATATTTGCAAAATACATACGGCTCTGAATGTGACAGACCCGTTGACTAAGCTTCTCTCAAGAGCAAAACATGATCATACCTTAGTACTCTTTGGGTGTTAATCACATAGCGATGTGAACTAGATTATTGACTCTAGTAAACCCTTGGGTGTTGGTCACATGACGATGTGAACTATGCGTGTTAATCACATACATGTGAATATTAGTGTTGAATCACATTATGATGTGAACTAGATTATTGACTCTAGTGCAAGTGGGAGACTGAAGGAAATATGCCCTAGAGGCAATAATAAAGTTATTATTTATTTCCTTATATCATGATAAATGTTTATTATTCATGCTAGAATTGTATTAACCGGAAACATAATACATGTGTGAATACATAGACAAACAGAGTGTCACTAGTATGCCTCTACTTGACTAGCTCGTTAATCAAAGATGGTTATGTTTCCTAACCATAGACATGAGTTGTCATTTGATTAACGGGATCACATCATTAGAAGAATGATCTGATTGACATGACCCATTCCGTTAGCCTAGCACTTGATCGTTTAGTATGTTGCTATTGCTTTCTTCATAACTTATACAAAGTTCCTGCAACTATGAGATTATGCAACTCCCGTTTACCGGAGGAACACTTTGTGTGCTACCAAACGTCCACAACGTAATCGGGTGATTATAAAGGTACTCTCTGGTGTCTCCAAAAGTATATGTTGAGTTGGCATGAATCGAGATTAGGTTTTGTCACTCCGATTGCTCGGAGAGGTATCTCTGGGCCTTCTCGGTAATACACATCACATAAGCCTTGCAAGCATTGCAACTAATGAGTTAGTTGTGAGATGATGTATTACGAAACGAGTAAAGAGACTTGCCGGTAACGAGATTGAACTAGGTATTGGATACCGACGATCAAATCTCGGGCAAGTAACATACCGATGACAAAGGGAACAAAGTATGTTGTTATGCGTTTTGACCGATAAAGATCTTCGTAGAATATGTAGGAGCCAATATGGGCATCCAGGTTCCGCTATTGGTTATTGACCGAGAATAGTTCTAGGTCATGTCTACATAGTTCTCGAACCCGTAGGGTCCGCACGCTTAACGTTTCGATGATGCTTATATTATGAGTTTATGAGTTTTGATGTACCGAAGGAGTTCGGAGTCCCGGATGAGATCGGGGACATGACGAGGAGTCTCGAAATGCTCGAGACGTAAAGATCGATATATTGGACGACTATATTCAGAGTTCGGAAAGGTTCCGAATGATTCGGTTATTTTTCGGAGTACCGGAGTTACGGGAATTCGCCGGGAGAAGTATTGGGCCTTGTTGGGCCCTACGGGAAGAGAGAGGGGCTGCCTAGGGCAGGCGCTTCCCAAGGCCTAGTCCGAATTGGACTAGGGGGAGGGGCCGCACCCCTTCCTCCCTTCCCTTCCTTCTCTCCTACTCCTACTAGGAAAGGAGGTGTCCTACTCCCGGTGGGAGTAGGACTCCCCCCTGCGCCTCCTCCCTAGGCGGCCACCTCCTCCTCGCTCCTTTATATACGGGGGCAAGGGGCACCCCATGAACACACAAGTTGCTCTACGGATCGTTCCTTAGCCGTGTGCGGTTCCCCCCTCCACCATATTCCACTTCGGTCTTATCGTCGCGGAGCTTAGGCGAAGCCCTGCGTCGGTGGAGCATCATCATCGCCGCCACGCCGCGTCGTCTTGTGGAACTCATCCCGACGCTTTGCAGGATCGGAGCCCGGGATCGTCATCGAGCTGAGCGTGTCTGAACACGGAGGTGCCGTCACGTTCGGTACTTGGATCGGTCGGATCGTGAAGACGTCGACTACATCAACCGCGTTGTTATAACGCTTCCGCTTACGGTCTACGAGGGTACGTGGACAGACACTCTCCCCTCTCGTTGCTATGCCATCACCATGGTCTTGCGTGTGCGTAGGAAAATTTTGAAATTACTACGTTCCCCAACAATTATAACTTGGAAAGCTACATAGAATTTTATGGGGATAAGGTGTTTGTCGAATTATAGTTAGAAAATCTGATTAACTTGTTAATTTGTTGGCTAGCAGTGTGAATTAGAACTCTGGGTACTTTTATCTGTCGTGAAGAATATAAATATTTTTTGCGGTGCTCTTGTGTACTTTTATAAAAATCTGAAGGTGATCATGATTTCGCTCACCAGTAAGCATTTCTTTTCTCTGAAGAGAAGAAAGAAGTTTGTACCTAATAGAACCGAAGTAATCGGTTCTCTCATGTACACTTGTAGATATAAAACAGAATAGCTTGTAAAATAGTACTGTTACCATTTTGGAAATAGCATTCAGGTAGTCAGGCCAAATTTTCTACTAATGTCTACTACACACTTCAGGATCAGGCGAGCCCGAGCACATAAGCGAGTTTTCGTAGTTAGTCATCATACTTTTTAACTTTCATATAGTCATATTTTTTCTTGCTAAGGTTACATGTGTGTTCCATTAGGCTAATCTAACTCGTTGTTCACATGTCTCATATATCCTTTTAGTTTGTTTGAACCTAGGCACTCTATTTTTAACATTGGATACTTTGTTTTTGTTTTGTTATTTTTCTAATATGTTTTCCTTGCTTGTTTGAATCATCTGTAACTTTTTTGCAATTCAGAATGTCATCAGGCTTAACTTGTGGTGCGTAGGCATCTCGATCGTACAACACTATCACCATGCCGCTTTGTCTCTACAATGAGGGAGGTAATGCAAATTATGCCGTTAGTCCTATACTGATTGTCTTTGCTTCATTTCTCGGTTCTATTGAGCTATATTTTGCTCTCCTCTATAGTAGCATGATCTCTGTCAAGAAAGAAAATTCTATTTGGATTGTAGTGTGGCTCTTAAGAACCATTATGCATATGGGATAAGACTGTAAATCTTTTTGTTTTAGACCTGTTAATCTAGAAAGGACTCAGTAATTTAGTGTGCTTGACAATTATTCCATCAATTATCAAAATAGAATGTGATTTAGAACCCAGCTCTTTCTTTTATTGTATACCGATTAAGTATCTAATGGTTCAGTGTGCTTGACAATTGGCAAATTTATTCCTTATATATTGGTCATAGATGAGTATTGTAATGGCACTTCGTTAGTTAGTGGTAATAGGCACAACTTCAGTATTGCCATAAGAAACGTAATTCTTATGGTATTTGGAGAAGTGGCACTAATGTCGATCAAACACCTTCTAAGACCGACCCTTTTATGTTAATATGAACCTGTTAGCTTCTATGAAATTACTATGCTTGCTCTGTTGGATGAATGAACTCTATTCTGATGCAATTGTGTTCCATGCATCATACTTCTAATCAATGTTGTTTATATGCACTATCAAAACATAAACAAGTATACCAGCATGATTAGTGCGCACCAGAACGCCTCAAGAGGCGCGCCCGGGGCGCGCCCCAACCACTATTATAACACTACACATCGCATAGCTCGGTGCCCACGGGATGATTGTGCAAAACTTATAGCCGCAAAGAGTCTCAGTTCTCTCGTAACTAAGATTATGGCTTAATTAAAGTTCAAGGGACTACCCATCATTCCAGAACAACAAGAAGACACATGAGAAACCATTTTGGGCAGCACCATACACCATCATGACATTCGTATGATATGTTTCTAACTTAGACTCCAGGGGAACAAGCAACAGCCGCATCCTTGCTTTGACACATACACGTAAGAACGTGGAGCTGGGATGGTTTCAAACATCAGAAGATGCCTTCGGGGAGATCTCAGATGTCTTCACTAAGATTATGACTTAAGTAGCATGATGGCAAACACTAAGTAGCATGGATAAAGATCCCTTACAGGCAAAGGTACGTTAGGGCAAAGGTACGTTTTGGCGGACAAGCAAACACTAAGTAGCATGGATAAAGATCCCTCCCCCTCTATGAACCGAAATCTCACTACCATCTATTAATATTTCTATTACTTAAGTACATGATTGAGCTTTAAATATCCCATTTACAAATTTGATCATGTTGCTTGTCCGCCATCTTAATAAATGGATGCACTAAAAATAGTAAACAACAAGCCAACTAGCTTGCAGAAGTCCAAAGATAAATGTTTAAGCTCATATATGTGTTGTGGCACCTGCACCTATCATAGCACCGGGGGGGGGGGTTAAACTAACTGAAGAGGTGTTACATGTTGCTCGATCTCAACTACGGGATGTGTAATGTGTTCACGGTAAACATGGAACCTTGCCTTCCATAAGAAAATACCAAGATTGATCCCTCCCGTGATGGCAAGCACTACGTACCATGGATAAAGAGCTCACACTGGCGGAGCTACATTCCTCCCATGATGGCAAACACTAGGTATCATGGACCTCCAAGAGCACCCGATGGATGTTAGCCGTCAAAAAATGAGTGACGGGTGTTAAAGGCGGCTAGGGCCTTTCAGAGCACCCCATGACTACCAAGTAATCTAGAGCAAAAACAAGTTTAATCATAGTTCATTTTAGATGTACACAAAGAATATTTTATCCAAATTGTGTGGACGACTATAAGAAATTCAAGCTGCATTTTATGACAACAAACAATGTTCGAGCACCAGTTCTTCGAATATATAAGGTAGGTGGTTTGCACCCCAAAGATTTGAAAAGAATATTTGACCCTAAATTTTAAGGTAAATTTATCATAAATTTAGGAAAAGGCTAGGTGCACAACTCTATAACTCCTTATAATTTGAGAATTTAAATTTCAAGAGATTGTTTGAGGAGTTAACTTTTTTTTGAAAAAAAAGCCTGGAGAGCAATTTATAAATGAATATTATCAAGAAAACAATAGGCGGTACAATGGAAAGACAACAAGACACAAAAGATCAACAAAAATAATAATTACATTGAAAACCATACTCTTTGTTTGATTGTATGCCGCCCATCGAAGTTTAAAAAATGCATTAAATCAACAGTAAGGGAAAGGCGCACATGCTAACGCCCTTGCCATACCATGATTTAAATACCGCAATAGACACTCGTCGCTAGAAACGAGATCTAGGACCCGACGTAACAAATATCAGTTGGAGCATAACCCCACACAATGCAGGCGTGTACTCATTCACCACCAGTCTATAGGATTGGAGAAATCGAGCCATGCTGCAGAACAACTCGAAACAAGAGGTTGAAATCGCCGCACAAAGATCCAACCAACTTCTTTTTATGATTAACACGCCAACTGTCAAGATCTGAAGAGAATCGAATTTCACCCTTCCTCCCAGGCCCTTCACGCGTCGTTCGGACATTGTCGAGGTAGGGAGAGGCCGTAGATACCTTATTCCAACGAGGTATCGCTGCTACCATCTCGCCAATGCCGCGAGGGAAACAAAAATTAAGGAAAATAAGAACGAAAGGGACGGGTTCACAACTCTATAACTCCTTATAATTTGAGAAGTTAAATTTCAAGAGATTGTTTGAGGAGTTAACTTTTTTTTGAAAAAAAAAAGCCTGGAGAGCAATTTATAAATGAATATTATCAAGAGAACAATAGGCGGTACAATGGAAAGACAACAAGACACAAAAGATCAACAAAAAATATAATTACATTGAAAACCATACTCTTTGTTTGATTGTATGCCGCCCATCGAAATTTAAAAATGCATTAAATCAACAGTAAGGGAAAGGGGCACATGCTAACGCCCTTGCCATACCATGATTTAAATACCGCAATAGACATTCGTCGCTAGAAACGAGATCTAGGACCTGACGTAACAAATATCGGTTGGAGCATAACCCCACACAATGCAGGCGTGTACTCATTCACCACAAGTCTATAGGATTGGAGAAATCGGGCCATGCTGCAGAACAACTCGAAACAAGAGGTTGAAATCGCCGCACAAAGATCCAACCAACTTCTTTTTATGATTAACACGTCAACTGTCAAGATCTAAAGAGAATCGAATTTCACCCTTCCTCCCAGGCCCTTCACGCGTCGTTCGGACATTGTCGAGGTAGGGAGAGGCCGTAGATACCTTATTTCAACGAGGTATCGCTGCTACCATCTCGCCAATGTCGCGAGGGAAAACAAAATTAAGGAAAATAAGAACGAAAGGGTCCGAGGCGTTAGCCTTGAGGAGACTTTTTTGACATTATGGCGGCTAGAGTTTCTGTAAGCCTATGTGTTATCGTGCCCCGGCCCTTCCTTGTCCGGTCTTCCTGCCACGCGTGCTTTGCTGCTTGTGTTGGGTCGAATGTGGAAGCACCACAGACTAATTGAGTTGAATCATGAGCCTCACAATTCCTTTTCTCCTTGATATTTTTATGCCCGACAGGAGGACTATCCATGACAGGGAGCAACAGAGCCCCATGACTACACACATGTACATTTAACACTTTCTTCATGACTTAGGCCTACTGGATGAAGAGAAGAATCTGTCCTAGCACCCGCAACCGATAACGAGTCACCTATATATGATGGATCCCGCCACCTACGGGGATGGTTACATTGAATGTGGACGCCACAAAGGAAAGATGTGGTGGTGTCGATTCAGTCTTAGCGATTTGCAGGCTTCCAGATGGTGCTTTCATGGGTGCATCAAATATGACCTTCTCTCGGTACTCTGACCCTGCAATGTTATGATGTGTAGAGAAGCTCTTGTGCTTGCCGAGGCCCTTGGCAAACGCAAGGTACATGTTGCATTATATTTCCTTGAGATTATCAATAATCTAAAGAGAGACTTCGTTGGATCCTACAACTTTGTTCCGATGAAGATCAAGTGGAGAGCCGGTCAGTTTGAGTCAGCGTAGTTTGAGCATGAAAACATGAGCTCTAATGGAGAGGCTCAGTCTCCCTCGATACGCTTCAGGGGTTGTTTGTTTGTGTTAGAAAAATAGATGTGCTCGTAGCAAAGTTGGTAGACAAGAAACAAAACAAGATCTTTCACTTTTTTAGTTGTTTGACAATGTACGCATCCGTGTGTTCTGGCTACCGCGGTGCTTAAAGCAGCTCAAAACCTGGCTCAAGCGCAACAAACGAATCGACGGTTTCTTCTCATGCAGGGAATCACACAACATGAGTCAAGAAAAATCATTTTACACCTTGCATGACTATCTCACACGGCATACAACACACCGCCACAACCAAATGTTGTGCATGCAAATCTATCAACACCCACCTACTTTACTACGAGGCCTTACTTTTCCCCGTCGTTTGGTTGTGGCATTGACTTGGCTTGTCTCGATGCACACAGCATGAGGCGGGGCAGACTCTGTTGGCACCTGGGACCTCATGCAAATTACAATGCAAGCCAAACAACCCCTTCATCTCAAGAACATATCATGTGAAACGGGGTAATCTATGCACCTAGGTGGTTTTGAGCACTGGATAGAAAAGCAATGGACAAGATGAAAGAAGAGACCGGGATGTAAATGTAATTTTCAAAAAGAAAACAAACCCACAATCTAGTTTCCACAGCCATACCATAATTAATGTGGGTTGATTTTAGTGAAAAGTGATATCTTATAGCAAAAATGGTCAGAGTGTCAGACTATAGGGGTGGGCTGCGGATCTGTTATGATGAAATGTTGAGATATTTATGTGAATGCATCAGCAGCCCGTCTTCGGGTCAAGTCTCATCCCTCGGTTTTCTATCCAACGTCTTAAAATCGCATGTGCATTCGGTGCACAGATTGACTTCCTTCGGATTCCCAAACGGATGCGGACAAGCGTGGCATGTATATATGAAAAGAAATGCACATTCACCAACATCATCATGGCTACATACATGTATCATCTTCATGTATCATCATGGCAAAACGTAATTGGACATGATCTACAAGATGTAGCTTCTGTGATCAACATGAATCAATCAAACACCTATTTCTTGATTGTCCTCTGCCAAAAATTATGTGGCGGTCGGTTCACATAACCTTTAACATTACTCCACTGAATTCTATCAACACGTTATTTGGGACGTGGCTTGATGGGATAGATACCGATACAGCGAGACACATTCGTGTGGGAATATGTGCTTTGTTATGGGCGATGCGGAACTGCAGAAATGATTTGGTCTTAATGTAACAACAAACTTTCATTTTTTGCAGGTTATCTTCAGAGCCACTGCGTTTATCCGCATGTGGTCGCTACTCACTCAGACGGAGGCCAGGGAGCGTTTGGTTACTGGGTCTATCCGATGGGAGATGATACACTGGTAGAATAAGGGCCTATTGTCCCGGTTGGTAATGGCCTTTAGTCCCGGTTCCTGAACCGGGACTAAAGGGTCGGTACTAATGCCCTGGCCCTTTAGGCCCGGTTCACCCGAACCGGATGATGGGTTTCCACGTGGCCTGTGCGCCGAGCCTGTAGGAGGGTTGGTCCCGGTGGCACCAACCGGGACCAATAGGCATCCACGCGTCAGTATTTTTGTGGCTTGGGTTTTTTTTAAAGGGGGGGGGGTGGGGGTTTTGGAGGTTTAATTTAGGTGTTTCATATATTGTGTTAGCTAGCTAATTAATAGAGAGAAGTGTTCTCTCTTTTGTCCGTGCTTGGTCGACGCTACGTACTATACATACGTATAGAGAGGACTAGCTAGACACGCTAGCTAGCTAGTAAGCAAACGAAGGAAACAGAAGATCGTCATGAACATATATGCATACAGAGAGAAGTGATATCGACCACCTCTCCTTCTCCGAGAGATTGGTCGAACAACAAGTTCTCGTATATCCATCCGACACTAACGGCTACATGTATACAATAATTATCTTTTACAAATATAATCTCCTAACATACGGAAGCGTGGTCCACATAGTATTCTCCGTCTTCGGTGATCACGTGGTCAAGAAAGAATGCCGCTAATTCCTCTTGAATTGCTCGCATGCGATCTGGTGCTAGGAGTTCATCCCGCATCCGGAACATCTAATTTTAAGAAGGGGGTCAATACATATATGAATGAATGAAACTCAACACAAATGATGGTAATAAAATAAAATTGTGAATATTGTTATTTACGCACTTCATATTGTTTGTCGAGTAGCCCGCTCACAGTCGTGGTGGCGGATGGACTCGCAAATGTAGTATCCACAGAAATCATTCCCTTGTTCCTGCCACAACCACTTTACAAGAAATAGAGGTCAATCAAACTGATAATTAGCAAGCATACTAAATGGTATTGATGAAACTAGCGCTTAAATCACTAGGAGATGCGTGGAATATGCTACTATAGTACTTACTTTCGGGTGTCTAAATTGTAGCTTCTTGGCAGTCCGGAGCTTTTTGGTGAATTTTCTCCAAACCCTGCCATACAAAGAAAACAATTACTTGATATCATAAATGAACAAAGTTGCTGATATGGTGGATAATGATCGATTTAACTTACTTCTCGAGCATTTCAGTCATGTCCGCATACTCCTCCGGATTTTTTCGTTTGGAGTCTAAGACAGTTACTACTCCCTGCTCAAGCTTAATCTCTAGGAGAATATAGTGGTAGCTGCGCACGCATGCATAACTCATCAATATTACGTTACTATAACCTGGACTAATAAGGGAAACCGAATATGCCACAAGACAAGAACACTCACCGAAGTTGTAAGGAAAGAGTATTATATCTTTGTGTTCATTTATTACCAACGATTGTAGCAAGTTGGCCTCGGTATTTTCGGCATGATATTTAACCTCAGTTGCATCTATGAGATTTGTGTTAATGAACCCGATATCACCCACTTGTCTTTTCTTCAATTCCGCGATCTTCAATCTGCATAATATAGTGAGGATAATTATAAATACATGCAATGAAAGAGCTGAGTTATATAGAGAGACTTAATGAAGAAGTAGTACTACTTACAGCATGATGGCAGGTGACCGTTGCTTTATCGAGGGCCAATTGATTGAAAACTGATAGAACTCCTCAAATGGAATAGGCAACAGTTCAATCCCAACGAGGTCATGCTCCTTTTTAACTCTCACATACAAAGTACTCCTCCCTCAGACTCTCTGTAGGTTTTCACGTACCAATCATGCAATCTTCGCATCATCGTTGATAGAGATCTTTCATCCTTGATGAGAGGCTCCCCGTACTAAATATCTTTGTATCTCGCACCTCGAAGAAATCATAATGTACATCATCGGGCGGGTAATCTCCGTGATTGCTATAACCGGGCACCATCCTCGGATCGACGATGTCGCTAGCGGTGCACCCTGAGCGGGGGCACGATTGCTTCGCTTGTTCGCCGAAATGGGCAATTTGTTTGCCAGCTTATCGTTCTTTCATCCTTTGATCACCGGCAGTACTTCCCGACCTCTCCGCTTGGCAAATGCCTTTCCAATAATGCGCTCATAGTTGCCTTTCGGCGGAGACTTGGGTGGTTTTGCTGGGGCAGCCAGAGTGCGCTTCGCTTTCACCGGATCTACCTTCTCCTCCGGAGGTGGATGTCTCATGCTTTCAACCCTTGAAACCAGTCCTTCACTTGATTCGCGCGATCTTCGCGTTCTCCTCCGGGTCATCTCAGATGGTAACTTCTCTCGAGTCTTCAGAGAAGGACCGAATCTGTATGTCCTCCCGCCTTTGGTCAGACTTGCTAGACGCCGGCAGAGCAGACGGAGCGGATGTCTTCTTTCCTTGCTTACGAGGCGAAGGAGAAGGACTACCACGCGCCGGAGCAGCCGGAGCAGCGGCGGGTCTCTTCCGCCCTTGCTGATGAGGCGGAGAAGGAGGAGGCGGGCTGCTCAGGCGCGCCGGCGCAGGCGGAGAAGGAGGCGGAGTGCCGCCACGCGCCGGAGAAGGAGCCGGCCGAGTGCCCTGATCGTCACTCACGGGAGGAGGAGGCAGTGGAGGAGGCGGAGTGCCTGACTCACGGGAGGAGGAGGAGGAGGCGGAGGCGCCCAGTTCGGAAGGTTGATGAGATCCTTCCGCCATAGGCATGGAGTCTTGAGCGTAACCCAGCCGAGTCTCCCCTTCACCGGTAGGGTGGTCAAGCTGGAGGTCCTCAAATCCCTCTGTGATTTCATCCACCATCACCCTAGCATATCCTTCTGGAATCGGGCGACAGTGAAAAGTTGCGCCAGATTTAGTAGGATAAACAGAGCCAACAGCCGCCTTGACCTTCAAATTCATCCATTGCGCCATAAGGTGGCAATTTTCAGCCTCCATGATAGCATCCACGGATAGCCGGGCAGGAGCCGTCAAGGCATGCTCCGGCTGAAGCAGCTTGGTGGAAGCCACGCCGCTTCTCCGCCGACATGGCGAGGTAGCCGGAGGAAGCTTCGCAGGTCGTTTGTCGCGACCGCTTCTCGTTCCTCTATCGCTTGTACCCTTGCATGCAGCGCCTGTAGTTCGATCTGCTGCACTTTCTTCCTCCTCTCCTGGCATTTGTAACCGCCTGCGTCCGGAAACCCAGCCTTCCATGAAACGGAGCCTGGCGTGCCTCATGTCCATCCAGGGTGCTTAGGATTCTCGAGGGCCATTGTGAGCTCGTCGTTCTCTCTGTCTGGAAGAACGTCCCTTGCTGCGCTGCTTTGATATATTGCTGAAGCCTCTTGACTGGTATGTCCAATTGATCGTCCGTCCAAATGCACTTCCCCGACATAGGTCCAAGGTTCCGCCACCGCGAAGAACCAAGTCCGCAACGGTCTGCCAGTTCATTGTCTCTGGTTCGATCCCTTTATCAAGCAGATCATTCTCAGCCTTGGCCCACTTAGGCCGGGCTATGAGGTAGCCACCGACCCGTGCGATGGTGAAGCTTCTTCTTCGCAGCATTTTTCTTGTTTGTCGCCGACATCTTTTACTCTTTTCCGATGTCTTGTGGGCCACAAATGCGGGCCATCATCTCTCGATCTTCTCATATTTGCCCTTGAATTATGGGGTCTCTTTTTATCGACAAACTTATTCGTGTCTTTCTTCCAATTCCTGAATAGGTCTGCCATCTTCTTAAGAGCGAAAGACTTGATTAATTGCTCAACCGGCTTCTCCGGATCATCCTCTGGCGGTAGGGTGTAATTTGACTTCAGCTCAGTCCAAAGATCATTTTTCTCGATATCATTGACATAAGACACCTCGTGGTCTTCGTTCTTAGGCTTATACCATTGCTTTGGATGCTAGTCGGGATCTTGTCCCTAACCGTAACCCAAGACCGAGCAACAAATGTCTTCTTTGTCCGGATGGGTTCAATCGGTTGGGTCGTCATACGATTTCTATGATCTCAAACTTTTCATCCGAGCTCAACTTTTCTTCGGCCTCGCCTCTTTACCGAAGTTGTGCTCGATCCGGAGGATAGAAAAAGAACAAAGACGAGAGTTAATTAATATGTGTACATACCAAAACAATGAATGCATCAATTAGCTAGTCGACAGCTTAACTAATATATATATATACATGGTCGGACTCGGTTCGGTCACCGAGCCGCCCTCATGGTCTACTTCTTCTTGCACCGACATTGGGTCATCGGAGCCATCATAATCATAGCTACCGGTGCTTCTTCACCCTCTCCTTCCAGACCATCGGTGTCGTTGAGAAACATCAACGAAGCGACATCACTTCCTTCTGCGATTATGTCCCTCAACAACGCTTCTTGTGCTTCGTCTCGAGGGGTGTCCATAGTTTCTACAAATATTTACAACATGGCAATTATTATTCAAACATGACAGATATGGATATATTAGTGGCAAACGTAGAACTAGCTAGGTAATCACAATAAGGAATCATATTAATTAGTGGCCTGGACGCTGCTTCTCTAGGGTTTCGGGTGGCCTCGACAACTCTTCAAGAGTTAGGGGTGGCCTCGAGAACGCTTCAAGGAGGGGGTAATATCGACCCCCCCCCCCCCACATGTTGAAGCTATCGGGAGGGGGTATATGGACAATGACGGCATACGTACATGGGAAAATAATATGCTTGTTTTTTCCTTCTTAAAAATACATGAAGCTATCGGGAGGGGTTATATCAACAACAACAATGACGACACTACATCTATGTCCCACAAGTGACGTGGGCATCGACGCCCGCGTCACTTGTAGGACGTGGATGTAGTGTCCGACACCGACGGCCACATGTATCTCACACCGACGATACTTGCTATTTAATTAGGGTTTCCTTTACCGCTCGGCGACCCTCGACGACCCTCGTTCCCAATAAAAAAAAGAGGAAGAAGAAGAAGAAAAAAAGAGGAGAAGAAAGAATAGAGGAGAAGAACTCCTCTATTCTTTCTTCTCCTCTTTTTTTTCTTCTTCCTCTTCTTTTCTTCTTCCTCTTCTTCCTCTCATGTTCGACGACCCTCGACCCCGATAACATTTTTTCCCCGATAACATTTTTTCACCGAGAGAGTTAGTGTTCCCGAGTTAACCAGAGGGGGACATTGGTCATATCGGATTCGTCATATTTTGTACGAATGTTCTATATACATACATCCATCGATATCATTCCATACATACATAGACATCTACATTATATATGAACAAACATTTGCATGAAGTAGTATTGATTTCCTCTTCTTCCTCTTCTTATTTCCTTTTTCCTCTCATTCTTTTCTTCTTCTTCCTTCTTAAAAATACATGAAGTAGTATTGCTTGTTTTTTAAATAATGTTCAAATAAAAATCTACGAACAGAAAAATACTATTTTTTCTAAAATCTATCTTTTGCATATATACATCAACATATATATACATAGAGAACATATATACATACATATATACATTTTTATAAAAATGCAAAAAACAAAAAATCTAAAAAAAGACATATAAACAGATATACACACATACATATACTCATACCTATACATATAATCAGGAAAAAATCATATATATATATATATATATATATATATATATATTTGCAAAAAAACAGGGGGAAGAGGGGGCGGTGTCGGCCCTGACCAAAGCGAGGCAGAGGCGACGGCAGGTGGCAGCCGGGCGCCATGAGGCAGAGGCGACGGCGAGGCAGAGGCGGGCGGCGACGGCTTGGGCGGCGCGGGCGCGGCGACGCTGGCCGAGGCGGCGCTGGGTGACAGCGTCTTGGCGGCGCGGTGGCGACGGCGTTCTGGCGGCGCGGACGGCCATGGAGGTGGCGACGACGGTGACGGGCGAGGAGCAGAGGGCTCAAGCGCGCTGCCGGGCGGGATCAAGAATCGAACAAAATTTTTCACAAGTGTTGTATATATAGACGGAGATTAGTCCCGCTCAGGCACAAACCGGACTAATGCACTTTAGTCCGGTTGGTGCCACCAATCGGGACCAAAGGTCATTCTTCTTTGAAAGAGGTCTTTGGTCGGTTGGTGGCACCAATCGACTAAAATTAGTCCCGGTTTGTGCCACCGACTAATCTGCCCCTTTAGTCCCGGTTGGTGCCACCAACCAGACCAAAGGCCTTATCTTTCGCCTGCCGCCCAAAAGTGTAGTCTCACCTCGCTAGTTGATAGGGCTCGAGAGTGGTTTATAAGTGCTGTTGCGCCCACCCTCTCGAGCTCCTCTCAACTACAGGCTTTCGGGCCTAATCTGTCATTATGTGCCGTGGGCTTACTTGGCCTCCTGCGGGCCTGAATCCTGGCCCATGTGTGACGCCCCCGATTCAATCGTGCAAACGTGTACGATCAAGATCAGGGACTCACGGGAAGATATCACAACACAACTCTAAAACATAAATAAGTCATACAAGCATCATAATACAAGCCAGGGGCCTCGAGGGCTCGAATACAAGTGCTCGATCATAGACGAGTCAGCGAGCAACAATATCTCGAAAGTACAAACATAAGTTAAACAAGTTTGCCTTAAGAAGGCTAGCACAAATCGGGATATAGATCGAAGAGGCGCAGGCCTCCCGCCTGATCCTCCTAAACTACTCACAGTGGTAAATCGTCATTGAGCTGCGTAGTAGTAGGCACCTCCGTGTAGTAGGAGTCATCGTCGACGGTGGCGTCGCTCTTGGGCTCCATCGTCTGCTGCGACAATCGGGTAAAGAAGGGGAAAAGGGGAACAAGGCAACCGTGAGTACTCATCCAAAGTACTGCATAGCAAGGAGCTACACTACATATGCATGGGTATATGTGTGAAGGGCCATATCGATGGGACCGAATCAGAATGCCGTAATAAGAGGGGATAACTAATCTCGTCAAGACTACGCTTCGCGACATCCGCCTTGGCAAGATGTAGAAGAGAGTAGATCAAGTCCTCCAAGTAGCATCGCATAGCATAATCCTACCCGCGATCCCTCCTCATCGCTCGTTAGAGAGCGATCACCGTTATATCTCGCACTTGGAAGGGTGTGTTTTATTAAGTATCCAGTTCTAGTTGTCATAAGGTCAAGGTACAACTCCAAGTCGTCACATTATCAAGATCACGGCTATTCGAATAGATTAACTTCCTGCAGGGTGCACCACATAACCCAACACGCTTGATCCCATTTGGCCGACACACTTTCTCGGGTCATGCCCGGCGGAAGATCAACACGCCGCAGCCCCACCTAGGCACAACAGAGGTCAAGACGCCGGTTCAAACCTAAGCGCCACAGTGGTCCGGGCCCATCGCCCTTAGCACACCTCGCACGCTATGGCGGCCGAAGCGTACCTAGCCTAGCGAGCGTTCCATCCAATCGGCGCGCCTCGATTCTTGTCGACGTCACGAAGTGCTTTTACCGATACCACGACGCCGAGTGCCCATAATCGCTCCCACGTAGTTGGTTAGTGCGTATAGACCAAATGGCCGACTCGGATCAAATACCAAGATCTCGTTAAGCGTGTTAAGTATCCGCGAAACGCCGACCAGGCCAGCCCACCTCTCTCCTAGGTGGTCTCAACACGCCTGTCAGCCCGCCACAAAGTAACGATCGGGGCCGTCGGGAACCTGTGCCCACCTCTACCGGGATGGAGCCACCGCCTTTCATTTCATCTCCCAACAACAAAGATATGCCGGGTAATGTAATAGTGTAAAGTATATAGTATATGCCCGTGATCACCTCCGAAGTGATCACAACCCAAAGAGTATAGCATGGCGAGACGGACAAGAAGGTAGGGCCACCGATGGAACACTAGCATCCTATACTAAGCGAGAGGATAGCGGTGTAAAGGTAACAACAAAGAGTAGCAAGGACAAAGCTATGCAAAGAAGATAGGATTAATCGAAAGCAAGAACATGCTACACTACTCTAATGCAAGCAAGATAGAGAAGAATAGGCGATATCTGGTGATCAAGGGGGGCTTACTGGTTGCTCTGGAAAGAGAGAGGGTCGTCAACACCGTAGTCGTCTTGAGTAGCAATGGCGTCGGTCTCGGTGTCTAGCGAGAGAGGAGGGGGAGGAAACAATAAATATAATGCAAACATAAGCATGACGATGCATGACAGGACAAGGCGTGTTGCTAGGCGTGCCCAAACGCGGTAGTAGGTGGTATCGGCGAAGGGGGGAAACATCCGGGAAAGTATTCCCGGTGTTTCGCTTTAGGAGAACGAAGGCAGGAGGAAAGTTGCGAGTTCGATAGGTTAGGGGTGTGTGGCGGACGAACGGGCTGCATATCCAGATTCGTCTCGTCGTTCTGAGCAACTTTCATGTACAAAGTATTTTCATCCGAGCTACGGATTATTTTATAATAATTTTTAAAGTTTTAATTCATTTTTGAAATTCCTGGATTTATTATTAATTCGAAATTAAAAACAGAAATTCTAAGTGTACCCAGGGGTTGCCTAGCCTAGTCTATGACAGTGGGGTCAGGGGGGTTTGGTTGACTGTTGACCAGGTCAATGATTGACCAGTCAACAGGGTTAGTGGACCCACATGTAAGTGTAATATGTGATAAAATTATTTTAGTTAATCAATTTACCTAGTGGGGCCACATGTATTAGGCCCAAAGTGGGGTGCGTTAGTACAAGAGAGAATTAGTACTAAACGGAGATTAGTACTAGAGGGATTAGTACTAATCTAATGGGGGCCGGCCTCCTGGACAGAGGCAGTAGCTGCAGCCGCAGCACGCACGAGCACACAAGGGTGCCGGCGGCTGAAACCAGCGACGCCATCAGCAGGGACGCAGGCGCGCATGCACCCGCGGGCTGGGCACAGCCATTACGCGGCCCCGGGCAGCAGCAGTTAGAGCACATGGCAGCAGCAGAAGGAATAGAAACTAGCAGAAGCATCGGGCAGCAACAGGGAGGAGGCGCGCTGGCGCTTGCGAGTAAGGGGAGCAGGGCACGACCCTAGGCGGCAGCAGGCAGGAGCGGGGTTCAAGGTCACGGTCGCGGCCACGGGGCGATGGGGGTTGGCCACGCGGGCGGCGCGAGTGGCAGCAGCAAGTACGCAGGAGCAGCAGCAACTCCGAGCACGCACGCTCGTATGTACGCGTATGCGCGAGATCGGATGAGCTCGGGGACGGAGGCTACAACAATGAATCGAGGGGGGCAAGCAGGGAGGTGGAGGAGGAGCTCACTGCGGTGCCGAAGACGAGCTCGAGGAGGCCAGGGAAGGTCAGGGTCGAGCGAATCGACGACGGCGGCCGGTGATGCAGACGGTCGAAGACGAGTTCGATGGTGGCGACGTGGGGCTCTCCTGCTCGATTTGCTCTGCGAGGACGACGTAGCGGACGACGATGGAGCGGTCGGACACTGTCTCACGGCCCAGGGACGATGGTGGCTACGTGGGCGAGTTTGGCCATGGCGACGAGGCTCGGCTGCGCGATGCGGACGCGAGAGCGAGCGAAGGAGAGGGGAAAGTGGGCGCTAGGGTTTGACCGCGAGGGAGAGGAGGCTGGGCGCGACCTTATCCGAATGGGGGAAGCGGTGGATGTCTGCCACGGCGGCATCGGCGGGCAGGTTGGCTGGGATGGCTGCCACGCCCTCCTCTGCCTCCTGTAGCAGGAGGAAGGGGATGAGTGGGGTGTGGGCTGACCGGTTGTGGCCTGGTGGGCTGGCCAGCTGGACCGTTTGGCCCAGTTGGCCGAAGGGGTTTTTCTCGTTTTGTTGTTTTATCTTTTAGTTATTATACTTTTCTGTTTTGTTAAATTTTAGTTTATATAAAATACAAATAGTTATACCTAAAACAGTATTAATAGTTATGCCACTACCACAATTAACTTGGCACCTAAAATAAAATAGTTTGTAATTGTTTATCATTTTAAAAGCATTTAAATAATTGTTTTTGCTACTGTTTTACTCATTTTAGAGTATTGAGACATTTTATAAAAGTGTGGTTTCTCGCCATAATTACCTACGCATTATTTGGCTCACTCCGAACATTTTACTTTTAACATTTGAAAACATTTATCATTTGACTTAATTTCAAATTTGAATTTGAATCGGCTTTGATCTAACGCGAGATTAACAACAGTAACCGAGGGGACGTGGCATCTTTAGTAGAGGTTTAATGTAGCTTGATTATCCGGGCGTCACACCATGTAGGGTTTCTAGTCGTATTCAGGCCGTGGGGGCCCAGTAGGCGGCACTATTTTTATTTTTTTCCAGTTTTTTTGTTTTGTTTTCTGCATTATTTATTTTTTGTTGTTTTTTGCTTTATTTTTTAATTCTTTTTGCTTTTAGTTTTAGAAAAATTATAAACTTTCTGTTAGTGCCATTAGTTTCCAAATTTGAAAACACTTTTTTTGTTTTCTTTGTTGCTTTCTTTATTTTATTTTGTTTCTACTTACAACAAAATACTTATTGTTGCTATTTTTATTTTTATTTCCAGTTTTTTTGTTTTGTTTTCTGCATTATTTTTTTTTGTTTTTTGCTTTATTTTTTAATTCTTTTTGCTTTTAGTTTTAGAAAAATTATAAACTTTATGTTAGTGCCATTAGTTTTCAAATTTGAAAACACTTTTTTTGTTTTCTTTGTTGCTTTATTTATTTTATTTTGTTTCTACTTACAACAAAATACTTATTGTTGCTATTTTTATTTTTTCAGTTTTTGTTTTGTTTTCTGCATTATTTATTTTCTTTTGGTTTTTGCTTTATTTTTTAATTCTTTTTGCTTTTAGGTCAGCAAAATTATAAACTTTCTGTTAGTGCCATTAGTTTTAGAAAAATTATAAACTTTCTGTTTGTGCCATTAGTTTTTAAATTTGAATAGTTAACATTTGAATTCTTTGAAATTTGTGTGAATCACAAGTTTGTGATTAACTTTACTAAAAAAATGAACATAGATGCACCTATAGAGAAAATCCGACCTAAATTCATAATCAATTTCTATGAATTTCAGAGAAATTCACTATGAATTTAGGTCAAATTTCCTGTATAGGGGCATCTATTTTCACTTTGAGAGGAGCTCAACAAGGCAGAGATGGACGGGCTTATAAGCTGGTGTGGCGCCCTTGATTCGCGAGGTGGGACTAAACTCAGGCGGACGAGGACCAACCCTTTAGTCCCGGTTTGTGGCACAAACCGGGACTAATGGTCATGGGCCAGGGGTGAGCCGCATGGGCCAGGGACTAATATATGAACATAGATGCACCTATAGAGAAAATTCGACCTAAATTCATAGTTTTCAAATGAACTCCGAAAAAGTTGGCATAGCATGTGCATGTACAAAACGGACAATGGTATCATACTAAATGCATTACAAAGTTGGCATGGTATCATCATAATAGTTGCGGGAGAAAGTCTTCACTTTTTCTTCGCTTGTGTCATTTGCTTATTGCACCGTAACCGTGGATAATCTTCATCGTTTATCAGGACGCTTGGGTCAGCCTTGACTTTGAAGGGAGGAATTTCATGACACTTTTCATACTCTTCAGACATGTCTGTCTTGCCCTCCACTCCCAGGATGTTCCTTTTTCCTGAAAGAACTATGTGGCGCTTTGGCTCATCGTATGATGTATTCGCTTCCTTATCTTTTCTTTTTCTCGGTCTGGTAGACATGTCCTTCACATAGATAACCTGTGCCACATCATTGGCTAGGACGAATGGTTCGTCAGTGTACCCATGATTTTTCAGATCCACTATTGTCATTCCATACTGTGGGTCTACCTGTACCCGGCCTCCTGACAGATTGACCCATTTGCACTTAAACAAAGGGACCTTAAAATCTACTCCGTAGTCAAGTTCCCATATGTCAACTATGTAACCATAATATGTGTCCTTTCCCCTCTCGGTTGCTGCATCAAAGCGGACACCGCTGTTTTGGTTGGTGCTCTTTTGATCTTGTTCAATCGTGTAAAATGTATTCCCATTTATCTTGTATCCTTTCCAAATCATTACAGTCGAAGATGGTCCCCTGGACAACAAGTACAGCTCATCACAAACAGTGTTGTCACCTCTGAGACGTGTTTCCAACCAACTGCTGAAAGTCCTAATGTGTTCACATGTAATCCAGTCGTCAGACCTTTGCTCCGTGTGTTTGGAGCGCAGGTATTCTTGTGTTCATCGACATACGGGTCACCAAGGTAGAGTTACAGAGAACTGTGTAGTGTGCTTGAGACCAAGAATATTCGTCCCTGCATATTATTGAGTCCCTTCCAAGCGTGCCTTTTCGGTCAGTCTCCCCTCGTACCGCGATTTAGGGAGACCTATCTTCTTAAGGCCAGGAATGAAGTCAACACAAAACCCCATGACATCCTCTCATTTGATGGCCCATGGAGATGCTTCCTTACGGCCTAAGCAGCGATTCTGGAGATATTTCTTTAGGACTCTCATGAACCTCTCAAAGGGGAACATATTGTGTAGAAATACGGGCCCCAGAATGACAATCTAAATGCGACTAGATGAACTAGGACGTGCGTCATGATATTGAAGAAGGATGGTGGGAACACCAGCTAAACCGACAAGACATTGCGCCACATCACTCCTTAAGCGTTGGTACGATTTCTGGATCGATCACCTTACGAGATATTGCATTGAGGAATGCACATAGCTTCACAATGGCTAATCGGACGTTTTCGGTAGAAGCCCCCTCAATGCAACCGGAAGCGGTTGCATCATAATCACGTGGCGATCATGAGACTTTAGGTTCGAACTTTTCTCCGGCATATTTATTATTCCCTTTATATTTGACGAGAAGCGGTCGGGTCCTTCATCTTGAGCGAGCATTTAAAGAAGATTTCTTTCTCTTCTTTCGTAAGAGCGTAGCTAGCGGGACCTTCATACTTGCCGGAGGCATGCCCTCTTTTTCGTGCAAGTGTTGCGGGTCCTCCCGTGCCTCGGTGTATCTTTTGTCTTCCCATACACGCCCAAGAAGCCTAGCGGAGTTCACGCAAAGGTTCTTCGTCACGTGCATCACGTCGATCGAAGAGCGGACCTCTAGGTCTTTCCAGAGGGTAGGTCCCAAAATATAGATTTCTTCTTCCACATGGGTGCGTGATTCTCGGCGTCATTCGAACAGCTAGTCCGTCGGGACCCTTTCCAAAGATTACGTTTAAATCATTGACCATAGCAAATGCGTGATCACCGATGCGCATGGCGGGCTTCTTCCGGTGATCTGCCTGCGCCTTTGAAATGCTTGCCTTTCTTTCTACATTGATGGTTGGTCGAAAGAAATCGGCGATGGCCCGGTACACATTCTTCCTGCAGCTTCCCGGTATATACTATCGGTGTCAAGTAAACAGTGCGTGCATGCGTGGTATCCCTTGTTTGTATGCATCACGAAAGGTTATTGAGAGCGGGCCAATCGTTGATGGTCACGAACAGCAACGCCTTTAGGTCAAATTCCTCCTTTTGTGCTCATCCCACGTACGTACACCGTTTCCATTCCACAGTTGTAAAAGTTATTCAACTAATGGCCTTAGGTACACATCAATGTCGTTGTCGGGTTGCTTAGGGCCTTGGATGAGAACTGGCATCATAATGAACTTCCGCTTCATGCACATCCAAGGAGGAAGGTTATACATACATAGAGTCACGGGCCAGGTGCTATGATTGCTGCTCTGCTCCCCGAAAGGATTAATGCCATCGGCGCTTAAAGAAAACCATATGTTCCTTGGGTCCTTTGCAAACTCATCCCAGTACTTTCTCTCGATTTTTCTCCACTGCGACCCGTCAGCAGGTGCTCTCAACTTCCCATTTTTCTTACGGTCCTCACTGTGCCATCGCATCAACTTGGCATGCTCTCCGTTTCTGAACATCCGTTCCAACCATGGTATCATAGGAGCATACCACATCACCTTCGCAGGAACCCTCTTCCTGGGAGGCTCGCCGTCAACATCACCAGGGTCATCTCGTCTGATCTTATACGCAATGCACCGCATACGGGCATGCGTTGAGATCCTTGTATGCACCACGGTAGAGGATGCAGTCATTAGGGCATGCATGTATCTTACGCACCTCCAATCCTAGAGGGCATACGACCTTCTTTATTATGCGTATGTCTTTGTCGGGCAATTCGTTATCCTTTGGAAGCTTCTTCTTCAATATTTTCAGTAGCTTCTCAAATCCTTTATCGAGCACAACATTCTCTGCCTTCCACCGCAGCAATTCCAAAGACGGGTACCGAGCTTTGTGTTGCCATCTTCGCAATTGGGGTACAACCCTTTTTTGTGATCCTCTAACATGCGATCGAACTTCAGCTTCTCCTTTTGACTTTCGCATTGCGTCCTTGCATCGACAATGACCCGACGGAGATCATCATCATCGGGCACATCGTCTAGCTCCTCTTGATCTTCAGCAGGTTCGTCCGTTGCAGCATCATCGTGCACATTGTCTGATTCCTCTTGATGTTCAGTAGCATCACCGTATTCAGGGGGCACATAGTTGTCATCATACTCTTCTTCTTCGTCGTCTTCCATCATAACCCCTATTTCTCCGTGCCTCGTCCAAACATTATAGTGTGGCATGAAACCCTTGTAAAGTAGGTGGGTGTGAAGGATTTTCCGGTCGAGTAAGACTTCAGATTCCCACATATAGGGCATGGACAACACATAAAACCATTCTGCTTGTTTGCCTCAGCCACTTGAGAAAATCATGCACGCCCTTAATGTATTCGGAGGTGTATGTCACCGTACATCCATTGCGGTTCATCTGCGTGCATTATATATAATTAAATGTGTCAAAAATCATTACAGAACATCATGAATAGATAATTAAGTGACCAAATTAATAGAAGTTCATCATCACATAAAACCAAAGTACATACATAGTTCTCATCTAACAACATAAAGCTCTGCAGAGCATCTAAATTAATTAAACCATACATTGAAATTATGTAAAACATTTCAATGCGAAAACAAATGCGATCATAATCGCAACAAGGTAACAATTGATCCAACGGCATAATGATACCAAGCCTCGGTATGAATGCATATTTTCTAATCTTTCTAATCTTCAAGCGCATTGCATCCATCTTGATCTTGTGATCATCGAGACATCCATAACATGAAATTCCAATATCATCTTCTCCTCCTCAAGTTTTTTATTTTTTCCTTCAAGAAATTGTTTTCTTCTTCAACTAAATTTAACCTCTCGACAATAGGGTCGGTTGGAATTTCCGGTTCAACAACCTCCTAGATAAATAAAATCTATGTCACGTTGGTCGACATAATTTTCATAAACAATAAATGAACCAATAGTTATGAAAAGATAATATATATACCACATCCGAATCATAGACAGGACGAGGGCCGACGTGGCGGATACCAAAACCATTGCACTATATAAGATGCAATAATAAAAGTAAGAAAATAATACAAGTATCTATCTAAACATACAAGTAAGAATATTTTTCCTTTCAGAAAGAAGATAAGAACAAGAGGCTCACCACGATGGTGCCGGCGATGAGATCGGCGCGGGTGATCGATGGAGGTGAATACGGGGACGGGGCGTGACGGACCGCTAAACCTAGAAAAATATTGAGGAAAATGGAGCTTGGAGGTCGAGCTTGGAGAGCAAAAAGCTTAAGTAGTGTGGCTCGGGAATTCCATCGAACACCTTGTGTGCATAGGAGGTGAGCTAGAGCACCACCAAGCCCTCTCCCCCTCGGCGGCCCGGAAAAAACAGGCGGTGTGCTCTGCTCTTACTGTGAGGGTATATATAGGCACCTCATTGGTCCCGGTTGGTGGCATGAACCGGGACTAAAGAAACCTTTGGTCCCGATTCATGCCACCAATCGGGACCAATGGTTATGGGCAGAGGCGAGGCCCTTGGTCCCGGTTCGTCCCACCAACCGGGACCAATAGGGCCAGACGAACCGGGACCAATGCCCACGAGGCCCCGGCCGGCCCCCTGGGATCACGAACCAGGACAAATACCTCCATTGGTCCCGGTTCATGGCAGAACCGGGACTAATGGGCTGACCCGGCCCGGGCCATTGCCCCCTTTTCTACTAGAGATAACACGAGATATTTCAAGGAAATATGCCCTAGAGGTAATAATAAAGTTATTATGTATTTCCTTATATCATGATAAATGTTTATTATTCATGCTAGAATTGTATTAACCGAAAACATAATACATGTGTGAATACATAGACAAACAGAGTGTCACTAGTATGCCTCTACTTGACTAGCTCGTTAATCGAAGATGGTTATGTTTCCTAACCATAGACATGAGTTGTCATTTGATTAACGGGATCACATCATTAGGAGAATGATGTGATTGACTTGACCCATTCCGTTAGCTTAGCACCTAATCGTTTAGTATGTTGCTATTGCTTTTCTTCATGACTTATACATGTTCCTATGACTATGAGATTATGCAACTCCCGTTTACCCGAGGAACACTTTGTGTGCTACCAAACGTCACTGGGTGATTATAAAGGTGCTCTACAGGTGTCTCCAAAGGTACTTGTTGGGTTGGCGTATTTCGAGATTAGGATTTGTCATTCTGATTGTCGGAGAGGTATCTCTGGGCCCACTCGGTAATGCACATCACTTAAGCCTTGCAAGCATTGCAAATAATGAGTTAGTTGCGGGATGATGTATTACGGAACGAGTAAAGAGACTTGCCGGTAACGAGATTGAACTAGGTATTGAGATACCGAAGATCGAATCTCGGGCAAATAACATACCGATGACAAAGGGAACAACGTATGTTGTTATGCGGTTTGACCGATAAAGATCTTCGTAGAATATGTGGGAGCCAATGTGAGCATCCAGGTTCCACTATTGGTTATTGACCGGAGATGTGTCTCGGTCATGTCTACATAGTTCTCAAACCCGTAGGGTCCGCACGCTTAAAGTTCGATGACGGTTATATTATGAGTTTATGAGTTTTGATGTACCTAAGGAGTTTGGAGTCCCGGATGAGATCAGGGACATGACGAGGAGTCTCTAAATGGTCGAGACGTAAAGATCGATATATTGGACGACTATATTCGGACTTCGGAAAGGTTTTGAGTGATTCGGGTATTTTTCGGAGTACCAGAGTTACGGGAATTCGCCGGGGAGTATATGGGACTTATTGGGCCATACGGGAATAGAGGAGAGAGGCCAAAAGGAAGGAGGCCTGCGCCCCCCTCTGGTACGAATTGGACAAGGGGTGCAGCCCCCTTTTCCTTCTCCCTCTCCTCCTCTTTCCTTCTCTCCTACTCAAACAAGGAAAGGAGGAGTGGGAGTAGGACTCCCCCCTTGGCGCGCCCTCCTCCTTGGCCGGCCGCCTTCCCCATTGCTCCATTATATACGGGGGCAGGGGGCACCCCATAGACACAACAATTGATCTCTTGATCTCTAAGCCATGTCGGTGCCCCCCTCCATCATAATCCACCTCGATAATATCGTAGCGGTGCTTAGGCGAAGCCCTGTGTTGGTAGAACATCATCATCGTCACCATGCCGTCATGCTGATGAAACTCTCCCTCAAAGCTCGGCTGGATCGGAGTTCGAGGGACGTCATCGAGCTGAACGTGTGCTGAACTCGGAGGTGCCGTGCGTTCGGTACTTGATCGGTCGGATCGTGAAGACGTATGTAGGACCTTGAGAAGAGGTGTCTAGAGGGGGGTGATTAGACACTAAGTACCAAAGTTGCAGTTTTTAAGTTTCTTTAAAGTTTGAGTGGAGTTTAGGCACAAGTTTAACATTCACAACATATAGCAAGCAAGCATGCAAAGAGTATATGAGCAGCGGAAAATAAAGCATGCAACTTGCAAGAATGTAAAGGGAAGGATTGGAGGATTCAAAGCAATTTGGAGACACGGATGTTTTTGGCATGGTTACGATAGATGGTGCTATCGTACATCCACGTTGATGGAGACTTCAACCCACGAAGGGGTAGCAACCTTGTGAGTCCACGGAGGGCTCCACCCACGAAGGGTCCACGAAGAAGCAACCTTGTCTATCCCACCATGGCCGTCGCCCACGAAGGACTTGCCTCACTAGCGGTAGATCTTCACGAAGTAGGCGATCTCCTCGCCCTTACAAACTCCTTGGTTCAACTCCACAATCTTGTCGGAGGCTCCCAAGTGACACCTAGCCAATCTAGGAGACACCACTCTCCAAGAAGTAACAAATGGTGCGTTGATGATGAACTCCTTGCTCTTGTGCTTCAAATGATAGTCTCCCCAACACTCAACTCTCTCATAGGATTTGGATCTGGTGGAAAGAGGGTTTGAGTGGAAAGCAACTTGGGGAAGGCTAGAGATCAAGATTCATATGGTAGGAATGGAATATCTTGGCCTCAACACGGGAGTAGGTAGTTCTCTCTCAGAAATAGGATGCTGGAAGTGTAGGTTCAGTCTGACGGCTCTCTCCACGAATGAAGAGGAGGTGGAGGGGTATATATAGCCTCCACACAAAATCTAACCGTTACACACAATTTACCAATCTCGGTGGGACCGAATCAACAAACTCGGTCAGACCAATTTTAGTAAACCTAGTGACCGTTAGGGTTTTTGGTGGGACCGGAATGCAACTCGGTGGGACCGATTCGGTTAGGGTTAGGTCATAACGTAATCTCGGTAAGACCGATTACACAAACTCGGTGGGACCGATTTTGGTAATAAGCTTTCCAGAGAGTCGGTCAGGAAAACTCGGTTTGACCGATTATCAAACTCGGTGGGACCGATTTTGATAATAAGTTAACCAGAGAGTTTGCATTGTAATCTCGGTAGTACCGATTGCTCAAACTCGGTGAGACCGATTTTGATAATGGACATACACAGAGATTACAATCCCATCTTGGTGAGACCGAGATCCCTATCGGTGAGACCGATTTGCCTAGGGTTTGTGGCAGTGGCTAAGACATTCAAACTCGGTGGCGCCGGATAGAAAGAATCAGTGGGGCCGAGCTTGACTTTAGGTTTAGGACATATGTGTGGAAGTGGGAAAGTAGTTGAGGGTATTTGGAGCATATCACTAAGCACTTTGAAGCAAGAGGCTCATTAAGCAACACATCATCCCTCCTTGATAGTATTGGCTTTCCCTATAGACTCAATGTGATCTTGGATCACTAAAATGTAAAATGAAGAGTCTTGAGCTTGAAGCTTTAGCCAATCCTTTGTCCTTAGCATCTTGAAGGAGTTCCCACATCCTTTAGTCCATGCCACTCCATTGTTGAACTTATCTGAAACATACTAGATAAAAGTGTTAGTCCAACAAGAGATATGTTGTCATTAATTACCAAAACCACCTGGGGAGAACTTGTGCTTTCAATCTCCCCCTTTTTGGTAATTGATGGCAACATACATCAAAGCTTTAGATAAAGATATAAAGAATAGCAAGTAAAGCTTTGGAAAGACATGTAACAAGCATAGGCTCCCCCTACATGTATGCAATCATGTGAATATGAAAATATAGAAGCATGTGATAGCATAACCATGATAGAGCAGGCAATGTGTTACATGTATCTTGGCTATATGCATCGAGCAAAAGTATTAAAGAGAATACCTTCATGCCCATGAGTCCTTCTTGCAAACAGTATGTACATCAAAGCAAGAATTCCTCATACACATGATTGTGATGCATATACTTACCTTGTGGTATTGAGTTGGCTTAGGATGGAATGAACCTGCATAAACAAGGTTAGATAACACAGATGCATCTACTAGCCAGAGCAAACGGAAGAAACCACAAGAATACCAAGACTGGGATGACATGTAGAGAGTGAGTACTGAGTACCACATTGGATTAGACATGTCACCAAGAGTAAAGATATGTAATGAATTTAAATGATCTCTTTCCCTTAGATGTCTTGCTCCCCCTGAATCTAACATGGGATACTGGGAGAAGATAAGGAACAGAAAATCAGAGCTGAAAGATATGAATGATGATCAGAGCTAAAGTTCAGAGCTAATGTATGCTAATGCAAAATTGAGCACAACAGATCATCTGAACATGTCTCTCCCCTCAAGAAGACATGTGGACATCTCTCCTCTTGAACACCAAGCATCTGGGATCCTTGAGAAATACTTTCTACTTAAGTATCCTCTCCCCTTGGAGATCTCTCTCGTCTTTTGAGGGTCTCTCCCCCTAGAAGGTCTCTCTCTCCCTTAAGAAGAAAGGTGATAAGTTTTGATGTTCTTTCTCTCTATATCCAAATGATAAGCTTTGATGTTCTCTCTCTCCCCCTTTTACATCAATTTCCAAGAAGGGTCTTCTGGAGTCTGTCGAATGGGTTTGGTCCTTGAGACACAGAACAAAGAAATGATGAAAATGTGATGCTTGTAGAGGACAATATTCATTGAGTGGAGCTGGATCAGAAGAAACACAGAATATGTGGCAAAGAGTTTTTCCTGTTATGAAATCGGTGGTACCGAGTGGTATGCTTCGGTCGTACTGAAAAGATTCGGTTGGACCAAAAATAACAAATTGGTGTAACCGAGTTCATCGCAGAGAGAACACTTGTCACCTCAGCTCACTAGACTAGTAAGATCTTACAAAGATTTGCAAGGAATTAACTGAAAGATATGCAAGGAATTAGATGCAGAAAATGCAGAGAAAACAGAAAGAAATCTAGATGAAGTTTTTTTTAAGGGGAAACACAAATGCATGAGACAAATGCAAAAACTCAGAAAAGAACACAGGAGAACTTCATCTAGAGATGGTCGGCGACAAAGTCACCTATGTTAGAGTATATTGACTTAGGAGTCAAGTGAGATCACTTGATCATAGGCCATACTCATCGTTTAAGCTCAAAATGGGGTTGCCATTTTTCGTTTAAGCATCTTGATGTATTCACATCTTGTCGAGTTGCTTTAACTCATGACTCAGAGTAAAGCTTCTCTAAGATGGAATAACATACCTTGGTTGGTGGTGTTGTCCATGTAGTTGAACTTGCGTGGGTTGCTCAAGGTTGATGTAGCTCATCAAGAATTTGGAGCACCACTTGGAATTTGAGTCCATCTACCTACATGGGTTAGTTCTTGCAAGGAAGAGCACTTGTATATCCAAAATGACAATCATGAAACTCAACACAGAATTTGTCAAAGGATATGTTTGAATGGTTTCGTGCTTCCTTGTCTTCAACCACCTTGTGTAGAGACTTGGTGATGTAGAGATTGCTCAAGATATGAGTAGGTTTCAACCTCATGGAATTTGATTCAACCAAGTACCTACATGGGTTAGATAACATGCAAGATACAAATATATCCAAGACATAAGTTTTTCATCATAAGAGAAATATCAAGGATTAGTCATAAGCTCATGTCTTGCATGTATCCAATGGAGTTTCTACTCCAAGTTTGAAGCATCAATGATGTTCAATTCTCCTCTTAACCTGCAAAACACTTTCTCATCAAGAGGTTTAGTGAATATATCCGCTAATTGCTTTTCGGTGCGAACATGCTTAAGATCAATGTCACCCTTAGCAACATGATCTCGAATGAAATGATGACGAACTTCAATATGCTTAGTTCGAGAATGTTGCACAGGATTATGACCAATTTTGATAGCACTTTCATTATCACAAAGCAATGGAACATGTCTCACATATATCCCATAATCTTTAAGAGTTTGGGTCATCCAAAGTAATTAAGCACAACATGAACCAGCGGCAATATATTCAGCTTCAAGGTGGATAAGGATACCGAAGTTTTGTTTCTTGGAGGACCAAGACACAAGAGATCTACCAAGAAATTGACAAGTACCCGAAGTGGACTTTCTATCAACCTTGTCTACGGCATAGTCCGAGTCGGAATAGCCAACAAGATCGAAAGAGGCCCTCTTAGGATACCAAATGCCAAAATTTGGTGTATGGATTAAGTATCTCACTATCCTTTTCACGGCCTTAAGATGACATTCTTTAGGGCAGCTTGATATCGTGCACACATGCACACACTTAGCATAATATCGGGAAGTGAAGCACATAGATATAACAATGAACCAATCATAGAGCGATAAACCTTTTGATCAACCGGTTCACCATCTTTGGTTAAGTCAAGATGTCCACTAGTAGGCATGGGTGTAGTCATACCTTTGCATTCTTGCATATTGAACTTCTTGAATAAGTCCTTGGTGTACTTTGTTTGCGAGACAAAAATACCTTCCTTAGTTTGCTTAATTTGCAAACCAAGAAAGAATTTGAGTTCACTCATCATAGACATCTCAAACTTCTCCGACATTAGCTTCCCAAACTTTTGACTAAAATGAGGGTTAGTTGAACCAAATATAATATCATCAACATAAATTTGGCACACAAAGAGTTCACCATTAACCCTTTTAGTAAAAAGAGTAGAATCAATTTTGCCAATTTCAAAGCCTTTTTCAATAAGGAACTTGGTCAAGCATTTATACCATGCTCTAGGAGCTTGTTTAAGTCCATAAAGAGCTTTGTGAAGTTTGTAAACATAATTGGGTTTCTTAGGATTAACAAAGCCGGAGGTTGTTTAACATAAACTTCCTCCTCTATTTCACCATTTAGAAAAGCACTTTTAATGTCCATTTGGTACAAGGTGATATCATGGTGATTAGCATAGGCAAGTAAGATGCGAATGGACTCAAGTCTAGCAACGGGGCGTAAGTCTCACCATAGTCCATACCTTCGACTTGTGTGTAGCCTTGGGCGACGAGGCGTGCTTTGTTGCGAACTACTTGTCCATCTTCATCTTGCTTGTTGAGAAACACCCATTTGGTACCGATGATGTTGTGGTTGTTGTCGGGGCTTCTCAACCAATGTCCAAACTTGGTTCCTCTCAAAGTTGTGTAGCTCTTCATGCATAGCATTTATCCAATCCGGATCTTCCAATGCTTCTTCGACCTTCATAGGTTCGATGCTAGAGATGAAAGAATAGTTTTCACAAAAGTTAGCTAAAAGAGTTTTAGAGCGAGTGATTCTCCCGGTTTGAATATCATTGTAGATTTGCTCGACGGGATGGTCTTTAGCAATTCTTGCTCGAACTCGTGAAAGCTTTTGCTTGGGTCTTCGTTGAACATCTTCTTCATCTTGTTCTTCTTCTTGGCCTTCTTCATTGTTGGCGTTGGCGTTCTCTTGTCGTGGTGGAGAAGGAGGTTGTTGACGTTCATCTTGATGCACTTCCTCGTTTTCTTCATCTTGGTGTGTCCCACTTGTGGATGCTTCCGTATCAACTCTTGGTTCACCTTGTCGTGAAGTAGAAGCTTCCACTTGGACGGACGAGGTACTCTCCTTCACCTCCGTTGGACGGACCTTGCCAATAGACAAGTCTTGGATTGCTTCAAGGATCTTTGTCTCCTACATCAATTGGCAATTGCTCTACTTGCGAGCCGTTAGATTCATCAAACTTCACATCTACCGTCTCTTCAACCTTTCGGGTGAAATTGTTGTAGACACGGTAAGTGCGAGAGTTTGAGCCATAACCTAGTAGGAAACCTTCATGAGACTTAGGAGCAAATTTAGAATGATGATGCTTATCAAGAATGTAGCACTTTCAGTCAAATACTTGAAAGTATCCAACTTGGGGTTTGTTATCGGTGAGTAGCTCGTATGCCGTCTTGCCGAGTAGCTTGTGAAGATACAAGCGATTTGTTGCATGACAAGCTGTCTCAACCGCTTCTGCCCAAAAGTGCTTCGGCGTCTGGTACTCATCAAGCATCTTTCTCGCCATTTAGATGAGCGTCCGGTTCTTCCTCTCAACAACTCCATTTTGTTGAGGTGTGTACGTAAGAACTCGTGTGAAATCCCTTCTTCGTCAAGAAAGGTGTCCACATTTGCATTCTTGAACTCCGTTCCGTTGTCGCTGCGAACCTTCTTGATCTTCACTTCAAATTGGTTTTGGGCCTTCCTAGCGAAGTTTTTGAAGATCTTTTGGACCTGCGATTTATCATCGAGAAAGAACACCCACGTAAATCTGGAAAAATCATCAACTATAACTAGACCAAAAGAATTTCCATCGAGACTCTTGTAAGAGTTGGGACCAAAGAGATCCATGTGAAGTAGCTCGAGTGGCCTCTTCGTGGTCATGATGTTCTTCACGGGATGCCTTCCTCCAACCTGTTTACACCTTGACAAGCACTTTGCAAAGTCTATCCTTATCAAATATGACATCATTAACTCCAAGGATATGATTCCCCTTAATAAGCTTGTCAAGGTTTCGCATACCAACATGACCTAATCGTCTATGCCATAACCAGCCTTTTGAGGATTTAGCAATGAAGCAAGTTTTAGGTTGAGCCTTTTAGTGAAATCAACAATGTATAGATCACCTCTACGCACACCAAGAAGACCATTTTATGATTATCTCGACGAAACACTTGGCAATCTACTTTAGTAAATAGAACATTGAAACCGAAATCAGCAAGTCTAGATATCGAAAGTAAGTTGTAACCAAGAGATTCAACGAGCATAACATTTTGTATGGAGCTATCATGTGATATGGCCACCTTACCGAGGCCAACCACCTTACCCTTTGAGTTGTCACCGAAAGTGACATACTTTTGAGGACTATCATTATCAGCAAGCTCACGAAACATGTCTTTATCTTCGGTCATGTGATCGGTACATCCACTATCAAGAACCCATTCCTTTCCTCCTGACATATATCCTCAAGATTTGCCATAAGACCAAAATGTCTCATTGCATCATCAAGATCGAAGTCACTATCATCATCCTCATCATAGTATCCATGTTCAACATCGTCATGTGGTGGATCAAATCCTAGAGAGGGTGATTCATTAGAATGAGTTTGACAATAATCTTGTCTATGAATTCTTATAGCTTCGGAAATAATGTCACTAATAATACCAACATTTCCTTTGGCACGCATAAGGTTTGTAAGCTCAAATAGACGATCACCAAACGTAGGATCACTAGTATTCATCTTACTCAAAGCAATAGACTTATAGAGAATTTCATCTAGATTTTTCAAGGAATAATTTGGAAAGCGTTCCTCAAGAAATTTCCATATAGTGTAGGCACACTCAAAAGTAGGCAAGATTCTAATCAAGTTTCTAGGCAATCCTCTAATGATAAGTTCGGCGGTTCTAAGATTCCTAACCATGTCAATTGACTCATCATTGGTTGGATGCATAGGATCAACATAAGGTGCACAAGGGCTAGCAATGTACTTGTTAAAATGATATTGATTGAAAATAACAAGCATCTCATTTTTCCACTCATGAAAATACTCTCCATCAAGAATAGGCACTCTATGTCTAAGACTCCCCAAAGTAGACGCATCCATCTTCCTCCAATGGTGATTAAACCAAGGCAATGGAGACCAAAGCTCTGATACCACTTGTAGGACCTTGAGAAGAGGTGTCTAGAGGGGGGGGGTGATTAGACACTAAGTACCAAAGTTGCAGTTTTTAAGTTTTCTAAAGTTTGAGTGGAGTTTAGGCATAAGTTTAACATTCACAACATATAGCAAGCAAGCATGCAAAGAGTATATGAGCAGCGGAAAATAAAGCATGCAACTTGCAAGAATGTAAAGGGAAGGGATTGGAGGATTCAAACGCAATTTGGAGACACGGATGTTTTGGCATGGTTCCGATAGGTGGTGCTATCGTACATCCACGTTGATGGAGACTTCAACCCACGAAGGGTAACGGCCTTGAGTCCACGGAGGGCTCCACCCATGAAGGGTCCACAAAGAAGCAACCTTGTCTATCCCACCATGGCCGTCGCCCACGAAGGACTTGCCTCACTAGCGGTAGATCTTCACGAAGTAGGCGATCTCCTTGCCCTTACAAACTCCTTGGTTCAACTCCACAATCTTGTCGGAGGCTCCCAAGTGACACCTAGCCAATCTAGGAGACACCACTCTCCAAGAAGTAACAAATGGTGCGTTGATGATGAACTTCTTGCTCTTGTGCTTCAAATGATAGTCTCCCCAACACTCAACTCTCTCTCATAGGATTTGGATCTGATGGAAAGAGGGTTTGAGTGGAAAGCAACTTGTGGAAGGCTAGAGATCAAGATTCATATGGTAGGAATGGAATATCTTGGCCTCAACACATGAGTAGGTAGTTCTCTCTCGTAAATAGGATGCTTTGGAAGTGTAGGTTCAGCCGACGGCTCTCTCCATGAATGAAGAGGAGGTGGAGGGGTATATATAGCCTCCACACAAAATCTAACCGTTACACACAATTTACCAATCTCGGTGGGACCGAATCAACAAACTCGGTCAGACCGATTTTAGTAAACCTAGTGACCGTTAGGGTTTTCGGTGGGACCGAAATGCAACTCGGTGGGACCGATTCGGTTAGGGTTAGGGCATAACGTAATCTCGGTAAGACCGATTACACAAACTCGGTGGGACCGATTTTGGTAATAAGCTTTCCAGAGAGTTGGTCAGGCAAACTCGGTTTGACTGATTATCAAACTCGGTGGGACCGATTTTGATAATAAGTTAACCAGAGAGTTTGCATTGTAATCTCGGTAGTATAGTTTAGCGTATTTGGCAAAGGAAATCTGTCCTGATTTTCCTGGTTGCTCAAACTCGGTGAGACCGATTTTGATAATGGACATACACAGAGAGATTACAATCCCATCTCGGTGAGACCGAGATCCCTATCGGTGAGACCGATTTGCCTAGGGTTTGTGGCAGTGGCTAAGACATTCAAACTCGGTGGCGCCGGATAGAAAGAATCAGTGGGGCCGAGCTTGACTTTAGGTTTAGGACATATGTGTGGAAGTGGGAAAGTAGTTGAGGGTATTTGGAGCATATAACTAAGCACTTTGAAGCAAGAGGCTCATTAAGCAACACCTCATCCCTCCTTGATAGTATTGGCTTTTCCTATAGACTCAATGTGATCTTGGATCACTAAAATGTAAAATGAAGAGTCTTGAGCTTGAAGCTTTAGCCAATCCTTTGCCCTTAGCATCTTGAAGGAGTTCCCACATCCTTTAGTCCATGCCACTCCATTGTTGAACTTATTTGAAACATACTAGATAAAAGTGTTAGTCCAACAAGAGATATGTTGTCATTAATTACCAAAACCACCTGGGGAGCACTTGTTCTTTCAACGTACGACTACATCAACCGCGTTGTGCTAACGCTTCCGCTTTCGGTCTACGAGGGTACGTGGACAACACTCTCCCCTCTCATTGCTATGCATCACCATGATCTTGCGTGTGCGTAGGAATTTTTTTGAAATTACTACGTTCCCAACAGTGGCATCCGAGCCTGGTTTTATGCGTTGATGTTATTTGCACGAGTAGAACACAAGTGAGTTGTGGACGATACAAGTCATCGCTTACCAAAGATGTCATACTTTGGTTGGCGGTATTGTTGGATGAAGCGGCCCGGACCGACATTACGCGTACGCTTACGCGAGACTGGTTCTACTGACGTGCTTTGCACATAGGTGGCTGGCGGGTGTCAGTTTCTCCAACTTTAGTTGAACCAAGTGTGGCTACACCCGGTCCTTGAGAAAGTTAAAACAACACTAACTTGACGAACTATCGTTGTGGTTTTGATGCGTAGGTAAGAAACGGTTCTTGCTCAGCCCATAGCAGCCACGTAAAACTTGCAACAACAAAGTAGAGGACGTCTAACTTGTTTTTGCAGGGCATGTTGTGATGTGATATGGTCAACACGTGATGAGATATAAGTTGTTGTATGAGATGATCATGTTTTGTTGAAGTTATCGGCAGCTGGCAAAATCCTTATGGTTGTCTCTCTATTGCATAAGATGCAAGCGCCAAATAATTGCTTTACTTTATCGCTATGCGATAGCAATAGTTGCAGGAGCAATTGTTGGCGAGACGACCATGTGACGACACAGTGATATAGATCAAGATGATGGAGGTCATGGTGCCATGCCGATGACGATGGAGATCATGATGATGCTTTGGAGATGGAGATCAAAGGCACAAGATGATGATGGCCATATCATGTCACATATTTTGATTGCATGTGATGTTTATATTTTATACATCTTATTTTGCTTAGTTCGGCGGTAGATTTATAAGATGATCTCTCACTAAATTATCAAGGTATAAGTGTTCTCCCTGAGTATGCACCATTGCGAAAGTTCTTCGTGCTGAGACACCACGTGATGATCGGGTGTGATAGGCTCTACGTTCAAATACAACGGGTGCAAAACAGTTGCACATGCGGAATACTCCGGTTAAACTTGACGAGCCTAGCATATAACAGATATGGCCTCGGAACACGGAGACCGAAAGGTCGGCGTGAATCATATAGTAGATATGATCAACATAGTGATGTTCACCGTTGAAACTACTCCATCTCACGTGATGATCGGACATGGTTTAGTTGATATGGATCACGTGATCACTTAGAGGATTAGAGGGATGTCTATCTAAGTGGGAATTCTTAAGTAATATGATTAATTGAACTTTAATTTATCATGAACTTAGTCCTGGTAGTATTAGCATATATCTATGTTGTAGATCAATAGCTCGCGTTGTTGCTCCCCGTTTATATTTTGATATGTTCCTAGAGAAAAATAAGTTGAAAAATGTTAGTAGCAATGATGCGGACTTGGTCCATGATATGAGGATAAACCTCATTGCTGCACAGAAGAATTATGTCCTTGATGCACCGATGGGTGATGTACCTATTGCAGAGCGGTATGCGACGTTATGAACATTTGGCTAGCTCAATATGATGACTACTTGATAGTTTAGTGTGCCATGCTTAACGGCTTAGAATCGGGACTTCAAAGACGTTTTGAATGTCATGGACCATATGAGATGTTCCAGGAGTTGAAGTTAATATTTCAAGCAAATACCCGAGTTGCGAGATATGAAGTCTCCAACAAGTTCTATAGCTAAAAAGATGGAGGAGAATAGCTCAAGCAAAGGAGCATGTGCTCAGATTGTCTGGGTAATACAATTGCTTGAATCAAGTGGGAGTTAATCTTCTGGATAAGATAGTGATTGACAAAGTTCTCTAGTCACTATCACCAAGTTACTAGAACTTCGTGATGAACTATAATATGCAAGGGATAACGGAACGATTCCCAAGCTCTTCGTGATGCTGAAATCGACGAAGGTAGAAATCAAGAAAAACATCAAGTGTTGATGGTTGAAAAGACCACTAGTTTCAAGAAAAAGGCAAAGGGAAGAAGGGGAACTTCAAGAAGAACGGCAAGCGAGTTGCTGCTCAAGTGGAGAAGCCTAAGCCTGGACCTAAGCCTGAGATTGAGTGCTTCTACTGCAAAGGAACTGGTCACTGGAAGCGGAACTGCCCCAAGTATTTGGCGGATAAGAAGGATGGCAAAGTAAACAAAGGTATATTTGATATACATGTTATTGATGTGTACTTTACTAGTGTTTATAGCAACCCCTCAGTATTTGATACTAGTTCAGTTGCTAATATTAGTAACTCGAAACGGGAGTTGCAGAATAAACAGAGACTAGTTAAGGGTGAAGTGACGATGTGTGTTGGAAGTGGTTCCAAGATTGATATGATCATCATCGCAGTCTCCCTATACTTTCGGGATTAGTATTGAACCTAAATAAGTGTTATTTGGTGTTTGCGTTGAGCATGAATATGATTTGATCATATTTATTGCAATACGGTTATTCATTTAAGTTAGAGAACAAGTGTTGTTCTGTTTACATGAATAAAAACCTTCTATGGTCATACACACCAACGAAAATGGTTTGTTGGATCTCGATCGTAGTGATACACATATTCATAATATTGAAGCCAAAAGATGCAAAGTTAATAATGATAGTGCAACTTATTTGTGGCACTGCCGTTTAGGTTATATTGGTGCAAAGGCATGAAGAAACTCCATGCTGATGGGATTTTGGAATCACTTGATTATGAATCACTTGATGCTTGCGAACCATGCCTCATGGGCAAGATGACTAAGACTCCGTTCTCCGGAACAATGGAGCGAGCAACAGAATTATTGGAAATAATACATATTGATGTATGCAGTCCGATAAGTGTTGATGCCCGCGGCGTGTATCTTTATTTTCTGACCTTCACAAATTATTTGAGCAGATATGGGTATATCTACTTGATGAAACACAAGTCTGAAACATTTGAAAAGTTCAAATAATTTCAGAGTGAAGTGGAGAATCATCGTAACAAGAAAATAAAAGTTCCTACGATATGATCGCAGAGGTAAAATATTTGAGTTACGAGTTTGGCCTTCAGTTAAAACAATGTGAAATAGTTTCACTACTCAAGCCACCTGGAACACCACAGTGTAGTGGTGTGTCCGAACATCATAACTGCACTTTATTAGATATGGTGCGATATATGATGTCTCTTACCGATTTACCACTATCATTTTGGGAGTATGCATTAGAGACAGCTGCATTCACGTTAAATAGGGCACCATCTAAATCCGTTGAGACGACACCGTATGAACTATGGTTTAGCAATAAACCTAAGCTGTTGTTTCTTAAAGTTTGGAGTTGCGATGCTTATGTGAAAAAGTTTCATCCTGATAAGCTCGAACCCAAATCGGAGAAATGCGTCTTCATAGGTACCCAAAGGAGACTGTTGGGTACACCTTCTATCACAGATCCGAAGACAAATTCATTGCTAAGAATGGATCCTTTCTAGAGAAGGAGTTTCTCTCGAAAGAAGTGAGTGGGAGGAAAGTGGAACTTGATAAAGTAATTGTTCCTTCTCCCGAATTGGAAAATAGTTCATCACATAAATCAGTTCCAGTGATGTCTACACCAACAAGAGAGGAAGTTAATGATGATGATCATGAAACTTCAGATCAAGTTACTACAGAACTTCGTAGATCAACCAGAGCATGATCCGCACCAGAGTAGTACGGTAATCCTGCTCTGGAGGTCATGTTACTTGACCATGACGAACCTACGAACTATGAAGAAGCGATGGTGAGCCCATATTCCACGAAATGGCTTGAGGCCATGAAATTTTAGATGAGATCCATGTATGAGAACAAAGTATGGACTTTGATTGACTTGCCCAATGATCGGCGAGCCATTGAGATTAAATGGCTCTTCAAGAGGAAGACGGACGCTGATAGTAGTGTTACTATCTACAAAGCTAGAATTGTCGCAAAAGGTTTTCGACAAGTTCAAGGTGTTGACTACGATGAGAGTTTCTCACTCGTATCTATGCTTAAGTCTGTCCGAATCATGTTAGCAATTGCCGCATTTTATGAAATCTGGCAAATGGATAAACAAAACTACATTCCTTAATGGATTTATTAAAGAAGAGTTGTATATGATGCAACCAGAAGGTTTTGTCAATCCTAAAGGTGCTAACAAAATATGCAAGCTCCAAAGATCCTGTTGGGAAGGTAGTAATAATTCAAAATTTTCCTACATGTCACCAAGATCAATCTAGGAGATACTAGCAACGAGAGAGAGAGAGGGAGTGCATCTTCATACCCTTGAAGATCGCGATGCGGAAGCGTTACAAGAACGCGGTTGGTGGAGTCGTACACGCAGCAATTCAGATCGCGGACGATTCCGATCTAAGCGCCGAACCGACGGCGCCTCCATGTTCAACACACGTACAGCCTGGGGACGTCTCCTCCTTCTTGATCCAGCAAGGGAAGAGGAGAAGTTGAGGGAGAACTCCGACAGCACGACGACATGATGGTGGTGGAGCTCGTGATATTCCTGCAGGGCTTCGCCAAGCACTACGGAGTAGGAGGAAGAGTTGGAGGAGGGAGGGGCTGCGCCAAAAGCAAGGGTGCTACAGCCCTCCCACCCCCGCTCTATTTATAGGGCGAAAAGGAGAGGGGGCCGGCCCCTCTAGATCCCATCTAGAGGGGGGCGGCGGCCAGGAGGGGGAGACTTGCCCCCCAAGCAACGTGGAGGCGCCCCCTTCCCCTAGGGTTTCCAACCCTATGCGCCTTGGGCCCTTGGGGAGGGGCGCACCAGCCCACTAGGGGCTGGTTCCCTCCCATATTCAGCCCATTAAGCCCCCCGGGGCAGGTGGCCCCACCTGGTGGACCTCCGGACACCTTTCGGTGGTCCCGGTACAATACAGATAACCCCCGAAACCATTCCGGTAACTGAAACTGGACTTCCCATATATAAATCTTCACCTCCGGACCATTCCGGAACTCCTTGTGACGTCCGGGATCTCATCCGGGACTCCGAACAACATTCGGTAACCACATACTAATTCCCATAGCAACTCTAGCGTCACCGAACCTTAAGTGTGTAGACCCTACGGGTTCGGGAATCATGCAGACATGACCGAGACATCTCTCCGGCCAATAACCAACAGCGGGATCTGGATACCCATGTTGGATCCCACATGTTCCAAGATGATCTCATCGGATGAACCACGATGTCTGGGATTCAAGCAATCCCGTATGCAATTCCCTTTGTCAATCGGTATGTTACTTGCCCGAGATTCGATCGTCGGTATCCCAATACCTCGTTCAATCTCGTTACCGGCAAGTCACTTTACTCGCTCGTAATGCATGATCCCATGACTAACTACTTAGTCAAATTGAGCTCATTATGATGATGCATTACCGAGTGGGCCCAGAGATACCTCTCCGTCACGGAGTGACAAATCCAGTCTCGATTCGTACAACCCAACAAACACTTTTGGAGATACCCGTAGTGCACCTTTATAGCCACCCAGTTATGTTGTGACGTTGGCACACCCAAAGCATTCATACGGTATCCGGGAGTTGCACAATCTCATGGTCTAAGGAAATGATACTTGACATTAGAAAAGCTTTTAGCAAACGAACTACACGATCTTGTGCTATGCTTAGGATTGGGTCTTGTCCATCACATCATTCTCCTAATGATGTGATCCCGTTATCAATGACATCCAATGTCCATGGTCGAAACCATAACCATCTATTGATCAACGAGCTAGTCAACTAGAGGCTCACTAGGGACATGTTGTGGTCTATGTATTCACACATGTATTACGGTTTCCAGTTAATACAATTATAGCATGAACAATAGACAATTATCATGAACGAGGAAATATAATAATAACCATTTTATTATTGCCTCTAGGGCATATTTCCAACAGTCTCCCACTTGCACTAGAGCCAATAATCTAGTTCACATCACTATGTGATTGTAATGGATCCAACACCCATTGGGTTTGATCATATCTCGCTAGTGAGAGAGGTTATTAGTCAACGGGTCTGAATCTTTCAGATCCGTGTGTGCTTTACAAATCTCTATGTCATCTCCTATATGCAGCTACCACGCGCCAATTGGAACTATTCCAAATAACAGCTCTACTATATGAATCCGATCTACTACTCAGAGTCATCCAGATTAGTGTCAAAGTTTGCATCGGTGTAACCCTTTACGACGAACTCTTTTTCCACCTCCATAATTGAGAAAATTCCTTAGTCAACTAGTCACTACGGATAACCTTGACCGATGTCCTGTGATCCATTCCTGGATCACACTTGTACCCCTTGACTGACTCATGGCAAGGCACACTTCATGTGCGGTACACAGCATAGTGTACTATGGAGCCTACGTCTAAAGCATAGGGGACGACCTTCGTCCTTTCTCTCTCTTCTGCCGTGGTCAGGTCTTGAGTCTTACTCAATACTCACACCTTATAACACAGCCAAGAAATCCTTCTCTGTCGATCTATTTTGAACTCCTTCAAAATCTTGTCACGGTGTGTACTCATTTGAAAGTACTATCAAGCGATTTTGATCTATCCTTATAGATCTTGAAGCTCAATGTTCAAGTAGCTTAATCCAGGTTTTCCCTTGAAAAACACTTTTCAAATAACCCTATATGCTTATCAGAAATTCTACATCATTTCTGATCAACAATATGTTCACAACATATACTCATCAGAAATTTTATAGTGCTCCCACTCACTTCTTTTGAAATACAAGTTTCTCATAAACTTTGTATAAACCCAAAATCTTTGATCATCTCATCAAAGTGTATATTCCAACTCCGAGATGCTTACTCCAATCCTTAGAAGGATTGCTGGAGCTTTGCATACTTGTTAGCATCTTTTAGGATTGACAAAAACTTTCTGGTTGTATCACATGCAACCTTTCCTCAAGAAAATTGTCGAGGAAACAATGTTTTTTTTACATCCTATCTGCAAGATTTCATAAATAATGCAGTATATTGCTAATACAATTCCAACAGACTCTTAGCATCGCTACGAGTGAGAAAGTCTCACCGTAGTCAACTCCTTGAACTTGTCGGAAAACATCTTAGCAACAAGTCAAGCTTTCTTAATGGTGACACATACCATCATTGTTTGTCTTCCCTTTTAGAATCCATCTGTACCCAACAGCCTTACGACCATCAAGTAGTTCTTCCAAAGTCTACACTTTGTTTTCATACATGGATCCTCTCTCGGATTTTATGGCCTCGAGCCATTTGTTGGAATCCGGGCCCACCATCGCTTCTCCATAGCTCGTAGGTTCATTGTTGTCTAGTAACATGACTTCCAAGACAGGATTACGTACCACTCTGAAGTAGTACGCATCCTTGTCGTCCTACAAGGTTTGGTAGTGACTTGATCCGAAGTTTCATGATCACTATCATAAGCTTCCACTTCAGTTGGTGTAGGTGCCACCAGAACAACTTCCGGTGCCCTGCTACACATTAGTTGAAGTGACGGTTCAATAACCTCATCAAGTCTCCACCATCCTCCCACTCAATTCTTTCGAGAGAAACTTTTCCTCAAGAAAGGACCCGATTGTAGAAACAATCCCTTTTGCTTCCGAATCTGAGACAGGAGGTATACCCAACTGTTTTGGGTGTCCTATGAAGATGCATTTATCCGTTTTGGGTTTGAGCTTATCAGCCTGAAACTTTTTCACATAAGCGTCGCATCCCCAAACTTTTAAGAAATGACAGCTTAGGTTTCTCTAAACCATAGTTCATACGGTGTCATCTCAACGAAATTACGTGGTGCCTTATTGAAAGTGAATGCGGTTGTCTTTAATGCCTAACCCATAAACGATAGTGGTAATTCGATAAGAGACATCATGGTATGCGCCATATCCAATAGGGTGCATTTATGATGTCCGGACACACCATCACGCTATGGTGTTCCAGGCGGTATTAGTTATGAAACAATTTCCACAAGGTCTTAATTGTGTACCAAACTCGTAACACAGGTATTCATCTCTATGATCATATCATAGACATTTTATCCTCTTGCCACGATGATCTTCAACTTCACTCTGAAATTGCTTGAACCTTTCAATAATTCAGACTCGTGTTTCATCAAGTAAATATACTCAGAATCTACTCAAATCATCTGTGAAGTAAGAGCATAACAATATTCACTGCGTGCCTCAACACTCATTGGATTGCACACATCAAATGTATTACTTCCAACAAGTTGCTCTCTTGTTTCATCTCACTGGAAAAACGAGGCCTTTCGGTCATCTTGCCCATGTGGTATGATTTGCATGTCTCAAGTGATTCAAAATCAAGTGAGTCCAAACGATCCATCTGTATGGAGCTTCTTCATGCATGTATATCAATAGACATAGTTCGCATGTCTCAATCTTTTCAAAAACGAGTGAGTCCAAAGATCCATCAACATGGAGCTTCTTCATGCGTTTTATACCAGTATGACTCAAATGGCAGTGCCACAAGTATGTGGTACTATCATTACTATATTATATCTTTTGGCATGAACATGTGTATCACTATGATCGAGATTTAATAAACCATTCATTTTAGCTGCAAGACCATTGAAGGTATTATTCAAATAAATAGAGTAACCATTATTCTCCCTAAATGAATAACCGTATTGCGATAAACATAATCAAATCATGTCTATGCTCAACGCAAACACCAAATAACAATTATTTAGGTTTAACACCAATCTCGATGGTAGAGGGAGCATGCGATGCTTGATCACATCAACCTTGGAAACACTTCCAACATATATAGTCATCTCACCTTTAGCTAGTCTCCGTTTATTCCATAGCTTTTTATTTCGAGTTACTAACACTTAGCAACCGAACCGTATATAATACCACAGTGCTACTAGGAGTACTAGTAAAGTACACATTGATATAATGTATAACCAATATACTTATGTCGACCTTGCCGACCTTCTCATCTACCAAGTATCTAGGGTAGTTCCGCTCAAAGGACTGCTCCCCTTATTTCAGAAGCACTTAGTCTCGGGTTTGGGTTCAACCTTGGGTTTCTTCACTAGAGCAGCAACTGATTTGCCGTTTCATGAAGTATCCCTTCTTGCCCTTGCCCTTCTTGAAACTAGTGGTCTTACCAACCATCAACAATTGATGCTCCTATTTGATTTCTACTTTCGCGGTGTCAAACATCGCGAATTGCTCAAGGATCATCATGTCTATCCCTGATATGTTATAGTTCATCACGAAGCTCTAATAGCTTGGTGGCAGTGACTATGGAGAACCATCACTATCTCATCTGGAAGATTAACTCCCACTCGATTCAAGTGATTGTAGTATACAGACAATCTGAGCACATGCTCAATGATTGAGCTTTTCTCCCTTAGTTTGCAGGCTTAAGAAACTCGTCAGAGGTCTCATACCTCTTGACGTGGGCACGAGCCTGAAATCCCAATTTCAGCCCTTTGAACATCTCATATGTTCCGCGACGTTTCAAAAACGTCTTCGGTGCCTCAATTCTAAACCGTCTAACATTATTGAACTATCACGTAGTCATCAAAACGTGTATGTCAGATGTTCGCAACATCCACAACCGACGCTCGAGGTTCAGCACACTGAGTGGTGCATTAAGGACATAATCCTTCTGCGCGGCAATGAGGACAATCCTCAGTTTACGGACCTAGTCCGCATAATTGCTACTATCAACTTTCAACTAAATTTTCTCTAGGAACATATCTAAAACAGTAGAACTAAAGCGTAAGCTACGACATGATTTGCAAAGACCTTTTGACTATGTTCATGATAATTAAGTTCATCTGATTATTTAATGAACTCCCACTTAGATAGACATCCCTCTAGTCATCTAAGTGATACATGATCCGAGTCAACTAGGCCGTGTCCGATCATCACGTGAGACGGACTAGTCATCATCGGTGAACATCTTCATGTTGATCGTATCTTTTATACGACTCATGTTCGACCTTTCGGTTTTCTGTGTTCCGAGGCCATGTCTGTACATGCTAGGCTCGTCAAGTCAACCTAAGTGTATTGCGTGTGTAAATCTGGCTTACACCCGTTGTATTCGACCGTTAGAATCTATCACACCCGATCATCACGTGGTGCTTCGAAACAACGAACCTTCGCAACGGTGCACAGTTAGGGGGAACACTTTCTTGAAATTATTGCGATGGATCATCTTATTTAAGCTACCGTCGTTCTAAGCAAATAAGATGTAAAACATGATAAACATCACATGCAATCAAATAGTGACATGATATGGCCAATATCATTTTGCTCCTTTTGATCTCCATCTTCGGGGCGCCATGATCATCATCGTCACCGGCATGACACCATGATCTCCATCATCGTGTCTTCATAAAGTTGTCTCGTCAACTATTACTTCTACTACTATGGCTAATGGTTTAGCAATAAAGTAAAGTAATTACATGACGTTTATGTTGACACGCAGGTCATAAATAAATTAAGACAACTCCTATGGCTCCTGCCGGTTGTCATATTCATCGACATGCAAGTCGTGATTCCTATTACAAGAACATGATCAACCTCATACATCACATATATCATTCATCACATCCTTTTGGCCATATCACATCACACGGCGTATGCTGCAAAAACAAGTTAGACGTCCTCTAATTGTTGTTGCAATTTTTTTACGTGGCTGCTATAGGTTTCTAGCAAGAACATTTCTTTCCTACGCCACAACCACAACGTGATATGCCAATTTCTATTTACCCTTCATATGGACCCTTTTCATCGAATCCGATCCGACTAAAGTGGGAGAGACAGACACCCGCTAGCCACCTTATGAAACTAGTGCATGTCAGTCGGTGGAACCTGTCTCACGTAAGAGTACGTGTAAGGTCGGTCCGGGCCGCTTCATCCCACGATGCCGCCGAATCAAGATAAGACTAGTAACGGCAAGTAAATTGACAAAATCGACACCCACAACAACTTGTGTTCTACTCGTGCATAGAAACTACGCATAGACCTAGCTCAATCTAGGAGAACCTAGCAACGAGAGAGAGAGAGAGAGAGTGAGGAGTGCATCTTCATACCCTTGAAGATCGCGATGCGGAAGCGTTACAAGAACGCGGTTGGTGGAGTCGTACATGCAGCGATTCAGATCGCGGTCGATTCCGGTCTAAGCGCCGAACGGACGGCGCCTCCGCATTCAACACACGTACAGCCCGGGGACGTCTCCTCCTTCTTGATCCAGCAAGGGGAGAGGAGAAGTTGAGGAGAACTCCGGCAACCGCACGACATGGTGGTGGTGGAGCTCGTGGTATTCCTGCAGGGCTTCGCCAAGCACTAGGAGTAGGAGGAAGAGTTGGAGGAGGGAGGGGCTGCGCCAAAAGCAAGGGTGATGCAGCCCTCCCACCCCCTCTCTATTTATAGGGTGAAAGGGAGAGGGGGCTGGCCCCTCTAGATCCCATCTAGAGGGGGGCGGCGGCCAGGAGGGGGAGACTTGCCCCCCAAGCAAGGTGGAGGCGCCCCCTTCCCCTAGGGTTTCCAACCCTAGGCACCTTGGGCCCTTGGGGAGGGGCGCACCAGCCCACTAGGGGCTGGTTACCTCCCATATTCAGCCCATTAAGCCCCCCGGGGCAGGTGGCCCCACCTGGTGGACCTCCGGACACCTTTCGGTGGTCCCGGTACAATACCGATAACCCCCGAAACCATTCCGGTGACTGAAACTGGACTTCCCATATATAAATCTTCACCTCCGGACCATTCCAAAACTCCTCGTGACGTTCGGGATCTCATCCGGGACTCCGAACAACATTCGGTAACCACATACTAATTCCCATAACAACTCTAGCGTCACCGAACCTTAAGTGTGTAGACCCTACGGGTTCGGGAATCATGCAGACATGACCGAGACATCTCTCCGGCCAATAACCAACAGCGGGATCTGGATACCCATGTTGGCTCCTACATGTTCCACGATGATCTCATCGGATGAACCACGATGTCGGGGATTCAAGCAATCCCGTATGCAATTCCCTTTGTCAATCGGTATGTTACTTGCCCGAGATTCGATCGTCGGTATCCCAATACCTCGTTCAATCTCGTTACCATCAAGTCACTTTACTCGTTCCGTAATGCATGATCACGTGACTAACTACTTAGTCACATTGAGCTCATTATGATGATGCATTACCGAGTGGGCCCAGAGATACCTCTCCGTCACACGGAGTGACAAATCCGATCTCGATTCGTGCCAACCCAACAGACACTTTTGGAGATACCCGTAGTGCATCTTTATAGCCACCCAGTTACGTTGTGACGTTTGGCACACCCAAAGCATTCCTACGGTATCCAGGAGTTGCACAATCTCATGGTCTAAGGAAATGATACTTAACATTAGAAAAGCTTTTAGCAAACGAACTACATGATCTTGTGCTATGCTTAGGATTGGGTCTTGTCCATCACATCATTCTCCTAATGATGTGATCCCGTTATCAATGACATCCAATGTCCATGGTCGTGAAACCATAACCATCTATTGATCAACGAGCTAGTCAACTAGAGGCTCACTAGGGACATGTTGTGGTCTATGTATTCACACATGTATTACGGTTTCCAGTTAATACAATTATAGCATGAACAATAGACAATTATCATGAACGAGGAAATATAATAATAACCATTTTATTATTGCCTCTAGGGCATATTTCCAACAGATCCATCTATGGACTGGTGCAAGCATCTCGGAGTTGGAATATACGCTTTGATGAGTTGATCAAAGCATATAGTTTTATACAGACTTACGGTGAAGCCTGTATTTACAAGAAAGTGAGTGGGAGCACTACAACCTTTCGATAAGTATATGTGAATGACATATTGTTGATCGGAAATAATGTAGAATTTTCTGAAAAGCATAAAGGAGTATTTGAAAGGAGTTTTTCAAAGAAAGACCTCGGTGGAGCTGCTTACATATTGAGCATCAAGATCTATAGAGATAGATCAAGGCGCTTGATAAGATTTTCAATGAGTACATACCTTGACAAGATATTGAAGTAGTTCAAAATGGAACAGTCAAAGAAAGAGTTCTTGCCTGTGTTACGAGGTGTGAGATTGAGTAAGACTCAAAACCCGACCACGACAGAAGATAGAAAGAGAATGAAAGTCATTCCCTATGCCTCAACCATAGGTTCTATAAAGTATGCCATCTTTGTGTACCAGATCTATTGCATACCCTACCACTAAGTTTGGCAAGGGAGTGCAATAGTGATCTAGGAGTAGATCAATGGACAACGGTCAAAATTATCCTTAGTGGAATAAGGATATGTTTCTCGATTATGAAAGTGACAAAAGGTTCGTCGTAAAGGGTTACGTTGATGCAAGTTTTGACACTAATCTAGATGACTCTAAGTCTCGGTCTAGATGCATATTGAAAGTGGGAGAAATTAGCTAGAGTAGCTCCGTGCTGAGCATTGTAGACATAGAAATTTGCAAAATACTTACGGATCTGAATGTGACAGACCCGTTGACTAAAATTATCTCACAAGCAAAACATGATCACACCTTAGTACTCTTTGGGTGTTAATCACATAGCGATGTGAACTAGATTACTGACTCTAGTAAACCCTTTGGATGTTGGTCACATGTCGATGTGAACTATGGGTGTTAACCACATAAAGATGTGAATTATTGATGTTAAATCACATGGAGATGTGAACTAGATTATTGACACTAGTGCAAGTGGGAGACTGAAGAAATATGCCCTAGAGGCAATAATAAAGTTATTATTTATTCCCTTATATCATGATAAATGTTTATTATTCATGCTAGAATTGTATTAACCGGAAACATAATACATGTGTGAATACATAGACAAACACAGTGTCACTAGTATGCCTCTACTTGATTAGCTCGTTAATCGAAGATGGTTATGTTTCCTAACCATAGACATGAGTTGTCATTTGATTAACGGGATAACATCATTAGGAGAATGATGTGATTGACTTGACCCATTCCGTTAGCTTAGCACTTGATCGTTTAGTATGTTGCTATTGCTTTTCTTCATGACTTATACATGTTCCTATGACTATGAGATTATGCAACTCCTGTTTACCCGAGGAACACTTTGTGTGCTACCAAACGTCACAACGTAACTGGGTGATTATAAAGGTGCTCTACAGGTGTCTCCGAAGGTACTTGTTGGGTTGGCGTATTTCGAGATTAGGATTTGTCACTCCGATTGTCGGAGAGGTATCTCTGGGCCCACTCGGTAATGCACATCACTTAAGCCTTGCAAGCATTGCAACTAATGAGTTAGTTGCGGGATGATGTATTATAGAACGAGTAAAGAGACTTGCCGGTAGAGATTGAACTAGGTATTGAGATACCGACGATCGAATCTCGGGCAAGTAACATACCGATGACAAAGGGAACAACGTATGTTGTTATGCGGTTTGATCGATAAAGATCTTTGTAGAATATGTGGGAGCCAATATGAGCATCCAGGTTCCGCTATTGGTTATTGACCGGAGATGTGTCTCGGTCATGTCTACATAGTTCTCGAACCCATAGGGTCCGCACGCTTAAAGTTTGATGACGGTTATATTATGAGTTTTGATGTATCGAAGGAGTTCGGAGTCCCGGATGAGATCGGGGACATGACGAGGAGTCTCGAAATGGTCGAGACGTAAAGATCGATATATTGGATGACTATATTCGGACTTCGGAAAGGTTCCGAGTGATTCGGGTATTTTTGGAGTACCGAGAGTTACGGGAATTTGCCGGGGAGTATATGGGCCTTATTGGGCCATACGGGAATAGAGGAGAGAGGCCAAAAGGAAGGAGGCCTGCGCCCCCCCCCCCCTCCTCTGGTCCGAATTGGACAAGGGGTGCAGCCCCCTTTTTCTTCTCCCTCTCCTCCTCTTTCCTTCTCTCCTACTCCAACAAGGAAAGGAGGAGTCCTACTCCCGGTGGGAGTAGGACTCCCCCCTTGGCGCGCCCTCCTCCTTGGCCGGCCGCCTTCCCCCTTGCTCCTTTATATACGGGGGCAGGGGGCACTCCATAGACACAACAATTGATCTCTTGATCTCTTAGCCGTGTGCGGTGCCCTCCTCCACCATAATCCACCTCGATAATATCGTAGCGGTGCTTAGGCAAAGCCCTGCGTCGGTAGAACATCATCATCGTCACCACGCCGTCGTGCTGACGAAACTCTCCCTCAAAGCTCGGCTGGATCGGAGTTCGAGCGACGTCATCGAGCTGAGCGTGTCTTTGAACTTCGAAGGTGTCGTGCGTTCGGTACTTGATCGGTCGGATCGTGAAGACGTACGACTACATCAACCGCATTGTGGTAACGCTTCCGATTTCGGTCTACGATGGTACGTGGACAACACTCTCCCCTCTCGTTGCTATGCATCACCATGATCTTGCGTGTGCGTAGGAATTTTTTTAAAATTACTACGTTCTCCATGATTCATAGTTTTGGTGGAACAACAAGTACTTTTGCTGGAACCATTTTCTTTTTTTGTTGCAAGCATAATTTCTTTTTGTTATGACTGTTTTGATTTTTGCTGGAACAAACATCCATCATTTTTGTTACCATCGTCTTGGTTTTTTTTGCTGGAACCAGTGTATTTTTGTGCTACAACTGTTCTTCAATTTTGTTGGAACCAATCCACCTTTTTTGTTTGCAATTTTGACGATGGCGAGCGTGTTAACGGTGAGCGTCGACGGCGAGTGATGGGCCCGTCGCCACTGGAGCTGCAACCGTCACTATCGGGGTTGCAATTGCAGGCCATAGCCGTTGCATGCGTGGAGTCAGAGACAAGTGCAGGCGGCGGCGACCAGCGGCGAGTGCGGCGACCGGCGACGAGGACATCCGGCGAGGGCGGCGAGGACGGCCGATGAGGTGCGGCAACCGGAGAGCGTGCAACCGGCGAGACAAAGGGAGCGATGAGAGGCAGGGGTCTTTTTTCATACGTGTTCGTGCGGCAGACAATTGCAGACGACTTAATCAGGCGGCTGAAAGTGGACCGGCCGAACGATTAGGCCGGTGCGCCGGCGCCTATTAATTGCCTTACAAAAATCACAAATATCAAACGACTAGAGAAACAAAAAATACATTCACTTGTTGCACAAGTGTCGTTAACTTAGTGTAAAAAAAGTCGTTAACTTTGCTTAAATCACGATTGTAGGTGCTAAATTCAAATTAGTGCGAGACGTACCACGCTCGTTTGTGGAAGCAGGAGACGTCTCTTCCTCCTTGGTCTCCTCCTTGACGAGTGCTACTACTGCTTCCTTCGCCTCATCAACCTTAGTCTCCTCCACCACCGGCGCCTCATCGGCCATGGTGGATCTCGGCAACTCGTCCTCCTCCTTCGAAGGAGGTTGCGCCGCCTCGTCCGCCGTGGTAGAAACTTCGCCGCCGGTGACATCCTTCTTGGCCACCACCGCCTCCTCTTCCTTATCCTCAACGACGGCGACGGGCTTCTCGTCCGACGCCACCTCGACGACGTCGGCCTTGGGCTCGCCGGCCGCCTGCTCCTTGGCGACGTCCTTGATGGCGACGGAGGTGTCGTCGGACGACGAGGGGAAGGGCGCGTGGGAGGAGCGGTGGCTGGCGGACATGGTGGACTTCCTCCGGAAGAGCTTGCCGGCGGTGGTGTTGCCGGTGGCCACGTCCTCTTTGGAACCACCGCAACCAATGGCGCCGGGCGCTGGCGACGCCGACGACGGAGGGAGGAGGTGGGGAGAGAAAGCAGGTAAGAGGGAGGAGAGGAACCGTCGGGCGGTCGAGCTCCAAGGGAGGGAGTGGAGGCGATGAGAAGCCGCGGCGGCAAGGCCGGTTTTATAGCACCCTCCACCCCTACGACCTCTACGTGCCGGCGGCGTGGCTGCTGCGCTTCATGCACGGAAAAGTCAAGCCCGGAGCACAAAGGGGCACGACAGGTTTCGGAAGCCATGATGCCCAAACCAGAAGCCTTCTTTTTGTCTGAGTTGGGTTCTATATATTGATTTTGATATCATATTCTAGCCTAGCTTTGTGACGGCTGACAGGTGACAACCTGCCGTTTGCCCTAGAGAAACTCCGCCGGCCGGCTCGCCGGCGCGCCGGAATTCTGTTATTTTTGTTGCCACCAGCTTGTCGTTTGCGTTCTCAAATGTTTATTGTTCCCCGGAGATTGAACTTCATTGGCCGGCAAGTGGCCAGGACAGACGATTGGACGTGTTTAAACAAGACAAGAAGCAAAGCTTGTGTTCGTGGCAACAAAGTAATACTGCATCCCAATGATTGATTGTCCTAATTGACTACATCCTTGCATGAACTTTTCTGATTTTGGTTCTCCTCTGATAAGAACAACGCTGACAATTACTACTAACCATTGGTAGCCTCGGTGGCAAACATATCTTTACCAAGTAATATATACACAGTCCTCAAAGTTAAACTGGTCTATGCACTCCTGTGATTAGTGTCCTCAGCAAGGAGCGAGTAATTATTAATTAATGGCATCCGAAGTGATGAGTGGCGATCATCAGAGACAATCAGAGAAGGGTTCATCCAGTAGTATGATTAGTTAACGCAAGGTTATTTTAGCACCTACCCGCCTCAAAGTGACAAGTATCCAACTCTGCTTCTTATGGAAACTAAGCTCAGATGCAGTGCAACCAGGCTCTTTGTCGACATCTCCAACAAACCAATTATTAGACTCACAGGTGCTGAGGTGCAGCAGGTAAGCCAGTGACACGCCGAGCATCGCTATGTACGCCACAAACAGCGGCGGGAAGCCCGCTTGGGTCCGTGGATCGCCCATCCTTTTGAAGAACAACTGCACAGTAAGACGTGCAAACCGTCAGAGAAAGTAACGAGCAGCTAGTAGCAGTGGCAGCCCTTTGCAACAGGGTATGTATTGTTTCAGTTTATCTTTGAAGTTTGAGCAATAACGAATATATGACAAATGAGAACATGTTGTCTAAGAAAAGTGTATATCAAGAACGAAGATGAGATCTTACCATTTCATGCCGCAATTTATCCCGTTCCCGGATGGTAGTTCTGGCTTCTTCCCTCAGTTTTATGATCAAATTTTCAGCCTGTAAGAAAGGAGAATGCAACAAACCAAATGATTCCGAAAGTGTCCACCGAACTGATTCAAACTATCCCATAAAAAACTGCTACTACACATCTTTTAGTTTTTCTTCAAGATAAGTTGGTTCTGACATCATATTCTGAACTTCAACCTGATACGATTAATGAATAAATTAACCAGCAGACTGCACAGTAAATGTAAAGGTGAAGATAAAATACACTTTTCGAGAAGAAGTAATCAGTAACTTTTAGCGCACTTTAATTCACTTCATACTTACACAACAAAACACTCGGTTAATTGAATAATTTTATTTATGGATTAACATCACATATTAAAGTTGGTTTTATAACACGAAAAGCAAAGGCAAAAGGACATGCAACATCACTGAGAATTCGAAACCTATGTGATATGGATGAAGATTCTCCGTGTTGACAAGTATGTCACTTAAGACAGAAACTTCTTTTGGAGCACGAATTTCTGTTAAGGCCGTATTCATTTCTGCTAAAGAGAATTGAGTTTCTACAGAAACAGTAGGAGTTATTTTCAAATGGTAGCAGATTCTGCTGAGGTAGCTGGAGATTCATTTAACAAAACTGGGAAATCTCTCAGAACAGCAGGAGTTTTTTTTAAGGCCATATTCATTTCTGTTGAAGAAAATTGAGTTTCTACAGAATCAGTAGGAGTTTCTTTCAAACGAATAACAGATTCGGCTGAAGCAGCTGGAGCTTCTTTCAACGGGGCTGGGAAATCTCTCAGAACAGCAGGATTTTTTTTAAAGGCATATTCATTTCTGTTGAAGAAAATTGAGTTTCTAGAGAATCACTAGGGGTTCCTTTCAAATGAATAACACATTCGGCTGAAGCAGCTGGAGCTTCTTTCAACGGGACTGAAATCTCTCGGAACAGTAGGAGCTTCTTTTAAGGTTGTATTCTTTTCTATTGAAGAAAACTGAGTCTCTACAGAACTAGTACGAGTTCCTTTCAAATGGATAGTTGATTCTGATGAAGCAACTGGAGCTTCTTTCAATGGAACTGGGAAATCTCTCAGAAGAGCGGGAGTTCCTTTTACAGGGAAAGGAATTTCATTCAAAATAGCTGGAGACTCTCTTAGGGAGGGAACTTGGTTCGCCACATTAGGTACTCCATTCACAATATTCAACGTCTCTTTTCCCACGGGAACCTCAATGACAGTCTTGGCACTGGGAATTCCACTGATGAGTTGCTCTGCTTCAGGCCGAGTTGCACTAACAAGGACAACTCTCAGCTTATTCTCCTCGACATATCTTCTGGTTTCTTTGGAGAACTACAAGCGGAATAGAGGAAAGCAAGAAGAATAAAACTCGGAATGGAAGATGCAAAGACAACATCACGAACAGAACATAAATTACTGTGTAGTGCGAACTTAAAAAATCAGGAACGATGCCTTCATCAGTTATACCAGAAGGAACAACGGTGGTTTGCACAAGAAACTTGTCTTTTATTTGTATATCTGGTGGAGTAGTCTTTTGTGCTCGCATAGTAACTACAATTCGGTTGGCAGCAAAGTTAACAAAACATATAGTTAAAAGCAAGTGTAATTTAAGCTACGAAAACCTAAAACTAACCAAAGAATATGAACACTGAAAATATGTTTTCTCTCTTCCTCAAAGCAAGCTTATCTCCTCCATTGGATCAATACAAGAAGTAATACACCAGGAGCCAGCTGATCATGAATGAATCACATGAGCAGACAAGAGAATTTGTGATTGTAGATATAATTTTAAGTTGCTATTATATCAATCGATTTCACGAGAAGGGGGGCACAAAATTATTTTTAATGACATACACTCAGATCAACTACAGACAAAGGGAGGATACAGCAGGAGCACAATATTTGATTGGGATCGATTTTGAATTTGGTAAACCACCATTATCAGTATCTAGAACTATATCAACTTTGAGTTACATAAGTTGGTACTTTGCAACCATTACTGTCCAATGATATAGTACTGGAATCAGTTAATTTCGTATGTAATTTTTGGAGGCCAATAAATGCCATAATCTTGTTACTGAAAACTAATATCATATGGTATTTTTTAGGAGTCAATAAATGCATCTCCTGAGAGCATTAAGAATTGTCTTCCATTCCCATAATAAGTTATGCAAGTTCTTTAGTTTCCTACATTCTCTTTGTACTCGAACGTCTGTACCATGAGAGATTTCAATACTTTGATTCAGCCATAACATGTTGTTAGCATTCATCTTTTCACTGCTCACTAATAATTTGATGTGTAAATGTGGAACTACACACAAGACAGTGCCAAATCACTTCAAAATAATCATAGCTTGCGGTCAATCGGCCAGTGGAAGACTACACGCACCTGTAAAAACTGTAGTTGCCCTTGGAAAAATAACTCCAATATTTGGTCGAACACAGTATCTTTTTGGGGAAGTTGTTTTAACCTGTCAAAATGTTCGATCGGTAATAGATGTGATGTATTGTATTCTTTATTATGTCAAGTACTTCCTCTGTAAACTAATATGAGATCGTTTAGATCACTAAAGTAATAAACAAGTGCATTGCTGATTGTATATCTATGCAATAACTAAGTGCAAAAGCTAGACGACGGATGTCCAGCATATTTGTGCATCATATGTTACCATTATGACAAAAAGCACACGCATAAACTTAAATGCAAGTACAAATTGCATGCCAACCTTGAATGCAGCATACTCATCTGTTCTGTTCACAAGATGGACAGAACATGAACTTTGCTTCTTCACCTCAACTGTCAACAAGGAAAAAATATATAATATACATAAATATGTAAAGAATGCATCCAGATAACTACATAAATAAAAATCAATGGTGTGGAAACTCAAATGGAGAAAATAAAGTTAGGTTTCAAACGTTCACCGTGTACATGAAACAGATCAATTTGGATAAGGGAAAGGGATCTCAGTATCTGACAATCCAAAACTCCTAATGATCCCGACCCCTCCTCCCTCCCGCGTCGCCCCCGCGTGGCGACGGGGAGGGAACCCTAGATCGCGCCGCCGGTCTCCCCTCCCCTCCTCCCTCCTCCTCCCTCGCCGCCGCCAGGGGGCCTGGCCGGGCAAAGGCCGGTCGGCGCCGGCGGCGGCAGGGCATCCTCGTCCTCCCGCGCGGTGGGGTTGGCGCGGGTCAACACCCCGGGCCAGGGCGTGGTGCTGACGCCGGGCGCCACGGCGGTTCGTCTGCAGCGACGGCACGACGGGCGGCGCGGTGGCGGTGTGTGCCTTGGGCGGCGGCGGCGGCCGGTCGTCTTCTCCACCGACGGCAAGGGTTGCGGTCGGCACAGGTCGCGGGTGGCTGCCTCTTCTCCGGCGCAGGCTGGCAGAGGTTGCGGCGTGGCAGCGGTATGCTCGACCCCCTCCTCTCGACCCCCTCCTCTACGGCCGTCGTGGCGCATGAATCGGCTGCTGGTGGCGGCTCCTCTTGTGCTCTGGTGTGGCTCGACTGGCCGGTGAATGGCAAGGGCGCCGTGAGTGGGAGGCAGGGGTGCCTCCCGGACTCGCCGTCGCCGCGATTTGGAGGTGCCAGATCGGGTGTCTCGGGTGGCTGCAGCACGGCTGGCCGCCGGCGTTTTCCCTGCCCAGATCTGGCTGCCGGCCGCTCCTGCCAAAGGAGCTTGTTTGGGGCGGAAAGAGGGGGTCTTTTCTGCCCCTTCACCGGTTGACGATGTCGAGGTGCGGGGGCAGCGGTCGAGGGGTGGTCTCGGATACCGGGGCGGCGGCCTCGATGGTGGGAGGCGCGATGCTCGTGGGCGGAGCTCGCGGCTTGGATGTTGGCCGGTTACCATGGTCGTGCGGGCGGCGTGGTAGCTTGGGTATGACGGTCGGTGGCGGTGGTTCTGCAGCATGCTTGCGGCACTCCGTCGCGGAGGCGAAGAGGGCTTGCCGGGTGAAAACTCTTTCTGGCTTTGCCAGGTCGGCGGCGGCGGCGCCTACGGGCGTCATATCCTTCTTGAAGGTGTCGCTATGGTTCCTCTTCCTCCTCCGTGTTGCTCCGGGGGAAACCTCGATCCCTGGATCAGGCGGTGGCGGTACTTAGGTACCATGACCTTGTTGAAGGCTCCGCCTTGGAGTAATCGATTCGTCGTGCACAGCTCCGACTCTTCGCTGTGATTCGTTCAAAGTAGAAAAAGAAAAAAAAAGAAAAAAGGCGGCGCTCTCTCTTCCTTCGTGTAGATGGCTTGGAGTTGTGTTGGGTGGTGTAACTGTTCTTAACATTCTTGTATCTTGCCCTGTGTGTGTTGGTGTGGAGTTATATGAGGTTGGTTGTATCTGGATCGTTGCTTTATATATAAAGCCGGGTGAAAGCCTTTTTTCGTAAAACTCCTAATACAGGGAAGAATAAAAGGCAACACATTTCCATTCAACGCAAGATCTAACAGAATCACATGTAGTCAGTTAAATATATGTTGTCATAGGCAGAGAAGGCATTTACTCAGATCATGTTGCAAGATCTAATGGAATCACAGATATAACCTGTTTGGTATAAATACGGAAGTAGTCCTATCTCCCATGTTGCCACTGGTCCACAGTGACAGCTTAATCCATTGTAAAATGAACACAGCTTCAAGTATAGTGAACAAACACGCATGGAATGTAGAAATCTCAACTCACCAAACACACAGCATATGCAGCAAACTTAAGAACACCACTCGTGCTATGGAAACTACATCTTCAAAAGTCAGAACCGGCCACACTGCTGCCACAGTAATTCCACCAGAAACAGGGGCGGGGGAGCTACAGTGGCAAGCTTAATCTGGCCACACAGGTACGCGCTATGGGAATACGCGATATCGGATACGCGATACGGGGATACGCCCGATACACCAATTTTCTAAAAACATGGATACGGGAATACATATGTTGAGATGGATGTGTGGCCACACGAGGAAGGATCGAGTCCGGAATGATGATATACGAGATAGAGTTGGGGTAGCACCAATTGAGGAGAAGCTTGTCCAACATCGTCTGAGATGGTTTGGGCATATTCAGTATAAGCCTCCGAAGCTCCGATTGCATAGCGGACGGCTAAAGCGTCTGGAGAATGTCAAGAGAGGGCGGGGTAGACCGAATTTGACATGGGAGGAGTCCGTTAAGAGAGATCTGAAGGATTGGAGTATCACCAAAGAGCTAGCTATGGACAGGGGTGCATGGAAGCTTGCTATCCATATGCCAGAGCCATGAGTTGGTTGCGAGATCTTATGGGTTTCACCTCTAGCCTACCCCAACTTGTTTGGGACTAAAGGCTTTGTTGTTGTTGTTGTTGTTGTTGTTGTTGTATGGATACGGGGATACGTTTATATATAGATATTACATATATTAATTATTAAAAAAATATAAAAAGGAGCTTCTAGGTCAAAACATGCCTCAACAGGATTACCCCTTTTCCTTTCTTACACTTGGTCCACTTCCATTAATTGGCAGCGGGATTTCTCTAGGTTTCTTGTTTCAATCAATGCATCGACTCTCTCTCTTGCTCACCTTTCAATTGAAGAAGAACATTGCCTCACATGTTTTGACACGAACTCACACCCATGTTAGGAATCTTCATAACGTGTACCTTTACTATTGAGGGGATTTCACGCCCAACGAGGGGTTTCAGGTATCCAAAACGTATCGCAGAAGTATCCTAAGAGTATCATACATTATTTCCTTTTTTCTAAATAAAAAATCGAGGGATACTTACGGGATACGTGTCAGGCCGTATCAGGGCAGTATCCGAGTATCGGGGCAGTATCCGGCTGGATACGCGCGCTTTCTGAAGTATCCGCGCAACATAGATCATAGATGGAGTTTAGTATGATTGGTTCACCAAGACATTGCTCTAACTGAATGCTCCTTAGCAAATAAGGGGCTGTACTCGGAACTCAAAATATTTTCCGGAGATATTCATTTTCCTAAAGAGGCGGATAAGATATTAGGTGGCTGTTTGATACCGCCAGAAAGACAAAAAAAAATTCTAAGGAATCAAAAAAAAAGGAAAAATTCTAGCCACTAACTTTTTTGCGTGTACTTTTTGGTCCATGGTGCTGACTTGGCCATACCAAAATTTCAATCCGTCCTCGGCCACTGACCAGAAAGACAAATGGCACAACCTCCTAAAGTAACAACTTCATATGAGGAATTAGACCTCGAAACCCCTGCTTTATGTATCACGTTACAGAAATGTTAATGGGCACAGTTAGGCCATAAAATTTCCAATTAAACTAGCATTATTTCTAGTATTGCAGTTTCATCTGGACTAATACGGGAGAATAATGCAACGTTACTGTATAAAAGAAATTGGAGCACTTACTAATTCTCGAAATTTAAGCAATCCGTAACATTACCAAAACAGTGAGAGAAAAAATGAATAAGAAACTAGCGGATATAACGATGCATTACATGGTTAAAAAAAATGAGACCCAACCCAAAGGCTAATCTTTATCGGCATTTTTTTATAGGAAAAACTCCGTGAGAACCGCGTGTCCGAGCCGGGACTTGAACTTGAATGGGCCGGCAGCAACCCCAACTGCCCATCCAACGGGTCAACGCCCCGTCCTCACAAGGGCTGGCATTACATGATTCCAACCGAAAAAAACAAGGGAAACGTTTGGGGCCGGGGCGCCGGCCGAACCACTCGGCCGGTCGCGCGCGACCCGTGCGATCCTCTCCCATCGTATGGCTAGCTTTTTCCGTGTGGATGGGACACGAGGCTGACGGGGCCCACCAATCGCTCGCCATTAAACGCCCCACGCGGCTGCGCTGCTTCCTCTCTCTCTTTCATCTCGCCGGTCCCTACCTCAGTTGGTCATCCTCGTTGCCGTTCGCCGTCCCCGCCGGCCGTCCTCATCGCCGGTGGCCAGCCGTCCTCGTCGCCGTCATTGCCCTCGCCGCCTCGGCGGAAGCCGGAACAGCGTCGTTTCACTGCAACCGGTGCCCATGAGAGCTGCCATCATGGATGGCGAGCATGGTGACGGCGAAGCTGCGAGGACGGCGGCGCTGTTCCGAGCAACAACCGCAGACGTTGTGTTTTGTGCTACGTGCTACAACCAGCGTCACATTTTGCTACAACCGGCATCCCACTCAGCTACAATCGGCGTCGCGTTTTGCTACCACCGATGCAAAAAAAAAGCTTCAACCAAAGAACGGTGGAGGTGGAAGAAGATGACAAAAGCGTTTGCGCTTTTGCTACATGCTTCAATCGGCATAGATTTTGCTACAACCGGCATAGCATTTTGCTACAGCTAGGGTCACGTTTTGCTACAACCACAGCCGGCGTCGTGGGTTTGCTACAACTAGCATCGCGTTTTGTTACAACCGGCATAATGTTTTGCTACATCCAACACGGCCGAGCTGCGACCCGCGATGGCGACGACGACTTTTTGTTGCAACCGTCGTACGTACTTGCTACGTCCGGCAACGGGTTTTGTTACATCCGTTCATTATGCAAATGTTGCTACCTGCAACAACGAGCTACAACCAGCGAAAATGGTGACATTTCTTTTTTGCTGCAACCGTGTCTCTATTTTGCTACGACAAATAACGAAAAATGCTACAACAGGCAATTCTATTTGCTGGAACCAGTCAATCGCCAGTGATGTGGAGCTGCACCCATGGCGTGCGGGCGGCGAGGGCGGGATCCATCCATGGCGAGCGTGGGCGGCGAAGCTGCATCCATGGCAAGCGCGGGCGGCAGAGCTGCATCCATGGTGAGCGTAGATCTCCGAGGAGCGCGGGCGGCGGAGCTGCATCCATGGCGAGCATGGATCTCGGGCAAGCGTGAACGGCCGGCGAGGATGGGGACCGGCGACGAGGGGTTGGAAAGGGATGGGGACCGGTGATGAGGAAGACCGACGGGGGCCGGCGACGAGGACGCCCACCGGAGGGTACAAGAGGCGCGGCGCCGCGCTCCTTGAGCGAGGCATGTGGATCCAGCCCAAGTGCTTGAGGAAGAAGAAGCCGGGGCGATTCGTTTTTTTTACCTGGATCCAACGACCCGCGCAGCTCACATCCAACGGCCTGCGCTAGACCGGCCGAAACTTCCGGCCGGCGCACCGGCGCCTATAAGCGCCCAAAAAACAAACTACATTTTGATTTAAGTTTACTGCTGATTATAATTTAAAACCTCACACGAACCCACTCGCTCGTTTCCCAGTCCAACACAAGCGAAAGAGAACAGGAAACGAGCCAGAATGACACATGACCCGCTAATCAGCTACGGCGTTGGACTGGCTGCTGATCAGGGGCACGCCGCGCCATGAGCAGAGCGAAGCGAAGCATCGACGCGTCACTCACAACCAGAAGCGCGCCGCACCGACACTACCACCGATTTTGCGCGCTACGGCGCGCTCCGTCCATCCAGCCGCGGAGGGATCGGGAGGGGAGGAGGAGGAGCAAGGGACTGCACCGGATACTTACAGAGGAACCGGAGCTCGCGGGGGCGGATCTCGACGAGGCCCTCCCCGCTTCCCGCGCGCGCGAGAGACATCGCTGCGGCACGCCGTTGCTCCTCCTACCGCTCGGCGCTCGCTGGTGAGTGCCCTGGAAGGTGGCGGCTCGAGGTCGGCGCAAGTATATATCCCCGCCGCGGCGCGCGCGCGCGTGTGTTCGCCTTTCTCGCGTCGCCGTCGGAAACGGGGGACTGAAGGCGACGGACGGGGGCGCCACTCCGCCGCCAACGACAGCCCGACGCTTTCGGTTTTGACGGCGCAGTAGCGGGGCGCTATTAGTAGAGCGTTTTCCGTGGTAGCGGACGCGAATCGCAGCCGCAGCTCGCAGGGGTGAGGTTCTCGCCAGGTTTGGTCGCGGCCGCACCCAGGTTCAAGTCCCATTTCTATTCCTCGCAAAAAAAAAGTCCGTCCATCGGATGACGGTTGGTTCCCGTCGTCTGTCGACTCCTAAGACTAGCCATAATGAATAGTAACATAGAGGAGGTGTTTGGCTACAGAAATGCTAACAGTAATGTTAACGTAATCATATCACACCGTTTAAGGAGGTGTAAGAGTTTTTTCCAAATTTATTTGGTTCACTGCAGTAAAGGAATTGATTACCATCCCTGAACCTCGCTGGCCACCATGCTCACCATAAATGGCCTGATCTTGCTCGGCCCCAGCCGCCGAAGATATCAGACGCCGCCGGCCGTCTCGAAAATCAAGCGCCACCGGCCGTCTCGAAAATCAAGCGCCGCGGGCCGTTCCAGAAATCAAGTGCCGCCGTCCATCCCAGAAATCAAGCGCCGCTGGCCGCTCGGAAGATGTTGATGGAGGAAGAAGAGGTCGACTGGAAATTCGGAGAGGGGCCTTCTTTGCTCCTCGACAGCGGCTTCAATGGTTCATCCTCATTGTTCGTGGTGGCGTGGTCGTTCGGCGGCGGTGTGGCGTGGTCATTCGCAGCGGCTGGAACAGGAGGAGAGGACCGAGGGGAGGCGGCGGCGCTAGACTCAAAGGGGGGTCGAGGGGAGGCGGCGGCGCTCAACTTGAAGGGGGATCGAGGGAAGGCGACGGCGCAGGGCAGATCGGGGAGAAGAGGGAGTCGTGGGGGAGGAGGAGGGCAGGAGCGCTCGGGGGAGGAGGAGCTGGTAAGGAAACCGGTACCGGTGGGAGGTGGGGGGTATCGACGGATAGCTAGCCCGGACCTGATTACGGAGGGACGCGATTACGTAGGGCTGTCGCCAAACGCACGTAACGAATTCCGTTTACACCGTAAACAGATGACGAGCCAAAAACGATGAAACAAACACCTCCAGAGTAGTAACATGCCCATGTTACTACTTCTATAGTGGGGAGTAAGATATGTGCAGTAACATGCAACACTTCATTTATTATGATAGACTTGTTTGCACACGAACACGTCACCGTGTACCTCCAACGCCGAGGATGATGCACCGCAGCTCACGTCAAAGGAGACCCGTCCGGAGCGCGATGCATAAGCAATCCAATGGGTGCTTTTGAGGACCGAAACCCCTGCGCCGGGAGGGACCCGTCGAGGCGTCTGGCGACTATGGGCTGCCCTAGGTCGACCTGATCGCCCCTAGAGCCTCGATGTTCGTCGCCCTGCAATGAAGAAGAACAGACGAAGAACGAGAAAGAAGAATAACAAGGGAGAGAGATAAAGGTAAAGGGTAAAAGGTGGTAGATGATTTGTTCGATTGTGTGTTGTTCAATCGGCCGTCACCCCTTAGGTATATAAGAGGCGGCTGGACTTCCCGTGCAAGGAAAAGGCTTGGATTCACGTCCAAAACCCTAGTCAAATTCGGATTGGTTTTATCCGAACTTTCCAAAACTGTTCGGTTTAAACTGGCTGCACCTTGCGGGTAATTTTTGAGGTGGTAAACGACCTCGGATGAAAATAAGCCCAAAAGCAATCTACCGTTTCGATAATACGAACAACTTTCATGTTGAACGTTTTTTGATGAGAGGTCATCTTGAGAGAGTTTTCGGCTGTTTTTCGAAGTCTACGGCAGAAAAATCCAAAACCCGGACAAACATCCCCGGAGTGTCCAGCCATCCTCGGAGAAATCCAAAACCCGGATGATCATTCCCGTAGTGTCCGGCCATCCTGATGCAGCCACGCATTTTCGGCTGTAATGTTTGCATACGAACTCTGATTGAGACGTTTCTTATATCAAAATCGATCGTTTCGACGAGACGAAGACAATCTGTGTAGATCACTTTTCCATACGAGGCAGTCTTGGGGGTGTAATCAGCAGAATGGTGTTCTGAATACAAAATATCGGTATTTCGAACACAACTTCGGCCTTTGAGATGAGATCGGATGGCAATGGCCCAAACATCAAAGTTTCTTCTTTTAATGATACGGAACTTTCTTACTTTGAGCACTTCTTCATTTGAAGCCATCTTAATTAAGTTCTTGGTCGTGCCAAAATCTGGTGTCAACACATGCCATCTTGTTCTTCGGCAAACTTGTGTACCGAAAAATAACTTGCACGATGCTTTTTCTAAGGACGATGTCAACACTCCATCGGCCATTTTATGTTCTTAGGGCGATAATTATACATCGACCATATGGATCAGCAACCAAATGCAGCTAATCAAATGAATGATGATGTGGTAAAACCCTTGCATGATGTAAGAAGTTATATTGCATCCATGGATCAAAATAAGTCCATAGAGGGTAACCAGTCATACCTGAGGATGTATTCCATGTCATCGGCATAAATGGCATAGTTGGAGAATGTGGATAATGTGTGCACCGAAGACGTTGAAACCTCCGGCTTGCTTGTTCATAATTTTCACTCTTTTCCTTCTTTACATTTGTCGCACTTCTTGCAATGAAAGCTTGCACACCATTCTTCTTTTGAGTACTTCCTTTGGGAACCCATGTCATGTTTCTCTTTTCAAGCTCTTGTGCACTAATTTTTTGTAATTCCTTCTTTTGCCAATATGATAAGCCGAGTGGGCGACCCAGCTATGATTTTGTTTGAACTAATGACAATTCTTGTTTTACCTTGTGCACTCTCAACCTCTTTTCTTCAGATTTGGCACTTTGATTTTTAACAATTGATTGCTTTACTTCTTTGCCTTTTGTAGCCAATGTCAACACTTTAATTGGCTCTTTGTCATTTGAGATTGTGTCTGAAATAGCACACTTACGACCATCCTTCTTGACCCTGTATACTTGCTAGATGATACGTCTCCAACGTATCTATAATTTTTGATTGCTCCATGCTACTTTATCTATTGTTTTGGACTATAATGGACTTTATTTTCCACTTTTATATTATTTTTGGGACTAACCTATTAACCGGAGGCCCAGCCCAGAATTGCTGTTTTTTGCATTTTCGGTGTTTCAAGAAACAGAATATCAAACGGAGTCCAAACGGAATGAAACATTCGGGAACGTGATCTTCTCACCGAACGTGATCCAGGAGACTTGGACCCTACTCCAAGGAGTGCCAGAGGCGGTCACGAGGGTGGGGGACGCGCCCTCCCCCCTGGGCGCGCCCCCTGCCTCGTGGGCCCCCTGACGCTCCACCGACGTATTCCTTCCTCCTATATATACCTACGTACCCCCAACAGATCAGAGAGGGAGCCAAAAACCTAATTCCATCACCGTACCTTCATGTATCCACGAGATCCCATCTTGGGGCCTGTTCCGGAGCTCCGCCGAAGGGGGCATCCACCACGGAGGGCTTCTACATCAACACCATAGCCCCTCCGATGAAGTGTGAGTAGTTTACTTCAGACCTTCGGGTCCATAGTTAGTAGCTAGATGGTTCTTCTCTCTTTTTGGATCTCAATACAATGTTCTCCCCCTCTCGTGGAGATCTATTCGATGTAATCTTCTTTTTTGCGGTGTGTTTGTTGAGACCGATGAATTGTGGGTTTATGATCCAGCTTATCTATGGAAAATATTTGATTCTTCTCTGAATTCTTTTATGTATGATTAAGTTATCTTTGCAAGTCTCTTGAATTATCCGTTTGGTTTGGCCAACTAGATTGGTAGTTCTTGCAATGGGAGAAGTGCTTAGCTTTGGGTTCAATCTTGCGGTGTCCTTACCCAAAGGATGTTAAGGGTTGCAAGGCACGTATTGTATTGTTGCCATCGAGGATAACAAGATGGGGTATTTATCATATTGCATTAATTTATTCCTCTACATCATGTCATCTTGCTTAAGCGTTACTCTATTTTTAACTTAATACTCTAGATGCATCTTTGGATAGCGGTCGATGAGTGGAGTAATAGTAGTAGATGCGTAATCGTTTGATCTACTTGTCTCGGACGTGATGCCTATATACATGATCATTGCTGGATAACCTCATAACTATGCTCAATTACATCAATTGCTCAACAGTAATTTGTTCACCCACCGTAGAATACTTATGCTCTTGAGAGAAGCCACTAGTGAAACCTGTGGCCCCGGGTCTATTCTCATCATATCAATCTCCATCACTTTATTTACTTGCTTTGCTTTTACTTTTCACTTTGCATCCTTATACCAAAAATACCAAAAATATTATCTCTATCAGATCTCACTCTCGTAAGTGACCGTGAAGGGATTGACAACCCCTAATCACGTTGGTTGCAAGTAGCTATCGTTTTGTGCAGGTATGAAGGACTTGCGCGTAGTCTCCTACTGGATTGATACCTTGGTTCTCAAAAATTGAGGGAAATACTTACGCTACTTTGCTGCATCATCCTCTCCTCTTCGGGGAAATCCAACGCAGTGCTCAAGAGGTAGCAAGAAGAATTTCTGGCGCCGTTGCGAGAGGTCTACAAAAGTCAACATACCAAGTACCCATCACAATCCCTATCTCTCGCATTACATTATTTGCCATTTGCCTCTCGTTTTTCTCTCCCCCACTTCACCTTTTCCGTTTTATTCGCCCTCTCTTTCCCAATCTCCTCCTCTTTTTCCCTTTGCCTTTTGTTTGCTCGTGTGTTAGTTTGCTTGCTTGTCGCTATGTCTGAAATTGAGGAAATTATCGCCGATTTGGGTGATAATAATATGGAAAATTCTGAAGCTCCTGCTGAAGAACCCCCTACCTATCACACAAAAAGATTTCGAATCGGTAGTGGTAATATTATTGGAAAAGGAGTTATTCAAGATTTCTTTACTTGTGCTGGTGCTTTACCCTCTATGGGTGGTTCTATTCTCCATAGAACTAGTGGACGCTATTGCCATGCTTATCGTTGAACTTGAAAGGCAATTTATGCATATGCATCCTTCTATACAAAGAATTTTCCTAGAATTTTCTAATATTGAACACTCCTCTGTTAAGCGTGCCGCTACTATCTTTTTGGCTCATTCAGATTTATAATATAAGAAGCCAAAGAAATCTTTTCGCATTATAGGGTGGACGCTGGCCGTCCTCCCATAGAATCTATCCTTTTTTATCAGGAAGAAATAATGCGTTTTCAATCTATCGACTATGTTGCTTTCAATGAAAATCTTAGGAAAAAAGTGTCTACCAATATTTTAATTGATAGAATCTCTGAGCTTAATGATGATTTGGCTATTCGAAATAATGAGCTAGGATGCTCTCTTGAGTATAGGCTTACCAAGTTCTGTCAAAAGAATGCTTATAATGATGAATTGGTTGTGCAATCTGAAGGGCGAAGAGGAACCTATACCTCCTAAAATTGATCTTGGGGACTTTTGTCCTATTAAATTTAGCCCTTTTGATTACTTTTGCTTGCCTCAAAGAAAACTTGCTGCCGAACGTAGAGAATATGAAATGAGTTTCACCGATCTATCTTATTACTACGGTACCACCTAGATCTATCCTTATTTTTATGCCTAGCTAGGGGCGTTAAATGATAGCGCTTGTTGGGAGGCAACCCAATTTTATTTTGTGTTTTTTGTTTTTGCTCCTGTTTAAGAATAAATAATCCATATAGCCTCTGTTTAGATGTGGTTTTATCTTTTAATTAGTGTTTGTACCAAGTTGAACCTATTGGATCTTCTTGGATGATAGTTATTTGGTCTTGCTGTAATTTCCAGAATCTTTGTGCTCAGTGCCCGAATTGTTAAAAATCACCAGAACGTGATAAAATACTGATTCCAATTTCTGCTGATCAATAAATAAATTTTCCAGGTCGTCTAATTTTGGTACAATTTTTTGGGTTCCAGAAGTTTGCGTTAGTTACAGATTACTACAGACTGTTCTGTTTTTGACAGATTCTATTTTGCGTGTGTTGTTTGCTTATTTTGATGAATATATGGTTAGTAAAATAATTTATGATCCATAGAGAAGTTGGAATACAGTAGGTTTAACACCAATATAAATAAAGAATGAGTTCATTACAGTACCTTAAATTAGTCTTTTGTTTTCTTTCTCTAACGGAGCTCACGAGATTTCTATTGAGTTTTGTGTTGTGAAGTTTTCAAGTTTTGGGTGAATTCTTTTGATGGATTATGGAACAAGGAGTGGCAAGAGCCTAAGCTTGGGGATGCCCATGGCACCCCAAGATAATCCAAGGACACCAAAAGTCAAAGCTTGGGGATGCTCCGAAGGCATCCCTCTTTAAATCCACTTCCATCGATAATTTACTTGGAGCTATATTTTTATTCACCAACATGATATGTGTTTTGCTTGGAGCATCTTGTATTATTTAAGTCTTTGCTTGTTAGTTACCACAATCATCCTTGCTGTACACACCTTTTGAGAGAGCCATATATGAATTGAAATTTGATAGAATACTCTATGTGCTTCACTTATATCTTTTGAGCTTGATAATTTTTGCTCTAGTGCTTCACTTAGATCTTTTAGAGTACGGTGGTGGATTTGTTTTAAAGAAACTTGATCTCTCATGCTTCACTTGGATTATTTTGAGAGTCGTTAATAGCATGGTAATTTGCTTAATGTTAATATACTTGGTGTTCAAGATATGTGAAACTTTCTTTTGAGTGCGTTGAATACTAAGATAAGTTTGATGCTTGATAATTGTTTTGAGATATGGAGGTAATAATATCAAAGTCATGCTAGTTGAGTAGTTGTGAATTTGAGAAATGCTTGTGTTGAAGTTGGTAAATCCGTAGCATGCACGTATGGTTAAAGTTGTGTAACAAATTTGAAGCATGAAGTGTACAGCTTGTGCATCCTTATGAGTGGCGGTCGGGGAATGACGATGGTCTTTTCCTACCAATCTATCCCCCTAGGAGCATGCACGTAGTACTTGACTTTTGATGACTTCTAAATTTTTGCAATAAATATATGAGTTCTTTTGACTAATGTTGAGTCCATGGATTATACGCACTTTTACCTTTCCGCCATTGCTAGCCTCTTGATGCAGTGCATTGCCCTTTCTCACATTGAGAGTTGGCGCAAACTTCGCCGGTGCATCCAAACCCCGTGATATGATACGCTCTATCACACATAAACCTCCCTATATCTTCCTCAAAACAGCCACCACACCTACCTATTATGGCATTTCCATAGCCATTCCGAGATATATTACCATGCAACTTTCCACCGTTCCGTTCATCATTAATATGACATACATTACTTTTGTCATATTGCCATTGCATGATCATGTAGTTGACATCGTATTTGTGGCAAAGCCACCATGCATTATTTTTCATACATGTCACTCTTGATTCATTGCACCATCCCGGTACACCGTCGGAGGCATTCATATAGAGTCCTAACTTGTTCTAGTTTCGAGTTGTAATCCTCATGTTGTAATCAATGGAAGTGTGATGATCATCATTATTAGAGCATTGCCCAAATAAAAAAAAGGAGAAAGGCCAAAAAAAAGAGAAAGGCCCCAAAAAAAGAAAAGGGCAATGCTACTATCTCTTTTTCCACACGTGTGCTTCAAAGTAGCACCTTGTTCTTCATGTAGTGAGTCTCGTATTTTGAAGTAGCACCTTGTTCTTCATGTAGTGAGTCTCATATTTTGTGCTTCAAAGTAGCACCATGTTTTCCATATAGTGAGTTTCATAAGTTGTCCTTTCATACTAGTGGGAATTTTTCATTATAGAACTTGGCTTGTATATTCCTACGATGGGCTTCCTCAAATGCCCTAGGTCTTCATGAGCAAGCAAGTTGGATGCACACCCACTAGTTTTCTTTTCTTGAGAATTCATAGCTCTAGTGCATCTGTTGCATGGCAATCCCTACTCCTCATGTTGACATCAATTGATGGGCATCTCCATAGCCCGTTGATTAGCCTCGTCAATGTGAGACTTTCTCCTTTTTTGTCTTCTCCACATAATCCCCATCATCATACTCTATTCCACCCATAGTGCTATATCCATGGCTCACGCTCATGTATTGCGTGAAGGTTGAAAAAGTTTGAGATTATTTAAGTATGAAACAATTGCTTGGCTTGTCATCGGGGGTATAGAAGTTGGGAACATCTTTGTGTGACAAAAATGAAGCATATCCTAACTATATGATTTTGTAGGGTGATACGTCTCCGTCGTATCTACTTTTCCAAACACTTTTGCCCTTGTTTTGGACTCTAACTTGTATGATTTGAATGGAACTAAGCCGGACTGACGCTGTTTTCAGCAGAATTGCCATGGTGTTGTTTTATGTGCAGAAAACGGAAGTTCTCGGAATGACCTGAAACTCCACGGAATATCTTAGAATAAATAATAAAAATCCTCGCCAAAGATGAAGACCACGGGCCCACACCTGTCCACGAGGGTGGGCGTGCCCCTCGTGGGCCCCACGGTGGCCCTCCGACGCCAACTCCAACTCCATATATTGGCTTTCGGGGAGAAAAAAATCAGAGAGAAAGTTTCATCGCGTTTTACGATACGGAGCCGCCGCCAAGCCTAATCTCTCTCGGGAGGGCTGATCTGGAGTCCGTTCGGGGCTCCGGAGAGGGGGATTCGTCGCCATCGTCATCATCAACCATCCTCCATCAACAATTTCATGATGCTCGCCGCCGTGCGTGAGTAATTGCATCGTAGGCTTGCTGGACGGTGATGGGTTGGATGAGATTTATCATGTAATCGAGTTAGTTTTGTTAGGGTTTGATCCCTAGTATCCATTATGTTCGAGATTGATGTTGCTATGACTTTGCTATGCTTAATGCTTGTCACTAGGGCCCGAGTGCCATGATTTCAGATCTGAACCTATTATGTTTTCATGAATATATGTGTGTTCTTGATCCTATCTTGCAAGTCTATAGTCACCTACTATGTGTTATGATCCGGCAACCCGAAGTGACAATAATCGGGACCACTCCCGTGATGACTATAGTTTGAGGAGTTCATGTATTCACCATGTGCTAATGCTTTGTTCCGGTTCTCTATTAAAAGGAGGCCTTAATATCCCTTAGTTTCCAATAGGACCCCGCTGCCATGGGAGGGTAGGACAAAAGATGTCATGCAAGTTCTTTTGCATAAGCACGTATGACCATTTACGGAATACATGCCTACATTACATTGATGAACTGGAGCTAGTTCTGTGTCACGCTTTGTTATAACTGTTACATGAAGAACCACATCCGGCATAATTATCCATCACTGATCCGGTGCCTACGAGTTTTCCATATACTGGTTTACGCTTATTTACTTTTTCCGTTGCTACTGTTATCATCACTACAAAATACCAAAAACATTACTTTTGCTGTCTTTACTTTTGTTACCGTTACCACCACTATCATATTACTTTGCTACGAAACACTTTGCTGCAGATACTAAGTTTCCAGGTGTGGTTGAATTGACAACTCAGCTGCTAATACTTGAGAATATTCTTTGGCTCCCCTTGTGTCGAATCAACAAATTTGGGTTGAATACTCTACCCTCGAAAACTGTTGCGATCCCCTATACTTGTGGGTTATCATAGGGATGAACTTTCTTTGGCCATGTTATTTTGAGATGACATAATTATTTTGATTAGCATGCTTGAAGTATTATTATTTTTTATGTCAATATGAACTTTTGTCTTGAATCTTTTGGATCTGAATATTCATATCACAATTAAGAAGATTTACATTGAAATTATGCCAAAGTATCACTCCGCCTCAAAAATTCTCTTTTTTAACATTTACCTACTCGAGGACGAGCAGGAATTAAGCTTGGGGATGCCTGATACGTCTCCAACGTATCTATAATTTTTTATTGCTCCATGCTACTTTATCTATTGTTTTGGACTATAATGGGATTTATTTTCCACTTTTATATTATTTTTGGGACTAACCTATTAAACATAGGCCCAGCCCAGAATTGATGTTTTTTGCCTATTTCAGTGTTTCAAAGAAATAGAATATCAAACAGAGTCCAAACGGAATGAAACCTTCAGGAACGTGATCTTCTCACCGAACGTGATCCAAGAGACTTGGACCCTACTCCAAGGAGTGCCAGAGGCGGTCACGAGGGTGTGGGCGCCTCCCCCCGGGCGCGCCCCCCGCCTCGTGGGCCCCGACGCTCCACCGACGTACTCCTTCCTCCTATATATACCTCATTACTTCAACAGATCGTAGAGGGAGCCAAAAACCTAATTCCATCGCCAGTATCTTCCTGTATCCACGAGATCCCATCTTGGGTCCTGTTAGGAGCTCCACGGGAGGGCATCCACCACGGAGGGCTTCTACATCAACACCATAGCCCCTTCGATGAAGTGTGAGTAGTTTACTTCAGACCTTGGTCCATAATTAGTAGCTAGATGGCTTCTTCTCTCTTTTGGATCTTAATACAATGTTCTCCCCTCTCTCGTGGAGATCTATTCGATGTAATCTTCTTTTTGCGGTGTATTTGTTGAGACTGATGAATTGTGGGTTTATGATCCAACTTATCTATGGAAAATATTTGATTCTTCTCTGAATTCTTTTATGTATGATTAAGTTATGTTTGCAAGTCTCTTTGAATTATTCGTTTGGTTTGGCCAACTAGATTGGTAGTTCTTGCAATGGGAGAAGTGCTTAGCTTTGGCTTCAATCTTGCGGTGTCCTTACCCAAAGGATGTAAAGGGTTGCAAGGCACGTATTGTATTGTTGCCATCGAGGATAACAAGATGGGGTATTTATCATATTGCATGAATTTATTACTCTACATCATGTCATCTTGCATAAGGCGTTACTCTGTTTTTAACTTAATACTCTAGATGCATGCTGGATAGCGGTCGAAGAGTGGAGTAATAGTAGTAGATGCAGAATCGTTTCGGTCTACTTGTCTCGGACGTGATGCCTATATACATGATCATTGCCTGGATAACCTCATAACTATGCTCAATTCTATCAATTGCTCAACGGTAATTTGTTCACCCACCGTCGAATACTTATGCTCTTGAGAGAAGCCACTAGTGAAACCTATGGCCCCCGGGTCTATTCTCATCATATCAATCTCCATCACTTTATTTACTTGCTTTGCTTTTACTTTTCACTTTGCATCCTTATACCAAAAATACCAAAAATATTATCTCTATCAGATCTCACTCTCGTAAGTGACCGTGAAGGGATTGACAACCCCTAATCGCGTTGGTTGCGACTAGCTATCGCTTTTGTGCAGTCTGAGGGACTTGCGCGTAGTCTCCCTCTTGGATTGATACCTTGGTTCTCAAAAACTGAGGGAAATACTTACGCTACTTTGCTGCATCATCCTCTCCTCTTCGGGGAAATCCAACGCAGTTCTCAAGAGGTAGCACTTGACCACCTCTTTCTTCATCCATGCGCTCCGGACTGATTCCTTTTTATTGAAACGATCTTTAACATGTGATTGTTCAAATGTTGGTCTTCTTGGAGCTGCATGATATTGATGAGAGACAGAGAATGTGTCCTTGTATCGTACCTGTCCCGTGATGGATATGGATTTATGTGAGCATAGGGAGACATCCACGACATTGGTATTGGTGGCCCAAAATAAGGATATGAACAAGTTGCATTCAAATTCTCTTCTTGCCAATATCGATCCTTGGATTTGCGCCTAGGGGGTGATCTTGATGCTTTTGCATTAGCTGGCCGATAAGCATTGTTCTCCTCACTTATCTTCTAATATTTTTCCAATAGTTGCGCGAAAGTGACTTTCGGTTTTTTACCTTTGTGCTTACGTCGACCTTTGTTTCCTTTGGTTGTAATTGCACCGATCTTTGGGTTTTTTTTGTTGCCCCCCAGTCCTTGGCGTCTCCATTGTAGCTTCGATGGAATTCTCGTCCTCAAGATTATGTTCATTATGCTCTTCAACAACTTCTTTACTTGAAAGTTTGATCCCATCACTTGTAGTTTTTACATTCTCTTTAAATGGATCGACTTGAAGCAGCCGATGCAAAAACTTTTTACCATCAGGACCAATCGGAATAGACTGGTCATCTCTTGGTGTTTCAACAAATTTCAATCGTCCTTTTTTAATGGCCGATCTAACTATTTGACGAAACATATTGCAATCGTCAAAACTATGCTTGAACGAATCATGCAACTTACAATACATTCGTCCTCGGATAGATGGCTTTTCATGGTGATTAAGAACTCTAATGTAATTATTTTTCAGCAACAAATCAAATATTTTACCACACATGCTTGAATTGAAGGTATGCTTCTCGTTTTCTAGCCGACCTTGGTGTGAGAACGGCTTTCCAGGTAAGCAAACAAATGGTTTAGAATACCCCCATTCGGCTATGCATTGTGTTTTGCACCCTATCTCCGATGTATTTGGATAAGATATTATATTAGCATCAGATTTCTCAAAAGAATTTGACCTTGGCTTTAAATTTCTGAAACGAAAATAGTTAGAATACACATGTCTCAATTGAGACCAAGTGCAAGCCAAGTATGAAACAAGCAAAGCTACCCAATTAGATATGAAATTTTGATAAAGCAATGGGGAAAACTTTAGCTGCAATAATAGGTCATTATCGGTCTTTATAAATGGCACACTAGGTTGACCGATATGCTCTATAAGAGTTTTATTGCTAACAAGTAAATTTTCCTTCTTCATTGGTCTTTCAAAATTACTTATGAGAATTTTTCTTATAGAAGCATCAACAATAAAGTTGCGACCAAATCTGAAAATAGGTAATCACTTGCTAGACATACCTCTTTGAATATGTTGGGAGAGCATGACGGTGGTGTAACTTGAACGATATCGTGTTGCTCTTTCGAATATCTCCCCAACACCTTGTCATCCACTTTTTCTAGAACAGATTCGACATACGTAATATTTGATTCGGTCTTTTCAATAACCGAATTAACTTTGTTATCCGAATCACCACTCTTTCTTTCTTTGATTTGCAAGGTTGCTTGTTCTTGTCTAAATTCAACAAACATTGCAGCTAGGCTATCTTTAAGATTTTTTCGCCCAATTCCAGCCCAATCTTCATCGGATTGCCCCCCAATACTTTGAGACTCTTTCAGTAACGAGATGTCACCAAAATTCTGTAATTGTGCAGGGAAAACATTGTATGCTACGATGCTAGGTGAAGACACATGTGATCCTATAGAACTTTCACTTATTCGGCTACTAGTGTGAAGGTGCGAAGCCGAATTATGAATACCTATAGTTGCATATGGTGCCAAAAAAATAGTAGCATGTGGTGTAGCATATGATGTTTGAGGGTAATTGGCCGAATAACTAGTGGTAGCATGGCCAATTCCCATATCCAAATGACATGTTTTGATTAACATATTGCAAGCTAGTTGCCGATGAATAAAAAGGTGAAACACTTTGTTGCATACTATCAGAAGTTCCTATGTGAAGTGTTTCAACTTGATTAACGGAACTCATCATGTTGTTCATCCACATATGGATTTGTGGGGCTGCCGATGCATAGGAGTTCATATACATATGTTCCATGTTGCTAAAATTATATGAGGTAGAAGCATGGAGATTTTGTTGCATCGGCTCTTGCACATAATTAGATGCATGATTGATAAAGCTAGGGCTAGCCGATACATTATCCTCATTAAACGATCTAGCAACAACATATGCATTATTTGCATCTACATAAGTGAATTGGGTATTCATGTTACCTTTGTAGATTGCAAACCCTAGATGACGATCTCTTCGTAGCAAGAACGGGCCGGAGACCGTTCAAAGCTTCATCCCCAGCGGAGTCGCCAAAAAGTGTGTTCGCACATGAACACGTCACCGTGTACCTCCAACACCGAGGGTGATGCACCGCAGCTCACGTCGAAGGAGACCCGTCCGGAAGCGCGGCACGCAAGCAATCCGGCGGGTGCTTTTGAGGACCCGGAACCCCACACGCCCGGAAGGGACCCCGTGAGGGCCCGCGGCGGCTATGGGCTGCCCTAGGTCGACCTGATCGCCCCTAGGGCCTCGATGTTCGCCGCCCTGCAATGAAGAAGAACAGACAAAGAACGAGAAAGAAGAAGAACAAGGGAGAGAGATAAAGGTAAAGGGTAAAAAGTGGTAGATGATTTGTTCGATTGTGTGTTGTTCAATCGGTTGTCACCCCTTAGGTATATAAGAGGCGGCTGGACTTCCCGTGCAAGGAAAAGGCTTGGATTCACGTCCAAAACCCTAGTCAAATTCGGATTGGTTTTGTCCGAACTTTCTAAAACTGTTCGGTTCAAACTGGCTGCACCTTGCGGGTAATTTTTTAGGTGGTAAACGACCTTGGATGAAAATAAGCCCAAAAGTAATCTTGACCGATTCGACGAGACGAACAACTTTCATGTTGAACATTTTTTGATCAGAGGTAATCTTGAGGGAGTTTTCAGCTGTTTTTCAAAGTCTGCGGCAGAAAAATCCAAAACCCGGACAAACATCCCCGGAGTGTCCGGCCATCATCGGAGAAATCCAAAACCCGGATGATCATTCCCGGAGTGTTCGGCCATCCTGATGCAGCCACATATTTTCGGCTGTAACTTTTGCATACGAACTTCGATTGAGACGTTTCTTATATCGAAATCGATCGTTTCGACGAGAAGAAGACAATCCGTGTAGATCACTTTTCCATACGAGGCAGTCTTGAGGGTGTAATCAGCAGAATAGTGTTCTGAATACAAAATCTCGGTATTTCGAACACAACTTCGGCCTTTGAGATGAGATCGGATGACGATGGACCAAACATCAAAGTTTCTTCTTTTAATGATACGGAACTTTCTTAGTTTGAGCACTTCTTCATTTGAAGCCATCTTAATTAAGTTCTTGGTCGTGCCAAAATCTGGTGTCAACAAGACTCATCTTGCCTTGATATGTGTGATGTTACTCATACTAGTAGTAACTAGCTATGTTACCACATGCCTCTCTTTCTTCATTTATTACTTGACACGTCATCTATTCTATCTAGATATGTGTGACGTTAGTATCTATGTTACTCCCACTGTGGGTAGTCTAAGGCGATCTAAGGTTTTCCCTCGGCCGCCGCTCCCGTTTGTTCCCTCGCCGCTGGTGCCCGCTCTGGGGTGTCATCTGGGAGATCTCTCCCTTCGTCCGGGTGCCTGCGGCCCTCTCGTTTCATCTTGTCCAACCCGTCCACCAAAAGCCTTTCACGGGATCTAGGGCTTGTGATCGTATACCACTTGTGTCCCCTAGATTAGTTTTTCCGCGTCAGTAGGCCGGGTGTAGGGGGCGATGGAGAAGGTAGAAGGTCTGCTGCAGAATCTGAAGCTGTCGGACAAGGAGAAGAAATGCATCAAGATCGTATGGGCTGGATCAGGCAAGGCAGGTGTGGTGGAACCGCAGGCACTGGCTAAACTTCTGTCTGAGAAACCGTGTTTGCGGAGGCGATGGCTGAAACTCTGGGCCGAATCTAGTGCCCGATCAGGGGTTTGAGGTGCAAGGAGGTTGGAGAGAACATATACATGTTTAGCTTTGGACAGGAGTCAGGGAAACGGATGGCGCTCGAAGGAGGACCTTGGGAGTTTGGAAATGATTTACTCGTCTTTGAGGATTTTGTGGCAAGTAAGTGTCCGGAGGACTATGCTTTTGACTCAATCCCGATCTGGGTTAGGGTTTTGCGCCTTCCGCTAGGAATGATGTGTAGGGAGGCAGGGGAGGCTATTGGGGCAGAGATAGGTGAAGTCTTGGAAGTGGATGCACAGGCGGATGGTGGAGCGGTTGGCAAGTTCCTGAGGGTGAAGGCCAGGATGAATATCAAGGTTCCTTTGATGAGAGGGTTTATACTGGATGAGGAAGAAGCGAAGGATAATAATGACAAGGCGATGGTGGTAGAGCCAACAAGGGAGGTAGATGAAGAGAAGAATTGGTGTTCGTTTGAGTATGAATACTTGCCAGACTTTTGCTATGTGTGTGGAATCATTGGGCACACTGATAAATCGTGTGGTCTAAAGCTGAAAAGGGGGGAGAAGCGTAAGTTTGGACCCTGGTTGCGGGCTTTCCTCCAACGTAAGGCTGGTGGTGACACTCGGAGCAAATGGGGTGAGAGCAGGACGGGGGCGAGTGGGCGGAGTCTAGGTACCAAAACTAGTGGTGCTTGAGGGAGGAGAGCCTACTCTGGCAGTGATGCCCCCTCTTGGAGGAAAAATAACAAGAGTTGGGGGGAGGTTTCCGAAGAAGAGGAGAGGGGCCACGAGGTCACCAGCCCGCTCAAAAAATTGGACACAGGGGGAAGAGGAGGATCAGCCAAAAGGTTGACATATGCAGGAGAGGAGATGAGGAATTCAGAGGGAGAGAGGGGGGGCGGGGAAAGGAGCTGGTAGGGATGGCAAGAATAGCACGGTGGTGAGCGCGCCAACCAAGGCCATGCAACATGAAGACATGCAAAGTACCGCTGGAGGGGTTTGCCTGAGCCCGAATGCAACTGATATGGCCTCAACACAGCTACATAAAGGTGGTGAGAGGATATATGGCAGGAAGGGTGGTACCTACAACAAGCTAAAGGGGAGAGATAGGGCGATCGGGGGGGATGCGACGGCGTCGGGAGGAAGTGGAGGGATTCTTTTGCCAACTAAGAGGGGTGGGGAGGCCCAGGAGATGGAGGACGTCGAGGCTGTAAAGAAGCAGAAGGTTATGGACGTGGAGGTTCATCGACAGGAAGAGGAGGGCAAACCACATGCTGACACGGGGCTGCCGGGACAGCCCTGCGAAACCCAATGAAGATTGTTGCGTGGAACTGCTGGGGCTTGGGGAATGGCCCTGCAGTTTGAGGCCTTCTGAACATGCAGAAGGAGGAGGACCCCGATATCTTGTTTTCGTCAGAAACAAGGTTGGACAGAGGAAGAATGAATAAATTTAGAGATAAGCTAGGTTTGTATCATATGGAAGTGAAGAATAATGTAGGGAAGAGTGGAGGTTTGGCTCTGTTTTGGAGGCAAGGAATAAATGTCACTGTTAGGTGGATGGGACGGATACATATTGATGCAATTGTGGAGGAGGAGGACGGTTTCAAATGGAGATTGACTGGCATCTATGGAGAATCACACATGGAAAAGAAGGTGGAAACTTGGCGCCTATTGCGTACCCTGCATCATCAGATTCAACTACCTTGGGTATGCTTGGGGGACTTCAACGGGGTCATGTATAATCATGAGAAGCAAGGAGGTGAGCCACGAGCTCATAAATATATGCAAAACTTTCGAGATGCACTTGATCATTGTAATTTGATTGACCTCGGTTTCGAGGGAGATGTTTTCACTTGGCGGAATAAAAACTATCATGTTCGAGGCTATATTCGTGAGCGTTTGGACCGTGTTGTTGCTACCCCTGAGTGGTGTGCTCGTTATCCAGCTCATAAAGTAGTAAACGGGGATCCACGCCATTCAGATCATCGCCCTGTGGTGCTGCTACGTGATGGGAGTCCCCGGGTACAACGCCATGCTAGGGGGAGCGCTTGCTTCGCTTTGAGGCCAGTTGGCTTTTGGAGGAGGGGTGTGATAGCACAGTTCGGGAGGCATGGGATGGGGCAGTGGGTCCTGGAGTGCGAAAAAAGTTGGGGTGGTTGTCAGGGCTCTGAACACTTGGAGTAGAGAGGTACTAGGTGATGTTCGGAGGAGAATTAAGAAGTTGAAAGGGGAGTTAGAGAGGGTCCGGAGGGAGCCAATCTGAGAGAGCCAAGTGAGGAAAGAACAAACTATCAGTTTTAAGCTTGAGAGGCTTCAAGATCAGGAGGACCTTGTTTGGAGGCAACGTGCGCATGTCAACTGGCTAACGAAGGGGGATAGAAACACAAAATATTTCCAAGCTTATGCATCGAAGAGGAAGAAAAAGAATGCCATTCTTAAGCTAAGGAGGGAGGATGGAGTGGTTGTGGAGGATGAAGAGGGCATAAAAACCTTGTTACTAACTATTTTACCTCTCTATTTACCCCCGTGGCAGGTGATGATGCAAATCATATCCTCGATCATATTTCCCCTAAGGTCACACCACAAATGAATGACTTTCTGGCAGTGGAGTTCACCCCATAGGAGGTCAAATCAGCTCTAGATGATATCGGTGATCTCAAGGCGCCGGGAGTGGATGGTCTACCGGCGGTCTTCTATAAGCATTATTGGCACTTGGTTGGCGATGACGTGGTACGTGAGGTGTTACATGTGTTGCGAGGCGCCCGATACCGGAGGGATGGAACGATACTCTCGTAGTACTAATCCCAAAGGTTCAGAACCCGGAGACTCTGAAAGACTTTCGCCCTATTAGCCTATGCAACGTGGTGTATAAGCTCGTGTCCAAGGTTATCGCAAATAGACTAAAGTGCATCTTAGGGGAGATTATATCACCAAATCAGAGTGACTTCGTGCCGGGAAGGCTCATCTCCGACAACACCATTTTAGCTTATGAGATGACACATTTCCTGAATCAGAAGAGGTCTGGAAGGGCGAGCTATGCTGCTTTAAACTGGATATGAGTAAAGCCTATGACCGGGTGGAGTGGGATTTTTTGGAAAGGTGATGAGGCAACTAGGCTTTGCACAAAGCTTTGTAAACCTGATAAGTAAGTGCATTAGGACTGTACGGTTTCAGTTCAAGGTGAATGGTACATGCACAAAACAAGTGATCACCGGTATGGGTCTCCGGCAGGGCGACCCAATCTCGCCGTACCTATTTCTGCTGTGCGCGGAGGGACTGTCAACACTGTTGCAATATGCGGAAAATAGTGGCCAGCTGAAAGGGATTCAGGTGGCACCGGGTGCACCGACAGTTAGCCATTTACTGTTCGCAGATGACTCGCTTTTGCTATTCGAAGCTAACCTGGCTAGCATCGCCGTAGTGGACCAGATTCTGCAGGTGTATGAGATGGGTTCAGGCCAGGTCATTAACAGGGATAAATCGACAGTCTTGTTCAGTTGTAACACCAAGAATCAGGAGAAGCAACAATTCCTAGCGTTACTTGGGCTTCAGCGCGAAAGCTTGCAGGGAAAATATCTAGGCCTACCATCCTATGTAGGACAGTCGCGCCAACAGTGTTTCAAATATCTACGGGACAAGATCTGGGAAATCATCAAGGGCTAGAAGATAAAGCTTCTGTCCAAGGCGGCCAAGGAAATTTTAATCAAAGTGAGACGTCTCCATTGTATCTACTTTTCCAAACACTTTTGCCCTTGTTTTGGACTCTAACTTGCATGATTTGAATGGAACTAACCCGGAGTGATGCTGTTTTCAGCAGAATTGCCATGGTGTTATTTATGTGCAGAAACAAAAGTTCTTGGAATGACCTGAAACTCCACGAAACTTATTTTTGGAAAATATTAAAAATATTGGCGAAAGACTCAAGGCCAGTGGGCCCATCACACATCACGAGGGTGGGGCACGCCCCTACCTCGTGGGCCCCTGTTGCTCCACCGACCTCAACTCCAACTCCATGTATTCGTGTTCGGGAGAAAAAATCAGAGAAGGATTCATCGCGTTTACGATATGGAGCCGCCGCCAAGCCCTAAAACCTCTCGGGAGGCTGATCTTGAGTCCGTTCGGGGCTCCTGAGAGGGGAATCCGTCGCCGTCGTCATCATCAACCATCCTCCATCACCAATTTCATGATGCTCACCGCCGTGTGTGAGTAATTCCATCATAAGCTTGCTGGACGGTGATGGGTTGGATGAGATTTATCATGTAATCGAGTTAGTTTTGTTAGTTTGATCCCTAGTATCCACTATGTTCTGAGATTGATGTTGCTATGACTTTGCTATGCTTAATGCTTGTCACTAGGGCCCGAGTGCCATGATTTCAGATCTGAACCTATTATGTTTTCATGAATATATGTGAGTTCTTGATCCTATCTTGCAAGTCTATAGTCACCTACTATGTGTTATGATCCGGCAACCCCGAAGTGACAATAATCGGAACCACTCCCGGTGATGACCATAGTTTGAGGAGTTCATGTATTCACTATGTGTTAATGCTTTGGTCTGATACTCTATTAAAAGGAGGCCTTAATATCCCTTAGTTTCCACAAGGACCCCGCTGGCACGGAAGGGTAGGACAAAAGATGTCATGCAAGTTCTTTTCCATAAGCACGTATGACTATATTTGGAATATATGCCTACATTACATTGATGAATTGGAGCTAGTTCTGTGTCCCCCTATGTTATGACTGTTACATGATGAACCGTATCCGGCATAATTCTCCATCACCGATCCAATGCCTACGAGCTTTTCACATATTGTTCTTCGCTTATTTACTTTTCCGTTGCTACTGTTACAATCACTACAAATCCCAAAAATATTACTTTTTCTACCGTTACCATTACTTTGCTACTAAATACTTTGCTGCAGATATTAAGTTATCCATGTGTGATTGAATTGACAACTCAACTGCTAATACTTGAGAATATTCTTTGACTCCCCTTGTGTCGAATCAATAAATTTGGGTTGAATACTCTACCCTCGAAAACTGTTGCGATCCCCTATACTTGTGGGTTATCAAGACTATTTTCTGGCACCATTGCCGGGGAGCATAGCTCTATTCTTTGAGTCACTTCGGATTTATATCTGCTGGTCACTATGAAGAACTTGAAAGACGAGAAAACAAAAATTTATCCCTCAACTATGAGGGGAGATAAGGAACTACCATCTAGCTTTGCACTTGATTCACCTTCTGTTTTGAGTAAGCTTGCGACACCTAAACCTGCTTCTGCTATTAATTCTGATATGCCGCATGTTATTGATGATGCCACTTCTGCTATGCATGATACTTATGATGAAACTACTTCTATGCTTGATACTACTGTGCCACTTGGTGAATTTCTTGATGAACAATTAGCTAGGGCTAGAGAGAATGAAATTATTGAAACTGATAATATTGATGATAGTGATGATGAAGACTCTCCCCCTAATAAATATGAATTGCCTGTTGTGCCTGAGGGCTATGTTATGGATGAAGAAACTAAAAGGGACTTTCTTGCTTGCAATGATAGAAGTGATCTTAAGAAATTATTAGCTAAGCTTAAACAAAAAACTCTGAATGCTAGAATGAAATACGATCCTTCTTATGCTACTTCACCTATCTTTGTTACTTATCAGGATTATGAATTATCTGTTGATCCTGATATAATTACTTTATTTGAGTCTGATCCTTTCTATGGCTATGAATCTGAAACTGTTGTGGCACATCTTACTAAATTAAATGAAATAGTGATACGTCTCCAACGTATATATAATTTATGAAGTATTCATGCTATTATATTATCCATCTTGGATGTTTATGGACTTTATTAAACACTTTTATATTATTTTTGGGACTAACCTATTGACCCAGAGCCCAGTGCCAGTTCCTGTTTTTCCCCTTGTTTCAGTGTTTCGAAGAAAAGGAATATCAAACGGAGTCGAAACGGAATGAAACCTTCTGGAGAAGTTATTTTTGGAAGGAAAGCCACCGGGGAGACTTGGAGTCCACGTCAAGGAAGCAACAAGGAAGGCACGAGGCAGGGGGCGCGCCCACCCCCCTGGTGAGCCCCTCGTGGCTCCCCTGACGTACTTCTTCCTCCTATATATATCCATATACCCTAAAAACTTCGGGGAACATAATAGATCGGGAGTTCCTCCGCCGCAAGCCTCTGTAGCCACCAAAAACCAATCGGGACTCCTCGTTCCAAGACTCGCCGAGGGGGAACCTCACCGTTGCCATCTTCATCATCCCGTCGCTCTCCATGATGAGGAGGGAGTAGTTCACCCTCTGGCTGAGGGTATGTACCAGTAGCTATGTGTTTGATCTCTCTCTCTCTCTCTCTCTCTCTCTCGTGTTCTTGATTTGGCACGATCTTGATGTATCGCGAGCTTTGCTATTGTAGTTGGATCTTATGTTGCTTCTCCCCCTCTACTCTCTTGTAATGGATTGAGTTTTCCCTTTGAAGTAATCTTATCGGATTGAGTCTTTAATGATTTGAGAACACTTGATGTATGTCTTCTTTGTGCGTATGTCTGTGGTGACAATGGGATATCACGTGATTCACTTGATGTAAGTTTTGTTGATCAACTTGCGGGTTCCGCCCATGAACCTATGCATAGGGGTTGGCACGCGTTTTCATCTTGATTCTCCGGTAGAAACTTTGGGGCACTCTTTGAGGTTCTATGTGTTGGTTGAATAGATGAATCTGAGATTGCGTGATGCATATCGTATAATCATACCCACGGATACTTGAGGTGACATTGGAGTATCTAGGTGACATTTGGGTTTTGGTTGATTTGTATCTTAAGGTGTTATTCTAGTACGAACTCTAGGGCTGTTTGTGACACTTATAGGAATAGCCCAACGGAAGATTGGAAAGAATAACTTTGAGGTGGTTTCATACCCTACCATAATCTCTTCGTTTGTTCTCTGCTATTAGTGACCTTGGAGTGACTCTTTGTTGCATGTTGAGGGATAGTTATGTGATCCAATTATGTTATTATTGTTGAGAGAACTTGCACTAGTGAAAGTATGAACCCTAGGCCTTGTTTCCTAGCATTGCAATACTGTTTACGCTCACTTTTATCGCTTGCTACCTTGCTGTTTTTATATTTTCAGATTACAAAAACCTATATCTACCATCCATATTGCAATTGTATCACCATCTCTTCGCGAACTAGTGCACCTATACAATTTACCATTGTACGGGTGTGTTGGGGACACAAGAGACTCTTTGTTATTTGGTTGCAGGGTTGCTTGAGAGAGACCATCTTCATCCTACGCCTCCCACGGATTGATAAACCTTAGGTCATTCACTTGAGGGAAATTTGCTACTGTCCTACAAACCTCTGCACTTGGAGGCCCAACAACGTCTACAATAAGAAGGTTGTGTAGTAGACGTCAATCTCTTTTCTAGCGCCGTTCTTGGGAGGCTAGGTGGCGGCACTCACACCCGTCAACTAAGCTCTTTTCTCGGCGCCGCTGCCGGGAGGTGAGTGCTTGAAGGTATATCTTTAGATCTTGCAATCGAATCTTTTTGTTTCTTGTTTTATCACTAGTTTAGTTTATAAAAGAAAACTACAAAAAAAGAATTGAGGGTACCTCATATGCTTCATCTTTTTAATATCTTTCGTGAAAATGATGGGAAGGAAAATTGTGCTCAAGTACTAGAAGAAGAATTACATAGAAGGCTTGGCATAAAATACTTGAATGATGAGCATGATTGCAATGTTGTTATTATGAATTCCTAGAATATCCATGATGCTAATGATATGCAAAGCCACAAGCTTGTGGAGGCTATGTTTGATGAAGATGATATTTTTTGTCCCCCAAGCTTTGATGAGCAAATTTACTATAATGAAAGCATGCCTCCTATCTATGATGATTATTGTGATGACACGTATGCTTTAAAGAATAATGATAACCATGAAACTTGTCATCTTGATCTTAATTTTCAATCACATGATAGTTATTTTGTTGAGTTTGCTCCCACTATTGTTCATGAGAATTTTGCTTATGTGGAGAGTAATAAAATTTCTATGCTTGTAGATCATGAAAAGAATGCTTTAGGTGCTGGTTATATTATTGATTTCATTCATGATGCTACTGAAAATTATTATGAGGGAGGAACATATGCTTGTAGGAATTGCAATAATATCAAGTTTCTTCTCTATGTGCTTAAAGTTTTAAAGTTATGCTTGTTTTACCTTCCTATGCAAGTTGATTCTTGTTCCCATAAGTTGTTTGCTCACAAAATCCCTATGCATAGGAAGTGGGCTAGACTTAAGTGTGCTATTCATATTCTTCATGATGCTCTCTTTATGTTTCAATTCTTATCTTTTATGTGAGCATCATTTAAATCATCATGTCTAGCTAGGGGCGTTAAACGTTAGCGCTTGTTGGGAGGCAACCCAATTTTATTTTAGTTTCTTACTTTTTGGTTCTGTTTAGGAATAAATAAAACATCTAGCTTCTGTTTAGATGTGGTTTTGTGTTTTAACTAGTGTTTGTGCCAAGTAGAACCTTTGGGAAGACTTGGGTGAAGTCTTTACAGAAACTTTAGCGCTCACGAGATTAGCTTCAACTTTTTACTGGAGAGTGCTATTTAGTTGATTCTTTTTGCAGATGATTACTAGACAAATTCCTCAGGCCCACCAATTTATTTTAGAATTGTTGGAGTTCCAGAAGTTTGCGTTAGTTACAGATTACTACAGACTGTTCTGTTTTTATTGTGTTGCTTGCTTATTTTGATGAATCTATGGCTAGTAAAATAGTTTATAAACCATAGAGAAGTTGGAATACAGTAGGTTTAACACCAATATAAATAAATAATGAGTTCATTACAGTACCTTGAAGTGGTGTTTTGTTTTCTTTCACTAACGGAGCTTACGAGTTTTCTGTTAAGTTTTGTGTTTTGAAGTTTTCATGTTTTGGGTAAAGATTCGATGGACTATGGAATAAGGAGTGGCAAGAGCCTAAGCTTGGGGATGCCCAAGCCACCCCAAGGTAATATTCAAGGATAACCAAGAGCGTAAGCTTGGGGATGCCCCGGAAGGCATCCCCTCTTTAAATCTTCGTTCATCGGTAACTTTACTTGGAGCTATATTTTTATTCACCACATGATATGTGTTTTGCTTGGAGCGTCATTTTATTTTCTTTAGCTTTGCTTGCTGTTTGAATAAAATACCAAGATCTGAAAGTCTTAAATGTTAGAGAGTCTTCACATAGCTGCATAATTATTTAACTACTCATTGATCTTCACTTATATTTTTGGAGTAGTTTGTCATTTACTCGTGTGCTTCACTTATATCCTATGAGTAAATGGTTGAATGATTTGAATGTCATAAATCTGAAATTATATATGTTTCATATGCCTTTCCCATGGGGAGTAATGCCTTCACATATAAGAAGTAGAGTTGGTAAATTTATTGAAGGTTAGCAAACATTGTATTGGTCACTTGAACAATTCATGAAAGAATATTGAAGGAAGGGAGGTTTCACATATAAATATACTATCTTGGACATCTTCTATGATTGTGGTCCCCATTAATTATTTTCAAACCTGAGCAAATTAGTTGAAGTTGGACAAGGAAGACAACATAATGAGTTATGCTTGGGTATATTTGTATAAATTATATTGTTTTGGATCCTCTAACATGTGGTGCTTGCTATTTAGAATCCTTTGCTAGCCAAAATATCTGTACTAAGCGGGAATACTGCTTGTGCATCCAAATTCCTTGAACCAAATTTCTTCCATGAGTGTCCACCAAATCTACCTATATGCGGTATTTACCTGCCGTTCCAAGTAAATGTGCATGTGCCAAACTCTAAACCTTCAAATAATAATCTATTTTGTATGCCCAAATCGCTCATGTAGCGACTAGGGGCTAGCAGTATCTTCCATGCTAGGTGGGTTATTCTCACGATGAGTGGACTCCGCTCATCATTCACGAGAAAATGGCCGATAACTGGGATGCCCAGTCCCATGATCAAAATATCGAAATCAAATCAAAAGTAATTGCAAACAAAACTCCCCCAGGTTTGATGTTAGTTGGAGGCACCCGTTGTTTCGGGCAAGCCATGGATTGATGATTGTTGGTGGAGGGGGAGTAAAAATCTTTACCTTTCTGTTTGGGAACCGCCTATAATGTATGTAGTATGGAAGATATTGGGAACTCTTGGTCGTTATGTTGACAACGAAAGCGTACCTCTCAAAATTATTTTCATCTCTATTTTTGCTTCGAGCTCTGGCACCTCTGCAAATCCCTGCTTCCCTCTGCGAAGGGCCTATCTTTTACTTTTATGCAAGAGTCAGTAGTATTCCTTCTCATTCCAACCTACTCTTTAGTTGGCAAGCATCATATGATGGAAAGATCTAGGCATATATGGCCGTTCAAATATATTTGATCATGAATTATTATTGTTGACAATTATCTATATGATAAATGAGTTGGGAGGCGAAACATTAAGCCCCTATCTTTCTCTGTGTTCGATGGATACTATTTGTTCTAGAAATATGCTTTGAGTGGTAGCAATCATGGAAGACTAAATGATAGTTGAGTATGTGAAATTTGCTAAATCAAAGCTCTGACATAGACTCTTCCTGAAAATAAGATGAATTGCAATTGTTTGATGACTGAGAACATAGTTTGTTAGTTTTCAAGAAAGTTTAAGGTCTATGCTTTAACATGTGAATAGCTTGTTACTTGACCATGAAAAGTTCTATGAGTTGAACTACTGTTATGACATATAATGATGCTAGAAAAGGTGATTGAAATTATCATTGATCAAACTTGTGCACCTGCTAGCATTCACACTTCATAAATTCTTTCTTTTATCATTTACCTACTCGAGGACGAGCAGGAATTAAGCTTGGGGATGCTGATACGTCTCCAACGTATCTATAATTTATGAAGTATTCATGCTATTATATTATCCATCTTGGATGTTTATGGGCTTTATTAAACACTTTTATATTATTTTTGGGACTAACCTATTGACCCAGAGCCCGATGGCGAGTTCTGTTTTTTCCCTTGTTTCAGTGTTTCGAAGAAAAGGAATATCAAACGGAGTCGAAACGGAATGAAACCTTCTGGAGAAGTTATTTTTGGAAGGAAAGCAACTGGGGAGACTTGGAGTCCACGTCAAGGAAGCAACGAGGAAGGCACGAGGCAGGGGCGCGCCCTCCACCCTCGTGGGCCCCTCGTGGCTCCCCTGACGTACTTCTTCCTCCTATATATATATATATATATCCATATACCCTAAAAACTTTGGGGAACAGAATGATCAATAGTTCCACCGCCGCAAGCCTCTGTAGCCACCAAAAACCAATCGGGACCCTGTTCCGGCACCCTGCCGGAGGGGGGAACCCTCACCAGTGGCCATTGATAACCCACAAGTATAGGGGATCAATTGTAGCCTCTTTCGATAAGTAAGAGTGTCGAACCCAACGAGGAGCTAAAGGTAGAACAAATATTCCCTAAAGTTCTATCGACCACCAATACAACTCTATGCAAGCTTGACGTTCGCTTTACCTAGAACAAGTATGAAACTAGAAGTACTTTGTAGGTGTTTTTGGATAGGCTTGCAAGAAAGTAAAGAGCACGTAAATAAAACTAGGGGCTGTTTAGATAAAGACACAACTAAAGTAAATACGGCGAGTGTGGAAAAGTGGTGGTAGGAGTTGTGGAATTGTCCCTAAGCAACTGACTATGTTACTAGATCGGTAATCACTATTGCAATTCTATTTGAGGGAGAGGCATAAGCTAACATACTTTCTCTACATGGATCATATGCACTTATGATTGGAACTCTAGCAAGCATCCGCAACTACTAAAGATTCATTAAGGTAAAACCCAACCATAGCATTAAAGTATCAAGTCCTCTTTATCCCATACGCAAACAACCTACTTACTCGGTGCGTGCTTCATCACTCACGCCACCCACCATAAGCAAATCATAAACATATTGCAAACCCTACAGCTGAATCCCTCACGCTTATGCCGACACGGAGGGCACAATAGGACAGCACCAACAATAAAATATGCAACTCAAACCAATCATAGCAATTCATCAATCACCGATAGAACAATTTAATTCTACTTAGACATCATAGTATGACAACACATCATTGGATAATAATATGAAGCATAAAGCACCATGTTCAAGTAGAGGGTACAACGGGTTGCGGGAGAGTGGACCGCTGAATATAGAAGGGGGAAGGTGATGGAGATGTTGGTGAAGATGAAGGTGGTGTTGGTGAAGATCGCGGTGATGACGATGGCCCCCAGCGGCGTTCTGGCGCCACCGGAAGCAAGGGGGAGAGAGCCCCCCTTCTTCCTTGACCTCCTCCCTAGATGGGAGGAGGGTTTCCCCTCTGGTCCTTGGCTCCCATGGCGTGGGAGGGGCGAGAGCCCCTCCGAGATTGGATCTATCTCTCTGTTTCTGCGTTACATTACGGCTCTGTTTCACCGTTTCGTGAATATATGGAGATCCGTAACTCCGATTGGCCTGAAACCTTCGCCGTGATTTTTTCCGAATATTAGCTTTCTTTCGGCAAAAGAAGAGCATCAACCGCCTTACGGTGGGCTCACGAGGGTAGGGGGCGTGCCCTCCTGGTACGGGCGTGGGCCCCTACCTCGTGACCACCTCGGGCACCGTCTCGCGTGGATTTTTCTTCTGGAATTTTCCATATTTTCCAAAAATAAGCTCCGTCCGTTTTTATCCCGTTTGGACTCCGTTTGATATGGATATTCTGCGAAACATAAAACATGCAATAGACAGGAACTGGCACTGGATCAATAAGTTAGTCCCAAAAATAATATAAAAAGTTGCCAAAAAGTATATGAAAGTGAATAATATTGGCATGGAACAATAAAAAATTATAGATACGATAGAGACGTATCAGCATCCCCAAGCTTAATTCCTGCTCGTCCTCGAGTGGGTAAATGATAAAAAAGAATAATTTTTGATGTGGAATGCTACCTATCATAATCTTGATCATATATCTAATCATGGCATGAATATTAAGACACGAGTGATTCAAAGCAATAGTCAATCGTTTGACATAAAAATAATAAAACTTCAAGCATACCAACCAAGCAATTATGTCTTTTTTAAATAACATAGCCAAAGAAAGCTCATCCCTACAAAATCATATAGTCTGGCTATGCTCCATCTTCACCACACAAAGCATTCACATCATGCACAACCCCGATGACAAGCCAAGCAATTGTTTCATACTTTTGACGTTCTCAACCCTTTTCAACTTTCACGCAATACATGAACGTGAGCCATGGACATGGCACTATAGGTGGAATAGAATATGATGGTGGGGGTTATGTGGAGAAGACAAAAAAGGAGAAAGTCTCACATCAACTAGGCGTATCAACGGGCTATGAAGATGCCCATTAATAGATATCAATGTGAGGAGTAGGGATTGCCATGCAACGAATGCACTAGAGCTATAAGTATATGAAAGCTCAAACTGAAACTAAGTGGGTGTGCATCCAACTTGCTTGCTCATGAAGACCTGGGACATTTGAGGAAGCCCATCGTTGGAATATACAAGCCAAGTTCTATAGTGAAAATTCCCACTAGTATATGAAAGTGACAACTCAAGAGACTCTCTATATGAAGAACATGGTGCTACTTTGAAGCACAAGTGTGGTAAAAGGATAGTAACATTGCCCCTTCTCTCTTTTTCTCTCATTTTTTTGTTTTTTTGGGCCTTCTCTTTTTTTGGCCTTTCTCTTTTTTTATTTTATTTTTATTTTTTTATTTTTTTTCGTCCGGAGTCTCATCCCGACTTGTGGGGGAACCATAGTCTCCATCATCCTTTCCTCACTGGGGCAATGCTCTAATAATGATGATAATCACACTTTTATTTACTTACAACTCGATATCTAGAACAAAGATATGACTCTATATGAATGCCTCCGTGATGTCTTTGGGATGTGCAATGATCTAGTGTAGCAATGACATCAAAAAACGAACAAGCCATGAAAACAACATGCTAGCTATCTTACGATCATGCAAAGCAATATGACAATGAATGCTCAAGTCATGTATATGATGATGATGGAAGTTGCATGGCAATATATCTCGGAATGGCTATGGAAATGCCATGATAGGTAGGTATGGTGGCTGTTTTGAGGAAGATATAATGAGGCTTATGTGTGATAGAGCGTATCGTATCACGGGGTTTGGATGCACTGGCGAAGTTTGCACCAACTCTCGAGGTGAGAAAGGGCAATGCACGGCATCAAGAGGCTAGCAATGATGGAAGGGTGAGAGTGCGTATAATCCATGGACTCAACATTAGTCATAAAGAACTCACATACTTATTGCAAAAATCTATTAGTCATCAAAACAAAGTACTACACGCATGCTCCTAGGGGATAGATTGGTAGGAAAAGACCATCGTCTCCCCCCGACCGCCACTCATAAGGAAGGCAATCAATAAACACCTCATTCTCCGACTTACGTTACATAACGGTTCACCATACGTGCATGCTACGGGACTTGCAAACCTCAACACAAGTATTTCTCAATTTCACAATTACTCAACTAGCATGACTCTAATATCACCATCTTTATATTGCAAAACTATTGCAAGGAATCAAACATATCATATTCAGGGATCTACAAGTTTATGTAGGATTTTATGACTAACCATGTGAATGACCAGTTCTTATCATCTCTCTAAATAGATATAAGTGAAGCAAGAGAGTTTAATTCTTTCTGCAAAAGATATGCCCAAGCTCTAACAAATATAAGTGAAGCAAAAGAGCATTCTACAAATGGCGGTTGTCTATGTAAAGAGAAACAGGCAATCTGAACTTCAAATGATATAAGTGAAGCACATGAAGCATTCTATAAAGCCATACTCAAAAGATTTAAGTGAAGTGCAATGAGCATTCTATAAATCAACCAAGGACTATCTCATACCAGAATGGTGCATAAAATAAAAATAAAAACCTAATTGCAAAAGACGCTCCAAGACTTGCACATAATGCATGAACGAAACGAATCCGAAAACATACCGATACTTTTTGAAGAAAGAGGGGATGCCTCCCCAGCATCCCCAAGCTTAGATGCTTGAGTCTCCTTGAATATTTACTTGGGGTGCCTCGGGCATCCGCAATTTTGAGCTCTTGCCTCTCTTCCTTCTTCTCACATCGAAACATCCTCGATTAGACAGTACATCCACACAAAACTTCAACAGAAAACTCGGTAAGATCCGTTAGTATAATAAAGCAAATCACCACTCTAAGTACTGTTGCAAACCAATTCATATTTTGTTTTTGCATTATGTGTACTGTAATATAACTTTTTCATGGCTTAATCCACTGATATAAATTGATAGTTTCATCAAAACAAGCAAACTATGCATCAAAAACAGAATCAGTCTAAAACAGAATAGTCTGTAGAAATCTGAACATTCACCATACTTCTGATACTTAAAAAATTCTGCCAAAATTAGGAAAAATAAAAAATTTGTACAGCAAGACAGTGCAAAAAGAATCAGAACCATTTGACGTTCCAGTAAAAAATTAAAATTCGCGACTACAGCCAAAGTTTCTGTCCTGCACCGTACAAACCAACAAGCATTGTAAACATCCTAAAGGCAAAACTTGGCACATTATTTTTATAATACAATGGAATTGTACAAGGGGATAATTATTTTTGTTGAAAAGTTTCTGTAATTAAGATTCACAAAGTTGCCGTGAGCATGAACAAAGTTCAAGGAGCTCTCCCACTTCAACAATGCTTGTCTTTCTCACTTTCACTTTCCTTTTTGAAAAGTTTTGGGTTCCCCTCTTTATTTTTGTTGTTTTTAAACTATATTAAAGCACTCAACAGAAATAAATGACTCTCTAAAACTTCCGGGTTGTCTCCCTGGCAGCGCTTTCTTTAAAGCCATTAAGCTAGGCATATAGTGCTCAAGTAGTGAATCCACCCAGATCCCAAGGTATATCAAAGCCAATTTTAATTAACAATGATTTGTAATTTAGCAGTGAGCACAAAGTAACATAAATCATGTAATGAAGAAGTCTAACTCTCTTCCTATGCATCGGCATGTCATAAAAGAACAATGCATGCACACATGTAAAGGCCAATGCATAGTATAAACAGTTTCTTGCAATTTTATTGTGTGGGAAACATAGAGAGGTGGAGATATAGTTCCTCTCTCATAATAATTGCAAGTAGGAGCAGCAAGCACATGCATATTACATTCATAAAAATTATCATGTGTAATAGTAAAAGGCAACCCATCAATATAATCCTTAATAAGTGCAAACTTCTCCGATATAGTATATTCGGGAGAATTCAAAAAGATAATAGGACTATCATGCGTGGGTGCAATAGCAACAATTTCATGTTTAACATAAGGAACTATAGCAAGTTCATATACATAAGCATCATTCATATTGGCATCTTGGCATCTTGGCCACAAGCATAGCAAGCATCATCAAAAAGGGATATTTCAAAAGAATCATAGGGATCATAACATTCATCATAGCAATCATCATAGTAATCATCATAGCAATCATCCTTTGGTAAGCACGAAGAGGAATTAAACAATGTATGATTTGAAGAGATACTCTCATTAGAAGGTGGGCAGGGGTGATCAATCCGCTCTTCCTCCTTTTGTTCTTCGCTCTCCTCATCATCTTTTTCATCCAATGAGCTCACAGTTTCATCAATTTCTTCTTCCATAGCTTCCTGCAAAATATTAGTCTCTTGTTGGACAGCGTTGACTTTCTTCATAAAAGCATTAATATAGCAATTGTATTCATAATTTTCATAGCAATATCCAAGTATAGCAAGATTTTCCGGCCTATAACCATCATCATCAAAAGCTTCATACTTTTCAAACAAAGATTCAATTTCATAAGCAACCTTGAAAGCAACAAATTCTTCTATTTGTTCCACATCATAGTAATCATATATACCATTAGCATAAGAAGCTAAGGTTTCATTATCATTAAATTTGCATGAAAAGGGAAGGTGTGGAGCATTCATCCTAGAGCAACAAGTATAATCATATTTCAAGCATAGATTCCAGGCATACCAAGGCAACATAATAAATTGATCCCATAATAATTTCCCTTTTTGTGTCGAGCGATAATCCCTAAAGTATTCACGTTGATCCAACGTGTCTCCCGTTATAAAGTTGAATGGGGTTTTCTCAGGATTATCAAAGTAGTACATACTATCTCTTACATAATGAGAATCGGGGGTTTTAGGAGTTACCCCATCCTCATGAGTAGCAAGTACAGCTAATTTTTTTGGTATTTTGTGTTCCATATCCATAACTAAAGATAAAGAACAACTAAGAACAGCAAATAAAAATTACTTAGTGATAAAGCAAACAAGCACACACGAGAATATTCACCCCACGCTATTGCTCCCCTGCAACGGCGCCAGAAAAAGGTCTTGATAATCCACAAGTATAGGGGATCAATTGTAGCCTCTTTCGATAAGTAAGAGTGTCGAACCCAACGAGGAGCTAAAGGTAGAACAAATATTCCCTAAAGTTCTATCGACCACCGATACAACTCTACGCACGCTTGACGTTCGCTTTACCTAGAACAAGTATGAAACTAGAAGTACTTTGTAGGTGTTTTTGGATAGGCTTGCAAGGAAGTAAAGAGCACGTAAATAAAACTAGGGGCTGTTTAGATAAAGACACAACTAAAGTAAATATGGCGAGTGTGGAAAAGTGGTGGTAGGAGTTGTGGAATTGTCCCTAAGCAACTGACTATGTTACTAGACCGGTAATCACTATTGCAATTCTATTTGAGGGAGAGGCATAAGCTAACATACTTTCTCTACTTGGATCGTATGCACTTATGATTGGAACTCTAGCAAGCATCCACAACTACTAAAGATTCATTAAGGTAAAACCCAACCATAGCATTAAAGTATCAAGTCCTCTTTATCCCATACGCAAACAACTACTTACTCGGGTCTATGCTTCTGTCACTCACGCCACCCACCATAAGCAAATCATAAACATATTGCAAACCCTACAGCGGGAATCCCTCATGCTTATGCCGACACGGAGGGCACAATAGGACAGCACCAATAATAAAATATGCAACTCAAACCAATCATAGCAATTCATCAATCACCGATAGGACAATGGAAATCTACTCATACATCATAGGATGGCAACACATCATTGGATAATAATATCAAGCATAAAGCACCATGTTCAAGTAGAGGGTACGGCGGGTTGCGGGAGAGTGGACCGCTGAATATAGAAGGGGGAAGGTGATGGAGATGTTGGTGAAGATGAAGGTGGTGTTGGTGAAGATCCCGGTGATGATGATGGCCCCCGGCGGCGTTCCGGCGCCACTGGAAGCAAGGGGGAGACAGCCCCCCTTCTTCCTTGACCTCCTACCTAGATAGGAGGAGGGTTTCCCCTCTGGTCCTTGGCTCGCATGGCGTGGGAGGGGCGAGAGCCCCTCCGAGATTGGATATATCTCTCTGTTTACTGCGTTACATTACGGCTCTGCTTTCACCGTTTAAGTGAATATATGGAGATCCGTAACTCCGATTGGCCTGAAACCTTCGCCGTGATTTTTTTTCCGAATATTAGCTTTCTTGCAGCAAAAGAAGAGCATCAACTGCCTTACGGTGGGCTCACAAGGGTAGGGGCGTGCCCTCCTGGTACGGGCATGGGCCCCTACCTCGTGACCACCTCGGGCACCATCTCGCGTGGATTTTTCTTCTGGAATTTTCGATATTTTCCAAAAAAAAGCTCCGTCCGTTTTTATCCCGTTTGGACTCCGTTTGATATGGATATTCTGCGAAACAGAAAACATGCAACAGACAGGAACTAGAACTGGGCACTGGATCAATAAGTTAGTCCCAAAAATAATATAAAAAGTTGCCAAAAAGTATATGAAAGTGAATAATATTGGCATGGAACAATCAAAAATTATAGATACGACGGAGACGTATCAGCCATCTTCATCATCCCGGCGCTCTCCATGATGAGGAGGGAGTAGTTCACCCTCGGGGCTGAGGGTATATACCAGTAGCTATGTGTTTGATCTCTCTCTCTCTCTCTCTCTCTCTCTCTCTCTCTCGTGTTCTTGATTTAGCACGATCTTGATGTATCGCGAGCTTTGCTATTATAGTTGGATCTTATGTTGCTTCTCCCCTCTACTCTCTTGTAATGGATTGAGTTTTCCTTTGAAGTAATCTTATCGGATTGAGTCTTTAATGATTTGAGAACACTTGATGTATGTCTTGCCGATGCGTGTCTGTGGTGACAATGGGATATCACGTGATTCACTTGATGTATGTTTTGGTGATCAACTTGCGGGTTCCGCCCATGAACCTATGCATAGGGGTTGGCACACATTTTCGTCTTGATTCTCGGTAGAAACTTTGGGGCACTCTTTGAGGTTCTATGTGTTGGTTGAATAGATGAATCTGAGATTGTGTGATGCATATCGTATAATCATACCCACGGATACTTGAGGTGACATTGGAGTATCTAGGTGACATTAGGGTTTTGGTTGATTTGTATCTTAAGGTGTTATTCTAGTACGAACTCTAGGGCTGCTTGTGACACTTATAGGAATAGCCCAACGGATTGATTGGAAAGAATAACTTTGAGGTGGTTTCATACCCTACCATAATCTCTTCGTTTGTTCTCCGCTATTAGTGACCTTGGAGTGACTCTTTGTTGCATGTTGAGGGATAGTTATGTGATCCAATTATGTTATTATTGTTGAGAGAACTTGCACTAGTGAAAGTATGAACCCTAGGCCTTGTTTCCTAGCATTGCAATACCGTTTACGCTCACTTTTATCGCTTGCTACCTTGCTGTTTTTATATTTTCAGATTACAAAAACCTATATCTACCATCCATATTGCACTTGTATCACCAGCTCTTTGCCGAACTAGTGCACCTATACAATTTACTATTGTATTGGTGTGTTGGGGACACAAGAGACTCTTTGTTATTTGGTTGCAGGGTTGCTTGAGAGAGACCATCTTCATCCTATGCCTCCCACGGATTGATAAACCTTAGGTTATCCACTTGAGGGAAATTTGCTACTGTCCTACAAACCTGTGCACTTGGAGGCCCAACAACGTCTACAAGAAGAAGGTTGTGTAGTAGACATCATATAGCCACCCTGTTCACTAATGATGAGAGATATTGCTACATTTATATCCTTAAAATATTTCCGTTCTCATCAAAGGGTGATGCTAAGATATGGTTTAATTCTCTTGATCCTGGTTGTGTGCATAGTCCCCAGGATATGATTTATTACTTCTCTGCTAAATATTTCCCTGCTCATAAGAAACAAGCTGCCTTAAGGGATATATATAATTTTGTGCAAATTGAAGAAGAGAGTCTCCCACAAGCTTGGGGGAGGCTTCTCCCATTACTTAATTCTTTGCCTGATCATCCTCTTAAGAAAAATGAAATACTTGATATCTTTTATAATGGACTAACCGATGCTTCCAGAGACCACACGGATAGTTGTGCTTTGGTTACTTTTTCAGGGAAAGAACACCGGATGAAGCTGAAATTCTATTGAATAATATGTTGACAAATGAAAATAATTGGACACTTCCTGAGCCAACTCCTGAGTCTAGTCCTAAACCAACTCCAAAGAAAAGAGGTGTTCTATTTCTCAGTCCTGAAGATATGCAAGAGGCAAAGAAATCTATGAAAGAAAAAGGTATTAAAGCTGAAGATGTTAAGGATTTACCTCCTATTGAAGAAATACATGGTCTTAATTTACCGCCTGTTGAACAAATATATGATCTTAATCCATCACCTATTGAAGAAACTCATGGTCTTGATAACCCGACACAGGTAGTAAAGGTAAATTCTCTCTATAGATTTGATAAAGGTGATATCCCTCAATATAAGTCTGCTAGACAATGCTTAGATGAGTTTGTCAACTTTATTGTAAACAAGAAAACTTCAATGCTTATTTTGGTAGACAATTAAAAAACAATTCTTATATGCTTGAATACTTGGGTGATTATATGTCTAGAGTTAAAGGTGAACTTAAACTCATTAGTAAACATGCTTCTATGGTTACCACTCAAGTAGAACAAGTACTTAAAGCTCAAAATGATTTGCTCAATGAATTAAATAAAAAGAATAATGATTTTGCTGTTAGAGCGGCTACTAGAACTGGTAAAATGGCTCAGGAACCTTTGTATCCTGAAGGCCACCCTAAGAAATTGAGCAAGATTCTCAGAGAAATAATATTGATGCACCTAGTTCTTCTAAAAAGAAGGAAAATAATATTGATAGGACTTTGCATGCTTCTAGTGAACCTGTTGCCGAAAAACCTGAGAATCCAAATGATATTACTATTTCTGATGCTGAAACACAATTTAGTAATGAACATGAACCTAGTGATAATTTTAATGATGATGTTCATGATGATGCTCAACCTAGCAATGATAATGATTTAGAAATTGAACCTGCTGTTGATCTTGATAACCCACAATCAAACAATCAACATTATGATAAGAGAGACTTTGTTGCTAGGAAACACGGAAAAGAAAGAGAACCATGGGTTCAGAAACCCATGCCTTTTCCTCCCAAACCATCCAAGAAAAATGATGATTAGGATTTTGAGCGCTTTGCTGAAATGATTAGACCTATCTTCTTGCGTATGTGTTTGACTGATATGCTCAAAATGAATCCTTATGCTAAATATATGAAAGAAATTGTTACAAATAAAAGAAAGATACCGGAAGCTAAAATTTCCACCATGCTTGCTAAGTATACTTTTAAAGGTGGAATACCAAAGAAACTTGGAAATCCAGGAGTACCCACTATACCATGCTCCATTAAAAGAAATTATGTTAAAACTGCTTTGTGTGATCTTGGAGCCGGTGTTAGTGTTATGCCTCTCTCCTTATATCGTAGACTTGATTTGAATAAGTTGACACCTACTGAAATATCTTTGCAAATGGCTGATAAATCAACTGCTATACACAGCCGGTATTTGTGAGGATGTGCCTGTTGTAGTTGTAAACGTTACTATTTTAACGGACTTTGTTATTCTTGATATTCCTGAGGACGATAGTATGTTTATTATTCTTGGAAGACCCTTTTTGAATACTGCAGGGGCTGTTATCGATTGCAACAAAGGCAATGTCACTTTTCATGTTAATGACAATGAGCATACGGTACAGTTTCCGAGGAAACAACCTCAAGTTCATAGTATCAATTCTATTGGAAAAATTCCATCGATTATTTTTGGAGGTTTTGAATTTCCTCTTCCTATCGTCAAGAAGAAATATGATATTCTTATTATTGGGGATGTGCATATCCCCGTTGAGGTAACATAGTTTTATTCGAAATTTCTCCGGTTCCATGTTATTCGAAATGAGTTTGTTAACAAGACTTGATCAACCTTGTTAGTGGATTCCTTTTGATGAGCATGAGATGGATGGAATTAGAAGCACAACCTTCTGTACCCTCTTTTTACTTTCTGTTATTTAGTTGAAATAAAGTAAAAATAGTATTTTCTGTCTGTTTTCTGATTTATCCGTGCAATATAAAAATACCCCGAAAATAAAAGTTCTCCAAATGCCCTGCCAATTTAATATGATTTTTTCTAGAATATTTGAGAATATCTGGCACTAAGAACACAACATGGGGAGCAAACACCTGGCCACGAGGGTCCAGGGCGCGCCCACCCCTACAGGGCGCGCACCCTGCCTCGTGGGCCCATGGTGAATCCCCTCCACTTATTCCTGCATCCACACACTCCTTCTTCCTCCCAAAAAAATCACCATCCAGCTCAAGCACTAGTTCTAGCTCATTTTGCTGCGATTTTCGATCTCCTTGCTCAAAGCACCTCTCACAAAACTGCTTTAGGGGATTGTTCCTTGGTATGTGACTCCTCCATTGGTCCAATTAGTTTTTGTTCTAGTGCTTTATTCATTGCAAATTTGTGCTGCCTAGGTGACCATGTTCTTGAGCTTGCATGTTAAATTTATATGGTTCCAAGTAGTTCTAATGCATGATATAGTCTCTAGGCGTTTGCAGGAGTAGTTGCTATTAATTTTGTTGAGCTTGGTTCACTTATGTTTGAAGTTACTAAAAATTTCAGAATTTTTCAGAAAATAATGAAGAGATTTTTTAGGGGCTCATCGAGCCGAAGCTCAAAGGAAAAGCAATGTGAGGAAGTAGAGAGGCCCAAATATAATCTGCCTCGCACCGCGGAGGTTCGGCCGTGTGAATGGCCTTCTAATGATTTCTTGAGAGCAGCCGGTATTTATGATGATTTTTATGAATTGGCTGAGAATGCAGGCCTCACTGACTTCCTCCGCGACCAACGCGAACAGTATCTCTAACTCACCAATACTTTTGTGCAAAACTTCTACTATTATCCTAAGGAATCACCTCCTTCAGTAGAGTTTCATTTATATGATGTGGTTAATAAGATGTCACTAGATGAATTTTGCAAGGTTTGCAAAATACCTTTCGAGGTTAGCTTAGAGGAACCACATCGTAAAGATGTGGATGGGTTTATTGACACTATTACTGTAGGGGAAACTAGGAAGGTTTCCGATGCAAGAATCACTAGCATACATTTTCCTGTTTTACACTAATTTGCAATATTTGCTAGTCGTTGCTTAATTGGTCGCGAAAACTGTGGAAACCTTAGTGTTCCTGATATTATTATTTTGTTCCATGGTTTATTCCGTGACGACTCTGTTAGTATGGGCGGTATTATTGCCAAACCGATAAGTCTAAACCGTACAAAGGGCCCCATCTTTGGAGGTGTTTATGCTTCACGCCTTGCTGCATATTATAACATACTTATTAGGCACTATGAAAAAGAAGAAAAATTGCTGCCCACTGTTTATTTAGGTTATAAGAGTATGGTAGCGCATGATTTTGTTGTAAAGAATAGGGAAGGGGACCTTAAATACAAATTGTTCTTTGATAAACATCATCCTGAGACTATTACATTGCCTGCTCCTTCCTTGTTTGATTTATCTCAGAGGCGATATCTCGTTCATTGGCGGCCATTCACGCCTCTTGGAACCCTACATCGACCACGCAGGCAGTCGGAACCACAATTTGAACCTCCACGACGGTCTAATTACCGGTGGGATCCGGTGATGATTGCCAACCGATGGCAATCGAGTCTTCTTCATCTCAAGACGACCCCAACTACAACTATGGATATCCGCCAGGCCATCCGTGGCAATAAACCAACTTAGGCCAAAAGCCTAAGCTTGGGGGAGTACGTATTTCTCACCGACATTACATTCATGTCCACACACTCATTGCTAGTTGTCGGTGCCCATACTCTTTCATTGTAATATCCATGCTAGTTTATTTTCTTTTTAATGCCTTCTTCTTGTGTGTTTAATAAACCTTAAGAAAAACCAAAAAAATTAGTTGTAGCTTTTAGCTAGTTTAGCTTTCTTGCTGTAGTAGTAATAATTAAAAAGAAAACCCAAAAAGATTTCTTGTTCTTCTTTTGCTTGTTGGGAGCTTTCCCGTGTAAATAGTTTTATTTCTTTTCTTTTCTTTGGGGGTTGATAGGAGAAGACCATGATTAAATTGTTAAAGTGGCTCTTATATGCACTATTGTTGATTTAAGCAAGATCCCATATTGCCTTGTCTTCTCCTGTTTATTGAATGCTCGCAGATTCGATCAAGCCATGGATTGATGCTTGTTGGTGGAGGGGGAGTATAAACTTTACCATTCTGTTTGGGAACCGCCTATAATGTGTGTAGCATGGAAGATATCTCCATCTCTTGGTTGCTATGTTGATAATGAAAGTATGCCACTCAAAATATTATCTATCTCTATTTCAAAACCGAGCTCTAGCACCTCTACAAATCCCTGCTTCCCTCTTCGAAGGGCCTATCTATTTTTACTTTTATGTTGAGTCATCACCCTCTTATCATAAGCACCAGCTGGAGAGCACTGCTGTCATTTGCATCCATTTTATTAATTTATATTGAGTATGACTATGACTGGATCTCTTTTACCATGAATTACAATGTCTAGCCAGTCCTTGATCTTTAAAGGTGCTCTGCATTTATGTTTTGTGGTCTCAGAAAGGGCTAGCGAGATACCATCTTGTTATATCATATCATGATTGTTTTGAGAAAGTGTTGTCATCCGAGATTTATCATTATTGCTCGCTAGTTGATTATGCCATTGACATAAGTAAACATGAGACCTAAGAGTTATTGTGAATATGGTTAGTCATAATCTTTGCTGAAAACTTGAATGCTAGCTTTACATATTTACAACAACAAGAGCAAACATAGTTTGTAAAAGTTTTTATTTATCACTTTCAGTTTGTCAACTGAATTGCTTGAGGACAAGCAAATGTTTAAGCTTGGGGGAGTTGATACGTCTCCGTCGTATCTACTTATCCAAACACTTTTGCCCTTGTTTTGGACTCTAACTTGCATGATTTGAATGTAGCTAACCCGGATTTGGTATTTGTTTTCAGCAGAATTGCCATGGTGTTATTTATGTGCAGAAACAAAAGTTCTCGGAATGACATGAAACTCCACGAAACTTATTTTTGGAAAATATTAAAAATATTGGCGAAAGACTCAAGGCCAGGGGGGCCACCACCTGTCCACGAGGGTGGGGGCGCGCCCCCCTGCCTCGTGGGCCCCCTGTTGCTCCACCGACCTCAACTCCAACTCCATATATTCGTGTTCGGGGTGAAAAAAAATCAGAGAGAAGGATTCATCGCATTTTACGATACAGAGCCGCTGCCAAGCCCTAAAACCTCTCGGGAGGGCTGATCTGGAGTCTGTTCGGGGCTCCGGAGAGGGGAATCCGTCGCCGTCGTCATCATCAACCATCCTCCATCACCAATTTCATGATGCTCACCGCCGTGTGTGAGTAATTCCATCATAGGCTTGCTGGACGGTGATGGGTTGGATGAGATTTATCATGTAATCGAGTTAGTTTTGTTAGGGTTTGATCCCTAGTATCCACTATGTTATGAGATTGATGTTGCTATGACTTTGCTATGCTTAATGCTTGTCACTAGGGCCCGAGTGCCATGATTTCATATCTGAACCTATTATGTTTTCATGAATATATGTGAGTTCTTGATCCTATCATGCAAGTCTATAGTCACCTACTATGTGTTATGATCCGCAACCCGAAGTGACAATAATCGGGAACACTCCCGGTGATGACCATAGTTTGAGGAGTTCATGTATTCACTATGTGTTAATGCTTTGGTCCGGTACTCTATTAAAAGGAGGCCTTAATATCCCTTAGTTTCCACTAGGACCCCGCTGCCACGGGAGGTTAGGACAAAAGATGTCATGCAAGTTCTTTTCCATAAGCACGTATGACTACATTTGGAATACATGCCTACATTACATTGATGAATTGGAGCTAGTTCTGTGTCCCCCTATGTTATGACTGTTACATGATGAACCGCATCCGGCATAATTCTCCATCACCGATCCAATGCCTATGAGCTTTTCACACATTGTTCTTCACTTATTTACTTTTCCGTTGCTACTGTTACAATCACTACAAAACCCAAAAATATTACTTTTGCTACCGTTACCGACACTTCCATATTACTTTGCTACTAAATACTTTGCTGCAGATATTAAGTTATCCAGGTGTGGTTGAATTGACAACTCAACTGCTAATACTTGAGAATATTCTTTGACTCCCCTTGTGTCGAATCAATAAATTTGGGTTGAATACTCTACCCTCGAAAACTGTTGCGATCCCCTATACTTGTGGGTTATCACATAGCAGTACTACAGGCGGTTCCCACGTACGCCATGGCATGCTTCGATCTCACCAGGTCCCTCTGCGATAGCATCAGTCAGATGGTTTGCAAGTTCTGGTGGGCAAATCAGGAGGAGGAGAATAAACACCACTGGGTGAGTTGGGAGAAAATGACTCTACCAAAGGAGCAGGGGGTCTAGGTTTCCGAGATCACCACTCGTTCAATATGACTATGCTTTGCCGTCAGATTTGGCGCCTTATCCAAGCTCCGGAATCTCTTTGTGCACGTGTGTTACAAGCCAAGTACTTCCCAGAGGGTGATGTCCTAAATGCTACCAGCCAACCTGGGATGAGCTATGCTACCTCTTGAGCATGCGTTGGTTTTCCCTTGAAGAGGAAAGGGTGATGCAGCAAAGTAGCATAAGTATTTCCCTCAGTTTTGAGAACCAAGGTATCAATCCAGTAGGAGGCCACATGCAAGTCCCTCGTACCCTCATGAAACAAATAAGAACCTTGCAACCAATGCGATAAAGGGGTTGTCAATCCCTTCACGGCCACTTGCAAAAGTGAGATCTGATAGAGATGATAAGATAATATTTTTGGTATTTTTATGATAAATATTAAAAGTAAAGATTGCAAAGTAAAATAGATTGGAAACTTATATGATGGAAAATAGACACGGGGGCCATAGGTTTCACTAGTGGCTTCTCTCAAGATCGCATAAGTATTACGGTGGGTGAACAAATTACTGTCAAGCAATTGATAGAAAAGTGCATAATTATGAGGATATCTAGGCATGATCATGTATATAGGCATCACATCCGCGACAAGTAGACCGAAACGATTCTGCATCTAATACTATTACTTCACACATCGATCGCTATCCAGCATGCATCTAGAGTATTAAGTTCATAAGAACATAGTAACGCATTAGGCAAGATGACATGATGTAGAGGGATAAACTCAAGCAATATGATATAGATCCCATATTTTTATCCTCGATGGCAACAATACAATACGTGTCGTTTCCCTAACATCCTTTGGGATCGAGCAGCATAAGATTGAACCCAAAGCTAAGCACTTCTCCCGTTGCAAGAAAGATCAATCTAGTAGGCCAAACCAAACTGATAATTCAAGAGACTTGCAAAGATAACCAATCATACATAAAAGAATTGAGGAGATTCAAATATTGTTCATAGATAATCTTGATCATAAACCCACAATTCATCGGATCTCGACAACACACCGCAAAGAGAGTTACATCGAATAGATCTCCAAGAAGATCGAGGAGAACTTTGTATTGAGATCCAAAGAGAGAGAGAAGAAACCATCAAGATAATAACTATGGACCCGAAGGTCTGTGGTAAAGTACTCACACATCATCGGAGAGGCTATGGTGTTGATGTAGAAGCCCTCCGTGATTGATTCCCCCTCTGGCGGAGCGCCGGAAAAGGCCCCAAGATGGGATCTCACGGGTACAGAAGGTTGCGGCGGTTGAAATAGGGTTTCGTGAAGCTCCTGGTTGGTTTCGGGGTATATGGGTATATATAGGAGGAAGAAGTAGGTCGGTGGAGCTGCGAGGGGCCCACGAGGGTGAGGGGCGCGCCCAGGGGGGCAGGCGCGCCTCCCTGCCTCGTGGCCGCCTCGCTTCTTTCTTGACGTCCACTCCAAGTCCTCTCGATCACGTTTGTCCCAAAAATAACTCTATGATAACCCACAAGTATAGGGGATCGGAACAGTTTTCGAGGGTAGAGTATGGAACCCAAATTTATTGACTCGACACAAGGGGAGCCAAAGAATATTCTCAAGTATTAGCAACTGAGTTGTCAATTCAGCCACACCTGGATAACTTAATATCTGCAACAAAGTATTTAATAGCAAAGTAGTAGGGAAGTAACGATAGCAGTAGCAAAAGTAATATTTTTGGGTTTTATAGTGATTGTAACAGTAGCAACGGAAAAGTAAATAAGCGGAGAACAATACGTGAAAAGCTCGTAGGCATTGGATCGGTGATGGAGAATTATGCCGGATGTGGTTCATCATGTAACAATCATAACATAGGGTGACATAGAACTAGCTCCAATTCATCAATATAATGTAGGCATGTATTCTGAATATAGTCATACGTGCTTATGGAAAAGAACTTGCATGCCATCTTTTGTCCCTGCCCTCCGTGTGGCGGGGTCCTCATGAAAGTAAGGGATATTAAGGCCTCCTTTTAATAGAGTACGGACCAAAGCATTAACACATAATGAGTACATGAACTCCTCAAACTATGGTCATCACCGGATAGGTCCCGATTATTGTCACTTGGGGTTGCGGATCATAACACATAGTAGGTGACTATAGACTTGCAAGATAGGATCAAGAACTCACATATATTCATGAAAACATAATAGGTTCAGATCTAAAATCATGGCACTCTGGCCCTAGTGACAAGCATTAAGCATAGCAAAGTCATAGCAACATCAATCTCAGAACATAGTGGATACTAGGGATCAAACCCTAACAAAACTAACACAATTACATGATAAATCTCATCCAACCCATCACCGTCCAGCAAGGTTTACGATGGAATTACTCATGCACGGCGGTGAGCATCATGAAATTGGTGATGGAGGATGGTTGATGATGACGATGGCGACGGATTCCTCTCTCCGGAGCCCCGAACGGACTCCAGATCAGCCCTCCCGAGAGAGTTTAGGGCTTGGCGGCGGCTCCGTATGTAAAACGCGACGAATCTTTCTCTCTGATTTTTTTCTCCCCGAACACGAATATATGGAGTTGGAGTTGAGGTCGGTGGAGCTCCAGGGGGCCACGAGGCAGGGGGCGCGCCCAGGGGGGCAGGCGTGCCCCCACCCTCGTGGAAAGGGTGTGGGCCCCCTGGCCTTGATTCTTTCGGCAGTTTTTTTATATTTTCCAAAAATAACCTCCGTTGATTTTCAGGTCATTCCGAGAACTTTTGTTTCTGCACAAAAATAACACCATGGCAATTCTGCTGAAAACAGCGTCAGTCCGGGTTAGTTCTATTCAAATCATGCAAGTTAGAGTCTAAAACAAGGGCAAAAGTGTTTGGAAAAGTAGATACGACGGAGACGTATCACTCTCCCGAAGGTTGCATTCCGTTTGGACTCCGTTTGATATTCCTTTTCTGCGAAACACTGAAATAGGCAAAAACACAGCAATTTGCACTGGGCCTTGGGTTAATAGGTTAGTCCCAAAAATAATATAATAGTGCTTAGTAAAGCCCATTAAACATCCAAAATAGATAATATAATGGCATGGAACAATAAAACATTATAGATACGTTGGAGACGTATCAAGCATCCCCAAACTTAATTCCCGCTCGTCCTCGAGTAGGTAAATGATAAAAACATAATTTTTGATGTGGAATGCCACCTAGCATATTTCTCAATGTAATTTTCTTTATTGTGGCATGAATGTTCAGATCAAAATGATTCAAGACAAAAGTTTAATATTGACATAAAAATAATAATACTTCAAGCATACTAACAAAGCAATCATGTCTTCTCAAAATAACATGGCCAAAGAAAGTTATCCCTACAAAATCATATAGTCTGGCTATGCTCTATCTTCATCACCCAAAGTATTTTATCTTGCACAACCCCGATGACAAGCCAAGCAATTGTTTCATACTTTTGATGTTCTCAAACTTTTTCAATCTTCACGCAATACATGAGCGTGAGCCATGGACATAGCACTATATGTGGAATAGAACAGTGGTTGTGGAGAAGACAAAAAGGAGAAGATAGTCTCACATCAACTAGGCGTATCAATGGGCTATGGAGATGCCCATCAATAGATATCAATGTGAGTGAGTAGGGATTGCCATGCAACGGATGCACTAGAGCTATAAGTGTATGAAAGCTCAACAAAAGAAACTAAGTGGGTGTGCATCCAACTCGCTTGCTCACGAAGACCTAGGGCATTTTGAGGAAGCCCATCATTGGAATATACAAGCCAAGTTCTATAATTTAAAATTCCCACTAGTATATGAAAGTGACAACATAGGAGACTCTCTATCATGAAGATCATGGTGCTACTTTGAAGCACAAGTCTGGAAAAAGGATAGTAACATTGTCCCTTCTCTCTTTTTCTCTCATTTTTTTGTTTGAGCCTTTTTCTCCTTTTTTTCGTCCGGAGTCTCATCTCGACTTGTGGGGGAATGATAGTCTCCATCATCCTTTCCTCACTTGGGAAAATGCTCTAATAATGATGATCATCACACTTTTATTTACTTACAACTCAAAGGTTACAACTCAATACTTGAGCAAAATATGACTCTATATGAATGCATCCGACGGTGTACCGGGATGGGCAATGAATCAAGAGTGACATGTATGAAATAATATGCATGGTGGCTTTTCCACGAATATGATGTGAACTACATGATCATGCAAGGCAATATGACAATAATGAAGTGTGTCATAATAAACGGAATGGTGGTAAGTTGCATGGCAATATATCTCGGAATGGCTATGGAAATGCCATAATAGGTAGGTATGGTGGCTGTTTTGAGGAAGTTATATGGTGGGTGTATGATACCGGCGAAAGGTGCACGGTATTAGAGAGGCTAGCAATGGTGAAAGGGTGAGAGTGCGTATAATCCATGGACTCAACATTAGTCATAAAGAACTCACATAATTATTGCAAAAATCTATTAGTTATCAAAACAAAGTATTATGCGCATGCTCCTAGGGGGATAGATTGGTAGGAAAAGACCATCGCTCGTCCCCGACCGCCACTCATAAGGAAGACAATCAATAAATAAATCATGCTCCGACTTCATCACATAACGGTTCACCATACGTGCATGCTACGGGAATCACCAACTTTAGAACAAGTATTTCTCAAATTCACAACTACTCAACTAGCATGACTAATATCACCATCTTCATATCTCAAAACAATCATCAAGTATCAAACTTCTCTTAGTATTCAATGCACTTTATATGAAAGTTTTTATTATATCCATCTTGGATGCCTATCATATTAGGACTAATTTTATAGCCAAAGCAAACTACCATGCTGTTCTAAAAGACTCTCAAAATAATATAAGTGAAGCATGAGAGATCAATAATTTCTATAAAATAAAACCACCACCGTGCTCTTACAAGATATAAGTGAAGCACTACAGCAAAATTATTTAGCTGAAAAGATATAAGTGAAGCACATAGAGTATTCTAATAAATTCGGATTCATGTGTGTCTCTCCCAAAAGGTGTGTACAACAAGTATTATTGTGGTGAACTAAAAAGAAAAGACTCAAATCATACAAGACGCTCCAAGCAAAACACATATTATGTGGTGAATAAAATTATAGCATCAAGTAAAGTTACCGATGGACGAAGACAAAAGAGGGGATGCCTTCCGGGGCATCCCCAAGCTTAGGGTTTTGTCTGTCCTTGGATTTTACCTTGGGGTGCCTTGGGAATCCCCAAGCTTAGGCTCTTGCCACTCCTTGTTCCATAATCCATCAAATCTTTACCCAAAGACTTGAAAACTTCACAACACAAAACTTAACAGAAAATTTCATGAGCTCCGTTAGCGAAAGAAAACAAACCACCACTTCAAGGTAATGTAATGAACTCATTCTTTATTTATATTGGTGTTAAACCTACTGTATTCCAACTTCTCTATGGTTTGTAACCTCCGATACTATCCATAGATTCATCAAAATAAGCAAACAACACACGAAAAACAGAATCTGTCAAAAAGCAGAGCGATGCAGAGTAATCTGTATCAAACGTATACTTCTGGAACTCCAAATTCTTAAATAAATTGCTGGACGTGAGGAATTTATCTATTAATCATCTTCAAAAAGAATCAACTAAATATCACTCTCCAATATGTAGCTAATCTCGTGAGCACTAAAGTATCTGTTTTTTACATCAAGATCAAAAAGACTTCACCCAAGTCTTCCCAAAGGTTCTACTTGGCACAAACACTAATTAAAACACAAAACCACATCTAAACATAGGCTAGATGAAAGATTTATTACTAAACATAACCAAAAAGCAAGAAAATAAAATAAAATTGGGTTGCCTCCCAACAAGCGCTATCGTTTAACGCCCCTAGCTAGGCATAAAGGCAAGGATAGATCTAGGTATTATCATCTTTGGTAGGCAATTATTCAATAGACCACTTATAACCCTTAGGAGTTTCCTTCTTTTTATTACTGATCAAACTCCTAGGCAAGAAATCGAGAAAATCATTTGTAGCAAAAGGTTCCTTAATGATAGCGAGAAAGTTGGGGTGAACACTTATGGATTTGAGATCCGCATTTTCCTTACTAGAAGTTTCGCCCTTATTTTTAGGAACATACATCAATTTGGCAATTTTAGAATTAGGAGGTTTTGGAGTACTTTCCATGGAAGAAAAGGCAGACCCTAAGTTGGTAATAATATCCTCAATTTTATCACTTCTTGTGGAATCTTGATCTATCTTTTCGTTAACTATGGGTTCATTTTATTTAAAAAATTTAAGAGCAACTCCTACCTTAGATCCGTATTGGGTAATTTGGTTCTGGATCTTTTTATCCAAATTTTCAATCAACTCTACAGTGGCAACTTTATTTTCAATAATTTCAAGCCTTCGCATCACATGTTCCAAAGTTAAAACAGTTCCATTAACCAAAAGAGGTGGTGGGCCAAACAAATCTAACATAGCATTATAAGAATCAAAATTATGGCTACCCAAGAAACTCCCTCCGGTAATGGTATCAAGAATATATCTATTCCAACGGGTGATGCCTACATAAAAATTGCGAAAAAGAACGGAAGTAGATTGCTTCCTAGTAGATCTATTTTGAGCATTGCAAATTCTGTACCAAGCATCTTTTAGATTTTCTCCCTCCCTTTGTTTAAAATTAAGAACTTCATTCTTGGGAGACAAAGGAGTAGATAAAGGACTGGCCATGACGGCACACAGGACACAAGAAGCAAGCGAAAGAGATGAACGGAAAAAGAGGCGGATAAAATTCGGAGGCCATGCTGTCATTGGGATCGAGCACCGCAAGATTGAACCCAAAGCTAAGCACTTCTCCCATTGCAAGAAAGATCAATCTAGTAGGCCAAACCAAACTGATAATTCGAAGAGACTTGCAAAGATAACCAATCATACATAAAATAATTCGGAGGAGATTCAAATATTATTCATAGATAATCTTGATCATAAACCCACAATTCATCGGATCTCGACAAACACACCGCAAAGAGAGTTACATCGAATAGATCTCCAAGAAGATCGAGGATAATTTCATATTGAGATCCAAAGAGAGAGAAGAAGCCATCTAGCTAATAACTATGGACCCGAAGGTCTGTGGTAAACTCACACACATCATCGGAGAGGCTATGGTGTTGATGTAGAAACCCTCCGTGATCGATTCCCCTTCCGATGGAGCGCCAAAAAAGGCCCCAAGATGGGATCTCACGGGTACAGAAGGTTGCGGCGGTGGAAATAGGGTTTCGTGGTGCTCCTGGTTGGTTTCGGGGTATATGGGTATATATAGGAGGAAGAAGTAGGTCGGTGGAGCTGCGAGGGGCCCATGAGGGTAGGGGGCGCGCCAAGGGGGGCAGGCGCGCCTCCTTGCCTCGTGGCCGCCTCGCTTCTTTCTTGACGTCCACTCCATGTCCTCTGGATCACGTTTGTTCCAAAAATAACTCTCTGATAACCCACAAGTATAGGGGATCGCAACAGTTTTCGAGGGTAGAGTATTGAACCCAAATTTATTGATTCGACACAAGGGGAGCCAAAGAATATTCTCAAGTACTAGCAACTGAGTTGTCAATTCAGCCACACCTGTATAACTTAATATCTGCAACAAAGTATTTAGTAGCAAAGTAGTATGGAAGTAACGGTAACGGTAGCAAAAGTAATATTTTTGGGTTTTATAGTGATTGTAACAGTAGCAACGGAAAAGTAAATAAGTGGAGAACAATATGTGAAAGCTCATAGGTATTGGATCGGCGATGGAGAATTATGCCGCATGTGGTTCATCATGTAACAATCATAACATAGGGTGACACAGAACTAGATCCAATTCATCAATGTAATGTAGGCATGTATTCCGAATATAGTCATACGTGCTTATGGAAAAGAACTTGCATGACATCTTTTGTCCTACCCTCCGTGGCAGCGGGTCCTAGCGGAAACTAAGGGATATTAAGGCCTCCTTTTAATAGAAATGCAGGACCAAAGCATTAACACATAGTGAATACATGAACTCCTCAAACTATGGTCATCCTTTGGGAGTGGTCCCGATTCATCGCCACTTCGGGTTGCGGATCATAACACATAGTAGGTGACTATAGACTTGCAAGATAGGATCAAGAACTCACATATATTCATGAAAACATAATAGGTCCAGATCTGAAATCATGGCACTCGGGCCCTAGTGACAAGCATTAAGCATAGCAAATTCATAGCAACATCAATCTCAGAACATAGTGGATACTAGGGATCAAACCCTAACAAAACTAACTCGATTACATGATAAATCTCATCCAACCCATCACCGTCCCGCAAGCCTATGATGGAATTACTCATGCACGGCAGTGAGCATCATGAAATTGGTGATGGGGGATGGTTGATGATGACTATGGCAACGGATTCCCCTCTCCGGAGCCTCGAACGGACTCCAGATCAGCCCTCCCTAGAGAGTTTAGGGCTTGGCGGCGGCTCCGTATCGTAAAACACGATCAATCTTTCTCTTTGATTTTTTTCTCCCCGAACACGAATATATGGAGTTGGAGTTGAGGTCGATGGAGCTCCAGGGGGCCCACGAGGCAGGGGGCACGCCCAGTGGGGCAGGCGTGCCCCCCACCCTCGTGGAAAAGGTGTGGGCCCCCTGGCCTTGATTGGGCATGCCCCCACCCTCGTGGAAAGGGTGTGGGCCCCCTGGCCTTGATTCTTTCGCCAGTATTTTCTATATTTTCCAAAAATATTCTCAGTTGATTTTCAGGTCATTCTGAAACTTTTGTTTCTGCACAAAAATAACACCATGGCAATTTTGCTGAAAACAGCGTCAGTCCGGGTTAGTTCCATTCAAATCATGCAAGTTAGAGTCCAAAACAAGGGCAAAAGTGTTTGGAAAAGTAGATACAACGGAGACATATCAACTCCCCCAAGCTTAAACCTTTGCTTGTCCTCAAGCAATTAAGTTGATAAACTGAAAGTGATAAAGAAAAACTTTTACAAACTCTGTTTGCTCTTGTTCTTGTAAATATGTAAAGCCAGCATTCAAGTTTTCAGCAAAGATTATGAACTAACCATATACACAATAACACTTAGGTCTCATGTTTACTCATGTCAATGGCATAATCAACTAGCGAGCAATAATAATAAATCTCGGATGACAACACTTTCTCAAAACAATCATGATATGATATAACAAGATGCTATCTCGCTAGCCCTTTCTTAGACCGCAAAACATAAATGCAGAGCACCTTTAAAGATCAAGGACTGACTAAACATTGTAATTCATGGTAAAAGAGATCCATTCATAGTAATACCCAATATAAATTAAGAGTAATGGATGTAAATGACAGCAGTGCTCTCCAGCAGGTGCTTATGATAAGAGGGTGATGACTCAACATAAAAGTAAATAGATAGGCCCTTCGCAGAGGGAAGGAGGGATTTGTAGAGGTGCCAGAGCTCGGTTTTGAAATAGAGATAAATAATATTTTGAGCGGCATACTTTCATTGTCAACATAGCAACCAAGAGATGGCGATATCTTCCATGCTACACACATTATAGGCGGTTCCCAAACAGAATGGTAAAGTTTATACTCCCCCTCCACCAACAAGCATCAATCCATGGCTTGATCGAAACAACGAGTGCCTCCAACTAACAACAGCTCCGGGGGAGTTTTGTTTGAAATTATTTTGATTTGATTTGCATAAAGCATGGGACTGGGCATCCCGGTGACCATCCATTTTCTCGTGAGTGAGGAGCGGAGTCCACTCCTCTTGAGAATAACCCGCCTAACATGGAAGATACGGACAACTCTAGTTGATACATGAGCTATTCGAGCATACAAAGCAGAATTTCATTTGAAGGTTTAGAGTTTGGCACATAGAAATTTACTTGGAACGGCATGTAGATACCGCATATAGGAAGGTCTAGTGGACTCATACGGAATAACTTTGGGGTTTAAGGGATTGGATGCACAAGCAGTATTCCCGCGTAGTACAAGTGAAGGCTAGCAAAAGACTGGGAAGCGACCAACTAGAGAGCGACAACAGTCATGAACATGCATTAAAATTAATAAACCTTGGGTGCAAGCATGAGTAGGATATAATCCACCATGAACATAAATATCGTGGAGGCTATGTTGATTTTGTTTCAACTACATGCGTGAACATGTGCCAAGTCAAGTCACTTGAATCATTCAAAAGAGGATACCACCCTATCATACCACATCACAACCATTTTAATAGCATGTTGGCACTCAAGGTAAACCATTATAAGCTCCTAGCTAATTAAGCATGGCATAAGCAACTATAATCTCTAATTGTCATTGCAAACATTTTATTCATAATAGGCTGAATCAGGAACGATGAACTAATCATATTTACAAAAACAAGAGAGGTCGAGTTCATACCAGCTTCTCCCATATCAATCAGTCCATCATATATCGTCATTATTGCCTTTCACTTGCACGACCGAACGATGTGAACAATAATAATAGTGCACATGCATTGGACTAAGCTAGAATCTGCAGGCATTCAATAAACATGAGAAGACAAGTCAATATGGGCTCTTGATTAAATCAACAATCATGCATATAAGAGCCACTTCAATAATTTAATCATGGTCTTCTCCTATCGACCCCCAAAGAAAAGAAAAGAAATAAAACTATTTACACGGGAAAGCTCCCAACAAGCAAAAGAAGGACGGGAAATATTTTTGGGTTTTCTTTTTAATTACTACTACTACAGCAAGAAAAGTAAACTAGCTAAAGGCTACAACTAATTTTTTTAGTTATTCTTAAGGTTTATCGAACACACAAGAAGAAAGCAAAAAAAAGGAAAATAAACTAGCATGGATATTACAGTGAAAGAGTATGAGCACCAACATCTAGCAATGAGTGTGTGAACATAAATGTAATGTCGGTGAGAAATACGTACTCCCCCAAGCTTAGGCTTTTGGCCTAAGTTGGCTTGTTGCCACGGCTAGCCTGGCGGATATCCATAGTTATAACTGGGGTCGTACTGCGAAGAAGCCTCGGATTGCCACTGGTTGGCAATCACCTCCGGATCCCACTGGTAATCAGACTGTCGTGGAGGATCAAATTGTGGTTCCGGCTTCGGCTCTGTAGCGGATGTAGGGTTCCGGTAGGCTTGGATGGTCGCCATCGGAACGAGATACTGGCCTGCAGATAAATCAAACAAGGAAGGAGCAGGCAAGATAATAGTCTCAGGGTGATTTTTATCAAATAACAATTTGTATTTAAGCGCCCTTTCCCTATTCTTAACAACAAAATCATGCGCTACCATACTCTTATACTCTAGAAAAACAGTAGGCAACAACTTTTCTTCTTTCTCATAGTGCCTAATAGGTATGTTATAGTATGCAGCGAGGCGCGAGGCGAAGATGCCTCTGAAGATGGAGCCCTTAGTACGGTAAAGATTTAACCGCTTTGCAACAATAGCGCCCATACTAAATGTATCATCATGAAACAAGGCATGGCACAAAATAATAATATCAGGGACACTCAGGTTTCCACAGTTTCTGCGACCAACTAAGCATCTACTAGCAAATAGAGCAAAGTAACGTAGAACAGGAAAGTGTATGCTAGTGATTCGTGCATCGGAAACCTTCCTCATTTCCCCTACAGCAATTGTATCAATAAACCCCTCCACACCGTTACTATGTGGTTCGTCTATGAAACCCGGAAAAGGTAACTTGCAAACCTCACAGAATTCACGAAGGGTCATCTCCTTATACTCATCATATAAATAAAAATCCACCGTAGGTGGTGACCTCCTAGAATGGAAATGAAAATTTTTCACAAAGGTATTGGTGAGTGAGGGAGTCCTGGACTAGGGGGTGTCCGGATAGCCGAACTATCATCTTTGGCCGGACTCCTAGACTATGAAGATACAAGATTGAAGACTTCGTCCCGTGTCTGGATGGGACTTTCCTTGGCGTGGAAGGCAAGCTTGGCGATATGGATATGTAGATCTCCTACCATTGTAACCGACTCTGTGTAACCCTAACCCTAACCGGTGTCTATATAAACCGGAGGGTTTTAGTCCGTAGGACGAACAACAATCATACCATAGGCTAGCTTCTAGGGTTTAGCCTCTCTGATCTCGTGGTAGATCTACTCTTGTACTACCCATATCATCAATATTAATCAAGCAGGAGTAGGGTATTACCTCCATCGAGAGGGCCCGAACACAGGTAAAAACATCGTGTCCCTTGTCTCCTGTTACCATCCGCCTAGACGCACGATTCGGGACCCCCTACCGAGATCCGCCGGTTTGACACCGACATTGGTGCTTTCATTGAGAGTTCCTCCGTGTCGTCACCTACAGCCCGATGGCTCCTTCGATCATCAACAACGACGCGGTCCAGGGTGAGACTTTTCTCCCGGACAGATCTTCGTATTCGGCGACTTTACGCTGCGGGCAATTCACTTGGCCATCCGGAGCAGACCGAAGCTACGCCCTGGCCGTCGGTCAGATTTGGGAGTTTAAACTACACGGCCGACATCCGTGGAGACTCGATCTTCGACGGATTCGAGCCGCAGCTGCCGCCGCCGCACTATCTCGATGGGCATGATCTAACTCTGCCGCCGAACAGTGTCTTGGAGGCCGCACTAGTGTCCGCTCCGGCCATTGATCCGGAGCCGATTTCGCCGACCGAGGATGGTTGGTTGGACACCACCTTGGGGGCTGAAATCTCTACGGCGATTGAGCCGAACACCATCCCTGTCCTTTGCGAAGACCGTGACTCCAAGGTGCCGGACTCCTCTCCGGACTCCAAACCCTCCGCGCCCCTACCGATCGAATCTGATTGGGCGCAGGTCAAGGAGTTCACTGCCGCGGACATCTTTCAGCACTCGCCCTTTGGCGACATCTTGAAATCACTAAAGTCTCTCTCTTTATCAGGAGAGCCCTGGCCGGACTACGGTCAGGAAGGTTGGGATGCGGATGACAAAGAAATTCAACGCCCACCCACCACCCACTTTGTAGCCACTGTCGAAAGCTTACACGACGTGCTCGATTTCAACTCCGAAGACATCGACGGTATGGAAGACGATGTAGGAGACAACCATGAACCAGCACCTATAGGATACTGGACAACCACCTCATCCCATGATGTATACATGGTGGATACACCCAAAGGAAGTGACGGCGAGGAATGACGGGACAATACGAAGGATAAATCCCTCGAAAAGCAGTCAAAACGGCAACGTAAACACCGCACCAAGTCCTGCCTCGACAAAGACCCAGCCATAGAGCAAGGCGAACCGGTGGACGACGAACATGCTATCGAGCAACCGTCCGAACAGGACAACTTGGAGAAACAAACCGTCCTCGGCGAAGATAACAGTCCGGACGATCTCACGCCGGACAAATTGTTGGAGCAGAAGAACCTCCACAAAAGGCTCGTCGCCACTGCGCGTAGCCTGAAAAAGCAGAAGCGGATGCTCAAAACAGCGGAAGATGCACTCAGAATCAGATGGAGCAAAGTACTCAACACCGCAGACAAATACGGCGACAGTCGTCGAACAAAGAGCTACCCAAAGAGAAAGCTACTACCCGAATTTGATGAGGAGGCCGTAGAGCCCCCACAATCAAAAAGTAAGAAGGCCACCCGGTCGGATGGACGACCCCATGGCAAAAAGAGAGCGGCAAATGGCGCCGCACACAAGCCGATACGCGATCCGCATAAGGATTCACATCAAAAGGATGGCCCAGTTAGGTCCATCTATGGGCCGAGAAAGAAAGATCTTCAAAGCAATACAACACATCAAATATCCGAACATCACGGCACACCCAAATACAGGGGCGCCGCACACCCCCTATGTTTCACCGATGAGGTGCTGGATCATGAATTTCCAGCGGGATTCAAGCCCGTAAACATAGAGGCATACGACGGAACAACAGACCCTAGAGTCTGGATTGAGGACTATATCCTCCACATACACATGGCTAGAGGAGATGATCTCCACGCCATAAAATACTTACCCTCAAGCTCAAAGGGCCAGCCCGGCATTGGCTCAAAAGCCTCCCTGAAAATACCATTGGAAGTTGGGAAGAGCTCGAGGATGCTTTTCGGGAAAATTTTCAAGGGACTTATGTCCGTCCTCCGGATGCAGACGATTTAAGTCATATAACTCAACAACCCGGAGAGTCAGCCCACAAATTCTGGAACAGGTTCCTCACCAAAAAGAACCAAATAGTCGACTGTCCGGACGCCGAAGCCTTAGCAGCTTTCAAACACAATGTCCGAGATGAATGGCTCGCCAGACACCTAGGCCAGGAGAAGCCGAGAACCATGGCTGCATTAACAAGCCTCATGACCCGCTTTTGCGCGGGAGAGGATAGTTGGCTGGCAAGATGCAGTACCAGCGATCCAAGTACATCCGAAGTAAGGGATGGAAATGGGAAACCACGACGCAGCAAGGACCAGCGCCGGATTAAGGGGAACGGTCCAAAGAGCGCGGCAGTCAACGCCGTATTCAAAAGCTCATGGCAGAACAATAAAAAACTGCCCCTTAAGGACAATAGCGATGAGCTATCCAACTTAAACAAAATCTTGGACAAGATATGCCAAATCCAGCAGACTCGGGAGGCACAAAACCATACCCACAGAGATTGTTGGGTCTTCAAACAGTCCGGCAGACTCAACGCCGAACACAAGGGGCTCGACACACCAAGTGAAGATGATGACGAGCACCACAAGCAGAGCCCCGGAAAACAAAAGAATTTCCCACAAGAAGTCAAAACAGTAAACTTACTTCAAGTAACAAAAGGGGAAAACAGAGCGGCACCCACTGAATTACGCGCCGCACAATCTATCCCAGCGGAGTACTAACACTGGTTGTCAAAACCAATCACCTTCGACCATCAGGACTACTCCGAAAGTATTCGGAACGCAGGATGGACTGCCTTGATATTGGACCCTATAATCGACGGATTCCAATTTACACAAGTCCTCATGGGACGGCGATGACATAAACCTGATATATCGAGGACACAATCCGCAGGATGGGGATAGACCCAACCAAAATTCGCCATAGCAACACCTCCTTCAAAGGGGTAATGCCAGGCCCATATGCCCATTGTACGGGTTCCCTACTGCTAGAAGTTGTGTTCGGCTCATCCGACAACTTCCGCCGCGAAAAGTTAACCTTGCACATTGCCCCATTCGAAAGTAGCTATCAAGCACTACTGGGGCGTGAAGCTTTCACCCGCTTTAATGCAATACCGCATTATGCATCTCTTACACTTAAAATGCCCGGTCCACGCGGCATCATCTCATTAAAAGGGAGTATTAAGTGTTACTCGAGCACAGAAGAACATGAGACTGCCTTGACAGCCCCACACCTATCCGGCTCCGCTAATCAAAGCACCTGAATAGGTCATTCAAACCCCGGACACGGCTAGACGAGTCCGGCGCCTACTAGCAGCATGCCCCCATACAAGGGGCTGCACGCATGTACAACAAGAGACAATAAAGCTCAAATTTATTCACTTTTCGAATCGTACTCTGTTTATTTAATATAAAGTACATTTCTCGCACGATCTTTTTTTTCTCTTTTCAACTAAGTTCCTCTCTTTTACAGATGAACAACGTGCTACACCCGTCTAGGATACGGCACAATGGAGACACAGGCGCAGACGTGCAGTAGGGACCCGTTGCAAGGATTCTTTTCAGATTAAGACCCTGCGTAAACCTTTTTTACTGTCTCTTGTTGATACACATCCCCTGGTTTCTGGCTATAACCAAGGAGGAGGCTGGTGTTTTGGCATCGGCCGCACCAGAATTTTTGCACGCGTGCACTGGACACCAGGGGCTTAGGGCATTATTCTGCCCGTTTTTATAAAGACCGAATACCTTAGGGAGTGTTCGGCGTCTCGAGTTAAGCCTTATATGCATCAGCTCCGAATCATGTCTTTGGTCAAATGTTGGGTTTGCCCGGCTCCTGTGTTTTGCTGCCTTACGTTCCGCTCTATCGGCTACCGCGGCACCAGGAGAACTACTGCGATTGTGCCCCGGTTCGGCCGGGCGAGCACCTCGAGAGAAAGCCGAAACTGACTATCATGATATAGCGAGACTGGTCAACCACTCGATGACTCACCGGAATGTTTAGAATTCCTCCGCATTAACGAAGGACCGTTTTTGGTCGGACACATACGCACCCCGAATTCGGGAGAGTGCGGTGCCCCCAAGGGCTATATAGTAGCCCCACCCTCGAACTCCTATGGCTAAGTGAAAGTGATAAAGCATTATAGTCCGGTTGCCTAGTTTGCTACGCTACCACCTCCTTAATAGGACCAAGACGTTGGATTAAGTGTGAAAAAAGCGCCTTCTTTGCAAACACCCCCGCACTATGTGCGTGGGCTGAAGTCAAGACTGCCATCTTTCAGGTTATATATACATATACATCAACAGCCGCACATGGAGTAGTTTACTACTTGAACGCACAAGTATAAAAAGCTCTTATATTATATTGAAACATTGTTTTCACAAATCATACATGTCATTTAAACATAATATCTTTCGAGCATTGCGTCTCTATTAAACGAGCGCCCTGCAGGACTTCCTCAAAATAGTGCTCGGCGGTACTAAACCTGTCCGAATCTTGGGATGCAACGCGTCGGTGGCCTTCATCTCCGCCCGGTATGTCTTGACACGGGCAAGAGCCATCCGTGCTCCCTCTATGCACGCCGACCGCCTCATTGCGTCGTCTGGCAGTACCGCACCAAGGAACTGCTGCACTAAGCCAAAATAGCTCTTAATTTGGGGTCCGCCTGGCCACAAATGAGTCATAACATGCTTCATGGCAAGTCTGGATAATCGATTCAGCTCGGCCCATTCGGCCAACCGATCGGTCAACGGAAGAGGACGCTCCGGACTATGGAATTGCGACCAATATAGCTCTTCCCTTTTGTGCCCCTTCTGGCCTCGGAAGTGCTCCATTGCGTCCATGGCCTTCGCCGCTAAGTCCGAGATAAGCATCCACCGAACTCCACAACTTGTCCAGCTGGCGCATTTGATCCGTGAACTTCCTCCGCAGCAGAAAAGGCTTTCCAGCAGCAACATCCACAGCCTGACACAGCTCCTCTTTGCAGCTCTCATTGCGGAGCGGGCATCCTTGGCTTCGGCGGTGACCTTTTTCAGGTCCTCTTGCTCCACTTGACGTTCTTTTTCAAGAACCTCGCAGCGGTCGGTAGCATTCTTCAACTTTATGGCCATATCGGCCATTTCCTCTTTGCTTCGGCAGGGAGCAGCCCATTCGGCTTTTAGCTCTTCGGCCGCCCTTAAAGCGACGCATTACTATTTCTGGCTTGCTCTTTCGCTCGGCGGGTTCCGCCATAGCTCCTCCATAGCAGCGGCACCGTCGCATCAAAAGCATACAAGTTGTAAGGAATGGGCGTCAAGCTCCCTTACCAGTGTCCGCGAGAAGTCGCATACCTTGTGACTCGTCAAACCGCTTATTGACCAGCTACGATGTCCGCATCCGCCTCATCAAGTTGCCGCTTTAGTTCGGCAAATTCATTAGTCCGGCTGGCCACTGGACGCCCCGCCACCTATTTAGGAGCGGCACAATGTTATAACTGAGATTATGATACTCGGCACGCTGTCAATTTTGACAAATATACCGAGTCTCAGGGGCTACTATCTATACAGGGCGCATTCTATATGCATAACTGTCAGAAGGTACATCATTTTTTGCGTACCTCGAACCCCGTCAGTAAGCTTCTGACGGCTTCATGCAATCCGCTCTCGCGGATGCAATTCTTTGAATCACCGTACCCATCAGCGCACGGTGATCTTCTGAGATAGCCGCTCGCCCGAGCAGATCCTTCAGCTCCTCCGACCGCACGCCAGTTGGCGCCGGACTTTCCGGCCCCGCCGGACTTAGGGAAAACCTCCGCGACGACACCTCAGGGTTGTCCACCTCGCATGAAGGTGCGACAGGTGGGGGCGTTTCGCTCTCCATCATCTCCGGAAGAAGATCCCCCGAAGACGAGCTCTGCTGAGAAGGGCTGAGATCCGAACTACAAGGTACAATTTCGGTTATCTTCAGAAATAGACACATGGATATTCTTTATTCACAGGACCCCTTCTTTTTACTTACGGCTCGCTGGAGGGCTGATCCCCTTGGGGAAATAGTGCGGCTGGGGTACTTCCCAGCGTCGGACTCTCTGGCGAAGATTTCTTCCCCCTCTTTGAGGCCTTGACCTCCGGATCTTCCGAAGCGGTCCTCTTCTCTCATTGGAGGGTGGGACTTTTGATCCCTCCTTCCTCGAAAGCCTCCTTCGTGGAGGAAGTTGCTTCCCCGCTCCCCCCTTCGCCTTCTTTAAAAGGCGCGGCCTTCAACATCTTGGTCAGCATGGGATCCGGCATGGTCTCTGGGAGGGGAGCCGGACACCTTATCAACTTTGCTTTCGCTATCCACTCCTGTTCAAGAAACAACTCCTTTAAGGGCAAGTTTATGATAAATGAACGGACAGCCTGTCCGGGTACATGACTACTTACTTGAGTATCTGGGCGATTGCAGCTTAGTCCTGCGTCCTCAGTCAGATCTGGACACTTTTCTTGTGATCCGAAGAAAAATTTATACATCTCCGCGGGCGTCGTACCCATAAAATGTTGGAGAGCTCGTGGTCCCTCGGATTAAATTCCCAGCACGGAGGGTGGCGTTCTTGAAGTGTATAGGCCGGATCAACATAACCTGCGCCACTGCGACCAGATTGATCTCTCTTTCTTGGAGGTCTCGAATACGGCCCTGCAACAGAGGAACGTCCTTAGACGGCCCCCGGTCGAGCCCCCGGTTGACCCATGATGCCAGCCGCTGTGGTGGACCTGAGCGAAAGGCGGGAGGCGCCACCCATTTGGTGCCCCTGGGAGCGGTGACATCAAACCACTCCCGTTGCCACAAACCAAGCTCCTCTTGAAAAGAGCCCTCAGCCACGCAGAGCATCAAGACACTTGCTTATGACCGCCCCTCCGCACTTCTGCTTGTTGCCCTCGATCATCTTCGGCTCCACCTTGAAGGTCTTGAGCCACAATCAAAAGTGAGGGGTAATATGGAGGAAGGCTTCACATACGACAATGAATGATGAGATATGGAGGATGGACTCCGGATTCAAGTCATGGGAATCCAGCCCATAATAAAACATGAGCCCCCGCACAAAGGGATCCGTCGGAAGCCTAAACCCGAAGGAAGTGAGACACGAACACCACGTTCTCGCCGGGCTCGGAGTTGGAATGACCTGCCCGAGCAGGCCGCCTATGCGAAATCTCGCCGGTTAGATACCTGGCGTCTCGCAGCTTTAGCACATCTTCTTCTGTGACGGAAGAGGACATCCATCGGCCGAGCTGGTCGGAGCCGGACATCGTCAAAGGTCCGAAGCGCCTAAATCTGAAGCTTTGGGTGTTGGAACTCGAAGCACGAGGCGAACTCGATGGAGGGTGGAAAAAAGAAGAGGGCCTTGGTCTCATTATAAAGAGGTCGAATACCAAGAGCCCTCCCCGTGGTCGACTGAGACTCGCCTTTGATAGAGGAGGCGTGCCAACGGGCACGGTTGGGTTACCCGCGTCCGTATTGATGGGAACCCCGGAATAAGGGGGCACGATCTCCGCTTTGATAAGACGTGCCAGGGAAACCGCCTCGCTAAACACGCTGAGGTGGAACAGTAAAAAACGGTTCATATAAAGGCCTGGCCGTGGTGTGATGTCACGCCGCGGAATACGTCAGCAGATCTGTGCAAAAGTTATTCTCTCTACGGTGGTATGTGGAACTTGTTTTGCAGAGCCGGACACTATCCTTGTGTTCAAAACCTTCCATGAAGTATTCGGAGGAGGAACCCGCCTTGCAATGCCGAAGACAATATGCGCCGGACTCGTCGTCATTGAAGCCTGGTTCAGGGGCTACTGAGGGAGTCCTGGACTAGGGGGTGTCCGGATAGCCGAACTATCATCTTTGGCCGGACTCCTAGACTATGAAGATACAAGATTGAAGACTTCGTCCTATGTCCGGATGGGACTTTCCTTGGCGTGGAAGGCAAGCTTGGCGATACGGATATGTAGATCTCCTACCATTGTAACCGACTGGTAACCCTAACCCTAACCGGTGTCTATATAAACCGGAGGGTTTTAGTCCGTAGGACGAACAACAATCATACCATAGGCTAGCTTCTAGGGTTTAGCCTCTTGATCTCGTGGTAGATCTACTCTTGTACTACCCATATCATCAATATTAATCAAGCGAGTAGGGTATTACCTCCATCGAGAGGGCCCGAACCTGGGTAAAAACATCGTGTCCCTTGTCTCCTGTTACCATCCGCCTAGACGCACAGTTCGGGACCCCCTACCCAAGATCCGCCGGTTTTGACACCGACAGTGAGTAAGAGATACTGTTCGCGTTGGTCGCGGAGGAAGTCGGTGAGGCCTGCATTCTCAGCCAACTCATGAAAATCATCATAAATCACGGCTGCTCTGAAGAAATCACCGCAAGGCCATTCACACGGCCGAACCTCCACGGTGCGAGGCATATTATATTTGGGCATCTCTTCTTCTTCACTTTGCTTTTCCTTCGAGCTTCGGCTCGACGAACCCCTCAAAAATCTCTTCATCATTTTCTGAGAAGTTCTGAAATTTTTAGTAACTTCAAATAAAAATGAGCCAAGCTCAACAAAATTGATAGCAACTACTCCCACAAGTGCCTAGAAACTATATCATGCATTAGAACTACTTGGAACCATATAAATTTGACATGCAAGCTCAAGAACATGGTCACCTAGGCAGCACAAATTTGCAATGAATAAAGCACTAGAACAAAAACTAATTGGACCATTGGAGGAGTCACATACCAAGGAACAATCCCCCAAAGCAGTTTTGTGAGAGGTTCTTTGAGCAAGGAGATCGAAAATCGCAGCAAGATGAGCTAGAACTCGTGCTTGAGCTGGTTGGTGATTTTTTTGGGAGGAAGAAGAAGTGTGTGGGTGCAGGAATAAGTGGAGGGGAGCCACCGTGGGCCCACGAGGCAGGGGCGCGCCAGGGTGGGCGCGCCTGGACCCTCGTGTCAGTGCTTGCTCCCCTAGCTGTGTTCTCGGTACAAATATTCTCAAATATTCTAGAAAAAATCATATTAAATTGGCAGGGCATTTGGAGAACTTTTATTTTTGGGGTATTTTTTATTGCATGGATAATTCAGAAAACAGACAGAAAATACTATTTTTACTTTAGTTCAACTAAATAACAAAAAGTAAAGAGAGGGTATAGAAGGTTGTGCCTTCTAACTTCATCCATCTCATGCTCATCAAAAGGAATCCACTAACAAGGTTGATCAGGTCTTGTTAACAAACTCATTCCAAATTGCATGAAACCGGAGAATTTTCGAATAGCACTAAGTTACCTCAACGGGGATATGCACGTCCCCAATAATAAGAGTATCATATTTCTTCTTGGCAATAGGAAGAGGAAATTCAAAACCTCCAAAAATAATCGATGGAATTTTTCCAATAGAGTTGATACTGTGGACTTGAGGTTGTTTCCTCAGAAAGTGTACCATATTCTCATTGCCATTAACATGAAAAGTGACATTGCCTTTGTTGCAATCAAAAACAGCCCCTGTAGTATTCAAAAAGGGTCTTCCAAGAATAATAGACATACTAGCGTCCTCGGGAATATCAAGAATAACAAAGTCCGTTAAAATAGTAACGTTTGCAACCACAACAGGCACATCCTCACAAATACCGGCTGTATAGCAGTTGATTTATCAGCCATTTGCAAATATATTTCAGTAGGTGTCAACTTATTCAAATCAAGTCTACGATATAAAGAGAGAGGCATAACACTAACACCGGCTCCAAGATCACATAAAGCGGTTCTAACATAATTTCTTTTAATGGAGCATGGTATAGTTGGTACCCCTGGATCTCCAAGTTTCTTAGGTATTCCACCCTTAAAAGTATAATTAGCAAGCATGGTGATAAATTTCAGCTTCCGGTATCTTTCTCTTATTAGTAACAATTTCTTTCATATACTTGGCACAAGGATTCATTTTAAGCATATTAGTCAAACGCACATGCAAAAAGATAGGTCTAATCATTTAAGCAAAGCGCTCAAAATCCTCATCATCCTTTTTCTTGGACGGTTTGGGAGGAAAAGGCATGGGTTTCTGAACCCACGCCTCTCTTTCTTTACCGTGCTTCCTAGCAACAAAGTCTCTCTTATCATAACATTGATTCTTTGATTGTGGGTTATCGAGATCAACATCAGGTTCAATTTCTACATCATTATCATTGCTAGGTTGAGCATCAACATGAACATCATCATTAATATTATCACTAGGTTCATGTTCATTACCAGATTGTGTTTCAGCATCAGAAATAGAAATATCATTTGGATTCTCAGGTGTGTCAACAACAGGTTCACTAGAAGCATGCAAAGTCCTATCATTTTTCTTTTTCCTCTTTTTAGAAGGACTAGCTGCATCTACATTATTTCTCTGAGAATCTTGCTCAATTCTCTTAGGATGGCCTTCATGATACAAAGGTTCCTGAGTCATTTTACCAGTTCCAAAGAGCTAATGTAATGCAAAATCATTATTCTTACTATTCAATTCATTGAGCAAATCATTACGAGCTTTAAGTACTTGTTCTCTTTGGAGTGGTAACCATAGAAGCATGTTTACTAATGAGTTTAAGTTCACCTTTAACTCTAGACATATAATCACCCAAGTGTTAAATCATATAAGCATTTTTTTAATTGTCTACCAAAATAAGCATTAAAATCTTCTTGCTTAACCATAAAGTTATCAAACTCATCCAAACATTGGCTAGCAAACTTAGTAGGAGGGATTTCAGCTTTATCATATCTATAGAGAGAATTTACCTTTACTACCTGTGTCGGGTTATCAAGACCATGAGTTTCTTCAATAGGTGATGAACTAAGATCATATATTTCTTAAACAGGCGGTAAATTAAGACCATGTATTTCTTCAATAGGCGGTAAATTCTTAACATCTTCAGCTTTTATACCTTTTTCCTTCATAGATTTCTTTGCCTCTTGCATATCTTCGAGACTGAGAAATAGAACACCCCTTTTCTTCGGAGTTGGTTTAGGAATAGGCTCAGGAATTGGCTCAGGAAGTGTCCAATTAGTTTCATTCGTCAACATATTATTCAATAGAATTTCATCTTCATCTGGTGTTCTTTCCCTGAAAACAGAACCATCACAACTATCCAGGTGGTCTCTGGAAGCATCGGTTAGTCCATTATAAAAGATATCAAGTATTTCATTTTTCCTGAGAGGATGATCAGGCAAAGCATGAAGTAATTGGAGAAGCCTCCCCCAAGCTTGTGGGAGACTCTCTTCTTCAAGTTGCACAAAATTATATATTCCCCTTAAAGCAGCTTGTTTCTTATGAGCAGGGAAATATTTAGTAGAGAAGTAATAAATCATATCCTGGGGACTACACACACAACTAGGATCAAGAGAATTAAACCATATCTTAGCATCACCCTTTGATGAGAACGGGAATATCTTAAGGATATAATAGTAGCGAGTTTTCTCATCATCAGTGAACAGGGTGGCTATATCATTTAATTTAGTAAGATGTGCCACAACAGTTTCAGATTCATAGCCATAGAAAGGATCAGATTCAACCAAAGTAATTATACCGGGATCAATAGAGAATTCATAATCCTTATCAAGAACAACGATAGGTGAAGTAGCATAAGCGAGGATCATATTTCATTACGGCATTCAGAGTTTTTTGTTTAAGCTTAGCTAATAATTTCTTAAGATCACTTCTATCATTGCAAGCAAGAAAGTCTCTAGCAGTTTCTTCATCCATAACATAGCCCTCGTGCACAACAGTAATTCATATTTAGCGGGAGAGTCTTCATCATCACTTTCATCAATATTACCAGTTTCAATAATTTCATTCTCTCTAGCCCTAGCAAGTTGTTCATCAAGAAATTCACCAAGTGGCACAGTAGTATCAAGCATAGAAGTAGTTTCATCATAAGCATCATGCATAGCGTAAGTGGCATCATCAATAACATGCGACATATCGTAATTAATAGCGTGCGGGTTTCGTGTCTCAAGCTTACTCAAAATGTAAGGTGAATCAAGTGCGAGCTAGATGGCGGTTCCTTACCTCCCTCGTAGTTGAGGGATAATTTTAGTTTTCTCGTCTTTCAAGTTCTTCATAGTGACCAGCAGATATAAATCCCAAGTGACTCAAAGAATAGAGCTATGCTCCGAGACATGGCGTGGAAAATAGTCTTGATAACCCACAAGTATAGGGGATCATAGCAGGTTTCGAGGGTAGAGTATTCAACCCAAATTTATTGATTCGACACAAGGGAGCCAAAGAATATTCTCAAGTATTAGCAGTTGAGTTGTCAATTCAACCACACCGGATAACTTAATATCTGCAGCAAAGTATTTAGTAGGAAAGTAGTATGGAAGTAACGATAGCAGTAGCAAAAGTAATATTTTTGGGTTTTGTAGTAATTGTAACAAGATGTAGCGGAAAAGTAAATAAGCGAAGAACAATATGTGAAAAGCTCTCAGGCATTGGATCGGTGATGGGGAATTATGCCGGATGTGGTTCATCATGTAACAATCATAACATAGGGTGACACAGAACTAGCTCCAATTCATCATTGTAATGTAGGCATGTATTCTGAATATAGTCATACGTGCTTATGGAAAAGAACTTGCATGACATCTTTTGTCCTACCCTCCCGTGGCAACGGGTCCTTGCGGAAAGTAAGGGATATTAAGGCCTCATTTTAGTAGAGTACCGGACAAAGCATTAACACATAGTGAATACATGAACTCCTCAAACTACGGTCATCACCAGGAGTGGTCCCAATTATTGCACAACAAAAAAAGACACATCCGTGACATTTTGGGCGGAACAATTTTTTTTCCTGTCATACATATGACACTTCTATGACGATAATTGTGACAAAACCCGGTATCATCATAGATGTGGTGGGCTCCTACTTCTATGACAAAAATCATGATGTAAAATGGGCTTTTTCGTCACCGGCGGGCCGGAGACGCAGCTGCATGACATTCTTTGGGCCGTCCATGACGGAAAAAACCGTGGTAGAAGCGAGGGGAGGAAAATTTTGGGGAGTTCCGATTCACGGTGGGAGGTCGGGCCGAGCGATGCGCGTTCTCTCAGACACGTATGCTGCGTGTGTGCGCGGCATTGGCTCTAATCAACCCGAAGCGAGGCGTTGAGCTCTAATCGAACCCGGCGACAGACCGCAGTTACGCGTTCTCGAACCCGAACGATCGATCGATCGATGGCTGTTAATCGAACCTGATCGAGCGATTCCTTCGCCATCGCCGCTAATCAAGCCGATCGATTGGATGAGCAAAGTGGCGTTGCGTGGGGGTTTGGATGAGCGATTGAACGGTGGCGTTGCCTCTGGATGAACAGGACCCCGTGGTGTGGAGGGCTGGATGAATAGTAGACGGTGGAGGGGTGCCCGTGGAGGGGTGGTTGAACAGGACCCCGTGGTGTGGAGGGCTGGATGAATAGTAGACGGTGGAGGGGTGCCCGTGGAGGGGTGGTTGAACAGTAGCCGGTGGAGGCTGGATGAACAGGAGCCCGTGGAGGCTAGAGGAGGTCGACAGTATCCCGTGGAGGCTGGAGGAGGTCGACGGTGGAGATGAACAGTATCCTGTGGACTCCCGTTTTGCGGTACGCCACACCCTCTCGATGAACAGGACCCACGTTTCGACCGTAGGAGGTCCGTTTCGTCCGTTTTGCGGTACGCCACACCCCTCCCGATCAACAGGACCCCCGTTTCGACTGTAGGAGGTCCATTTCGTCCATTTTTGCGATGCGCCACACCCTCCCAATCAACAGGACCCTCGTTTGACCGTAGGAGGTCCGTTTCCTCCGCTTTTGGCGACGCCACACCCTCTCGATCAACAGACCCCGTTCGATCAGAGGAGGTCCGTTTCCTCCGTTTTGTGGTACGCCACACTCCTCCCGATCAACAGGACCCCCGTTTCGACCGTAGGAGGTCCGTTTCCTTTGTTTTGCGGTATGTCACACCCCTCCCCATGAACACGACGCATTCCGTTGCCTCCCCATGAACACGACGGCGACGCTGTTTCTCCGTTCCGACCCAGCCATGTACACGAGCCCTCGCCCGTGCATTGTCGCTGATGGCGTTCGCGACCCTGCCCGTATGTATGACGTGCGTGGCCGTATTTTCTTTCTTGCACCCTGGCCGCTGTGCGTACATGTATATGCTACGTCGGCGCCTCTACTCGACGCGTCTGGCGCCTCTACTACGACACGTGCGGCGCCTCTACATCGACCAAGATATATGTAATGCGTACCGTTACGCAACTGTAATGACAATACTACGTACGCTTCGACCAGGTGGGTCCCAATTTTCAGGCACTTCCTTGCCTGCGAAGATTAGCTGGTGGGTCCCAGCAGTCAGGGGGGCGAATCATTTTGTTTTTTTTGCCCGGACGCACTTGCTTGCGTGCGAAGATGTAGCTGGTGGGTCCCAGCAGTCAGGGTGCGAATCGTTTTTTTTTTGCCCAGACGCACTTCCTTGCGTGCGAAGGTGTAGCTAGTGGGTCCCAGCAGTCAGGGGGGAAACATTTTTTTCGCGAAATACGGTGGTCCGTCCGGTTGGTCCCTGCTGTCAGGTGGAGGAATCATTATTTTCCGCGGAATAAGGAGGCACTTCCTTGCTGCCGCCGTGGGCCCGGTATCGACCTCTCCACGTCTGATCCACATCCGATGGAAGTCGTTCCTTGACCATATTGACCACGCCAAGGCCGAGAGCACCAGGGCGGTGGACGACGGCGAGGCCTAGGAAGGGGACGATGCGGAGCCGGTGAAGACGCGACAGTGGATGCCCACGCGGAGAGGAGTATGAGGGTTCACTCGTTCGGCTGCGGTGTGAGGCTGTCGTCGCCGCAGGGCCTGGCCAGCGGTGGGAATAGTAGGGGGTGGTGAGGCCTCCGCGGCAACACAGCCGGCCACGAGAGGCAGGAGCTGGCGGCACGACCGGCGCTGCTTTGGGCGGCTGGAGCAAGAAGACCAGAGGTTGAAGAAGCACTACGGCCGTTGGATGGACATGGTACGATCACTGGAGCTAGAATCGTTCATATTGACTAAGTTGACAAAGCCCTCCGTCCCCATCAACTTAGTAGGCCCACAAGTCAGCCTCCCACCAAGGTGGGTCCCAGCTAGCAGGGGGAGTATTCATTTTTTTGTGCGTAATAAGGAGGCACTTCCGGTGGGTCCGAGCTAATGGCGGGGGGAACGTTTTTTTCATGAAATACGGTGGCCCATCCGGTGGGTCCCAGCAGTCGGGGGGAAACGTTTTTTTCACGAAATAAGGTGGCCCGTCCGGTGGGTCCCCGCTGTCAGGTGAAGGAATAATTATTTTGCGCATAATAAGGAGGCACTTCCTTGCGGCCGTTGTGGACCCAGCTGTCAGCCTCTCCACATACAGTACTCTTCCGATGGAAGTCGGTCGTTCACCACGTTGACCACGCCGTGCCGAGAGCACCAGGGCGGTGGACCACGGCAAGGCCTAGGAAGGGGACGACACGGAGCCGGGAAAGACGCAGCAGTCGAAGCCCGCGCGGAGAGGTGTACGAGGGTGCACTGGTTCAGCTGCGGTGTGAGGCTGCCGTCGCCGCAGAATAACAGGGGGTGTGGGTGAGTGGAGGGATGGCCTGGCCAGCGGTGGGAGTAGTATGGGGGCGGTGAGGCCTCATGGCACAAATGCCGGCCACGAGAGAGCAGGAGCAAAGCGGGCACGACCGGCGCTGCTTTGGGCGGCTGGACCAAGAAGACTAGAGGTTGAAGAAACACTACGGCCGTTGGATGGACATCGTACGGTCACTGAAGCTAGAATCGTTTATATTGACTAAGTTGACAAAGCCCTTGGTATGCTCCAACTTAGTTGGCCCATAGGTCAGCCTCCGAAACGGTGCGCCCCAGATGTCAGGGGGAGGAATCATTTTTTGGGCGGCCGAAGCTAAGAATATCCGAGATTGAAGAAGAAGCACGACATGCGTTGGATAGACATCCAACGGCCACTGCTGCTAGAACCGTGTGTTGACTATAATAACTTGACAAAGCCTTGCATACGCGTCAACTTATTTTTTTTTAGGGACGCGTCACTTACTAGGCCCACAAGTGTGTGGCAGAGAACTTATAGCCCATTTGCGTTTTGTAAGAATGTACAGCCCATTTTTGAATTCTAATGGAATTTACAACAGCCCATTTACAGTTTGTTAAAAGTACAACCCATTTTCTAGCTAGGACAACGATTAATAATTTCAACCAACCGTTGAAGACATAATTCAATAATACTTCCCACATTTTAATGGGATCCGAAATATTTTTATCCCGAAATTTCTAGTCAGATTAAATATAAATTTGTATTGCGTAAAAATCCAACGAAACATTGCGCGCGCAACAATGAAAATTTAAGATTTTCAAAATCCATAAATAATATTTTATAAACTAATTTCGTGTTTGGTGCATTTTTATAGTTACTGCCCAGCTTTTTATAATTACATCCCATTTATTATTTTTTAAAGCCCATTTCCTGTTAAGCCCAATGCATCCCTCCTAGGAAAGATTTGCAGCCAATGAGCGGAGAATAACAAGTTGACCTTGCACAGGTACTCCTCAAAAAGACGATAGCTGGGCTAGCCATTTTCATCTTGAAAAATTAGTATCTGGGCTGGATATCTGCACAGGCTAGACGGGCCACAGCCCGCCAGTTAATACCCTGCTCTCCTCCGAACAACAACGAAATCATCGCCAAGAAAAACTTCTGCGGTGCTCACGCCTCAAAAACACAAATCTTGCTCGAGCTGCTTGGTCCCGGTATCGGCCGCACCTTGTGCAATTCTCTCGTTTATATTGAATACATAGGTTGACAATGGCGTGGGACCGTGATGTCAGGAAACCAGGAGAAAGCAAAAAAATATAGTTGTACATAATAAGGAGGCACTTGCGTACGTACGGCTATGGCCCTAGTGGGTCCCTAGTGTCATCCAGTCAAAATAAAGTCATCTCCTGAATCCTCATGTTCGTTGACGATGTTAACAAAGCTTGGCGCAACGGCGAGCGCAACAACTTGAAGGACAACGGAGAGGGCCTCGCGGGCCCTACGGATGGTCTCGATACAAGACGCTGCTCATTCAGGAAGCCAGGATCATCGGACACCTATGAGCACCTTCGAGAAACTGAGACGGCATGAAACGGTAAGGCCGCGCTTGGGAGCTGTGATTTATTTCAAACCCGTATTAACATACAAGTGTAATTTACCCGTCATCGGAAACAACGCGTAAAATACAGGCGTAATGAAACCGAGGGCCCGAGGTCTGTAAGTAAAACCGGCGGGTTATGCGTGTAATTTGATAGACCAGTGTATATTTTACGAGCACTGCTATATGGACGACATTTCTAGACGATACATGCACGACGTGCATATCATGCCATCCATGGGCAAGGCTGAAACAACAGCTAACGGCTGGATTAGCAATCGTCCGAGTGTCGTTCGGTGTTTTTATTGTGTGTGAAGTACTTTTGATATTTTACTAGTCGAAATCGACCAACCAAGCGCCTTCGCCGAGACCATCTGCTTTAATTTACAAGTGTCAGTTTTACAAGCGGTTTTGGTTGGAAAACGACGATCAAATCACGGCCTAATATCATGATTTGGTCGGAAGATCATATGGTTTCACGTCTAACCTACCCGACTTGTCGTATAGGCTATGAATGAAACATCAGACGATGAACTTCTTAAGCACGGAAACAACAGAAGAGGATGATCTTCTTAACAAGCAAATCACTGGCATTTGATCGACATGCAAAACAATACGAAGCATTATTCTCAGGAGGCACGGTGAACAGCTCGTGATGCCGCATGCCACAACATTCCAAGCTCAACTTTGCAATCAAACACAAGGCTTGGCATTACATAGACAATATTCAAAACAAACTCTTAACACAGGAATATCTCAGCAGAGTAACTATTTACTTCTAAACTGAACACAGGAATAGGAAGAAACACTCGACGCTGCTCACAGCAAGGGCGTCCCACTCAAGAATATCAAATGCATGTCTTCTGGCTAACATCAATGAGCAAATTTTGACAAGGGTTTTCCAATTCCAATATATTAAACTAACGTCTTCTTGCTAACATCAATGATTAAACTTTGACAAGCTTTTCCCATTCAAAATATGTAATGCCTATGATCGTGGAGTCACGTCGTAGCTTCTTGTACTTGTTTGGGCACTTTTGCCGTGGCACTCCATGTGTTGTTAAATTGCCAATGGTCTCTCAGACTAGTCATGTCACCGGTGTCTAATAATACTCTGTAAAGCTTCTCGGTCATTCCTTCGTAATGTAGCGCAAACAGTGATCGCTTCTTTCTCGCAAAGTGGAACGACCAATCGACCCGGTAATGTAGCAGTTTGCCTTGGACACATTGGCTCCTTTTGTGCAGTTCAACTAAAATTGAAGTCGGAATAAAACCGAGCTTTAATTTTGATATCCCTGTAAGCAACAATAGGTATAAGGGAAACAATTACTGAGAAATAACGGTTGATGACTTGTACTCCCAGAAGAAAAGCATCTCTTGATCTACTTTATCTTAATGGAAAACAAAGCAGAGAGTAGCAATTCTCCATCAGTGTGATTCATTCATATTGACTGATACATTATCTTAACAATGCCTTGTTTCAACATGTATAAAGAACGACAAAGCAGAAAAGTACCATTCCTAAAACAATGCAACCGATTCATTTTAGCAGAGACATTATCTTAACAATACCTTGGTTAAACATGTAGAAAGAACTACAAAGCAGGATAGTACCATTCCTAACAAGTGTTGCAGTTTTGAACTAAGATTCAGAGTTAATTAATTCGAGAGTGGCATTGCTTAATTTTACCAAATGACATTAGATTAACGAAAAGCATAAACAGTTCGAGGAGAGTGGGCACAACAACAAAGTATGTGCTTCCATCTACTTATAAAGGGGGTGATGCAGTGTTTGTTGTAACAAAGCAACAAGCATCATGTCTGGGTTGGTCCCATTTTTGTTCACTACTTAATGGGAAAAGACAGCAATACAATAGCTTCAATTCAACATTTATTTAAAATAGTACCAATACAAGTAGCACAACATCTCAAAGCACACTGCACAATCATGTGGATGAAGGCCTATACTGACCTTTCATGAGACGGACAAGATAAAATACGAATCTACCAACACGAATAGGAAATCCAATCTCGTTTTGTGCAATTGCACTGAAATCAAGCAAAGTGTTTCGCCTAGCGAAGCAAAATGTCGCAATAGCAACAAGTTGAATAGATATCCCTATTTAAACAGAGGCAAAAAAGGAATCAATTACTGGCTAATAAAGGAGGATGAAACATGTGGCCACAAAATGGTAATCCCGCCAATCCCTAACAAGTGTTGCGCTTTGAAATAAGATTCGTGAGTTAATTCCGAGAGTGGCATCAATTATTGGCTTATAAAGGGGTGATGCTGAATTTGTTGTAACAAAGCAACAAGCATCATGTCCGGGTTGGTCCCATTTTGTTCAATACTTAATGGGAAAAGACAGAATACAATAGCTTCAATTCAACATTTATTTAAAACAGTACCAAAACAAGTAGCACAACATCTCAAAGCACACTGCACATCATGTGGTTGAGACCAAGATTTGAAACAACTCGCCACGAAGATTGGAAACAAATCTCGATCTCCTTTTGTGCAGTTCCACCAAAATTAAGCAAAGTCACCGTGTGACATTCAAGTTGAATCGCACAAAACACTCTTAAAACATAAGAGTTTCGAGTAGCGAAGCAAAATTTCGCAATAGCAACAAGTTGAATCGATACCCCTGTTTTAACAGAGGCAAAAAAGGAAACAATTACTTGCCGATAAAGGAGGATGAAACAAACGATGACAGAAAGAAGCATCTAACTTATATTGGATGGAAAACAAAGTAGGACAATAGCATTTCTAAAACGGTTGCATTGATTCATATTAGCAGAGACATTCTCTTGAAACAACATTTGTTAAAAAATGTAATTTACTTTTAACAGTGGCATTGCTTCAATTTTCCGACGGCATTCTTAGATTAACAACAGCAAAATAGTTGTATGGGACATGCCAACACCATGTGCGTCCACACGTATAAATGGGTGATGCAGAGTATGTAGCCAAGCAGCATATATGCGTTGGTCCCATATTTGTTCTCTTTGAACCTTCTTCCTATGTGAGGGCAGCAAATCTAGTCCTGCACAAACTACCCGACCCCCCAGTTTCTTTCCCTTTTCAACAAAGAGATCGGTTCCTTGCAGATGTGTGTACTAGGTTACCCCCTTTTTCCCTTTTCGACCTACAAAGCGGCTGGATAGCCAGTCTATACTACTTTCCGCCCCTCCTTTCCTCATTGAACCATGTCCTAGATTCTTGCTCCAGCCCACCGCACCCTTCTTTCAGCTTTGAACCAAGACCTAGATTCGACTACAGATCGAAAAAGATCCACATGCAGCTAGAGCAACGACGGTTTCAAAGAAACTTATACCTTAGGGTCGTCGGGATGTAGCAAGGCGTGCGGCGGGAGGCCGGATCTGCCCACACTACGTACGGTAGCGAGGAAGAAGGAATTGGTGGCCCTCCCGCACAGGCGCTGGGTGAAAGAGAACAGCACAGCCGGTAGTGGATTGCCTCCCTCGCCGAATGCGATAGAGTGAACGCTGCATCTCCTCCCCTTCACGGTGCGACGGGATATGGACGCCTCCTTCACCAGCTGTGAGGGGGAGGGGAGAGAGACAAGAGGCCAATGCAGTCTTGTTTAGATCTGGTAAAGAGAGGGTGAGAGACTGTGAATATAGCAAACCCTAGCAAATGAATGCTGAGCCTCCAGTGTGTAACATATATGTAGTGTGGCGAGCGTGTGGAGAGTGCAAACCCTAGCGAACAAGCGCTGAGGCTCCCGCTTATATATATACTACTATAGCACGGACTGAGCTCCGGTGCCTTCACTGCACCTGCTTTTGGCTGTATGATGTGAGCCTGCCACATTTTGGGCCCACCTGTCATAAATCCAAAGGCAGTGCACTAAGTCAATGAAGCTGCGTCCATATAGTACTCTCGTGTATACGACTAATATATAGTGGAGTGGTTTTCTTATTCTCTCCATAACAATCGTTTTAAATTGTGTAAGTACGAAACGAAACTCTTTATTTAATATACAGTGAAGAAAACTATTACTACTTCCGATGAACTAACGATCCACGCCCACGCGTCCTGGTCGCACTTCCTGTCCTTCACGTGTGGTACACTACCCTCCCTTAAGTGAACAACCACACATGCGCCAAATTATCAGAAATGTGTGAGAGTGTGTACAAATAAAGAAATTTAATTTCAATTATCGGAAAGGTTTGAGAGTATTACAAAGTTTGACTTCACCAAATCTAATATGCGGAGTAAATAAAATGGAGGGCTACTACGTCCATCCGGGTTTTAGTCCACACCATTTTTTAATTCAAAGTTAATAGCTGGACAAATAAAATTACAGGGAGCTGGAGACAAAGTTGTGAGAAGGCTTAGAAATCAATACAAAACTTATGCTCTTAGTACCAACGTCGATCCTTCTTCGAGGAAACATTTGGTTCATGGCCAATTGTGTGATAAAATTGCACCAACGTGAAAGACGACTGCGTCTCCAACGCAACCAAGGTGAACTGGCGAAGGATATCATCTTTGTGCGTAATAAGCAAATAGCACTGATGGAAGACAACTTGTTTTTCATTGAAATCGATCAGCTTCACCAGCCGACACAACCATGAGGCGCAACCATGAGCATCGATAGGTCATCGTGGTGATGCATCATCCATTTGGCATCAAGTTTGGGTGAGGCACCTATGAAGTTCGACAAATCCTCACCGTGGTCTGTTTCTTCTCAAGAATCAAGCTCGAGGAAGGAAGAACCATGTGGCGAGAGGATAGTGAGGCGGAACAACAATGGCCATCCAATTTTGTGCAGTTCCACTAAAATTGAGGAAGACATGCCCGGTATGGAGACACGCATCACTGTTTCCAAAAATATAAAAAGGGTTAGCAACGACATCTCAATTGTCAATAAGAATTAATGAAAAGTACACCAACAAATGTAAGCATCATAATTATCTTGATGGGAACTAAACCAGGATACCCGAGAAAAAAGCATTTCTTCATTTAACCAAAGGATAGTACTACCACCATATGGACAATGACCGCACAACCACCATGTACTTTTTATCGAACAACATGTATACCTCCACCGAGGCATAAATCGTGACAACTTTTCGAGTGGCATTTCCTCTATAATAGTACTAGTAGGTGATGTTGGACCAGCCGAACCCTAGCTACTATGCATGGGGAGCTGGGGAGTAGTCGCATAGAAGAAAACCCGCACGCAGCGACCTGGGGAGCTGGACCAGTACAAGAAGTTATACCTCAGGTGGGCGAGATGTCGTTTAGGGGGGCGGGCGAGATCTGCCCACACGACGACAGCGAACAAGGGCGCGGAGGATCTTCATCCGCGCCAGCGCCGGCTCCGAGAGGATGATGCGCATCAGCTTCCTCCGTCACCAACGGCGACAACGTCAACGCTGCACCTCCTTACCTCCCGCAGCGGACGGGATTCGGCCGGATCTATGACCACCGGTGAGGAGAGAGATAGAGTGGACACTGTCATCTTGTTTTGATATGGAGAGGGTGAGAGAGCGAGACGCGAGAAACTCTATCAAACAAGAGGCTATAATGGAGTAAAAAATCTCTCCATAGCAGTGGTTTTAAATAGAATACGCACGTTCCCGGAAAAAAGAAACGAAAACTGGTGGACAATTTTTTAAGGGTCTGTCTAGGACACATCTAGATGTGACATAGTTATGTCACATCTAAGTTGATGTTCACTCTGTTTGTGGTCTATTTTTTTCCTAGTTTTTTTTTTCTTGTTGCTACATTATATACTTGTGGGAGCTTAGATGTGATATCCTTAAATAACATCTAGATGGAATTAGACAAACTGATTTTCTAATGTACCAAGAAAGAAAACTTGATCAAAAACACGCCCCGCCTGTGTCGCGAGAGTCGTCGTGCACACACACATAGACATAGACATGCATATCCGTGTTTACGTAAAATTCCATTTCCATCTCCATCTCCAATCATATTTGTCCAACTGGCACGTTATTTACGTTGTTAATTATATGCGCAGCAATATTAACGTACATCATCTCTTGTTTGCGCACGTACGGACCGCTGCCACGGCCAGTCCTGACCAACCCGAACCCTCTTCATCACCCGCGCGTGCTTCCCGCCCGAAACAGTCAGTGCCGCATTCATGCCCGGCCAGAGCGGACGCGACCTCTCACTGGCGTCGGCCGAGACAGCGTCGCCCTCGCCGCTTCCGGGTGCACGCGGCTGCTCCGCGTTCAAAGGTCGCAATAGCCGGCTACAACATGCATGTAAAAACTTCTTGGGAGTCCGTGCTATAGCTAGCTGTCCTCCCCCACCTCGTCAATCTCTTCCAAAGAGTGCTAGTACTCCATAGCGCGATCCATCGACAAGCAGGCGGGAAAAGTTATCGTATGCTCGGTTTGCCGTGAGTGGCATGCCGAGCGACCGTGTGGGGGTCGAGCCGTGGAGGAGGGTGAGACACGAACACGACAGATGTGATTTAAACGTTGGTTTTTCTCGATGGCGTGATCCAACTAAACGAACGTTGGTTTCTCTCCGCTTCCATTTTTTCTCCGAAAACGGAAACTTTCCACTCCATTTTCATTCCTATTCCAAGGTTGCCCTGCTACAACATTCCATCAAATACAAAAGAAAACTAACACGCATGCTGATGCATCTCAATGATTCACAGATCATAGCCAATATTTACTTCACAACTAAAGAAAAAAGTTGTGAGAGCGTGTATGAAAGAAAAACTACTGATGGGGTCACTACGACTTAAACCCTAAAACCTAAACATGATTTAATTTCCTGGCCGTAGAACTGGTCAAGGAAAGACGGATGGCACCCTCGGATCATACGATGCTTTTGTGCGCCCACTAAAATCGGCCCGAGCATCCTCGATGGCAAAGATATTGAAGAAGTGTGATTAGAATAATAGTATCGGCACTAGTTCATGAGACATAAACTCATCACAAGTAGAAGCCGGTAGAAGTAGAGAAAGATCGACATGGAGATGGAGCTACGGCAAGGAGCAAGCTGGCTCCGTAAGGAAGATGGACTACACAGGACGTCGGGCTGTAGCTAGAAGGGCGGTTGGGACGCTGCATCGCCCATACGCTGTGATGACCCCCGATTGGGACGCACCGATCGTGGGTTTTCTCCTCGCCGATGTCGATCAGCGTTCACGCAGAACATTGTTCCCTTCCCCACCGTGGGATCAGGCCCGTTGTTCTATGCTTGTGAAGAGAGCAACCTAAGACAAGCAGGCTTGTAGCTTAGGCTCCTGCTAGTGTATATATAGTGGTTTTCTTTTTCTCTCCATATCAACCATTATATATTACGTACGTGTCATTCAAGAGTGAAATGATGGTTGCTTCTTCCGACTAACTTACTGTGTGATTTGACTGCTCCTTAGTGGCCCCTACACATACTCCCCCTACGTGTATGCAACAGTCACACGTACACATGGACGCAAAAACGCGCGCGACGCCCTAATGCATGCATGTCCGAGCACACAACGGAACACACACGGTCACACTCAAGTGCTCAACCTACACGTGCATGCACACACATACACAGTCAGGGTGAGCTAGTGACTGTATAAACACCGGAAAATATATATATTGAGTGCAATGAGCGTATTATGAAGTCCATTGACCGTATTTTTACAAATATACAGTGACAGATAGTCTATTTATCTCGTTTGTGTTGGGGAACGTTGCAGAAAATAAAAAATATCTACGCTTTCACCAAGATCAATCTATGAGTTCATCTAGCAACGAGAGAAAGGAGTGCATCTACATACCCTTGTAGATCGCGAGCGGAAGCGTTCAAGAGAACGGGGTTGAGGGAGTCGCATTGCCGTGATCCAAATCACCGATGATCCTAGTGCTGAACGGACAGCACCTCCGCGTTCAACACACGCACGGTTGAGGAAGACGTCTCCTCCTTCTTGATCCAGAAAGGGGGGAGGAGAGGTTGACGGAGATCCAGCAGCACGACGGCGTGGTGGTGGATGCAGCAGGGATCCCGGCAGGGCTTCGCCAAGAGTCTGCGGGATGGAGAGGTGTAGCAAGGGGGAAGGGAGGCGCCAAGTGCAAGGGTGCGGCTGCCCTCCCTCCCCCTCTATATATAGGGTGCCCAAGGGGGGGCGCCGGCCCTAGGAGATGGGATCTCCTAGGGGGGGCAGCGGCCAAGGGGGTGCCTTGCCCCCCAAGGCAAGTGGAGGTGCCCCCTCCCCTAGGGTTCCCAACACTAGGCGCAGGGGGCCCAAGGGGGGCGCACCAGCCCACCAGGGGCTGGTTCCCCTCCCACTTCAGCCCACGGGGCCCTCCGGGATAGGTGGCCCCACCCGATGGACCCCCTGGAACCTTCCGGTGGTCCCGGTACAATACCGGTGACCCCCGAAACTTTCCCGATGGCCGAAACTCGACTTCCCATATATAATTCTTTACCTCCGGACCATTCTGAAACTCCTCGTGACGTCCGTGATCTCATCCGGGACTCCGAACAACTTTCGGTTTGCTGCATACTTATATCTCTACAACCCTAGCGTCTCCTAACCTTAAGTGTGTAGACCCTACGGGTTCGGGAGACATGCGCATACGACCGAGACGCCTCTCCGGTCAATAACCAACAGCGGGATCTGGATACCCATGTTGGCTCCCACATGCTCCTCGATGATCTCATCGGATGAACCATGATGTCGAGGATTCAATCAATCCCATATACAATTCCCTTTGTCAATCGGTACGTTACTTGCCCGATATTCGATCGTCGGTATCCCAATACCTCGTTTAATCTCGTTACCGGCAAGTCACTTTACTCGTACAGTAATGCATGATCCCGTGACCAGACACTTGGTCACATTGAGCTCATTATGATGATGCATTACCAAGTGGGCCCAGAGATACCTCTCCGTCATACGGAGTAACAAATCCCAGTCTCGATTCGTGCCAACCCAACAGACACTTTCGGAGATACCCGTAGTGTACCTTTATAGTCACCCTGTTACGTTGTGACGTTTGGCACACCCAAAGCACTCCTATGGTATCCTTGCCAGGATTACTTTGGTACCTTCCTACCAAACTTACGGCAAGGTTTACATCAGGTCTGGTACACAGCATGGCATACATAATAGACCCTATGGTTGAGGCATAGGGGATGACACTCATCTCTTCTTTATCTTCTCGCCAGGTCGGGCATTGAGCCGAGCTCAATCTCACACCTTGCAATACAGGCAAGAATCCTTTCTTGGACTGATCCATATTGAACTTCTTCAATATCTTATCAAGTATGTGCTTTGTGAAAGACCTATGAGGCATCTTGATCTATCCCTATAGATCTTGATGCCTAATATGTAAGCAGCTTCTCCAAGGTCCTTTATTGAAAAACACTTATTCAAGTAGGCCTTAATGTTGTCCAAAAGTTCTATATCATTTCCCATCAAAAGTATGTCATCTACATATAATATGAGAAATGCTACAGAGCTCCCACTCACTTTCTTGTAAACGCAGGCTTCTCCATAAGTCTGCATAAACCCTAACGCTTTGATCATCTCATCAAAGTGAATGTTCCAACTCCGAGATGCTTGCACCAGCCCATAAATGGATTGCTGGAGCTTGCATACCTTGTTAGCATTCTCAGGGTCGACAAAACCTTCCGGCTGCATCATATACAGTTCTTCCTTAAGATGGCCGTTAAGGAATGCCGTTTTGACGTCCATTTGCCATATCTCATAATCATAGTATGCGGCAATTGCTAACATGATTCGTACGGACTTCAGCTTCGCTACGAGAGAGAAAGTCTCATCGTAGTCAATCACTTGAACTTGCCGATAACCCTTAGCGACAAGTCGAGCTTTATAGATGGTAACATTACCATCCGCGTCCGTCTTCTTCTTAAAGATCCATTTGTTTTCTATCGCTACCGATCATCCGGGCAAGTCTGTCAAAGTCCATACTTTGTTTTCATACATGGATCCTATCTCGGATTGCGTGGCTTCAAGCCATTTGTTGGAATCTGGGCCCGCCATCGCTTCTTCATAGTTCGAAGGTTCACCGTTGTCTAACAACATGATTTCCAAGACAGGGTTGCCGTATCACTCTGGTGCGGAACGTGTCCTTGTGGACCTTCGAAGTTCAGTAGGAGCTTGATCTGAAGTATCTTGATTAACCTCCTATCTTGTCGGTGTAGGCACCACAGTAATATCTTCCTGAGTTGCGCTACTTACCGTTTCAAGAGGTAATACTTCATCAAGCTCTACTTTCCTCCCACTTAATTCTTTCGAGAGAAACTCTTTCTCCAGAAAGGACCCGTTCTTGGCAACAAAGATCTTGCCTTCGGATCTTAACTAGAAGGTATACCCAATGGTTTCCTTAGGGTATCCTATGAAGACGCATTTTTCCGACTTGGTTCGAGCTTTTCAGGTTGAAGTTTCTTGACATAAGCATCGCATCCCCAAACTTTTAGAAACGATAGCTTAGGTTTCTTGCCAAACCATAATTCATATGATGTCGTCTCAACGGATTTAGACGGTGCCCTATTTAAAGTGAATGTAGCTGTCTCTAGAGCGTGTCCCCAAAATGATAGCGGTAAATCGGTAAGAGACATCATAGATCGCACCATATCCAATAGACACACCGTTACGCTGAGGTGTTCCAAGCGGCGTGAGTTGTGAAACGATTCCACACTTCCTTAAGTGTGTACCAAATTCATGACTTCAATATTCTCCTCCACGATCTGATCGTAAGAACTTTATCTTTCGGTCACGTTGATTCTCTACCTCATTATGAAATTCCTTGAACTTTTCAAAGGTCTCAGACTTGTGTTTCATCAAGTAGACATACCCATATCTACTTAAGTCGTCAGTGAGAGTGAGAACATAAGGATATCCTCCGCGAGCCTCAACGCTCATTGGACCGCACACATCAGTATGTATGATTTCCAATAAGTTGGTTGCTCGCTCCATTGTTCCGGAGAATGGAGTCTTGGTCATTTTGCCCATGAGGCATGGTTCGCATGTGTCAAATGATTCATAATCGAGAGACTCTAAAAATCCATCGGCATGGAGCTTCTTCATGCGCTTGACACCAATGTGACCAAAGGCGGCGATTGCCACAAGTATGTGGGACTATCGTTATCAACTTTACATCTTTTGGTATTCACACTATGAATATGTGTAACATCACGTTCAAGATTCATTAAGAATAAACCATTGACCATCGGGGCATGACCATAAAACATATCTCTCATATAAATAGAACAACCATTATTTTCGGATTTAAATGAGTAGCCATCTCGTATTAAACGAGATCCAGATACAATGTTCATGCTCAAAGCTGGTACTAAATAACAATTATTGAGGTTTCAAACTAATCCCGTAGGTAAATGTAGAGGTAGCATGCCGATGGCGATCACATCGACCTTGGAACCATTCCCGACGCGCATCGTCACCTCGTCCTTCGCCAGTCTCCGCTTATTCTGCAGTTCCTGCTTTGAGTTACAAATATGAGCAACCGCACCGGTATCAAATACCCAGGAGCTACTACGAGCACTGGTAAGGTACACATCAATTACATGTATATCAAATATACCTTTGGTTTTGCCGGCCTTCTTGTCCGCTAAGTACTTGGGGCAGTTCCGCTTCCGGTGACCACTTCCCTTGCAATAAAAGCACTCGATCTCGTGCTTGGGTCCATTGTTTGACTTCTTCCCGATCGGCTTATCGGGCGCAACTCCCTTGCCGTCCTTCTTGAAGTTCTTCTTACCCTTTCCTTTCTTGAACTTAGTGGTTTTATTCACCATCAACACTTGATGTTCCTTTTTGATCTCTACCTCCGCTGATTTCAGCATTGAATATACCTCATGAATGGTCATTTCCATCCCCTGCATATTGAAGTTCATCACAAAGCTCTTGTAGCTCGGTGGAAGCGATCAAGGATTACATCGATGACCGCGTCATCCGGGAGATTAACTCCCAGCTGAGTCAAGCGGTTGTGCAACCCAGACATGTTGAGTATGTTCTCACTAAAAAAACTATTTTCCTCCATCTTACAGCTGAAGAACTTGTCGGAGACTTCATATCTCTCGACCCGGGCATGAGCTTGGAAAACCATTTTCAGCTCTTCGAACATCTCATATGCTCCGTGTTGCTCAAAAGCGCTTTTGGAGCCCCGGTTCTAAGTCAGTAAAGCATGCCGCATCGAACGAGGGAGTAATCATCGACGAGACTGCCAAGCGTTCATAACGTCTTGGTTCTCTGGGATTGGTGCTTCACCTAGCGGTGCTTCTAGGACATAATCATTCTTGGCAGCTATGAGGATGATCCTCAGGTTCCGGACCCAGTCCGTATAGTTGCTGCCATCATCTTTCAGCTCGGTTTTCTCTAGGAACGCATTGAAGTTGAGGGTAACGTGGGCCATTTGATCTACAAGACATATTGTAAAGATTTTAGACTAAGTTCATGATAATTAAGTTCATCTAATCAAATTATTTAATGAACTCCCACTCAGATTAGACATCCCTCTAGTCATCTAAGTGAAACATGATCCGAGTCAACTAGGCCGTGTCCGATCATCACGTGAGACGGACTAGTCGACATCGGTGAACATCTCCATGTTGATCGTATCTTCTATACGACTCATGCTCGACCTTTCGGTCCTCCGTGTTCCGAGGCCATGTCTGTACATGCTAGGCTCGTCAAGTCAACTAAGTGTATTGCGTGTGTAAATCTGGCTTACACCCGTTGTATTCGAACGTTAGGATCTATCACACCCAATCATCACGTGGTGCTTCGAAACAAAGAACCTTCGCAACGGTGCACAGTTAGGGGGAACACTTTCTTGAAATTATTATGAGGGATCATCTTATTTACTACCGTCGTTCTAAGTAAACAAGATGCAAAAACATGATAAACATCACATGCAATCAAATAGTAGTGACATGATATGGCCAATATCATATAGCTCCTTTGATCTCCATCTTTGGGGCTCCATGATCATCTTTGTCACCGGCTTGACACCATGATCTCCATCATCATGAGCTCTATCATCGTGTCTCCATGAAGTTGCTCGCCAACTATTACTTCTACTACTATAGCTAACAGTTTAGCAATAAAGTAAAGTAATTACATGGCGTTGAATCAATGACACGCAGGTCATACAATAATTAAGACAGCTCCTCGGCTCCTGCCGGTTGTCATACTCATCGACATGAAAGTCGTGATTCCTATTACAAGAAGATGATCTCATACATCACATATATATCATTCATCATTCATCACAACTTTTGGCCATATCACATCACAATCACATGCTGCCAAAACCAAGTTAGACGTCCTCTAATTGTTGTTGCATGTTTTACGTGGCTGCAATAGGGTTCTAGCAAGAACGTTTTCTTACCTACGTAAAAGCCACAACGTGATTTGTCAACTTCTATTTACCCTTCATAAGGAACCTTTTCATCGAATCCGCTCCAACTAAAGTGGGAGAGACAGACACCCGCTAGCCACCTTATGCAACTAGTGCATGTCAGTCGGTGGAACCTGTCTCACGTAAGCGTGCGTGTAAGGTCGGTCTGGGCCGCTTCATCCCACAATACCGCCGAAGCAAAATAAGACAAGTAGTGGCAAGAAAGCTGACAACATCTACGCCCACAACAAATTGTGTTCTACTCGTGCAAAGAGAACTACGCATAGACCTAGCTCATGATGCCACTGTTGGGGAACGTTGCAGAAAATAAAAAATTTCTACGCTTTCACCAAGATCAATCTATGAGTTCGTCTAGCAACGAGAGAAAGGAGTGCATCTACATACCCTTGTAGATCGCGAGCGGAAGCGTTCAAGAGAATGGGGTTGAGGGAGTCGTACTCGTCGTGATCCAAATCACCGATGATCCTAGTGCTGAATGGACAGCACCTCCGCGTTCAACACACGTACGGTTGAGGAAGACGTCTCCTCCTTCTTGATCCAGCAAGGGGGGAGGAGAGGTTGACGGAGATCCAGCAGCACGACAGCGTGGTGGTGGATGCAGCAGGGATCCCGGCAGGGCTTCGCCAAGCGTCAAGGGATGGAGAGGTGTAGCAAGGGGAAGGGAGGCGCCAAGTGCAAGGTGCGGCTGCCCTCCCTCCTCCCTCTATATATAGGGTCCCCAAGGGGTGGCGGGCAAGGGGTGCCTTGCCCCCAAGGCAGTGGAGGCGCCTCCCGTAGGGTTCCCAACCCTAGGCGCAGGGGGCCCAAGGGGGGGCGCACCAGCCCACTAGGGGCTGGTTCCCCTCCCACTTCAGCCCACGGGGCCCTCCAGGATAGGTGGCCCCACCCAGTGGAACCCCGGGACCCTTTCGGTGGTCCCGGTACAATACCGGTGACCCCCGAAACTTTCTCGATGGCCGAAACTTGACTTCCCATATATAATTCTTTACCTCCGGCCCATTCCAGAACTCCTCGTGACGTCCGGGATCTCATCCGGGACTCCGAACAACTTTCGGTTTGCTGCATACTTATATCTCTACAACCCTAGTGTCTCCTAACCTTAAGTGTGTAGACCCTACGGGTTCGGGAGACATCTTGAGACATAATGAGACGCCTCTCCGGTCAATAACCAACAGCGGGATCTGGATACCCATGTTGGCTCCCACATGCTCCTCGATGATCTCATCGGATGAACCATGATGTCGAGAATTCAATCAATCCCATATACAATTCCCTTTGTCAATCGGTACGTTACTTGCCCGAGATTCGATCGTCGGTATCCCAATACCTCGTTTAATCTTGTTACCGCAAGTCACTTTACTCATCTTAGTAATGCATGATCCCATGACCGTACACTTGGTCACATTGAGCTCATTATGATGATGCATTACCGAGTGGGCCCAGAGATACCTCTCCGTCATGCGGAGTGACAAATCAAGTCTCGATTCGTGCCAACCCAACAGACACTTTCGGAGATACCCGTAGTGTACCTTTATAGTCACCCGATTCGTTGTGACGTTTGGCACACCCAAAGCACTCCTACGGTATCCGGAAGTTGCACAATCTCATGGTCTAAGGAAATGATACTTGTCATTTGGAAAAGCTCTAGCTAAACGAACTACACGATCTTTGAGCTATGCTTAGGATTGGGTCTTGTCCATCACATTATTCTCCTAATGATGTGATCCCGTTATCAATGACATCCAATGTCCATAGTCAGGAAACCATGACTATCTGTTGATCAACGAGCTAGTCAACTAGAGGCTTACTAGGGACATGTTGTGGTCTATGCATTCACACGTGTATTACGATTTCCGGATAACACGCTTATAGCATGAATAATGCATAATTATCATGAACAAAGAAATATAATAATAACCATTTTATTATTGCCTCTAGGGCATATTTCCAAATGTCTCCCACTTGCACTAGAGTCAATATTCTAGTTACATTGTGATGAATCGAACACCCATAGCGTTCTGGTGTTGATCATGTTTTGCTCTAGGGAGAGAGTTTAGTCAGCGGATCTGCTACATTCAGATCCGTATGTACTTTACAAATATCTATGTATCCATCTTGAACATTTTCACGTATGGAGTTGAAGCGACGCTTGATGTGCCGGTCTTCTTGTGAAACCTGGGCTCCTTGTCAAGTGCAATAGCTCCAGTGTTGTCACAGAAGAGTGCGATCGGCCCCGGCGCATTGGGTATGAATCCTAGGTCAGTGATGAACTCCTTCACCGAGATTGCTTCATGCGCTGCCTCCGAGGCTGCGATGTACTCTGCTTCACATGTAGATCCCGCCAGGACGCTTTGCTTGCACCTGCACCAGCTTACTGCCCCACCATTCAAAATATACACGTATTTGGTCTGTGACTTAGAGTCATCCAAATCTGTGTCGAAGCTAGCGTCGACGTAACCCTTTACGACGAGCTCTTCGTCACCTCCATAAACGAGAAACATATCCTTAGTCCCTTTCAGGTACTTTAGGATGTTCTTGACCGTTGTCCAGTGTTCCTTGCCAGGATTACTTTGGTACCTTCCTACCAAACTTACGGCAAGGTTTACATCAGGTCTGGTACACATCATGGCATACATAATAGACCCTATGGTTGAGGCATAGGGGATGACACTCATCTCTTCTTTATCTTCTGCCGTGGTCGGGCATTGAGCCGAGCTCAATCTCACACCTTGCAATACAGGCAAGAATCCTTTCTTGGACTGATCCATATTGAACTTCTTCAATATCTTATCAAGTATGTGCTTTGTGAAAGACCTATGAGGCGTCTTGATCTATCCCTATAGATCTTGATGCCTAATATGTAAGCAGCTTCTCCAAGGTCCTTCATTGAAAAACACTTATTCAAGTAGGCCTTAATGTTTTCCAAAAGTTCTATATCATTTCCCATCAAAAGTATGTCATCTACATATAATATGAGAAATGCTACAGAGCTCCCACTCACTTTCTTGTAAACGCAGTCTTCTCCATAAGTCTGCATAAACCCTAACGCTTTGATCATCTCATCAAAGTGAATGTTCCAACTCCGAGATGCTTGCACCAGCCCATAAATGGATTCTTTGGAGCTTGCATACCTTGTTAGCATTCTCGTGGTCGACAAAACCTTCCGCTGCATCATATACAGTTCTTCCTTAAGATGGCCGTTAAGGAATGCCGCTTTTGGCGTCCATTTGCCATATCTCATAATCATAGTATGCGGCAATTGCTAACATGATTCGTACGGACTTCAGCTTCGCTACGGGAGAGAAAGTCTCATCGTAGTCAATCACTTGAACTTGCCGATAACCCTTAGCGACAAGTCGAGCTTTATAGATGGTAACATTACCATCCGCGTCCGTCTTCTTCTTAAAGATCCATTTGTTTTCTATCGCGCGCCGATCATCGGGCAAGTCATCAAAGTCCATACTTTGTTTTCATACATGGATCCTATCTCGGATTGCGTGGCTTCAAGCCATTTGTTGGAATCTGGGCCCGCCATCGCTTCTTCATAGTTCAAGGTTCACCGTTGTCTAACAACATGATTTCCAAGACAGGGTTGCGTATCACTGCAGTGCGGAACGTGTCCTTGTGGACCTTCGAAGTTCAGTAGGAGCTTGATCCGAAGTATCTTGATTAACCTCCTATCTTGTCGGTGTAGGCACCACAGGAATATCTTCCTGAGTTGCGCTACTTACCGTTTCAAGAGGTAATACTTCATCAAGCTCTACTTTCCTCCCACTTAATTCTTTCGAGAGAAACTCTTTCTCCGTAAAGGACCCGTTCTTGGCAACAAAGATCTTGCCTTCGGATCTTAACTAGAAGGTATACCCAATGGTTTCCTTAGGGTATCCTATGAAGACGCATTTTCCGACTTGGTTCGAGCTTTTCAGTTGAAGTTTCTTGACATAAGCATCGCATCCCCAAACTTTTAGAAACGATAGCTTAGGTTTCTTGCCAAACCATAATTCATATGATGTCGTCTCAACGGATTTAGGCGGTGCCCTATTTAAAGTGAATGTAGCTGTCTCTAGAGCGTGTCCCCAAAATGATAGCGGTAAATCGGTAAGAGACATCATAGATCGCACCATATCCAATAGACACACCGTTACGCTGAGGTGTTCCAAGCGGCGTGAGTTGTGAAACGATTCCACACTTCCTTAAGTGCGTACCAAATTCATGACTTCAATATTCTCCTCCACGATCTGATCGTAAGAACTTTATCTTTCGGTCACGTTGATTCTCTACCTCATTATGAAATTCCTTGAACTTTTCAAAGGTCTCAGACTTGTGTTTCATCAAGTAGACATACCCATATCTACTTAAGTCGTCAGTGAGAGTGAGAACATAAGGATATCCTCCATGAGCCTCAACGCTCATTGGACCGCACACATCAAGATGTATGATTTCCAATAAGTTGGTTGCTCGCTCCATTGTTCCGGAGAACGGAGTCTTGGTCATTTTGCCCATGAGGCATGGTTCGCATGTGTCAAATGATTCATTATCCAGAGACTCCAGAAGTCCATCATCCTGGAGCTTCTTCATTCGATTGACACCAATGTGACCAAGGCGGCTGTGCCACAAGTTTGTTGGACTATCGTTTTCAACTTTACATCTTTTGGTATTCACACTATGTATATGTGTAACATCACGTTCAAGATTCATTAATAATAAACCATTGACCATCGTGGGATGACCATAAAACATATCTCTCATATAAATAGAACAACCATTATTTTCGGATTTAAATGAGTAGCCATCTCGTATTAAACGAGATCCAGATACAATGTTCATGCTCAAAGCTGGTACTAAATAACAATTATTGAGGTTTCAAACTAATCCCGTAGGTAAATGTAGAGGTAGCATGCCGACGGCGATCACATCGACCTTGGAACCATTCCCGACGCGCATCGTCACCTCGTCCTTCGCCAGTCTCCGCTTATTCCGCAGCCTCGCTTTGAGTTACAAATATGAGCAACCGCACGGTATCAAATACCCAGGAGCTACTACGAGCACTTTGGTAAGGTACACATCAATTACATGTATATCAAATATACCTTTGGTTTTGCGGCCTTCTTGTCCGCTAAGTACTTGGGGCAGTTCCGCTTCGATGACCACTTCCCTTGCAATAAAAGCACTCGCCTCGTGCTTGGGTCCATTGTTTGACTTCTTCCCTAAATCGGCTTATCGGGCGCCGCAACTCCTTGCCGTCCTTCTTGAAGTTCTTCTTACCCTTTCCTTTCTTGAACTTAGTGGTTTTATTCACCATCAACACTTGATGTTCCTTTTTGATCTCTACCTCCGCTGATTTCAGCATTGAATATACCTCATGAATGGTCATTTCCATCCCCTGCATATTGAAGTTCATCACAAAGCTCTTGTAGCTCGGTGGAAGCGGCCAAGGATTCTGTCAATGATCAACGTCATCCGGAGATTAACTCCCGGTGAGTCAAGCGGTTGTGCAACCCTGCATATGTTGAGTATGTTCTCACTAAAAACTATTTTCCTCCATCTTACAAATGAAGAACTTGTCGGAGACTTCATATCTCTCGACCGGGCATGAGCTTGGAAAACCATTTTCAGCTCTTGAACATCTCATATGCTCCGTGTTGCTCAAAACGCTTTTGGAGCCCCGGTTCTAAGCTGTAAAGCATGCCGCGACCGAACGAGGGAGTAATCATCAAGACGAGACTGCCAAGCGTTCATAACGCCTTGGTTCTCTCGATTGGTGCTTCACCTAGCGGTGCTTCTAGGACATAATCATTCTTGGCAGCTATGAGGATGATCCTCGTGTTCCGGACCCAGTCCGTATAGTTGCTGCCATCATCTTTCAGCTCGGTTTTCTCTAGGAACGCATTGAAGTTGAGGGTAACGTGGGCCATTTGATCTACAAGACATATTGTAAAGATTTTAGACTAAGTTCATGATAATTAAGTTCATCTAATCAAATTATTTAATGAACTCCCACTCAGATTAGACATCCCTCTAGTCATCTAAGTGAAACATGATCCGAAGTCAACTAGGCCGTGTCCGATCATCACGTGAGACGGACTAGTCGACATCGGTGAACATCTCCATGTTGATCGTATCTTCTATCGACTCATGCTCGACCTTTCATCCTCCGTGTTCCGAGGCCATGTCTGTACATGCTAGGCTCGTCAAGTCAACTAAGTGTATTGCGTGTGTAAATCTGGCTTACACCCGTTGTATTCGAACGTTAGGATCTATCACACCCAATCATCACGTGGTGCTTCGAAACAAAGAACCTTCGCATAGCGGTGCACGCTTAGGGGGAACACTTTCTTGAAATTATTATGAGGGATCATCTTATTTACTACCGTCGTTCTAAGTAAACAAGATGCAAAAACATGATAAACATCACATGCAATCAAATAGTAGTGACATGATATGGCCAATATCATATAGCTCCTTTGATCTCCATCTTTGGGGCTCCATGATCATATTTGTCACCGGCTTGACACCATGATCTCCATCATCATGAGCTCTATCATCGTGTCTCCATGAAGTTGCTCGCCAACTATTACTTCTACTACTATAGCTAACAGTTTAGCAATAAAGTAAAGTAATTACATGGCGTTGAATCAATGACACGCAGGTCATACAATAATTAAGACAGCTCCTACGGCTCCTGCCGGTTGTCATACTCATCGACATGAAAGTCGTGATTCCTATTACAAGAAGATGATCTCATACATCACATATATATCATTCATCATTCATCACAACTTTTGGCCATATCACATCACAATCACATGCTGCAAAACCAAGTTAGACGTCCTCTAATTGTTGTTGCATGTTTTACGTGGCTGCAATAGGGTTCTAGCAAGAACGTTTTCTTACCTACGTAAAAGCCACAACGTGATTTGTCAACTTCTATTTACCCTTCATAAGGAACCTTTTCATCGAATCCGCTCCAACTAAAGTGGGAGAGACAGACACCGCTAGCCACCTTATGCAACTAGTGCATGTCAGTCGGTGGAACCTGTCTCACGTAAGCGTGCGTGTAAGGTCGGTCTGGGCCGCTTCATCCCACAATACCGCCGAAGCAAAATAAGACAAGTAGTGGCAAGAAAGCTGACAACATCTACGCCCACAACAAATTGTGTTCTACTCGTGCAAAGAGAACTACGCATAGACCGAGCTCATGATGCCACTTTGTTGGGGAACGTTGCAGAAAATAAAAAATTTCTACGCTTTCACCAAGATCAATCTATGAGTTCGCCTAGCAACGAGAGAAAGGAGTGCATCTACATACCCTTGTAGATCGCGAGCGAAGCGTTCAAGAGAATGGGGTTGAGGGAGTCGTACTCGTCGTGATCCAAATCACCGATGATCCTAGTGCTGAATGGACAGCACCTCCGCGTTCAACACACGTACGGTTGAGGAAGACGTCTCCTCCTTCTTGATCCAGCAAGGGGGGAGGAGAGGTTGACGGAGATCCAGCAGCACAACGACGTGGTGGTGGATGCAGCAGGGATCTCGGCAGGGCTTCGCCAAGCGTCTGCGGGATGGAGAGGTGTAGCAAGGGGGAAGGGAGGCGCCAAGTGCAAGGGTGCGGCTGCCCTCCCTCCTCCCCTCTATATATAGGGTCCCCAAGGGGTGGCGGGCAAGGGGGTGCCTTGCCCCCCAAGGCAAGTGGAGGCGCCCCCTCCCGTAGGGTTCCCAACCCTAGGCGCAGGGGGCCCAAGGGGGGGCGCACCAGCCCACTAGGGGCTGGTTCCCCTCCCACTTCAGCCCACGGGGCCCTCCAGGATAGGTGGCCCCACCCAGTGGAACCCCGGGACCCTTTCGGTGGTCCCGGACAATACCGTGACCCCGAAACTTTCTCGATGGCCGAAACTTGACTTCCCATATATAATTCTTTACCTCCGGCCCATTCCAGAACTCCTCGTGACGTCCGGGATCTCATCCGGGACTCCGAACAACTTTCGGTTTGCTGCATACTTATATCTCTACAACCCTAGTGTCTCCTAACCTTAAGTGTGTAGACCCTACGGGTTCGGGAGACATGCAGACATGACCGAGACGCCTCTCCGGTCAATAACCAACAGCGGGATCTGGATACCCATGTTGGCTCCCACATGCTCCTCGATGATCTCATCGGATGAACCATGATGTCGAGAATTCAATCAATCCCATATACAATTCCCTTTGTCAATCGGTACGTTACTTGCCCGAGATTCGATCGTCGGTATCCCAATACCTCGTTTAATCTTGTTACCGGCAAGTCACTTTACTCGTACCGTAATGCATGATCCCATGACCAGACACTTGGTCACATTGAGCTCATTATGATGATGCATTACCGAGTGGGCCCAGAGATACCTCTCCGTCATACGGAGTGACAAATCCAAGTCTCGATTCGTACAACCCAATGCACACTTTCGGAGATACCCGTAGTGTACCTTTATAGTCACCCAGATTCGCCAGACGTTTGGCACACCCAAAGCACTCCCTACGGTATCCGGAGTTGCACAATCTCATGGTCTAAGGAAATGATACTTGTCATTTGGAAAAGCTCTAGCTAAACGAACTACGATCTTTGAGCTATGCTTAGGATTGGGTCTTGTCCATCACATTATTCTCCTAATGATGTGATCCCGTTATCAATGACATCCAATGTCCATAGTCAGGAAACCATGACTATCTGTTGATCAACGAGCTAGTCAACTAGAGGCTTACTAGGGACATGTTGTGGTCTATGCATTCACACGTGTATTACGATTTCCGGATAACACAGTTATAGCATGAATAACAGACAATTATCATGAACAAAGAAATATAATAATAACCATTTTATTATTGCCTCTAGGGCATATTTCCAACAATTTGAAATTAAGCCATATTAACCAGAGAGGAGGCAGTATGGACTAGCATTACTTTGTTGTGTCCCGTCAACTTGTCGAACGAGAAGGTTGCAGGACGGGAGAAGCTTGCGCGCGGTGGCTCGCAGGACAAGGAGAAACTTTTGACTAATGCAAGCTCTCCCTCGCTCAGGCGGTGGACGTGCAACAGTTAATTCGGTGTCAGATTGCTTGAAGCATACACTATACTACTAGTGCTATTATTGTTCGACTTCCCGAATAGGCGAACAGCCAAGCGCAAAGTTTACTAGTACTACTACTATAGTCTATAAAGGTACGTACTATACTAGCACTAGGAACCGGATGGAGGAGCGTCTACACTCTTATTATAATTTTAAAATGTGATAAAGCAATCTTCAACACATTTGGTTCTCTTCGAGCGTTCTCACATGTGAAAATGGAAGTTGATTGCATGGAACACTCGCCACAATTCTCGCTTAATTCTGGCTCATATCCTATTACAAATAGTAGCGCTCGGTAATATTTCCTCTTTTTTTGTTATTCAGCATGTAAACAGGTCAGCAAACCTTGCGGTGCATCTTCGTGCGAACCGTGCTTGCTGCACTTGGAATGTGGTCGAGAGCTGGCTTGATGAAACACCTCGCTTCCTACTTCTTTTCTTACGGGGTACCTCGCTTCCTAGTGACCAGTGTCTTGGCTGATCGTCCTAAGAATGCTTATATACGAATAAAGCTCTCTCATTTACCCGCAAAAAAGATTAAGCCATATTAACCGGAAAGGAGGGAGTATGGACTAGCACTACTTTTTGGTGTGCCCCATCAACTCGCAGAATGAGGAGAAGCTTGCAGGACAAGGTGAAGCTCGCTTACGCCTTTTGACTAATGCAACCTACCCTCGGTGGACATGCATCAGTCCATTCAGTGTCGATTGTCGAGGCATACACCGTAGTACCCAACATGCGGAGTACCATCATTGTTCGACTTCACGAAGAGGCGAAGAGCCAAGCGCAGTACGAGTAGTACTACTACTAGAACCACATAGTGGAGCGTCTGTACTCTTATTTTTTTATTTGATAAAGTACATGTTTATTCCGGAGAAGGGCGGAAAATGGCAGCCCAACATGTAATGAATGATATCGATCAACCAACCAAGCTCGAATATATCTTGGCCTCCGTGCGAGCCCGTCTATGTGTTCTTGCTCTCCGTCTCTCTCAAGGAACAGCGGATTGGCTCTTTGTCGTCAATTGAGATCGGTTTGCTCACACTCCTGTCCCACATGTCAGTGATATGCCAAGAGGAGGTGCGTTGACCGACTGGCCATGCACGCATTTCTGGTTTTGCACCTTCATACTACTCCTCCCTCCGTCATAGTTTACAGGTAGCGCTTCATTATGATGCATTTCTCTCAATGCATTTCCACCACCGTAGAGACTTTAGACGCGTTTGGTTTAATGCTCAATTAATTAGGCGTGGTAACCGCAATCAAGTCCACAATTTTCTCTCCATGTACCGTACAACTACGGAGTGGAGTAAGTGCATGCATGTGTGTACCGAGGTGGAAGCACTACATGCATGTGTGTACGCATTATTCCTCTAGTAATAGACGCGTGCTATAACTACCAATGCTATTTTTCAGGCCGATCGCTAGTCGCCTTGGTCCCACAGATTTTTTTTTTCTTTTTTCCTGGCCACAGTATAAGCAAAGTGATTTGATGGAGTAGTATGAGCGGATTCAAAGAAGAGCGTATTGATGGTTGCTTCTTGAGCAACTTACGATTAGGAAAGGTGGGGCTTATGATTTGACTTCTCATTACTCACTATTAATGTGGCGCAACGACCGGGCTGAGTCTCCCATGCGGTTGTGCACTACCCCCTCGGTTCTTAAATATACTCCGGAGTATTTTTCTTTCTAGAGATTTCAACGAGTGACTACTCAAATATTTGGCTTTTTAGAGATTTCAAATGGACTGGCACATACGGATGTATATAGACATATTTTAGAGTGTAGATTCACTCATTTTGCTTCGTATGTAGTCACTTGTTGAAATCTCTAGAAAGACGAATAGAATATTTAGGAACGGAGGGAGTACACATACGAAGCAAAATGAGTGAATCTACACTCTAAAATATGCCCGTTTGAAATTTGTAAAAAGACAAATATTTAGGAACGAAGGAGTATAATTTTGTGCATGGCACATGGACCCGGATGATGAAGAGGCTTCTGGCAATGCTATCATGCTTCCATCATTTGTTTACATAATTGACGTACTATACAAATAATTTTCCAGCGACATGAAATTGTACAATGGTGTGAGCTTTCAGCTTTTGTTTCAAGCGTGTCTTGCCATCGATGCTCTTTCGTAAACAATAAAAACTAACTTCCTTGCTAATGCATGTCAATTATTAGCGATCGAGCTAATAATTACATCACAACTGAAGACAGAGTTGTGAGAAGGTGTTAAATTAAAATTGATCCATGCTTTCATTGGCAGTAATGTCCCCCCAGATCTGTCTAAATCAACAAGGCATGTTGGGAAAAAAAGTAGTTGTATGGAGCATGCAACATTCCGATCATTTTGTGCAGTTCCACTAAAATAGAGCTGAGCGTCCCTGTTCCAAAGATATTAAGTGTGATTACGATAATAGAGGACTGCTGATGAAACAATAAACACACAAATAGAAGCCGGTCACCTTTGCAGTCTCTCTTAAGACTAACTAGTTGGAGAAGATTAGGCTCGAGTTGGATGAGGTGGATAGAGCAAAACCAATCTCCCATTGTGCAACAAGACTGAAATGTAGAGACGCGTTGCAGTATGACATTTTAGTACAACTGCACAAAACACTCTTAAGAAAAAAGTGATTTGTGCAGTTCACCAAAAGGTCGCAATAGCAACGAGGTGAAATGGATAGCACTGTTTGCAAAAAAGAGGTAGTAGAAAGGAAACAGTTACTGGCCAATAAAAGTTGATGACACATGCGACGACAAAAAAGAAGCATATTCCTTGTCCTAAGGGAAGATAACAACACGGTTGTGTTTGTCTAAACGGTGTGAGGACGAGAATGCAATATGGAAAGTACGCCGGACGAACTACGTTTTGGGCAAAGAACTATGGAAGATCCACATGCAGCGACGTGGGAAGACGGGTAGTGGAGCAAGGCCGGAGGGGATGCCTGGAGGTCATCGGGATGTAACTAGGTGAGCGGCGGCGGGCGGAATCTACGAGTAGGTGGCGTAGGCCCTGCCGCGCCGGAGCTTGGTCAGAGAGAATGGCGTGTACCGCAGATCGGGACGTGCTGCCTCGGCACCGTCGAACGGAGAAACGATGCACTTCCTCCCTTTCCCCCGGCAGACGGGGTGCGGCCGGATCAGTGACCAACGGTGAGAGAGAGAGAGAGGCCACTGCACTCCCTTTCCCCCGGCGGACGGGATGCGGCGGATAAGTGACCAACGGTGAGAGAGAGAGGCCACCGCAGCCTTGTGTGAGATACTCAAGAGCGACAAACCGTGCAGTGTGCTCCATTGTATATAGTGAGCGGACTACCTTTTTCTCCATAAAGATCGTTTTATATTCTGTGTACGTGCCATTGAGTGCTATAACTTTATTTAAAAATAACGCAGCAACGCGTCAAGTCGAACTTTGTTTCGTGCACGCGTGGTACACGACCTCCCTAGGTAAACAACCGCTACAGGCGTTCAAATTAGCATGTGGGCTGCCATTTCATAAAGAAATGAGCTCCACCGTGTACCCGCGCGGGTGTGGCTGGGCACGAAGCGTGAGTACGTGCACGGTGTACCTATTCTCTTCTTGTATACGTACACCACCTACGTGGGGTTGTGTGAGAGAGATACAAACCTAGAGAGATATAGTGTGGGATCTTGAGAGTTTTTTTGGGGGGGGGGTCAGTCAAAAAATGTAACATATGCAATGTGTGTGAAATAGAGTCCTAGATATAACATATATATATAGAAGGGGCGATCCACGAGAAGAGAGTGGAGGTATCATCGGCTTGAGGTGTCCATAGAATCAAGAGAGGGATGATGTGTGTGTGTGTGCGCCGTGTCGATAAAGAGTGCCATCGAATTTGTGTGTGCCCACGCCAAAGATATAGAGTGGCTAGCCCATCGAACGTGAGATGGGACATGTGCGCTTTGTCTCGTGGCATGGATACCTACCTGCAGCGCCGACTATCGGTGTGTGGTGGGGAAGAGGGAGGCCCAATTAACTATAGAGGTACAATGGCTGGTATATGTGTGGAGGAGGAGAGAGGCCTACCTCTTGTATTAAGGAGATCGATCTGCCTCATGTATTAAGGGAGTTCGATCGGCATCCATGCATATGTGCAGGAGAGGAATAAGGTTGGGAGAGAGACAGAGCTAGAGTGTTGGAGGGGGTGGAAGTGGAGTTGCTTCTAACAAATGGTGGGATAGGCTTGCTAGACAAACGGAGGGCACGCCCGCAATATCAATAAGAGAGGAGATGGCTGCTTGTTGTCTGTGCACGTCCGTGTGAGAGACGGGTCAGGAGGCATGCACGAATGATGAGGGGGGACGATGTGGCTGTGGTAAGAAGACGTAACTACATAGGAAGATCAATCGCCCTTTGTTAGAGAAAGGAGAGACATAACTTGTGAGGTACGTCGATCGATGGGGGGGTAGTTAAAGTCGATCTAGGTATATGTTGGGAGATCAATCGGTATACATGCATGTGTGTGTTAGAAGCAAATGAGGCACGAGGAGAAGGATAGAGAGAGAATATAGTCAAAAAAGGATAGAGAGAGAGGAATGCATGTAGGAGGTGGTACGAGAGGCATACTATATCGAGGGGGGAGGAGTGTGCGAGTACGAGAACGATGAAAAGAGTGGTGGGAGTGAGGCATGGACGGTGACAAGAGAAGAGGGGAAGCTTGTGTTTGTGCTAGGCACACCTGGCTAGAGAGGCATATCGATCGATGTGTGCCGTAAAGAAGGAGATGGGGGGCCTACACACACCGTGGGTGAACAACCTAAAGTGAAAAGACAAATTTGCGCGATGGAGCTAGAGAATGCTGAGGGAGGGTGAGAGGGATGCGGGCGTGTGCATGCACAAGAGAAAGTTAGTGCTAGCTACAAAGATAAGAGGGTTGTGTGTGTAAAAGACGAATAGAGATCATATATACTTCATTATAAAAAGCGAATTCGGATATTTGAAGAATTTATCATAGTGTTTCAAACCGACGCATGTGTGAATATATATAATGGTGATACACATGGTGTGGTTATGAACATTTTATACTACATTTAATATATTTTATCTCTACTCTTATAAAAAACGGAGTTGTTGATGATGGTGTGCCGGCCATCCTGCATTATAGGTCGTCCGATTTATATATGGCGGATAGCAAGGAAACTATGATGATTGAAGTTGGCAACAATCATGATTGTAGATTCTTATTGAAATAGAGAAACGAATTCAAATTTAGTTCGAATTGCAGCGGTAGTATAGACATTTGGAATGCACTAAAATGTTGGTATGAGTAGGTTACATGCATTATACAGCAAGCGAAAAAATTTAATCGGACATAACATTGATTCATACTCCCTCCTTCCATCTATATAGGGCGTAATGAGATTTTTAAGACCGCCTTTGACTATTGACAAGATTAATAGTACATGACATGCACAATGTGAAAATTATATCATTAAAAGAACCTTTCACGCATTTAATTTAACGGTGTGCTTTGTGTAAGTTGCATGTCATATATCATTGCTCTAATATTTGGTCAAAGTTAGCATCAAAAAACGCATTAGGCCCTATATAGATGGAAGGAGGGAGTAGCTTTGAATAGCATTTCTATAGTAAAACGGGGCAAGACTCTCTCTTTGTGTGGTGTGAATAGTTTTATTTTTTCGTTTTCTTTTTGGTTGAGGGAAGTGCGAATTGATTTGGTACGTACAAGTACAATATTACTACATGTTAGGCTTGTCCCTAAAATTCAACCCGCGTCTTGTTATATCCCGAAAATTCAGATATCGTGCTCCCAAAACTGGAGCCTTCGCAACCCGCGCCTTGCTATCCCGAAATTACAACGTGCGTGAAAACTCCCTCCAGCTGCCAAATCCCGACACGTGAAATCCCCCTTCTAATCCTGAGCCGAAAGGGCCGCTAGTTCAAATCGGTGGGGGTACTTTTGTAACACACCCTACATTTTGGACAAGCGCGTCCCGAAGTCATGCTTCACCCCCTCCCATCGCCCCCTTTTCGCCATTCGAAATCCCGGGCCGCCATAACCTCTCCGCTCCATCCGCGAAACCCCACCCACCTCCGTCTGCCATGTCACCGCTGCCCAGCCGGAGCCTCTTCCCTGACAACGTCGTCCACCGCAACAGCTCGAAGTCCCTCGTCCACCTCCCCAAATGAGGATCCATCGTCCATCTCGCCGTCCTGCCGGTTAAGCCGCCCCGTCCTCCACCTCCAAGGAGCTGCTCCGACAATCGCCTCATCTATCACGGCTGCTCCATCCCCACAGCGCCACCTTAACCTGCTCCACCGGAACCGCAGCATCCTCACCGACTCCTCGGACGAAGCCGAGGCCTACTCGGCGCCACCAAAGAGGTTGTACACTCATCGCATTGCACCTTCTCCTTAACTCGACCTCCCGGCGCCGATGGTGCTCCATCCCGCACCCCCATGGAGCGGCTACCTTGAAGCCGGCGCCGCGGGCGACATCTCCACGGCGGCTCTCCCCCAGTGCGAGGCCCCTTCGATGGCGGCGTCCATACCAGCCGGATCTACTACTGCTGCTCCGGCTCTCGCTCGCTCGCTCGCTCGCCCGGCTGCTGCTGCTCTCCCCCTCGCTCGTGTTGCTGCTCTGCTCCGATTAAGCCACACTTCAGTCGACTGAATCGACTTTTGGGTCAGTCGATTTTCAGGGGTTGGGGGCTCATGGGAGTTAAGGAAGAACCACCTGCAGTGGGGGACAGGGGCTCACGGAGAGGTACCCCACTATTTATCTTAGGGTTCGTGGTGGGGGCGGGGCCTAGAGGGCTGGCCGGGCGGCGGTGGCGAGTTGTTTCAGGCGGCGAGGGGCGCTGGGCCGGGCGGTTCGGCCGGTGGTGGTGGCGGCTCGAAGGTGCAGGTTGAAGATGAACTACAGGCCCTCCCTAAACTACATGTCAAGTGCCTCTCTGCTACCATTATGCTCAGTTTCGACAATAGCATTCAGATTCCACAAGAAATTTCAGTTTCGATGATTAAGTTCGTAGTCAACAGTTTTACCTCATCTGTTGTAGTCAGTGGTTTTTGGTGATGTTAATTTTACATCCATTTTACATCATCTATTGGAGATGCTATTAGAATCTCACTTGAGATTGATGATGTCTGCCTTGTGTCGCTTCAGCCTTGACGTCTTACGGCTCACCGGAGCTGCTCCAACGAAGCGATCCATCACAACAGAAAGCGGTGCCTCGGACGCCGTCTACAATTCCTCGAGATCTTCCTCCACACCTCCGACAGCCACCTGCCTCAATCGCTTCAAATGACCAACCCAATGATGCCGAGGTCGACACGGCTACTGGCAGAGAGGTTGTACACTTGTTGCATCACTTATTACTATACATTCACGTCGATCCATTAGGGCTATTTTGGTTCAACGGAAAAACGCCGATCCACCGGGTTGTTACTATCACTCTCAATTTCTGCATGCTCTCCTTACATAATCTCACCATATTTTTTCGTAGGCATGTCAGATATTGTACACAGTCATTCTGAACATGTAGAGAAAAAGAGAAGAGTTTTGCGCGGCAATACAATGTCATGCAGACATCGCTCCATGGTGGGTTCAATGGCAAACCCTCCCCACCCCTCTCCAGATTGTAATCCAGAGGAAGATATCTGTTCTGAGGCGGATTCAAACGCCGCTGACCACTCCTATTTACCCCCAAGGTGTTTGCTCTACCTTGGCATGATGATGTTAGTCATATCATGCATATGTTGCCTTCGATGCCTACTTTTGACATCATATATGTCATCTCGCTTAGTTTAGACATGTTCTCAGAATGCCACCTGTTTAGTTTATATATCATATATGGGAATTATGCAGTCTCATGTCTTTTAGCCAGCCATAATATATGTGAAATGTGCAATGCCATCCTGTTTAACCAGGCATCATATATTCGAATGATATCTTGCCCATTCTTTTCTTCATTACATTTCCATTTGTCGAGAATGTTTGTACATTAAACTACTCTTCCTGTGAATCAGCCATTTGGGTGGGAGATGGAAAACTGAGCGAAAACAAGGCCTTCAGAGCGACAGTGCTACACTGTCAAGGCAGATCTCTTGTTGGGTCCCGATAGCTCCTCGTAGATGGATTCAGAGATGATGACCAGTCCTATTCCCCCACCGAGGTGTATGCTCTAACTTGGCAGTTATCTTTGCTCATATCATGCATATGGTGTCTTGCATTGCATAGTTTAGACATCATATACACAATATTCAACACCATGTTCTTAGTTCGGACATCATATCGAATGCCCTCTGCTTAGCATATAAATCACATATGTGAATTAAATGATGCGATCCTGATTACTTAGATAACATGTAGGTGAATTATGTCATGCGATCCTGTTTAGTTATTCATCATATCTTTGAATTATGTTATGCTATGCTATCCAGTTTAGATAGACATCATATATGTAAAATTATGTCATGCTATCCGTTTTAGTTAAACAATATACATGTCAACTATTTCATGCCCTCCTTTTTCCACACTATCTATTGCATCTGTTTCTCATACAATGTCTCAGACATTCAACTATGTTTCCTGTTTATCAGCCATTTGAATTGGAACGGGTGATGTCAAGATTCAGCGGACCAAAAACACGGTCTTCAATAAAAACAGTGCTACCTCTTGGTGGAGATAGCACCCGGTTGTACATGCACAAGAACCAGCCCTACCACACATAACCCAAACTCGCAGATTGTACCCCTCATGCGATGGACAGAGAACCAGCTTCACCCAATCTAACCCCAACCCCAACCGATAGTAACCCAGTTCCTGTTGACACAAAGACCATCTCCACCACAGTGCTCCCAAACAAGAGCAGTTAGTAAGGCAGCTCCAAAGGCCCAAAGGGCTAGTACTATCACGGCGAACCCCAACTCCAAAGTTAGTACGCCTATTCACGTGGATGAAGCACAACCAGCTAGTCATAGTTTAGCATCTATCGCATTTGATGTTGTTAAATCGTATAAAGTATCTTCCCATCTTGGAAATATTATACGAAGATGAAGGAAAATGCCGATTGCGGTGTTTGTCCAGGAGTTATGTGTAAGTAATGCTATTCATGGCAATTACTTTGCTTCGTCCCATACATCCTACCTCCATGATGGTTATAATACAGCAAATTTTCCCATTTTTCTCTATAGAGAAGGACCGATTTTTGAAACTCAGGATGAGGTAACCTGTGCTAATACCTCTGCTATCTTCAAGAATGATTGGTGGCAGTATCGGAATTACCTGAAGAAAATGTACTTCACCGCAAAGAAACTCATCAAATTCCCTTACGTTCTCCACGAGACACATTTCTGGATGATGGTGAGGAACGCCTTGTTCAGATCTTGGTCCCGAACCAAGAATGTAGTAAGGTCTATGAGCTCATTTTCTATTTTTAAGTATTATATTCTTGCGTCTTATCAGACTGCTCATGTAGAACAAGTGCCTAAACCTTAAGAACAACTATTCTAATTTAAGATTCCATTGCTATCATAGTTCAAAAAAGCGCTAGGCGTTAATTGTGCGTTGCCACCGCCTTGCGCTTTACTGACCAAAGTGCATGCTTATGCGCAGTTATGCACAGATTATGCGTAGTTATGTGCAATGCGTTTTGCCAACGCCTAGAGCCTAGGGCGCCGCTTAAGCGCCGCTTAGGCGCGCCTTTTTTAACTATGATTGCTTTGCTCTTGTATCACTGTATTTACTCATACAAACTTATTTTTAAATTGAAGGATCCAATCAAAACTCCAATGGCACAGCAGGTATGTTCATGCATGTTTCTTTAACAGGTTTTCTCTTATCAATAGCTCTGTTGATTTCAATTTCAATTGTGTATAAAGTTGACTTTCATATCATGCACATTACTAGCATCACAACAGAGCCAATAGTGTTGTTGTACATGTAGACCTGTGGTACCCATCTGAAATCTTGTTGTGCCGTGTAGTTTCCCACGCTTTGTATTCTCTTACTGCTGCTTCGTCTTGAACTGATATTGTCGGTGTACTGGAGTAGGGGTACCCTAGTATCCCGAACTCGTGCACGGGCAGTTGCAGCACCCCGCGACAAGGCTTGCCTGGTCACCGCCAAGATCCTCCGTGGTTCCTTTGGAGCCATTCAAGAACAAAGTATTTAACCAAGAAGACAAGGCCCCGGCAAGAGGAGCTTGCCGGGAAGGCCACTCAAGGCACGCAGAAGACAAGACCCCGCAAGAGGAGCTTGCGGGAAGGCTCGAGAGCGACAAGCCTCCGGACGCCGACAGGATTCAGCCAGCGGCAAGGCACTTGCCGCGGCAGTAACCTCTCTTCATCTCCGCCTCCAGCTCATCCACCAACATGTCGCCATGGGACCATTCCATGCGCTACGTGTCAAGAGGCTGTGCAGCCAGCGGGAGCAGCGATAAGCGGCACGACAAGCTTGCCATCGTGGCGAACGGTGGCGCTTCCCGACGTCCCTCACAGATCGTTTAGGCGGACAGGGACGGGCATTTAATGCTTTTGTCCCTTGCCGCCGTGGTTAGGTAGAGTATCTTGTAATCGCTCAAGTAGGTGTACCAACTACTATTTTTCCATTTGTACCCTCATCTACGTCGCCACCTGTTGGAGACCCCTTGAGCATATAAAAGGAGGCCCATGCGCAACGTAGAGGGGGGTTCGGTTCGATTCCAACATAACCAGAGAACACTCAGGCTAGGTCTTGTAGCTCTCATCGCTCCTTAGCAAGAATACAATACAATTAGACAAGCAGCAGTAGGAGTATTATCTCTCCGGAGAGCTCCGAAGCTGGGTAAACTGCTCGTGTAAGCCGCCTCGATCCGCTCTTCGTGCGATCTTCGCCCTCCGAACCAAAAGGGACTCGGTCCGCCGTCCCATAGGTGTTCGTGGGTCCGATCAGCCTCCCGACATCTTTGGCGCCAGTAGGGCGTCGAGGCTGTGTGAACCTGATCCGGCGTTCACACGAGCAACATCTTCATCATCTTCCACATCTTCATCAACATGCCACCGAAGAAGAAGGCTTCAAGCGGCGTGAGCCATCCGCGTCGAACCCACCATCACCGGAGCAAACGGGTGGTGGAGCAGACGCCGGGAAGAACGGGCGCCGGCGAAGGAGTTCGTGACGCTGCCAAGTCCAAGGACAGGCCGCAAACCTCGGCGTCGTACATGCCCCGCGCCCATCTCAGAGTCAGCGGGACCAACAGCGTCATGGTATTCACAATACCATACGCTCATTGGATCAAGACCGAGCTGGAGAATCTCGAGGCCCTCAAGACTAGCGTGCACGCCAACATGCTGGCACGAGCGAGGTATGGTCGCCTGGACGGGATGCTGCTCCTTCTAACATAGTTAGAAGTCCGAGCATATCCCGCTCCTCGCACCGTTCACCATTACCACCCACCACTCCAGCAGAAGCATTGGCGAGAGCTCAATCGCTTCCTCGACTACCCTCCAACAGCCGACAAGGTTGGCGAATGGAGGGCCACCATCCGTAGTCTCATCGGCTTTGCCAGCAGCGACGCTCGCGGCAACCAACTACATCATTTCCGCGGCAAGACGACAAAGGCACGAGCCGGTGGCGACGAGACTTGTGGAGGTGCAACCACCATGCACTCTCCACCCCGAAGGCCAAGATCGCCGACTCGCCGGATCCACCTCGATGGCGACTCCACCGCGTCATCGGATCCACGAGCTCGCCGCGATCAGCGCCAAGTTCTTTATGAACGACAACAAGAAGACGCTTCGAACTTCGCGCCGGCGCCCGAAGAGAAGCGGCGTCGGTCAAACCAGCGCTACCGGGCCTTCTGTCGATATGCATGCGCCAGGGGAACCGGACGACTTGTCAGACGCGGTAGGTTGCTCTGCGTTCACTCGTGAGCTGCGGCAAGTCCAAAGGGCCCAAAGAAGAAGAATTTCAAGCCGACGTGCGGAGAAGTACGATGGCGGGACGCATCCGTCGGAGTTCCTCAGCATCTACACCATCGCGGTGCAAGCTGCGGGGGGATGAGACGACAAGATCCTCGCCAACTACTTCCTGCTGGTACTCAAGTCCAATGTCAGATCTTGGCTCATGCACTTGCCGGACAGCTCCATATCCTCTTGGGCAGATCTATGCCATCAGTTTGTTGGCGCCTTCACAGGCGGCCACAAGCCTCATGGCCAAGAAAGTGACCATCATCTGCCGCCCGAAGGAAGGAGAGTCCTGCGCAAGTTCATTCGTAGATTCAGCCGTGTCCACTACAACATCCCGGATGTCCACCCTGCCGTGGTGATCGGTAGCGTTTCATCGTAACATGCGTAACCGCAGGATGAAGGAGGAGATGGCGATGTGCAAAGTCAAGGACGTCGATGAGCTGTATGCTTTGGCCGACAAGTGTGCACGTCTTTGAGGAAGGAGGAGACTCGTGAGAGAATGCGAAGCAGGATCTGGCAAGGAGGAAACCGCTCCGCAAAGAAAAGCCGCGGCGGAACAACGTAAGGAAGAAGGGCAAAGATGTACTAGTTGTCAAGCAGTCCAAGAACGGAGGTGGCGCAAACAAGGCTAAGGTTGGTGGCTCCGGCAAGGAGGTTGCCGCCAGCACCGACGGCCAGCCTGTGGCGGCCGCCGATAAGCAGGACGGCTCCAACAAGCAGTACTGCAAGATCCACCGCACAAAGGGCCATGACCTCCAGAGCTGCAAGAAGGTCGAGCAGCTTGTTGAACAGCAGAAGGCTGAGTACGAGTGGCGCGACAAGGAGAAGGCCCGAAGGTCTTTGGGGGAGTTAGCAAGAAGCGACCGGCCGGGAGGACGCCAAGGCAAGGAGACAGACCTCCCGGCCGCGACAAGGATGAAGATGACGACGACGATGAAGATATGGAAGACGCATCGAGACCGATGAGCAGGAGTTTCGAAGCTACGAGAGGTCCTCTGCGTTGACGGAGGTGCTTTCTGCATACTTCCCACCGCCAACTCAAGCCTTTGGACGCTGGAAGTTAATGCAGCTGAACCATCCGTAGAGTCACGCAAGCCTCACGAAGTGGTCAAGACGCCTATCATCTTTGATATTGAGGACCACCCTGATCGCATAACTGCGGTCGGGTGCTTGCCGATGTTGGTCTCACCAACTATCCGCAACCTCAAGGTCACCAAGATGCTAGTTGACGGCGGGGCCAGCTTAAACCTGATCTCCTCCGCGGTGCTCCAGAAGCTTCAGATCCCTGACAGCGAGCTCGAAGAGACTGGCACATTCCAAGGAATCAATCCGGGAAGGAGCAAGCCGAAGGGAAGATCACGCTGTTTGCGGTAACATTTGGCGTGAGCTGAACTTTAGGATCGAGAGGGTCACATTCGACGTTGCTGATTTCCCATTGCCTTACAATGGGATACTTGGCCGCCCAAAGACTCGCTAAGTTCATGGCAGCCTCACATTATGCACACAACTTACTCAAGATGCCGGACCGATAAGCATCATCTCCGCCCATGGCGACAAGAAGGATGCTCTTATCTGTCTTGACAAGATCTACCGGGAAGCAGCAGCTGCAATGTAAAGCAAAACACTTGCCCTGAAGCTCCCGGGGAAGAAGACCAAGTCCGGCAAGAGCTCGATGCCCACTCCGCAAGCGCACCTCTTCGAGTGCTGCGCCATCGCCGAGGACGCACCATCGAGCTCCACCGGCAAGTGCAAGAAGACGATGGCAGCTCCGCCAAAGACCAAGAAGGTGTCCGCCAAGGAGGACGGCACTGGTGGTACCTTCACCATCAGTGCCACTCTCGACCCTAAATAGGAAGGCGCGCTCGTTGCTTTCCTACGAGCAAACGTCGACGTGTTTGCATGGCAACCGTCTGACATCCCCGGTGTTCCCAGGAAAGTAATTGAGCATCACCTAGCTGTCTGTCCTCATGCGCGACCCGTCAAGCGTAAAGTCGAAGCGTGCGGTGGGCGCCAAGAATTCATCGCAGAAGAGATCAAGAAATTGGAAGCAGCAGGCCTTGTCGTGGGAGTGCTCCATCCTACGTGGTTGGCCAATCAGAAGTTGTCGCAAGGCAAATGGGAAATGGAGACTTTGTATTGACTTCACGGATGTTAATAAAGCTTGTCCCAAAGACCCGTTTCCCTTGCCGCGCATCGACCATATTGTTGACTCCACTACCGGATGTGATTTGCTTTCATTTCTTGATGCATACTCGAGATATCATCAGATCTTCATGGCGTAAGAGGATGAGGAGAAACCGCATTCATTACTCCATGTGGCACATACTGCTTTCATACGGATGCCTTCGGTTTGAAGAATGCTTTGGTTCAACGTTTGCAAGAGTAGTCCATGACGCTTTTGAGCCGCAAATGCACGTAAATGTAGAAGCCTACATGGATGACATAGTGGTCAAGAGCAAGGACAAAGCAACTCGGTTCAAGATTTGGATGAGACCTTTGCAAATCTGCAAGATCAACCTCAAGCTCAACCCCGAGAAGTGTGTGTTCGAGTCCATTACGGCAAGCTTCTCGGGTTCTTCGTGGTCTCAGCCGGGGAATTGAAGCCAATCCCGACAAGATCAAGGCCATTGAGCAGATTGAAGCACCAAAGCGCGTCAAGGATGTACGAAGACTTGCTGGGCTATGGCTGCTCTCAAAGAAGTTTATCTCTAGGTTCTGCTGAACGCTACCGCCATTTTTCAAGATTTTGAAAAGGCAGGTCCAATGAAATGGACTCCGGCGGAGGCTGCGCTGCAGACTTAAAGAGGTACCTGTCCTCCACTCCAATACTTGTCGCACCTAAGCCACAAGAGAAGTTGCTGCTATATATAGCGGCAACCAATCAAGTGGTTAGTGCTGCGTTAGTAGGGGAGAGGGAGGCGGACGATGAGCCGGCAACCATGGCGTATACATCCAAATGACAAGCAAGGCACTTCACCGACAAGCTCTGGTCCCGACAAGGACGGATCTGCGCAGGCATGCAAGAACATGCAGAAAAAGATGGTACATCGCCCAGTTTACTTTGTCAGTTCTCTCTTGCAGGGGGCTAGGTCAAGGTACTCTGGTGTGCAGAAATTGCTTTTCGGCCTCCTCATGGCCTCGAGAAAGCTCGCCATTACTTCCAAGCACATGAGATAACAATCGTCACTCGCTTTCCCTTTGAAGAGGATCTTGCCAAAATCCGAGCGGCAGGCAGGATTGTCGAGTGGGCACCGGAACCATCAAGCTTTAGCCTCAAGTTTGAAAGCACATCAACTATCCAAAGCGAGCATTGGCAGAGTTCATAGCGGAATGGACCCCAACGCAAGATGAAGAAATTCCGAGACGAGCATCCCGTCAAGGAAGCGAGCAAAGAGTGGCTGATGTACTTTGATGGTGCCTTCTCGCTGCAAAGGCGCCGGTCTTTGGCGTCTTTGCTTATAGCACCCACCGGAGAGCACCTCAAGTACATAGTCCAAATGCATTTTCCCAAGGAGCAAGCAACAAACAATACAGCAGAGTATGAAGGTTTGCTTGCCGGTCTCGAGATTGCAGAGACCTTGGGATTAAGAAGCTTATTGTCGTGGGTGATTCGCAGCTTGTCGTCCGCCAAGTGAACAAAGATTATCGAGTCCATTGATGGAAGCCTACGTTGATGAAGTGAGAAAGCTAGAAGAACACTTTGACGGCCTACAAATGGAACATGATCCAAGAGCTCGTAATGATATTGCCGATGGCTTTGTCAAAGTGCGCTGCACTTAAGTTGCACAATGGAACCAGGGATTTTTGTGCTCAAGCTAACTCAACCAACCGTAACACCATCAACTGGATGAGAACAAGAAGAGGAAGTTGATTTACGGTGACTATTTTCCGGCAGAGCTTCCCAAGCCGCCACCAAAAGGTCCCCTGTGATCAACACCAAGAATGCCGAGGGGCGATCTGCTCCGACAAGCCCAAGGGTTTGTTTCGTTGAAGCGACGCTCCCGACAAGCATTGCTCGGCAAGCTTGCCGGGAACATCAAGCTCTGGTCGAACCGCAGGTTCTTGCCGTAAGCGGATGTTCCCGCAGCAGCAGATGTGCCTTTAGTCCTTGTTGTCGAGCCGCAAGCTCCAAAGATGGGCACAGCAGATTGTCCATTTCCTTGAGACAGAGAACTTCCCAAGAGCAAGAAGAAGCTGAAAAGAGTAGCCCGCGGTCAAGTATGTACCAGTTTATCGACAAAGACACTGCATGTAAGAAGACTCAACGGTGTGAAATTGAAGTGTATTTACCGAAGATGGACAAAAGCTGTTGGCGAGAGATACATGGAGGCATATGTGGTCATCACATTGGCGCCAAGAAGAGCACTTGCCCAAAGCTTTCCGGCAAGGTTTCTTCTGGCCGACAGCCCTCCAGGATGCAACTGCACAAGTAACCAAGTGTGAAGCATGCCAGTTCTATTCCAAACAGATACACCAGCTAGCTCAAGCTCTCCAGACGATCCCTTTTCCTGGCCATTTTTGGTCTGGGGGCTCAACATTCTCGGCCCCTTTCCTCGAGCTGTCGGGGGCTTTGAGTACTTGTACGTCGCAATCGACAAGTTCACAAAGTGGCCGGAAGTGGAAGCAGTGAGGAAGGTGACAGATCGGCGATCAAGTTCTTCAGTCGATTGTTTGCCGCTTTGGAATCCCCAACAGATCATCACCGACAACGGCACACAATTTACGAGTCGCACCTTCATGCAAAGACGTCCAAGGTCTTGGCGCCAAGGTCCGCTTTGCTTCTATTGCTCATCCCGAGAAGCAACGGTCAAGCGAGAGAGGGCAAATGCTGAAGTGCTGCACGGCTCAAGACCGTAACTTTCGACGAGGCTGCACAAGTGCGGAAGAAACTGGATTGAGGAGCTGCCGGTGGTTCTTTGGTCGATCGGGACGATGCCAAATCGAGCCACCGCCGTACACCTTTTGCTCTAGTCTATGGAGCAGAGGCGGTTCTCCCACGGAACTCAGATACGGGTCACCTCGAGTACTCGCTTATGATGAGCTTGAGCAAGAGCAGCTGCGACAAGATGACGCTGCCGCTTCCTTGAGGAGGACCGTCTTCAGGCCAGACGAGCTGCTCGTTACCAGCAAGCTTTGCGTCGCTACCATAGCCGCAGTTAGTGCGAAGCCTCGAGGAAGGCGACCTTGTTCTTCGGCGCGTTCAGTCCGCCAAGAATTCAAACAAGTTGGCCTTGAAGTGGGAAGGCCCTTATCGGGTGAAACGAGTCACTAGGCCTGGCGCTGTCCGCTTTGAGACCGAAGATGGCATTCCGTAAGCAACTCACGGAACATTGAGCATCTTCGTAAGTTTTACTCAGAGGCGGTTTGAACCTGTTCCGGCAACCACCTTTTGTACAAGTCTTGCCGATGTTGCATGTAATCCTTTGTACAGAGCCAGCGCAGATCCCGTGCATAAGTAAAGCTCATGTGTTGCGCACAACTTGTCAAATTCATGCTTTCATCATTTTATTGCATGTTTTGGCTAACACTTTGTGCAGCACCCACACACGGTAAGCAATATCGAGTCATTGGGCTCCATAACTTTATTTTCTTCTTTCTCTTTTCTCAAAGAAAGGAAGGTTCCTCGCGCACAAGTTAACCAGGGGAAGGAGAAGATAATACTATAGACCAAGCGTTGCTCGAGGAAGTTTCACCTTATCGGAAGCAAACGACGGAAAGCTAAGTTGCCCAAGTTTGAGCAATCAGTTCTTAAATTTTTAAGTTATCTTCCTCGAACGATAGTACTTTGTATGGAAAACCTGCGGCGGAGGAACCAACTCGCAGCTAGTCGGCATTCTTACTTTGTTTCGAGTCCGCTCAACAACTTAAGTGAGCTGCAGCTAGTCGCGACAAGGTTGCTTTGTCGAGGCGGCACCGCCAGCCAGTCAGCCGACGTTCGCACTTTTCGGCCTTCATGCAAAGGTGCCTGCACCGACAAGTTCCCTAAAAGCGTAGGGCAAAATGTACAAAGGAAGGAATCAAGTAAAGGAAATAACATTGCAATCATCGCCTAAGATAGAGTTATATTACAAAATAGCTTGTCGCAGATCTAATAAATTGTTCTAAACATGATCGCAGCGACAAGGAAAGATAAAATTAGCGGCCTAGTCTACGCGGTCGCCATCAACCCGCTTGATCTTGCCCACCTTGTCCACAATGGGTGCGACAAGGCGTTGAGCGCCCACATCGGCATCTGGAGGCAAGGATCCGAGGACGCCGCTGAGGTTGAGGCCTGGATTGCGGAAGGCCACCTTCATCAACACCTTCCGAGGGCTCTCGCACAGATCTGGGCGCGATTCCTCGGCCACCTGCTTTGGGATCTCTTCCCGGAGTCGCTGGAGAGCCGCCACCACGCCTTGAAGAATAAGCTAAGCTTGGCGCTGGGTTGGAGGTGCTCACGGAGGAGTATCCAAGATCCACCATCCCTGCATCCATCAACTCGCTAGGATGGCGGCGGCAAGATCCACGAGACCTTCGGTCCAAAGGCTCCACACTCTCCCTCAAGGCGCTCTGGATGGCAACAACATTCGCCAGCCAGCTCCTCGTTGGCCTTGATCTTCTCCAACAGGCCCACCTCCCGCTCCTTGGCGCCCGGCCCATCTGCATCGAGTGGTCACCAGCTCAAGATCTGCCTTGGAATCCTTGGCGGCGCCGAGCTCCTTGCTCCTATCGGCGAGACGGCCTGCAGCTCGCCAAGAGTGTAGGCGTCCTTCTCGGCTGATGCTTGAGCGCAGCAAGCTCCTCGCCGCTTCTTCTCGAGATCGGCCTCCAGCAAGGCGTCCTTCGTCTCCAACTCTTTCTTGGCGGCCTCGGCGTCAAGCGGCAAGATCCTTCGCCTTCCTTAAGAGCCCCGCCATGACTCTCGCGTGCGACAAGCTCTTCCTCATAGCTGTCAAGATTGATCTTCCGCTGCGCCAACTCGCCTTCTTGCGCAGATAGCTTCTCGGCAGCAAGCCTTTGCTGCTCCTCGAACTCAGCCTTCTTAAGGATGAAGGTTGCACGCTCTTCAGCAAGTCGCTCCCGCTCTTCTGCTACGTTCCGGAGAGTTTCTTTGTTGGCGCCCCGGAGCTCTTCTGCGCGCTTCTCCATGTTCGCCGCCTTCGCGACAAGTGCTTCCCGACTCCAACTTGGCTTGTCGGGCGCGGTAGAGCGACAACAGCTTCTTCAAGAATGCTCCTCTCCTCGACTCGCCGCTGCTGCTGCTTGGCGTCCACTGCGTCAGCCGGAGGCGAAACAGCTCTCCGTCAAGGTCTCTCCTTCGACCGGGCGCCTGAGCTCGACTCCTGTGGGAGCTTGATGAAGACGCCGTCGCCGGCCTTCGATAGGGCGCTGGCCGGGCTCTTGAGCCCGACGCTGCACCTGATGGCGGAGGGATCGGCGGTCGGCGTGGCGCTGGCGCTCCCTGCGGCCTCGGGGTCATCGGTCGATCGCCCGACCCTCGCCCGGCCTTTGCGGGCGGCAGCCTTGTTGGCCTCTTCGCGGCCCGGATCCATCGGCGCCACCTCTTCCTCCATGGTGGCGACATCGTCTGTATTGCGTGCGGCGTCCTCCTCACGGGCGACCTCGGTCTCCATTGGCTCATGATGATGGATCTCGACGATCGAGACAAAGAAAGAACAGTCAAGCAAATGTTCAAAAGAAAAATAGAAGAAAACGAGCCCAAGGGAAATTTTCAAGAAGAGGATTACTCGCAATGGGATCTGCAGCCATGGTCTCGACCACTGGAGGATCACTGGTGCTGTCCCTTGCCGGAGTAGTCTCCCTTGCCGGAGAACGCTCCCTTGCCGGAGAATCCTCCCTTGGCGGCGTAGTCGAAGCAGATAGAATTTCGGGGGCGGCTTCCGGGCCCTCCTGATGAGGCTGCTCTGCTCCTACACAAACCAACAAATGATATCAATGAAGAAGGAGCATCCATGCACACCTAACAAGAAGGAGAAACCGCATACTTACTCTGGGGGCTGTCTGGGGCTGCTTTGAGGAAGGGTTGCCGGTCCGCAAGGGGGTCTCAGACGCCTCCTGTTGCCACGGGTGGATCGTCCTCAATGACGACCACCGGGTCTTGGCTCTCTTCGACGCTCTGGCCAAGCGTCACGAAAAGGAAAGAGTTCGTAACGAAGCAAATCAGATTCGAGATGAAGCAACAAAATTGAAGAAATACAAGCACAATATTGAAGCTTACTCTTCTTCTTCCTCGTCGGAGCTGAGCACGGAGAGATCAAACTCGGCTCGCCTCCGGTCGACGGAGGACGGAGGAGTGGGCTCTCTTGACCGCTTAAGCGGAGGTGTCGGCGGTGGCACAGGAGGATTCCGCCCGCTTGTCGCAGCGGTGTGGGGTGCTCCTGCTGCAACATTGCTTGCCGCGATAGAGCGCGCGCGGCCGCTTTGTTAGCCCGTCTGCCGCCCGTCTGCCTCCGGCCTTGCGGAGACGCCTCTTTGGCGGAGCCGGTTCCGTTCGCGCAAGCCGCTGGATGGTGGGGAAGAAGCACCTCGGCTGGTTCGCTCGACTCGGCCTCGGGTTCGCAAGCTCTTCCTCACCGCGAACTCCCTTCGCTCGGCAAGGCTTGCCGCCTCTGCATTCGCCTCCTCCACGGTGTACCGAAGACACCGGTGACAGCTGCCGCCTCCTCCAGCCTGGTGGCAATGCGCTGCATCTCGTCGTCGGTGGTGTCGCGGGTGAGCTTCTTCTGCTCATCGGGGCGGATCGGCATTTCTTCCAAGCTGTCGAAGAATTGCCACACGACGTCGTCCACAGGCTCTTGCCAGGTTGGAACGATCCCATGAGAATCGCACAACGGCATCATGGCACGAATGCGGTCGAGCGCAGAATTGTTGCACAATGGGACGACCCCCCTCGGCAACCTAAACCACTCGGGGTGATCGGGGTCATGCTTGAACGGCTCTAGCAGCATCGCATCCAACTCCAAGACAGTGAAATTCGAGTTGAGGCCCGGGCGCAGCCTCATGATGTCCGCTGCGTTTTGGAACTCCCAAGCAGGTCTCCTCCTCTCCTGCAAGGGAAGCGTCGCGGCGAAGGAAATCTGTGCCAACCGCGCCTCTGATGAGTCCGCAAGCCTCGAGGCGCAAGATCCGGTCACAGCAATCTTCAACCTAGCATCTTCCGGCGCCAAGTTGCTCCAATCGTTGCCGCGCACTATTGGGGTTTGGCGCAGGGCAGTGAAGGGCTGCGGGTTCTCCTCAACAGTCCAACACCAATTGGCTCTCCACTCCTCCCATTTGCCGCGGAGCTCTCCTTCCAGATAAGCTTCTTTCTTGCCGATCCTGGAGATCCAAGCAATCCCTCCCAAGCGGCTCCCTCTCTCAACGCTGGGCATGAAGAAGTGGCGGAAGAGGGCTACGTTTGGGTGGATCTCACAAAGTTTTCGCAAAGGTGTGCGAAACTGCCATGGTCGAGACAGCATTGGGGGTGAAATCAAGGCGGCGAAGCCCGTGAGGTGTTCATGATATCGCAGAAGAATTAGAAAAGTGGGCAGAGCCCGCACAGAAGAAAAGCGCAAAGAAAGGGTACCCAGTTGGGGCTAGTTCGAAGCGGTGGCGGGAGTACTTCGTGCGCGGATGCGACGCGTCTCCGTCGACGTAAGAGGTAGTAACCTCCTCAGCTCCTTTGTGTCGAGCTGGGGGGAGAAGATGGCCCGCTCCTTTAGCAGCGCCGCGAGCCGCTGCGCCTCGGCCGACTTCACGCCCTTCCCCTTGTCGGCTTTCGGAGCCATGGCGGAGGCGGTGGAGGAGACCGACGACATTGATGGCGCTGTGGCGAAAGGGGGCGGAGCGCTGCTCTCTTCGCACTAGAGAAGAAGGGGGGAGCAGCGGTGGTTTCCGAGACGAGACAGCAACGGCGAGGTGGGCGACCTGCCCTTGTTTCCCCTGTTTATAAGGAGGGAGAGGGCGGACGCCCGCTTTTTCCTAATAAAGAAACCCCCACGATCTTCTCCCACGATGCCACGCTCGACGCGTCTTGTTCGTGGGGACGTGGTGGGTCCCGAGCAAGTTACGGGCGTGATCAAGGCCGCGTGACTGCAGATCTGCTTTTGGGCCTGGCCCGACAGCCGCACGGCACCGTGTGGCCAGGCCCGGGGCTCCTGCCGGTGTAATCGGAGTAGGGGTACCTAGTATCCCGAACTTCGCACGGCAGCTGCAGCACCGCGGCAAGGCTTGCCTAGTCACCGCCAAGATCCTCCGTGGTTCCTTTGGAGCCATTCAAGAACAAAGTATTTAACCAAGAAGACAAGGCCCCGGCAAGAGGAGCTTGCCGGGAAGGCCACTCAAGGCACGTAGAAGACAAGACCCCGGCAAGAGGAGCTTGCCGGGAAGGCTCGGAGAGCGACAAGCCTCCGGGCGCGACAAGGATTCAAGCGGCAAGGCACTTGCCGCGGCAGTAACCTCTTCATCTCCGCTCCAGCTCATCCACCAACGTGTCGCCATGGGACCATTCCATGCGCTGCGTGTCAAGAGGTCAGTGTAGCCAGCTGGGAGCAGAATAAGCGGCCGACAAGCTTGCCATCGTGGCGAACGGTGGCGCCTCTGTCGGTCCCTGTTGCCTTTGTTTAGGCGACAGGGGACGGGCATTTAATGCTTTTGTCCCTTGCCGTCAGTGGTTAGGTAGAGTACATCATACAATCGCTCAAGTAGGTGTACCAACTACTATTTTTCCATTTGTACCCTCATCTATGTCGCCACCGTCGGAGACCCCTTGAGCATATAAAAGGAGGCCCATGCTAACGTAGAGGGGGGTTCGGTTCGATTCCAACGTAACCAGAGAACACTCAGGCTAGGTCTTGTAGCTCTCATCGCTCCTTAGCAAGAATACAATACAATTAGACAAGCAGCACTAGGAGTATTATCTCTCCGGAGAGCTCCGAAGCTGGGTAAACTGCTCGTGTGCTTCGCCTCGATCTGCTCTTCGTGCGATCTCCGCCCCCCTCCGAACCAAAAGGGACTCGGTCCGCCGGTCCCATAGGTGTTCGTGGGTCCGATCAGCCTCCCCGACAGATATGATTTGAACCGTGTCTCTATTTTGATTTGGCAAGACAATGAAGTGACCATAGGACATAGATATATGTTTGTTTGATGCTTTTATTATGTACTAGTACCTGGCAATAGAAGACTTGGTAGTTTAATCCCGGCCCACCTTACTAATGAACTGGTTCACCGAAATGAGTTTCATATACTAGTACATGCCGAACTTGTTATGTGTCCGCTTGTTTCTTCTTTTAGAATGTCGACAAAATATTGGGGAAGAGTGCCTTATTAAGCAATGGTAAAGGAAGTAATGCAGATAAGGTTCGTGATAGTGACACATCCTTGTTTGTCTTGAACAAAGCCGATGAAACAAAATGCTAAGGAAGACTATCTTGAAGACAAATGAGACAACCCCAAAGTCATGTCTTGGTTTAGTGTTCGAGTTATCGCCACTACCGCTTGCACAAGCTATTCAAACTCACCGTCTGAATCAGTTCGGTTTCTTGAGTCTCAACTACAAGTCGAAGACATCGATCACCGTCAGGTTGCGACAAGAAGCTAAGGATCATGGAAGTCCCTCGCAAAGATTCAGATGCATACTTTCTCGGTGCAACAAAGAAGTGTTGGAGGATTTTAAGCGCCAAACAGACAAAGCTAATCAGCTTGCTAAGCTTATTGCCAAAGATGGTGGATACCCAGATAACATTTTTGAGCTCTTCCGAAGTTGTTTCAGCTTATGCTCTTGTTTTGTCATTGCCGCTTATTTGCACCGTGGCCAATTTTGACGGCCGATGTATGTAATGTGTCGCTTTGTTCCCTATATTTGCACCGGTGGCGAACTTTGATGCCCAAAGTGGATGTAATATGTGTAATAGCGGTAATAGGCTAGCATTAATTGCTTGCTTATTTATTTCTTATTGTCTTGTTTAGTTGTTTGCTTGTAGTCACCGCAGCTTCTTTTTCTGTTTTTTTCTAGTGGCCACAATAGCCTATTTTTGGTAACTAGGCCAAAATAATCATGGCAACACACGGACTGTTGTAACCATGGGCCTCCTGCAGGCCATATGATCCATGGGCCTTCGTCCGGGCCGTAGGATCCATCGGCCTTCTATACGGGCCTTAGGGTCCATGGGCCTTCTACGGGCCGTAGGGTCCATGGGCCTTCTACGGGCCATATGATCCATGGGCCTTCTACGGGTCGTACTATCCATGGGCCTCATACGGGCCGTAGGATCCATGGTCCTTCTACGGGGCGTATCATCATTTCGCCAATCATGGGCCGTACTATTCGTGGACCATAGCGGGTCGTTAATAGGCCATATTTGATAACTCTATGAAAAACAGCCCAACGGGTTTTTTTTTACATGAAAACGGCCCAACGTATTAACGGTCCGCAAATGGGCCGACTGTAACGACGGGCTGAATTTGGCCCACAAGCAGAAAATGAAAGTAACGGTTCGTATGTAATCGAATCGTTGCAAATGAGCCTAAGAATCAATGGGCCCTCGGAAGGCCGAAAGATAACTTTAGCTGGAAACGGCCCAATGGAATAACGGGCCGTTAATGGGTATAAAGTGATACACCGCTCATTACGGGCCGCTTTCACCACGGGCCGTTAATGGGCCAAGAGTTACAAAGGTCATCATATGGGCCGCAGAATTCATGGGCCACACATGGGCCGAAGTTAAAACGGGCTGAATCATATTGGACGGCCCGAATGACGCCATCGGGCCTAATTCGGATAGGGCGAACGGGCCCCGGTTAGCGGGATGTAAATGGGCTATATGCTAACAAAGCCGTTAACGGGCTTTCCATGGGCCGCCCGCCACCTTTTGACCAAGTCAAACGGGCGGCCTTTTCACAGAATGGGCTTCGTGTAGCCATGCCACGTGTCGCCAGATTACAGGCGCCTTCGTCCAATGAGCGGATGACATCTCCCAACGGTGAGCCGACATCGCAGTTTTCCTCCACCAATGATGATTTTACACGTGGAAAATCCCCATTGGTCGGGTCATAACGGGTTATCGGATCCAAAACCCGACCCGATAGCTTAACGGCGTTTCGTTACGGTGGATGCCATGTGTCGGTCACCCTTGATGAAAGCACTTCTGTGACGCGCGATTTATCGTCATGGAAGTGGAAACTTCCGTGATGATAATTATGGTAATGTCATGGAACACTTCTACGACAGCACATGTATGACTATCTTGATTCTGTCATAAAATCATCATGGATGTACATGCATGACAAAAAACGCAACCTACTATGACAAACACGTATCATCAAAGAAGTGTTTTTTTTTGTAGTGTTGTCACTTCGGGGTTGCCGGATCATAACACATAGTAGGTGAATATAGACTTGCAAGATAGGATCAAGAACTCACATATATTCATGAAAACATAATAGGTTCAGATCTGAAATCATGGCACTTGGGCTCTAGTGACAAGCATTAAGCATAGCAAAGTCATAGCAACATCAATCTCGTAACATAGTGGATACTAGGGATCAAACCCTAACAAAACTAACTCGATTACATGATAAATCTCATCCAACCCATCACTGTCCAGCAAGCCTACGATGGAATTACTCACGCACGGCGGTGAGCATCATGAAATTGGTGATGGAGGATGGTTGCTGATGACGATGGCGACGGATTCCCCTCTCCGGAGCCCCGAACGAACTCCAGATCAGCCCGCCCGAGAGAGTTTAGGCTTGGCGGCGGCTCCGTATCGTAAAACGCGATAAATCTTTCTCTCTGATTTTTTTCTCCCCGAACACAAATATATGTAGTTGGAGTTGAGGTCGGTGGAGCTCCAGGGGGCCCACGAGGCAGGGGGCGCGCCCCCACCCTCATGGAAAGGGTGTGGGCCCCTTGGCCTTGATTATTTCGCCAGTATTTTTTATATTTTCCAAAAATAATCTCTGTTGATTTTCAGGTCATTCAGAGAAATTTTGTTTCTGCACAAAAGTAACACCATGGCAATTCTGCTGAAAACAACATCAGTCCGAGTTAGTTCCATTCAAATCATGCAAGTTAGAGTCCAAAACAAAGGCAGAAGTGTTTGGAAAAGTAGATACGACGGAGACGTATCACTAAACTACTCACACATTGAAGGAAATATGCCCTAGAGGCAATAATAAAGTTATTATTTATTTCCTTATATCATGATAAATGTTTATTATTCATACTAGAATTGTATTAACCGGAAACATAATACATGTGTGAATACATAGACAAACAGAGTGTCAGTAGTATGTCTCTACTTGACTAGCTCGTTAATTAAAGATGGTTATGTTTCCTAACCATAGACATGAGTTGTCATTTTATTAACGGGATCACATCATTAGGAGAATGATGTGTTTGACTTGACCCATTCTGTTAGCTTAGCACTTGATTGTTTAGTATGTTGCTATTGCTTTCTTCATGACTTATACATGTTCCTATGACTATGAGATTATGCAACTCCGTTTACTGTGAGGAAGACTTTGTGTGCTACCAAACGTCACAACGAATCGGGTGATTATAAAGGTGCTCTACATGTGTCTCCGAAGGTACTTGTTGGGTTGGCGATTTCGAGATTAGGATTTGTCACTCCGATTGCTCTGGAGAGGTATCATCGGGCCCACTCAAGAATGCACATCACTATAAGCCTTGCAAGCATTGTAACTAATGAGTTATTTGCGGGATGATGTATTACGTGAGCGAGTAAAGAGACTTGCCAGAACGATATTGAACTAGGTATTGAGATACCGATGATCGAATCTCGGGCAAGTAACATACCAATGACAAAGGGAACAACGTATGTTGTTATGCGGTCTGACCGATAAAGGTCTTCATAGAATATGTGGGAGCCATATGAGCATCCAGGTTCCGGTATTGATTATTGACCGGAGACGTGTCTCGATCATGTCTACATTGTTCTCGAACCCGTAGGGTCCGCACGCTTAAAGTTCGATGACGGTTATATTATGAGTTTATGTGTTTTGATGTACCGAAAGTAGTTCGGTGTCCCAGATGAGATCGGGGACATGACGAGGAGTCTCAAAATTGTCGAGACGTAAAGATCGATATATTGGACAACTATATTCGGACATCGGAAAGGTTCCGAGTGATTCTGGTATTTTTCAGAGTACTGGAGTGTCGGGGAGGCTGATCTGACCCACGAACACCTATGGGACCGGCGGACCGAGCCCCTTTCGGTTCGGCGGGGGGCGGAGGTCGCACGAAGAGCAGATCGAGGCGAAGCACACGAGCGGTTTACCCAGCTTCGGAGCTCTCCGGAGAGATAACACTCCTACTGCTGCATGTCTGAGTGTATTGAGTTCTTGCTCGGGAGCGCTTAGTGCTACGGTACACACAAGCTGCTAACGAGACCGAGCGTGAGTGTTCCCCCCACCCCCCCACGCTATGCATGGGCCTCCTTTTATATGCTCAAGGGGTCTCCGGCAGGTGGCAACGTAGACAAGGGTAAAATGGAAAAGGAGTGGTTGGTACAGCTACTTGTACAAAGGTATCATACCTAACCCTAACGGCAGGGGACAAAGGCATTAAATGCCCGTCACGCCGCCCAAACAAAGTGCAAACAGGGGACCGTCAGGGCGCCACCGCTTGCCACGATGGCAATCTTGTCAAGACTGGCTATCATCACAAGACCGCCTGCACAGCCTCTCGCCACGCCGCTACCGGAAAGGTCTCAGGGCGACACGTTAGTGGATGTGCTGCAGCGCGGGTACAGAGTGGTGGTCTGCCGCGGCAAGCGCCTTGCCGCGGTTGTTGTCTTGTCGCGTACGGAAGCTTGTCGCTCACCGAGCCTTCCCGGCAAGCTCCTCTTGCCGGGGCCTTGTCTCCTAGGTGCCTTGGGTGGCCTTCTCGGCAAGCTCCTCTTGCCGGGGCCTTGTCTCCTAGGTTTGAATACTTTGTTCTTGAATGGCTCCAAAGGAACCACGGAGGACCTGGCAGTCACCCGGTAAGCCTTGCCGTGGAGGGCTGCAACTGCCCGTGCACAAGTTCGGGATACTAGGGTACCCCTACTCTAGTACACCGGCAGAGCCCCTGCTGGGCCACACACGGTGCCGAAGCGCTGTTGGGCCAGGCCCAAAACAGGCACGGGCATCGCCGCGGCCCGGGTCACGCCAGAATTTCACCCGGACCCACCACGCCCTCCACGAACGACACGCGTCGAATGCGGTGTCGTGTGAGAGATCGTGGGTGGTTTCTTTATTCGGAACGACGGAACGTCCGCCCCCTCCCTCTTTATAAGCAGGGGAAACGGGGGCAGTCCACCCATCTCGCCAGTTGCTGTCCAATCTCGAAAAACCTCCGCTGCTTCCCCCTTCTTCCCAAGGCTGAAGAGAGAGCAGCTTCCGCTTCATCGCCACCAGATCACCAACGCCGCCGACGTCCCTCACCACCTCCGCCATGGCTCAAAGCCGACAAGGGAAGGCCGTGAAGTCGGTTGAGGCGTTAGCGGCTTCTTGGCGTCTGCGAAGGAGCGGGCAATCTCCCCCGGCCGTGAGGGAGCCGAGGGAGTACTACTACCTCTTCTCGGTCGACGGAGACGCGAATGATCCGCGCATCGAAGGTACTCCTACCGCCGCTGAACCGCTCGAATGGGTACCTTTCTTCGCTGTTCTTCTACTGCGGGCTCTGCCCGCCTTTCTCTGAATTTTTCTGCGATATCATGAACACCTACGGGTTCCGCCTCCTTGACTTCACCCCCAATGTCGTTCTGACCATGGCAGTTTTCGCACATCTCTGCGAAAACTTTGTCGGAGTCCATCCAAACGTAGCCCTTTTCCGCCACTTCTTTATGCCCCGAGTTGAGAGAGGGAGCCTCTTTCCAAAGTGGGATCGCCTGGATGTCAAGGACCGCAAGAAGGAAGCGATTGGAGGGAGAGCTCCGCAGCAAATGGGATGAGTGGAGAGCAGATCGGTGCTGGATTGTCGAGGAGAACTCGCGGCTGTTTACCGCCCAGCCGCCAAACCTCGATGAGTGCGCGGCAACGATTGGAGCGCCTGGCCCGGAAGACGCTTAGGTCAAGATTGCCGTCATCCGGATCCTACGCCCGAGGCTTGCTGGACTCATCAGAGGCGCCGTTACGCAGATTTCCTTCGCCGCCAGACGCTTCGCAGGAGAGGAGGAGACCTGCCTGGAGTTCCGGAACGCGCGGATATCATGAGGCTGCGCCCGGGCCTCAACTTCAATTTCACTGCCCCTGAACTCGACGCGATGCTCTTGGAGCTGTTCAAGCACGATCTCGAGCATCCCGGAGCGTTCAGTTGCCGGAAGAACATCGTCCGCTGTGCAACAATTCCTCGCCGACCGCATCCGTGCAATGATGCCGTTGCCAGCGACTCGCATGGAATCGCTCCAACCCGGCAAGAGCCTCGTAGATGACGTCGTCGCAGTGTTCTTTGACAGCCGGTAGAAGTGTCGGTCCGCCCGATGAATGTAAGAGCCTCACCCGCGATACCACTGGCGATGAGATGCAACGCGCCACCAAGCTGGAAGAGGCGGCAGGCTGCCGCGAGCGAAGTTCGGATTCACCGTGGAGGAGGCAGAGGCAGCAGAGGCGGCAAGCCTTGTCGAGCGAGGGAGTTTGCCGGCGAGGAAGAGCTTGTCGGCCCGGCTGAGTTGAGCGAGCCCGCCGAGGGTGCCTCCTCCCTCCTTCGCATAGCTTGCCGCGAGCGGAGCCCCAGCTCCACCAAGAAGGCGTCTCCGCAAGGCCGAGACGAAGCGTGGCGGCGGCAGACGGGTCATCAGCCGCCCATGCGACGCGCGCTCCACCGCAGCAAGCACTGTTGCAGCTGAGCACCTCACGCCCGCTGCGGCAACCGGAGCAGGCCCTCGCAGACCACCGCTTCGCTTCCCGCCAAGCGGCCAAGGGAATCTACCTCCGCCTCGTCGTCTTTGGGCGAGCCGTAATTTGATCTCTCCGCACTCAGCTCGACGAGGAAGAAGAAGAGTAAGATTCTTTGCAGCATTTGTAGTTCTTCGCTTGTCGCTTTGTCTTGTATCTGATTTGCTTCACTCAACCCATTCCTTTTCGTGACGCCGCCCGTAGAGCATCGAAGAGAGCCAAGGCCCCGGTGATTGTCATCGAGGACGAACCCACCGCGACAGCAGGAGGCGCGTCCGAGACCACCTTGCCGGACACGGCAACTCTTCCTCAAAGCAGCCCTCAACAGCCCCTAAGCGTAAGTATATGGTTTACTTCCTGGCATTAGCGTGCATGAGTGCCCTTTCTTTGCCGATATCTCGATCACGATTTGTGTAGGAGCAGAGCAGCCTTACCAGGAGTGCCCTCAAGCCGTTCGACATGCCTTCGCTTCGACTACACCGCCAAGGGAGGATTCCCGGCAAGGGAGCCGTTCTCGGCAAGGGAGACTTCTCCGGCAAGGCAGTTCTCCGACAAGGGACAGCTCTCCGGCAAGGGGACAAGACCAGCGATCCCCTGGTGGCGGAGACCATGACTGCAGACCCTAGCACAGGTAATCCTCTTGCTTGAAAACTTTACTTGTGTTCTTCTTCTTCTGATTTTCTTTTTGAATATTTGCTTGACTTTTCTTCATTTTCCGGTCGCCAGGTCCATCCGCCACAGAGCCAATGGAGACCGAGGCCGCCGGCGAGGAGGATGCGCTGCAATCGACGACGCCACTGCCATCGGAGAAGAAGCTGGCGCCGACGAGCCCGGCCAAGAGGCCGCCAAAGCCGCCGCAGAAGCCGGGCGAGGGTCCGCGATCGTGACCGACGGCCCCGAGGCCGCAGGAGCGCCAGCGCCACGCCGATCACGATCCCTCCACGCTGCGGCGTTCAAGAGCCCCAGCCCAGCGCCTATTTGAAGGCCGGGCGATGGCGTCTTCATCAAGCTCCCATGGGCGCCGAGCTCCTGTGGCGCCGAAGGAAAACTTTTGATGAAGAGCTGCTCGCCTCCCTGGATCGACGCTTAGTCGACGCACCAAACAAAGCAGCAGGGCGAAGTTCGAGGAGGAGCAGCTGCTGCGGAAGTCATTGCCGCTCTACCGCCCGACAAACCAAGCTGGAATCCCGGAAGCGCTTGTCACGGCGGCGGAGCAGACATCGAGAAGCGCGCGGAGGAGCTCCGGGCCTTAACCAGAAGCTCTCCGGTCCTTGGCGCCGGAGCGAGCAACTTCGCCCGAAGAGCGCAAAGCCTTCCTCCTCGAGAAGGCTGAAGTCAAGAGCAACAATGACTTGCTTGTCGAGAAGCCGCTCAAGCGCAGGAAGGCGAAGTTGGCGCAGAGGAAGGTTAATCTTGACAGCCATGAGGAGGATCTAGCCACGCGTGAGCAAACATTTGGCGGGGCTCTCAAGGAAGCAAAGGATGCCGCCAGCAATGCCGAGGCCGCCAAGAAGGAGCCGAGACGAAGGTGATGCAGTGGAGGCCAATCTCAAGGAGAGCGGCGAGGAGCTTGCTGCACTCAAGCATGAGCGAGAAGGACACCTACACTCTTGGCGAGCTGCAGGCCGTCTCGCCGAGAGGAGCAAGGAGCTCAGCGCCGCCAAGGACTCCAATGCAGATCTTGAGTTTAAGCCGACCACCTTGACTCGGTATTTGGGCCGGCGCCAGGAGCAGGAGGTGGCCTTGAAGGAGAAGATCAAGGCCGACGAGGCGCTGGCAGTGCTTCGCACCTGTAACACTTTTAGGGAGAATGTGGAGCACCTAACCGAGGGTCTCGTGGATGTTGCCGCAGCCATCGACGAGGAGTCGGAGCCGGGATGGAGGATCTTGGGTATTCCTCCGATGAGCACCTCCAACCCAACGCCAAGCTCAGCTTGTTCTTCAAAGGCGTGGTGACGGCCCTCCAGCGACTCCGAGAAGAGATCCCAAAGCAGCTGGCCGACTAGTCGTGCCAGATCTACGCAGGAGCTCTTCAAAAGGTGCTGATGAAGGTGGCCTTCCGCAACCCAGGCCTCAACCTCACCAACGTCCTCAAGTCCTTGCCGCCGGATGCTGATGTGGAGGCGCTCAAGACCCTTGTCGCACTCATCGTGGGATGTGGTGAGAGGGATCAAGAGGGTTGAGGGCGATCGCGTAGATTAGGCCGCCCGCTTTCTCTTATTCTTGCCGCTGCTGGTCATGTTATGAGAACAATCTATTAGAGCTGCGACAAGCTATCTTGTAATATAACTCTATTTCGGGTAGTGATTGCTATGTTATTTCCTTTACTTGATTCCTTCCTTTGTATGTTTTTGCCCTACGCTTTTAGGGAACTTGTCGGCGCAGGCACCTGGGCCGCGAGCGCTGAGTGCGGGACGTCAGCAGCCTGCTGGCGGTGCCGCTACCGACAAGAAACCTTGTCGCAACTAGTCGCAGCTCACTTAAGTTGTTGAGCGGACTCGAAACAAAGTAAGGGCGCAACTAGCTACGAGTTGGTTCCTCCGTGCACAGGTTTTCCATACAAAGTACGGTCGTTCGAGGAAGATAACTTAAAAATTTAAAACTGATTGCTCAAACTTTAGCAACTTAGCTTTTCTGTCGTTTGCTTCCCAGTAAGGCTAGACTTCCTTGAGCGACGCTTGGTCCACACCATTATCTTCTCCTTTCCCCCCGGCAAACTTGTGGGCGAGGGAACCTTCCTTTCTTTGAGAAAGAGAAAGAAGAGAAAATAAAGATATGGAGCCTTATGGCTCGTTATTGCTTACGGAGATAGGTGTTGCACAAAGTGTCGATAACGCATGCAAAATAGAAGTAGAAAGCATGAATTGACAAGATGTGCGAAGCACATTAGCTTTACTTATGCACGGGTCTGCGCTCGCTTTGTACCAAGGATTACATGCAACATCGGCAAGACTTGTACAAAAGGTGGTTGCGGAACAGGTTCGGCAACCGCGCTTCTGAGAAAAACTTACAAAGATGCTCAATGTTCCGTGAGTTGCTCACCGAATGCCGTCTTGGTCTCAAAGCGGACAGCGCCAGCCTAGTGACTCGTTTCACCCGGTAAGGGCCTTCCCACTTCAAGGTCAACTTGTTGGAATTCTTGGCGGATCGAACGCTACCAAGAACAAGGTCGCCTTCCTCGAGACTTCCGCATTAACTTTGCGGCTATGGTAGCGGCGCAAAGCTTGTTGGTATCGAGCAGCTCGCCTGACAAAGAAAGACGATCCTCCTCAAGGAGTAGCGTGTCATCTTGTCGCAATCGCTCTTGCTCAAGCTCATCATAAGCGAGCACTCGAGGTGATCCGTATACGAAGTTCCGTGGGGAGAACTGCCTCTGCTCCATAGATTAGAGCGAAAGGTGTCCGCGATGGCTCGATTTGGCGTCGCCCCGATCGACCAAAGAACCACCGGCAGCTCCTCAATCCAGCTTCTTTCCGCACTTGTGCAGCCTATCGAAAGTTCCGGTCTTGAGCCCACGCAGCACTTCAAGATTCGCCCTCTCCGCTTGACCGTTACTTCTCGGGTGAGCAATGTAAGCGAAGCGGAACCTTGGCGCCAAGATCTTGGGCGTCTTGCATGAAGGTGCGGCTCGTGGAATTGCGTGCCGTTGTCGGTGATGATCCTGTTAGGGATTCCAAAGCGGCAAACAATCGACCAAGAACTTGATTCGATCGTGCTGTCACCTTCCTCAATGCTTCCACTTTCGCCACTTTGTGAACTTGTCGATTGCAACATACAAGTACTCAAAGCCCCGACAGCTTCGGGAAAGGGGCCGAGGATATCGAGCCCCCGATCAAAATGGCCGTGATAAAGGGATCGTCTGGAGAGCTTGAGCCGGCTGGTGTATCTGCTTGGAATGGAATCGCACGCTTCACACTTGGTTACTTGTGCGCTTGCATCACGGAGGGCTGTCGGCCAAAAGAAACCTTTGCCGAACGCTTTGTCAGCAAGTGCTCGCGCCAATGTGGTGACCACATATGCCTCCATATATCTCGCCAACCGCTTTTGTCCGTCTTCTGGTGAATACACTTCAATTTCACACCATTGAGTCTTCTTACATGCAGGTGTGTTGTCGACAAACTGGTACATACTTGACTGCCGGGCTACTCTTTCCGCTTCTTCTTGCTCTTCGGGAAGTTCTCCTGTCTGAAGGAAATGGACTATCTGCTGTTCCCATGCTGGAGCTTGCGGCTCGACAACAAGGACTAAAGGCACATCTACTGCTGCGGGAACATCCGCTTCTACGGCGAGAACCTCATGGCTCACCGAGCTTGACGTTCCCCCCAAGCTTGTCGGAGCAAAACTTGTCGGGAGCATCTCGCTTCAACGAAACAAACCCTAGGGCTTGTCGGAGCAGATCGCTCCTCAAGACTCTTGGAGTTGATCTTGGGGACCTTCTTGACGGCGACTTGGGAAGCTCACGGGAAAATAGTCACCAGAGATCAACTTCCTCTTCTTGCTCTGTCCGATTGATGGCGTTACGAGATGGTTGAGTCAGCTTGAGCACAAAAATCCCTGGTTCCATTGTGCAACTTAAGTGTAGCGCACTTCGACAGGCCATCGGCAATGTCGTTCTGAGCTCTTGGAACATGTTCCATTTGTAGGCCGTCAAAGTGCTCCTCTAGCTTTCTCACTTCATCAACATAAGCTTCCATCAACGGACTCTGATAACTCTTGTTCACTTGGCGGATGACAAGTCGTGAGTCACCCCCGACAATGAGCTTCTTGATCCCAAGGTCTCATCATGATCTCGAGACCGGCAAGCAAACCTTCATACTGCAGTATTGTTTGTTGCTTGCTCCTTGGGAAAGTGCATCTCGACTACATACTTGAGGTGCTCTCCGTGGGTGCAACAAGTAGCACGCCCACACCGGGCGCCTTTGCAGCGAGAAGGCACCATCAAAGTACATCAGCCACTCTTTGCTTGTTTCCTTGACGGGGATGCTCGCTTTCGAATTTCTTCATCTTGTGTTGGCGTCCATTCTGCTATGAACTCCGCCAATGCTCTGCTTTGGATAGTTGAAGTGCTCTCAAACTCGAGGCCAAAGCTTGACAGTCCCAGTGCCCACTCGACAATCCTGCCTGTTGCCTCTGGATTTTGAAGTATCCTCTTCAGCGGAAAACGAGTGATGACTGTGATCTCATGTGCCTGGAAGTAATGGCGCAGCTTTCTCGAGGCCATGAGGAGGCCAAAAAGCAATTTCTGCACACCAGAGTACCTTGACCTAGCCCCCTGCAGAAGGGAACCGACAAAGTAAACCGGTGCTGCACCATTCTTTCTGCATCTTCTCATGCGTCTGCGTGGATCCATCCTTGTCGGGACCAGAGCTTGCCGGTGAAGCCCCCCGCCGTCAGCCGGATGCATCTGCCATGGTTGCTAGCTCATCATCCGCCTCCCTCTCCGCTACTAACGCAGCACTAACCACTTGATTGGGTGCCGCTATATATAGCAAGCAACTTCTCTTGTGGCTTAGGTGCGACAAGTGTTGGAGTGGAGGACAGTATCTCTTCAAGTCTGCAGCCGCAGCCTCCGCTTCACGAGTCCATTTCATCGGTCCTGCCTTTTTCAAAATTTTGAAAAATGGCGTATGCCGCCAACAGAACCTAGAGATAAACTGTGAGAGCAGCTACATGCAACCGCAAGTCTACGTACATCCTTGACGCGCTTTGGTGCTTCAATCTGCTCAATGGCCTTGATCTTGTCGGGATTGGCTTCAATTCCTCACCGAGACACGAAGAACCCGAGAAGCTTGCGGAAGGGACTCCAAACACACACTTCTCGTGGTTGAGCTTGAGGTTGATCTTGCGCAGATTTGCAAAGGTTTCGTCTAAATCTTGAATCGTAGTCGCCTTGTCCTTGCTTTTGACTACTATGTCATCCATGTAGGCTTCCACATTTACGTGCATTTGCGGCTCAAAAGCGTCATGGACTACTCTTGCAAATGTTGAACCAGCATTCTTTAATCCAAAAGGCATCCGTACGAAACAGTATGTGCCACATGGGGTGATGAATGCGGTCTTCTCCTCATCCTCTTCTGCCATGAAGATCTGATGATATCCTGAGTATGCATCGAGAAATGAAAGCAAACCACATCCGGCCGTGGAGTCAACAATCTGGTCGATGCGCGGCAAGGGAAATGGGTCTTTGGGACAAGCTTTATTGACATCGGTAAAGTTGATACAAAGCCTCCATTTCCCGTTTGCTTTCTTGATAACTACAGGATTGGCCAACCACGTAGGATGGAGCACTCCTCGACAAGGCCTGCTGCTTCCAATTTCTTGATTTCTTCTGCGATGAATTCTTGGCGCCCACCGCCGCTTCACGACTTTCGCTTGACGGGCCGCGCATGAGGACAAACGGCAAGATGGTGCTCAATTACTTTCCGGGAACACCGGGATGTCGAGATGGTTGCCACGCAAACACGCCGACGTTTCGCTCGCCAGAAAGCAACGAGCGCCTTCCTATTTAGGGTTGAGAGTGGCACTCATGGTGAAGGTACCACGATGTCGCCCTCCTTGGCGGACACCTTCTTGGTCTCTGGTGGAGCTGCCATCGCCTTTCTTACACTTGCCGGTGGAGCTCGATGGTGCGTCCTCGACGGTAACGCAGCACCAAGAGGTGCGCTTGCCGGAGTGGGCATCGAGCTCTTGCCGGACTTGGTCTTCTTCTTCGCCGGAGCTTCAGCCGCAAGTGGCTTGCAATCTGCAGCTGCCGCTTCCGGTAGATCTTGTCGGTGCAGATAAGAGCATCCTTCTTGTCGCCAGGAATGAGATGACACTTATCGGGCCTGGCATCTTCAAAGCATGTTGTATGCATAGTGAGAGGCTGCCATGAATTTGGCGAGTCGGATTTGCCAAGTATCCCATTGTAAGGCAATGGAAAGTCAAGAACGCCAAAAGTGACCCTCTCGATCCTGAAGTTCAACTTCGCTGCCAAATGTCACCGCAACGTGATCTTTCCTTCGCTTGCTCCTTCCCGGATTGATTCCTTGGAATGTGCCGGTCTCTTCGAGCTCGCCATCGTGATCTGGAGTTTCGGAGCACCGCGAGGGATCGAGTTCAAGCCGCCCCGCCGTCAACTAGCATATTAGTGACCTTGAGGTTGTGGATAGTTGGTGAAACCAACATCGGCAAGCACCGACCGTAGTTACGCCGATCGTGGTGGTCCTCAATATCAAAGATGATAGGCGTCTGGACCATTTCGAGGCTTGCGTGACTCGGACGGATGGTTCTGCTGCATTGACTTCCGCATCCACCGCTTGAGCTGGCGGTGTGAAGTATGCGTAAAAGCACCGCCGTCAACGCCGTGACCTCTGTGGCTTTCTGGAACTCCTGCTCATCGGTCTCGTCATCATCCATGTCTTCATCATCGTCGTCGTCTTCATCCTTGTCGCGGCCGTGGGGAGGTCTGTCTCCTTGCCGCTGCTTGGCCTTGCCGCGACGTCCTCCTCGGACGGGACGATTCTTGCTGGCTCCTCCAGCACCTTCCTGGGCCTTCTCCTTGTCGCGTCGCTCGTATTCAGCCTTCTGCTGCTCGACAAGCTGCTCGACCTTTTTGCAGCTCTGGAGGTCATGACCTTTGGTGCGGTGGATCTTGCAAGATCTTGTTTGTTGGAGCCGTCACGCTTGTCGGCGATCGCCACAAACCGGCAGCTTGGTGCCGGCAACCTCCTTGCCAGAGCTACCAGCTTTGGCTTTCTTGGATCCACCTCCGTTGCCGGACTGCTCGACAACTAGCACATCTTTGCCTTTCTTCTTCCTATTGTTCCGCCGCCGGTTTTTCTTTGCCGGGGCGGTCTCCTCACTATCAGATCCTCCCGCTTGATATTCTCTCCGGGAGTCTCCTCCTTCCTCAAGACGTGCACACTTGTCGGCCAGGGCATATAGCTCATCGACGTCTCGATCTTGCACATCGCCATCTCCTCCTGCATCCTGCGGTTTCGCACGTTCGATGCAATGCGATTACATGCGGCGGTGGACATCTGGGATGTTGTCTTTGTCTGGGCTGAATCTCTGAATGTACTTGCGCAGGGGGCTCTCCTTCCTTCTGGGCGAGCAGATGAAGGTCGCTTTCTTGGCCATGGGGCTTGTGGCCGCCGGTAAAGGCGCCAAAAAACTGATGGCATAGATTTGCCCAAGAGGATATGGAGTTGTCCGGCAAGTGCATGAGCCAGGATCTGACATTGGGCTTGAGCACCAGCGGGAAGTAGTTGGCCAGGATCTTGTCGTCTCGCCCCCGGGCAGCTTGCACCGCGATGGTGTAGATGCTGAGGAACTCCGACGGATCGCCCCGCCGTCGTATTTCTTCTGCACGTCGGCTTGAAATTCTTCTTGCCGGGCCAATGGACTTGCCGCAGCTCACGAGTGAACGCGGGCAACCTACCGTGTCTGGCAAGTCGCCTGGTTCTTCGGGCGCATGCATGTCGACAGAGGGCCCAGCGCTGGTCGGATTGACGCCGTGCTTCTCTTCGCGCTCAATGCGAAGTTCGAAGCGTCTTCTTTGCCGTTCGTGAAGAACTTGGCGCTGATCGCGACGAGCTCGTGGATCCGATGATGCGGTGGAGTCGCCGTCGAGGTGGATCCGGCGAGTTGGCGATCTTGGCCTTCGGGCGGAGAGTGCATGGTGGTTGCACCCTCACGGTTTAAATGCCGCCACCGGCTCGTGTTTGGCAGTCTCTGCCGCGGCAGCGATGCACTTTCGGCTGTCGCGAGCATCGCCGTTGGCAAAGCCGATGAGACTACGAATGGTGGCCTCCATTCATCGACCTTGTCGGCTGTTGGAGGGTAATCCAGAGCGCTTGAGCTCTCGCCAAAGCTTCGCCGAGTGGTGGGTGGCGATGGCGAGCGAACGGCGCGAGGAGCGGATATGCTCGGAGTTCTAACTATGTTAGAAGGAGCGATATCCCGCCCAGCGATCGCGTTTCGCCGCGCCAAAGATGTTGGCGTGCATGCCGGGTCTTGAGCATCCCGAGATCCACTACTCGATCTTGGTCCAACGGCGTATGGCGTTGTGAATACCATGACGCTGTCGGTCCCGCGCCTCCCGAGACGGAGTGCGGTGCATGTATGGACGCCGAGGTCTGCGCAGCCTTGTCCTTGGACTTGGCAGCACCGTGGGCTCTGCCGACGCTCCATTTCTTCCCGGGCGTTTACCCCACCACCCGCTTGCTCCGGTGGTGGTGGGTTCGACGCGACGGAACATCTGCCGCCAAGCCTTCTTCTTCTTGGCATGTCGATGAAGATGATGAAGATCTAGCTCGTGTGGACGCCGGATCAGGTTCGCACAATCTCGACGCCCCCCTACCTGGCGCGCCAAAGATGTCGGGGAGGCTGATCTGACCCACGAACACCTATGGGACCGGCGGACCGAGCCCCTTTCGGTTCGGTGGGGGGCGGAGGTCGCACAAAGAGTAGATCGAGGCGAAGCACACGAGCGGTTTACTCCAGCTTCGGAGCTCTCCGGAGAGATAACACTCCTACTGCTGCATGTCTGAGTGTATTGAGTTCTTGCTCGGGAGCGCTTAGTGCTACGGTACACACAAGCTGCTAACGAGACCGAGCGTGAGTGTTCCCCACCCCCTCTACGCTATGCATGGGCCTCCTTTTATGTGCTCAAGGGTCTCCGACAGGTGGCAACGTAGACAAGGGTAAAAATGGAAAAGGAGTGGTTGGTACAGCTACTTGTATAGTGTATCATACCTAACCCTGACGGCAGGGGACAAAGGCATTAAATGCCCGTCTACATCGCCCAAACAGTGCAAACAGGGACCGTCAGGGGCGCCACCGCTTGCCACGATGGCAATCTTGTCAGCGCCGCTTACCACTGCCAAGACCGCTGGCTGCACGACCTCTCGCCACGCTAGCGCTGGAAAGGTCTCGAGGCGACACGTTAGTGGATGTCTTTGGGCCTTGAGTACTGAGTGGTGGTTTGCCGCGTTGTTGTCTTGTCGCGTCCAGGAAGCTTGTCGCTCACGGGCCTTCCCCGGCAAGCTCCTCTTGCCGGGCCTTGTCTCCTAGGTGCCTTGGGTGGCCTTCCCGGCAAGCTCCTCTTGCCGGGCCTTGTCTCCTAGGTTTGAATACTTTGTTCTTGAATGGCTCCAAAGGAACCACGGAGGACCTTGGCGGTCACCCGGTAAGCCTTGCCGCGGAGGGCTGCAACTGCCCGTGCACAAGTTCGGGATACTAGGGTACCCCTACTCTAGTACACCGACACGGAGAGTTACAGGAATTCGCTGGGGAGTATATGGGCCTTATTGGGCTTTAGGGGAAAGAGAGAGGAGAGGTTGTCGCCCCCCAAAGCCTAGTCCGAATTGGACTAGGGGGAGGGGCTACGCCCCCTCCTTCCTTCTCTTCTCTCTCCCCTTTCCTTGACTCCTACTCCTACTACTTAGAAGGGGGGAATCCTACTCCCGGTGGGAGTAGGACTCCTCCTAGGGCGTGCCATAGGGAGGGTCGGCCCTCCCCTCCTCCACTTCTTTATATACGGGGAGGGGGGCACCCCTTGGAGACACAACAATTGATCTCTTGATCTCTTAGCCGTGTGCGGTGCCCCCCCTCCACCATAATCCACCTTGATAATATCGTAGCGGTGCTTAGGCGAAGCCCTGCGTCGGTAGAACATCATCATCATCACCACGCCGTCGTGCTGACGAAACTCTCCCTCAAAGCTTGGCTGGATCGGAGTTCGAGGGACGTCATCGAGCTGAACGTGTGCTGAACTCGGAGGTGTCGTGTGTTCGGTACTTGATCGGTCGGATCGTGAAGACGTACGACTACATCAATCGTGTTGTGCTAACGCTTCCGCTTTCGGTCTACGAGGGTATGTGGACAACACTCTCCCCTCTCGTTGCTATGCATCACCATGATCTTGCGTGTGCGTATGAAATATTTTGAAATTACTATGTTCCCCAACAGTGGTATCAGAGACGGGTTTTATGCGTTGATGTAATATGCACGAGTAGAACACAAGTGAGTTGTGGGTGATATAAGTCATACTGCTTACCAGCATGTCACACTTTGGTTCGGCGGTATTGTTGGATGAAGCGGCCCGGACCGACATTACGCGTACGCTTACGCAAGACTGGTTTTGCCACCATGCTATGCACACAGGTGACTAGCGGGTGTCAGTTTCTCCAACTTTATTTGAACTGAGTGTGGCTACGCCCGGTCCTTGCAAAGGTTAAAACAGCACCAACTTGACAAACTATCGTTGTGGTTTTGATGCGTAGGTAAGAACGGTTCTTGCTCAGCCCGTAACAGCCACGTAAAACTTGCAACAACAAAGTAGAGGACGTCTAACTTGTTTTTGCGGGGCATGTTGTGATGTGAATTGGTCAAGGCATGATACTATATTTTATTGTATGAGATGATCATGTTTTGTAACCGAGTTATCGGCAACTGGCAGGAGCCATATGGTTGTCGCTTTATCGTATGCAATGCAATCGCCCTGTAATTGCTTTACTTTATCACTAAGCGGTAGCGATAGTCGTAGAAGCAATAGTTGGCGAGACGACAACGATGCTACAATGGAGATCAAGGTGTCGCACCGGTGACGATGGTGATCATGAAGGTGCTTCAGAGATGGAGATCGCAAGCACAAGATGATGATGGCCATATCATATCACTTATATTGATTGCATGTGATGTTTACCTTTTATGCATCTTATTCTGCTTAGATCGACGGTAGCATTATAAGATAATCTCTCACTAAATTATCAAGGTATAAGTGTTCTCCCTGAGTATGCACCGTTGCGAAAGTTCTTCGTCTTTGAGACACCACGTGATGATCGGGTGTGATAGGCTCTACGTTCAATTACAACGGTGCAAAACAGTTGCAAAAGCGAATTCTCGGGTTAAACTTGACGAGCCTAGCATATAACAAATATGGCCTCGGAACACTTTGAGACCGAAAGGTCGAAAGCGTGAATCATATAGTAGATATGATCAACATAGTGATGTTCACCATTGAAACTACTCCATCTCACGTGATGATCGGACATGGTTTAGTTGATATGGATCACGTGATCACTTAGAGGATTAGAGGGATGTCTATCTAAGTGGGAGTTCTTAAGTAATATGATTAACTGAACTTTCATTTATCATGAACTTAGTCCTGGTAGTATTAGCATATCTATGTTGTATATCAATTGCTCGCGTTTAGCTCCTCTATTTTATTTTTGATATGTTCCTAGAGAAAACTAAGTTGAAAGATGTTAGTAGCAATGATACGGATTGGATCCGTGACTGAGGATTATCCTCTTTGCTGCACAGAAGAATTATGTCCTTGATGCACCACTAGGCGACAGACCGATTGCAGGAGCAATTGCAGACGTTATGAACGTTTGGCAAGCTCGATATGATGACTACTTGATAGTTTAGTGCACCATGCTTTACGGCTTAGAATCCGGGCTTCAAAGACGTTTTTTTGAAACGCCGCGGAGCATATGAGATGTTCCAAGAGTTGAAATTAGTATTTCATACTCATGCCCGTGTCGAGAGGTATGAGACCTCTGACCGTACTTTGCCTACAAGATGGAGAATTGCTCAGCTAGTGAGCATGTGCTCAGAATGTCTGAGTACTACAATCACTTGAATCAAGTAGGAGTTAATCTTCCAGATAAGATAGTGATTGGCAGAGTTCTCTAGTCACTATCACCAAGTTACTAGAACTTCATGATGAACTATAATATGCAAGGGATAACGGAAACGATTCCCAAGCTCTTCGTGATGCTGAAATCGACGAAGGTAGAAATCAAGAAAAACATCAAGTGTTGATGGTTGACAAGACCACTAGTTTCAAGAAAAGGGCAAAGGGAAGAAGGGGAACTTCAAGAAGAACGGCAAGCGAGTTGTTGCTCAAGTGAAGAAACCCAAGTCTGGACCTAAACCTGAGACTAAGTGCTTCTACTGCAAAGGTCTTGGTCACTAGAGTTGAACTGCCCTAGATACTTGGCGGATAAGAAGGATGGCAAAGTGAACAAAGGTATATTTGATATACATGTTATTGATGTGTACTTTACTAGTGTTTATAGCAACCCCTTAGTATTTGATACTAGTTCAGTTGCTAAGATTAGTAACTCGAAACGGGAGTTGCAGAATGAACAGAGACTAGTTAAGGGTGAAGTGACAATGTGTGTTGGAAGTAGTTCCAAGATTGATACATCATCGCACACTCCCTATACTTTTGGGATTAGTGTTGAACCTAAATAAGTGTTATTTGGTGTTTGTGTTGAGCATGAATATGATTTGATCATGTTTATTGCAATACGGTTATTCATTTAAGTTAGAGAATAATTGTTGTTCTGTTTACATGAATAAAACCTTCTATGGTCATACACCCAATGAAAATGGTTTGTTGGATCTCGATGGTAGTAATACATATATTCATAATATTGAAGCCAAAAGATGCAAAGTTAATAATGATAGTGCAACTTATTTGTGGCACTGCCGTTTAGGTCATATTGGTGTAAAGTGCATGAAGAAAATCCATGCTGATGGGCTTTTGGAATCACTTGATTATGAATCAGTTGATGCTTGCGAACCATGCCTCATGGGCAAGATGACTAAGACTCCGTTCTCCGGAACAACGGAACGAGCTACTGACTTATTGGAAATAATACATAACGATGTATGCGGTCCGATGAGTGTTGAGGCTCGCGACGGGTATCGTTATTTCCTGACCTTCATAGATGACTTGAGCAGATATGGGTATATCTACTTAATGAAACTGAAATAGTTGAAAAGTTCAAAGAATTTCAGAGTGAAGTGGAAAATCATCTTGGCAAGAAAATAAAGTTTCTACGATCTGATCACGGAGACAAATATTTGAGTTACGAGTTTGGTCTTCAATTAAAAAAATGTGGAATAGTTTCACTAGTTCGTGCCACCTGGAACACCACAGCATAATGGTATGTCCGAACGTCATAACCATACTTTATTGGATATAGTGCAATCTATGATGTTTCTTACCGATTTACCACTATAGTTATGGGTTTATGCATTAGAGACAGTTGCATTCACGTTAAAAAAGGGAACCATCTAAATCCGTTGAGACGACACCGTATGAATTGTGGTTTGGCAAGAAACCAAAGTTGTCGTTTCTTAAAGTTTGGGGTTGCGATGCTTATAAGAAAAAGTTTCATCCTGATAAGCTCAAACCCAAATCGGAGAAATGTGTCTTCATAGGATACCCAAAAGAGACAGTTGGGTACACCTTCTATCTCAGATCTGAAGGCAAGATATTCGTTGCTAAGAATGGATCCTTTCTAGAGAAAGAGTTTCTCTCGAAAAAAGTGAGTGGGAGGAAAGTAGAACTTGATGAGGTAATCAGACTGCTCCCTTATTGGAAAGTAGTTCATCACGTAAATCACATCGTGACTCCTACACCAATTAGTGAGGAAGCTAATGATGATGATCATGTAACTTCAGATCAAGTTACTACCAAACCTCGTAGGTAAACCAGAGTGAGATCCGCACCGGAGTGGTACGGTAATCCTGTTCTAGAGGTCATGTTACTTGACCATGATGAACCTACGAACTATGAGGAAGCGATGATGAGCCCAGATTTCACGAAATGGCTTGAGGCCATGAAATCTGAGATGAGATCCATGTATGAGAACAAAGTATGGACTTTGATTGACTTGCCCACTGAACGGCGAGCCATTGAGATTAAATGGATCTTCAAGAGGAAGACGGACGCTGATAGTAGTGTTACTATCTACAAAGCTAGAATTGTCGCAAAAGGTTTTCGACAAGTTCAAGGTGTTGACTACGATGAGAGTTTCTCACTCGTATCTATGCTTAAGCATGTCCGAATCATGTTAGCAATTGCCGCATTTTATGAAATCGGCAAATGGATAAACAAAACTGCATTCCTTAATGGATTTATTAAAGAAGAGTTGTATATGATGCAACCGTAAGGTTTTCTCAATCCTAAAGGTGCTAACAAAATATGCAAGCTCCAAATGATCCATCTATGGACTGGTGCAAGCATCTTGGAGTTGGAATATACGCTTTGATAAGTTGATCAAAGGATATAGTTTTATACGGACTTGCGGTGAAGCCTGTATTTACAAGAAAGTGAGTGGGAGCACTACACCATTTCTGATAAGTATATGTGAATGACATATTGTTGATCGGAAATAATGTAGAATTATTCTGCAAAGCATAAAGGAGTGTTTGAACGGAGTTTTTCAAAGAAAGACCTCGGTGAAGCTGCTTACATATTGAGCATCAAGATCTATAGAGATAGATCAAGACGCTTGATAAGTTTTTCAATGAGTACATACCTTGACAAGATTTTGAAGCAGTTCAAAATGGAACAGTCAAAGAAAGAGTTCTTGCATGTGTTACAAGGTGTGAAATTGAGTAAGACTCAAAGCCCGACCACGGCAGAAGATAGAAAGAGAATGAAAGTCATTCCCTATGCCTTGGCCATAGGTTCTATAAAGTATGCCATGCTGTGTACCAGATCTATTGTATACCCTACATTGAGTTTGACAAGGGAGTACAATAGTCATCTAGGAGTAGATCATTAGACAGCGGTCAAAATTATCCTTAGTGGAATAAGGATATGTTTCTCGATTATGGAGGTGACAAAAAGGTTCGTCATAAAGGGTTACGTCGATGCATGTTTTCACTGATCCAGATGACTCTAAGTCTCAATCTGGATACATATTGAAAGTGGGAGCAATTAGCTAGAGTAGCTCCGTGGAGAGCATTGTTGACATAGAAATTTGCAAAATACATACGGATCTGAATGTGGCAGGCCCTTTGACTAAACTTCTCTCACAAGCAAAACATGATCACACCTTAGTACTCTTTGGGTGTTAATCACATAGCGATGTGAACTAGATTATTGACTCTAGTAAACCCTTTGGGTGTTGGTCACATGACAATGTGAACTATGGGTGTTAATCACATGGTGATGTGAACTATTGGTATTAAATCACATGGTGATGTGAACTAGATTATTGACTCTAGTGCAAGTGGGAGATCAAGGAAATATGCCCTAGAGGCAATAATAAAGTTATTATTTATTTCCTTATATCATGATAAATGTTTATTATTCATGCTAGAATTGTATTAACCGGAAACATAATACATGTGTGAATACATAGACAAATAGAGTGTCACTAGTATGCCTCTACTTGACTAGCTCGTTAATTAAAGATGGTTATGTTTCCTAACCATAGACATGAGTTGTCATTTGATTAACGGGATCACATCATTAGGAGAATGATGTGATTGACTTGACCCATTCTGTTAGCTTAGCACTTGATCTTTAGTATGTTGTTATTGCTTTCTTCATGACTTATACATGTTCCTATGACTATGAGATTATGCAACTCCTGTTTACCGGAAGAACACTTTGTGTGCTACCAAACGTCACAACGTAACTGGGTGATTATAAAGGTGCTCTACAGGTGTCTCTGAAGGTCCTTGTTGGGTTGGCGTATTTCGAGATTAGGATTTGTCACTCCGATTGACAGAGAGGTATCTCTGGGCCCACTCAGTAATGCACATCACTATAAGCCTTGCAAGCATTGTAACTAATGAGTTAGTTGTGGGATGATGTATTATGGAAAGAGTAAAGAGACTTGCCGGTAACAAGATTGAATTAGGTATTGAGATACCGACGATCGAATCTCGGGCAAGTAACATACCAATGACAAAGGGGAAAACGTATGTTGTTATGCGGTCTGACCGATAAAGATCTTCGTAGAATATGTGGGAGCCAATATGAGCATCTAGGTTCCGCTATTGGTTATTGACCCGAGATGTGTCTAGGTCATGTCTACATTGTTCTCGAACCCGTAGGGTCCGCACGCTTAAAGTTCGATGACGGTTATATTATGAGATTATGTGTTTTGATGTACCGAAGGTAGTTCGGAGTCCCAGATGAGATCGGGGACATAACGAGGAGTCTCAAAATGGTCAAGACGTAAAGATTGATATATTGGACGACTATATTCGGACATCGAAAAGGTTCCAAGTGATTCGGGTATTTTTCGGAGTACCGGAGAGTTACAGGAATTCGCTGGGGAGTATATGGGCCTTATTGGGCTTTAGGATTTCCTTCTCTTCTCTCTCCCCTTTCCTTGACTCCAACTCCTACTACTTGGAAGGGGGGAATCCTACTCCCGGTGGGAGTAGGACTCCTCCTAGGGCGCGCCATAGAGAGGGCCGGCCCTCCCCTCCTCCACTCCTTTATATACGGGGAGGGGGGCACCCCTTGGAGACACAACAATTGATCTCTTAATCTCTTAGCCGTGTGCGGTGACCCCCCTCCACCATAATCCACCTTGATAATATCATAGCGGTGCTTAGGCGAAGCCCTGCGTCGGTAGAACATCATCATCGGCACCACGCCGTCAGGTCGATTTAAACTCTCCCTCAAAGCTCGGCTGGATCGGAGTTCGAGGGACGTCATCAAGCTGAACGTGTGCTGAACTCGGAGGTGCCGTGTGTTCGGTACTTGATCGGTCGGATCATGAAGACGTACGACTACATCAACTGCGTTATGCTAACGCTTCCACTTTCAGTCTATGAGGGTATGTGGACAACACTCTCCCCTCTCATTGCTATGCATCACCATGATCTTGCGTGTGCGTAGGAAATTTTTTGAAATTACTACGTTCCCCAACACACATTATCGGAGAGGCTATGGTGTTGATAGAGAAGCCCTCGTGATCGATTCCCCATCCGGCGTAGCGCCGGAAAAGGCCCCAAGATGGGATCTCACGGGTACAGAAGGTTGCGATGGTGGAAATAGGGTTTCGTGGTGCTCCTTGTTGGTATCGGGGTATATGGGTATATATAGGAGGAAGAAGTACGTCGGTGGAGCTGCGAGGGGCCCACGAGGGTGGGGAGCGCGCCCAGGGGGCAGGCGCGCCTCCCTGCCTCGTGGTCGCCTCGTTTTTTTCTTGACGTCCACTCCAAGTCCTCTGGATCATGTTTGTTCCAGAAATAACTCTTCCGAAGGTTTCATTCCGTTTGGACTCATTTGATATTCCTTTTCTGCGAAACACTGAAATAGGAAAAAAAACAGCAATTTGCACTGGGACTTGGGTTAATAGGTTAATCCCAAAAATAATATAAAAGTGCTTAGTAAAGCCCATTAAACATCCAAAACAGATAATATAATAGCATGGAACAATAAAAAATTATAGATATGTTGGAGACGTATCAAGCTACGTGTGGAGGAATCTGCTCCAAGGGGTTGAACTGATCAAGGCCGGGATGATATGGAGAGTGGGATCGGGCGAGCACATAAACATTTGGTCGGACCCCTGGCTCCCCTCTAATGATACGCGACTGCCAAGAACTCTTCAAGGTGCAAATATTCTGACAAAAGTCTCCGAACTTTTGGATCCGACTACAAACACTTGGGATGTCCAGCTTGTCCGTCAGACGTTTTGCCCGGGAGACGCAGCAACCATTCTGAGCATCCCAATTTATGAGAATTATGACGATTTTGTGGCTTGGTACTTTGACCCGAAAGGGCTGTTCTCTGTCCGCTCGGCCTATAGACTATACCTGGAGCTGCAGGAGAGACAGGGCGCGCACCCAAGGGGACAGAGCTCAGCGGGTTCAGAAGAAGCAGCAAAGTTCTGGAAGAGGCTATGGTCGATCCGGTGTCCTGGAAGGGTGCATCATTTCATGTGGCATCTTGCTCACAATAGTCACCCCCTGCTGCGGAATGTGGAGCGTACTAGGGTCGAGCTTGATACAAAATGTGTGATTTGTCACCGCGTCCCTGAAGATGGTGCACACCTTTTATTGCACTGCAAAGAGGTTAAGAAAGTCTGGAGAGATAGGGGGGCTGGAGCAGATACGTCAACTTCTTCTAACATGCCAAACACCAAAGGATATGCTCCGGGCCATTTTCAATCTCCTGGAGGAAAAGAATATGCGGTCCATTTGCACTTTCTGGTTGTGGTGGTGGTCTGAGAGAAACAAGGCAAACCACAAACAAACGCGGCGGTCCAAGAACATGTTGGGTATGCAACAGCAGAGTGGCAGAAATTTCTGGGTAAAAGAACGACTGAGCAGACTAAAACCCAATCCCAAGTGGGACGCTCGCCGCCGACTTCATAAAGATCAACGTTGATGCAGCCTTTAACCCTGCAACGGGAGAGGGAGGGGTTGGGGAACGTAGTAATTTCAAAAATATCCTACGCACACGCAGGATCATGGTGATGCATAGCAACGAGAGGGGAGAGTGTGTCCACGTACCCTCGTAGACCGAAAGCGGAAGCGTTAGCACAATGCGGTTGATGTAGTCGTACGTGTTCACGATCCGACCGATCCGAGTACCAAACGTACGACATCTCCGAGTTCAGCACATGTTCAGCTCGATGACGTCTCTCGAACTCTGATCCAGCCGAGCTTTGAGGGAGAGTTCTGTCAGCACGACGGCGTGGTGACGGTGATAATGATGCTACCGACGCAGGGCTTCGCCTAAGCACCGCTACGATATTATCGAGGGGGAATATGGTGGAGGGGGGCACCGCACACGGCTAAGAGATCAAGAGATCAATTGTTGTGTCTAGAGGTGCCCCCTTGCCCCCGTATATAAAGGAGGGGGGAGAGGCCGGCCCTAGAGGGGGCGCGCCAAGTGTGGGGAGTCCTACTAGGACTCTCAAGTCCTAGTAGGATTCCCCTTTCCTTTCCGGAGTAGGAGAGAAGGAAAGAGGGGGATAGGGAGAAGGAAAAGGGGGTTGCACCCCTTGTCCAACTCGGACCAGAGGGGGGGCGCCTCCTTCCTTTTGGTCTCTCTCCTCTATTCCCGTATGGCCCAATAAGGCCCAATACTTCTCCCGGTGAATTCCCGTAACTCCCGGTACTCCGAAAATACCTGAATCACTCAGAACCTTTCCGATGTCCGAATATAGTCGTCCAATATATCGATCTTTACATCTTGACCATTTCGAGACTCCTCCTCATGTCCCCGATCTCATCCGGGACTCCGAACTACCTTCAGTACATCAAAACACATAATCTCATAATACAAATCATCACCGAACTTTAAGCGTGCGGACTCTATGGGTTCGAGAACTATGTAGAGATGACCGAGACACGTCTCTGGTTAATAAACAATAGCGGAACCTGGATGCTCATATTGGCTCCTACATATTCTACGAAGATCTTTATCGGTCAAACCGCATAACAACATACGTTGTTCCCTTTGTCATCGGTATGTTACTTGCCCGAGATTTGATCGTCGGTATCTCAATACCTAGTTCAATCTCGTTACCGGCAAGTCTCTTTACTCGTTCCATAATACATCATCTCGCAACTAACTCATTAGTCACAATGTTTGCAAGGCTTCTAGTGATGTGCATTACCGAGAGGGCCCAGAGATACCTCTCCAACAATCGGAGTGACAAATCCTAATCTCGAAATACGCCAACCCAACAAGTACCTTCGGAGACACCTGTAGAGCACCTTTATAATCACCCAGTTACATTGTGACGTTTGGTAGCACACAAAGTGTTCCTCCGATAAACGGGAGTTGCATAATCTCATAGTCATAGGAACGTGTATAAGTCATGAAGATAGCAATAGCAACATACTAAACGATCAAGTGCTAAGCTAACGGAATGGGTCAAGTCAATCACATCATTCTCCTAATGATGTGACCCCGTTAATCAAATGACAACTCATGTCTATGGCTAGGAAACATAACCATGTTTGATCAACGAACTAGTCAAGTAGAGGCATACTAAACAAATTTCGTGCCATTACCCCGTCCACCCCGCACCTGTCGCCGCCCATTCCCCCTCTTTCCCCCCTGCTCTCGCCGCTGGTTGGTGCTCAGAGGCGGCTCCAAATCCGCCGATGGTTGTGGTCGACGACGGGGCGCGCCGCGAGGGTCGCCGTCCCGGCGGCATGTGCATCGCTCCTACCACGCTGCCTCGGTACTCGTCCACGCCCCCTCCTTTTTTTCGGTGAGGTCGCACTTTTTCCGGTGAGGTCGAAGTAGAGGTCGAACTCGAGGTCGCGGTCGGGGGTAGGGAGGTGGAACTCATTTTCCGGCAAAGTTGAGGTCACCCCATGGACTACTTGCTTGGGAAACCGCCGGATTAAGGTGGACGGGCTATGGTCGTGCTCATCCCGTCGTTTTTGCGTTTCAATAGGGGGAGAGTTTGTGTATATACGTACGGGATGAGTGGTTCAGGGAGGACGATTGGTTAGTGGCCATAGTGGTTCGTCTGTGGATTGTAGCCTCGCGGTGGATCTGGTGTTTTTGTGTGCAACTGTGTTGCCCCTTGCCTGCAAATTAGGAGCAGTAGTAGACAATTTTTGAGACAATATAGCCAATTTGTCAGCCTTGTGGTGGTTCTCCTGGGTCATGTGTTTTTCCCTGCTGTGTGCAATTAGGGACCATTTTTTTTGTGCAAATCAGTACCTATGCTTGCCAATTTCCCAACATTAACTAGCCAAACTGCCATCCTTTGTGATTGATCTGGTGGTTCGTGTGTTTTCCGCTCATTGCAGGTGCAACTAGGAACCCTTGTTTGCAATTTAGCACCAAGGCTAGCCATTTTGCAATATAGTGGACCCAATCTGCCAAATTTTGCGGTGGATGTGGTGGTCCACGTGGTTTTTATTCTCATTGTGCAAATAGATATCATCACTTGTGCAAATTAGTACTCCCTTGACGGTATGGGGGTGGCTGGCCAGGGTCAACGTGTAGTTGGCCAGGGTACGCGGTAGTCGTTAGGTAGAAGGGATGCATGTCCACGGCGCCCGTTGCGATTTTAGGCCGATTTGTGAAAGCACAAGTGCTCCCTAGGTGGTTTTGGTAATTAATGTAAACATATCTCTTGTTGGACTAACACCTTTATCTAGTATGTTTCAGATAAGTTCAACAATGGACTGGCATGGACTAAAGGATGTGGGAACTCCTTCAAGATGCTAAGGACAAAGGATTGGCTCAAGCTTCAAGCTCAAGACTCTTCATTTTACATTTCTTGATCCAAGATCACATTGATTCTATAGGAAAAGCCAATACTATCAAGGAGGGATGAGGTGTTGCTTAATGAGCCTCTTGCTTCAAGTGCTTAGTGATATGCTCCAAATACCCTCAACTACTTTCCCACTTCCACACATATGTCCTAAACCTAAAGTCAAACTCGCCCCACCGATTCTTTCTATCCTGCCACCGAGTTTGGATGTCTTAGCCACTGCCACAAACCCTAGGCAAATCGGTCTCACCGATAGGGATCTCGGTCGTATCGAGATGGGATTGTAATCTCTCTGTGTATGTCCATTATCAAAATCGGTCTCACCGAGTTTGAGAATCGGTACTACGGAGATTACAATGCAAACTTTCTGGTTGACTCATTACCAAAATCGGTCCCACCGAGTTTGAGTAATCGGTCTCACCGAGTTTGCTTGACCAACTCTCTGGTTAGCTAATTACCAAAATCGGTCTCACCGAGTTTGTGTAATCGGTCTCACCGAGATTACGTTATGCCCTAACCCTAACCATATCGGTCCTACCGAGATGCAAGTCAGTCCCACCAAAAACCCTACCAGTCACTAGGTTTACTAAAATCGGTCTGACCGAAGTTTGTTGATTCGTCCCACCGAGATTGGTAAATTGTGTGTAACGGTTAGATTACGTGTGGAGGCTATATATACCCCTCCACCTCCTCTTCATTCGTGGAGAGAGCAATCGTAACAAACCTACACTTCCAACTTACCATTTCTCGTAGAGAACCACCTACTCATGTGTTGAGACCAAGATATTCCATTCCTACCATATGAATCTTGATCTCTAGCCTTTCCCAAGTTGCTTTCCACTCAAATCTTCTTTCCACCAGATCCAAATCCTATGAGAGAGAGTTGAGTGTTGGAGAGACTATCATTTGAAGCACAAGAGCAAGGAGTTCATCATCAACGCACCATTTGTTACTTCTTGGAGAGTGGTGTCTCCTAGATTGGCTAGGTGTCACTTGGGAGCCTCCGACAAGATTGTGGAGTTGAACCAAGGAGTTTGTAAGGGCAAGGAGATCGCCTACTTATAAAGATCTACCGCTAGTGAGGCAAGTCCTTCGTGGGCGACGGCCATGGTGGGATAGACAAGGTTGCTACTGTGGACTGCTCGTGGGTGGAGCCCTCCGTGGACTCGCACAGCCGTTACCCTTCGTGGGTTGAAGTCTCCATCAACGTGGATGTACGATAGCACCACCAATCGGAACCACGACAAAAACATCCGTGTCTCCAATTGCGTTTGAATCCTCCAAAACCTTCCCTTACTTTCTTGCAAGTTGCATGCTTTATTTTACGCTGCCTATATACTCTTTGCATGCTTGCTTGTTATGTATTGAGAATGTTAAACTTGTGCCTAAACTCCATTTAAACCAAAAGAAGTTAAAAACTGCAACTTTGGTCCTTAGTGTCTAATCACCCCCTCTAGACACCTCTTCTCAAGATCCCACAAGTGGTATCAGAGCATTGGTCTCCATTGCATTGGTTTAATCACCATTGGAGGAAGATGGATGAGTCTACTTCGTGGAGTCTTAGTCATAGAGTGCCTATTCTTGATGGAGAGTATTTTCATGAGTGGAAAAATGAGATGCTTGTAATTTTCAATCAATATCAATTGAACAAGTACATTGCTAGCCCTTGTGCACCTCATGTTGATCCTATGCATCCTACCCTTGATGAATCTATTGACATGACTAGAAATCTTAGAACTGTTAATCTTATCACTAGAGGCTTGCCTAGAAACTTGATTAGAATCTTGCCTACCCTTGAGTGTGCCTACACTATATGGAAATTTCTTGAGAAACGCTTTCCAAATTATTCCTTGAAAAATCTAGATGAGATTCTCTATAAGTCTATTGCCTTGAGTAAGATGAATACTAGTGATCCTATGTTTGGTGATCGTCTATTTGAACTTACCGACCTTATGCGTGCCAAAGGAGATGTTGGAATTATTGACGATATTATTTCCGAAGTTATAAGAATTCATAAGCAAGATCATTGTCAAACTCACTCTAATGAATTACCCTCTCTAGGACTTGATCCACCACATGACGATGTTGAACATGGATACTATGATGAGGATGATGATAGTGACTTGATCTTGATGATGCAATGAGACATTTTGGTCTTATGGCAAATCTTCGGGGATATGTGTCAGGAGGAAAGGAATGGGTTCTTGACAGTGGATGTACCGATCACATGACCGGAGATAAAGACATGTTTCATGAGCTTGCTGAAAATGATAGTCCTCGAAAGTATGTCACTTTTGGTGACAACTCAAAGGGTAAGGTGGTTGGCCTCGGTAAGGTGGCCATCTCACATGATATCTCCATACAAAATGTCATGCTCGTTGAGTCTCTTGGCTACAACTTACTTTCAGTATATAGACTTGCTGATTTCGGTTTCAATGTCTTATTTACTGAAGTAGATTGCCAAGTGTTTCATCGAGACAATCACAAAATGGTCTTTACCGGTGTGCGTAGAGGTGACCTATACATTGTTGATTTCTCTAAAAAGGCACAACCTAAAACTTGCTTCATTGCTAAATCCTCAAAAGGTTGGTTATGGCATAGCCGACTAGGTCATGTTGGTATGCGAAACCTTGACAAGCTTATTAAAGGGAATCATATCCTTGGTGTCAACGATGTCATATTTTATAAGGATAGATCTGCGGTGGCTTGTCAAGGTGTAAACAGGTTGGAGGAAGGCATCCCATGAAGAACATTATGACCACAAGGAGGCCACTCGAGCTACTTCACATGGATCTCTTTGGTCCCAACTCTTACAAGAGTCTTGGTGGAAATTCTTTTGGTCTAGTTATAGTTGATGATTTTTCAAGATTTACGTGGGTGTTCTTTCTCGATGATAAATCTCAGGTCCAAAAGATCTTCAAAAACTTCGCTAGGAAGGCCCAAAATCAATTTCAAGTGAAGATCAAGAAGGTTCGCAGCGACAACGGAACGGAGTTCAAGAATGCAAATGTGGACACCTTTCTTGACGAAGAAGGGATTTCACACGAGTTCTCGGCTACATACACACCTCAACAAAATGGAGTTGTTGAGAGGAAGAACTGGACACTCATCGAAATGGCGAGAACGATGCTTGATGAGTACAAGACAATCAAGCACTTTTGGGCGTAAGCGGTTGAGACAGCTTGTCATGCAACAAATCGCTTGTATCTTCACAAGCTACTCAAGAAGACATATGAGCTCCTCACCGGTAACAAACCCCAAGTTGGATACTTTCGAGTATTCGGCTCAAAGTGCTACATTCTTGATAAGCATCATCGTTCTAAATTTGCTCCTAAGTCTCATGAAGGTTTCCTACTAGGTTATGGCTCAAACTCTTACACTTGCCGTGTCTACAACAATTTCACCCGAAAGGATGAAGAGACGGTAGATGTGAAGTTTGATGAATCTAACGGCTCGCAAGTAGAGCAATTGCCAATTTATGTAGGAGACAAAGACCCTTCGGAAGCAATCCAAGACTTGTCTATTGGCAAGGTCCGTCCAACGGCGGTGAAGGAGAGTACCTCGTCCGTCCAAGTGGAAGCTTCTACTTCACGACAATGTGAACCAAGAGTTGATACGGAAGCATCCACAAGTGGGACACACCAAGATGAAGAAAACGAGGAAGAACATCACGAACGTCAACAACCTCCTTCTCCACCTCGACAAGAGAACGACAACGCCAACAATGAAGTAGGCCAAGAAGAAGAACAAGATGAAGAAGATGTTCAACAAAGACCCAAGCAAAAGCTATCACGAAGTTCGAAAGCAAGAATTGCTAAAGATCATCCCGTCGAGCAAATCTACAATGACATTCACACCGGGAGAATCACTCGCTCTAAACCTCGTTTAGCTAACGATTGTGAAAACTATTCTTTCATCTCTACCATTGAACCTATGAAGGTTGAAGAAGCATTGGAAGATCCGGATTGGATAAATGCTATGCATGAAGAGCTACACAATTTTGAGAGGAACCAAGTTTGGACATTAGTTGAGAAGCCCGACAACAACCACAACATCATCGGTACCAAATGGGTGTTTCGCAACAAGCAAGATGAAGATAGACAAGTAGTTCGCAACAAAGCACGCCTCGTCAGTCCAAGGCTACACACAAGTCGAAGGTATGGACTATGGTGAGACTTATGCTCCCGTTGCTAGACTTGAGTCCATTCGCATCTTACTTGCCTATGCTAATCATCATGATACCACCTTGTACCAAATGGACATTAAAAGTGCTTTTCTAAATGGTGAAATAGAGGAGGAAGTTTATGTCAAACAACCTCCCGGCTTTTTCAATCCTAAGAAACCAAATCATGTTTACAAACTTCACAAAGCTCTTTATGGTCTTAAACAAGCTCCAAGAGCTTGGTATAAATGCTTGACCAAGTTCCTTATTGAAAAAGGCTTTGAAATTGGGAAAATTGATTCCACACTTTTTACTAAAAGGGTTAATGGAGAATTATTTGTATGCCAAATTTATGTTGATGATATCATATTTGGATCAATTAACCCTCATTTTAGTGAAAAGTTTGGAAAGCTAATGTCGGAGAAGTTTGAGATGTCAATGATGAGTGAACTCAAATTCTTTCTTGGGTTGCAAATCAAGCAAACTAAGGAAGGTACCTTTGTCTCTCAAACTAAGTACACTAAGGACTTATTCAAGAAGTTCAATATGCAAGAATGCAAAGGTATGTCTACACCCATGCCTACTAGTGGACATCTTGACTTGACCAAAGATGGTGAACCGGTTGATCAAAAGGTTTATCGCTCTATGATTGGTTCATTGTTATATCTATGTGCTTCACGTCCCGATATTATGCTAAGCGTGTGCATGTGTGCACGATATCAAGCTGCTCCTAAAGAATGTCATCTTAAGGCCGTGAAAAGGATAGTGAGATACTTAATCCATACACCAAATTTTGGCATTTGGTATCCTAAGAGGGCCTCTTTCGATCTTGTTGGCTACTCCGACTCGGACTATGCCGGAGACAAGGTTGATAGAAAGTCCACTTCGGGTACTTGTCAATTTCTTGGTAGATCTCTTATGTCTTGGTCCTCCAAGAAACAAAACTCGGTATCCTTATCCACTGCCGAAGTGGAGTACATTGCCGCTGGTTCATGTTGGCTCAATTACTTTGGATGACCCAAACTCTTAAAGATTATGGGATATATGTGAGACATGTTCCATTGCTTTGTAACAATGAAAGTGCTATCAAAATTGGTCATAATCCTGTGCAACATTCTCGAACTAAGCATATTGAAGTTCGTCATCATTTCATTCGAGATCATGTTGCTAAGGGAGACATTGATCTTAAGCATGTTCGCACCGAAAAGCAATTAGCGGATATATTCACTAAACCCCTTGATGAGAAAGTGTTTTGCAGGTTAAGAGGAGAATTGAACATCATTGATGCTTCAAACTTGGAGTAGAAACTCCATTGGATACATGCAAGACATGAGATTATGACTAATCCTTGATATTTCTCTTATGATGAATATATTATATCTTGGATATATTTGTATCTTGTATGTTATCTAACCCATGTAGGTACTTGGTTGAATCAAATTCCATGAGATTGAAAACCATTCATATCATAAGCAATCTCTACATCACCAAGTCTCTACACTATGGTGGTTGAAGTCAAGGAAGCGCGGAATCTTTCAAATATATCCTTTGACAATCTCTATGATTGAGCTTCATGATTAAATTCTCTTTTTCACAAGTGCTACTCCTTGCAAGAACTAACCCATGTAGGTAGATGGACTCAAATTCCAAGTGGTGCTCCCAACTCTTGATGAGCTACATCAACCTTGAGCAACCCACACAAGTTCAACTACATGGTCATCACCACCAACCAAGGTATGTCATTCCATCTTATAGAAGCTTTACTCCGAGACATGAGCCAAAGAAACTCGACAAGATGTGAATACATCAAAATGCTTAAATGAAAAATGGTAACCCCATTTTGAGCTTAAATGATGAGTATGACCTATGATCAAGTGATCTCACTTGACTCCTAAGTCAATATACTCTAACATAGGTGACTTTGTCGCCGACCATCTCTAGATGAAGTTCTCTTGTGTTCTTTTCTGTGTTTTTGCATTCGTCTTATGCATATGTGTTTCCCCTTTTCAAAAAAAAAACTTCATCTAGATTTCTTTCTGTTTGCTCTGCATTTTCTGCATACCAATTCATTGCATATCATTCAGTAAATTCCTTGCAAATCTTTGTGAGAACTTATTAGTCAAGTGATCTGAGGTGACAAGTGTTTTCTCTGCGATGAACTCGGTTACACCAAGTTGTTATTTTCGGTCCAACCGAAAACTTTCGGTACAACCAAACCATACCACTCGGTGCCACAGATTTCACAACATGAAAAAAAGTTTGCCACTTATTCTGTGTTTCTTTTGATCCAGCTCCACTCAATGAATCTTGTCCTCTACAAGCATCACATTTTTATCAAGTGCTTTATGTTGTGACTCAAGGATCAAACCCATTCACGACAAATTCCAGAGGGAGAGAGAGATCACATCTTTATCAAGCCCTTCTTGGAAATTGATGTCAAAGGGGGAGAGAGAGATATCACATCAAAGCTTATCACTTAAAGAGATCACATCAGAGAAGGAGAGAGAGATCTCCAGGGGGAGAGAATACTAGTAGAGAGTATTTCTCAAGGATCCCAGATGCTTGGTGTTCAAGAGGAGAGATGCCACGTGTCTTCTTGAGGGGAAAGACATGTTCATTTGTGCTTATTTGCATTAGCTTGCATTAGCTCTGTTCATTTATATCTTTCAGCTCTGATTTTCTTTCAGCTCTGATTTCCTGTTCCCTATCTTCTCCCAGTATCCCATGCTAGATTCAGGGGGAGCAAGACATCTAAGGAAAAGAAATCATCCAAATTCATTGCATATCTTTACTCTTGGGGACATGTCAAATCCAATGTAGTACTTAGTACTCACTCTCTACATGTCATCCCAGTCTTGGTATTCTTGTGGTTTCTTTTGTTTGCTCTGGCTAGTAGGTGCATCTGTGTTATCTAACCTTGTTTACGCAGGTTCATTTCATCCTAAGCCAACTCAAGACTACAAGGTAAGTATTTGCATCACAATCATGTGTATGAGGAATTCTTGCTGATGTACATACTGTTTGCAAGAAGGACTCATGGGCATGAAGGTATTCTCTTTAATATTCGTTGCTCTGATGCATATGGCCAAGATACATGTAACACATTGTCTGCTCTATCATGGTTATGCTATCACATGCTTCTATATTCCCTATTCACATGATTGCATAAATGTAGGGGGAGCCTATGCCTATTACATGTCTTTCCAAAGCTTTACTTGCTATTCTTTATATCTTTATCTAAAGCTTTGATGTATGTTGTCATCAATTACCAAAAAGGGGGAGATTGAAAGCACAAGTGCTCCCTAGGTGGTTTTGGTAATTAATGTCAACATATCTCTTGTTGGACTAACACCTTTATCTAGTATGTTTCAGATAAGTTCAACAATGGAGTGGAATGGACTAAAGGATGTGGGAACTCCTTCAAGATGCTAAGGACAAAGGATTGGCTCAAGCTTCAAGCTCAAGACTCTTCATTTTACATTTTAGTGATCCAAGATCACATTGAGTCTATAGGAAAAGCCAATACTATCAAGGAGGGATGAGGTGTTGCTTAATGAGCCTCTTGCTTCAAGTGCTTAGTGATATGCTCCAAATACCCTCAACTACTTTCCCACTTCCACACATATGTCCTAAACCTAAAGTCAAACTCGACCCCACTGATTCTTTCTATCCGGCGCCACCGAGTTTTGGTGTCTTAGCCACTGCCACAAACCCTAGGCAAATCGGTCTCACCGATAGGGATCTCGGTCTTACCGAGATGGGATTGTAATCTCTCTGTGTATGTCCATTATCAAAATCGGTCTCACCGAGTTTGAGAATCGGTACTACCGAGATTACAATGCAAACTTTCTGGTTGACTCATTACCAAAATCGGTCCCACCGAGTTTGAGTAATCGATCTCACCGAGTTTGCCTGACCAACTCTCTGGTTAGCTAATTACCAAAATCGGTCTCACCGAGTTTGTGTAATCGGTCTCACCGAGATTACGTTATGCCCTAACCCTAACCATATCGGTCCTACCGAGATGCAAGTCGGTCCCACCGAAAACCCTAACGGTCACTAGGTTTACTAAAATCGGTCTGACCGAGTTTGTTGATTTGGTCCCACCGAGATTGGTAAATTGTGTGTAATGGTTAGATTTTGTGTGGAGGCTATATATACCCCTCCACCTCCTCTTCATTCATGGAGAGAGCAATCAGAACAAACCTACACTTCCAACTTACCATTTCTGAGAGAGAACCACCTACTCATGTGTTGAGACCAAGATATTCCATTCCTACCATATGAATCTTGATCTCTAGCCTTTCCCAAGTTGCTTTCCACTCAAATCTTCTTTCCACCAGATCCAAATCCTATGAGAGAGAGTTGAGTGTTGGGGAGACTATCATTTGAAGCACAAGAGCAAGGAGTTCATCATCAACGCACCATTTGTTACTTCTTGGAGAGTGGTGTCTCCTAGATTGGCTAGGTGTCACTTGGGAGCCTCCAACAAGATTGTGGAGTTGAACCAAGGAGTTTGTAAGGGCAAGGAGATCGCCTACTTCGTGAAGATCTACCGCTAGTTATGCAAGTCCTTCGTGGGCGACGGCCATGGTGGGATAGACAAGGTTGCTACTTTGTGGACCCTTCGTGGGTGGAGCCCTCCATGGACTCGCGCAGCCATTACCCTTCGTGAGTTGAAGTCTCCATCAACGTGGATGTACGATAGCACCACCTATCGGAACCACGACAAAAACATCCGTGTCTCCAATTGCGTTTGAATCCTCCAAACCCTTCCCTTACTTTCTTGCAAGTTGCATGCTTTATTTTCCGCTGCCTATATACACTTTGCATGCTTGCTTGTTATGTATTGAGAATGTTAAACTTGTGCCTAAACTCCATTTAAACCAAAAAAAGTTAAAAACTGCAACTTTGGTACTTAGTGTCTAATCACCCCCACTCTAGACACCTCTTATCAAGATCCCACAATTTGGCTGTTTAGTTCATGTTCCGTTCAATTTTGCAGAGGTTTGAGATCTGTTCATGATTCTTAGTCATTCTGCAAGTTGTATTAGATGCGCGCAATGTAGTGTGCAATGCATTGGCTGATTTTCCCTGATACTGCAAGTTCATGATTCAAGAATTTAAGTGGTTAGTTGCACAAAATTCTGCTTTCGATTGGCTGCGTCCATATAGTACCTGGCTGTCCATATGCTCTGCAGTTGCAGCAGTTGTTTTGGTCAGTTGGCTCACTGTTTGTACTAGTTGGTTGTCTATACGGTGTTCAGTTGCTCAAGTTGCATGTTCAGTTGGTTGCATCACTTTTACTAGTTGGCTGTTCGTATGTTATACACTTTGTGCTAGTTGCTCTACTTAGTTGGCTTTGTTGTTTTCCCCCTCTGCTGTGTGCAACTAGGGACTCTTGTTTGTGCAATTTAGCACCAATGCTTGCCAGTTTTCCAATATAGTCTACCCTATCCACCAGCATTGTGGTGGCTGTTGTGGTTCATGTGCTTTCTCCTGCTTTGTGCAACTAGGGCCCCCTTAATTGTGCAAATTAGTACCAATGCTTGCCAATTTTCCAATTTATTTTTTCTCAATGTGCAAGTCTTTTGTTGTGGATGTGGTTGTTTTCATGCGTTTCCCCTCATGTGCAACTAGGGACGCTTATTTTTTGCAAATTAGCACTGAATGGTTGCTAATTTTTCAATATAGTATGCCCAATTGTTTTGCTGGATTTTTTGCTTTGCATTTTTTGCTTGTTCCAGTTTGCACAAGTTATCTTACTGAGCTTGTTGCCTTTAGTTAACTATTTTCGGCCTAGTTATTACTTGTCACAGTTGGAAAGTAATACCTAGGCAGAAAATAGTTAGTTGGCTTATATGCTGTCCAGTTTGCACAAGGTTTACTGCCTAGTTGGCTGCATCATTGTAGTAGTTGGTTGTCCACATGTTTTTTTGGTTTTTTGCATTTGTGTGTCCTGCTTATGTGTAGATGTCTGCAGATCAAAGCAACCTTCTATGATTTCCCTAGTTTGTTTCCGCATCTTCTAACTATGTTTTCTTTTGTTGTATTTCCTCCCACAGGGCAAAAATGGTTATAATAGGAGGAGATGCGGATGGCAATGAAGAAGAAGATGTATTTTTTTCACTTTTTCTGTGTTTTCGAGTTGTTTTCAACTTATGCACGTATGTTAATGTCCTTTTTTCATGTTTTCTTGTTGGGTTGCTTAATCAGCGTTCTGGAAGTCAGTCGCTTCGCCGGAGGTCGGCGTCACCGCTAATCGCCAACCACGACCTGCGCGGAGTGTTGAGCAGGGAGAGGATGTTGAGGTAAGTGGCATGCTGATGACACAAGCCCATTTTTCGGTTTTGTTTGGGTCATATAACATTTTTTTATTTTTCCCATGCTCATATTTTTTATTTTTCTTAGGATGCTGAGCAGTTCCGTGTTGTAAAACAGCCTAGACGTGCAGCAGTTGGAAAGGGAGTTGAGTCATCTTCTAGGGTAAGTAAATTTCTCGAATATAAGTGTTTCTCGCTTTTTTAGACGCTGATGAAATTATGCAGCAGTTCTCACCAGCATTTTTGTTTTTAGTTTGTCAATAACAACCTTGTAGTTGACACCCCTAGTCATCTTGATCTAAATACAGTTGACATTAGTTGGCATTAGTTGGCATCTTGTAGTTGACAAGTTGGCTTCTTTATAGTTGACATCACTGGCCATTTTTTTGTGCAGCAGTGCTTGTCGGAGGAGTTGTCGCATCTTCCGCAATGTATGCCGAGGTATGTGGTTTTTTGTGTTTATGAGCTATTGAACAGTTCCTTGCAAACCTTTTTTTTAGTTGTTGTTATCTTGTTGCAATATCATTTCTTATTGTTGCACATCCGTTAGAACTTTTTGTAGTTGCCAGGTATCGTATATTTTCTTAGTTTTTTTAAGGTTGCACACTAGCAGTTTTCAATTGTCCTCATGATCTTTATTAGTCGCACAAATATATCATATTAGTTGGCATGATCCATTTTAGTAATATATAGCTTTTTCCAATACTGATCAAAATGATGATTGTAAGATTTTTTTTTCATTCTCATTTTTTCTCTTGTTTTTAATGTTTCCATAATGTTTTTATATTCTCATCAACAGGCTAGCGGTGAAGGAGTTGAGGTGGCTGCAGGGGAAGATGTGGAGCGACCATCACAAGCGGGCAGGATAAGGGCATCACCGGTAGCGGTTTGCAAATTTCAACGCCTCTCTAAGCCTACCACAGAAGTCAGAGCTAGTTTCGAGGTTGTTTGGGGGGCTATTGAATTTGTCAGACACACTTCCAGCGGACCTCACTAAGTTCCTAGTGCAGTCCTACCAGCCACAGACGTCTGAAATGGTTTTCCCAAGAAGGGGAAGGATCCGTGTCGATGCTGACAGTGTTCAAAGGGTATTTGATCTTCCTAACAGGGGTCTAAAAGTCTGTTACAAAGTTGACAAGGATACAACTAGGAGATTCAGAGAGACCTTCAACATAACTGGAACTTCTCATCCCCAGATCAGTACATGGACCACGATGATTAAGGATATTGGGGGAAGAACAGATGACACATTCTTTATGGCCTGGCTTGCGGTTGCCCTCAGCACTTTCTTAGCACCAACCACGGCCTTGAAGCTCAGCCCAAAGTGCTACGGACTCGTGCTAGATCATGAAAACCTCAAGAACACAAACATCTGCCTTTTTGTAGCAGAACACATTAACGAAGCTTTCCGGAACATGGACCAGGATAAGCAAACTGTCTGCTGCTTGTATCACTTGATGGTTAGTAAAATGACCACTTCCATCTGTGCTTGTTCTTTTTGTGCGCTTATAGTTTGCTGAAATACTCATAATAATAACTGAACTTGGCTTTTCTTTTTGTTGGGTCCGTGAAGATACTATACCTTGATGCGCTTGTCCATGACATCCCAGAAGCAAATCACGATACGATCGAATGCATGGGATAGTACTCTAATTGCCAAGGTGATCAAGAAGGATACCATCTCTCCTGGTGTGTTCGGCAGATTACAAGTGAGTTCTCTTTGTTTTTTTCCAACAGTTTCTTCTTTTTATATTCTTTTGATGTCTGGTCACTTTTTTTGGAAATTGCACAAAACTGCCATCAGTTGGCACAACAATGCATGTAGTTGCACAGCTTGTAGCTTTAAGTTTGGCATCTGCACACATGTTCATTTTAAATTGGCACACCATCTTTTTTAAGTTGCACAGTTTTACTAATCTTGTTGCATGATGTGTGGCATCAGTTGGTAGAAACTTTTTTTAGGTGCCATGTGGGTTGCACAGTTTTTGTGTCTTTGTTCAGGTGCATATATGTATAGTTGAATTGTCTACCCCAGTATCTTGTTGTAGTTGCACAGGTTATAATGTTTGGTTTCGTTCAACACACAAATCTGTTATGATAACCTTGTTCTTTTCTTTTTCTCTTTTTTTTACATCAGCTTAAAGAGGAGTATAGAGGCACGGAGCAGACACCACTGTTTGGTGGAATTTTGCAAGCTGAAGCATTCGTGGCATCCAAGTTACCAATAACCTACAATCCGCAGGTTAGTGTTTTGCATATAGAAATTTGTACCACTTACCAACATTTTCTTTTGGCTGGGATGTATGTTCAGTTGGACATGTATAACTTTTTGTAGTTGCGAGAATACATGATTCAGTTGGCTGTGATGTATGTTCAGTTGCACATATAAGCTTCTGTAGTTGCACATGTTCTTTTGGACAGTCAAAGTGTTCGTTTACAACCATTGACATCAACTTGGCGAGAATGCATGTTTTTAGTTTGTGCCACAAAGGCATCCGTAGTTGGCTAGAATCATGTTTTTAGTTGGCCGTAAAGTGTGTATTAGTCAGTTTTTGCTTATCACATCATGGTCGATTCTGAGACATTTTTACTTTTTAATTTTTTCTAACTGAATCAAGATCTAATCTTTTTTTGTTGATGCGAGAAAAAGGCAAAGATTGCGAAAGTGGTCAATGACCTGTGCAAGGTCAGAATCGAACAGGTTGGCACCTTCATTGAAGCAGTTGCCAAGATCGATGACGAGGAACCAGATATTGATCCTTACGTACAGCAACCATCAATGCAAACCGAGGCGTCACGCCATGCTCCAAAAAGAAAGAGACGTGGGTCAACTATACAAGAAGAAGAAGAGTTCGTTGAGGATGAGTCAGAAGAAGATGAGGAAATGGAAGAGGCGATAGATGTTGACGATGACGAGGACACATATGCGGATGAATCAGAGGAGGAGGACAAGGATGAGGATGACAATGAAGAAGATGCAGAGGAGGAGGACAAACAAGAAGAGGACAAAGGAGAGGAGGAGGACAAGGAAGAAGATAGTGAGGCAGAGGAGGAGGAAGAAGAAGGTGAGGCCAAAGAGGGGGACGGGGACAAAGGTGCAGCAGTTGATGGCAGTGAGAGGGGAGAAGACAAAGACGCAGCAGTTGATGGCAGTGAGAGGGAAGAAGATGACGATGAAGAAGACGAGGATGGTTATGGTGATGATAAAGGGGCATCCAATGGAGGCAGCGACAGCAGCGATGATGATGATGATGACAACGCCCCTGGTTCTGCTGGTACAGGAGGCAACAAATCCAGGAGGACTAGCACTTCTGCCACTCCTGCCAGCAGCAGCAATTCATTGAGTAGCAGGAGCACACTACAGATGTTAATCGACAAAACTTGCTGGAAAGACAAGGATTTGCCGAAGTCAAAGAAAAATGACGAAGCGAGTCCTGTGGCAGCATTGATATGTTCAAGCTCTGCAACTTGAAGCCAGCTTTGCAAACCACCTTTCCTGTGCCAGATTTTAGCGACCAAGATATGTGTGAGAAGATCAATTTTGCCATTGACAAGAGCGTGTTCTTTTCAAGTGTTGTTGAAAAGAATCAAATTGACATTGAGGAAGCAGGAAAGGGTCTTGACTGGGTTCATTCAAAGGAAAAATACAAGGAATATTTGAAGCAGCTTCCAGATCTAAGCTCCGGCTAGAGAAAGGCAGCATCCATGGCAAACCCTCGGTGGTCCGAGCGTAAGCAGTTTTAATGAAGAAGAATCTGCAGTTTCCTGAAACCAAGGAGAAGATGGTGAGTGCAGATGCTGAAGTAAATATGGTCAAGGAAGTTGTGCCTCAAACTCATATGCCAACTGTAGTGAGCAAAGAGCCAACCACCATCACAGGAGTTCAACAAATCAAGGGGAAGACTCCCCTTTCAACAGTCCCACCCAAACCACCTAAGCAGGAAAAGATTGTCAAGTTTGCCAGGGGCACAAAGGGGGAACAGGCCACAAAAGGTTTGGGGTTCAGAGACGAGAGAGAACTGCGAGCCGCAGCCATTGATGCAGGGGTGCCAAGTTCTGCTAGGTTGCTGCCAACTCAGACTGGAAAGATGCCAACTACAGGTACCAGTGTGCCAACTGATGTGTCAGCTAGCAGCATGGTCACAGTCAAAACCACCACAGCTGCTCAGGAAGGCACCATCAAGAATCGCAAGCCCCAAGGTGCCTACTCATAGAGATGCTTCAATGCCAAACACAAAAGGAGGTGATCCTACTACCAAATTGCCGTCCCCAAGAGCCAGCACACAACAGCCAAGCAAGCCTGCATCACCAAGAGCTGACTCTCACAACCATTAACACAAGAGGAGGTGTTCAAGATTATAAGTAGGTGCAAGCCTCCAAGGCCGCCAACTACAACACTATCGCGAACCAAGTCAGTGAACGATGCACCCATGTTTGTGCTGCAAGGAGATGCCCAGTCCTTGAACCCATACGAAGATCAAAGTCTTATCATGGTGACGAAGTTACGTGATGCACCATCTTTTGACCTCGGCATAGATGGTCATGCTCAAAGACTGCTCCAAAGCAGCAGAAACAGCAGAAGACGGTGTGATTAGTATTGATGAGTGTGAGTTGGACCCAACAGCTGTGAATGAAGGATGCGCTGCTGCTGATGCTGTCGGATCACCAGAGAATTGCCACACCCTGATATGTGCGTAACCGAAGTCGGCACGAGCAGTTCTTCGGGACCACCTATTGCACGAAGACAGAGGAGGGTAATAAGGCCTGCAGCATCTCAAAGGTCTCCATTCATTGACTACAACAAGAAGAAGTCTTTCAGCTCCGATGAGGCAGTGAACAAGCTTTACGCTGCCCTCTTGTATTGGGTCAGGAATCACGAAGGAGCAAATGATGAAGCTACCAGATAAACTAACTCCCCACAGCCTACATACATATCTTTTCCAGTTGCACAGGACCATCCACTTAGCTGCACAGAAAGCATAGCATGTTGCACAGAACAGGGCTTTTAGTTGCACACTGTTTTGTTTTTCAATTTCATGCACATTTTTTTTGCTGATGTGACCCTTCGAGCTAACTTGTCTTTTTGTTGCTTTCAAAAATATTCAGCCCTGAGATAATCAGGTATGGTAATTTCTTCATTTCTTTAAAGGAGTTAGTTGATTCGATGAAGCCGGTTCAATGGCTGTCAAAAATTGTTATTGAGACTGGAATCTTACACATCATGGAGAACTTACCAGAAGGGTCAAAGAAGGTTGTTATGCCACCGAGGTTTTCGGTAAGTTTTTCCAAAACCTTCTCCACGCTCATCTTTGGTGCAGTAGCACTTTTTGTTGACCTATTGAGCCATGCTTTGTAATCTCTGCAGATGAATTTGCAGCAAGGTATCCACAACGTGAATGAGATAAACAAGAAGTTTGATTACAAGAACCGTCTCGACAAGAAGGACTTGGTGAATGTTGTGCCCACATGATCCATCTCTTTTTGTTGACACCCACAGCATGTTCAGTTGCACACGGCACATATGTTTAGTTGGCACATACTTGTTGGAAACCTGTTTTTTAACTTGACCAAGTCTTCTACTGTTTTTTCTTAGCTACAACCTGTATATATGTCTGAAATTGTTCACGCTTGCAGGTCATGCTGCCAGTGCTCGAGTGCGCTGATGTAACTGATAAGGAGGGAGGTAGGCATTATTGGGTCTTCAATGTTAACTTGAGGGACAGACGCTTCGAAGTTCTTGACTCAAACAGGACAATGGACAACATTGAGCTGATGACCACCGCCTCTACCATCAGGGCGTCATGACTATGGATGAAGCATTACCCAAAGTTCAGCATCGAGCACTTCCAGATTATTGACATTGACGTACCGAAGCAGCTCGGCAAGTAAGACAATAAGCATGGCTCTCTTCTCAATTTCTTACCATCATTTTGTAGTTTTTAAATTTTTCTACATGTGCAATCTTTAGTTTTTTAAGACACGGTACTAGTCTGCAATCTGTTTATCATTTTTATGAGTTTCTAATGGATTATCTAATCAGTTGCAGAGTGGCACATAAGCAGTTGCACAGTGGCACATAAGCAGTTGCACAGAGTGCATTATCTTTATTGGTTTTAATTTATGTTACAATTTCTCTTTTTTCTTGACCATCGCAGTAATGAGTGTGGGCTGTTCGCACTTCTTAACGCCACCGAGTGGAACGGTAGCCAACTGCCCAACTACGAACCCAAGGAAGTACTCAACATCAGGAAGAAGCTGGCATATGACTGGGTCACCAGCGTGCACAACACCGCCCCATGGAGGAAGTTGCTGAGATACGACAAGGACTAGGTCAGTACTCTTTTTCTTTCTCTGCTCCATGGAGGTAGTTGCTGGTTTGCACAATTTTTAAGCAGATTTTGTAGTTGCACACTAGTAGCAATTCCGTTTGCAAGTCAATATCTTCACTTTTGTTGATACATTAGGAGCACTGGACATACAATTGTTCAACAACTAAATATTTAACCAGTTGCCAACAAAGGCACAAATAGCAACCTTTTTTACACAGTGCATGAACTAATTCAAGGAGCATAAATTAGATAAAGAGAAATCATAGCTGCTGAATGTGTCCACTTGGTCCCAATATTGCTAAAAAACATCATTCTTTTCCTTTTTTGTCTCAAAGTTACAAATGATGAAATAGAATCACAGTAGCCTGAGTGGACACACACCAGCAGTGTGCTCTGTAGATTGGCACTGGTTGCATTTGTTTTTCTTCTTTGGGTGTAGCTCCAGCGCCGATTTGTACCGTCGACTTTTTGCCCTTCCCTTTGTAGTAGACCTTGGAGGATCCCTGGGCACAAAATCATCAGAAACTTGTGCAGGGGATGCAACCTCCAACAGGGAAGTAGGAACATCACGATCACCTGTGTGATAATCATATAAAAAAATTAGTACTTTTTTTTGTTGTGCAACCAGCACTGATGTTCTCTGCAACCACACAGCCCATGCTGTCCAACTAACTGGTTGTTGTGTGCAAGTTAAGTTGAAAAAAACACCTGTAGTAGCACGACCCGTCATGGTACTTGGATTGTAATCGCTTATGGGCAGAACATGACTAACAAGTTAGATTTTTAGCTTGATCCTCAAACTAACACAGCGCACGCAACTAGGAAGCATGTTCTCTGCAACTGGGCAGGATGATATGTGCAACTGAAGTCACACACCCTAGTTTTGTTGGGAGTTGGGGAATATATTTTTACCTGGGTGATGAGCCCCCTGAGTCCTGCCTGTAGGTCCATTGGGAGTAGCACGCAGGGCACTGCTAGTTGGGCCAGACGGGGGAGGTCTTTGAGGGTTGGCATCACCTATAGCCAGAACAGGACAAACAAGTTAGTTGTGTTATCTTTGATGCTCGAACTAACACAGCGTGCGCAACTAGGTAGCCTGTTTTTTGTGCAACTAAGCCCCATGATGTGTGCAACTGGAGTCACAGACCTAGTTTGATGGGGAGTTGGGGCAGGTAATTACCTGGACGATGAGGCCCCTGAGTGCTGCCTGTAGGGCCAGGAGGTGGAGGATGTCCTTGAGGGTTGACATCATCTATATCCGAGCAGGAAAAACAAGTTAGGTGTGTTATCTCGATGCTTGAACTAACACGGCATGCGCAACTAGGCAGCATGTTTACGTGCAATCGCCACCATGATGTGTGCAACCGGGTTACACAAGCTAGTTAGATCAGGAGTTGGGGCGTGTAATTACACGGATAATGAGCCCCACGATTGCTGCTGGAGGTGGAGGAGGTCCTCGAGGGTTTCCATCATCGATGGCCCGTGGCAGCGATCGGTTTTTCTTTTTCTTGGACTTGTTCAGTGGCCGATCTCGATGCGTCTTTGCAGCGCATATGCTTGTATACAATAGCTTGTGCCGGATCGTAACCACTCGCAAACTTTGCTAGTTTTCGAAAATCGTATATCATGTTCCTCTCCCTTATCTGCTTCTTTGACTGAGGAGGCATTTCATCCGGTTGCTCATAACCAGTCCCTGGCGCACTAGGTACAGCAGTAGGTGTCCACCGTCTTAGCGTATGACATCAACTCCAATATGGGTGAACACCTTGAGGATGTGGCAACAGAGGATGCCGTCCTTGTCCATTTTACAGCACTCACACAAATAGGAACCCTCCTCCACCCTTGCCTGCACCAAGTAGTTTCGAGAACCATATTTGGCAACAAATTCTGGTTCGGTCTGAGCTCAAATATATCGGCACCAACTTGGAATGCATTATAACATCCAATCAGCTCAAACTCTTCTCTCGAACTTGCGGTAAAGGTCCCTAGTATAGGTTTTGTAAGCTTGCTTCTCTATTGGGAAGTTGGACCACAGCTCAATCTCAAGGTGTTACATCACCGTAATCATTGCAGCCTTCCTTGGCAAGGATGTGGTTACGGATTTTTCGTATTGCTTGACGAAGTTCAGCATTGAGTTGTGTGAGTTCACATATCTTTTCAGACGGCGTTGAACCCCTCACTACGTGTAGGCTGTAGGAACAGGAAGAACTCATGCTTGAAGTAGCACGGCACCCAAGTTGACCTGTATTCATACAACTTCTCAAAGTGCGTGTGTGTCATAGCCTCGTACTTCACCATTAACCCAGCCCAATTCTGCTCAAACTCGTCTATAGTGAAGTTGAAGTCAACACACTTGTTGAAATCATCAGAGTCCTGGATTCCGGCACAGCAGCCAACCAACTTTTTCCTGAGCCTTTTTCATGACATGCCATCTACAACAGCGGTGCATGGTGGTTGGAAAGATGCTTTGCATTGACTGCCTCATTGCACCATCCGGATCGGTGATGAAGTTGTCAGGAGGTTTGCCATCCATAGCCTCTAGGAATGCTCCAAAGACCCAATCAAAGCTCGATGCCAACTCCTGCCTCACAAACGCCAAGAACCCAAAGATGAAAGATTTGCCAGGTCGGTTTATTCCTATGAAGGGCGCGAACGGCATATTGTACATGTTGGTCATGTAGGTGGTGTCAAACGATATGCAATCATGGTACGCCTCAGCATAAGCTTTTCGAGCTAAGCCATCCATCCAAAATATGTTGACAACTATGTCCTCTTCATCATATTTCACCTTATAGAAGAAGTCTGGATCGGTTTTTTGTATATCCTTGAAGTGCGCAATTGTCTCAATCAGATCACCCTCCTTTGTGTCATCTCTACGGAAACTTGTACAAAGATTAGTTATTGCCTTTGGTCCGAATGGCACCATCATCTCAGATCCATAGAACTCTGCCATTACATGCATCATACGTCCTGCATAATACAAAAACAAACAGTGTATCCTTTTTTTAGTTGCATGAATGCGCACATCCAGCTGCTCGGTAATAGGACATTTGTTGGCACAGAAGATAATCGCAGGAAATGGACACCTAGCTGCATCTTTTTAAAAACACTTTTGCACTTTTTGCATACATGACATTGTCTAGTTGCACAATAAAGACAATCTAGTTGCACAACAAGCACCAAAAGTGAAGTCATTTCAGTTGCACACCAGCTGGACACCAGTTGCACAGTTAAGTCATTTCAGTTGCACAGTAGTACCATAAATGCTTGCACCTTTGGACTGCCTACTGAGAAGACTTAATTCTTTAAGGGATATAGAAAAACACCACACTTGTAGTCAAGTTGTTGTTATACAAGATCTTGTGAAACTCCTTTTTCATCGTGTGAGATGCCTTGGTGGGATCTCAAGTATTTGGACAATGAAGGTTTGTTCACGAGCGGATGATTGTGGTCACGAACAAAGTCGTCACCTCCCATCGCCCATCTATCGCCTTCACCAACATTTTCGCTTTGCCTTTGAGTCCGCTTTATTGTCTCACGTTTGCGCTTCTTCTTCTTCTTACTAGTACCGACCTCCTCTTCAAAGAATATTGGAGGTTCTTCTTCCATCTCCTCATCACTATCAACAGATTTTGGATCCGAATAGGGTCCGGGGCAGGAGGAGCCTCAGCTCCTCCATCATCGCCTTTGGGCTTCTTGAACTTGTTGCAGCAAAAGCTGTTGTTTTATCAATTCATTGGTGCGGGGTGCCCGTCTAGATGTGTTCATCTTGATAGGGAAACCCATCCGTAGTAATCTTGTCATTGTTGTAGTGACCCTTAGCAATTTGAAGGCTGTCAAACCTCATGCCAACATAGGGTTCCATAGGTTGAGAACCAGCCTCATCCTCTCCTTCTTCTTCTTGCAGCTCCGTCAGCATTGACTCCTAGCTCGATCCTGGTTGGACCAGAACATTTGCCTCGGTTCCCGTGTCATCTAGAGTATGGCTCTCTGACTAAAGACACCACTAAAGGGGCACCACGGGTTGATGGCTAGCACGCCACATTGTCATGGCCCATAGGGTTTCCACCATGACTTGCTGCGTGTAGTAAACAGATCGAACATTTTCATCCAGTTTCCTTGTTGGTATCTTTGGGTTCTTTCTTGATCCGTATCATGAGGAAGCTCATTGAGATCAGGAGGCAACTCATTGAGATCAAGCATTTTTTTTCCTTTTTTTTGGATGCTGCCACACACTCACTGCACATATAAAAAAGAAGAAAGCAATGTAATCAGTTGTTAATCATAGAAAAGAGTGTTTCAAACAACCTAAAAACTTAGTAAATAGGCAGTTGCAAACCATTTTATGACAATCTTAGTTCCAAAAGCAACATGTCTGTAGCAGAATTTTTTATTATAACATGCATGCATTTTTTTGTTTTTGCACATAGTTGTTATGTTAGTTGCACAGTTTGCAGTAAATAGTTGGCAAGAACTTGACTTCTTTTTACCACAGAGTTTTCTGACTTTTCCTCTGCTTTTGTTGCAATGATCCATGAGGTTTCCATTGGCAAGGAGCTTATTCAGATTTTTCTGCACATAATTGGGACACAATTTGATGCTACTTTTTGGATGCAAAATCCAGGTGAAAGAAGAAAGAAGAAATTGATGACAGACTATAGATATATGTTTTTAAATGCGCCGTTTACATTTCTACTTCCAGTATATTTAAACATATTTTTACACTATAGCTTTGCAATAGGTGTGCTACCAGAATATATGTGTGGGCAAGCAATATATGCGTGACTACTTTAATGTGGTTTTATGGTTTCAATAACCTTGTTTATTTATCTGTCGCACATATTGCTGCAGAAGTTGCCGTACTGCAGTTTTTTGGTTTTGGCTAGAATAGATCTTTGAGTTGGCAGTCAATGTGTTCAGTTTTTGCTAGAATAGATGTTTCAATTTCCCGGGATGCATACATCGATTTGCCGGCATGCATGTTCGGTTGCACAGATCCATGTTTTTGATTGGATAAAATAGATGTTTCTATTTTCCTAGGATGCATATATCAGTTGGCCAGCATGCATGTTCAGTTGCACAACCAATGTGTTTAGTTGGCTAAAATAGATGTTTGAATTTTCATGGATCCATATATCATTTTGGCCAGGGTGCATGTTCTCTTGCACAGCCAATGTATTTAGCTAGCTAGAATAGACATTTCAGTTAGTCAGGATGCATATATCAGCATGCCCTGGATGCATGTTCTGTTGTACAGTGAATGTGTTTAGTTGGCTATAATAGATGTTTCAGTTGGCCAGGATGCATATATCAGCATGCCCTGGATGCATGTTACATTGTCTGATCAATGTGTTTAGCTGGCTATAATAGACGTTTGATTGGCCAGATGCATATATCGGTTGGCGGCATGCATGTTCATTGCCTGATCAATGTTTTCGGTGGCTAGAATACGTGTTTTAGTTGGCGGGATGCATATCTCCGGTTAGCAAGCATGCATGTTCACTTGGCTAGAATCACGTATTAATTGGCGTAAAATATGTCTTAGTTGACTTGTTGAACACATAAAAGGGCGGGAAACACTTTTGAAGCAGCTTATTTAACACATCCAGGTGGGAGAAACTTGTTTGGCATGCATCAAGTAGTTTTTGGCTTGTTTAACACATCCAACAGTAACATCAAGTAGGCTGCTGTGATGTGCCAGATTCATCTCTTTTTTGAAGCAGCTTCTCCATGGATTTGTCCTAGATCCATGAAGAAGGGGGTTTACATATGCCTACATATATGCAGTAGAAGAAAGGGGGAAGTGAAGAGGAGCAGAGAGGGCTTACCTACTTGATGTTAGTGCCTAGTATGGGCTCTGACCACCCTGCCCTTATATCTTTTTTTTGAAGCAGCTCCTTCTTCTACTTTGGGGCTCCCATGGCGGCTGTGTAGGAGGAGGAAGGAAGGCCTTGGATCCCTTTCTTCCTTTCTTTCGTGGAGAAGAAGGGACCATGGAGGCGTGGGGGCCCAGGTAGAGTGCGTGGGCGTGGGGGCCTTGCGTCGTCTGTTGGGCGTGGGGGCGGTAGGCGTGGAAAGCTGGGAGGCGTGGGGTGCAGACGCTCGATCGGGTTTGGTGGCAGCCTGTCCCTGCGGGCCGCTCGATCGGGTTCTGGTGGCAGCCTGTCCCTTTTCTTTTCTGTACCGCGGGGGGACGGAGCTTATCTTTTTGGGATGTCCGCTCGATCGTATTAGTGGGCAGCCGGTCGCCCACTAGACGCGTAAAAAAAACCCGACATCGGTAACATGGGATGGTGCCCCCGGCCCGAATGTGCTCGGGTCGTTTCATCTGGTCAATCAATCAGCCCTCTCGTTATTTACCCGCAAAAAAAAAAGCTCTCTCGTTATTCGGAACCGCGTAGTATGAGGTCCCGTTTGCTCCACGAAATATCGCGGCGATCTCGGATTTGGTTCCCGGTCTTTTCCCCTGTCCCGCGCTGCCGCGTGAATAACAATGGCCGGGCCGAAGAACAGGACCTTTTTTTCCTTTCGAAAACCATCAGGCAACTCACGGCAGCTCGTGGTTTCCAAAAATGAACGGCCGCGTGGGCCACTTCGACCAGCGTCGTGCCCTCCGCGCCCCTCTCGACTCCTGTGCGTGCGCGTTGAGCGAAAACGCCTACAAATATCCTTCCGCCGCGAGCCCGGAGCACGGGATCTGCGAACGGACGCTCTCTCTCTCTCTCTCTCTCTCTCTCTCTCTCTCTCTCTCTCTCTCTCTCTCTCTCTCTCTCTCTCTCTCTCTCCGCCTCTCAGCTCTCAATCAAGGCCACTCGTTTCAAAAAAAAGTCCACTCGTTTCAAACTTCTCCGGCGGCTCCAGCGTCGAGATCAGGGATGGGAGGCTGCTTCTCCGGCGACGTCCGCGGCGGCATGGAGGCCGTCGGCGGGGGCGCGAAGGGGGCGGCGGCGCTGGGGCAGGGCCAGGGCCAGGGCGGGCCCAACGAGGCCGTCGACCACTTCTTCCAGGGCCAGGCGCTGCGCCTCTACACCCCTCTCGAGGTACGCTCGCTCCCCTCCCTCCCCTCCCCTCCCCTCCACGGGAAACCCTAGCCAGTGTCCAGTCCAGCGCTGCTCGCTAGTCGAGGAGACTTTCCCAGAATGGTATGGTTCGCGGATTCGTGGTCACCATTGGACCGGGGGTTTTTGGGGGTGGGAAGGAATTTGGGGGCCGTCGCGGATCGCGATCGGTTCTGGCGACCGGAATTTGGTGGGCTTTCGCTGTCAAGTGAGGTGGATTTCGGGTGCCATTGTTTGTTTATTTTGGTAGATGCGCTTCGCTGTCACAGCGTACAATTGTTTCGATTATTGCCACCAAAGACCAAACCTCTCAGCATTGCAATTGTCGCTTTGATTTTGGTTTGGATGATTGGATCCCATGTTTTTATCTGCAAGCGCGCCTCGCTTTGCGCCAATTTTTTAATGCGCACAATTTAGGGGGCTTTTACTCGAGAGTTTGGGTTTGAGGCGGGTTTTGTGAAATGCCGGCGCTCGGCTCTGAATTGGGGTTTTTAAGTTGTTTTGGGGATAATGTGTAGTATTGCATATTTAGGTTTTGGTGCCATTTTGTCCGCTGGTCTGCGTCCACGAAGATTGTTCCGTACTATCATGTGACGTGTCCTTTGTACTCTTATAAGTTCTCATCCAAGTACTTGGGAAATTCGTCTCTGTCAGAGTCAACTCGGATGTGCGGCGCTAGCGCACCTCAAGCACTGCATTCCCTACGTTTTGGATTTTATTTTTTGCATCAACTGCATGCGTGCAATTATATTCGTTACAGTTTTTATTTACAAAATGGCATTGTTGGTGACCTGCTTGTGCACAAATAAGATCCTGACGGAAGTGACGAAGTAATGTTTTTCAGTTTCCACATGCGGTTCCTCAATTGGTGATCGCATATAATTTGATGGACTGGTCTCTGGAAAACATATTTTTTAAATTGATTAATATTTTGACGCTGGAGTATTTTCTGGAAGTGGATCAGGAATGATCAAAGATATTTTAGGTCGGAGTGGGTGGTGGACATCAATCGTTTGCTTTAAAAATGGAACCATGTTGTGCAGAGAGTCGCACTAACGTTCACACACTGGACGATGAACTTTATGTCCTACATACTACCAAACAATTTATTTTATTTTATTAAGATTTACTCAATCTATTTCAACTAAAAGAAGTTGTTCAGACAATATAATACCATGTCTTCGAATTCTCAAGGATCTAAGGATGTGCTTGCAGTAAGTTGTGCGTCACCTATGTATCATGATTTGTGACAATGGGTACAGTAAGTGTGTGGTCTCTTGTTTCATATTTTAGAGTTCATCTGTTAGAACATTTATAATGTTTCCAATGCATGTTCAAGGATACCATATGCTTAGATATGTTCAAGCCAGCGATAATGTAGAACGAGTTTGGTGTATGTCGGTGTTGCATGCTAATATGTTCTCAATTAGCCAATAGTAAAAATTCAAAAAAAAAGGCGATAGTGGATGTCAATATGATCTGCCTTGATTGACATGTCGCCATCTTCCTGCATTGCAGCTATCCTTTTCAGCTTCCAAGTTGAGAAATATGGATGCTCTTTCTAAGGTAAAAACTACCATCCAGTTCTTCCATGCATTTCGATCTGTACATATATTTATATTCCCTTTCCTGTAGTGCATCTTACTGTACCCTAACTTAAAAAGTGAAGTTAAACTCTGTTGAAACTGAGGTAGATGCTGCTCAATGTTGGATATCCTTTGGCTTTTTGCTAAAAAATGTCAAGTCTAAAACAAAGAAAACTTATGTTATTATGTATGAACAGGTGCAGAATTGTGATTCTGTATCCACATGTCATTTGTTTACCCTCTTATTGTACCGTTCCACCTTTTCTAGAGCCAAAATAAGTGTACATGAACAATATTTGAAGTTTTAAATTGCCATTGATTCTCCTTGTTCTATGATCAAAGTTGTGATACATAAGGAAAACAGAAATAAATTCCTATTTTGGCCCTATAAGTTATATGTAAAGAACAACAATGCAAGCTGAAGCTAATATTCAGTTTTAGCTAACAACAAGATGGCTTACATTTTGAATAGCTGAAACATGAAACCACCATCCCGGAAAGCAGCATGCTCATTTTCAAGATATGTTGCTGTTTTTGTCAGTTTATTTTGATATCTGTTTGTACATCAAAGATTATTGCATTGCCAATCTTTTCATATTCAATCATTGTGTTTAAGTATGTTTCCTTTGCACCAGCTACACTAGAAACATGCATCGTACTGTCAAAATTTTCATTGTAGTGTACAAAATCTTTTACAACAAAGTGTGTAACAGAAAATTATGGTGCTTAATTCTGCTTGGTTGCTTTCCTTGTGTATGTGTATGTATCCTCCTCAGCTATAACTCTGCTTGGTGCAGAGTGATCCTATGTTGGTGGTTTACACAAAAATGGATGGAAGGCTAGAAGAGATCGGCCGCACTGAAGTGATATTGAATTCACTGGAACCATTGTGGATCACAAAAGCTATGATAAATTACCAATTTGAGATCGTGCAACCGCTCGTGTAAGTTTATAAAACTATATACATACTGATTACTTGTAGAAAGCTCATACTTACTGCTACCTCTTTTTGGGCTCATGATAGGTTCAGGATATATGACGTTGACACAAAGTACCATAACACACCACTGAAGGTATATTCTGTGCCCTTAATTCATGTTTTTGCTTCACCCAAATTCAGTTTGAGTGCTTAATATCTGTGTAGCCATGCTTCAAATCAAGACACGCTTTCTTGTTTTATTTCACTGTTCTTTGTTATTTTCTTATGGCTACATTTAGTGTTTCAATTTTCTATAACCTTTCCTGCTAATATAAAATAATAATCTTTGAAAAGAGGTTTGTGGTCAGTACAAGACAAGGCAGTCATGCAGGAGAGAAGGGCCACTATGTTAAAACATAGTGAAGGTGCCAAGTAAAGTGGTGAAGAACTTCAGTGCAATGTTTTCTACCAAAAAGTACTACAGGATGATGCATATTTGCTCATCAAAGAGTTAACCCTCCTAAACTAATGGACTGAGTAACTGTGTTAGACATATAGTAGCCAGATTACATGTTTAGGGCCTCATTCTTTTTTCCTCACACATGTAGCATGCTAGCTGTTATTTGTTTGCTCATTTTTTCGCTCCTGCATAATGTAACATCGGGTCAAAAGATGGAAGGTATGAAAATTTACATAAATATTGTGCACATACAGTCAATGAGTGCTCAAAACAAGCGGCAGAATTTTCACAGTTGTCAATATTTGGTCAAAATAATCTGGGTGATGAGGTGATGGTAGAGTTGTCTTAACAGTTTCATTGTGCAGAAAATAATTATAAGTTTGCTGTGGGCTATCTTCTACCTTCAGTGACTCACACAAGACAGCAACATTATAGCCTGCTTAGAATTTATAGTCTATTACTTTATATGCAACTATAGAAGCCTCAATCATTTGTGTTATGCAGACGTTGAACTTGGCTCAGCAAGATTTTCTAGGGGAAGCATTCTGCAATTTATCTGAGGTTGTGCAAAATCAGTTATATGATACAGTACAATGCATAATCTAGCTGCAGTATATAATTTCTCTAAATAAATGCAAATGAAGAAGAGAGACACACAAATGCACTCTCCTGATATTTATTTTGCACCCCTTTGCTCTTTTCACAGATTGTCACAAAGTTCAACCATAGCCTGACTTTGAACCTCCGAAATGGTTCTGGACATGCCCTTCAGGGCACAGTGACAGTACATGCGGAAGAAACTGCTTCATCAAGGATGGCAGTTGATATGCAATTCCACTGCCTGAATCTGGATAACAAAGACACGTTCTCCAAAAGTGTATGGATAACTTCCTTGGTAGTTATAAGGTGGCAAATTAATTGCAGTTCTAAATAAATGGTTTTTATTGTGCAGGATCCCTTCTTGAGAGTATCAAGACTCTCAGAAAGTGCTGTTGCCATTCCTATATGTAAAACCGAAGTGATCAAGAACAATTTAAACCCTGTTTGGAGGCCTATAACACTGACATCACAGCAGTACAGTAGCAAGGCAAGTAACATTTTTCTAGTATATGAATTTTTGTGTCGGACTTGTTTAACACATGTGTAATTCAAGGTTAATCTAATTTTTTTCTTCTACTATGTGACTTTATTTCAGGATGACCCACTGCTAGTTGAGTGTTTTGATTTTGATGCCAGTGGCAACCACGAACTTATTGGGTAGGTTGGGTGAGGAAGTATTCTGGCATCTTGTCATTGATCCCGAGTTTAATTATCTTTGTTATTTTTCTGACAAATAGGTCTCTCCAGACAACTATCGCTCAGCTTGAAAATCTATATAACTCAAAGGCTGGAGCAAATTTTTACAGCCATAAGGGCCAAAAGAAGGTTAGATTTCAACTATATGACACAATAATTAACAAAAAATTACTCCATCTAACCTCTCGACGTAACCAATCTGTGTTCAGTTGAAAGGACAGTTGTTCTTGGATAAGTTCCAGGAAAAAGTTCAACATACTTTCTTGGACTATATTTCCAGTGGGTTTGAGCTCAATTTTATGGTGGCTGTAGATTTTACTGGTTAGTTCTAATTGTGAGCTTCAATGGTTTATCTGTAGCTCTGTCAATCATTTGTGGCTTATGTGTGGTTATTATTCCATGTGTTTCCAGCATCAAATGGTGACCCTCGCGTACCACAATCTTTGCACTACATTGACCCCTCTGGCAGACCAAACTCATACCAGCAGGTTCCGAATTTTCTGACGTTGCTAGGATATTCTTTAAACTGAAAGCCTTCTCATTGAACCATTTGATGTATACCAGGCAATTCTAGGGGTAAGTGAAGTTCTACAGTTTTATGACAATGATAGACGATTCCCTGCATGGGGTTTTGGTGCAAAGATACCACGAGGATCTGTATCCCACTGTTTCAACTTGAATGCAAGCACCAATGACTGTGAGGTGAGATTAATGCCTGATGAGCTACTGCCAATTTTATTTTATTAGTTTTTGACAATGGATGATATCCAAAAGAAACATTCCCCTATAAACCAACTCTTGGACATTTGTGTATCATATGACTAAACTTTTTGAGCTATGAGCTTTGTTTGTTTCCTTGTTTTGCTTTTGCAGTAGTATTAACTGAACAACTAATGCTTCACACATGAGAATGTAGTGCTGCAAACCCAAATTGTGTTCAGCTGCATCTCCTGCTTTTGGCTTCCTTACAAATGTTAGTGTGCAGATATTGATGACTAAGAAATTATATTCCTGTTGGACTCATGAACCTCATTAGTTACAAAATAGTGATATGGCTTTATCATACTTGCACTGTCTCATCCTCTTTAATTACTTATATTTTCTCTTAACATCTCTTTTAGTAGTCACAAATGTCACCTATTGGCAATGCAAATATAGTGCTACAAATGATGTGTGGTATTGTTCCTGAAATGTTGCTGAATGTTGCCAAAAAATAAGAGCAACCTATAGAATAACTGATGGTATTTATATTTGCTTAGATCAGTTTTTCGGATCTTTTATATTTACCGGCTGATGGCACCTAGACTTCTTACACCGCAGTTGATGTTTCGAGATTTTTCTGTTCCTATCACAGGTAGTTGGAGTTGAAGGCATCATGTCAGCGTACTCTTCTACTCTTTACAGTGTTTCTCTTGCGGGGCCAACCTTGTTTGGGCCAGTGATCAGCAAAGCTGCAGAAATTGCCAGCCATTCTGTGCAATATGGAAACAACAAATATTTTGTCCTGCTCATTATCACGGTATGTAACCATATATATCCTCATGTGACCTCTGTTCAAATTTTTACCCGAGCATTGTATGCAGGATGGAGTTATCACCGACCAGCAAGAAACAAAAGATTCTATTGTAAGGGCATCAGATTTGCCGTTGTCGATTCTCATCGTGGGAGTCGGGAATGCTGATTTCACTCAAATGAGGGTAAATCATTTCTGAATACGTGATAAATATTTCATCCCCTGAACATTTTTCTTGTCATCTCGGTCTTGAATGAGCTGCATGCTGTGCCCTGGCATCTGGCTATTTCTTAGTAGCTTTAGTTTTGGTCCGGCAGTTTGTCGCTGCACTTGTTAATTGCATCTGTAGTGCCATGCGTCCAACGAAGCCGCGGGCATGCACTTGCACCTACCAGAAAGTTTGCTCTAGTTATCACATGCAGTCTGCCTGATAAACAAAGGCTGCCGGGCCTGGAACATGCTCCTCTGTGATCTTTATTTTTGTCACCGCAACACGAAGTAGCCAATTTTCTTTGGCTTTGTCAGATCCTGGATGCGGACTTCGGTAAGCGGCTTGAAAGCTCAACAGGCAGGGTTGCGACGCGCGACATCGTCCAGTTCGTCCCCATGAGGGAAGTCCAAGGTCAGTATCGGCTTCGCATTCTGTTACCATTAACTTACTCCAGCTCTTTGCTCATAGTACCACCGCCGAAACAAGCATGACCGATGATCGATGATTTTATCAGCAGGTGGGCAGGTCACCGTTGTCCAGAGCCTGCTGGAGGAGCTGCCTGGGCAGTTCCTGGAGTACATGCGCACCCGGGACATCAAGCCGCGACTGCCCCAGCACGCCTCAGCGCCGCCAGCCTACCCCCCTCCTCCTCCCCAGCTGTGAAGGAACCCCGCTGGGCCGGCACCCCACACAAGCTGGTCTGCGCGTACGTACCAGCTGGCAATTGTATAGATTCTGCCGTCTATCTGTCTGACTAACTTCCGTCGCCTCCGCTCTCCACATCCTACGTTAGGTACTGAACCCCGTAGATAGCATTTCCGCCCAGGTTTAGAACGTCGCTGCAAATACTACGCATGAAAAATGCGATACCTCCTTGTGTTTTTTCTCGCTGAACTGCTGCTATGTTGGCCACTTTGTCACCGACAAGGAATTATCTCCTAGGCAACCCATCTTGTTATTGTGTACATTTGCTTAAGGTTTTGCTTTATCTATGGTACGCAATTCATGGGTCGGCTATCAATGGTCGCCTGTTGGCTGTTGCTGGAGAAGATGAAGGAGAAAAATTCCAGGAGGCTTAGTATCACATTTGTTAAGCAGAGACATACTATAATGTATCCAAGACTCGTCTCTTTTGTCTGATGATCTTCAATCTTTTCCTTGGTGAAACAAGAAATCATTTTATTCAAATGAAATTCCTCCTAGTCTCAGGCAGAGATATAAGGCCGGTTTTACTTTTTCTCCTAAAATACCATTTGTCCATGAAATCTTGCATGCTCGTAGCACACTCGATCAATTCCGGAGTCAATATTCTTTTCTTAAGGTTAGTACTGTCATCTATGTCATGCAATTTTTTTCATGGGTTGGCATTGGCTATCCAGTAGTCGCATGTGGCTGGAGACAATGAAGGAGAAATCGCGCAAGGGTTTTGGTATTATCCTTGAAGCAGAAACATAATGTACACTCCCATAGTTCCATTGATGCGGAATTAATAGGGAGGGAGTGAAATTAGTCAACCTAACAAATCATTTTCAAAGCGTCTCTGATGCGGAGCATCCTACAGTCATCTCCATGGACCTACCATCGTCTCATCAAGAGCCAAGAGGACCCATGACACGAGCACAAGCTAGAGCTCTCGAGAACGAGGTGACTTCTTTCCTTAGTGATATCACATATGATCCACTCGAGACATGGCTACTATTGAGAATGAAATCCACTGTCCTTTTCATTGATGGTGATTTACATTATATATCCCCTGAGGGGACGCATCCATCGGACGCGGCGTTTGGAAGAGAAGGGAGAGAAAGATGCGACGGTTAGCATATGGCTAACTGCCTCCTAATTACAACGTGGAGATTATCCACATAATTAATTGTAATAGCTACTACCTAAATCCGATATGCTATGCATGATTAGGTGTCAAGAGGACCCTCCCGGAGATGTACATGAAGACGGACAAGTCGCCAAGTCCATGGATGAAGAGAACCAACGGAAAGAGTCAAGAACACCTCCTGTGCCGGACATCCGCCAAGACCCCGGACATCCGGCCTGGAGCATCCTCCTCGGCTGACCTCCAGTAGCCCAACATCTACAGACCCCGGACATCCGGCCCGAGCCCGAAAATCCGGCCAGAAGCCTGGACATCTGGCGCCACGCACCAGAACCTATAGAAGCTGCCTCCACCAGCCCGGACATCCGGCCTCCTAGCCCGGACATCCGGCCCTTCGGGAAGGCCCGGACATCCGACCCGTCGCCCGGACATCCGGCCCCGTCTGTCTGCGCACAGCAAAGGGCCGAAGCCCATGTACCCTTTCGCCCCCTAGACTATATATACTCTCCCATCTCCCTCTTTCTAGGGTTAGCGTTGTGATAGCTCATATTAGAGATAGAGCCTCGCTCATCCACATCGGATCTACTCCACGAGAGAGACCGCGGCCCCTCTACAGAGAAGATCCCCTTGGATTCAAGACCTCCTCACGGAGAAGACCCCATCAAGACCTCCTCACAGAGAAGAATCGGTTACCCTTTGTATCGTCCCTTGTTGACTTTGGATCGTGTATCTCCCTTTGTGTTTCGTGGATCTAGCACATGTGTAATCGAATCTTGTTGGTTTGAGTGATTCTCTCGTGTTTTCCCTCGTGTTTCCCCTCGTGTTCTTCGTGTTCCTCTTTGGAATCCGCTCCTTTCGTGAAAGATCGGCCATCTAGGGTTCCATCCTACATCATCTTAGTATCATGAGCCACGTTGATCACGATTTCGGAGCCTCCCCGTTGTGTTTTCTAGCCTGATTTTGTTGTGTTCTTCCCTAATTCGAAAATTGCCCCACAAAAATAGCCCCAATTTTTTTTATGATTTGTTGGTGTGATGAAGTTTTGTTGGATTTGATCCGCGGATTTCGTGTGTTGCAGGTAGATCTAGCTTTCCCCCATCTTTTCCCCAATTTTCATCCACAAAATCTTCCGAATTTTGCCCCGAATTTGACCTCTTCACGCGGTGTTCATCGAGTTCGTCCACGGATCCAGAGCCCGGACATCCGGCCCGACAGCCCGGAGATCCGGCCCCTGACAGCAATACTTCCATCCACCGCTTCCTTTCCGACTAACTTTCGCCCAATTTTGTCCCGGTGCCCAGATACACTTCCGCATACCACCACCACTTCCGCATAGCACCACCATAGCTTTACCGCTACAAACTCCGACAATTTTGACCCTCTTTGCTTTGAGAGTTTGAGTTGCGGTTCCCGTGTCCTATTGTGTTTCGGCTATTTAGGTACGGTCCGACATCGACATCACCGCCGCTCATCTTCGCCACGGATTCGGACTACTACGAACGGCTACATCACTTTGGTATCAACCTCATCTTGGTATCGTGATATCATCATACTTTCTTGCAAATGCATTGATAACCCCATAGCCTTACTTTTGCGTAGCTTACCCATCGAGACTAGCCTTTCAGTATTGCCGGCAACGTGACTTGTGCACATTAGTGATCATACTTTCCATAGCATACCATATCATCGTGGCGCATATCTTGGTATCATCTCTTGTGTCACAAAGTTGTCATTGCATACACAATTGCTATCTTGGTTCGTGAAGCATTGCATGAGAAAAGAGCTCAAACAACAAAGAGCCAAACAAGCTTTTAAGCAAAAGGAAAAGATAAGCAAAGAGCTTATAAGCAAGAACCATAGCATCATACTACGTTAAGATTGTCATACTCGATCATCTTGGATCATACCACCGAAATACCATACATATAGCATACTTGGGATAGAAGTTGTTGCATTTTTGCTTAGTAGGGTGTGCACAAGTTCGTGCAATCGTGCTAGCGTCTCTCTAGTGTTGTGCAACAAGAGCATTTTCGTGGATTCCACATTTTGGCTCACCCTTGGTTGCACGACCCCACTTATCTATTTGCGTGTGTGTTTCTGTGTACCTTACCTTGCTTGGTCTACTTGTTGCATTTGCAAATTTGCGAATCTTTTCCAACATTATTGAAGCTCACTAACAATTGCATCAAATTTTGTGCCACCATCCTAACCAAGCTCCACCATAAGCTTTTATTTGTGTAGGTGTGAGAAACTGACAAAAATTGGTACCAATTGTGCTATTTCCTTGTCACACATTGGAGTGATCTTTGATCCATCTTCAACATCGGTCAAGGTACATTTGGTATTGGTTCTTCTATTTCTTCCACTCACATATATTTATTTGGAATGATGGATATGCCAAGTTCTTCTACCAACCCACTCTTCTTGGAGCAAGATGACGACATGTCATCCTACGTCACCAAGAGCCACCTCTTTGGTGCACAACGAGCTTTGCATCAAGAGCAACAAGCAATGAGCGACCGCATCGACCATCTCGCCATCGACTTGCGACTCTCCGAGCAACGTACAAGAGACTACTTCGACCACAAGATCGACGAACAAAAACAAGAGAGTAATGCAAGAATGGACGAGATTCACGCCTTGTTGGTCAACCGCTCTTCTACCTCGTCGTCCTACTCAAGACGGAGCCGCGCAAGTCGACACTTCGACGACACTATCTCCGGCTCAAGTACCCCGACATCGAACACTCTTCGTCGTGCCGCGCATCAATATCGTCAAGCAAACCGCAATCCTCTACACGACACCGCCTCTCAAGAGCATCGACATCGTCAAAACCAAGCTACATTCGCACAAGCACAAGAACGACAACGCCAACGGCAACAAGAACAAGAGGAACAAGCGCGAAAACATCAAGATGCACAAGACGCCGAAGCACAACGTCAAGAACAACAACTACGGGAAGCTCAAGCACTTGAGGCGCAACGTGCCCTTCGAGATTCAAGTCGAGCCGTAGCCAACCGAGGTCGACAAGCTCGCCTACAAGAAGAAGCACTTCACGACGAAGCTCAAGAAAGGATTTATCAATCACGTGTGCATCGTCAAGTTCCACAAGTCCCTCATCAAGATCGACAAGCGCCTCCTCAAGCGAGACAACAACATCAAGTCCATCAAGAGCATGAAGACAATGGACCTCCTCCAAGACAAGAGCAACATGAGGTCGACAACCCTCCTTGCCAAGAACAACATGAGATTGCCAATCCTCAAAGACATGGGCATCATCATCCCCGACCCCAACACAATGAAGAGCACCGATATGGCAAGCTAAAGTTCACTATGCCCAAGTTCACCGGAAGCAATGACCCCGAAGAGTACATCTCATGGGCATTGAAGGTTGACAAAATCTTCCGCTTGCACAACTACGAAGAAGAGAAGAAGATCGCGATGGCATCCCTCGAATTCCAAGACTACATCCTCATTTGGTGGGAACAAGTCCTTGAGCGCCGAGAGGCCAAAGGTGAACCGCCAATCACCACTTGGGCGCAAATGAAGGATGTCATGACAGCACGTTTCGTGCCAAACTACTACAACCGCGACCTCTTCAAGAAACTCCAACTACTCAAGCAAGGAACCAAGAGCGTTGAAAAGTACTACAAGGAAATGGAGATTGCCATGATATGAGCCAATGTCACGGAAGATGATGAGCAAACTATGGCACGTTTCTTGAATGGACTCAATCACCCTATCAAGAAGATTGCCGACTTCCAACCATACTCGAACCTCATCGAGCTAGTGCACCAAGCCACCAAAGCGGAACGTCAAGTGCAAGATGACATCAAGTATGCCAAGTTCTCATCCAAGTCCTACGGCTTCTCCAACAATCAAGCGTCAACGACTCCAACACCTTCTACCTCAATCAAGCCATCTACAAGCAACGGCGACAAGTCGAGTTACAAGAAAACTTCGACAACCTCAAGTCGTCCTCCTACTACGAGCAACTTCTGTTGGAAATATGCCCTAGAGGCAATAATAAAAGCATTATTATTATATTTCCTTGTTCATGATAATTGTCTTTTATTCATGCTATAACTGTATTAACCGGAAATCGTGATACACGTGTGAATACATAGACTACAATACGTCCTAGTAAGCCTCTAGTTGACTAGCCCGTTGGTCAACAGATAGTCATGGTTTCGACTATGGACATCGGATGTCATTGACAACGGGATCACGTCATTAGGAGAATGACGTGATGGACAAGACCCAATCCTAAGCATAGCACAAAGATCGTGTAGTTCGTTTTGCTAGAGCTTTTCCTATGTCAAGTATCTCTTCCTTAGACCATGAGATCGTGCAATTCCGGATACCGTAGGAGTGCTTTGGGTGTATCAAAGCGTCACAACGTAATCGGGTGACTATAAAGGTGCACTACAGGTATCTCGAAAGTGACCATTGGGTTGACACGGATCGAGATCGATTTGTCACTCCGTATTACGGAGAGGTATCACCGGCCCACTCGGTAATGCATCATCATAATGAGCTCAAAGTGATCAAGTGTCCGGTCACGGATCATGCATTGCGGTACGAGTAAAGTGACTTGCCGATAACTTGAGACTAACGAGGTATTGGGATACCAACGATCGAGTCTCGGGCAAGTAACATACCGTCGAGACAAAGGGAATAGAATACGGGTTGCTTGAACCCTTGACATCGTGGTTCATCCGATGACAACATCGAGGAGCATGTGGGAGCCAACATGGGTATCCGGATCCCGCTGTTGGTTATTGACTTGAGGTAGTCTCGGTCATGTCTCGCATGTCTCCCGAACCCGTAGGGTCTACACTTAAGGTTCGGTGGCGCTAGGGTTAATAGGAAGACAAGTATGTGATTACCGAATGTTGTTCGAGTCCCGGATGAGATCCCGGACGTCACGAGGAGTTCGGAATGGTCCGGAGGTAAAGATTTATATATGGAAAGTGGTTAAGCGGACTCGGAAAGTTTGAGGGTATACTGGGTAAAATGCACGGGCCACGGGAGGGTTCCGAGGTCCACTGGAGGGCCACCCCTCCGGGGCCACATGGGCTAAGTGGGAGGGAGCCAGCCTGGTGGGCTGGCGCGCCTCCCACCTAGGCCCATGCTTGGCTAGGGTTTGGGGAGGAGGAAACCCTAAGGGGAAAGGGCGCCCTTGGCTTGGGGGCAAGCCACCCCTTTCCTCCTCTCCTTGGCCGCCCCCTAGGGTTTTTCCCTAGAGGGCCGGCCCCTTGCCCTCTCCTCCTATAAATAGAGGGTGGGGGAGGCTGATACACAATTGTAGGCGCAGCCTCCCTCCCCAACACCTCTCTTTCTCCACGCAAGCTTGGCGAAGCCCCGGGAGAATCGCTGGTACCAACCGCACCACGCCGTCGTGCTGCCATTGGAATTGTCTTCCTCAACCTCTCCTTCACTCTTGCTGGATCAAGACGGAGGAGACGCCATCGTCTCCGCACGTGTGTTGAACACGGAGGTGCTGTCCTTTCGATTTTGGTCATCGGTGATCGGAATCACGTTGGGAACGTCTTCATCATCACCACTCTCTCGAACGCTTCCGCACTCGATCTACAAGTGGTATGTAGATGCAAACTCTCTCTCGTAACTCGTTGCTTAGATGGACTCATAGATAGATCTTGGTGAAACCGTAGAAAATTTTTAATTTTCTCGCAACGCGTTCCCCAAAAGTGGCATCATGAGCTAGGTCTATGCGTAGTTCTCTTTGCACGAGTAGAACACAATTTTGTTGTGGGCGTGGATCTTGTCAACTTACTTGCCGTTACTAGTTGTTTCTTGCTTCCGCGGTATTGTGGGATGAAGCGGCCCGGACCAACCTTACACGCATCTTACGTGAGACCGGTTCCACCGACTAACATGCACTAGTTGCATAAGGTGGTCAAGCGGGTGTCCGCTCTCCTACTTTAGTTGGAGCTGATTCGATGAACAGGGTCCTTACGAAGGGAAATAGAAGTTGACAAGATCACGTTGTGGTTATTCGTAGGTAAGAAAACGTTCTTGCTAGAACCCAATTGCAGCCACGTAAAAGATGCAACAACAATTAGAGGACGTCTAACTTGTTTTTGCAGCAATTGTCATGTGACGTGATATGGCCAAGTTGTGATGAATGATGATATATTGTGATGTATGAGATCATGTTCTTGTAATAGGAATCACGACTTGCATGTCGATGAGTATGACAACCGCAGGAGCCATAGGAGTTGTCTTTATTTTTGTATGACTGCGTGTCATTGAAGAACGCCATGTAATCTACTTTACTTTATTGCTAAACGCGTTAGTCATAGAAGTAGAAGTAGTCGTTGGCGTGACAACTTCATGAAGACACGATGATGGAGATCATGATGATGGAGATCATGGTGTCATGCCGGTGACAGATGATCATGGAGCCCCGAAGATGAAGATCAAAGGAGCTATATGATATTGGCCATATCATGTCACTACTTTATAATTGCATGTGATGTTTATTATGATTATGCATCTTGTTTACTTAGAACGACGGTAGTAAATAAGATGATCCCTTAGAACAATTTCAAGAAGTGTTCTCCCTAATCGTGCACCGTTGCTACAGTTCGTCAGCTTCTAAGCACCACGTGTTAATCGGGTGTGATGGATTCTTACGTTCACATACAACGGGTGTAAGCAAGATTTACACACGCAGTAAACACTTAGGGTTAACTTGACGAGCCTAGCATGTGAAGACATGGCCTCGGAACACGGAGACCGAAAGGTCGAACACGAGTCGTATGGAAGATACGATCAACATGAGAATGTTCACCGACGCAGACTAGTCCGTCTCACGTGTTGATCGGACACGGCCTAGTCGACTCGGATCATGTAACACTTAGGCGACTAGAGGATGTCTAATCTAAGTGGGAGTTCATTAATAATTTGATTAGATGAACTTAATTATCATGAACTTAGTCTAAAACTTTTGAATCATATGTCTTGTAGATCAAATGGCCAACGCTCATGTCAACTTGAACTTCAACGCGTTCCTAGAGAAAACCAAGCTGAAAGATGACGGCAGAACTATACGGACTGGGTCCGAACCCGAGATCATCCTCATAGCTGCCAGAAACAATACGTCCTAGAAGGACCGCTAGGTGACGCTCCGTCCTGCAGAACCAAGACATTATGAATGCTTGGCAGTCTCGTCTTGATGATTACTCCCTCGTTCGATGCGGCATGCTTTACGACTTAGGAACCGGGCTCCAAAAGCGTTTTGAGCATCACGGAGCATATGAGATGTTCAAGAGCTGAAACTGGTTTTTCAAGCTCACGCCCGGTCGAGAGATATGGCATCTCCGACAAGTTCTACAGCTTGTAAGATGGAGGAAAACAGTTACATCGGTGAGCACATTCTAAAGATGTCCGGTTTGCACAACCGTATGACCCGGTGAATATTAACCTCCCCGATGAGGCGGTCATTGATGTAATCCTCCAGTCCCTCCCACCAAGCTACAAGAGCTTTGTGATGAACTACAACATGCAGGGAATGGTAAAGACCATTCTGAAGTGTTCTCTATCTTTGAAGTCACCGAGGTTGAAATCAAGAAAGAACATCAAGTGTTGATGGTCAATAAGACCACTAAGTTTAAGAAGGGCAAGGGCAAGAAGAACTTCAAGAAGGACGGCAAGGAGGTTACGCCCGGTAAGCAAGTTACCGGAAGAAGTCAAAGAATGGACCCAAGCACGAGACTGAGTGCTTTTATTGCAAGGGAAGGGTCATCGAAGCGGAACTGCCCCAAATACTTAGCGGACAAGAAGGCCGCAACACCAAAGGTATATTTGATATACATGTAATTGATGTGTACCTTACCAAGAATCGTAGTAACTCCCCGGTATTTGATACCGTGCCGTTGCTCATATTTGTAACTCACGGCAGGAGCTGCGGAATAAGCGGAGGCTGGCGAAGGGCGAGGTGACGATCTTGGCGTCGGGAATGGTTCCAGAGTCGATGTGATCGCTGTCGCACGCTACCTCTTCATTTACCCACGGGATTAGTTATGAACCTTAATAATTGTTATTTGGTGCCAAGTTTGAGCATGAATATTGTATCTGGATCTCGTTTAATGCGAGATGGCTACTCATTTAAATCCGAGAATAATGGTTGTTCTATTTATATGAGAGATATGTTTTATGGTCATGCTCCGATGGTCAATGGTTTATTCTTAATGAATCTCGAGCGTAGTATTACACATGTTCATAGCGTGAATACCAAAAGATGTAAAGTTGATAACGATAGTCCCACATACTTGTGGCACCGCCGCCTTGGTCACATTGGTGTCAAGCGCATGAAGAAGCTCCATCTTGATGGACTTTTGGAGTCTCTTGATTATGAATCATTTGACACATGCGAACCATGCCTCATGGGCAAGATGACCAAGACTCCATTCTCTGGAACAATGGAGCGAGCAACCAACTTGTTGGAAATCATACATACCGATGTGTGCGGTCCAATGAGCGTTGAGGCTCGCGGAGGATATCGTTATGTTCTCACTCTCACGGATGACTTGAGTAGATATGGTTATGTCTACTTGATGAAACACAAGTCTGAGACCTTTGAAAAGTTCAAGGAATTTCAGAATGAAGTAGAGAATCAACGTGACCGACAGATAAAATTCTTACGATCGGATCGTGGAGGAGAATATTTAAGTCACGAATTTGGTACACACTTAAGAAAATGTGGAATCGATTCACAACTAACGCTACCGAACACCTCAACAGTAATGGTGTGTCCGAACGTCAGAATTGCACTCTATTGGATATGGTGCGGTCTATGATGTCTCTTACCGATTTACCGCTATCATTTTGGGGATACGCTCTAGAGACAGCTACATTCACTTTAAATAGGGCACCGTCTAAATCCGTTGAGACGACACCGTATGAATTATGGTTTGGGAAGAAACCTAAGTCATCGTTTCTAAAAGTTTGGGGATGCGATGCTTATGTCAAGAAACTTCAACTGAAAAGCTCGAACCCAAGTCGGAAAATGCGTCTTCATAGGATACCCTAAGGAAACCTTTGGGTATACCTTCTACCTTAAATCCGAAGGCAAGATCTTTCTTGCCGAGAACGGAACCTTTCGGAAAAAGAGTTTCTCTCGAAAGAAGTAAGTGGGAGGAAAGTAGAACTCGATGAAGTACTACCTCTTGAACAGGAAAGTAGTGCAGCTCGGAAAATGTTCTGTGATGCCTACACCAATCAAGAGGAAATTCATGATGATGATCAAGGTACTTCAGATCAAGTTGCTCTTGAACCCAGAGGTCCACTAGGACACGTTCCGCACTGCAGTGGTACGGCAACCCTGTCTCCGGAAATCATGTTGTTAGACAACGGTGAACCTTGAACTATGAAGAAGCAATGGCGGGCCCAGATTCCAACAAATGGCTAGAAGCCATGAAGTCCGAGATAGAATCCATGTATGAAAACAAAGTATGGACTTTGGTGACTTGCCGATGATCGGCGACGATAGAAAACAAATGGATCTTTAAGAAGAAGACGGACGCGGATGGTAATGTCACCATCTATAAAGCTCGACTTGTCGCTAAGGGTTATCGGCAAGTTCAAGGGATTGACTACGATGAGACTTTCTCTCCCGTAGCGAAGCTTAAGTCCGTCCGAATCATGTTAGCAATTGCCGCATACTATGATTATGAGATATGGCGGATGGACGCCAAAACAGCGTTCTTAACGGTTATCTTAAGGAAGAGTCATATATGATACAGCCGAAGGTTTTGTCGATCCTAAGAATGTCGACAAAGTATGCAAGCTCCAAATGATCCATTTATGGGCTGGTGCAAGCATCTCGGAGTTGGAACATTCACTTTGATGAAATGATCAAAGCGTTTGGGTTTATGCAGACTTATGGAGAAGCTGCGTTTACAAGAAAGTGAGTGGGAGCTCAGTAGCATTTCTCATATTATATGTAGATGACATACTTTTGATGGGAAATGATATAGAATTCTTGGACAGCATTAAGGCCTACTTGAATAAGTGTTTTTCAATGAAGGACCTTGGAGAAGCTGCTTATATATTAGGCATCAAGATCTATAGAGATAGATCGAGACGCCTCATAGGTCTTTCACAAAGCACATATCTTGATAAGATTTTGAAGAAGTTCAAAATGGATCAGTCCAAGAAAGGGTTCTTGCCTGTATTGCAAGGTGTGAAATTGAGCTCGGCTCAAAGCCCCACCACGGCAAAAGATAAAGAAGAGATGAGTGTCATCCCCTATGCTTCAGCCATAGGATCTATTATGTATGCCATGCGTGTACGGACACTGATGTAAACCTTGCCGTAAGTTTGGTAGGAAGGTACCAAAGTAATCCCGCAAGGAACACCGGACAGCGGTCAAGAATATCCTGAAGTACCGAAAAGGACAAAGGACATGTTTCTCGTTTATGGAGGTGACGAAGAGCTCGTCAGAATAAAGTTACGTCGACGCTAGCTTCGACACGCATCCGATGACTCTAAGTCACAAACCGGATACGTGTATATGTTGAATGGTGGAGCGAAGCTGGTGCAAATTGCAAGCAAAGCGTCGTGGCGGGATCTACATGTGAAGCGGAGTACATGGCAGCCTCGGAGGCAGCGCATGAAGCAATTTGGGTGAAGGAGTTCATCACCGACCTAGGAGTCATACCCGGTGCGTCGGGGCCGATCAAACTCTTCTCGTGACAACACCGGAGCTATTGCACTTGCCAAGGAGCCTGTGTTTCACAAGAAGACCAGGCACATCAAGCGTCGCTTCAACTCCATCCGTGAAAATGTTCGTGATGGAGACATAGAAATTTAGAAGTGCATACGGATCTGAATGTCGCAGATCCGCTGACTAAACCTCTTCCACGGGCAAAACATGATCAACACCGTAACTCTATGGGTGTTCGATTCATCACAATGTAAACTAGATTATTGACTCTAGTGCAAGTGGGAGACTGTTGGAAATATGCCCTAGAGGCAATAATAAAAGCATTATTATTATATTTCCTTGTTCATGATAATTGTCTTTTATTCATGCTATAACCGTATTAACCGGAAATCGTGATACACGTGTGAATACATAGACTACAATACGTCCCTAGTAAGCCTCTAGTTGACTAGCCCGTTGGTCAACAGATAGTCATGGTTTCCTCGACTATGGACATCGGATGTCATTGACAACGGGATCACGTCATTAGGAGAATGACGTGATGGACAAGACCCAATCCTAAGCATAGCACAAAGATCGTGTAGTTCGTTTTGCTAGAGCTTTTCCTATGTCAAGTATCTCTTCCTTAGACCATGAGATCGTGCAATTCCCGGATACCGTAGGAGTGCTTTGGGTGTATCAAACGTCACAACGTAACTGGGTGACTATAAAGGTGCACTAAGGTATCTCCAAAAGTGACCATTGGGTTGACACGGATCGAGACTGGATTTGTCACTCCGTATTACGGAGAGGTATCACCGCCCACTCGGTAATGCATCATCATAATGAGCTCAAAGTGATCAAGTGTCCGGTCACGGATCATGCATTGCGGTACGAGTAAAGTGACTTGCCGATAACGAGACTAACGAGGTATTGGGATACCAACGATCGAAGTCTCGGGCAAGTAACATACCGTCAGACAAAGGGAATAGAATACGGGGTTGCTTGAACCCTTGACATCGTGGTTCATCCGATGACAACATCGAGGAGCATGTGGGAGCCAACATGGGTATCCAGATCCCGCTGTTGGTTATTGACTTGAGGTAGTCTCGATCATGTCTCATGTCTCCGAACCCGTAGGGTCTACACACTTAAGGTTCGGTGGCGCTAGGGTTAATAGGAAGACAAGTATGTGATTACCGAATGTTGTTCGAGTCCGGATGAGATCCCGGACGTCACGAGGAGTTCGGAATGGTCCGGAGGTAAAGATTTATATATGGAAAGTGGTTAAGCGGACTCAGGAAAGTTTGGGGTATCTGGGTAAAATCAGGGGCCACCGGGAGGGTTCCGGAGGTCCACCGGAGGGGCCACCCCTCGGGGGCCACATGGGCTAAGTGGGAGGGAGCCAGCCCTGGTGGGCTGGGCGCGCCTCCACCTAGGCCCATCTTGGCTAGGGTTTGGGGAGGAGGAAACCCTAAGGGGAAAAGGGGCGCCCCTGGCTTGGGGGCAAGCCACCCCTTTCCTCCTCTCCTTGGCCGCCGCCCCTAGGGTTTTTCCCCAGAGGGCCGGCCCCTTGCCCTCTCCTCCTATAAATAGAGGTGGGGGAGGGCTGATACACAATTGTAGGCGCAGCCCTCCCTCCCCAACACCTCTCTTTCTCCACGCAAGCTTGGCGAAGCCTGCCGAGAACTGCCGTACCAACCGCACCACGCCGTCGTGCTGCCATTGGAATTGTCTTCCTCAACCTCTCCTTCACTCTTGCTGGATCAAGACGGAGGAGACGCCATCGTCTCCGCACGTGTGTTGAACACGGAGGTGCTGTCCTTTCAAGATTTGGTCATCGGTGATCGGAATCACGTTGGGAACGTCTTCATCATCACCACTCTCTCGAACGCTTCCGTACTCGATCTACAAGTGGTATGTAGATGCAAACTCTCTCTCGTAACTCGTTGCTTAGATGGACTCATAGATAGATCTTGGTGAAACCGTAGAAAAATTTTAATTTTCTGCAACGTTCCCCAACAACTTCAAGCCGAAAGCTTCATCATCATCTACCCCAACCGATGAGACAATCAAGACGAGTTCCTTCAAATGCTTCACATGCGGCGGCCGAGGCCACAAGTCCTTTGAGTGCACAAACAAGCGCACCATGATCCTCAACGACGACGGGACCTATGACTCAATGAGTGAAGGAGAAATGGAAGCCCTTGAGCAAGTGGCCATGCACCGTCAAGTGAACAATGAAGATGAAGATGATCAAGTCTTTTGCGATGAAGATTCAAGCCCCGCTCTTGTTGTCTCCAAGGTCTTGACTCTTCACCATCAACAAGAAGAAGACCAAAGATGCCATATCTTCCACACCAAAGCCGGCATCAATGGAAGGTCCATCAAGGTCATCATTGATGGAGGGAGTTGCCATAACTTAGCGAGTGAAGAACTATGCTCCAAGCTCCAATTGGTCAAGATGAAGCACCCGCATCCCTACAAAGTACAATGGCTAAGCGACAACGGCACCATCCAAGTCGAGCATAGGGTACAAGTCCTTTCAAGATAGGAGCTTACGAAGACACTTTGGAGTGTGATGTCCTTCCGATGACCGTTTGTCACCTCCTTCTTGGACGGCCATGGCAATATGACCGAGGCGTCATCCACAATGGTCGTACAAACCACTATAGCTTCAAGATGAAAGGAAGGGAGTTTGTGCTACGACCTATGTCTCCAAGCCAAGTGCTCGCCGACAAGCAAGCCACCCATCGTGGAGAGAATAGTGAGCGAGCGAACCACCAAAAAGAGAGTGAGCGCCACAAGCCAAAATTGAGTGCCTCCACAATGAGCGACAAGAAAACCTTAGTTCTATTTGCCACCAAACGTGAGATGAGAGAAGTGTGTGAGAATCCATCAAGTGTCCTACAATATGTCCTATCATGCAAGGACGAGGCACCAAAAACTAACACCTCTCACAATCTTCCTCTAGTGTTATCTTCTATTTTGCAGGAATTCCAAGATGTTTTCTCCGACGAGCTATCTCTGGGTCTACCTCCACTACGAGGCATCGAGCACCGCATCGACCTCATCCCCGGAGCGCCACTTCCAAACAAGGCTCCCTACCGAGTCAACCCCGAAGAAACCAAAGAAATACAAAGGCAAGTAAAGCATCTCATAGATCATGGACATGTGCGTGAAAGTTTGAGTCCTTGTGCCGTACCGGTCACTCTTGTGCCAAAAAGAGACGGTAGCTTTCGCATGTGTTTCGACTATCGACCAATCAATGCTATCATCATTCGCTATAGGTACCCCATTCCATGCCTTGACGATATGCTAGATGAACTTAGCGGTGCCACTAATTTTTCCAAAATTGATCTTAAAAGTGGTTACTATCAAATCCGCATACAAGAGGGTGATGAATGGAAAACCGCTTTCAAAACAAAGTTTGGTTTGTATGAGTGGTTAGTCATGTCTATGGGTTTATCTAAGCACCGGTACTTTCATGCGTCTTATGCATTATGTGTTTCGCCCTTATATTGGTGAATTTGTTGTTGTCTACTTCGACGATATCCTTGTTTTTAGCAAATCTCTCAAAGAACATGTCACCCACCTTCGCACCGTGCTACGAACTCTTCGAAAAGAGCGTCTCTATGCTAATATGGAAAAATGCCTCTTTGGTGTTGATAAGCTTGTTTTCTTGGGTTTTGTAGTATCTTCCAAGGGTGTTCATGTTGATGAATCTAAGATTAATGCTATTAAAACTTGGCCCCAACAAACCAATTTGCAACAAGTGCGTAGTTTCCTTGGTTTGGCCGGTTTTTACCGTCGTTTTGTGAAGGATTTTAGCACCATTGCATCTCCTTTACATGCTTTGAGCAAGAAGAATGCACCCTTTGTTTGGGGACCATCCCAAGATATCGCATTCAACGAGCTTAAGAATTTTCTTACTCATGCTCCCGTGCTTGCATTACCCAACTTTGACAAACCTTTTGAAATTCATTGTGATGCTAGTGGTAATGGCATAGGAGGTGTGTTAACGCAAGAGAAGCGCCCCATAGCATACTTTAGTGAGAAACTCTCCGGAGCGCAACTCAATTACCCCATCTATGACAAAGAGTTATATGCTTTAGTGCGAGTTTTGCATGAATGGGAACATTACCTTCGCCCTCATGAATTTATCATCCATACCGATCATGAAACGCTTAAATACCTTAAGGGTCAAACTAAGTTGAACAAGCATCATGCTAAATGGAGTGAGTTTATTGAGTCATTTCCTTATGTCATCAAGTATATTAAAGGTAAGGAAAATGTTGTGGCGGATGCGCTTTCCCGTATATGCATGCTCGTTACTAAACTTGAATTGAATGTCATTGGCTTTGAGCATATAAAAGACTTGTATGAGCATGATCCCACTTTTGCTATTCCTTATGCCAAATGTTTGACGCATACATCTTGGGAACGCGATTACCTCAAGGATGGTTATCTTATGAGAGCTAAAAAACTATGCATCCCCGAGTCTTCTCTTCGTTTGTTGCTTTTGCAAGAATCTCATGGCGGAGGACTAATGGGACATTTTGGACGCGACAAGACATTTGCCACACTCTCCAAGAACTATTTTTGGCCCAAGATATTTCGCGACGTCAACCGCTTCACCAACCGATGCTCTACATGTCGCAAAGCTAAGTGTAAAGCTCAATCTCATGGCCTTTACATTCCACTTCCAATTCCATATCAACCATGGGAAGATATTAGCATGGAAGTACTTGGTTTGCCTAGAACTAGAAATGGAAAGGATTCCATCTCTGTTGTTGTGGACCGATTCTCCAAAATAGCTCATTTCATTCCTTGCAACAAGATAGACGATGATTCACATGTTGCAAATTTGTTTTGTAGGGAAATCTTGCGCCTTCATGGAGTGCCAAAGACGATTGTCTCGGACCGCGACGTCAAGTTCTTGAGTTACTTTTGGAAGACCTTGTGCGCCAAGCTCGGAATCAAGCTTTTGTTCTCTTCGGCATACCATCCACAAACCGACTGCCAAACGGAGGTAACGAACCGCATGCTCTACACTCTACTACGCGTGTTGATAAAGAATAACATCAAGGAGTGGGAGGAGTGCCTACCAATTGCCGAGTACGCCTACAACCGTGCAAGACATTCGACTACCGGCAAGTCCCCCTTCGAGGTCGTCTACGGCTTCAACCCGTTGTCCCCATTGGACATTCTTCCTCTACCGCTACAAGAGCGCACAAACATGGACGCGAACGCCCGATTCAACTACCTCAAGAAGATGCATGAAGAACAAGGCACACAATTGAGCTCCAAGTACAATGACTCGCGACCAAGCTCAGCGTCAACAAGCACCCCATGATATTCAATGTTGGAGATCTTGTGTGGCTACACCTTCGAAAGGACCGCTTCCCCAATGAACGCAAGTCCAAACTCCTACCCCGAGCGGATGGACCCTTCAAGGTGCTTGCACGCTACAACAACAACGCCTACAAGATCGACATCCCACGCGACAAGTACTCCGTGAGCGACATCTTCAACATCAAGGATCTCTCCCCGTACCATGGTGATGAGGATTTCGATCCGAGGTCGGATCTTTCCCAAGGGAGGGGAGATGATGCGGAGCATCCTACGGACATCCCCATGGACCTACCATCGTCTCATCAAGAGCCAAGAGGACCCATGACACGAGCACGAGTTAGAGCTCTCGAGAACGAGGTGACTTCTTTCCTTAGTGATATCACATATGATCCACTCGAGACATGGCTACTACCTAAGTCCGATATGTTATGCATGATTATGAAGGAAATATGCCCTAGAGGAAATAATAAAGTTATGATTTATTTCCTCATATCATGATAAATGTTTATTATTCATGCTATAATTGTATTAACCGGAAACATAATACTTGTGTGAATATATAGACAAACAGAGTGTCACTAGTATGCCTCTACTTGACTAGCTCGTTGATCAAAGATGGTTATGTTTCCTAGCCATAGACATGAGTTGTCATTTGATTAACAGGATCACATCATCAGGAGAATGATGTGTTTGACTTGACCCATTCCGTTAGCTTAGCACTTGATTGTTTAGTATTCCGCTATTGCTTTCTTCATGACTTATACATGTTCCTATGACTATGAGATTATGCAACTCCCATTTACCGGAGGAACACTTTGTGTGCTACCAAACGTCACAACGTAACTGGGTGATTATAAAGGTGCTCTCTGTGTGTCTCCAAAGGTACTTGTTGGGTTGGCGTATTTCGAGATTAGGATTTGTCACTCCGATTGTCGGAGAGGTATCTCTGGGCCCACTCAAGAATGCACATCACTATAAGCCTTGCAAGCATTGTAACTAATGAGTTAGTTGCGGGATGATGTATTCTGTAACAAGTAAAGAGACTTGCAGTAGCGAGATTGAACTAGGTATTGAGATACCGACGATCGAATCTCGGGCAAGTAACATACCGATGACAAAGGGAACGACGTATGTTGTTATGCGGTTTGACCGATAAAGATCTTCATAGAATATGTAGGAGCCGATATGAGCATCCAGGTTCCGCTATTGGTTCTTGACGGAGGCGTGTCTCGGTCATGTCTACATAGTTCTCGAACCCGTAGGGTCCGCACGCTTAAAGTTAGATGACGATCGGTATTATGAGTTTTGTGTTTTGATGTACCGAAGGTAGTTCGGAGTCCCGGATATGATCACGGACATGACGAGGAGTCTCGAAATGGTCGAGACGTAAGGATCGACTATGTTCGGACACGGAATGGTTTCGGGAGTTCATTACATATCTTAGAATCTTAGGGGTTACTGAACCCCCGGGGAGTTTAATGGGCCAAGATGGGCCTTAGTGGAGAAGAGGAGGGCGGCTAGGGCTGGGCTGCCCTCCCCTCTAGTCCGAATTGGACAAGGAGGGGGGGCCCCTTTCCTTCCCCCTCTCTCCTTCCCTTCCTTTCCCCCTCCTACTCCAACTAGGAAAAGAGGGAGTCCTACTCCCGGTGGGAGTGGGAGTAGGACTCCTCCCTGGCGCGCCCTCCTCCTGGCCGGCAGCCTCCTCCCCCTGGTCCTTTATATACGGGGGCAGGGGGGCACCTCTAGACACAAGTTGATCTGTTGATCTATTCCAGTAGTGTCTGGTGCCCCTCCATCATATTCCACCTCGGTCATATCGTGGCGGTGCTTAGGCGAAGCCTGCGTCGGTAACAACATCATCACCGTCACCACCCGTCGTCTTGTGGAACTCTCTGTGAAGCTCTGCTTTGGATCGGAGTTCGCGGGGCGTCATCGAAATTTGAGCGTGTCTTTGAACTTCGGAGGTGCCGTCTGGTCGGTACTTGGATCGGTCGGATCGTGAAGACGACGACTACATCAACCGCGTTGTGCTAACGCTTCGCTTTCGGTCTCACGAGTGCGTGGACAACACTCTCCCTCTTGTTGCCATGCATCACCATGATCCTGTGTGTGCGTAGGAATTTTTTTAAAATTACTACGTTCCCCAACAGATTAGGTGTCAAGAGGACCCTCCCGGAGATGTACATGAAGATGGACAAGTCGCCAAGTCCATGGATGAAGAGAACCAACGGAAAGAGTCAAGAACACCTCCCAGGCCCCGGACATCCGGCCAAGACCCCGGACATCTGACCCCTGGAGCATCCTCCCAGCCGCCCAACATCTACAGGCCCCAGACATCCGGCCCCAGCCCGGACATCCGAGCCGGAAATCCCGGCGAAGCTTCAACATCCGGCGCCACGCACCAGAACCTACAAAAGCTGCCTCCACCAGCCCGGACATCCGGCCCTTCGGGAAGGCCCGGACATCCGGCCCCATCTGTCTGCGCACAGTAAAGGGCCGAAGCCCATGTACCCTTTCGCCCCCCTAGACTATATATACTATCCCATCTCCTTCTTTCTAGGGTTAGCGTTGTGATAGCTCATATTAGAGAAAGAGCCTCGCTCATCCACATCGGATCTACTCCACGAGAGAGACCGCGGCCCCTCTATGGAGAAGATCCCCTTAGATTCAAGACCTACTCACGGAGAAGACCCCATCAAGACCTCCTCACGGAGAAAAACCGGTTACCCTTTGTATCGTCCCTTGTTGACTTTGGATCGTATATCTCCCTTTGTGTTTCGTGGATCTAGCACATGTGTAATCGAATCTTGTTGGTTTGAGTGATTCTCTTGTGTTTTCCCTCGTGTTTCCCCTCGTGTTCTTCGTGTTCTTTTTTAAAATCCGCTCCTTTCGTAAAAGATCGGTCATCTAGGGTATCAGTCTCTCTTTGACTGAAACAAAAGCCAACTTCGTGCAACAAAGCTCTTGGTTTCTCGTGGGGCCGGGCGTAGATAATAACGCGGGAAATGAGCGGAGCCGTCGTATCCTAACGTGGGCGGAGGTCCAACGATCTGGCTATTTTTCTAAGATATAAGAAAAGAGCACACAACGGCGATAAAGGTGATTGCTTCCGAGAGAAAAAAAAGCAATCACACATGCTTAGTTGTATTCCAGCCTCCAGGAGGAGTAGGCTAATTAATTATAGTGATTAGTTCAGTGGGTGCTGCAGAACGGAATGTAGCAGCATCAAATCGGTGGTGGTGGTTATGAGTTGACCGTGCTTGCTATGGCTAGCTAGTTGCTGGCCAACCGGCACGGCATGGCATGCGGCATGTGGCCGCACTGGACGCCAGCCTAGCGGCTGGCGGGCACATGCTGGTACTCCGCAGTCCGGAACAATTACCGGTGAGCCCGCCAGGCGCCAGCCGATCCATGCATGCCCGCCGCCCTGTCTTTGTCCCGCCGCGCCCGCCGGAGTAGTATATCTCTCTCTCCCTCGCCCTTCCTTCGTTTGGCCCTTTCCCAACAACTGGAATGCGCTGGCCTCCTCCGTGCGATTAGTGCCTTGTCTCTCCCTCTCTCTCTCTCCCGCGCGCGCCAAGTTAAGCTCGATTGTTATCGCGGAGGGGTTTTTCGCTGGCGTCGAGCGTGCTGCGTGTCACTGCGATCATGATGAACTTTACCCGGACATTCTTTCTACCATCGAAATACCGGCTTTTATACTACTACCTCTGCATTGATCTGCAAAAAACGTCTTATATTTTGATACAGAGGAGCACCTGCCTGGTCGTATTCGCGCTTTCCCGAGCACGAGAAGGAAAGCTTGGATCGAAGCGAGAGCGACGTGCTGGAACATCCTCTATGCCAACTGCAAAACAGATCGAACAAGTGTGTGTAGCTCTTCCTCTTCATCCTCTATGACAGTAATGCCCGGGGCAGTAATGCCCAGGAACATTTCAGGCAACTCCGCACCCTGCTAGACATCACTGTCTTTTCCTTTTCTCAACACATGCCAAAGCGACCCACATAATGATCATTCCGATTGATAGGCACAGCATCACCATGGCATGCATGTCGCTTTTCTCTTTCTTTTCCTGGTTGATTGATGAAAGAGAAGGTTTCCCTCTCTTTTCTTTTCCTTTTGCAATTTTATTTGTGCTTCCGAGAAGATCTTCCTTTCCTGTATTATTAATTTATCATCAGAACAAATATGGATACTAGTATTTCTGTAGAATATTTATCTGCTAATAACGTAGTGGAGTATCTTTAATTTGCACCACACATTGACCTTTCATTGGGCAACTGACCCCGCACCTGCAGGGAGTGCTCAGCAAGATTGGTGCGCCTAGCAATTTGTTCTTTTTCCCTGAATACACCCGACACCATTCATGTGCAGCTGCCATTTTTATCAGATGCATCACGAATTCCCTTTCTCGAAAAAAAAGATGGATTAAGAAGAAGAGAGAGGGTGACATGCCAGCTCCACAGTAGGAGGACTGAGAGGGATAGTTCCAATTGGCGCGCTTCTGCCTTTCAGTAGCCTGCCTGTCCTTGTCCATGCCTCCATAATCCCGTTGCATTGCATGGTTGGTGAGTTTTACTCTCACTGCCACCTTCAAGCAAGCAAAAACATGGGGAGATATTCTAACTTTCTTCTGATTCGGATGTATAAAAACATATTGTAATGTCTTTGTTCACTCATTTCAGTTCGTATGTGGTCCATATTGAAATATCCAAAACATCCTATATCTCTGAACGGAGCGAGTAACATTTTAACAACTTGTTTCTTCTGATTCGGATGTATAAAAATATATTGTAATGTCTTTGTTCACTCATTTCAATTCGTATGTGGTCCATATTAAAATATCCAAAACATCCTATATCTCTGAACGGAGCGAGTAACATTTTAACAACTTGCTGGGAGTGGAGCGGTAGTCACTACAATTTGTCTTTCTTTTTTGCAGGTAAGTCATTTTACCTTTATATCAACATAAATGTTGTGGTATGTGTATCAAATCCACACTCTCGTTTTTCTGTCGAGATTTTGGCAAGTATGCAAGCAAGCTCGGTTAGCACACATAAATCATCTTGACTTTGCTTAAATTTTAAACTAGCATAAGAAACACCATTTTTTATTAAAAAACAGCTTAACTAGATACCTCCTTCGTCCGAAAATACCTGTCCTAGAAATGGATAAAATGAATGTATGTATAATAACTAAAATAAGTCTAGATACAACCATTTTTAGAACAAGTATTTCAGGACGGATGAAGTACACATTAACTCTCTCATAGACAAGGAAAACACCATCAATAAAATTTCAAAAAAGAGAAATGAGAGCATGCAAGCAAAACCGTTGGGACAAAAGAAGAGGGAAGATGATGGGGAAAAAAGAGGGGGAGGGAGGTGGGAATCACACCACCTTGTCTTCCCTGTCCCTCACTGCCACCATACCATATCCATTGCTCCCTCCCCCCTCTCCTGTCCTAATTCACTACGCCGCTATTTATTTTACTATTAATTGCCTCCTCCGACTGCGTCTCCGTCCCCGTCCCCGTCCCCGCCCCCTCCGCCGTCGCCACCCCAAATTCCCACGCAAACCCTAAGCCAGCCAGCCAGCTAGCTCGGCAGCCCAGCCCAGCCCAGCCCAATGGCGGAGGACGCCGGCGACAGGGACCAGCAGCAGCAGCAGCCCGCCGCGGCCGCGGGGCCCGGAGCAGGGCATGCCTGCGGGGAGGACGGCGGCGGCAGGGACGAGAGCTCCGTCAAGCTCTTCGTCGGCCAGGTGCCCAAGCTCATGACCGAGGCCGAGCTGGCCGCCATGTTCCGCGACGTCGCCGTCGTCGACGAGGTCACCGTCATCCGCGACAAGGCCACCAAGGCGTCCCGAGGTCCGGATCCGTACGCCCCCGCCCCGCCGGATTTCCCCCCCTTGCAATGCCGTTCCCTGCGTGCTTTGCCTCTCTTTGGTTTCCGTGGGTCGGGATCTGGGTGCGGTTACCGTTTGCTTGCGGTTTTTCTCCGTGCTCCTCCCGCCCACGGCGGTTCCGCTGTGCTCTCTATCTGTGCTCCGCTGGTGGCAATGCCGCCCGGCCATTTGAGCTGCCTGATTTCTGCTTCCCCCGGCTGAAAGTTCTCGCGCTCTGCTGAGAATTGGGCTTCTTCCGTGCCGATTTAGGCGCAATTCTCGCTGCTCGTGGGGAATTTTGTGCAAGGGGAGGGCTGCGTTGAATTGCTAGCTTCTGCTATGGTGTGAACTCCCTGCGGAGAAAAGTCAAAACGTTTGCCCAAGTCTGCTTTATCCCGTGTTTTTCATTTTGATGTTCGCAACTTCTCATCTCGTATGTAGGAGCTCCGAGCTGCATCAGATTCTCTGCTTCTCGGCCGCTCGAGCTCGGATTTTGTGCTGAATTAGTGGGGTTTTACCCATGCCAGTAAAAAATGTTGGAATTTAGTGTTGCTCGCAAGCGTTGGGTCTGAACTCCGAATTTCATTTTTCTGGTGTCGGATTGGTAAATTTTCTTGTCTGGAGAAGATTAGTTTTTGTTGACACTTGAACTTTGTTGCTTCTCGCGTGCGCGCGTGCGTGTTTTTCGATAATGGGATGTGAAATTAAACATTTGGTCATGGCTAAATTTTTAGATGGACTTGAGCTCGAATTTAAGCTGGTCGATTGGACCACATATATAAGCTGTCCTTGTTAGTACATATTCATTTTCAACCAATAGCTGGACGAAGGTGTGTCTTCTCTGTACGTGCGATAGGCTGGAATTTAGGACCAGTGGAATTGTAATGTGTTTGTTGCCGTTTCGGTGGATTTCAGAATTCCATTGGTCCCATCAAGGAATTTACCTTCGCGTGGTATTTTGAGGTTTTGCGCTGGATTTTTTTTTTTGGGCTATTTACCTTACATTTCCCTACTATGAGATCATGATTCAAGATGATGAAATCTGATGGTAACTATTTAGAACTTGTCCTAGGAGATACTTCCCTACACCATGGGGAATCAGTGCTTCTTCAATTTGATTGGTTTGAATTATATCTGTTCTTGTTAGTAGGGATTGATTGTTTTACATTTGTTCTCCCAGGAGTAGTTAGATGTGAACGTCATAAGATGTTTTCCTGCATATGCAAATTCACAATCCTGTTTGCGACAAACTACAATATTACACTGGTGTTTTTATATGACAGTCTTTGTTGGTATTGCTGTCCCAGTAGGTTTTAGTTGTATTTTGTGTTCTGTTTTTGCTCGACTGTAGTCTCTCCTCATGATGTTTTAGTTTGATCTTGATATACAGTATGTTGTACATTGCAGGTTGCTGCTTCCTGATCTGCCCATCAAGGGAGGAGGCTGACAAGGCAGTGAATGCATTTCACAACAAACGCACGCTTCCTGGGGTATGCAGACACAACCCTTCTTGTTTCACATGTATCTGCCTGGGTAACTCGGGTATAATTTAACCAACTGATGCATCTAAAGGGTTCTTTCTGGATCTGTTGTTGTTGGGAGCTCTTGAATGTTGGGTATTCTTGGCAGTGGATGAACCAGGAATGGAGTACATGTCTACGCTGGTCTAGTTAGGGTTAAGTCTTAAGTGAATACCTAGTGGGAGATTCCCAGGAAGTTGGCTCATTATTGGTGATCTGTAAAGTTTTTTTCTAACTGACCTTTATGGCTATATTTGCATTTAAGATAGCCATTTTGAGTTTGCCTATTTGGCCCAAATGATCCTGCGTATAGACTATGATGTAGAAGAATGATTTGTCTGACTTACATTCAAGATTTTGGTTAACTGATGAATTATTGTCAGCAAAATCGTCCATGCCCACACTTGACCAACTGATGGATTGTTAGTACAGTTAATCTAACTCACTAATTTGGCATTTTTTTGGTTTGGTCTTAGAAAAGTTGGTCCAGGTGTGTCCTTAATCCTCATCTTGTCAAGGCAAACTGTGTTACTGTTAATGTCTATGTGGAATGCATGTCATCATCCATTATGCTAGCCGTAGACACAGTACAGTAGTGCAGACAAAAGTGTTTCAAATATTTTATGAATCACTTCAGTTATTAACTTATTATTACTGCTCCAAATTGCTCTGTTGACACCTCTAGTTCCAGGAGCTATGGCATAGTTGGACCCTACGCTTGAAACTGTAGTGTATAACTGTATAAACCCCTACCGTCCAGAAACTTCCATCCAATTTTCCACCCCTTCCTCGTGGAAGTCATTGACAGGTCAGAAAGGTTAAAGATCTGATCTCAACCCTGCTATTCCCATTTACAACCCTAGAATATGAAGGATGTTACATTGTTGTACATGACTGGTATCAAGTGGATTTCTGTCAGACTTTTCTTTTCTTGTAGAATTGATGTAGCTGATCAGAGCTAAAACCTTGTAGCCAGGAATCTTTGATATGTGCGATTTTGGATAAATTCAGAGAGCAGATGCCTAAGCTTAGCTAAGAGTGGTGCACCACCGGTCCCAATTATGATATTTTAGACCACGTTGGCTGGTAGATATGGAAAGGGAAGTCCAATGGCTAGTAGTAGTTCTTTTGGTGATCACAGGTTTTCTTTTGGCTGGCACGAAAAGCGAATGACCAAAGGAATTGGGGCTGTTTTGGCACCAATCCGTTTTGGGGTTATATGAATGTGAATAAAATGTCTATATCTACTTCAGAAAGACGTGACACATCCTTATCATGATCAATGAGCATAACCCACTTCTTCTTTGCATATTCACCAAACACCAATTCAATTTTGCATGGGCTGCTGTTACTTCTCTCTGAATGCCATTAACATTTTTTCCCATTTTGTCTGTGTTTGGAACCAGGCCCCAAGTCCATTGCAAGTAAAATATGCTGATGGAGAGTTGGAAAGGCTGGGTATGAGGCTCTCTAAAATTATTTCATTCACAAGCAAACCTGTGTATCAATTATTGATCGAATTTTATTTTGTTTCTCATTGTGCTGACATGTCTTCACCGTTACTTTCAGAGCACAAACTATTCATCGGAATGCTCCCCAAAAATGTAACAGATGCTGAAATGACTGATTTATTTTCACAATATGGAAATATCAAGGATTTGCAGATTTTGAGAGGTTCACAACAGACAAGCAAAGGTAAAATTTTCTTGTGGGACCAGTTGATTTTCTTATGACTTGAAATGAACATTGCTTTTTCTTCTACACTTGCTTGCACATTTAGCTGCTTACCAACTGTGGGTGTTGCAGCCGGCTGTGCCTTTCTGAAGTATGAAACAAAGGAGCAGGCTGTGGCAGCTATCGAAGCTCTAAATGGGAAGCACAAAATAGAGGTTTGTGAAAACACAAGGACTCAAAGCAATTGCAGTTCTCTTTAGTCAAATTCAAAATCACTTGCAGTGCACAAAGAGAGGGAGGGAAGAGGAAAGTTTTAATATATGCAGCAATTTTTTTAATATATCCAGATCAAATCAACCGTAGATGAGTGCAGAAATTGCTTTGCCCACATGTGTGGTGGATTCTGCTGACCTATTTGATCTGAACATTCTTGATCTCTTATATACAAGTAATGGGAACCAGGCTTACAAAAACAGGAACTATCCAGTTTATTTACATTTCGAGTTAAAAAAACAAAATATAATGGTTGGAAATTGGAATCTTGGACAATATTATGCACATTTGTATTAGTTATTTCCCTTTCTTCTGCAACTTCATGATTGGTAAAATATACCCTGACATGCCTTGATCTTTTTTGTCAGGGTTCAAGTGTACCTTTGGTTGTAAAATGGGCTGACACAGAAAAAGAAAGGCAGGCTCGAAAAGCACAAAAGGCTCAATTTCCGCCGTCTAATATGTCAAATGCAAATGCCATGCAACAGAGTTCATTATTTGGTGCCTTACAGATGGGATATGTGCCTCCATATAACGGATTTGGCTACCAGGTGAATTTATGATACTGAAACCTTGAGCTTATTGTGCCCATACAATAAAAGGCTATTCCTATAATCTTGAGCTTATTCTTAGAATAGATTTTCAGTTTGCTGAAACAAATGACTGTTCAAGAGCATGTTTTGAGGAAAGTGGAAATGTTTGTTTTCGCCTTTCGCTATTCATGTTGTTCTGTGTCTATAACCTTTGTATAGTCGTTGCACATGTACTGTTGCAAACAACAACAGAAAAGGCATTGTTTTGAACTGCTGCGATTTCCTATCTTTTAAAAAATAGAATAGGAGGTTGAAACCCCTGACCTCTGCATCATTGTGATGCACATAGCCATCTTTATTAAAGTTGATGCAAGGCAACAAAGCCAAAACATCAACAGATAGAGTACCAAACATGGACAACTACATCAGAACCATTACAAGATATAATTTTAACACCAATGACCTATCTTTCTTAATGTGCTAGTAGTGTTAAGCAAGGTCCAAAATGGCTTGAATCAATGGCATGTTAATGCACCATGACCTTTGATTAGTGCCCACCACACTAGCCCTGAATATGATACACCTTGTGTTGTGGTATATAACTCTCAGTTATTGATATGTGCAGCCACAAGGAACCTATGGGCTTATGCAGTACCCTTTATCTCCGATGCAAAACCAAGCAGGCTTCCAGAATATGGTTCAGCCTGTCAATCAAGGAAGCTCAATACGGGGCGTTAATTCGGAACTATCCCCTAATTCAGTTGCTAGGTCATTCAATTCAATGCAGTTGGGCAGCCCTTATCCAGCTGGGCCTGGTATGCAGTATCCTGGGTCATATCCTGGTGGTGCAATCAATAGTCGTCCTTACATGAATTCTCTTAATTCAGTTAAAGTTCCGAATGCAAATGCTACATCTCCCACATCTTCAAGTACCAGCAGCAACACTGGTCCTCAGCTAGAGGGTTTGTCTCCTTTAATATGGTCATTCCATTTTTCATTTCTCCTCAGGTATCTTTTACAGATGATATGTATCATGTGCACAGGTCCTCCTGGAGCCAACTTGTTTATCTATCACATCCCACAAGAATTCGGCGACCAAGATCTAGCAAATGCATTTCAGAGTTTTGGTAGAGTATTGAGTGCTAAAGTGTTTGTAGACAAAACGACCGGTGCTAGTAAATGCTTCGGTAACTAACTCTTCCTCCTATCTGGATTTCTTAGGACTGGCATCATACCAGCATGATTTTTTATTTTTGTTAATTCGTTCCTGGCTGGATGCAGGTTTTGTAAGCTACGATTCTCCTGCTCCTACAGGCAGCCATAAGTATGATGAATGGGTTCCAATTAGGTGGTAAAAAGCTGAAAGTACAACTCAAGAGAGACAACAGCAAGCACAATAAACTTTATTGACAGCGCCCAGTCGATACCCTCCAACACGATCAGGAAAAACCGGTACATATGTGTCGCACAATTGATCGTTCGTCCTATTGTTTCTTCTGGCCTCCACCATGTGTCGTCGTCGGTGGGGGCTTGTGTATCTTGGCTCAATTCAATTCAACATTCTTGAAAACTGCTAAAGTGTGTATTTCGTCGCAGCATAGTTGTAGCATCTGTACCATCAGATTCAGACCCATTGTACATCAGACATTGATTCATTCAATTGCTCCCTTTTTTCTACTGAATTCCGCTTGTTTTCCTCCACTTTTGACGTGCCCTAGTGTCTTGATGAATTTTTGTCTGTGAATGGCCCCTTTTCGTATGCTGTATGGGATGGAGTGGCTTCTTGAAGTATCATGAGCCTTCCTTTAGGATGAGCTGATCGTACCTCTTGTATGTGTCACTTCAGTGATTTCTCCCCAGATACAATCATGTTGGTTTGTCTTTGTGGTTCTTTTGATCGCGTAAACTCTGTCAGAGCTTGCGGACGAGTGCCAGTATTGCAATTCTCAGTATGTCTATAACATTTCTGATGAAGCACGATCGTCATATTCACACTAAACCACATCAAGAACATATTACTCCTAGGCTAAATTAGCTCAATCGCGAGGAGTAGATTGTCATTTCACACTAAACCACCTCAAGAACATATTACTGCTAGGCTAAATTAGCTCGATTGCGAGGAGTAGGGCGTTTTGGAGGACGGGCTCCATGGAGCCTGTTATTTTAATTCAAAATTAAACTTTCAGTTTTAAAATTTCTGAAAAGAAACATACACATTTACAAGGATGTAATGTATATGTGTGTAAAATTTGATGATGAAATACACTGAATTGTGAGCTGAAAAAAAAATCATGGACTTCATGTGCTAAGAAGGCACAAAGTTTTTCCTTTTTTGCAGCTCTCATTTTAATGTATTTCAACATGAAGTTTTACACATGTATACATTATGTCTGGCATATGTGAATTTTTCCAGAATTTTTTGAAACATAAAAGTATGAATTCGCCCTACATGGAGCTCAAGTTCCATTTAGCATTGTCGGGCTGCGAGTCATTTACATCCAGTCGACTTTAAAGTGGCTGTTCTGAACCACTCAGTCACAACTGCAGCTCCATCGACACAGTTTCACAAAGTTGGTGCTTCACCTGAAATGAAGCTCACATTCACGCTCCTTTGCACCGACCATATGCTATTGCCGGTCATGCGAAAGAAATTTAAAAAAACACACATTTTCAGACACAAATTTCCTAGATCCCAAGTAAAATTTGGAAACATGCTCAGATGAATCCCAGCCGGCCAAAAATGGCTTGCCTGGAAATCCCTGCAACGGCCATCAGGGGTTTGGACCCCTGGTGCCATCAGGGGTTTGGACCCCTGGTTTGTCAGAATGATCATGTAGGGTGCCAAATTCAAGGCGCAATGTGTCGTCAAAACACATCATCACACCTTCTGATGCTCAGGTTTACTATTCGGGATAATCATCGAGAATCTATCGGTCCACCCAAAATTTGAACCCCTGAGAATTTGAACCAGAGGCAACCGCTATACGCTGATATCAAACAGTATAAACTTTTATACTGGATTCCATCATCTTTTGTTCACCACTGCACAGCAAGACTGGGCAAAACATGTGCAACGACACTGAAGGGCCCGCCGCCTCTGGCTTTGACCACTATACACAGAGATGCCCAGTTGCCTGCCTTATACCCCAACACCAGTATTTACATGCTATAACAAACACCCCCTGCTTATAGGGTGCGCAGTTTTTCACGCCTAATGCGACCTCCTGAAAACAGCATGCTAGCTCTTGAAGGCTTTTTTTTATTATTATTTTGGACTGCCTTCAGCATGCTAGCTAGCTCTTTCATGGTAGACCAGCCAGCAAACACAATAGAATCGCAAGTGCCCATTGACAGGAATGCCTTCGGGTGGCTGTAATAACAAAACAGCGGATGGTAAGTAGCAGGAGAGGATATGCTAGTTTACATGACAGGTAGGTATCAGGATGTATAATTGGATAGTTTACACATGACAACACAGATAGCAGGATGAAAAATTTCCTAGCATGAATAAATTTTTTGAAACAGAGAACAAAGATGATACTATTAGCTTTTTTAGAAAAGGATTAAGCTATTAGCTAGTCTCATAAGTACCGCTGACATAGCAGTGCAGTTTACATGGACTCGTATAGCATCACAGTACACCAAATCATTTTAGTAAATCACTCAAATTGCAGTGACAAGCATAAAAACTGATCGTTGAGGTCTGCATGGAATAAAACTTCTATTCTGTAGAATAATCTACCAACTCCAAGCCTTGATAAATGTTGATTGATATTAGCAATGTCTGGCAGCTGCGGAAATGAGAGGAGAGAGAAAAGACTCACATGTGTTGGGAGCAGGGGCCACAGCTGGCACTTGAGCAGGATGATGCGCATGAGCAAGAGACACTGTATGCAGCGGGGGCTTCACATTTGCTGGAGATGGAGCAGGGGAACTATGGTGCCTGTTGGGAATATTTGTAGAGAGACGAGCAGAAGGTGATGGACTGATAGAAGATGGTGACACTGCATGAGGCATGGTGGGAGGGGAAGCATAATGATGATTCCTAACTACTGGCTCAGCCGCTGGGGAATACAGGAGCCTTATTTTTGGCTTATTGGTGTATCCATATGAATAACCAGATGGGGATGGAGATCTATATTTGGGCTGTTCCACAGGAGGATGTACAGGTGCAGGAGATGGAGGCAAATGCCTAATTACTTCATGACTACGGTGGTGGCTATGGTGGTGGTGGTGGTGGTGGTGGTGGTGATGATGGTGGTGGTGACGGCGATGATCTTCATGAGTCATGGGTGCGGGGCTTGGTGCATCACTGTCACTCCCGCTGTGCAAAGAATGCCGCAGATACGACGAAAGACTTATCTGCTTTACTTTGCCAAATACAGTGTGATTTAGTCCCAAGTTTCCTGAAGATGAATTAGCAATCGTTTGTGCCAACTGCTTCATTCTTGGAGGGGAAGGCTGGTGATTCCCAACTTCTAGAATAATGGAGGACCGAACAACTGTTGGAGGAGCAACCGTTGAACCTTCCAAATTTGTCAATTTGATATAGAGGATCTGCAAAGCATGTGAACAGGGGATCAACTAAAAAACAAAAGCAACATATAATATTCACTTCACATATTATGACCTTGGAAAATCACGCTTCCCCGTCCAACATTTTGGAACGTTCAGCAAAATAAGAGTCGTAGGGCAAGTATGGAGTTCCAAGTTACGATCTCTACCCATACTGTCGTACTGCTATTGAGTATTGATTGCTGTGTTAGATCATTTATATTGCATATAAGTATGTTCTTTTCGTTCTTAATATTTAACTCTACAAAAATAGGAAAATGGAAAGGAAAATCCTATATGTGTTTCTTGCATGTTCGCCCATACGGCCATACATGTATACAAAAACACAATATTCCTGGTGTACTTTGTCCCTAGCAGAGAAACTACTCAGAGGACATGGAGTTCAGGTAGATGAGTATAAAATGAATTTTATGTGGTCATGTACATCGTTGTTCTGCTTTTGCATACACATGCGGACGCAGGAATCGAACCCAAGACAAATAACAAGAAGCAAACATTCCTTTCAAAAAAAAAAGAAAAAACCAAGCATCCAACCTTTCAGATTTGGTTCTACAGCAATTTGGTGGTGACAAGTGTGTAAAACTAAACTAACATGACATGGTAGTTATTGCTAGAATGGAAAATATTAAATAGAACTCAACCAGAGGCTAGCACCAACCTCATTGGTATCGAGAAGTAGTCCTGCCCTCATTTGGTCTTTCAACTCATTTGTTTTATCCTGTACCTCGTCGATTGGGAAATTCAGAGTGAAGTTGAAAGATGCATAAGGCTTCTGCACAAGAAAAGCAGCTTGCGGAGGGATAATGGTTATTCCTCCAGGGAACTTAAGCACCTCGAAGAATGATGAGTTCCCAAACAGCGACTCTGTCAATTGGAGTGTTGACTGCTGTACAACCAAGGACATGAAATGAGACCTAAGAATGCTCAACCATGTTGATGACATAGTTGAGTATTTTGGATAAGGCACAACGCTGAAGATGACATTTGTCCAGTTTGATGCACCTGATGGTTGTAGAACATTTACAGCAACCTGTACAATCATTTAGGAATCAGGAATCATGTTGACAGATTGTGGGGCACACTGTACATGACAGGAAGAGGATTCACAAAAAAAATGAAGTAAATAAATAAGGTGCAGCATTTCTGCCTTACAGTAGAGTTAGGGATGCCAATTTCCTCATAGATGTCAAACTCAAGCTTAGGTATACTTCCATTCAAATCTGAAACCGTCTTTTGTAGCATAAAGCTTGCCACTATATCAGCTGCAAAAAGAGGAGTACTTCAATTGTCAAATATTCTCAATAATGTCATACTGAAATATTTATTTTAAAGCTCAACAGAAAAGATCACAAAACACGAGTTCACGAGAAGTCAAAATGGGAATCATTAGTGAAGTAAACAAGTAAACGAGACAGACATTACCTCAACTGAGCGGACATGCGTATTAAACTATTAATGATTGTTAAAGGTCATGGGCATGTTTGGTTGCCATCCACACTCTGCCACACTTCTGTGCCACAAGTGTGGCAAACTGTGGAAGCGTTTGGTTACAGCCACAACTGTGGCACTCCACACTTTTTTTGTCACATACCTCACTTGCCATAGACTCGATTGCTAGCCAACTTTTGCCATAAGTGTGGCGACCAATTTGGCCACCACAAAAACTGTGGCATGCCACACTTGTGGCACAAAAGTGTGACTAAATGTGGAGGCTAACCAAACATGCCCCATATTTGTAAATAAGATTCAAGGCATTTTTTCTCCTAGCCGCATCACATGGATGCAAATGTAGAAGGACCATGTTCCATTTTTTCTACTTTTGTGTGATCAAAGCTACTTAGACAGGTTTCACACAATATCTAGTATCATAACTAAGACCTTGCTATTTGTTGGATGCCCTAGGTGTTATTTCATTTATAAATTGGTATTCTTAAAACTGATAATACCCTTTCTTGCATATAGCAACCCAATTATTTCAATGTTTCAATCTATTTCCCTGTTTCCCTGAAAGATTAGAGCTCATTGTAGACAAAATTATGCATACACTGAACTAGCGAACTCACACTTCCTGCATTGACTATACTCTCCTCAAAGGTTCTTTACATCAAAATTATATCTTCAAGAGCTGACATAATCACTTCCATCAGCTCAATATAGCTACCACCATTCCGTATATGAAGGGAAAATTATTTCTAACATCAACTTCTAATGTCACCATTTTATAAACTTTTGCCTTTTCTATAGCGGCAGTTTTTGTTAAGGCATGGAAACTTCAGGCATCACTGTTTTATAAGTAATCTGTTTTCCAGGGAAGCACTTTTTGTCGAGTCTTCTAACGTCACCATTACGTAAAGCATTGACTCTTCTACCACGGCAAGTTTTGTTGGGACCTCATGACATAACCCGTCATTAAACTGTTGCCTTTTCTTGCACAATTTTTTTATTTGGACTTTATAACATCACCATTGAAAAAGGAGTTCCTTATCTATTGCAGCTTTTTGTCGTGAACAAGTCTATTCGGCAAAGCATTGACGTTTTCACGGCAAATTTTGTCATGATCTTGGAAGTCTAACGTTATCTATTGATCTAATCTATCCAAAAGGTGTTGCCTTTTTTATGGCAATGTTTGTCGGGATATTATCTCACCGGCCCATGAAACGTTGCCGTTTCTTAAACTGAAAATCGTGTCAGGATGTCATAACATCGATACATAACTATTCGGTAAAATCTTGTATTTGCATGCAGTTGCCATGATCTTCTAATGTGACCTTTCAATAATTTTTTGGCAAGAACTAGGACCTATAAAATGATGTTTTCATGAACAACAAATACCATAGATAGCCAACAAGGCCCATTTTTAGTTCTCCTACCGCCAGCTCAAGCATATATCAATACCCAGATCTTCAATACACAAAAAACTCCCACTGCAGCCTGTACTAAGAAAATGGGTTTATTCTTTTCCTCCACCATAGTTCTAGAGACAATACAATAAGAAAATACACCACAACTGATTTTAAACCTTTGTAAGCTAACATTAATAACTAAATGCACGCATCGTTCGCACATTGAGCTCCACTGTAACAAAGAAAAGAATCACAAATATGCACCAGAAACTCCCCTAGAAGTGCCACCATGAGCACCCTAAAAAAAATTGTTTGCTTTCCAGATAGGGAAAAAAAACTGAGTGAACACAATGTGGCAACTCAGCGGCAATCCAGGCTGGCCGAAATTGGCACAAAGAAGGTCTGGTGGTTTGGCCGACATTTCTTATCATGTTTACCGGCAAGAATAGCACCTGGATAACTGTGTTATACTGTATGTGTCCGAATTTGGGCTGGCAGAAGCTAATAAAAACATGTACTACTGAAGAAAAAAGGAAACAGATACAAGAACTACCAGATGCAAGTATTTTGGTTCATCTTTACCCTCAGAGGCGCAAACTTTGCTTGAATCACTCGCGAATACCCAAAGTCTAGTCGCTGATTTAGTCACTACTCGTGGCGTTGGCGTCCACACAACGAGACCGATTTAAAAACTAAACAATTTAAAAACTGAAGGTGGCCGAGATCTCGCAATGCGAGCTGACCTGCGAGCGCGTCCGCTGGGGGATCCGGCGGCCCCGCTCGGCGGCCGCGGTCGCGCCCGGCGAAGGGCGGCAGCCAGAACAGGGCGGAGAGGAGCACGGCGGCGCCGAGAAGGAGCGCGGCCACGCATTGCGGCCGCACGGACCTGCGGCAGCCGCTACAGCTTCTTCCTCTTCTTCTTCCTTCTCCTCCTACCTCCGCCGCCGCCCCCGGCGGCTGCTCCCGCTGCCCCCTGGCCGCCTTTCCCATGGCGCGCGCCCTCACGCATCACCGCCCGCCACCATTGCCGCCGGATGGAGCAGGGGCGGGGACGGGGACGGGACCCAAGCGAGGCTGGCTAGGGTTTGGGCTTGTGGCGTCGCCGCGTATGCTACACAGCAGTACAGCAGAGCAGTGCGGCGCGCACGGGTGAGGACTGAGGAGGTGGGGAGGTGGTGGAGTGGAAATGGTGGGAGAGAGAGAGGCTGCGTGCGAGGACAAGGGGTGATGGCCTGGCCGCTGCATTTATTGCGCAAGTCTGCTGACAGCGTAAATGATTTTAGCTTGTCACCATTAGTGATAAATGAAATCCTTATATGTTTTCTTAAACAAAATTACAAATTTAAGAAAAGCGTTTCTAATCTATCGGCTGACGATGCCACAAGTGTCATTTGTCTTTGCCACGCGTCCTGGTGCATCCTCCACGTAGCACGCGCCGAATCATCCAGGAGCTACCGAGGCCCACGTGCTACCATGATACGGGCTCCTGAGTCGTCGGGTTCTTAGATCAAATGGCTCCCGAGAATTCTGCAACATTTGCAAAAAAGCCTTTCAGGAGTTCAAAAATTGAGCATAGATCCAGCAGATACAACAGCTTCAAGATGCCGTTTGATTTGAGAATCCGAAGGCCCAGGAGCCTGTATCATAGTAGCACCTGGGCCTCATAGCACCAAACATTCTCCTCTTCACTCCCTTTCCCTCATATATCACGATCAGACTCGTTTTTTTACGATTCACGCGCCACAAGCTTTTTGTCATCATGCGCAACCAGGGAATATCACCACGGCTGCAAGCCGCCGTCGCTATTATAATGTTGCAAGTACCTCCCTGCATCGCTGGTGTGCTCCCCTTTCTTCTCATTGTCCCTTCCACGTCTAGTCAGTGGAGCTCACCATGCCACTACTACGAGGGGCGACAGTTGTGCTGCAAGAACAGCCAATGCGGCTTGCGTCGTGTTGCGCGCTGTCTTGTTGCTCACCGTGGACTAATGCAAGCCTCCCCACCAGTGCTGCAAGGCGGCACACGGTGTTGGAAGGTCGGAGGGGGGACATTTGGCGTGTTGTTCACTGTCGCGATAGGGCGTCAATGATGTGTGCTAGGAGCCCCTCGGTGTTCGTAAGGTGTTCTGCGCGATGACAACACTCGGCGTTGCAAGGTGTGGGGGTCACCGACATGTTATCTATTGCTTTGCAGATGATGTGTCGATGGTCTGGGGGTTGCCACGTGCCTTCGCTACTGCAAGTGACAACCGGTACCGCTGGCCAACAAGTGAAAGCGCTATTGTGGGGCATCATTTGGGGAGTTGGACAATGATACTGAGTGGGTCGATGGCTATGTTGTAAGGGTGGTGTTGCGAGGGACGCTGCTACTAGTGATAGGCGTTGGGATTTCCCCGAAGAGGAAGGTGATGTAGTATAGTAGCAGATAGTATTCCCCTCAGTTAAGAACCAAGGTTTATCGAACCAATAGAAGACACCGCACAAAACCTATAAGCAGTACCTACACACACAAGGGAAATACTTGCACCCAATGCGGGCAAGAGGGTTGTCAATCCACTTGTACTCGTTAATTGCAAGGATTAAGTCTGATAGTGTTAGATAGATGAATAAAAGGAAAATAGAAGTGACAAAATTGCCGCAAGTACTTTTAGGCTTTTAGTAAATATAAAGTGAATGGACCCGAGGTCCATAGCGTTCACTAGAGGCATCTCTCTCATGAGCATAATACGGTGGGTAGACAAATTACTGTTGGGCAATTGATAGAAAAGTGCATAGTTATGACGATATCCATGGCATGATCAATATATAGGCATTACGTTGAGACAAGTAGACCGACGTTCATCTGCATCTATAACTATTACTCCACCCATTGACCGCTATCCAACATGCATCTTAAGATATTAAGTTCATAACAAACAGAGTAATACTTGAAGCATGATGACATAATGTAGACAAAGCAAGAGAAATTAATATGATCAAGCCCCATCATTTTACCCCTAGTAGCAACAATACAGATATGTACCTTGCAACTCCTCCTATCACAGAGCAAGGACAGCAGAATATTGAACCTACTACCAAGCACATCTCCCACTGAAGATAAATCGATCTAATTGGCCAGAAGAAATAGACAGATAGATCGGAGAGAAATACAAGGCTATAAAATAATCACACGTAATAAAGTTCAGAAAAGACTCAATTAATTTCAATGAACAATCTAATAATAAACCCACAATTCATCGGATCTCAACAAACACACACCGCAAAATTTACATAGAATAGGTCTCCGAAGAGACCGCCATGTGAGCTTGTGGCCCTCTCGTAGATCTTCTGGCCTTCCCTCAAAGCTTCTAGGGTCTCTTCTGGTCCATAAAAAATCACCGTAAAGGTTCATTGTGCTTGGACTTCTTTTGGTATGGTTTTTCTACCGAACAAAGAAATAGCAAAAAAGGGAACTGGCACTAGGCACAGAGTTAATAGCTTAGTTCCCAAAAATGATATAAAATGGCCTATAAAGCATACAAGATTGATAATATAATAGCATGAAACAATCAAAAATTATAGATACGTTGGAGACGTATCATACGCCACCTTCGCGCCGGTGCGTCATGTGTGTCAAGGGAAAGTGGATTTGCCAACTTTATTGCATCGTGTTTTCCTTACTTGGGTCATAGAAACCCAAGAAGGACTATGAGAAGGGCCCACATACAGGGGCATCGACTTCCATAAACTTGTCGACCTCGGTTGTCTTACCGAGGGGACCTCGGGGGCACTAGGACTTCGTGGAGGAGGCGAACTAAGATAACATGACGGAGACGGCCAAGGCAATCTACTAAGACACTAATAAATTGCTGGAAATATGCCCTAGAGGCAATAATAAATTGGTTATTATCATATTTCTCTTTCATGATAAATATTTATTATTCATGCTAGAATTGTATTGACCGGAAACTTAAATACATGTGTGAATACATAAACTACACCATGTCCCTAGTAAGCCTCTACTAGACTAGCTCGTTGATCAAAGATGGGTAAGGTTTCCTAACCATGGACATGAGTTGTCATTTGATAACGGGATCACATCATTAGGAGAGTGATGTGATGGACAATACCCAACCGTGAGCTTAGCATAAGTACCACTTAGTTTATTTGCTATAGCTTTCTTCATGTCAAGTATCAGTTCCTTAGACCATGAGATCATGCCACTCCTAGATACCAGAGGAATACTTAATGTGCTATCAAACTTCACTTCATAACTGGGTGATCATAAAGGCGCTCTACATGTATTTCCAAAGGTGTTTGTTGGGTTGCATGGATCGAGGCTGGGATTTGTCGCTCCGTGTGACGGAGATATCTCTGGGTCCTCTCGGTAATACAACATCACAAGAATCTTGCAAGCATGTGACTAATGAGTTTAGTCACGGGATCTTGTATTACGGAACGAGTAAAGAGACTTGCCGGTAACGAGATTGAACTAGGTATGGAGATACCGACGATCGAATCTCGGGCAAGTAACATATCATCGGACAAAGGGAATAGCATACGGGATTGAAAAAATCCTTGACATCGTGGTTCAACCGATAAAGATCTTCGTGGTATATGTACGAACTAATATGGGCATCCAGGTCGCGCTATTGGTTATTGACCGGAGAGGAGTCTCGGTCATGTCTACATGATTCTCGAACCCGTAGGGTCGCACACTTAACGTTCGGTAGCACTAGGGTAGTATTGAGATATTAATAGTGGAAAGTACGAAGGTTGTTCAGAGTCCCGGATGGTATCCGATACATCACGAGGAGCTCTGGAATGGTCCAGAGGTAAAGATTTATATATGGAAATTTGTTGTCGGGGTTCCGGAAAAAGTTCAGTTTTTTCCGGTATTGTACCGGAAAGCTTCCAGATGGTTCCGGAGAACTCCAGAAGTCCGTAAAGGGTTCCACCACGTCCCATACAGTAGCCCTGGCCTTATTGGGCCAGGCGCACCAGCCCCTACAAGGCCCATGCACCTAGGGAAGGGAAAGCCTAAGGGGGAAGGCCTCCACTTGACTTGGAGGGCACTCCTCCCCCCTTGGCCGCCGCCCCTGCCTTGGTAGGGGGGCTAGGGCGAGCACGTCCCTCCCTCACCTCTATATATAGTTGTGAGGCGTAGAGGGCAGCCAGCCCTTCCGCGCTTGCCTCGTCTCCCTCACGTTACTCCTCCTCCACGTTCCGTCAGTGCTTGGTGAAGCCCTGCCGGAATTTCGCTGCCACCACCACCACCACGTCGTCGTGTTGGTTCAGATCTCATGTACCTCCTCTCCCTCACTTTCTAGATCAAGAAGGAGAGGATTTCGCCGAGCTGTATGTGTGCTAAACTCAGAGGTGCCATCCGTTCAACACTAGATCGGATTGGATCATGATTGGATCGTGAAGAGTACGACTACATCAACCGCGTTACGACGCTAACGCTTTCGATCTACAAGGGTATGTAGACACACTCCCCTCTCGTTGCCTTGCACCTCCTAGATTAGATCTTGGGTCTTCATAGGAATTTTTTTGATTTTCATGCTTCGTTCCCCATCAGTGGCATCATGAACTAGGTCTATGCGTGGATGTATATGCACGAGTAGAACACAAAGGAGTTGTGGGCGTTGACGTTCAAATTGCTTAATTCCTTTGTCTTATCTGGATTCGGCGATATTGTGCGATGAAGCGGCTCGGACCAACCTTACTTGTCCACGCACAAGAGACCAGTTCCACTGACTGACATGCAACTTGTATTGCATAAAAAGTGACTTTGCGGGTGTCTGTCTCTCCCACCTTAGATGAATCTGTTTTGACAACGGCGGTCCTTGTAGAAGGTTAAAAGGCAACTTGTATATGACCGTTGTGGTTTTCCGTAGATAAGAACAGTTCTTATAGTTTGCCCTATTAGCCACGTAAAAATTGCAACAACAAAGTAGAGGGCGTCTAACTTGTTTTTATAGGGCATGTTGTGATGTGGTATGGCCAAAACATGATGTGATATATGTTGATGTATGAGATGAACATGTTTTGTAATAGGTTCACGACTTGCATGTCGATGAGTACAAAAACCGGCAGGAGCCATAGGGTTGTCTTTAATTTATTGTATGACCTATGTGTCAATGATTTAATGCCATGTAATTGCTTTACTTTATCGCTATGCGTTAGCAATAGTTGGCGGAGACAACCATGTGACGACACGATGATGGAGATCATGGTGCCATGCCGGTGAAAATGGAGATCATGTCGGTGCTATGGAGATGGAGATCAAAAGCACAAGATGATAATGGCCATGTCATGTTACATATTAATTCCATGTGATGTTTATCTTTTTATGCATCTTATTTTGCTTAGGACGACGGTAGCATTATAAGACGATCCCTTCACTTAATTTCAAGATAAAAGTGTTCTCCCTAAATATGCACCATTGTGAAAGTTCATCGTTTCAAAGCACCTCATGATGATTGTGTGTGATAGACTCTACGTTCGCATACAACGGGTGTAAGCAAGTTTTACACATGCAGAATACTTGGGTTAAACTTGACGAGCCTAGCATGTACAGACATGGCCTCGGAACACGGAGAACCAAAAGGTTGAACATGCATCATATAGTAGATATGATCCACATGAAGATGTTCACCATTGATGACGACCCCATCTCACGTGATGATCCGACATGGGTAGTTGATTTGGATCATTTAACACCTAGACGACTCGAGGGATGTTGATTTAAGTGGGAGTTCACTAATAATTTGATTAACTGAACCAATTATAATGAACATAGTCTAAATGTCTTCTCAAATTATGTTGTAGATCAATGGCTCGCGCTAAGCTGCCTTGAATTTTAATGTGTTCCTAGTGAAAGAAAAGTTGAAAGATGCTGGAAGCAACTATGTGGAGTGGGTCCGTAATTTCAGGATTATCCTCACAGCTGCATAGAAGGCTTATGTCCTTGATGCATCGCTAGCTGAACCACTCGCTCCCGAAAATCTGGATGCTATGAATGTCTGGCAGACTAGAAGTGATGACTACATGATAGTTCAGTGCGCCATGCTTTACGGCTTATAACCGGGGCTCCAAAGATGTTTCGAGCACCACAGAGCATATGAGATGTTCCAGGAGCTAAATTGGTATTTCAGGCTCGTGCCCGGGTTGAGAGGTATGACACCTCCAACAAGTTCTTTAGTTGCAAGATGGAGGAGAATAGCTCCATTAGCGAGCACGTACTCAAGACGTCTGGGTACTACAGCCGCTTCAATCAATTGGGAGTTAATCTTCCGTATGAAGTAGTGATTGATAGAGTTCTCCAATCACTGCCGCCAAGCTACAAGGGCTTCGTGATGAACTATAATATGCAAGGGATGGAGAAGACAATCCATGAGCTTTCCGTGATGCTTAAGGCCACAGAGGTAGAAATCAAGAAAGAGCATCAAGTGTTGATGGTTAATAATACCACTAGTTTCAAGAAAGGCAGGGGAAAGAAAGGTAACTTCAAGAAGAATGTGAGACGCCCCCGCCTCAACTGTGCAATCATACACGCAAACATGCACGATCAAGGCCAGAGACTCACGGGAAGATATCACAACACAATTCTAGACACAAATTCAAACATAAAGGTCTATTTACAGGCCAGGGTCACGAGGACCCGAATACATAAGTCAGCAAAAGCAATAATATCTGAGTACAGACATAAATAGACAAGTTTGACTTAAGAAGGCTGAGAAAAATGACAACTAGATCGAAAAGGCGCAAACCTCCTGCCTGGTGCCTCCTAACTACTCCTGGACGTCAGTCTCCATGTAGTAGTAGGCTCCGTCGGTGTAGTAGTGGTCATCGGCGGGATCTACTGGCTCTTGGGCTTCGTCATCTGATCGCAGCAACCGCGTAGAGAGGAAAAAAGGTAGCAAAGCAACCGTGAGTACTCATCCAAAGTACTCACAAGACTTACATCTGATCTAAGCTAAGTATGCATCGGTATCAATGGAAAGTGGCTGTTTTTGTGGACTCCACTGTAGAATGCTAGAGTAGAAGGGTAAGGCCTAGTGTTGGGGATATAACCCCACGGTATGACATGCCCGTTCAGGGCCGGGTTATCAAGTGGTGACTCAACGGAGCAGACTGATACGTCTCCAACGTATCTACTTTTCCTAACGCTTTTCCTATTGTTTTGGACTCTAATTTGCATGATATGAATGAAACTAACCCCGGACTAACGCTATTTTCAGCAGAACTACCATCGTGTTGTTTTTGTGTAGAAATAAAAGTTGTCGGAATGGAACGAAACTTCGCGAGGATTTTTTATACAATAGAAGAGAATTTCTGGAGCCAAGAGCCACCTCAGGGGGCACCTGGGTGGGCACAACCAACCAGGGCGCTGCCCCAGCGCGCCGGTGGGTTGTCCCCACCAGTGGCCCCAGACCACAAAACCGACGCTATAAAATCCTATTTTTCCAGAAAAAATGAGGGAGAAAGAATTATCGCGATCCACGAGATGGAGCCGCCGTCACCTCCCGTTCTTCATCGGGAGGCCAGATCTGGAGTCCGTTTGGGGCTCCGAAGAGGGGGATCTTCGTTCTTCGTCATCACCAACCCTTCTCCATTGCCAATTCCATGATGCTCCCCACCGGGAGTGAGTAATTCCTTCAGAGGCTCATTTGGTCGGTGAGGAGTTGGATGAGATTCATCATGTAAACGAGTTAGTTTTGTTAGGGCTTGATCCCTAGTATCCATTATGTTCTGAGATTGATGTTGCTAACTTTGCAATGCTTAATACTTGTCACTTTGGGCCCGGGTGCCATGATTTCAGATCCGAACCGTTTATGTTATCACCATTATATCCATGTTCTAGATCCGATCTTGCAAGTTATAGTCACCTACTACGTGTTATGATCCGGCAACCCCAGAGTGACAATAGTCGGGACCACTCCCGTGATGCCCGTAGTTTGAGGAGTTCATGTATTCATCGTGTGCTAACGCTTTGTTCCGGTTCTCTATTAAAAGGTGGCCTTAATATCCCTTAGTTTCCAATAGGACCCCGCTGCCACGGGAGGGTAGGACAAAAATGTCATGCAAGTTCTTTCCATAAGCACGTATGACTATCTATGGAATACATGCCTACATCATATTTATGAACTGGAGCTAGTGCCGTATCGCCCTAGGTTATGACTGTCACATGATGAATATCATCCAAAAATTTACCGATCCAATGCCTACGAATTTATCTTATATTGTTCTTGCTAAGTTACTACTGCTATCGTTACTGTTGCACTTGCTACAAAATTACTGCTATCACTGTTACCATTACTATTCACTACAAAAAAATACACTTCCATGATGATACGTGTTTGTCACAGTAGGTCGCGTTTTTTGTCATGCATGCACATCCATGATAAATTTATGACAGAATCAAGATAGTCATACCTGTGCTGTCATAGAAGTGTTCCATGACATTACCAAAATTATCATCACGGAAGTGTCCACTTCCATGACGATAAATCGCGCGTCACATAAGTGCTTTTCGTCAAGGGTGACCGACACGTGGCATCCTTTATGTAACGAACACCGTTAAGCTATCGGGTCGGATTTTGGATCCGATAACCCGTTAACAGCCCTGACCAATGGGAAATTTCCACGTGTAAAATTCTGATTGGTCGAAGGGAACACCTGTCAGCTCGTTAGTGGGCCAGATGTCACCCGTCCATTGGAGGAGACATGCCTATGATACGTCGACACGTGGCTGGGCCCAACACAGGCCCATATAGGTTAAAAAGGCCGGCCCAGTCAAAGGCCCGTAGTACTTAATCAGGTACTAGTGGGCCAGCCCAACAACGGCCTGCTTAATAAAGGCCCATTTACGGCCCGAAGCCAGATCTGGCCCGTTAATTGTTCGCCCAATATTTGGGCCCATTTGCGGCAGAAGCCGGATCTGGCCCGTTAATTGTTCGCCCAATATTTGGGCCCATTTATGACGAAGCGGTCTGGCCCGTTAATTGTTCCCCAATATTTGGGCCCAACTTCTGACCAGTGACTTTCGACTGTTAGAGGCTGATGTAGACATGGGCCCATTTCGACCGGTGTGACTTTCGGCACAGGAATGGCCGTCTTGCCCATGGGCCATATATGGTCCGACGGGACATCGGGCCCACTAACGGCCCGTGCTAAAGGTGGCAACAGCAGTTAAGCCCACGTGACTTTGGGCTGTTAAAGGCTGTCGCGTAATTGACCCGTTGATGCTGTACTAAGCTTTCGGCCTCTTAAAGGCCCAGGATATCGATGGGCCAACTAAGGCCCGAGATATGTTTCGGCACAGTAACGGCCGTGAGCTAATCGGGCCCAAAAAGGCCGGTCTACATTTTGGCTCTTTGAAGGCCCGTCGACGACTAGTGAAAATTGAGGCCCAACATGCATTTTGGCTCGCTAAAGGCCGTGGTTTCATGTCGTAGTAACGTGCCGATTACAATATTTAGCTCGTTAATGGCCCAACGCTACCTAGGCCAAACTAAGCCCATTTGGGTCGACAAAAGGCCCAACTAAAATATAATTTGGTGTAAGTTTGGGCTGGCGCAATGTGTGAAGGCCCCAATCATTCGGGCCCAAGAAAGACGCAGGCCCAATTGTGGCCGCTAAAAACACAGCCCATTAGAGTCGAATGTTTCGCCGATCGACTACATCTGATTTTTTTTTCGGTGAATGATGGCAGTAACTAGTAGGAATTAAGAACAAACCTACTCTATACAATAAAGAAATTACAGCATAGTAACTAAGAATAAACCTACACTAGACAATAAAGGATTTAAGGTATATTACATCCATTGGGCACCGAAGTTCGCCACCAGTGATCATAAAGCGCAACGAAGAAGCAGATTACAAAAACTAGGCACCATTGCAGCGTAAAAAAATAATCTTTGAGCGAGACCACTTCCAAGATAGTTCAAGAAAGGTTAGCCTTGCAGAGGCTATTGCATGAAATTTCTTGAGCAAGAAATGAGACCGGCCCTAGCATGTCGGTCATAGCTTCCAGTGTAGCTGTTTAGCGATGAGGTTCTCATTGGTGTTCTCCATAATCTTTCTTAGAGATAGGACTTCAAGTCGAAGTTGAGTTGCGTAATGCCTTTACGCTAGAACTTGGGACTGAAGAAGTCGAACTAATTCGCATAACGAATTTTGTGAGCTTGTCATTTGTTAGTCTCAAGTAACTTGAACACTGCATCAAGACAAGACTTTGGGGTTGTCTCGCTATCTTCAAGATGTTTTGCCTTCTTTGTCAGCGATATATGTTGGGTTTGTCTCACAGCCTTCAAGCAGACTTGTGCATGCCATCGGGCATATCACCTGAAATAAAGCGAGAGAGATGACAGGTTTTGCACGTGTATAAACAAAGATGATAACTGTCTTTGTCAATTCCATCCAATTTCAAATTAGAAAATAAAGAGTAAGTTCAAAATATCAATAGCATAATTTGGCATTGTTCATAATGCGGGAGCTTCACCACACTCTTTGGATTACCATGTCAACATAACAAGCATAGATGAAGGGCAAAGAAAATCATTGTATCTATTTTGGATAATGTGCATGGCATGTTGTTCATATCATCACCACATCAAGAAGATAAAACAGGAGATGACAAGGTGCAAACGTGGGCTACTTCACCACACCTGGATTATAGATCCACAAAACAAGCATACATATAGGGAGTATTAAGTAATGTGCATGGTATGAATAAGGAATTTGGTTTTACAAGTAAAACTTAGAACTTACGGTTCTTGCGAACATGCATTTTGGTAGAAACAACAAACTAAACAAAGAAAAGCGATAGGGAGTATGAGCAAATTAAACAGCAGTTGAGGATAAAGGCTTTAGAAGGACTGACTTACATTAACGATTAACACTGCTTTATAATGCCCTTCTCCATGTCAAGGGAAGGATAACTCAAGAATTTCAGCACATAATCTTCTTAATAAGCATTGCATGTACTCTACATTTTGTAGAGAGTAATTATAGATATGATAATACTTGAAGGGATAGAGAATAATGAAGATAAGATGCAGATTGATGCTACAATCCCTGGAAGTACAAGCGTTACAGGACAAAATGTACTGACAAGAGCAATGGGCTACACTTACCGGCATTGTCTGCATGTATTCTACTTGTTGGTAAGATTAAGTATAGATCTGATCTTTTTAGTAAATGGTGGGCGAGGAGATAAGATGCAGAATGCTACAAAATGAACCAATCCCTCTTCCCATAATACAAGAGTGTTTTGAACACCGGTGTCTTGTACAAAACGCGTTCTTATATTAGGGGACGGAGGGAGTAGCTGTTAATGTAAGTACAGCGATAGACCACGTTCGGTCCTTACAAGAGGACTGCAGAGCTAAACCTCTTCAAAAGCATTGGGTTGATTCTAAATTTATGTAAGAGTCCATACGAATCTTATAATGTCCACCAAATGGACGATTACGAGGCTAACATGTGCAGTGATGCTACATAATCAAACAAAGCTAAGAAAGTAAGTATGGTCATACAGGCAAGAGGTACTCACAAGAGCAATGCGTCGTAGTATAGTTGCAAGATTACATGGTCCCTTGAGAACGAATGTTCTTACGCTAATGATTTTCGTACAAGTGAGACATTAAGGCAAATGCGTAAATGTAGTTCAAATTGTGATGTGATATCATAGACGATTACCTTCTGGCTGCGGTAGAGACCAATGTGTAACAAGATTATTCCAGTCACCATCGGATAAATGTAGCAGGAGACTTTACAGAAATTTCGTTCGTAGGCTTGCCATCGAAGTGCACTTGCCTCAGGTAGGAACGATACTTCATCAACGAGTGCTTGAAAGCGCAACCAACCCTTGCTCGTCATCACAATCCAGTTTGCTCCTCGCCTATTTAAAAGAATGAAATCTTGTGTCTTATGTCAGTAGAAACATATGCAATAATGACCAAGAATAACATTAGTACATTACTTACGCGTAAGTTGCGGAGGAAGACTGGAAATTGTTCTTTGTCTGCGGTATAATCTTTCCATGAAGGAAAGATGTGCACAAAGTTCCTGACAACAACATAAGCTTCGTCTTCTAAACTGGGAAGAAATGGAACAGGGTCCTATTTGCTGCAATTGGGGCTCTCTACGGTTCGAAAAGGATTTGGCAACCGGATTTGGTGTACTCTTTCTTTGGAATGGGGTTTTGCGTCGTCAATTTGGTGCTATGTCAACTGGCATAATCATACTTGTTCTTGCAGCTTGGGGTCTGCTGAGTTGGGGCATCGAAATGACCAAAGTGTAGTAGGGCTAGAGTCTGCTAGAGTTGGGGTGTTTTGTGGGTCGTGATATTGCAACTACACCTAATGGGCTATTTGATTTATCAGGTGCCACTACCTTTTCCAAATACTTTGCTTGTGCTCCTCCACGATCGAATCGCCTCTTCCTTTTGAACGTCGATACATAAGAACAACATTTGAATGGATAAATATGGTATGATGACGGATGGAATATGTCTTTGAAAATGGATAGGAAGGGCATATTCACATACACGATGTGTAAACTAAGCTAATGGCAGTTCAACAAAGTAGAAGCAATGCAAAGCATCAGTTGCAAGATATATGCGAGCAATGTAACCTTGGAAAGTTAGAGCAAGTACCTTGATGGGTGAATAAGATAGGGCATCTTCCTCGACTCCTCCACTAGGGAGCCACATTGACTTAGGTCTCCCTCTAGCTCGTAATCACCGTTAGGATCATATTATGAGCATGAATCAGAGGTGGAGAGCGTTTGCATTGCATTGCATCCGGACTTGATTTCAGTCCCTTAATGCCAAGTTTGACAGCCATGGCATTGTTACGCTTTTATTCTTTTCATGTGCGCAAGCTCATAATCATTATGATGCCGTTGAATCTGAGATTCATGAAAACATAAAAAGTAGTCAGATTATCTATGGAATGCATTGCGGATTCAACTCGGAGAGTGTCTCCCTATAAACCCCTGCATATGCAAAGTTCACCTCCCCAACCGTGCTGACCAGACCACACACAGAAAGGGGGAAAATCTAAGCATATTTTTTTAGCAAAAGAGGGCTTCCCCTCCGATTTATATTAAAGAAACCACCACGGAACCAACATGATCAATTAAACCCTAAGCATGATCAATTAAACCGTATTATGGCTGTGCCATGGCAGATTTGAAGCTGCAAACCGAAGAAATGATATTTAGCATCCATTGTTTGCTTCGAACTAAGAACTAAATTCTAAGAGCTGAAAAGAAAGTATAGTAACCAAGTTAAGATCTATTTTCTGGTTGAGATCAAAAAGTTGAGGAGATATGAAGTACCACCTCTCTTGCAGCGCCGTGTAGGCATCAGGGATGCAATGGTTGTCGGTGGTGTTGAAGCAGATCTGCGACGGTAGACGGGTGCATTGGGGGATAAGTCCCGTTGCGGTGGAAGAGAAGATCGTGTGAGCGGCCCCGACAAAGAGGACGACGGCGCCGATGAAGCGAGAGGACGCGATGCAAGCTATTGGTCCGTCGCCGTGGATGAGAAACGTCCATCTATAGCAGTGGACGACACGGTCTTGGTAGGCGCTCCGACATGGTGGAGGACGGTGGCGATGGATGTGGTGGAGGACGGCGACGATGGATGGGGTGGCGGACGGAGGCTGGTGTGGGGATGGGGGTGTTCTAGCGCGGACGGTGTATGAATGGGAAAATGGAGGGAGAGGTACGGGGAACCATGTTTTTGGGACGCTACCGTCTGAAATATGGGAAAGTTCTGAACTTAGTCCCTGTTTAAAATTTGGACGTCTCGTCGGTTGGGGATAGGACGGTAATCTCGCATCTCGCCAATATTTGCCCAAGCGATTTGAGGCGAGGAGAGGTGGTTGGCGCCCATGGTTGGCGCCCACGGTGTATGAACGGGCTGACTGGTAGGGCGGTTGTGTCACGTCTGAATGAAGTTACAAACCTGCCCCTATTGAAAATATTTGCCTACATCGATTTCGCCGAGTCGAGTTTGTTTTGCCGCCCACCGTGTATGAATGGGGAATGGAGGGAGAAAGCGAGAGGTCTTTCTACGAGCTTGAATCAAATGTGTTTTGCCGCCCATGTTTGACGCCCACCGTGTCGGAATGGGCTCGAGGCGGTCGTGTCACGTCTAATTGAAGTTACTAACCTACCCCTATTTAGAGCAGTGGAAATCGGGCCGATGGATTGTCCGTGTAATGGGTAGACAGTAATTTCCATCTCCCAAACACTTGGCTTTGGGCAGCCGACGTGGGAGTGGAAATTTTGCCGCTTCTTTCGAATTTTGGGACAATAAGCATCCACGTTTACCCTGGCAACTAAATTCGAATCCATTTTGTATTCCTATATGAATCTTTATAAATCATTCTATGTGTTTTTATATCTTCAAAAGGACGACAAAGATGTATTCCACTATCATATATGAATATGGTTTACAAAAGCCGATACTCAAATTCAGAAGCTAGAATCCAGTTTAAGGTGAATTCGAATATTTGGAACACTTCATGTCCAACTCAAATGTCACACGCAACATAATGTGTACTCCCATTAAGGTATGTACACAAGCGATGTATCAAGATACAAATACAAAGACAATCAACCAAGAATGTAAAGAACTAACAGACATATAAACACTTATAGAGTATATGGATCAATAATATCAACTAACATACATAAGCCAGGCATTTGTACTTTTTTTGGCTACAACAACATCCTTTTTTAGCCAGATCTTGGCCCTTTCCGATGCGTGCCACTTATGGTCCATCTATACTACTACTATTGCTGAATGCACATTCAACTCGATTGGCATATTTGTAGGTCTGGCACAGCAATCCAAATGAAATGTCTCCGAGTCTTATCAACTAATACAGACTTGTGCTCAAATAAAATTACAAACAAAAAAAACAATTAGTACATGATCTCTAAAACAAATGGTTTGATTGATTACATGAACATACAACACAAAGGTTATTCAACGATGGAAAGAACATTTCACCTATGATTTACCAAGTAGGAATTTAATTTCCTTTTTTCCATCAGGACCTTAACAATCTGGTCAGTCTCAGCTTGCTTCGTTTTGAAATCCACCAAATGTTTAATGGTTGTCTTGAGTACTGCTTGTGATTGTGCTGTTTGCTTCCTCAACATGTCAACTTTATCTCTAAGTGCGTATGTAATCTCTTTCTACCACTATTTTAGCCTCTAGAGCATCGCAGTTGGCAATTCATAATGCACGATTGGGCGGTGCCCTTTCTTTGTGGGATGATGCAACGTCCATGGGGACCTTGCTCTTTGATCTTGGGCTAACCTGTTTTGCCATTAAAGTTCCGATTGGATTCGAGAAAAGTTGAAGTTAGCAAAACATCTCAACTGGGAGTTATAACGACAAACCAGCTAAACAAACAAGGAATTAAAGAGATTCAATTGGATCTTTGAAAAGTAGTTATTAACATCATTGTAACCCATTGCTGTTGCAGCAACAAAGCGATTAAACAAACAAGTAGATATTTAAGTTAAGGCAAGCAGTAATTCTTAACGATGAAGTATCAAACACATAGATAGGCGCAATCTACAAGATGATTAACATGCGGTGGCATTATGTAATCGATAGCAAACTAAATTAAGCCAAGCAACATAATTGAACAATTTTGCAATAAGTGGCTAACTAAAATTCGAGAAGCGGTGTAGCTGAACTTACGCTAGTTCTTTGTACAGGCACACTGCAACTTCTTTTTCGTTTACAAGGTTGTACGAAGGAGTCCATGGCATCAATTGCTTGGATACGCAGTCCCAATATTTCTTCTTCCCACAAAGCATGGGTAAGTCGAATGGTTAATCTGGTAAGATGGTGCATCCTTGATATGTTATATGAGGACGTGTAGTCAGACTAGTTGTAGCCACACATCACACTGGCTTTTACTGTATATTTCATGCAATTACTTTTGGCATATCGAGATCTAAGCAATCTACAATAGGATGAAAAGACTGGCATCCTTCATATTATTAGTGAACTCAGTTCATAGAAACAAGCAATTCAACCATTCTGTGGGTAAATCAAAAGCGCCACTGGAATATTTTTCACTATCCAATCATACACGCATAAAAAGGCGGCGACACCATAGGGGCTGGTATGGGCGGCCGCCTCGGTGCACTGGAAAGTGTGCACCTAGTTTGAGTCGTCGAGTTGGCCCACGCTAGCTTTGTTCGTCCCAACGCATGCGAAGCGAGCAATGTAAAAATGAAGAAAAATGTTTCAATTTGGATGGGCCAATAACATAAGTGCAAGGCAGGCCCTATTGTAGGCTCGCGGCCCAAACGGGCACCTCCCATATTGATCGACAGCAAGAAAAATCCCAATTCATTCGCTCCAGCCTCCAGTCTGGTTCGCTCCTAACCTAGCCGCCGCTAGACAGACCGACACAACACTTCCTCACGCCCTCGTTGGAGGGCGGTCGCCGGGCTTCAAGCGAACGGAAGGACAAGAAGATGAAGATCCAACCACAGGTGTAGCCTGCGTGGGAGGCAGCGGCGGCACGGGCATGGCATCGAGCTCGCGCATAAGCGAACGATCGCAGCTTGCAAGAGTAGCATGCAACGAGTAGGTACATCACATCCCTGATTATATTTAATTCAACTCTTCAGTTTCTGGCCAATAGTTAAACCTGACGGTGTTGTAAAACTGTTTGTATGTAGGGAATCTATGAGAAAATGAAACCGATTTCTACTTATTTTATAACTCCCCCAATCAATACTAAACCGATCAATCGATGTATCTAATCAAGTTTCCGTGCAAACATACAAGCTCATGTTGTTCTTGAGCACAAGTGTCTAATGAGCAGGCGCTAATGAAGGATTTGATGCAAATTTTACATGCTCACAGTGATGAACATATAGTGTCTAATGAGGGATCTAATGCAAGCATTTTGCAAGCTCATTGAAGGATTTAGTGTCTAATGATGATCTACTATGTTGAGAGAGACAAAGATTTGCAGGCATTGATGACAAGCAAATTATAGTGCATTTTCATAGCTTGAGGAAACGACCATCTACCAGAAAGTCCCCGTATCATGACAACATAGCATAAATACTTTTCTAATCTGCTATTTGCAACTATTGGCATACTTGTGTAGGATAGATATATTGATATGCAGTTTGCGCACTAGTTATACATGCAATTACACTTCGATATTTTCAGCCAGAGAACGAATAATTCAAGCAGGTACAGACCATATTTGTAGTCCTTGTACACCATGTTGCATTTTGTGTTTTTTGGTGCTTGCATCATTTAATGTTTATAATCTGAACTACTTTGGATCATTAGCTGGTTTTCAAAGTGCATGTAGCTTCACATTTCTCAAGTTATGTTGATTTCCGGAGTGCAAGTTCCTTCGTATTTTTTAAGTTAAATGTTCGCCCCTGGTAACTTGAATTCGTGGATCAGCCATTGCACACAAATCATACACGAATGCGAGTACGAATAAAATGAAATGCAAGGAGTTACGCTAGCTCGTTGTACTGGCTCACTGCAGCTTTGCTTGCGCTTGGAATGTTCCATGTACAAGTCCATGTTACCACTTGCTTGGATGTGCAGGCCTTGTGCTCCTTGCATCCCCCTCTGCATTTTTGACACGACGAATGGTTGATCAAATAAGAGGAATCGACCTTGATGTTGTACCGAGGATGATACTTACAAGGTTATACTGGTGTGCGGGATGTGTACCAGATCCCGTAGCGCCGTCATGCTTCACTAAAAATGGATTTGCTTGTGTTGGATGATATCTCCGGAAGAAATAAGAGTTAAAGTCGAGTTGCATGGGCGTGTAAGCTAAGAGAACGGTGAAAGGATATCCAAACATCGTCGGAACAATTGCACAAGGGAGTGATGTGTGGATACCTAGTTCGGGCCGGGCGTTTGGGAATGCTCGCCTAGATAGAGTGCGGGTCACTTGAGCCGTTGAGGGTGATCTTATTTGGCGTTGGCTGGCAGCGTCTGGATGCAAATCTTGAGTGGTAGCGGGCGCTTCTGATCAGGTGGGCGAGACCGTCGGTGAAGCCCCAACGGCCTCGGGCGGAGGTGCGACGATGTGCTCGGTGAAGTAGCCCCGGTGAGCTGGGAGACGGCGTCGGTGAAGCGCACCTGATGCGGTGGAACTCAGTGTCTGTGAGGCACGTCGGTTGTGGCAGCCGACGTTGTCGGTGGACCACCCGGTGAGGTGGACGAGGGCGTAGATGAGGTAGCTCCGGTGCGGTGGTGAAGCGCGACCGTCGTCTTCGTCATCGTCGTCCGGCACAGAGGTGTGGAATGGTGGGGAAATAGACGAGACGAGGGGCGATTCGAACTTTGCTTGGGTTGGCGGCGAATTAGGGATTTGAGCAATCTGGGCGCGGAAGGGGACGATGGAGAAGAGAGATTTTGCAGGGCTGGAATTGGGGTCGCCAGATATTTCAATCCGAAACATGGAAGCGCGAACTTATTTTGGCGTCGTCCTTTTTTTTGGGGGGGGGGGGGTTCTTGGCTGGGTGCTACGCGTCCGTCCGACACACGCGACCACCCCGACAGGACTATGCTTAGGTGCCTTAAGGCACCAGCCTTTGTGTCCATGACAAGTGGGCCCAACAGGTTGCTGGCCCACATGTCGGTGACTCCAAAGGCGATTGCCTTTAAGGCACCAAAGCGGCCCACCCGACATGACCACAGTGCACTGAGTGCGCCTACATTTGAGAATGCAAACGAATCTTCTTTCATTTGCAAAGCGAATCTGTATGTATTACCATGCCCATGTTTTCCTTGCAATAATTAGTCATTGAAGCAGATACTCCCTCCGTTCACTTTTGTAAGTAGTTTCAGACAACTTAAAATGAACTGTTTTGCAAATTGTCTGAAATGTCTTCAAGGTCTTATAAAAGTGAACAGAGGGAGTACTATAAATTAATTAATGAGGAGTTATTTAAAAAAACGAAACGGTACCCACGCTAACGTGGATTAGAGTGTGTGTCACATAATTAGTTATTTGAATTAGAGTGTGTGTCACGTAGTTAGTTATTTGAATTAGAGTGTGTGTCATGTAGCGATCTCCAATTCTAACGTGGATTTCGCATTTCACTGTATCCACGCTACTTTTTTAATACAAATTCATATGTGTATGATGAACACCATGGTAGTGAGAAAACTTTGGATGGATTCAAACATATGACCTACAAAAAAGCACAACAAATTGAGTCAATGTCAACTTTTCGAAACTTAGTATGGCACGAATTCGAAATAATTACCCGTATGCGGTCCTCGGTTCAAATCTTACAATGTACACCGAATTGAAACATCGATATTAACTCTCGTACTATGTACATTCAAATGTTGTTTTAGCCCCCTCCCCCTTTAAACGCTACATACTTCCTCAGACGGTCAATCTTCCTCTCCTAACCACCTTAGGAAGCTATCGGTTTCCAACACACGTTCATTCTTTATCTCCATGTTTCGATCTCTAAGTCTCTCAACTACACAACCCCTTTTTCCACTGTTACCAAATGTATTTACCTCACACACCGCCATTGCACCCCATGCCGAGCTCTCTCCCCCCCTCTCCCTCTCACCCTCTCGCGCTAAATACATGCATTGCCTATCTAGCCCCCCAACCTCTCATGCGCACGCACGCACGTTGTATATCTAGGTCACTCCCTTGAGACTGTCTCACTCTTTCTTCCGCACGGCGGGCCACACTCGCTCAATCTCGCTCTCTTTATCTGAGTCTCGTTTAACCTCGTTTTCTTTCACACACAAATGATATATCTCCTGTTCGGGCCTCGATCGACACATTCTATACTCTCTCACGCAGATTGTCTATCTAGGTCAGTCCATCCAAGCCGCCGCCACTCTTTCGACCTCATGGTGGGCCATGCTCACTCAATCTCTCTCTCTCTATCTCTCTCTCTCTTTGTATGTCTCGATTGACCTCGCTCTTTCTCGGACAAAAACGATATATCATCATGTTTGAGCCCAATTCGACGTATTCACATTGTATACTCTCTCACACACATTGTCTATCTAGGTCACTCTCTCCAACCCGTCTCACTCTTTCGATCGCACGACGACCCTATGTGATCGGTTGACCTTGCTTCCTCCCACGCACAAAATATATCTACACGTCCGTGACTGGATCATCTCTCAAGCTCTATCTTACAGCCCTCACCCTTGCCAAAAGCTCAATCGGACAATATCTCTCCAAAGCATATATATTTGTTCAATGAATGTCGGACCACACTCACTTTGTCTCTCTATCTATATGTCTCTCGGTTGACCTCGTTTTCTCACACCGTATCTTTCACGCGTTGAAGCTACTACCTCTCCATCCCTCATAAGCCGGAGCTATTTACATTGCGAGGGCACTCCAACCTTGGATTAATTTGTGTAGGCATTTATTCCGGTCGGTTTAGATTATATTTTTCGTAGCATTCGCCCACAACTACTCCAAACACCATTGCAACCCACGCAGCTCCCTAGTTGATTTCCCTCTGGCTCGGTCATCGCTCTCTCGCACGTCCTTTCTCGCCTTCAACGTCGCACCATGGTATTATTGAAAAACTATGTTGTTCTCTTTAATTATTATAAATAAGCTACAAAACTACACACCAATAGTCCACTTGGAATGAAACAAATTTCGACCCACAAATTAAAGTGCTACAAACTACACACCGAGGGGCCCACATGTCATGAAACAAATTTGGACCCATATACAAATTAAAAAATAAAGGACGAGGATCGAACATGCTACCGGGCCTTCAAGCCACACGTCAATAGGCAACATATGTAGAATAGCAATGTTTGTTGTACCCCTCTTTGTTCACATAAAGTTTTTATATTACCACAGCCTAATTAATGGATAACATGTAATATTATTTTTAGTACTATTCGCCTTCACTTACTGGTGGGTTCCATGTGTGCTCTTTCTCTCTCCTCCCCTTCTGCGTTTAGACGCACAGGCAAACAGGAAGAACTCGCAGGTGATGTTGCCGTTGACCATATCTGGACGCGTTCACAAGTCACGGCATCAGTTTCACGTACTAGCAGCACTAGTCAGTGTGTACGTGCAATGCACGTTAATTTGGAAGTATATTAAGTGCATGCGGATATTAAGTACTAGGATATTATTTGCGTGTTGTTATGTGATTAGCACTATTTTGGCATGAAATTAACTGCACGCTAAACGTGTTGAGCGCTCGACATTGAAGCAGTCTAGGTCGATGGATGACAAGGAATACATGTGGCTTGATGCCATTTTATATTTAATTTGATACGGCTCTAGCAGAACATTCAATCGATCAAACCATAGATTTCGTTCAGTCTGACTCCGACTTTAAATTATACGACAATTGATATAAAATAAACAGAAATGATAAACGTTCGGATTTTAAGCATGGCAATCCAAACTTTTTCATGGCAAATTTAGATTACGCGGCGGCGGCGGGGGCGTCTCGCGGTGGGAAGCGGCTCCTCTGCCGTGCTCTGTGTGTCGTCGGGCCACTGACCGACGGTGACGGCGGCGTCTTGCACCGTTGTTGGCGTACTCCTGGACGTTGGCCTAGCTTCAAGGAAGGCCAAAATGTTCGGGACTTGAGCGAAGTCAAGCTGGCGGGAGGCGGCTGGCGTTAGTGCAAGGAAGCGGTCGACGGCGGCCATCCATGCCGCCGAGGGGCACCGGCACCAGCGGAGGCAAGCCCACGGCAGCCTTGGCGGAGACATTCGTGTGCACGGCACCGACTGCGAAGCGCCGCGTTAGTGCGATGCATGCGCATCTTGTTGGTAGGTGCACGGCACCGGCTGCAGCGTCTTGGCGTCGATTACGCAGCAGCGCATGTTGGCAGTGCAGCAGCGTGAAAGTCGGCGGGGACCTCGTGGAACCCGTGGGATCAAGCTTCGGCGACAATGTGCGGCTCCTAGCCCATCAACGCCACGGGGATGGTATTTGGCGCTTGATCGGGCGGAGCCGGAATGGGAGCGGGGACAGGTGCGTCGTCTTCCCGCAAGGCTAGTTCAAGCTCGTCCCAAAGCGCCTTATGTTCTTGAGACTCTGGCTGGGTGTCTTCCTCAGGAAACTGGAACACTAAGGGCAGGCCATCGTGATGCGGCATGGCGTACGTTTAGGTCCGGCTAGTTGGAGGTATCGACAGGAGAATCGGAGAGGAAGAGAGAAGATTGTAGCGATACCGGGTAGTGCGGGGTTGATTTTAAACTGTGGCGTCGATGACATTAAAAGTGGGAGCAGTTGGGACGACGGTGGGCGGCGGAGCCTGGTCAAAGGGCTCTCCTCCCGATGAGCCCGCACAGCGGTCTGCTCGCACGCCTCCCGTCGACTCACATGCTTGCTCGGACGGCACCTGCCGATGAGAAGCGGGGACTCATGGCGGCACGTAAATGCTCACGGTTTCAATAGTGAAAGCGTTCGCTTTAACATGACATGTCTTTAATCCAAAATACCTTGGCTCTTCATTTGTGCAACTTGTCATAAGCAGCTTGTCTCAAATTGAAGAAAAAACTTACGAAGTAATATTTGTGCCATATCACGTGACCATGCTTTCGATTTCAAGAATTTATGCTCACTTTTGGACTTTCTGAAATTTAAGATCTAGGATTCGAAACAATATCATAACCTACATCATGCAATAAATTTTCAAGCCGTACATCTGTCCTGTTGTATTTCTTAAGAAAGGATTTGGTCAAACATTTTTCTTAGTTAGACTTTAGACAAGTTATATATGCAGAGTAAAAGGATAATCCCTCCGTACCAATGCATTGCCTGATATATTAACTCAAGTACTAGGCACGAACAAACGGGCTCAATTTACGTGCTCATCCCGGTGTAGTAGTAGTAGTACTAGGCAATGCAGTTGGCGGTGACCTTGACGAGCGGCGACCGAGGGAATTGAACCGTGCTCGGCACGGTAGGTAACGTTGTCTAGTTACTAAAGCATCCCTCCCTTGTTCATCCATACTCATTATGGACCGGGGACATGAGGGGAATTTCCTAGGGCTGGAATTCTGGCCGCCAGATATTTCGACTTGAAACGCTGAGGCTCGACTGGTTGGGGGTGCCTAATGTGCGTACCACGCACGCCACCGAAGGACACGAGCCCGGTTTTTTTATTTTTATTTTTTTAGGATCAACACGAGCCAAGGTCTGGCTGGTACGCCGTTGGGTCCTACCATTCGAGAATACGAAATGAACCTTTTTAAATTGCCGAATGAATCTATGTGTATTACAATACCCGTATTTTCCTTGCAAATACTAATCTCAACGTGGTAATTGATTTATGATGAGTTGTTGAATTAGAGTGAGTTTGTGATATAGTGATCTCAACGTGGATTTCACATTTCATGGTATCCCTAGTAAGTTTTCCAATGAAAATTCAAATTTAAAAGATGAACAATATGGAGGTGAGAAAACTTTGTATGTACCAAGCATATGACCACACACACACATAGAGACACACACGCATGAACACAACAACAATCCAATAAGTATAGTGCATCTATTTTTCCAAACCATGCATGTATGACACGAATTCAAAAATACTCCTTCTATTCCTAAATATTAGTCTTTTAGAGAGTTCAACAAGTGACTATATATGGAGCAAAATGAGTGAATCTAGACTCTAAAATATGTCTATATACATCCGTATGTGCCAGTCCATTTGAAACCTCTAAAAAGACTAATATTTAGGAACGAAGGGAGTAAAATGTAAGACATCCATGGTCCTCAGTTCAATATTTAAAATGAACATGAAACTGAAACATGAATATTAAGTCTAGTACTACAGTACATGCAAATGTTGTGTTTAGGCGGAGCTATGATTGTCGGGGTCAACCCCTCGACCTTAGATAAAATTGTGGAGCTCTGTTTAGGGTTGTTTAGATTATATTTGTCCCCACCCTCCCAACAACCGATTGGTTGTGCACCCCCACACCTCCTCCCCGGGAGAATATCATGTGCCCCAAACCTTAGGTGCTATATGCCGATACGAGTTGCTTGGAGCTTGTAGATCTGAGATATAGCAGCTCACATGATGTGTCTTAATATTTTTGAAGGAAACCTTGATGAGTTTGAGAATTGCACACAATTTGTACAAAAACTACTCAGATGCCCTTTGATCCCATATCCAACAACCTCGAAGCTCGTATCACCGTAGCATCTAAGATGAAGGAGGACATCATATTCTCCTGTATGTAAGAATATCATGTGCTACCACACCTTAGATGCTTTGGTGATACAAGCTCTTCGGAGGCGTTGGATTTGTGACCAACACCTTCTCGGTGGTTCGAATGGTTTTTGCGTAAAAGCTCCAAAATAGTTCGCCACCGCTTACAAGCACAAAGACTGCTTTCGAGATGCCATTGGATCTCGGATCAAGCGACCTCCAAGCTCGTATCACGGTAGCATCCAAGCTACGATAGCACCTTATGTTTTCTCGCACGGGAGAATATGAGGTGCTCCGCACCGTAGATTCTATGGTGATCTGAGTTCACCGAGATCTAACGGCCCATGAGGAGGTTTGAATGTTTTTGCAATATCTGTTGATAGAGTTTGGCAAATCTTGCGCAGAAAGTACAAGTACTACGCATGTGCCATCGATCCTTGATCATACGACCTAGATGCTCATATCACCGTAGTGGGTAATTAAGCTATGGGGAGCACCTAATATGAGCAGCGGGAGCCGTTGGATCGAAGATGCAGCGGCACACACGAACTGAATGTTTTATTTGCAAAAAAAACCTTTGGAGAGTTTGGAAGTGCGCATAATTACAAAGACTACTCCCAAGCCATTGGATCTCACTTCCAAGCGGTGTAAAACTCGTATAACCATAGTATCTAAGCTACGGGTGGATGTGATATTCTATCTTTCTGTCATTATGTTTGTAAACTTGCAAAATACGTGTAATTCGTGCCGTTACTTGTCTAACCGCACAAAGTGTTTGTTCAAAAAAACCATCCTACACTGAAATATCAGAACAACACACGGGGGTCCCACTTGTCATTAATCAAATTTGGACCTAAAACTAACAAATCTGAAAGACGAGATTCGAGCTGGCAACCTGGACTACAAAGCGTAAGTCGATAGCCTGAAAAAACAAAGCGATTGTTGGCTTTGTCCCATAACTTGATTTTATACTGATTACTTGCGTTGAGTAGAGTAGAGGGAGTGCCTCGTCAACACGTGCATGACCGTTGTCTCACTTCTTGGCGAGTCCAGTCTCGATCTCAATCTCTCTTCTCTCCATTGTCTAACCTTTGCGGGCACACACACGAAGCGGCCCTAGCTTGCCACGGTGTTATTACAACTAAAAAAAAGCTTGGAAAATAGAAGAATCGCCTAGAACAAGGGACATTGTGGCTGGTCGAGACAGAGCTAACCACATCTATCCTCCGTGCCATGTTTGCATGATGAAGTTGTGTGGCTAGTGGGGTGTTTTCGACCGACTGGCGGGCCCCGAGGTCGAACCGTAGGTACTACGTCTGATATAGTATATTTTTACACACACATTTTGTTGGAAATATGCCCTAGAGGCAATAATAAAAGGATTATTATTATATTTCCTTGTTCGTGATAATTGTCTTTTATTCATGCTATAATTGTATTATCCGGAAATCGTAATACACGTGTGAATAGATAGACCACATCATGTCCCTAGTGAGCCTCTAGTTGACTAGCTCGTTGATCAACAGATAGTCATGGTTTCCTGACTATGGACATTGGATGTCATTGATAACGGGATCACATCATTAGGAGAATGATGTGATGGACAAGACCCAATCCTAAGCATAGCACAAGATCGTGTAGTTCGTTTTGCTAGAGCTTTTCCAATGTCAAGTATCTCTTCCTTAGACCATGAGATCGTGTAACTCCCGGATACCGTAGGAGTGCTTTGGGTGTACCAAAGCGTCACAACGTAATCGGGTGACTATAAAGGTGCACTACAGGTATCTCCAAAAGTATCTGTTGGGTTGACACGGATCGAGACTGGATTTGTCACTCCGTATTTCGGAGAGGTGTCACCGCCCACTCGGTAGTGCATCATCATAATGAGCTCAAAGTGACCAAGTGTCCGTCACGGGATCATGCATTATGGTAATGCGAGTAAAGTGACTTGCGGTAACGAGATTGAGCAGGTATTGGGATACCAACGATCGAATCTCGGGCAAGTAACATACCGTCGACAAAGGGAATAGTATCACGGGGTTGCTTGAATCCTCGACATCGTGGTTCATCCGATGAGATCATCGAGGAGCATGTAGGAGCCAACATGGGTATCCAGATCCCGCTGTTGGTTATTGACCGGAGAGCCGTCTCGGTCATGTCTGCATGTCTCCCGAACCCGTAGGGTCTACACACTTAAGGTTCGGTGACGCTAGGGTTGTATGAATATGAATATGCAGCAAACCGAATGTTGTTCGGAGTCCCGGATGAGATCCCGGACGTCACGAGGAGTTCCGGAATGGTCCGGAGGTAAAGAATTATATATAGGAAGTGCTATTTGACCATCGGGAGAATTTCGGGGTTACTGGGTATTGTCTGGGACCACCGGAAGGGTCCCGAGGTCCACCTGGGGCCACCTATCCCGAGAGGGCCCGTGGGCTGAAGTGGGAGGAACCAGCCCACAGTGGGCTGGTCGCTTCACTTGGCCCCTGCGCCTAGGGTTGGAAACCCTAGGGTGAAGCGCCCACTTGCCTTGGGGGCAAGCCTCGCCCCTTGGCCGCCGCCCCCATCTAGATGGGTTCTAGAGGGGCGCCCCCACAGGGCCTATATAAAGGGGAGGGAGGCAGCCGCACCTTGCATCTTGGCGCCTCCTCTCCCTGCTACACCTCTCCCTCTTGCGTAAGCTCGGCGAAGCCCTGCTGCGGTGATCTTGCATCCACCACCACGCCCGTCGTCTTCTTTGGATCTTCATCAACCTCTCCTTCCCCCTTGCTGGATCAAGAAGGAGGAGACGCCACGCTGACCGTACGTGTGTTGAACGCGGAGGTGCCGTCCGTTCGGTGCTAGGATCTCCGGTGATTTGGATCACGACTCCCTCAACCCCGTTCTCTTGAACGCTTCGCCTGTGATCTACAAGTGGTATGTAGATGCATCTCTCACTTGTTGCTAGATGAACTCATAGATGGATCTTGGTGAACGTAGGAAATTTTTTATTTTATGCAACGTTCCCCAACAGTGGTATCAGAGCTAGGTCTATGCGTAGTTCTCTTTTGCACGAGTAGAACACAATTTGTTGTGGGCGTAGATGTTGTCAACTTTCTTGCCGCTACTAGTCTTATTTTGCTTCAGCGGTATTGTGGGATGAAGCGGCCTGGACCGACCTTACACGTACGCTTACGTGAGACAGGTTCCACCGACTGAAATGCACTAGTTGCATAAGGTGGCTAGCGGGTGTCTGTCTCTCCCACTTTAGTTGGAGCGGATTCGACGAAAAGGGTCCTTATGAAGGGTAAATAGAAGTTGACAAATCACGTTGTGGTTATTCGTAGGTAAGAAAATGTTCTTGCTAGAACCCAATTGCAGCCACGTAAAAGATGCAACAACAATTAGAGGACGTCTAACTTGTTTTTGCAGCAATAGTCAGGTCATTTGATATGGCCAATTTGTGAAGAATGAAGATATATTGTGAAGTATGAGATCATGTTCTTGTAATAGGAATCACGACTAGCATGTCGATGAGTATGACAACCGGCAGGAGCCATAGGAGTTGTCTTAATTATTGTATGACCTGCGTGTCATTGATTCAACGCCATGTAAATTACTTTACTTTATTGCTAAACGTGTTAGCCATAGTAGTAGAAGTAATAGTTGGCGAGCAACTTCATGGAGACACGATGATGGAGATCATGGTGTCATGCGGTGACAAGATGATCATGGAGCCCGAAGATGAAGATCAAAGGAGCTATATGATATTGGCCATATCATGTCACTACTTTATATAATTGCATGTGATGTTTATTATGTTTTATGCATCTTGTTTACTTAGAACGGCGGTAGTAAATAAGATGATCCCTTATAACAATTTCAAGAAAGTGTTCCCCTAAGCATGCACCGTTGCTAAAGTTAAATCGTTTTCAAGAACCACGTGATGATCGGGTGTGATAGATCCTTACGTTCACATACAACGGGTGTAAGACAGTTTTACACATGCAAAACACTTAGGGTTAACTTGACGAGCCTAGCATGTACAGACATGGCCTCGGAACACAGGAGACCGAAAGGTCGAACATGAGTCGTATGGAAGATACGATCAACATGGAGATGTTCACCGACGATGACTAGTCCGTCTCACGTGATGATCGGACACGACCTAGTCGACTCGGATCATGTAAACACTTAGATGACTTGAGGGATGTCAAATCTAAGTGGGAGTTCATTATATAATTTGATTAGATGAACTTAATTATCATGAACTTTAGTCTAAAATCTTTGCAAAATGTATTGTAGATCAAATGGCCAACGCTCATGTCACCATGAACTTCAACGCGTTCCTAGAGAAAACCAAAATTTGAAAAGGCGATGGCAACAACTATTTGGACTGGGTCCTAACACGAGGATCATCCTCATAGCAGCCAAGAAACAATATGTCCTAGAAGCACCGCTAGGTGAAGCACCCATCGATAGAACCAAGACATTATGAATGCTTGGCAGTCTCGTCTTGATGATTACTCCCGGTTCAGTGCGGCATGCTTTACAGCTTAGAACCGGGGCTCCAAAAGCGTTTTGAGCAACACGGAGCATATGAGATGTTCGAGGAGCTGAAAATGGTTTTCCAAGCTCATGCGGGTCGAGAGATATGAAGTCTCGACAAATTCTATAGTTGTAAGATGGAGGAAAATAGTTTTGTCGGTGAGCACATACTCAAAATGTCCAGGTTGCACAACCGCCTTTGTCGGTGGACATTAACCTCCCGGACGAGGCGGTCATTGACAGAATCCTTGATCGCTCCCACCGAGCTACAAGAGCTTTGTGATGAACTACAATATGCAGGGGATGGTGAAAACTATTCCTGAAGTATTTTCAATCTTTGAAGTCGGTGAGGTAGAAATCGAGAAAAGAACATCAAGTGTTGATGGTTAATAAAACCACTAAGTTCAAGAAGGGCAAGGGTAAGAAGAACTTCAAGAAGGACGACAAAAGATGTTGCGGCGCCCGGTAAGCCGATTCTTGGGAAGAAGTCAAAGAATGGACCCAAGCACGAGATGCAGTGTTTTTATTGCAAAGGGAAGGGTCATCGAAGCAGAACTGCCCCAAATACTTAGCGCACAAGAAGGCCGGCAACACTAAAGGTATATTTGATATACATGTAATTGATGTGTACCTTACCGATTACTTGTAGTAACTCCTGGGTATTTGATACGGTGCCGTTGCTCATATTTGTAAATCACGGGAGCTGCGGAATAAGCGGAGACTGGCGAAGGACGTGGTGACGATGCGCGTCGGGAATGGTTCCAAGGTCGATGTGATCGCCGTCGGCACGCTACCTCTATATTTACCTATGGGATTAGTTTTAAACCTCAATAATTGTTATTTAGTGCCAAGTTTGAGCATGAACATTGTATCAGGATCTCGTTTAATACGAGATGGCTACTCATTTAAATCTGAGAATAATGGTTGTTCTATTTATATGAGAGATATGTTTTATGGTCATGCTCCGATGGTCAATGGTTTATTCTTAATGAATCTCGAACATAATATTACACATATTCATAGTGTGAATACCAAAAGATGTAAAGTTGATAACGATAGTCCCACATACTTGTGTAATCGCCGCCTTGGTCACATTGGTGTCAAGCGCATGAAGAAGCTCCATTCGATGGACTTTTAGAGTCTCTCGATTATGAATCATTTGACACATGCGAACCATGCCTTATGGGCAAAATGACCAAGACTCCATTCTCCGTAACAATGGGCGAGCAACCAACTTATTGGAAATCATACATACCGATGTGTGCGGTCCAATGAGCGTTGAGGCTCATGGAGGATATCGTTATGTTCTCACTCTCACCGATGACTTGAGTAGATATGGGTATGTCTACTTGATGAAACACAAGTCCGAGACCTTTGAAAAGTTCAAGGAATTTCAGAATGAGGTAGAGAATCAACGTGACCGAAAAATAAAGTTCTTGCGATCAGATCGTGGAGGAGAATATTTAAGTCACGAATTTGGTACACACTTAAGGAAATGTTGAATCGTTTCACAACTCACGCCGCTGGAACACCTCGATTAACGGTGTGTCCGAACGTCGTAATCGCACTCTATTGGATATGGTGCGATCTATGATGTCTCTTACTGATTTACCGCTATCATTTTTGGGGATACGCTCTAGAGACAGCTACATTCCCTTTAGATAGGGCACCGTCTAAATCCGTTGAGACGACACCGTATGTATTATGGTTTGGGAAGAAACCTAAGCTGTCGTTTCTAAAAGTTTGGAGATGCGATGCTTATGTCAAGAAACTTCAACCTGAAAAGCTCGAACCCAAGTCGGAAAAATGCGTCTTCATAGGATACCCTAAGGAAACCATTGGGTATACCTTCTACCTTAGATCCGAGGGCAAGATCTTTGTTGCCAAGAACGGATCCTTTCTTGAAAAAGAGTTTCTCTCGAAAGGAGTAAATGGGAGGAATGTAGAACTCGATGAAGTACTACCTCTTGAACCGGAAAGTAGTGCAGCTCAGGAAAATGTTCCTGTGGTGCCTACACCGACTGGAGAGGAAATTAATGACGATGATCAAGGTACTTCGGATCAAGTTGCTCTTGAACCCGTGGGTCCACAAGGACACGTTCCACACCCAGTGGTATGGCAACCCCTGTCACCGGAAATCATGTTGTTAGACAACGGTGAACCTTCAAACTATGAAGAAGCAATGGCGGGCCCAGATTCCAACAAATGGCTTGAAGCCATGCAATCCGAGATAGGATCCATGTATGAAAACAAAGTATGGACTTTGTGAGACTTGCCCGATGATCGGTGACGATAGAAAACAAATGGATCTTTAAGAAGAAGACGGACGCGGATGGTAATGTTACCATCTATAAAGCTCGACTTGTCGCTAAAGGTTATCGGCAAGTTCAAGGGATTGACTACGATGAGACTTTCTCTCCCGTAACGAAGCTGAAGCCGTCCGAATCATGTTAGCAATTGCCGCATACTATGATTATGAGATATGGCAAATGGACGTCAAAACGGCATTCCTTAACGGCTATCTTAAGGAAGAACTGTATATGATGCAGCCGGAAGGTTTTTTCGACCCTAAGAATGCTAACAAGGTATGCAAGCTCCAGCGATCCATTTATGGGCTGGTGCAAGCATCTCGGAGTTGGAACATTCGCTTTGATGAGATGATCAAAGCTTTTGGGTTTATGGAGACTTATGGAGAAGCCTGCGTTTACAAGAAAGTGAGTGGGAGCTCAGTAGCATTTCTCATATTATATGTAGATGACATACTTTTGATGGGAAATGATATAGAACTCTTGGACAACATTAAGGCCTACTTGAATAAAAGTTTTTCAATGAAGGACCTTGGAGAAGCTGCTTATATATTAGGCATCAAGATCTATAGAGATAGATCGAGACGCCTCATAGGTCTTTCACAGAGCACATACCTTGATAAGATATTGAAGAAGTTCAAAATGGATCAGTCCAAGAAAGGGTTCTTGCCTGTTGCAAGGTGTGAAATTGAGCTCGGCTCAATGTCCGACCACGGCAGAAGATATAGAAGAGATGAGTGTCATCCCCTATGCATCAGCCATAGGTTCTATTATGTATGCCATGTCAGGTACTGCACCGATGTAAACCTTGCCGTAAGTTTGGTAGGAAGGTACCAAAGTAATCCCGGCAAGGAACACGGACAACGGTCAAGAATATCTTGAAGTACACGAAAAGGACTAAGGACATGTTTCTCGTTACGGAGGTGACGAAGAGCTCGTCAGTAAAGGGTTATGTCGGCGCTTAGCTTCGACACGCATCTGGATGACTCTAAGTCACAAACCGGATACGTGTATATGTTGAATGGTGGAAGCGATGGTAGTGCAATGCAAGCGAGGCGTCGTGGCGGGATCTACGTGTGAAGCGGAGTACATGGCAGCCTCGGAGGCAGCGCATGAAGCAATTTGGGTGAAGGAGTTCATCACCGACCTAGGAGTCATACCCAATGCGTCGGGGCCGGTCAAACTCTTCTGTGACAACACCGAGCTATTGCACTTGCCAAGGAGCCCAGGTTTCACAAGAAGACCAGGCACATCAAGCGTCGCTTCAACTCCATCCGTGAAAAATGTTCAAGATGGAGACATAGAAATTTGCAAAGTGCATACGGATCTGAATGTCGCAGAACCGATGACTAAACCTCTTCATGAAAGCAAAACATGATCAACACGAACTCTATGGGTGTTCGGTTCATCACAATGTAACTAGATTATTGACTCTAGTGCAAGTGGGAGACTGTTGGAAATATGCCCTATAGGCAATAATAAAAGGATTATTATTATATTTCCTTGTTCGTGATAATTGTCTTTTATTCATGCTATAATTGTATTATCCGGAAATCGTAATACACGTGTGAATAGATAGACCACATCATGTCCCTAGTGAGCCTCTAGTTGACTAGCTCGTTGATCAACAAATAGTCATGGTTTCCTGACTATGGACATTGGATGTCATTGATAACGGGATCACATCATTAGGAGAATGATGTGATGGACAAGACCCAATCCTAAGCATAGCACAAGATCGTGTAGTTCGTTTTGCTAGAGCTTTTCCAATGTCAAGTATCTCTTCCTTAGACCATGAGATCGTGTAACTCCCGGATACCGTAAGAGTGCTTTGGGCGTACCAAAGCGTCCTAACGTAATCGGGTGACTATAAAGGTGCACTCTGGTATCTCCGAAAGTATCTGTTGGGTTGACACGGATCGAGATGGGATTTGTCACTCCGTATTTCGGAGAGGTGTCACTGGGCCCACTCGGTAGTGCATCATCATAATGAGCTCAAAGTGACCAAGTGTCCAGTCACGGGATCATGCATTACTGATGCAGTAAAGTGACTTGCCGGTAACGAGATTGAACAAGGTATTGGGATACCAACGATCGAATCTCGGGCAAGTAACATACCGTCTGACAAAGGGAATAGTATACGGGGTTGCTTGAATCCTCGACATAGTGGTTCATCCGATGAGATCATCTAGGAGCATGTGGGAGCCAACATGGGTATCAAGATCCCGCTGTTGGTTATTGACCGGAGAGCCGTCTCGGTCATGTCTGCACGTCTCCCGAACCCGTAGGGTCTACACACTTAAGGTTCGGTGACGCTAGGGTTGTATGAATATGAATATGCAGCAAACCGAATGTTGTTCGGAGTCCCGGATGAGATCCGGGACGTCACGAGGAGTTCCGGAATGGTCCGGAGGTAAAGAATTATATATAGGAATTGCTATTTCGGCCATCGGGAGAATTTCGGGGGTTACCGGTATTGTACCGGGACCACCGGAAGGGTCCCGAGGTCCACCGGTGGGGCCACCTATCCCGGAGGGCCCGTGGGCTGAAGTGGGAGGAACCAGCCTGGTGGGCTGGTGCGCTTCACTTGGGCCCCCTGCGCCTAGGGTTGGAAACCCTAGGGTGGGGGGGCGCCCCATTTGCCTTGGGGGGCAAGCCTCCCCCCTTGGCCGCCCCCCCATCTAGACGGGTTCTAGAGGGGCCGGTGCCCCCCTGGGGGCCTATATGAAGGGGGGGGGGGAGGGAGGGCAGCCGCACCCTGCATCTTGGCGCCTCCCTCTCCCCTGCTACACCTCTCCCTCTTGCAGAAGCTCGGCGAAGCCTTCTTTGCAGTGATCGCCGCATCCACCACCACGCCGCCGTCGTCTTTCTTTGGATCTTCATCAACCTCTCCTTGCCCCTTGCTGGATCAAGACGGAGGAAACATCACGCTGACCGTACGTGTGTTGAACGCGGAGGTGCCATCCGTTCGGTGCTAGGATCTCCGGTGATTTGGATCACAACGAGAACGACTCCCTCAACCCCGTTCTCTTGAACGCTTTCGCACGCGATATACAAGTGGTATGTAGATGCATCTCTCACTCGTTGCTAGATGAACTCATAGATGGATCTTGGTGAACGTAGGAAATGTTTTATTTTATCCAACGTTCCCCAACACATTTTTCCTCCGTGCCGAGACATGGCACACCCTACCGCACGGTTTTGGGGTCCTCCTGGGTGGTGCACGCATATATTCTTCCTCACGTGGGACACCCTACCACGTGTTTTCTAGGTCCTCCTCAGTCGTAGCGCCGAAGCAAGTAAATGAGTCGTCAAATCACAAAAGACCACTGTCGGTGTCAAAACCGGCGGATCTCGGGTAGGGGGTCCCGAACTGTGCGTCTAGGCGGATGGTAACAGGAGACAAGGGACACGATGTTTTTACCCAGGTTCGGGCCCTCTCGATGGAGGTAAAACCCTACTCTGCTTGATTAATATTGATGATATGGGTAGTACAAGAGTGGATCTACCACGAGATCGAGAGGCTAAACCCTAGAAGCTAGCCTATGGTATGATTGTTGTTCGCCCTACAGACTAAAATCCTCCGGTTTATATAGACACCGGTAGGGTTAGGGTTACACAGTCGGTTACAATGGTAGGAGATCTACATATCCGTATCGCCAAGCTTGCCTTCCAGCCAAGGAAAGTCCCATCCGCTGCGGACGAAGTATTCAACCTTGTATCTTCATAGTCCAGGAGTCCGACCAACGGTGATAGTTCGGCTATCCGGACACCCCCTAATCTAGGACTCCCTCAGTAGCCCCTGAACCAGGCTTCAATGACGACGAGTCCGACGCGCATATTGTCTTCGACATTGCAAGGCGGGTTCCTCCTCCGAATACTTCATAGAAGATTTTGAACACAAGGATAATGTCCGGCTCTGCAAAACAAGTTCCACATACTACCGTAGAGAGAATAACCTTTGCACGGTCTGCTGACATATTCAGCGTGATATCACACCACGACCGTGCCTTTATCACGGATCGTTTTCTTGTTCCACCTCGGTAGCGTTTAGCGAGGCGGTTTCCTTGGCACGTCTTATCGGGCGGAGATCGTGCCCCTTATTCCGGGATTCCCATCAATATGGACGTGGGTAACCCAACCGCGCCATTGATTACGGCGCTTGGGAGATAAGCGAGTTTTACCGGTGGCGGGGACGCATAGCCGTCCGTCCATATAAGGGGATAAGAATCCACCTTTTCACCTCGCCTTCTTCCTCCTTTGCTTATCCATTTCCACGCACTCAAGCTCCAGCGCCCAAGTCCGCACATCCCACCTCAACCTTCTCCAACTATGTCCGGAGCGGGAGGCAAGTGGATGGCCTCCTCCGTCACGGAGGGGCACATCAAAAAGCTGCGGAAGGACGTATACTTGTCCAGCGACATCGCGCACCGGCTCCCTGATGAGGGGCAGCTCATTCCCACCCCCAGGCCCCATGAGAGGGTGGTGTTCCTCACCCACTTCCTCCGCGGACTAGGTTTTCCACTTCACCCATTTGTCCGGGGGCTCATGTTCTACTACGGCCTGGACTTCCACGATCTGTCCCCGAATTTCATCCTCAACATCTCGGCGTTCATCGTCATGTGCGAGGCCTTCCTCTGCATCCAGCCCCACTTTGGTTTATGGCTGAAGACCTTCAATGTCAAGCCGAAGGTAGTGGGCGGCCGCCATGGCGGAGTCTTGAGGCGCCATGGTTGGCAAGATGGCCAAAGTCCTATGGCTCGAGGGCTCCTTTGTGGAGACCATAAAGGGGTGGCAATCGGGGTGGTTCTACATCACCGAGCCGCGCGACTCTCAATGGGTGGCGGCCCCCGAATTCTGATCCGGCTTCCCCACACGGCTCACATCATGGAATGAGACAGGCCTGACGTGGGGTGATTCGGAAGAGCTGTCCGGACTCCAAACCTGCGTCCGAAACCTGGTGGACAAGAATCTCAAGCTTGTCAACATAATCCAGGTGATGCTCATCCGCCGGATCCTCCCATGCCAACAACGGGCCTTCAAATTGTGGGAGTTCAATCCGGCACAACACCAAACTCTGAAAAGGCTTTTCGACACTACGTACGAAGATGCCTGGAAGGTGCTGTTCAAGGGCGCCGAGGCTCCCGCATCCGCTACCGAAGATCGCGGATTCATCTCGCAGCGTCAAGCCATTGAGGTAAGTTATTTTACCCTTTACGGGACTCTTGTTTTTCATAGTTTGACTCTATGTGGGATCTAAACTCCCTTACCTTTGATAGGACTGGCTGAAGACGTCCGGACAGATTAACTGTCCGGCCCCCTTGCCGAAGACCAATGACGCCTTGGATTGACGGGAGCTCTTGGCTCCGACACCTCACGTGGTGCCGGAGAAGAAGGCCAAGAAGAAGGCCACGGGAACTCGAAGGAGCTCCCGGCGCCAGGTGCTGTCAGACTCATCGTCCGATAACTCTGAGGTGGAATCCTCCCCTGAGGACGAGGAAGAGGAAAAAGAAGCCTCTCCCCAGCAGAGAGAAGAAAAAGGAAGGCCGCCCGGATCGGGGAGGCCGGAGTGTCCAAGAAAGGAAGGACCCTTCCTCCGGACTTCTCCACCAACGTCGACAACGACGAGGAGGAGTGGCCACCAAGGGCCAAGCCCCTGGCGAGATCGTAAGTGTCCGGACTCCGGAATAGCTCATGACTTTTTATTTGTCGCATAGTGTCTTCTAACGCCGAATATAACCATGTAGCCCGCCCAAGGACGAGCTCGCCGCTTCGTCGAGCGGCTCCCTGGATTCGTTGGATGTGAATAGCACTTCACTTCCGACCGCCTCCTCTCCTCGTGACGCAGGCGACACCGTGGTGGAGTCCCAAAATGGGCCCCACCAGGAGGAGGTGGTCCTGGAGGCGCCGCAAGGCGACCTCCCGGACTCTAGGCGCAAAGGGGGCGAGACCCCAGAGGGCTCTAAGTTCGGCCCTGTGCTGGACTCCGTACCGGAACCTTCAGTGGTTCGAAGTCTGGCAAGCGGCCCCTTCATAAGAAGGGTAAGACTGTGACGCCGGTGACCTTCGTCCATCCGGAGGCACCGGATAGCTTGCTGGAGGCGCTTAACGGCGCCTCCATCGACGAGGAGCACCGCCTTTGTTATGAGTGTGGTGATCCGAAAGTTCGATCCTCCAAGAGCGGGCTGGCTGAAACACTACTAGCCTTCTAATAGGCTTTGAGGTAAGTTTAGAATATGTAAAAATATTACCGCATAGACAGTAGCCCTGATGCTTAGTTCGGTGTTCGGAAAGAAAAGCGGATGAGGATCTAAAAAGATATACGTGAGAGTCTAACATAAGTATGTCAATATGGGAATGCAGGCTGCGCTGCTGACCTCTGCCGCACTAACTGCGGAGGTCAATGCATTGAAGCAGAGCCTCGAGCAGTCCGAGAACGAGCTCGGCCTTGCCAAGAAGCATCTCGAGGACAAGGAAGGTAAGTAATACCTTATTAAAGTAATACCTTATAGAAAGGATTTGGTTGCAAAAATGACAGGACTAACGTGAGTATTGTAGGAGCCAAGAACGAGGTGGTGACCCTGAAGGAAGCGGTGTCCACGGCCGAAAGGAAAGCTCACCGAGCGAGAGAAGCAGGAGGCGCGGGTGGCGGAGGTGTGGCAAGAGCTCCAGGCTCTCGTGGAAAAACATGAGAGTTTGGAGCGCGACTCGAAGACTCGAGAGTCCGAGCTCGCCTCGGCTCTTGAGAGTGCCAAAGCCGCTAAGGCCGAAGCCCAAAAAGCCCTCCAGGAAATTGAATCATTAAAGAAGATAGCGGCGGGTAAGGCATTCTTTATGAAAAGCAAGCATGTGAAAGTGAATTATCTATTACTTACCCAAATCCGGAGCTCTCCAGGAGCATTCGCAGATCTGCCCTGTAGTGTGTCTGATGCTGCCGCGTTCTACCGCGCCAAAGAGGAGAGCTCGACGGAAAAGGTGTTCTGGTCTCAGTATGTTGAGGCCGGACATCCGGTGCCCCTGAGCGACCAGCTGAAGCAGCTGGTCGAGCTCCACAAGGTCGCCGAACAGGCCATGAAGGGCCTCATAATTCGGCTGTGGCCATTGGAAGGCATGACTGGGAGCTACTTCGGGCTAGTGCAGCGGCTGGTGGACGCCTGTCCGTGGATTGAAGTCATCAAGCGCTCCGTCTGCATTGAAGGTGCCCGTCGGGCCCTTGCCCGTGCTAAAGTGCACTGGGGCAAGTTGGATCTTTGAGAAGCTTGTGACGGACGGGCCACCGAAGGGCAAGGAGCATCGCAAGCCCGAAATGTACTATGAGGGCATCCTGAAGGGTGCCCGCCTTATAGCGGGTGAATGCTCCAAAGATGTAAATTTTTAATAGACTCGCATTTGTTATCCTATACACTGAAAACTTGTTCATATGCGCTAAGCAACGCTTGTGAATTTAAAATATTACCTTCTGTGCGGCCGTTTATCAAATTTGAGAGATGGCAATTCATTGGCTTCAGCCCCCATGCCGCGAGTGCTGGGGTGTTTGGGATAAACTTGAGCGCTCTTGTTCCCATTCTTGGGGTCCGTCGAGGGAGGCACTCAACACAAAGAACAAGGCAACCGGACTATAGTGCTTGAACACTCTCACTTAGCCATAGAATTCTATAATTTTAAATTTCGGCGAAGCCCCTAGTATTCGGAAGACCGAGTTTGGGGCGCTATCCACGTCTTGGCCGGACAATGCTGACTCCTCGCTCTAAGCGGCATAAGTCTTTAGGGACCCGAAAAAACCTCTCGAACAGCGACCGGCTCTCGCCCTATCATGACGGTCAGTTTTAGCTTTCTCCACTGAGGTGCTCAACCCAGCTCAACCGGGCACAATCACAGTGGTTCTCCCAGCGCTACCTTAGCCGATATAACGGAACATAAGGTATCAAAACATGGGAGCCGAGCAAACCCAATTATTGACCCAAGACATGATTCGGAGCCGATGCATATAATGCTATAAGTTCAGCGGTGCCGCACTTGTGAAAGTGTTCGGACTTATCACACCATATTTTTGGGGTACTTAAGCCCCACGGTGTATTGGCCGTACAAAAGTGTACAGGTGCAACGTGTCATGAACGAACATGTATATAGATAAAGAAAGGAGTGCAATAATAGGCAAAAGCTATGTATTGTTTATTCAAAAAGGTACTGCAATGAAAGCAGAATGATACAAATAGTGCGATAAGCAAGGGATGGGACTATTTAACATGTCCCCTCCGAGGGTAAGCTGCGTGATGGTATGTAAAACAGGTATAATGCTCGTAGTAGAGACCACTGGACACTCGGCGTAGCTTTACGCTTCCCTGCTATTGCATCGTGAGTTCGGCAATTCTAGTGCGGACGGGGCTTCTGAAAGCGGAGTCACGAAAGTAAGAGAAAAGATGAAAGAAAAGAATGACACAATCGGGAGCCCACAGTGCGGTTGAGCCGCGTGCAGGCGTGCCGTGGTCATGTCCTCCCCTTATGCCCATGGTATCTCCGGAGCATAGTTATATGCAGCGTAATCTTGGCCGCCAATTCGCGAGGGCTGGGGTTGGGGTCTTGTTGTAGATTGCTCCGGGCGCGCTTGATGGTGCCTGAACGTTTAGTAGCTAGACTCGAGAATTGCTGTGAGAGGCTGCTTTGCACCTCCGCCGCGAGGGCCGCGTATGCTCCTCCGTTCGGAGAGAGCATTCGGTGTTTCCATTGACCGTGATTACTCCTCGAGGGCCTGGCATCTTGAGCTTGAGGTATGCGTAGTGCGGCACCGCATTGAACTTTGCAAATGCGGTTTGTCCAAGCGAAGGCGTGATAGCCGCCAGGAACGGGACTATGTCGAAGATTAACTCTTCGCCGGAAGTTACCGGGATCCGAAGACCACTTCGAGTGTAATCGAGCTGTACAATTGGCCTCTACACCGGTATGACGCCTTTAAAGGTCGTCTTTGTGGGTTTAATCCTTGAGGGTCTATGCCCATTTTGCGCCTTTGTATCCACGATAGAGCAGGTTCAGGCTGCTACCGCCGTCCATCAGGACTCTAGTGAGGTGAAATCCATCAATGATTGGGTCAAGAACCAATGCAGCGAATCCGCCGTGGCAGATGCTAGTGGGGTGGTCCCTACGATAAAAGGTGATCGGGCAGGAGGACCATGGGTTGAACTTTGGGGCGACTGGCTCCATCGCATATACGTCCCTTAAGCGCGCTTCCGCTCCCTTTTGGGTATGTGGGTTGCGTATATCATGTTCACCGTCCGCACTTGTGGGGAAATCCTTCATCCTCTATTGTTTGGCGGCGGGGCTCCTCCTCGTCATCGCTATGCAGCCCCTTGTCATTGAGTTCGGCATTTAACTTGCCTGCTGTTTGAAGACCCAACAATCCCTATTGGTGTGGTTGGCTGGTTTTTCGGGGTGCCATGTATTTGGCACGGCGATCGAGTATTCGGTCCAGATTGGGCCAGGCCTGAGTATTTCTTTTGAACGGCTTTTTCCGCTGACCGGGTTTAGAGCCTCTGAATCCGGCATTGACCGCCAGATCTTCAAAGATTATCGCCGTTAATGCGGCGCTTGTGCTTGTTGCGATCACGACCTGCCATTGCCGTCCTTGGTATCCGAACTACCGGGGTTTTTGGTCAAGTTGTTTTACTGAGCTAGCCAGGTGTCATCTCCCGCGCAAAAGCGGGTCATGAGTGTTGTGAGGGCTGCCATGGATTTCGGCTTTTCCTGTCCTAGGTGCCAGGCAAGCCACTCGTCGCGGATGTTATGTTTGAAGGCTGCAAGGGCCTCTGCATCCGGACAGTCAACGATTTGATTTTTCTTGGTTAGGAACCGTGTCCAGAATTGTCTGGCCGATTCTTCTGGCTGCTGAATTATGTGGCTGAGGTCATCGGCGTTTGGTGGTCGCACATATGTGCCCTGGAAGTTATCAAGGAATGCGGCTTCCAGGTCCTCCCAACAACCAATTGATTCTGCTGGCAAGCTGTTAAGCCAATGCCGAGCTGGTCCTTTAAGCTTGAGTGGGAGGTATTTGATGGCGTGTAGATCATCACCGCGGGCCATGTGGATATGGAGGAGGTAGTCCTCGATCCAAACCGCAGGATCTGTTGTGCCATCGTATGGTTCGATGTTTACGGGTTTGAAACCCTCGGGGATTTGATGATCCATCACTTCGTCTGTGAAGCATAGTGGGTGTGCGGCGCCTCTGTATTGAGCTATATCACGACGCAGCTCAAATGAGCTTTGTCTGCTGTGTTCGGCCCGGCCGGAATTGCTGTATCCGGCGCGGCGGTTATCATCACGTATCGTGGGGCGCCCACGCGATCCGTAGACCGATCTTGTTTGCCTTGCCTTGTCCTCCAATATGTATCGCAGGTCTGGCGCGTTTCCCTGTGCCTTGGTACTTTTCGAGCGACGTCGGGGTGCGGCTTGAATGGAGGGCCTAGAGGCCTCTCTGTCATGGCCACGGGGTGGCTGGTCGGCCGCATCATGCGCTGGTGATGTAGGTTTGGGTGCTTCCTCCTCTAATTGGGGTAGCAGCCTGCGTTTTGGGTATCTCTTGGAGGGGCGTTCAAGTTCGTACTCTTGGCTGCAAGGACTTGATCCATCTGTCGACTAGCAAGTCTTGGTCAGCTCTAAGTTGCTCTTGCCTTTTCTTGAGGCTGCTTGCCGTGGCCATAAGCCCGTGTTTGAAACGCTCCTGTTGGCGGGATCCTCGGGCACGACAAATTAAATCGTCGTCGAGGCTTGCCTCATCTTCCGAGGGAGGCATATAATTATCGCCCTCCACCTCCCCCTGCCGCTCTATCATGAGGGCTGGCTTCTCCCTCCTCTGTGTTGAATCCTGCTGGAGGGGTTGTCTTCAACCTGTCCGGTGTTATTATCTCCGTGCCGGAATCACCGCTTTTCTTTGTGGCGGTATTTAGAGCGGCGCCCGACGCCTTGGCGCTTGGGCTGTTTCTTGGAGGGGTCATCCTCTGTTGTTCCATCGCCGTTCCCATCTTTTGGGATGTCCACCTTGTATATGTCGTATGACGAGGTGGCCTTCCAGTGCCCTATGGGCGCTGGTTCTTTGTCGTCTCCAGCATCGTCGTCCATACCGTCGATGTCTTCGGAGTCGAAGTCGAGATGTCGGTTAAATCATCGACATTGGCTACAAAGCGGGTGGTGGGTGGGCGTTGAATTTCTTCGCGTCCGCATCCCAACTTTCCTGACCGTAGTCCGGCCAGGGCTCTCCTGATAAAGAGAGAGACTTTAGTGAATTCAGGATGTCGCCAAAGGGCGAGTGCTGAAAGATGTCCGCGGCAGTGAAATCCATAACCGGCGCCCAATCTGATTCGATTGGCAGGGGCGTGGAGGGTTCGGAGTCCGGCACCTTGGAATCACGGTCTTCGTAAAGGACAGGGATGGAGTTCGGCTCAATCGCCGTAAAGATCGTAGCCCCCGAGGCGGTGTCCAACCACTCGTCCTCGATCGGTGGAGTCGGCTCCGAGCTAAAGGTCGGAGCGGACACTGGTGCGGCCTCCAGGGCACTGTTCAGCGGCAGAGCTAGATCGTGCCCATCGAGACAAGGCGGCGCTTGGCTGTGGCTCGAATCCATCAAGATCAAGTCTCCGTAGTTCAAACTCCCAAATCGACCGATGGCCAGGGGCGTAGCTTTCGATCTGCTCCAGATGACCAAGTGAATTGGCCCGTAGTGCAAAGCTGCCGAATACGAAGATTTGTCCGGGGAGAAAAGTCTCACCCTGGACCGCGTCGTTGTTGATGATCGAAGGAGCCATCGGGCCTAAGGATGACGACACGGAGGACACCAATGTCAGTGTCAAAACCGGCGGATCTCGGGTAGGGGGTCCCGAACTGTGCGTCTAGGCGGATGGTAACAGGAGACAAGGGACACGATGTTTTTACCCAGGTTCGGGCCCTCTCGATGGAGGTAAAACCCTACTCCCGCTTGATTGATATTGATGATATGGGTAGTACAAGAGTGGATCTACCACGAGATCGGAGAGGCTAAACCCTAGAAGCTAGCCTATGGTATGATTGTTGTTAGTCCCCACGGACTAAAACCCTCCGGTTTATATAGACACCGGGTAGGGTTAGGGTTACACAGGGTCGGTTACAATGGTAGGAGATCTACATATCCGTATCGCCAAGCTTGCCTTCCACGCCAAGGAAAGTCCCATCCGGACATGGGACGAAGTCTTCAATCTTGTATCTTCATAGTCCAGGAGTCCGGCCAACGGTGATAGTTCGGCTATCCGGACACCCCCTAATCCAGGACTCCTTCAACCACCTTTCCCGCCGAGTACATCAGTGAAGCACGGTGGCTAGCTAGTTGGGCTAGTTCGACCGATTAGCTAGGCCGCCGCCACATTTGTTTTTTCACCCCTTTTTTTATCTACTAGCCGGCAGGTAAATTTAAATATCCACAGCAGCGTTGCTCTGGTGTTTGGGTGCAGCAGGATTTTTAATTTTTTGATTGACGGGAGCCGGCGCGGCAGGATTTTTAAATTTTTGATTGACAGGAGTAGGCACGACAGCAATTAGTCACGATGACTCCGCCTGTAAAACCCACTGCTCCCTGATGTGAGAAGTCATCGACTAGTGTTTTACCGTGGTGAAAACCAAAAGATTCCCCGCTCCTCAGCTGGCTCCCTCCGCCTTCCCGTAGATTGCATTGCCTTTCAGCCGTTTCGCCCCCTTTGCTTCCTCTCCCCATTGCTTCTACCTGGTGCCATGGCGGCGGAGTAGATCACGGAGTCCGAGGTGAGGCGCCTGACACAGGAGCTCCATGCCAAGGATGCGGAGCTCAGGGCCAAGGACGTGGAGCTCCGTGAGCTCAAGGAGGAGAGGAGTGCCATGCTCCTCCGTTATGTGCGGGAGTTCACGGAGCTTCAAAAGCGGCAGGCGTCCACCACAAAGATGCTCGAGGCGTCGGCGGCGTTGCTGCAGAAAGCGGGAGATACGATAGGCCGTCAGGGGAGCCGGCTGGAGCGTGAGCGGGCCGATCGTGACGAGGTCCAGGATCGCCTCAGCCACTTGGTGAACCAAGTTGCCACGCACGTGTTGCGGCTGCGCGATGCCTACCGTCATGCCAGCGCGACGATGCCTGCCGTCGGGCTAAACCCGTTCGACTCCAATGAGCTGCGGCTTCCTGACTTGGTCTCCTTCTTCACCTATATCTCCGAGGAGCTGAGCCGTCTCCGCGCGATGGTGGGGCTGAGCTAGACAAGGTGGGGTTGAGGGCTGCCGTCGCCGTTGCCGGGCGAATCCTTTCAGGGCTCCGTCACTGGAATCCATTCGTGCCATTGACGCCCGTCTTTGTAGCTGGCTCCGTCGGCCGGGAAGCGGGCTCTGCGGTGATTACCCTGCATCACCAACGTCGTGCGCCTCGAGAAGCAGAGGGACTTCGGTGGTGTTTAGGCGCCCTCTACATGGGCATCTCCATGTCTCGACGCAACATGACCGTTGGATCAAACTCAGACAGTGTAGATCAGTCACTGTAGCACAAAGCGTGTGGGTGTGTTTGGTTGCATTATCAGCTCAATATAGTTGTTTCGTCTTCGTGTATTTTTGTCAACCTACTAGTGTGGACTCATGCACCCTTCATGCACTCTGCCAAACACCCAAAAGTGGGTCGAGAAGGGAACTTTTGCTCCCATCCCGTGCACCCTTCATACACCCCCGCCTAACACTATTTGTGCTTCATATGGTTCATGTTTCGTGGAGTACTATAGCACTGCATCTCCGTCTTGTTGTGGACCTAGTTACATTAACATTGATCTCACCGTTCATTCTCGACCGGACAATCGAAAAAGTGGTACTATGTTACATATAGAAGTAGTTGACATCGCACAACATCATTTGTTATCGTCATATCTTACTACACTAGCAACAAGATTGTGTAGTAATCTTGGCGTATGAACCATCGCACATGCCTAGTAGTAGGAGCACTTTGTGTATGTTCAAGTGGCTGCCGTGTTTCGCACTCCTCCGTCAGAAGAGTGGAAATGCTTGCGTAATCATTTTCTTCTTGAAAAACAGTGGACACACTCTACCGTGCGGATCCTCCTCCAGCCATGCACTAAATTACTCACTTTACCGACGTGTGGGACAACCAGCACCTGGGTCCACCAGCCATGCACTAAATTACTCCGTAGTAGATTGACGGTAGACTACCCCGATCGAACCGCCGCAGTAATGCCCAATGAGCCGTCAAATCACAAAACCCACTCCTTTCCAGTAGTAAGTTGGACGGACGAAGCAACCATCGTTTCACTCTTCTCTCTTAGCTTCCTCTCTTGAAGAAAACCCCCACTCGCTTCGCTTCTCCCTCATCTCGTTCCTCCTTTCACTCTTCTCTCTCAGCTTCCTCTCTTGGATGAACGCCGGAGCACCGGCCGACGTGATGTCTATGGCTCTGTCCAAAACCATCAAGGCTCATGGTACGAAGAAGCGCAAGCACCCCGCCGAGACTACCGCAGACAAGCTCAAAGCCATCGCCCTATCCAAGCCCCCCTCTCCGGGATCCCTCATTAAGCAAGTCCAGGTAATGTCTCTTCTTGACTGTCACATCCCTATTTCTAGTATGCACTAGGCTAGCCCTTCTTGTGTGCATCATGTTTAAAGTTTGAAAGAAATATGAAATGGGGATGATAAACCCTAGCATCAAGATTAAATCAAATAGGGTCAACCATAAATATTTTCAATGAACACAGAATGCTTTTCAGAAAAGTTCATCATTTTTTAATTGGTTTAGAACCCCTGCCAAAAATGGTGCACATTTTGTAGGCCACTCTGGATTTTTGAATTAATTCATTAAGTATTTGCATTTGGGCATTTAATTCCTATAAATATTTTAATTGCCCAAATAATACTGATAATGGTTGAGGGCTGTTGGAAATAATTTCATAAGTGCCCACAATTATTTTCAGCATTTTATCAAATGGTTTAGTATTTTTACTAAACCAAAACAAAACAGAACAAATTAGAAAAAAGAACACAGAGAGAGAGAGGAAACCCACCTGGCACTTACCGCAGCCCACCGGCCGGCCCAGCTGGCCGGCCCAGCCCACCAGGGGCTCCTCCCTGTCGTCTTCCCCCTTGCCAGGAGGACGAGCGCGTGGCCGGCGCGCGCGAGCACGCGTCCGGCCACCTCCTGCTTGCTTGCCGCTGCTGGAGTCGGCCCCGAGCGCCACGTGCATTGCCCGACCCTCCCCTGGACCTCTCTCACTCTCCCTCGGCTTCCTCCCCCTTCTCTGCTCTCTCCCCGCACGCGCCCGAGCGCTGCCGTCGCCGCCGTTCGCCGTAGCCGTAGCCACCGCATCCCCCTCGACCTATCTCCACGCCCTAGAGCTCCGCCTCGTCGCCTGCATCGTCCTCGACGAGTCAAGCAACCAGGGGCGCGCCGTAACGCCGCCATCGACGCCGTCTTCACCTCTGGCCGCCGGAGATCCCCCTTGCCGCCCGACTGCTCCGGACCGCCTCTGAGCTCGCCGACCTCCTCGTCCGACTCGCCGTGAGCCTCTGACCCCGTCCGTCCCTTTCTTCTTCCCGTGAGGCCGCCAGATGCCGGACCGCCCGAACCGCCGCCGCGCTTGCGTCGGTGATGCTCCGGTGACCATTTGGTCCCGGGCATGCGCCCACCGTACTCACCGCACCACGTAGACGCCGTAGTTTCTAATCGCACATCGCCACGGCCACCGCAACCGCATCCCCGCTCGCGCCCGAACTCCGGCGGCCGCAACCGAGCTCGCCCCGTCGACTCCAGCTACCCCAGGCCCGGAGACCACCACCATCCGACGCTACCATCGCGCCCAGCTCTCCGGGTTAAAGGCGCACCGAATGGTGCACCGTAAGCGAAACCCGAGCCCCTCCAGTGTGCCTCCACCGCGTTTTGGTCGCCGCCGGCGTAACTCCGGTGACGCTGACGTGGCAGTCTCATTAGCCGCTAATGACCACTCTAAACACCCCCTTGAGCCACTGCCATGTGGGCCCTCGAGCCTAATTATGTTAGTTTAGTTTATCTGTTAGATTAGTGCTAATGCCATGGACCCCATGTGTCAGCTCTGACCTTGGCCTAGTCAGCGTTGACCGGGCCCACTTGCCATCCACTCAACCAGCCCTCAGACACTGACGTGTGGGTCCAAGCCGTCAGGTTGACCTGGGTTGGCGTTGTTGACCTGCTGACGTCATGCAGTCATCATGCTGATGCAGTAATTGTTTCTGGGATTTTAATAAATCAGAAATGATTTATTATTTTCAGAAAATGCCCTAAACTTCTAAAAATCATACAAAATCAACCGTAGCTCAGAATGAAATAATTTATATATGAAAAATGATCAGAAAAATCCAATCTATCCATATGTACTGTTTTCATGCATGTTTGAACAACTTAAAGTTGCTGTATAAGACAATATGAATAAATGGCATTTGAAATGCCTTACATGGAGTTTGAATTTGAACCTTGGGTTCAAACCAACTTCATTTAAATTGTTGCTAGCTGCATTAGCTTAACTCACATCATATTGCCATCTCATGATCATGCATCATATTGTTGCATTGCATTGGTTGTGTTCTTTCTCTGTTGCCAGTGATTGTCCCCTCTCAGTAGACGTTGTACCGACGTTGTAATCATTGACACTGATGAAGAATCAATGCTATCTTCAGAAGTGCCAGGCAAGCAAAACCCCCTTGTTCATTCCGATACAATCCTACTCTCTCGCTCCTGCTCTCTTTTACTGCATTAGGACAACAACGAATCATCTGTTACTTGCTGCGGTAGTTGAACTCCTTATCCTCTGCATGACCTGTCATTGCCACAGTAAATAGATGAAACCCACTAGCATGAGTAGGAGTTGTTTGAGCCCTGATGTGCCTACTCATTCATGCTTGTTTGTCGTGCTCGCTATTGCTTAGAGTTGTGTCGGTCCGATTCATCGGGATGAATCGGAGGTGTGTGAACATGTCCTACCGTTGAGAGCTAAGTGTGTGAATACGATTTGGTAAAGGTATCGGTGAGAGGCCATGTAGGAGTACATGGTGGGTTGTCTCATTGAAGCCGTCCTCGGGAACTGAAGTTCTGTGTTTGTGATCCATGAACAACTACTACCACACACCGGGATCCTTAATTGACTCTCTCGACTTATTAATCGCCCTTGTCCTCTGTCCCAGAGTTGCAACTAGTTTCCGGTGTTTGTAGGATATGTGTTGGAGGCCGTGCGTGGCGCTGACCCTAGGGGTGGGCTATGATGCGGTAGATACACCGTGGCACGGTGTACGGGCGCCTGCTTGGTGTCTCGGGAACCCTGCACACATCGTTTGGGGCTGTGAGCGAAACTCCGGCGGATCTCCTCGCGGATGGAACCCGAATAGGCGATAAACTGGACTAGAGACTTGTGTGGTTAGTCGGTCGTGGCCGACACCTTGCCAAAGCTTCCGCTTGAAGGTTGCCGAGATACATGACGTGTACATGGCGGTAAGTGGCGAGAGCGTGTGTGAAGAAGTACACCCTGCAGGTTAACATCATCTATTCAATAGCCGTGTCCATGATAAAGGACTTCGTTGCCTATAACAGTTCATAGACAAGTGAAAGTGGATACTCTAAAATGCGCAAGATAAGCGTGAGTGCTATGGATGGCGTTCTCGTAAGGAGACGGGAGCGGATCCATAGTGGTGTATTGATATGGTAAATATGTGGACTCGTGTGCGGCACCTCAAAAGAGTTACTTGCAGTCGTAGTTCAGGATAGCCACCGAGTCAAAGCTGGCTTGCTGCAGTCAAACTCCACCACCCCCTTTTTGATAATGATGCATATGTAGATAGTTCTAATGTAAGTCTTACTGAGTACATTTGTACTCACGTTTGCTTATTTTATGTTTTGCAGAGAGACGTCAGTCTCGCTAGTAGTTCCGCGTGGACTTCGACGTTTAGCTTGATACCTCAGCTACGATCTTGTGCCCTCGGCAGGATCTGGTAGATAGTCAGGCTTCTCAGCCTTTTTCATTTATAGATGTCTGTACTCAGACATGTTTAGCTTCCGCATGTGTTTGACTTGTATGCTCTGAATGCTGGGTCGAGAGACCCATGTTTGTAATATCTTGGCTCCTCGGAGCCTAATGAATAAATACTTGAGTCGTGAGAGTTATGTTGTGATGCCTTGTTGTATTTACACATATCGAGCATATTGTGTGTATGATTGAAATGCTTGGTATGTGTGGGATCCGACAATCTAGTTGTTTATCCTTGGCAGCCTCTCTTATGGGGAAATGTAGTCTAGTGCTTCCTGAGCCATAGTAGTCCGCTACAACCCGGTTCACCGGAGTCCTGCTAGCCCGGACTACCGCTCGGGACACTTGGATCGGCCGACATGTGTTTCACTTCGTTCTGGTTCTGTCCTTCGGGAAATGTCACGCGGTGACATCCGAGTCCTGCCTAGCTCGCTACAGCCGGGTTCCGGAGTCCTGTTAGCCAGTGCTACGGCCGGATTCACACGCTGTTGACCAACATGCTCGATGTGATTCATGTATGCCTGTCCCCATGGGTTAGTGCCGCTTTGGGTTCACGACTAGCCATGTCGGCTCGGGTTCTCTGTCATATGGATGCTAGCGACACTATCATATACGTGAGCCAAAAGGCGCAAACGGTCCCGGGCCATGGTAAGACGACACCCGTGGGAATACCGTGCGTGAGGCCACAAAGTGATATGAGGTGTTACCGGCTAGATTGATGTGACTTGGAATCGGGGTCCTGACAGCTTTGGTAGCAGAGCCTGACTGCCTGTACGATTACCAAGCCAAACTGGTCGAAGTTGTGTCTAGAAATGCTTTAGTTATGTAAGGGAATTGATTGTGGAAGGGAATGTAAGGCTCTTTTTACTCCTTATACCTCATGGCCTTCTGTTCTGAGTCATCCTCTTCTCTTCTACGGGGTTTAAGAACTAGGCTTCTCATCTATCTATTAGGATGACGTGTTACTAATCCATAAACTTATAGAATTGATAACTTCAAATCTCAATTCAGTTTTTACTACTTCCGTATGTTCATAGCTGGCCTCGGAACCTTGATATGATGTTGTTGAGTGGTTATGCCACCATTTTTGCAGGATGTCTCAAATCATTTTGAGCATTTACAGCTGCTATGCTGTCCGAGTCATCCCAGGTCTCTAAATAGTCTGATGCATTGCAAATCCTTTCTTTCCGTTCCCTTTTTGGTCAGAATAAGCACACTAACCGGTGTGTTGAGGTACTTCGCTGCCTTGGCATATATGTTGGAGCTATTGATATGAACCTAGGTGTTTTAGGGAGTCACCTAGTAATCTAGCCATGTTTTGTGTTCCCGGTGTGATGAATTCTGGCCATTATTCTCGAAAACATCCCGTGATGCAATTTAGTTAGTAGGTATTCTATTCCTGGGTTCTTGAACCCAAGGTTCACCCTACTTACCTCCTGTTGATAGTGTTTGCTAGTTCCTTTAGGATATTAGTAACTTTGCGATAGTCCTCGAGGTCCGTGGTATTTCCTTCTTCCAAATACTATGAACTACTTATGGCAGAAGTTCCTCGTTGAACCAACGATCACAATAAGAGTGCTCTTGAGGAGTTCTCCATTCATAATTGTGAATCTTCCAGTTCTACCTTTCCGCATGGGTTATCCGGAAGAAACATGTTGAACTTGGTTCGACATACTAATCTATGCATCCACAACTCAGAAAGTTATATGTTCCTCGAGTTGTTCCTCCTTAGTTATTTTCTGACCTTCGCCTATCAATTGATAGTCAAGAGTATGCGTGCCTTTGTTCCTCGATGCCTATTACTCTTGTGGTCCGTCAAGCCATTCTATTCCGGAATGACTAGGAGAAACAAACTCCAGTACTGTCGTGGAATTGTCACGGCAGATGTCCTCATGAAAGGACTTAGTCGCGGGGCCATCGTACGGGTTAACTTAGAGGGGTTAAAGCAGACGCAAAGACACGAGAGTTTATACTAGTTCGGCCCCTTCGATGAAGGTAAAGCCTACGTCTAGTTTGTGATGGGATTGATGTGATCTCGACGATTAGGGAGCAAATAGCTTCGCCTAAGCCTCGAGTTGTTGTTGTCTCTCGAACCGCCACTGGTCGTCCCCTTATATACACGGTTTGGCCTTGGCCGGTCTCTGAGTCCCGAGGCCGGCTCATACAAGTGTCCGGTCTCTCCTTCTCCTATCTTACAACACAAGTTACATGGCTATGGCGGTTTTATCATTATGGGCCCTAATCTGCCTCTGGGCCCCGGGCCCCTAAGCTCTATAATGGATCGCCATCTTTAGGGTCGTCGTGGGCTCTAATATGGCTGAGGGTGAACCGGCCTCTCCTGGGCGGTTTATATTCAGTAGTTACATCCCCAACATTAGGCCCCAGATTGATTTGAACCCGTCCATGTCAATCTTCAACACCTTAGAAAAACTCTGAATATCTTCCTTCATGTTTCAGAACCGCCATCTGTTAAAACCGCCATGACGCGTCATCCTCTGAACCCAAAGAACAGATCATCTTGACGTCATCTTTATTTAAGAAAACAAGATTCCCTTCATTTAATATTATCCCGGAAATCGAGGCGACCGCTGCGCGATCTGCCGCTTTTAACTCCTTGATTCTCGCGCCTGTTAATTACTTTCTGCCTCCTTATAAATAGACCGGAAGGTCCTTTCTCTTCTTCCCCTTCCGCTCTTCTTCTTCCTCGCGACGCCCCAGCTCTGAAGCTCCGCCGCCGCCTTCGACCTTTGAACGCTGCACCAACACAAGGCCGCTGCATCAACCTGGTTGTACGAGAGATTCTTGGTGTTCCTCCGCGATCTTTGTGCATCCGTAAGGCTCTTCCTCATACCCTAGATCTGCATCTTAGGGCTCCTGTTCTTATTGCCGTTCATAGGTGCTCATCCCTAGTCTCTTCGTCTCAAGACTGCCATGGCTTCTTGATTAAAGCGTAGTATATATCTTGTGCGGTAGCTGCTCGCATTCAGTTTAGCACTTTAGCGAGATCTTCCTTTTTGTTCGTAATCTCTTGATAGAACGCATACGAACTTCCCTGCTCTTTATAAAGCTTTTATGGATCGCAGAAATTTTTCCTTCATCAATCTTTGGTAGATCCAAATTAATTCCGTCCATGTGTGAAACTTGTTTACGCCAATACTTAGCAGATTTTCCAGCTCTGTCCCTTCCTTCTAAGGGCGGTTTAATTTTGATAGCTAATCCGCCATACCCCATTAGTCCTCAAATTTAAACCGGAAATTGGAAATGAATGTCAATCTGCGGTTTAGCATCAATAATATGCTCGACCGTCACGGTAAACCGGTCTTTACTTTTCCTTTCGCAGTTTTTCTTCCGGAATGGCCAAACAATTCTCTGCCTGCAATTGGGTTCGGTCCAAGATCACTGAGACACAAATCAATGGATATGTCACCACTGGCGCTTTAGCCTCCAAAAATGTCCTTCATTGGCGTGTTCCAAATGCTGAATGCCCTCCTGAACCTCAAGAGGGAGAAGTAATTGTATTTATGCAACACTTAGACTGGGGATTCAGCCCGCCCGGATCAAAATTCTTCCGGGATGTCCTCGCAAGTTTCCAACTCCATCCACAAGATATTGGTCCGAACTCTGTGTCCAATATATGCAATTTTCAAGTTTTCTGCGAAGTCTACCTTCAAGAAGAACCATCTGTGGAGTTATTCCGGGATTTCTTTCATTTGAACCGCTGTACGGAGTTTTAGGATGGTCCTAACACAGAACTTGGTGGCGTTTCAATCCAGAAAAGGAAGGAAGTAGACTTTCCTCACGCCAAACACCATAGCCATCCGAAAGATTGGAACCAAACCTAGTTCTATTGCTGGAATACTGCTCCTAACAGAGAAAACCCCTTGCCGGGTTATCGCCCTCACCGGCTTAGCAACCATCACCCATTGCCTTCACGCTTGACCGCCGCAGAACGGAAGAATTTCGCCCCAAATTATCAAGCTCCGGCTCGATGGCCAATGGCTTAACCGGTATTGACCTTGTCCGATGTTGGGTCTCTTGGAGCATCTTGCCATTAAGCCGCCCGGATTGATGCATGAATACACCGGTAACGTCAAAGACCCTCAACGACGCCACGAGCTACCAATAAGCGAGCTTGAAGTTACCGAGATAAAGGAAGAGGATGCTCGATGAACCGATCTCCGTATGCAGCCAAACCGGGTTGGCCCGTTACAGTGTTTCCAACAAACCACCTGCGGTAAGGCTCCACTCACCGCTCTACTGGTTTTAATGCCTTATTGATATATATTAATCCTTGTTAACTCTCAGCTAACAACTCCTTTTGAAACGAACCAAACCGGCCCGGGTTCCTCGTGTAAAGTCCAAGACCACCAAAAAAGCTGGTAAGAGGAAAACCACCGAGTCTTCTGAACCGCCGGAAGATGAAGATTCAGATGCTGAGGTAAAGCTTGATTTACTTTGCCCATTTTTATCATTCATCCTATTGACAGTTACAATTCCCAGGATGATGCTGAGGCCAGCCATGCCGATCCTGTTGAGGTAATCCTTCTTTCTTCCAATTCTGATCTTGTACCGGTTAAAAGAATTCATCGCACAGTCCGGAAAGTGAAAAAAATCTCACTCCCGTGCTCATTTGAATCCAAATCTTTCTTTGAAGACACAGCAGGCTGAAGAACACCGTACGACCCGGCATAGCGGTCAACAAATTACGTCGTCCGGTTTACCTGACACCCCAACCCGGAAACGTCGCCCGTGAGGTGATTTGTTCTCCGAAAAGCGTTATCCTTTGAAAGGTTTCTTCCGATGTCCTCTCAATCCGTCGATCCAAGTATCGTGCCTCTTCCAACTCATCTGGCGGTTCATCAACCACTCAACCGCCTCCTCTTAAAGTTCTTCTTTGGGTAAGCATTTCACTATTTCTTTTGCATTTGTCGGTTTATCATATTCTAACTTTCAATGTTGTAGCACCAAGGCTCGCCTAAGTAAAAAGGCGAAGACCCTTGATCCTCATCAGGATGTTGACCGGAGAAGACTCCAGAGCATCATGGCGAAAATCCCGAAGTTGCTAAAAACAGCTCACTGGGTTTAATCAAGACGACAATGCTAATCCGCCAGAGGTTGAACCGGATGTCCAAGTGGAAACATCACATCCTGCTCCACCGAGTCCTGCAGCGAACAGGTTTGATTCTTTGATCCGCCGAGCCCGGTATGAAAGCACCAAGCCCAGGAAAAATGCCAATCCGGCCAGCCCGCCAAAGATGATGATGTCGTAGTGACGGGCACCGCATATACCGCCCCGCAATCCGGTCGCTCTATCAAAACACAGCGCCAAGGAAGAGTTTATCGCCATGAGTAAAGAGAAGGGAAAACTGATCCGCTGACTTATGACAATTTCTCTGCCCCAGAACTTCACTCCGGCTTCCTGAACCGGCTCTATACAAGTCGTGACTTCGAAGCCGGCCTGGTGAATCTTATGAAGGAGGGCTACGAGGTAAGGAGTTATGCCTCTCTCGTACCTTTGTTTGTGTAGTAGCCCCCAAGGGCCGGTTTAACTTAGCTTAGTTAAACCGGGACTTAATATATAACTCAAACGTCTCAAACTTCATTGATGTAGCCCCCAAGGGCCGGTTCAACTTAGCATAGTTAAACCGGGGCTGTAACTTGTATCACCGTAGCAAAACATGTTTGAGCAATTAGCCATTAGACCCATGTGCCAAGTTGAATACCTGTATTGAGCTTGGGACTTCATGATGAAACAACTAACGTGATCCCTTTTTTTTTATCAGAGTGAGATACGCCAACAAACCGTACAACTCAATGACCTTCATGCCAATCTGAAGACTCAACAAGCAGAAGCCTCCAAGGCCAAGGATGAGTTGAAAACCGCCTTGACCACTATGGAGCAGCTCAAGGAGTGGTTTAAGTATGAGTAGGCCAACTGGGACACTGAGAAGGCTGGGTTGCTAAAACGGGCGGAAGATGCTGAAGTGGCTCTTAAACCGGTGACGGAAGAGCTCACCGGACTAAAGCGCCAAATTAACGCCATGACCTCTGCGATATTTGGTAAGAAATGCATCACCAAGGTTTGATTACTATTCCGTTTTAACATTTCCGCCGGTTTAACTCGATGCTGTCTTAAACCGTATAGGTAAGCGTATTGCTCATCCGGGCTCGACATGCGGAAGAAACTCAAGGTCGCCAGATATCTGCTGATTGAGCAATCAGATACCGCACCCAATGAAGTCATATGTGCTACTTCGTATGATAACACAGCTCCGTCTTTGATCAAGGATACGCTGGACCGTCTATCCATGATACCGGCACAACTTGAAGAGTTGAAACGATCCGCTGCCCGGGCTGGCACCTTATTGGCCCTTACTCGCGCCAAAGCTTGGGTAGCTGACCTTGACCCGGCTGACATAGCCAAAGGCTTCCCTAGCGCCCAAGAAAATGGCGAAGCCTTTGACAATGATGCTCTCAGACGGATAACAAGGGAGATGCGTCCTCTGGCGAGTCAACTGGCAGCAGAGGCCAACCTGACGGTTCACCGCTCTTTCTGATGCAAACAACAAAGCGGGTTGAAGTTGTTATTCCGGAAGTGCGTAACCTTGTTCCCCAACCCGTAAGCACACTTACGCCTCGACGTTGATCCGACTGAGTTTATAAGTGAAGAGGCTGTCTTCGTGCTTTAACCCGATTGATCGTCCACCAATGACTTCTGGCCATTGGGTGGTGAGGAGGAAGAAGAAGAACCGATGCCAGACGACCCATCTTCTTCACATCAACCCGGCGATGAAGCTTAATCCGTCAAGCCGGTTGATGCATCATAAGCTGCTTGTCATGAAGCCATTCCAAAATTTGGGCATCTGAATGCATTGTAATAGAATAGCCATCACTTTTGTTTTTAATATGCCCGTGTGCCCTAGTGCGGACTCCTTTGATTGAATGATCGAAACCTTCAATTTAAATTGCCTGCAGTCACAAATTCTTAAACTGCCACGGCGGTTTTGTACCGCCAGCCGGCTTGTGACGTTCATATATATATGCAATAAAATATTGAGGCACATGATCAAATTTTGTGATACAAAATACCTGCCATCGTTGGGCATGAAGTTGGCTTAGCCAATCTTGAAGCGGAGGTTGTATAAACCATTACCGTCAAAGGAGAAAACAACTCCTGTGTTTATAATGCCAGTTTACCATGTAAACCGTGCCGGGTCATGACAAGCCCCCTGTTACTCCATAATGGGATGTTAACAGAAAAAATCAAACCGGAAAAATTATCTTCGGATTAAAAATGGACCGGTTTAAAAATGTTATCGGTTTTGAAAATGCAACAAACATCAAATAACAGTTATGTAAAAATATGGAGGCAAAGGCAATGATAAAACCGTTTGCAAAAAGAGACTTTACAGAGCCGATCAGATGGTGTTACCATGGTCGGACACGACCAAGCTCCCAATAAGGTGTAGCTACGGTTCAAGTCAGCCGTGTCCCCAACTCGAAACCGTGGCATTATGCCGATCAAGTGGCGTGGCAATGGTTCGGGTTCGACCAAGCCCCAAGTGACTCTATGGCCTTAGGCCGATCAAGAGGCGTGATCGGTTCCGACTTGACCATGTCCCCAAGTGATCCGGGTGGCTTTCGCCTATCAAAAGGTGTTGCATTGGTTCGGACACGACCAAGCCCCCAAGTGATATCACAAAGCTTTTTGAAAATCAAGCTCAAGGGGTAAACCGGAGGCCGTTTTAAGACAACCACTCCATGTAACCACGCAGGATGTAATGAGCGGAGACCCGCTTTCGCCGAGGCTCCAGTTTATTGCTTTATTTATAATATAGACATTGTCATAATATGTACATAAGTAGAGCCGATGGCTCAGGTATAATAAGGCCGAAGATGAGCTATGTTCCATGGCCTGTTGGTCTCCTCTTCTGACGTGCGTGAGTCTTTATGCTCTCGAACATCAATCAGATAGTATGACCCGTTGTGCAGATTCTTGCTGACCACAAAAGGTCCCTCCCAAGGTGGGGATAGCTTGTGCATATTAAATGCGGTCTTGAATGAGCCAAGCACCAAATCTCCTTCTTGAAAGGTTCTGGTTCTCGACCCGGATCGTGATACCGACGAAGATCCTGGCTGTAAATCGCCGAGCGAGCAGCTGCCATATCTCGTTCTTCATCCAGCGATCCAAAGCGTCCCGTCAGTCTTTGTCTCGTTATCTGCCTCAACATAGGCTGCCACACGAGGTGAGTCATGACGGACATCATTGGGAGGACCACCTCCGCTCCATAGACCATAAAGAACGACGATATCCAAGTGGATCTGTTAGGGCGTAGTATTTATACTCCATAACACGCACGGCAGCTCCTCTACCCAACAACCCGGTGTCCTCTCAAAGGGACCATAAGCCGTGGCTTGATACCTCTCGAGGATCTCTTGATTAGCTGCTACCTTGACCATTGGACTGTGGGTGAGCTACTGAAGAAACGTCAAGCCGGATGTGCTCACATTCACAAAATTCCTTCATGTCACCTTTGGATAAATTGGTACCATTATCTGTAATGATACTGTGTGGAAAACCAAACCGGAAGATCACCTTTTTTATGAATTGAACCGCCGTGGCTGCATCACACTTGCTAATAGGTTCTGCCTCTACCCACTTTGTAAATTTGTCGACTGCCACCAACAGGTGTGTTTTCTTGTCCTTGGACCTCTTAAAAGGTCCAACCATGTCCAGCCCCCAAGTCGCAAACGGCCAAGTAATTGGAATCATCCTCAATTCTTGGGCCGGTATATGAGCACGTCTGGAAAACTTCTGGCAACCATCACATCGTCTGACCAGATCTTCCGCATCAGCATGGGCAGTCAACCAATAGAAACCGTGGCGGAACGCTTTAGCCACCAAGGATTTTGAACCGGCGTGGTGACCACAATCTCCTTCGTGGATCTCACGCAATATTTCACAGCCTTCCTCAGGGGACACACAGCGTTGAAACGCATACGACCTGCTGCAATAATGCAATTCGTCATTAACAATGGTCATAGACTTGGATCGCGGACTATCTGCCGGGCCAACGTCTCGTCTTCGTGTAACTTCGCCCGGTTCATGTACGCAAGATAAGGAAGCGTCAATCCGGAGTGGCGTGAAGAGCTGCCACCAATTGGGCCTCCGGATCAGGAATAGCCAAATCCGCTTCACCGGGGAGTTTGACCGACGGGTTGTGCAAAGACGTCGAGAAAAACATTAGGCGGACCGGTTTGCGTTGAGAGCCCAACCGGCTTAAAGCGTCGCCGCTTCATTCTTCCGACGGTCCACGTGGTCCAATTGATAGCCCTTGAAATGACCTGCAACAATATCCACCTCACGACGATATGCAGCCATGAGTGGGTCCTTTGTATCCCAAGTGCCGACACTGTTGAGCCACTAGGTCCGAGCCACGAAGCACTTAACCCGGCTTAGATTCATCTCCTTAGCCATCCGGAGACCATGGAGCAAGGCTTCATACTCAGCTGCATTGTTAGTACAAGGGAACATTAAGCGGAGAACGTAACAAAACTTGTCACCTCGTGGGGAAGTTAGTACGACTCCAGCCCCCGAGCCCTCTAATTGCCTGGATCCGTCAAAATGGATGGTCCAATATGTATGATCCGGCTTTTCTTCAGGTGCTTGCAACTCCGTCCAATCGTTAATGAAATCCACAAGTGCTTGAGACTTCACCGTCGTCCGAGGCGCTGCATTTCTGACTGCGGCGCCCAAGCTCTATAGCCCACTTAGCAATCCGCCGATTGCCTCCGGTTACAGATGATATCACCTAAGGGAGCCGAATCGACCACCGTGATGGGATGCCCTTGAAAATACTGCTTCAGCTTCCGGCTTGCCATAAAAACTCCATACACCAGCTTACGCCAATGCGGATATCTTCGCTTAGACTCAATAAGCACCTCACGATATAATAGACCGGATGTTGAACCGGATGCTCCTCCGCCTCCTTCCGCTCTACCACAATGGCCACGCTTAATCGCCTGGCGTTAGCGACAACATATAGCGAAGCGGCTCCTTGTCAATGGGGCGGCGAAAGCAGTGGGTTGGCCAATTGCCGCTTTAAGTCCTCCAATGCTTCATCGGCCGGACTCCAAACAAACCGATCATCTTTTCAAAGATTCGATACAAGGGATGGCCTTCTCTCCGAGGCGGCTGATAAACCGGCTCAGCGCGGCAATCCGGCCCGCCACACGCTGGACATCATTAATACACTTTGGCTTAGCCAGGGAGGTGATAGCCGTAATCTTCTCCGGATTAGCTTCAATTCCTCTGTTGGACACAAGGAAACCCAATAACTTGCCTGCCGGAACACCGAAGACACATTTGGCCGGGTTAAGCATCATCTTGTACACCCGCAAGTTGTCAAAGGTTTCTTTCAAATCATCAATTAGTGTTTCCTTCTTCCTTGACTTAACCACAATATCATCCACATAAGCATGCACATTACGGCCGATCTATTTATGCAAGCAATTCTGTACGCAACGCTGATAAGTTTCTTGGGCGCTCTTGAGCCCAAAGGGCATAGACACATAGCAGAAGGCTCCAAAGGGAGTGATAAACGCTGTCTTCTCCTGGTCCTTAACCGCCATTTTGATCTGATGATATCCAGAATATGCATCCAAAAAGCTCAAACGCTCACAACCCGCAGTGGCATCAATAATCTGGTCAATGCGGGGAGGGCAAAGGATCTGCTGGACAAGCCTTGTTAAGATCATGTAATCCACACATGCGCCAAGTGCCGTTTTTCTTAAGGACCAGCACCGGATTAGCAAGCCACTTTGTATGGAAAACTTCAACGATAAAACCTGCTGCTAAGAGCCTGGCAACCTCCTCTCCAATGGCCTTACGCCTTTCCTCGTTAAACCGGTGAAGAAACTGCTTTACCGGTTTGTACTTGGGATCAACATTAAGAGTGTGCTCAGCGAGTTCCCTCGGTACACCTGGCATGTCAGAAGGCTTCCATGCAAAAATGTCCCAATTCTCACGGATGAACTCGATGAGTGCGCTTTCCGATTTAGGATCCAAGTTGGTACTGATGATGAACTGTTTGGACGAATCACCAGGTACAAAGTCAACAAGTTTAGACTCAGCCGCCGATTTAAACTTCAGGGCCGGATCGTGCTCTGTAGTTGGCTTCTTCAACGGGGTCATATCCGTCGGATCAACATTATCTTTATAGTACCTCAGCTCTTCGGTGGCACAAACCGACTCTGCGTAAGCCGCATCACCTTCTTCACACTCTAAAGCAATCTTGCGACTCCCATGAACCGTTATCGTTCCCTTGTGACCCGGCATCTTGAGCTGCAAATAGATATAACAAGGTCGTGCCATGAACTTAGCATAAACCGGCCGCCCAAACAGGGCGTGATAAGGACTTTGAATTTTCACCACTTCAAACGTCAATGTTTACGATCTGGAGTCATGTTCATCCCCAAAGGCCACCTCCAGAGCTATTTTACCAACCGGATAAGCTGACTTGCCGGGCACCACACCCTGGAACACTGTATTGGACGGTTTGAGATGTTTATCTGTCAACCCCATACGACGGAAGGTCTCATAGTACGTGATGTTTATGCTGCTCCCTCCGTCCATAAGCACCTTGGTGAACTTGTATCCTCCCACCGAGGTGCCACCACTAGGGCTAGCTGACCGGATTGTCAACCCGGGAGGATGATCCTCTCTACTCCACACAATAGGCTGCTCGACCAAGCGTAGGTAATGAGGCACGGCCGGTTCAACAATGTTGACCGCCCGCTTCAAGCTTTCCGGTCTCGCCTGTCCAAACTAGTGGTGAAGACGTGATATCGCCCACCATTCAACTGTTTTGGGTTGCTCGATAACCCGACTTGCTGCCGCTGATTGTAACCACCTTGATTACTCGATTGTTACGATTGTTATGTCCGCCGATTACCATTGAACCTGGACCGGAATTTCCTCCACCGTAACCCGGCCGGACCACGAACCGCCACGAGCCTTGATCAGACCGGAAAGCATTGGAACTTTTGAACTCCTGCATAATGTAACAATCCTTCCAGAGGTGGTTTGCTGGCGCCTCCTTCGTCCCATGCTTCGGGCAGGGTTGGTTCAACAGATAGTTCAACCGGTCCGGATTGTGATTAGGCGCACCACCTCGGTTCATTTGTTTACCCTTGCGCCCGTCGGCCCTTGTCCTGTAGCGTTGGTGTTGGCTATGAAGCCCATGTTACCATTCGCTTTACGCTTGTTTCCACCATTACCGCCGAGTGATGCTTTTGGCCTCTGGAGTTGCTTTACGCTTTCCCTTCCCTGTTTCATCATCATCCTCAGACTCGGGATCCTTGGTACTATCAGAATCAGCATACTTCACTAAAACGCCCATGAGAGTGCCCATGTCATTGCAAAACCGCTTCATGCGACCCAGCTTCAACTTTAAAGGCTTAAACCGCGGTTACCCTCTAGGGTTAAGATCGCAGAATCAGCGTTGATCCGGTCCGAAGAATGTAAGACCTCCGAAACGCGGCGTACCCAATGGGTTGTGGGTTCCCCCTCAGCCTGGACACAAGCCGCCAAGTCCACCACAGACATGGGCTGCTTACAGGTATCTTTGAAATTCTGAATGAACCGGGTCTGCAACTGGGCCCACGAATTGATGGAATTGGGTGGCAAGTTTTTCAACCAAGTACGGGCCGTACCTTCAAGCATCATGGTGAAGTACTTTGCACACGCAGCTTCATCCACATCCAAAGATCTCCATGGCCATCTCATAACTCTCTATCCATGCTTCTGGAGCCAGATCGGCGGTGTAATTTGGCACCTTGCGTGGCCCCTTGAAATCCTTGGGCAAGCGTACATTGCATAGAGCGGGGACAAGGCAAGGCACCCCCAAAGAGCTAGAGGTAACCCTGTGCTCAAAGATGGTCGGACGAACCGGCGTAGCCGATAATCCCGATGCTTTGCGGCTGTTAACTCGGCCTCCTTCGCCGTGCCTGGCCGGTCCACCACCTCCTGGCGTTGTCGAGACCGCCTACCGGGTTGTTGCCACAGGCGCATCAGCGACATTACTTGACACAGCCGGTTCATCCACGCTACTGCTATAGCTCCGGCTCACCGAGGGGTAGAGTGGATCCGATCGCGGCTGTATGAATATGCTTCTTGTTGGACCAGAGCCGTCCTAAGGAGCTCCTTGACCCGACGCGTCTCTACCGCCTGCGGTGAATCGCCTTCGATTGGAATCGCTTCCAACCGTGCCGCAGCCGCAACAAGGTTATCCATCGGGTTGGAGTAATGACCTAGGGGTGTTTGCACAGCCTGAGGTGAGCCGGTATGACGGCGAGGTAGATCTATCACATGGGGCTGAACCGGCGCGCCCGTCCCAGGTGCTTCCGCCCGGTTCACCACTGGCGGATTACTGGTCCCCGCTCCTGGGGTGTTGAAGAGATCTCTTCCCTCGAACACCGAGGGCAAAGCGGGATCTGTATTTCCTCTTCATGACTTCATGTGACGCATTACGATCCGGCGATGAGCCTATAAGCTTGCGCATCCAAAGCGGCCCGCTCTGCCACCATCCTAGGCGTCTGCGGCTGCCAGATCCGCTTTAGCTTTGATCGGTTTGGTCCCTCACCTTTGCGATCTCCGCATTATGAACGTCTTGGTCCGCCGGGTTAGCCTCTGCCATGAGCACAGCCAATGCATCAAATAGTTCTGATAAAACTTGAGCCGGCGGGCGCACAGGGCCTCCTGCCCCGGCTGCCATCGCCGCTGTTGAACCGCCGACCATTGGCGCGGCGGTCGAGGAGTGAAGCGTCGCTTGTGTACCGGCCATGAATATTCCAACCCGGTTGGGCAGATCAAAGGGGTCCGGAATACTGTCACCGTCGGAACAGCCCCGATCCGCCATCTTGCGGTACCGGTATAGAGACTCAGTTTCTCCGGTCGACGACTCGTCATCAGAGTAGACAACGGTTTCGCCACCAGATGCTGATCCGTCCTCATAGTTTCCTCCGTGGATGACTCACACGAAAGCACGCTTGACAACCGGTTTAGCCAGGGCAGGTTTCGCCCGCTGAGCCATTTCGACGAGGTCGGTGCAGATGTCCGGCTCAGGCCCTGGCTCACCGATCTTGCCGATGAACACGTGTATGCCACCAAAGGGGACCCGGTATCCGTACTCAATCGAGCCGGCCTCGGGGCCCCAGCCTGCATCGTCGATGTAGAGCTTGCCGCGACGACTCTTGGTCATTTGGCCCACAGCATAGCCTTCGAGTCCTTCGAGCTTGCCCTCTAAGATCATCAAACCATCGTGCGATAGCCCCACGGTGGGCGCCAACTGTCGTGGAATTGTCACGGCAGATGTCCTCATGAAAGGACTTAGTCGCGGGGCCATCGTACGGGTTAACTTAGAGGGTTAAAGCGGACGCAAAGAAACGAGAGTTTATACTAGTTCGGCCCCTTAGATGAAGGTAAAAGCCTACGTCTAGTTTGTGATGGGATTGATGTGATCTCGACGATTAGGGAGCAAATAGCTTCGCCTAAGCCTCGAGTTGTTGTTGTCTCCTGAACCGCCGCCGGGTCGTCCCCTTATATACACGGGTTGACGCCCGGCCGGTCTACAGAGTCCCGAGGCCGGCTCATACAAGTGTCCAGCTCGGTCTCTCCTTCTCCTATCTTACAACACAAGTTACATGGCTATGGCGGTTTTATCATTATGGGCCCTAATCTACCTCTGGGCCCCGGGCCCCTAAGCTCTATAATGGATCGCCATCTTCAGGGTCGTCGTGGGCTCTAATATGGCTGAGGGTGAACCGGCCTCTCCTGGGCGGTTTATATTCAGCAGTTACATCCCCAACAAGTACCTCATCCATTTCCAGGATTGGGTCAAAGCGGTTGTAATCCGCAGATCAAATGCAATCAAGCTTTTGATTCTGTTCTATCCTGAAGTATTACCCACTTTATGTCAGGAACGTCATGAGAATTGCATCTTCTCTTATGAATTCTTGATGCAGTGATACTCTCGCCATCATCGTTCATTCCTCGGTCCCGTATTGTTGCAACCGGAATGCCGACAAGTGAACCGTGATGTGTGAAATCAATACTTCTAGCAACCCCGTTGCTTGGTAGTTAAAGGACAATAATTTCGTTCTTAGCGTGTTGGTTATTGAATCATCATTCTAAGATGGACTGTGCTACCTAGTCCATTTTTCTTGGTGCACTCTTCTATCAATGAGTTAGGATTGTGTCAATCCCTCGCTCTTTGATCATATCGTCTTGCCCTGAAAAGCAAGATTTTCCTCGAGCTTAGTAGCATATTGGTGGTTCGTGATTTTCCGAATATCTTCTCGGAAGTATTACCAGGTTGTCACCTGACCGCTATGTTGAGTTCGTGATCAAGTTGGTTTTCTTGTAACCACCCTGAGGGAGTCCCGGACTAGGGGGTGTCCGGATAGCCGGACTATCATCACGGCCGGACTCCAAGACTATGAAGATACAAGATTGAAGACTTCGTCCCGTGTCCGGATGGGACTTTCCTTGGCATGGAAGGCAAGCTTGGCGATACGGATATGTAGATCTCCTACCATTGTAACCGACTCTGTGTAACCCCAACCTATCCGGTGTCGATATAAACCGGAGGGTTTTAGTCCATAGGACGAACAACAATCATACCATAGGCTAGCTTCTAGGGTTTAGCCTCCTTGATCTCGTGGTAGATCTACTCTTGTACTACCCATATCATCAATATTAATCAAGCGAGGAGTAGGGTATTACCTCCATCGAGAGGGCCCGAACCTGGGTAAAACATCGCTTCCTTATCTCCTGTTACCATCCGCCTAGACGCACAGTTCGGGACCCCCTACCCGAGATCCGCCGGTTTTGACACCGACATTGGTGCTTTCATTGAGAGTTCCTCTGTGTCGTCACCGATAGGCCCGATGGCTCCTTCAATCATCTACAATGACGCGGTCCAGGGTAAGACCTTTCTCCCCGGACAGATCTTCGTGTTCGGCGGCTTTGCACTGCGGGCCAATTCGCTTGGCCATCCGGAGCAGATCGAAAGCTACGCTCCTGGCAATCAGGTCAAATTTGGAAGTTTGAACTATACGGCCGATATCCGCGGAGACTCGATCTTCGACGGATTCGAGCCGCAGCCAAGCGTGCCGCACTGTCTCGATGGGCATGATCTAGCTCTGCGGAGCAGTGCCAAAGGCCCGAAGCCGCACGATGATCCGCTCCGACCCTTAATCCGGGCGGATTCCCCGATCGAGGGCGAGTGGTTGGACACCGCCTCGGGGCTACAATCTCTATAGCGATCGAGCGAACTCCATCCACTCGCCCTTTGCGAAGACCTCAACTCTAGGGTGCGGACTCCTCTCGGACTCCGAACCCTCCGCGCCCTGCCAATCGAATCCGATCGGGCGCCCGGTCATGGAGTTCACTTCATGAGACATCTTTCGGCACTCGCCCTTTGGCGACATCCTGAATTCACTAAAGTCTCTCTCTTTATCCGAGAGCTCTGGCGGACTACGGACGGGAAGGTTGGGATCTGCAGACGACGAAGAAATTCAATGCCCACCCACCACCCACTTTGTAGACACCGCCGATGATTTAACCAACATGTTAGACTTGACTCCGAAGACATCGACGGTATGGACGGCGATGCCGGAGACGACCAAGACCCAGCGCCTCTGAGGCCTTTGGAAGGCCACCTTGTCATATGACATATATATGGTGGACATCCCAAAAGATAGGAACAGCGATGGAACAACGGAGGATGACCCTCCAAGAAATAAATTAAGCGCCCGACGTCGTGGCGCCGCTCTAAATCCCGCCACAATAAACACGGTGATTCCGACACGGGAGATAATAACACCCGGACAAGGTTTAAGAGAACCCCTCCGGCAGGACTCGGCGAAGGAGGAGGGAGAAGCAAGTCCGCCTGACGGTCTGGCGTAAAGAGAGGTCGAGGGCGATAATTACGCGCCTCCTCCAAAGATGAGGCAAGCCTCGGCATTTACGGCGAATTTGTCGTGCTGAGGATCCCGCCAACAGGGCGTTTCAAACGCATGCTTATAGCCACGACAAGCAGCCTCAAGAAAACAGCAACAACTTAGAGCTGATCAAGACCTGCTAGGTGACAGATGGATCAAGTCCTTGCAGCCGAAGAGTATGAACTTCGAGCGCCTCCAAAAGCTACCCCAAACGCAGGCCGTTGCTTCGACTAGAGGAGGAAGCACCCAAGTCACCAGGCACGACATGGCAGATCGGCCACCCGTGGCGCGACGAAGAAGCCTCTCGGCCCTCCGCTCAAGCCACACCCCGACGCTGCTCAAAAAGTACCAAGGCACGGAAAAGCGCGCCGGACTTGCGAGATATATTGGAGGATAAGGCAAAACATACAAGATCGATCTACGGATCGGCGTGGGCGCCCAACGACGGGATGATTACCGTCGCGCGGATACAAAGCAAACCGGCGGGCGAACACGCGAGACAAAGCTCATATGAGCTACGCCGTGATATAGCCCAATATCTGAGGCTCCGCACACCCACTATGCTTCACGGATGAAGTAATGGATCATCAAATCGAGGGCTTCAAGCCCGTAAACATCGAATCATACGATGGTACCACAGATCCTGTGGTGCGGATCGAGGATTATCTCCTCCATATCCACATGGCCCGCGGTGATGATCTACATGCCATCAAATACCTCCCACTCAAGCTTAAAGGACCAGCTCGGCATTGGCTCAACAGCTTGCCAGCAGAATCAATTGGTTGTTGGGAGGACCTGGAAGCCGCATTCCTTGATAACTTCCAGGGCACATATGTGCGACCACCATACGCCAATGACCTTAGCCACATAATTCAGCAGCCAGAAGAATCGGCCAGGCAATTCTGGACACGGTTCCTCACAAAGAAAAATCAAATCGTTGACTGTCCGGATGCAGAGGCCCTTGCAGCCTTCAAACATAACATCCATGACGAGTGGCTTGCCCGACACCTAGGACAGAAAAAGCCGAAATCTATGGCAGCCCTCACAACCCTCATGACTCGCTTTTGTCCGGGAGAGGACAGCTGGCTAGCTCGAAGCAACAACTTGGCCAAACATCCTGGTAGTCCGGATACCAAGGACAGCAATGGCAGGTCGGCGTCGCAACAAGAACAAGCGCCCGCATTAACGGTGATAACGCTGAAGATCTGGCCGTCAATGCTGGATTCAGAGGCTCTAAACCCGGTCGGTGGAAGAAGCCATTCAAAAGAAATACCAGGGCCCGTCCAACTTGGACCGAATACTCGATCGCATGCGGATACATGGCACCCCGAAAAACCAACCAATCACACCAACAGGGACTGTTGGGTGTTCAACAAGCAAGCAAGTTAAGTGCGAACTCAATGACAAGGTGCTTTGCATAGCGATGACGAGGAAGAGCCTCGACGCCCGAACAATAGAGGACGAAGGGTTTTCCCACACAAGTGCGGACGGTGAACATGATATACGCAACCTATATACCCAAAAGGGAGGCGGAAGCGTGCACTAAGGGGCGTATATGCGATGGAGCGATCGCCCAGTTCAACCCATGGTCTTCCTGCCCGATCACCTTCGATCGAAGGACCACCCACTAGCATCCGTCCACGGCGGTTTCGCCGCATTGGTTCTTGACCCAATTATCGACGGATTTCACCTCACCGAGTCCTGATGGACGGCGGTAGCAACTGAACACCTTTATCGAGGATACGATGTGCAAAATGGGCATAGACCCCTCAAGGATTAAACCTACAAAGGCGACCTTTAAAGGCGTCATACCGGTGTAGAGGCGGTTATGCGGGCTCGATTACACTCGAAGTGGTCTTCGGATCCCGGATAACTTCCGGCGAAGATTTAATCTTCGACATCGTCCCATTCCGCATGATGGCTATCATGCCTTTGCTCGGACGAACCGCATTTGCAAAGTTCAATGCGGTGCCGCGACCACGCATACCTCAAGCTCAAGATGCCAGGCCCTCGAGGAGTAATCACGGTCAATGGAAACACCGAACGCTCTCTCCGAACGGAGGAGCACACGGCGGCCCTCGCGGCGGAGGTACAAAGCAGCCTCTCACAGCAACTCTCGAGTCCGGCCATTAAACGTCCGGACACTGTCAAGCGCGCCCGGAGTAACCTACAAGAAGACTGCCTGGCACGATTCAAGCACACGTAGCAATCCGGCCCCAACCCCAGCCCTCGCGAAATTGCGAAGCTAGTGTTACGCGTACATAATTACACTCTGGAGATACCATGGGCATATGGGGAGGGGCAAGACCACGGCACGCCAAGAATGCGGCTCGACCGCACCAGGCGCTCCCGATTGTGTCATTCTTTTCCTTTTTTCCTTTCTTTTCCTTTTTCTTACTTTCAGGACTCCGTCTTCCAGAAGTCCTGTCCGGCACTAGAATCGCCGAACTCACGATGCAACAGCCAGGGGAACAGTAAGCCACGTCGAAGTGTTCAGGTGGTCTCTATTACGAGCATTATACCTGTTTTACATACCATCCCGCAGCTTACCCCATGAGGGGGACATGTTAGATAGTCCCATCCCTTGCTTACCGCACTATTTGTATCGTTCTGCTTTCATTGCAGTACCTTTTTGAATAAACAATACATAGCTTTTGCTTATTATTGCTCTACTTCCTTTATATATACATATGTTCATTTCACGACATATTTCAACCTTACACTTTGGTACGGCCAATACACCAGGGGCTTAAGTATCCCAAAATTATGGTGTGATAAGTCCAAACACTTTCACAAGTGCGGCACACCGAACTTATAGCATTATATGAATTGGCTCGAATCATGTCTTGGGTCAATAGTTGGGTTTTCCGGCTCCTGTGTTTTGGTACCTTACGTTCCGCTATATCGGCTAAGGTAGCACTGGAGAACCACTGCGATTGTGCCCAGTTGAGCTGGGTCGAGCACCTCGGTGGAGAAAGCTAAACTGACCCGTCATGATAGGGCGAGAGTCGGTCGCTGTTCGAGAGGTTTTTTCGGGTCCCTAAAGACTTATGCCGCTTAGAGCGAGGAACCGAATTGTCCGACCATGGCGTGGATAGCGCCCGAACTCGGTCTTCCGAATACTAGGGGCTTCACCAAATTTAAAATTATAGAATTCTATGGCTAAGTGAGAGTGTTCAAGCATTATAAGTCCGGTTGCCTTGTTCGTTGTGTTGAGTGCCTCCTAGATGGACCCAAGAATGGGAACAAGAGTGCTCAAGTTTATCCGAACACCCAGCACTTTCGTGGCATGGGGGCTGAAGCCAACGACTTGCCATCTCTCAAATTTGATAAACGGCCGCCGAAGGTAATATTTTAAATTAATAAGCGTTGCTTAGCGCATATGAACAAGTTTTCAGCGTACAGGATAACAAATGCAAGTTTATTAAAAAATTACATCTTTGGAGCACTCATTCGCTATTCGGCGGGCACCCTTCAGGAGGCCCTCATAGTACATTTCGGGCGTGCGATGCTCATGGCCCTTCGGTGGCCCGTCCGTCACAAGCCTCTCCGCATACAGCTTGCCCCAGTGCACTTTAGCACGGGCAAGGGCCCGACGGACACCTTCAATGCAGACGGAGCGCTTGATGACTTCAAGCCGGGACAGGCATCCACCAGCCACTACACCAAGCCGAAGTAGCTCCCGGGCATGGCCTCCAATGGCCGCAGCCGCGCTATAAGGCCCTTCATGACCTGTTCGGCGACCTTGTGGAGCTCGACCAGGTGCTTCAGCTGGTCGGTCAGGGGCACCGAATGTTCGGCCTCAGCATACTGAGACTAGAACACCTTTTCCGTTGAGCTCCCCTCCTTGGCGCGGTAGAATGCGGCAGCATCAGACACACTACGGGGCAAATCTGCGAATGCTCTTGGAGAGCTCCAAATCCGGGTAAGTAATAGGTAATTCACTTTCACATGCTTGCTTTGCATAAAGAATGCCTTACCCGCCGCTATCTTCTTTAAAGACTCAATTTCTTGGAGGGCTTTTTGGGCCTCGGCCTTAGCAGCTTTGGCACTCTCAAGAGCCGAGGCGAGCTTGGACTCCCGAGTCTTCGAGTCACGCTCCAAACTCTCATGTTTTTTCCACGAGAGCTTGGAGCTCTTGCCGTACCTTGGCCAGTTGCGCCTCCCCCTTCTCTCACTCGGTGCGTTCTGTAGTCGCTTTGTTTTCGGCCACGGACACCGCTTCCTTCAGGGTCTCCACCTCGTTCGTGGCCCCTGCAGTACCCATGTTATTCCTGTTATTTTTTTGCAACCAAAACCCTTTCTATAAGGTATTACTTACCTTCCTTGTCCTCGAGCTGCTTCTTGGCTTGTCCGAGCTCGTTCTCGGACCGCTCGAGGTTCTGCTTCAATGCATTGACCTCCGCATTCAGTGCGGCAGAGGTCAGCAGCGCAGCCTGCATTCCCATATTGACATACTTATGTTAGACTCCTGCGTATATATTTTTAGATCCTTAGTCCGACTCTTCTTTCCGAACACCGAACTAAGCATCAGAGGCTACTTTCTATGAGGTAACATTTTTATATATTCTAAACTTACCTCAAAGCCTGTTGGAAGGCTGAGTGCAGAGCTTGATCGGTCCGCTCTTGGCGGTGAACTGCCGAGATCACCACACTCATAACAGTGCGGTGCTCCTCCTTGATGGAAGCGGCTGTTAAGCGCCTCAGAGCTATCCGGTGCCTCCGGTTGGACGGAGGACACCGGCGTCTTACCCTTCTTGCGAAGGATCCGCTGGCAGGACTTCGGAACCGCTGATGGTTCCGTCATGGAGTCCGGACGAGGGTCGGGCTTAGATCCCCTGGGGGTCTTGCCCCCCGTGCGTCTGGAGTCCGGGAGGTTGCGTTGTGGCACCTCCTGCGCTACCTCCTCTTGAACAAGCCCCCCTTGGGGCCCCACCCACAAGGCGTCGTCCGCGATGTGAAAGCGAGGAGGCGGTCGAGCGAAGTACTCTCCATTTCCGACGAGCCGAGGACCCGCTTCGATGAATCGGCGAACTTCGCCCTTGGGCGGGCTGCACGGTTGTTCGACATTAGAGAACACTCTGCAATAATAAAAGCCATGGATATCCGGACACTTACGATCTCGCCAGGGCTTGGCGCTTAGGCCAATCATCCTCGCTGCCGCCGACAAGCGTTGGTGGAGAAGTCCGGAGGAAGGGTTCTTCCCTTCTTGGACCCTCCGGCCTCCCGGTTGGGGCAGCCTTCCTTTTCTTCTCCTCCCCTGGGAGGAGCTTCTTCTTCTTCCTCCTCGTCCTCAGGAGAAGATTCTGCATCAGAATCTGACAGCACCTGGCGTCAGGAGCTCCTACGAGTTCCCGTGGCCTCCTTCTTGGCCTTCTTCTCCGGCACAACATGGGGCGCCGGAGCCAGCAGCCCCGTCAATCGGGCGTCCTCCGGGTCTTCCGGCAAAGGAGCCGGACAGTTAATCTATCCGGACGTCTTCAGCCAGTCCCGTCAAAGATTAGGGAGTTTTAGATCCCACATAGAGTCAATCTATGAAAAAAGAGTCCCGTAAAGGGTAAAATAACTTACCTCGCCGGCTGGACGCCGCGAGCTGTATCCGCGATCCTTGTTAGCGGATGTTGGGGCTTCAGCGCCCTTGAACAGCACCTTCCAGGCATCTTCGTACGTAGTGTCGAAGAGCCGGCTCAAGGTTCTTGTCAGGCCTGGATCGAACTCCACAAGTTAAAGGCCCGTTGTTGGCATGGGAGAATCCGGCGGATGAGCATCACACGGATTACGTCGACAAGCATGAGATTCTTGTCCACCAGGTTTCGGACGCATGTTTGGAGTCCGGATAGCTCTTCCGAATTCCCCCACGTCAGGCCCGTCTCCTTCCATGACGAGAGTCGTGTGGGGAAGCCAGATCTAAATTCAGGGGCCGCCACCCATTCGGGGTCGCGTGGCTCGGTGATGTAGAACCACCCCGATTGCCACCCCTTTATTGTCTCCACAAAGGCGCCCTCGAGCCATAGGACCTTGGCCATCTTGCCAACCATGGCGCCTCTGCACTCCGCTTGACGGCCGACCACTACCTTCGGCCGGACGTTGAAGATCTTCAGCCATAAGCGAAGTGGGGCTGGATGCAGAGGAAAGCCTCGCACCTGACGATAAACGCCGAGATGTTGAGGATGAAATTGGGGCGGTCGTGGAAGTCCAGGCCGTAGTAGAACATGAGCCCCTGGACAAATGGGTGAAGTGGAAAACCTAGTCCGCGGAGGAAGTGGGGAGAAACACCATCCTCTCATGGGGCACTGGGGTTGGAATGAGCTGCCCCGCATCGTGCAGCTTTGTCGCGATGTCGCCAGACAAGTATCCGGTCTCCCGGTCTTGTGATGTGCCCCTCCGTGACGGAGGAGGCCATCCACCGCCTCCCGCTCGACATGGTTGGAGAAGGTTGAGGTGGGATGTGCGGACTTGGGCTGGAGCTCGAGTCTTGTGAAATGGATAAGCAAAGGAGGAAGAAGGCATAGGTGAAAAGGTGGATCCTTATCCCCTTATATGGAATGAACGAAGCTATCGTCCCCACCACTGGTAAAACTCGCTTATTTCCCAAGCCTTAGTAATCAATGGCGCGGATGGGTTACCCATGTCCGTATTGATGAGAATCCCGGAATAAGGGGGCACGATCTATGCTTTGATAAGGCGTGCCAAGGAAACCACCTCGCTAAACGCTACCGAGGTGGAACAGAGAAAAGCGATTCATATGAAGGCTGGCTGTGGTGTGATGTCACGCCCGCGGAATACGTCGGCAGATATGTGCAAATGTTATTCTCTCTACGGTGGAATGTGGAACTTGTTTTGCGAGCGGACACTATCCTGGTGTTCAAAACCTTCTATGAAGTATTCGGAGGAGGAACCCGCCTTGCAATGCCGAAGACAATATGCGCGCCCGGACTTCGTCGTCATTGAAGCCTGGTTCGAGGGCTACCGAGGAGTCCCGGACTAGGGGTGTCCGGATAGCGGACTATCGTCATGGCCGGACTCCAAGACTATGAAGATACAAGATTGAAGACTTCGTCCCGTGTTCGGATGGGACTTTCCTTGGCGTGGAAGGCAAGCTTGGCGTACTGAGATATGTAGATCTTCTACCATTGTAACCGACTACGTGTAACCCTAACCTATCCGTGTCTATATAAACCGGAGGGTTTTAGTCCGTAGGACGAACAACAATCATACCATAGGCTAGATTCTAGGGTTTAGCCTCCTTGATCTCGTGGTAGATCTACTCTTGTACTACCCATATCATCAATATTGATCAAGCAGGAGTAGGGTATTACCTCCATCGAGAGGGCCCGAACCTGGGTAAAAACATCGCGTCCCTTGTCTCCTGTTACCATCCGCCTAGACGCACAGTTCGGGACCCCCTACCCGAGATCCGCCGGTTTTGACACCGACACACCCTTTCTCCAAGAATCTGTGCCGGATACCCTGAGCTAGTTGGTTAAGCTGAACAACAACTTGGAGAGTTGGAAGATAAAAGCTTGCCTAACTTAGTTTGTTCCAAAGGGATATTCTTGTGTAGTGTGTGTTGAAGAAAGATGATATCTTCATCGATTGGTCCCTGTGATCAGTTGTTGGACCTATTGTCTTATCAATCCTTTGACTTGAGTATGGGCTATCGTCAAGTCAAATCAGAACCAACGATGTTCGTAATGTTGTCTTACTCGTGGTTGATCCCACGAGCATACACCATTACATCTTTTGGTCTGACCAATTCTATCACCGTGTTCACATGATGGTGGAAGTCCAGTGAAATGGAAATTCCGATGAATTGCTGTTAAGCCCATCAGCAGCATTTTGTCTCCCCCATGACTCATGTTGAACATCAACCTAGTGTTGGAAACTTTGTAAGCAATGCCTTCGTGTTCCGTTCATGAAGCTTATGCTTGGAGAAAGAAGTGACTTTCTCCAAGTTCACGTGCATTAGGTGTAAGTTGCCGCCCTGAATTTGAGAAATGTTTGTTTTGTTTCCCTCGGAATCGTTCCAAGTCAGTCATGCATACGGGCGAAGTATTCTATGGTTTGGTAGATTAATTACCTCCACTCCATATGTGTTCCTAGCACACCAAGCCACTGACTGATTTGTTCAAGGAAGAGAAGTCTATGCTTGGGATCTAATCCATGGACTTGCGTAAAGACTTTGATATCCTCGATGATGGTTCCCTACCAGAACTCGGTAGTGTTTTTGTTGTAAGACTACTGTGTGGTCATGCTTTTCTGGGACGGCATGTTCTTGTGTGTTTAGCAGAATCAGCTCATGCTTTGGAGCTTTCTATCATAGTTCATATCCCGAGAATCTTGCAACATCACCTCGTCGTTTTGTGTTGCAAACTTTCTTTTCCAGACATGACGTCTGAAATATCCTGTTACCAACCAGATCTGAATCTCAGGCAGATATGATGGTTGAAACATTCCCAACATCTACATTTTGTTCCCAGCTTGCACCGTCTTTGTGCCATTTCACTATGGGCTGCCTTCTTAAGTAATTCTTGTTTAGGATCATCTTCAAAAGTGTTCCTACCATGGGTCCCATCCATTTCCGATGATAAGCAAAAATCATCCATTGCGTTGTCTTCAACAAGGTAGTCCACATCATCCATTCTATTCTAGGTATTCCATTCCCTCGCACTCCTTCAAACGATTGTTTGTGAATTGCCTTAGCCTGGTATGAAGAGTTTCAATGATCTATGGATCGAAGTAATTCTTTTGCCACTTAAGGGAAAAAAAAATCTACGAGTCACCTCCTCTAAGATGTCTCGTTATGGAATCATGGCAATTCAACTCCTCGCTACGTTGACAACTGTTCACTACCTTCTTAAGTGTGAAATTGTTGTCTACCTAGTGAACCTTCCTCATCTGTTTCACCCCATCTCTTTGGATGTTTGCTTCGTGTCTCAGCCCGCGAGATGTATTAATGTCTCACTCCGTGAGTTGATCCTGAGTTGTTCGGTCTTCTAGAAGATCGATCCTGCTAGAGTTTTCCCTTTCCTCTCATTGTCATGTTAGTTGGAGTTCTCAAAGCAAGACATCGAGACAAAGATGGTGATCGAATCAATGCCCCTATGAAGTGCAACTTGGATTGTGAAGATTGTGATAGTTTGCGTTCCCCCTTCATCTTAACCTGCGCTTGAATCTCGGGACGAGATTCTTGTTTAGTGGGGGTGAGTTGTCACATCCCTAGTTCTAGTATGCACTAGGCTAGCCCTTCTTGTGTGCATCATGTTTAAAGTTTGAAAGAAATATGAAATGGGGATGATAAACCCTAGCATCAAGATTAAATAAAATAGGGTCAACCATAAATATTTTCAATGAACCCAGAATGCTTTTCAGAAAAGTTCATCATTTTTTAATTGGTTTAGAACCCTTGCCAAAAATGGTGCACATTTTGTAGGCCACTCTAGATTTTTGAATTAATCCATTAAGTATTTGCATTTGGGCATTTAATTCCTATAAATATTTTAATTGCCCAAATAATACTAATAATGGTTGAGGGCTGTTGGAAATAATTTCATAAGTGCCCACAATTATTTTCAGCATTTTATCAAATGGTTTAGTATTTTACTAAACCAAAACAAAACAGTAACAAATTAGAAAATGTAACAGAATTAGAAAGAAAACAGAGAGAGAGAGAGAGGAAACCCACCGGGCACTTACCGCAGCCCACTAGCCGGCCCAGCTGGCCGGCCCAGCCCACCAGGGGCTCCTCCCTGTCGTCTTCCCCTTGCCAGGAGGACGAGCGTGTGGCCGGCGCGCGCGAGCACGCGTCCGGCCACCTCCTGCTTGCTTGCCGCTGCTGGAGTCGGCCCCGAGCGCCACGTGCTTTGCCCGACCCTCCCCTGGACCTCTCTCACTCTCCCTTGGCTTCCTCCCCCTTCTCTGCTCTCTACACCTTGCCTTGGCTACCGGCCTTCTGCCGTCGCCGCCGTTCGCCGTAGCCGTAGCCACCGCATCCCCCTCGACCTATCTCCATGCCCTAGAGCTCCGCCTCGTCGCCTGCATCGTCCTCGACGAGTCAAGCAACCAGGGGCGCGCCGTAACGCCGCCATCGATGCCGTCTTCACCTCTGGACACCGGAGAGCCCCCTTGCCGCCCGACTGCCACCGGAGAACCCCGTCCGTCCCTTTCTTCTTCCCGTGAGGGCCCGTATGCCACCGGACCGCCATACGCCCGAACCGCCGCCGCCGCGCTTCGTCGTCGGTGATGCTCCGGTGACCATTTGGTCCCGGGCATGCGCCCACCGTACTCACCGCACCACGTAGACGCCGTAGTTTCTAATCGCACATCGCCACGGCCACCGCAACCGCGTCCCCGCTCGCGCCCGAACTCCGGCGGCCGCAACCGAGCTCGCCCCGTCGACTCCAGCTACCCCAGGCCCGGAGACCACCACCATCCGACGCGCCATCGCGCCAGCTCTCCGCAGGGCCAAAGGCGCGACGAATGGTGCACCGTGGCGAAACCCGAGCCCCTCGGTGTGCCTCCACAGCGTTTTGGTCGCCGCCGGCGCTAACTCCGGTAACGCCGGCGTGGCGATCTCATTAGCCGCTAATGACCACTCTAAACACCCCCTTGAGCCACTGCCATGTGGGCCCCCGAGCCTAATTAGGTTAGATTGGTTTTTCTGTTAGATTAGTGCTAATGCCATGGACCCCATGTGTCAGCTCTGACCTTGGCCTAGTCAGCGTTGACCGGGCCCACTTGCCATCCACTCAACCAGCCCTGAGACACTGACGTGTGGGTCCCAGCTGTCAGGTTGACCTGGGTTGGCGTTGTTGACCTACTGACGTCATGCAGTCATCATGCTGACGCAGTAATTGTTTCTGGGATTTTAATAAATCATAAACGATTTATTATTTTCAGAAAATGCCCTAAACTTCTAAAAATCATATAAAATCAACCGTAGCTCAGAATGAAATAATTTATATATGAAAAATGATCAGAAAAATCCAATCTACCCATATGTACTATTTTCATGCATGTTTGAACAACTTAAAGTTGCTGTATAAGACAATATGAATAAATGGCATTTCAAATGCCTTACATGGAGTTTGAATTTGAACCTTGGGTTCAAACCAACTTCATTTAAATCATTGCTAGCTGCATTAGCTTAACTCACATCATATTGCCATCTCATGATCATGCATCATATTGTTGCATTGCATTGATTGTGTTCTTTCTCTGTTGCCGGTGATTGTCCCTCTCGATGAGCGTTGTACCGACAAATGTTGTGATCGTTGACACTGATGAAGACTCAATGCTATCTTCAGAAGTGCCAGGCAAGTAAAACCCCCTTGTTCATTCCGATACAATCCTACTATCTCGCTCCTGCTCTCTTTTACTGCATTAGGACAACAACGAATCATCTGTTACTTGCTGCGGTAGTTGAACCCCTTATCCTCTGCATGACCTGTCATTGCCACAGTAAATAGATGAAACCCGCTAGCATGAGTAGGAGTGTTTGAGCCCTGATGTGCCTACTCATTCATGCTTTTTTGTCGTGCCTGCTATTGCTTAGAGTTGTGTCGATTCGATTCATCGGGGATGAATCGGAGGTGTGTGAACATGTCCTACTGTTTAGAGCTAAGTGTGTGAATACGATTTGGTAAAGGTATCGGTGAGAGGCCATGTAGGAGTACATGGTGGGTTGTCTCATTGAAGCCGTCCTCAGGAACTGAGTTCTGTGTTTGTGATCCATGAACAGCTACTACCACACATTGGGATCCTTAATTGACTCTCTTGACTTATTAATCGCCCTTGTCCTCTGTTCAGAAGTTGCAACTAGTTTCTGGTGTTTGTAGGATATGTGTTGGAGGCCGTGCGTAGCGCTGACCCTAGGGGTGGGCTATGATGCGGTAGATACATCATGGCACGGTGGACGGGGCGCCCGTTTGGTGTCTCGGGAACCCTGAACACATCGTTTGGGGCTGTGAGCGAAACTCTGGCCGGATCTCCTCGCGGATGGAACCCGAATAGGCGATAAACCTGGACTAGAGACTTGTGTGGTTAGTCAAGTCGTGGCCGACACCCACGCCAAAGCTTCGCTTGAAGGTTGCCGAGATACATGACGTGTACATGTCGGTAAGTGGCGAGAGCGTGTGTGAAGAAGTACACCCCTGCAGGGTTAACATCATCTATTCGAATAGCCGTGTCCACGGTAAAGGACTTCTGGGTTGCCTATAACAGTTCATAGACAAGTGAAAGTGGATACTCTAAAATGCGCAAGATAAGCGTGAGTGCTATGGATGGCGTTCTCGTAAGGACACGGGACCGGATCCATAGTGGTGTATTGATATGGTGAATATGTGGACTCGTATGCGCCCACCTCAAAAGAGTTACTTGCAGTCGTAGTTCGGGATAGCCACCGAGTCAAAGCTGGCTTCTTTGCGGTCAAACTCCACCACCCCCTTTTGATAATGATGCATATGTAGATAGTTCTAATGTAAGTCTTCTTGAGTACATTTGTACTCACGTTTGCTTATTTTATGTTTTGCGAGAGAGGCGTCGGTCTACGCTTAGTAGTTCAGCGTGGACTTCAACGTTTAGCTTGATACCTCAGCTACGATCTTGTGCCCTCGGCAAGATCGGTAGATAGTCGAGCTTCTCAGCCTTTTTCATTTATAGATGTCTGTACTCAGACATGTTTAGCTTCCGCATGTGTTTGACTTGTATGCTCTGAATGCTGGGTCGAGAGACCCATGTTTATAATATCTTGGCTCCTCGGAGCCTAATGAATAAATACTTGATTCGTAGAGTTATGTTGTGATGCCATGTTGTATTTACACATATCGAGCATATTGTGTGTATGATTGAAATGCTTGGTATGTGTGGGATCCGACAATCTAGTTGTTTATCCTTGGCAGCCTCTCTTATGGGGAAATGTAGTCTAGTGCTTCCACTGAGCCATAGTAGTCCGCTACAGCCGGTTCACGAAGTCCTGCTAGCCCAACACTCTTTACTTTCGGGACACTTGACCGGGCCGGGCATGTGTTTCACTTCGTTCTGTGTACATCCCCTTGGAAATGTCACATGGTGACATCCGTAGTCCTGCCTAGCCTGCTACAGCCCGGGTTCCCGGAGTCCTGTTAGCCAGTGCTACAGCCTGGGTTCACACTCTGCTGACCGACATGCTCGATGTGATTCATGTATGCCTGTCCCCATGGGTTAGTGCCGCTTTGGGTTCATGACTAGCCATGTCGGCTCTGGTTCTCTGTCATATGGATGCTAGCGACACTATCATATACGTGAGACAAAAGGCGCAAACGGTCCCGGGCCATGGTAAGACGACACCCGTGGGAATACCATGCGTGAGGCCGCAAAGTGATATGAGGTGTTACCGGCTAGATCGATGTGACTTGGAATCGGGGTCCTGACATTGACGATCTTTTTCTCGATCTTGATCGTGTTTTTTCATCTGACACGCAGTACTAGTACTGGTAGTACAACTTTCTGGGTGATCTTGCATGTGATTTTAGTGTGCCAAATGACGGTTCTAAATTCCTCTTTTGACAAAAACATGCGAGAGGTTGGCACTGATTTCTTATAGATTACTTTCAACTACTCCCTCTGTCCCAAATTTCTTGTCTTAGATTTGTCTAGATACGGACGTATTTAATACTAAAATGTGACTTGATACATCCGTATCTAGACAAATCTAAGACAAGAATTTTGGGACGGAGGGAGTACTTTATGAACATCAATGCTACCTTTGAAGAGGGTCTATTTGCCTCAGTAACTTGTGTTATGGATATTGCAAGTAATCTCTCTGCTCTCATGCCTTTGAAGACATGTTCTAGTGTCTTTGTTCACTCATTTATGTGCATATATGTAGTCATATATGGATTATAATATCGAAAATCATCTTATATTTCTGAACGGAGGTAGTAATAAAATATGGTTTCTGTTTGAATTAGAACCAGGTCCGCGGTGGAGATGAAGTTCTCAAAGTCATGACGTGTGAACTGGAAGAAATGATTATGAGTTCTACTTGAACTATCCATTTCTTTGTGTCCTTGTCGCCACGTGTTACGAACTAGTGTTTTCCTGTAGCTTTGTTGTCGAGCGTGTTCTCGAGGCTGTACTTGACCACAACAATTTCTGGCTGTGCCTTCGATTCTGAAGGGTGTGGTTCTTGTAAAGCTTCCCAACAAATCTGATGCGGCCTGTCTTCATCATCATGTTTATGAGTGGAAAGACCACTCTGTTAGGTTCTCCAAGGTTGACAAGATGGTGATGGTGCATGTAGACATCTCACACGAAGTCCATGGCCTAGTCAGTTATGCGGGGTTCATCCCGTAGGTCGGTGGCAAGAAATAGTCTGCAAAGTTTAGTTAGTGCAACTTTGCTTGTCTGTAGTAAGTACTATTGTTCAGTACTTGATTTGTGTTTGTGAACCCTGTAATGTTTATTAGTACTGCCACTTTTGGTGTGTGGTCAGTCCTGAGAACAGTCTATGTTAATGTCTGTCCACTCAATTCAGTATGTATATTTTGAAGTATCCAGATCATATTTTTTGTGAGGACGGTTTATCAATTATGGTTACACTCCAATATTTGTATGCATTGCAGGGCTTATCGCACCCACCAGGATTTCCAGTCCCATGGATGTTCGGTCCATACGATTTGTCATGACCTTTGGACTGTCCTGCTTGTGGGAGTAGGCGGGGCCCCTGCATGCCACGCGTAGTTGGACGATCAATCTTCTGTTTAGTACTTCAACATAGTGATTTCCTGGTAAGGACTCACTCGTCTCACGTCAAGTAAATCTTATTGATTTACTGTCTAAATCTTATTGATTTAATGTCATGTTTTCTTTCTTTTCCTGCAATTTTACGATGCAGGTTTTGCCATGTGACATTCATCATAGAATAAACCGTTTTATTTGCTCTACGATGGCTATTTTTGCAGGTTTCACTTCTTATGTCATGTCAGTAACGAAGGCACTGTCCATCACTTATATTACTAGAAAATATTGGATCAATCTGTTGTCTGAGTACAAGCTGAATCCCTATGATGAACTACAGTTTGGTTTAACAAAAACGCCACAATTAGTCCTTCTCGCGTTTAAAAGAAATGAAGAAAAAACTGGATCACGGTCACGGATCCTAGTCAAGTTAGAAAGCTGATCATAGCAGACCGACACGATCACCGCTGTCTCGCACATCGGTACCACCTTGACAGCGGATCGAGCATCGGCGGTTGCTCTAGCACCGGCAATGACAATAGCTCGGTCTGATCCAGGTGAGGATTGGGCACCGACAGCGTCGGCCGATCGATCTGATCTGGGAGGATCGGGCATCGACACTGCACACTGCTCCGACACGGCACCGGCTCTACAAGGAGCACCATCTCCTGCAGCGATGGCGGCTTCCGACACCTGCACCAACACTTGCACTTGCATCTGCTCCGCCCGTGCGGTTGCACCGCAACAGATCGGGCTGCAGTTCGCACTTCATATACCAAAGTCCTTACAAAACCGACATGTCCACCTTCTTGGTAAGCATTGGCCGCCCAAGTGCTTCGTTCTTTTTCTTTCCATGTTGTTTCACATGATTCAACATGTTGATCTAACTGTTTGGGTATGTCTTCTTGTTTGCAAACAGAGAATTCCTAGAGCAACGAGGGAGTCGCTCAACAATCCGGGCGACCCATGACCAATTTTCTCTTACCATGCAGCCTTGGTGTGAATGAACCTGCTCAATATGCCGTAAGTACAAAGGATGGTCGCATGATGATTGATGCTAAAGGATGGTCAAGGTTCAAATCTAAATCATATCTTGCGGTAGGGGATGATGTCAAAATCAAACTTTCTTGGCAAGGAGAGCTGGCCCAAATCAACTTTGAAATTCTTGATGGCAGCACATAGCGCCGAACTGATCTATCCTCCGAGAGATTTTGATGTAATAATCTGGCATGGTGAAACAAGTGTCCTGTGTGTATAAGTAGTACGACAAGATTATTTATCACATGGTATATCGTTGATAAATTGCAACTCTGATTGCTGGTTTGGAACTGTCGTTCGATTTCATTCCAACAAATGCCATGCTTTATTCAATTTTGTGTATTCGCCTTATGACAGACATCTAAAACCAGCGCCCGGACCGATCGCTTGCAATATGAAAAGCCGAGGTAGAACACATGGGCCCCCAAACATGCGAGGTCGGCCTGCGGCCCAAAGTCGAACCGTGAGCCTATCTCGAGTATTATATTCTCACTGAACCCGCATAAAAAAGCTGAACCCCCATAATGCCCGTGCGTTGCACAGGGAGTATATTTCTCGACAAGGTGAGCCTGTGATATAAAAGATTTGTATATTTCTTTACAGAGGGAGTATCTCTGTCAAAAAATATATTTATGTGTAACTAGTTACTCCTGTCTTTCTACTTCCTTTAGCTGATATGTGGGGCAACCGGCAATGGGGTCCACGTGCCATATGCACAAATTAGAGTGCACAACTTCATGGTAGACACACCCGGTCAGAAGCGCCATGATAATGCCCAATGAGCGATAAGATGGAATGACGAAGCGGCAATATTTCATTGGGCCTGAATCCCTTCTCCCTCGTCGCTTGTTCAGAGAAAACCCGCTCTACGCCGATTGCATAGGGTTTTCTCATGGAAGAACCAGTAATGCAATTCTTCATCCATCCCGATAAATCCAAGTCCCTTGGTCGCAGGTAATCCTAGGATGGCAGCCGCCGCCGTTGATGCATTTTTCTTCCCTCTTGAATCTAGTGTGTTTCATTTGTAGTGCCCAAAGTGCGAGTACCCTCTGAACTTTTTGCGCCCTCCGCGAGACGCCACACTTGTTCCTTCTCATCCTAACACAACATTTTGAAACGCGCACAGTATGTTCCTAGAATCCTCTTTTCTATCTGGGAGGGTGGTTTTTTTTTGAACATGCTGTGTTCTCATATTATTTTTCCTGCAGTGTATTATTTGCTCTGCCAGAACACATGTACTCAAGATGCTCGGCCTTGCCATAATTGAATACACTAATTTAATGTTCACAGTGAAGACAAGCCATGGATATAACTTCCGAGTTGGGTTCATGAACCAAGAAGATCGCTGCTTTTTTTATGGCCGAACTTGGATAAACTTTCTCAAGTGTTACAGACTGAAAGGTGGCGCACAAATGTTGATGGAAATAGCAGAACCTGATCTCATCTTCACTGCGATCTTCCACCCCGACGTCATTCCAATTGTTCATCCATGTTAGTTTTGTATCTGGTTCTTGCTTGTTGCCTCGATTACTTCTTAATCCACCTAGTCTGTCTAACTAATCACAATTTAACTTTTGAAGTAGCAACAAATCTCTCACGAAGATGCTACTTCTAACTAATATTTTATTATAATTGGTGGCACATGTAGGTTTTTTCAGAGTTAAGCAGTCTGCTCGTTTGTTACTCTGTAATAACTCGGTATTCTTGATGGCACTGAAGTTGACTGGATCGACATCCACAAGTTCCTACACTTTATTGATCGTCTTGAGGTCCTTGTGAGACATTCCAATGGTGGAAGGCCACGTGGGATATGTGTGCCACTGCTGCACTCGTTGAACAGGTCCAACTGTGTCGAGAAACTTATGGTACGAGCTGTTTTCTGTTATATATGTTGTTCATAAACTATTTCTCATACACAGTTTTACAGTTGTGATCTTCTTGAAACAGGAACTGCCCAGTTCTATTGTTCCTATACAGATGCCTGACCATGGTTGGGTCAGACTTGCGCTTGGTCACAACATGATGTTTATGTCGACCTACTCAATTCCCCTTGGAGGTGAAAAGATACTTATTCATGGGTGGTCTCAAATAATGAAGGCCCGTCCATCTTGGAGAATAGGACAAAAGATTATGTTCATGCTTTTCCATGGCTCTAAAGCGAATATCCTGTTTATTGACCACGTTGCGAGATGAAGCCGCTTTCAGAAGGTTGTGGATGCGCGGGGTGGCGCCTGGGCCTTGTCCTGGGGCTTGGCGGCCTCACGCTTGGCCAACCAAAAAAAAAATGACTGCAATAAATTGCATAAGAAGTTGCCATGAGCTATATATAAATTATTAAAAAAAAGAGGGAGTGGTCTGACTTGTGGGCCTGTTTAGTTGACGCGTATGCAAGATTTTTTTAGTTATTATATACGTCAACAAACGATTCTAGCAGACGTTACCGTTGGATGTCAATCCAACGGCCGTCGTGTTTCTTCAATCTCTGATCTTCTTGCTTAAGCCGCCAAAGCAGCGCCGGCGGGACAGCCTGCTCCCACCTCCCGTGGTCGGCTGTGCTGCCGCGCAGGCCTTAGCGCCCCTACTACTCCCACCGCTGGCCAGTGCATCCCTCTACTCATCCACACCCCCTGCTATTCTGCGGCGACGACAGCCTCACACCGCAGCCAAACCGGTGAACCCTCGTACTCCTCTCCGCGCGGGCTTCCACTGCCGCGTCTTCCCCGGCTCCGCGTCGTCCCCTTCCTAGGCCTCATTGCGTCCACCCGCCGTGGTGCTCTCGGCCTTGATGTGGTCAACGACCGACTTCCATCGGAAGAGTACTTGTCGATGGAGAGGCTGACAGCCGGGTCCACGGCATCCGCAAGGAAGTGCCTCCTTATTACGCGGAAAATAATTATTCCTCCACCTGACAGCAGGGACCCACCGGACAGGCCACCGTATTTCGCGAAAAAACATTCCCCCCGCTGTCAGCTCAGACCCACCGGAAGTGCCTCCTTATTACGCACAAAAAATGAATACCCCCTGCTAGCTGGGACCCACCTTGGTGGGAGGCTGACTTGTGGGCCTACTAAGTTGGATCGGGACGGAGGCCTTTGTCAACTTTAGTCAATATATGAACGATTCTAGCTCCAGTGACTGTACGATGTCCATCCAACGGCCGTAGTGCTTCTTCAACCTCTAGTCTTCTTGCACCAGCCGCCCAAAGCAGCGCCGGTTGTGCCGCCTGCTCCTGCCGCCCATGGCCGGCTATGATGCCGCGGAGGCCTCACCGCTAAGGGAGTCCTGGATTAGGGGGTATCCGGACAGCCGGACTGTGTACAACGTACGGACTATTGAAGCGTGGAGATACAAGACTCAAGACTTTGGCCCGTGTCCGGATGGGACTTTCCTTGGCGTGGAAGGCAAGCTTGGCGATCCGGATATTATATTTCCTTCCTTGTAACCGACTCCTTGTAAACCCTAGCCCTCTCCGGTGCCTATATAAACCGGAGAGGTTGGTCCTTAGAAGGCTGATCACAATCACAATCATACCATCATAGGCTAGCTCTTAGGGTTTAGCCTCTACGATCTCGTGGTAGATCTACTCTTGTACTACCCATATCATCAATATTAATCAAGTAGGAAGTAGGGTTTTACCTCCAATGAGAGGGCCCGAACCTGGGTAAACATCTGTGTCCCTTGCTTCCTGTTACCATCAGCCTTGACGCACAGATCGGGACCCCCTACCCGAGATCCGCCGGTTTTGACACCGACATTGGTGCTTTCATTGAGAGTTCCTCTGTGACATCGCCACAAGGCATGATGGCTCGTCTCATTGTCAAGGACGACATTACCTCGAAGGGGGCTCTGGCTGTAGGCCAGACGCTCCGGCTCGGCGGCTTTATCATGGCCGCCCCATCGGCGGTGGCGCCGACGATGACTTCTCGGGTCATCAATCATAACCTTCGAGTCAGTTCAGAACTTGCCGAATAGATGGATCCAATGGAGATCTCATCCCTTAACGAACTCTTGGATTGCATCGCCGCTCTGGGAGTCGCTACAGACTATGACCGGATTGGGCTTAAACCCGACCAAAGGGACATCAGGTCCCTGCCGGCCACCCATGAGATAGCGATAGTGGAGGAACCACACGCGGATTGCTCCTCAACTTTGAGGACAAGTTATGTTCGGATCACCAAACTCCTTGAGCCAAAGACCTGCTCAAAGGAAAACCTGACCCAGGTCTCGGACTTAGAATCGGGCATTGGGCCGAAAAATTGGGCACTCCAGATTCTGAGCTGTTGAGCTCGGGACCGCCCGCGCCCTTGGGCGTTAGATCGGATCAAAATCCGGACCTAAACTGGACCTAAACCGTCTCTCCCGCATTAGGCAAGAGCCCCAGGAAACCGTACATCGCTACTGGGCCAGATTCCTCCTTGCGCTTAACAAGGTCAGGGACTGCCGCGAAGAGAACATGGTCTCACTTTTCTGCAAAAACTGCACGGACAAAGGACTCCTCAATGCTATAAGCCGCCGCAACATAGTACGCTTCATGGACTTGGCAACCATAGTACAGAATACTGTGTGATGGAGAGCGCTTGGAAGACCCAAACAGAATTTTGGGATAGTACTGCTCTCACCAAAACCTTTGTCCGAACTAAACGGACGAACTCCCGTAAGTCGTCTGACCCAACCCCCAAGAAACCAAAGCCCACCCTGTATGGGGTGCAGATTGGAAGAATGGCTAGACGGGCCATGTAAGCTCCACAAGACCTCGGATACAACACCTACTCATAGCCTTAAGGCATGTTGGATACTCCGGCAGGTGGCAAAAAGTGGCGAGGATCTTCTTGTGGGCCATAAAGCGGAACAACATCCTGCCAGCGAACACAATACGGTACTAACAGTCTTCGAGACTTTCGCCTCGAACAATAGGCGCAAGCGAGCTCGTCGAAGCTCCGCTGAAATTTACCATGTGGCAAAAATAAACCCTTGGAACGACACTGCTATAACTTTTAATGCCAGTGATGAACCTCGATTCCGGGCTGTCCGGGCACCAGCCGCTCTGGTCCTTAGTCCGATCGTAGATGGCTTTCGGCTCACTAAAGTACTCATGGACGGCGGAAGCGGATTAAATATGATTTATGAAGAAACGCTCAGCAAGATGGAGATTGATAAAAGCCGCATTGAACAAAGTGGCACGACCTTCAGGGGAATTATCCCTACTCGGGAAGCGTGGTGTGCGGGAAAAATCACACTCGATGTGGTATTCGGCACCCCGGAGAATTATAGGTCCCAGGAAATCACATTCCAGGTGGCTCCTTTTAGCAGCGGATACCACGCCCTTCTAGGGCGGGATGCGTTTACAAGCTTTCAAGCTGTACCCCCATTATGGGTACATGAAGCTAAAAATGCCCAGACCCAATGGAATCATCACTCTAGCCAGTGATCCGGACATTGCACTTCGCGCCGAAAATAAAACCGCAGCTCTAGCCTTGGAAGCATTATCTGAAGCCCTAGCAGCCGAAGAGTTAACAACACTGCGGGCCACCGTGGACAGGGACGACGTGATACTAGACAAGCGACCCAAGTCCACCTCATTTAAACCTGTAGACGAGATAGTCAAATTCCAGGTCCATCCAACGAACCCCACGAAGACAGCTTCCATCAGGACACAGCTGAGCCCCGCGATTGACGCTGCACTACGGGATTTCTTACGCGAGAATTGGGACATTTTCGCCTGGCACCCATCGGACATGCCAAGCATCCCACGCAGACTGGCCGAACACAGCCTCAATATTCTAAAAGGATATAAACCAGTCAAGCAGACCCTAAGGCGATTCTCGAGCCCAAACGACAGTAACCTTTGGGGAGGAGTTAGCCAAGCTACTCGAGGCCGGATTCATCGGAGATATCAAACATCCGGATTGGCTGGCAAATTTGGTGATGGTACCAAAGAAGGACAAATCCACAGGCGCCCTACGTGTCGACTTCAAAGACCTCAACAAGGCTTGCCCCAAGGATCCCTTTTCTCCCTCGCATCGATCAAATCATCGATGCCACGGTGGACACGACTCATTTGTGTTTTCTCGACGCATACTGGATACCATCAAATAAAGATGGCAGAGTCTCGACCAAGCCGCAACAGCTTTTATAACGCCATATGGCCCTTTTGCTTCAACACTATGCCCTTCGGCTCAAAAATGCCAGCAACCTATCAACGCATGATTCAAACATGCCTGGAAAAACAAATCGGCAAAACAGTGGAAGCATATGTGGACGACGTGGTCATAAAAACTAGACACGTTGAAACCCTGATAGATGACTTGAGGCTTACATTCGATAACCTCCGGACATACGACATTAATTTGAATCCGGAAATATGCGTCTTCAGCGTCCCATCAGGGGAACTGCTGGGCTTCATTGTTTCCAATAGAGGAATTGAAGCGAGCCCAGCAAAAATCCGAGCTCTGTCTCAGTTGGCTATACCAACAGACCTCAAGCACATCCAGAAGAAAAGGAGAAAAGGCATTGCCTCTTTAGCGCCTCCTGCGGCGCACCGAACACTTCGTATGGACGGATGCAGCCGCGGTCGGACTCGATGAAATAAAGACCTTACTGGCCAGTAATCCAGTCCTAACAGCGCCGAACACCGGCGAGCCTATGCTATTATACATAGCGGCAACACACCAAGTTGTAAGCGCAGTACTCGTCGTCGAACGAGAGGTTGACGGATACAAATTCCCGCTCCAAAAGCCGGTTTATTACGTATCCACAGTCCTCACCCCATGCAAATCCCGATACCCACACTATCAAAAAATAGCATACGCAGTCTTCATGGCATCCCGGAAGCTGCGAAACTACTTTCAAGAGTGTTCGACCACAGTAGCCTCCGAAGTACCACTCAATGACATAATAAACAACCGCGACGCTACGGGCCGGATTGCTAAATGGGCCATCGAGCTCCTTCCGTTCGACATAATGTACAAACCACGGCAGGCCATCAAATTACGCCGTCTTGGACTTTGTCGCCGAATGGACGGAAGCCGTACTCCCTAAAGAGTGCGGCGCATACTCCAACTGGATCATGCACTTTGACGGCTCTAAAATGCTGGCCGGATTGGGAGCAGGTGTAGTCCTGACATCCCCCACCGGAGACATGGTCCAGTACGTCCTCCAGATATTATATACAGACTCCAGCAATGCAGTCGAATATGAGGCTCTGTTGCATGGTCTTCGGATGGTAGTCTCTATGGGCATCCAACGCCTGGAAGTGCGAGGGGATTCGGACCTCGCAATCTCACAAATAAACGGAGACTTCGATGCCAAGGATCCGAAAATGGCGGCCTACCGTAATGCCGTCCTAAAAATGTCAGCGTGGTTCGAGGGGCTCGAGTTCCACCATGTGGCTCGAGAAAATAATCAAGCGGCGGACGTCCTCACCCGCGTCGGCGCCAAACGCGACCCTGTCCCACCTAACATATTCCTGGAAAGGCTGTTCAAGCCATCCGTAGTATGGGAAGGGGAGTCCGGCAACACCAGCTCAGACCCGAACACGCCCCCAGATATCAAACCATCAGACACAATCGGAGGCTCTGCCACCGAAATAACATCCTCGGCCCACGAAATCATGGCCGTTATTGCCCCGTGGACCGAGCCTTTCTTGGCCTACTTAAATAGGCAGGAGCTACCCGAAGACCAAAATGAAGCATGCTGCATAGTCCGGCGTTCTAAAGCTTACAAAGTCCACGAAGGGGAACTCTATAAGAAAAGCGCGACTGGAGTGCTCCAAAGGTGCATCTCCGAAGAGGAGGGGCGGCAACTCTTGGCTGAAATCCATGCCGGACTGGGCGGACACCACGCCGCGGCTCGAGCGCTAGTCAGCAAAGCCTTCCGCACATGCTTCTATTGGGCGACGGCCCGAGTAGACGCACAGGACCTTGTCCAACATTGCGTCGGTTGCCAGCTCTTCACCAATCAGAGTCATATGCCCCCTACCACTCTCCAAACAATCCCCATAACTTGGTCGTTCATGATGCAGGGGCTGGATATGGTTGGACCCCTTAAAGGGGGAAGCCATAAGAAAAAATACTTATTGGTCATGGTGGACAAGTTCACCAAATGGATAGAAGCCAAGCCAGTTAAAATGGCCGAATCCGGACCAGTAATCGACTTCATATCCGGGGTCGTACACCGATACGGTGTCCCCCATAGCATCATCACTGATAATGGCTCAAATTTCACAGCCGATGAAGTGAAAACTTGGTGCGGCAAAATGGGCATTAAGCTCGACTATGCTTCCGTCTACCACCCCCAAACAAACGGCCAGGTCGAACGGGCAAACGGGCTCATCATTAGCGGCATCAAACCCAGACTAGTGCGGTCATTAATAGAATCAGATACGCATTGGGTGGAGGAGCTTGACTCCGTACTCTGGGGGCTGCGGACCACACCGAATCGCACCACCGGATATACACCATTTTTTATGGTGTACGGTGCGGAAGCAGTACTACCCTGCGACATAATACATGATTCGGCCAGGCGCATTTGTAATGAAGAGAAGGAAGCCGAGTTAGATCGGCAGGATAACTTGGATGCCCTGGAGGAGGAGCGCGATGTCGCAAAAGCCCCGCATTCTATCAGCAGCAGGCTTGACGATATCATAGCAGAGAAGTGCGGGCCAAAACTTACAATATTGGCGAGCTCGTTCTACGCCTACTGGAGAAGAAGAAGGACAAGCTTAAACCCAAGTGGGAAGGCCCCCTCGTCATCGACAAAGTTCTCACCGGAGGAGCGTATCGCTTACGTAATGCATTGGACAACAGACTCGAGCCGAACCCATGGAACGCGACCAGACTCCGGAGATTCTATGCCTAGCGCCGAACTCAGCGTTCGTCTCCCTACTCCCCTCTTTTACTTATGCTCCACCCCTTTTCCCTTTCTTGACCTTTTTTCACACAAAGTATTCAATACAGTGTGGATTGCCGGTTCACTCTGGCCGCACTAAGCGTACCTGGGGGCTTCCTATACGGAAGCTAAAAATAATTACTCACATCACTTTCTGCCCATCACATATGCATTCTTTTTCCATATGTGCCTTTTCTTCACCATTATATGCATCGATATGACTTAAGATGTTGCCAAGCTGGGTTGCCTGGCTCTTGTGTTTATGCCCTACGCTCCCATTAATTCGGCTAGGGCATAAGGGGAGCACCTCTGCGATTGTTACTGCCGGTTCAGCCGGATGTGTACCTCGATCAGGTGAAGCCAGCTAGCTTCCTTAAGAGAATATTCAGTCGGTGAACAAAAGATGTGTTCGTTTATTACAATGTAAATCCCCAGAAGTCTTGTATCCTGCGCCATCATTCGCAGTCTGGGCATGCACATCGTCGCATGCGTACCCAGGGAAAGGAACCCCTAACGGAACTATTCTCCCTGGAAGATGTTTCTTACTATCCATGTAATATAACATAACTAGTTGGGTACTTGTCTATTCAAGCACTTATTACCCATACGCCTTGTTTCCACGCATACCCCGGTTTTGTATAACTGAGTGGGTATTCGGACACACCCCGAACTATAGGACCCGGGGGCTGAAGCGAAAAGGTCCGCCATGACAAATGATTTAATTCCGGCTAGGGGCTAATCATGCCCATTAAATTACATAGTCACTTGGACTGACTATATTCCTCCTCTATACCTGTCAGATTTCGGGTTCCGACAGACCCTCTAGGTTCGAACTCTGGGATGCACGTGGAGATCTCACCTCCAACCTACCTACACCTCGTCGCCTCGCAAGGATCTAAACTACACAAAGAGCAACACAAGGGACACAAGGTTTATACTGGTTCGGGCCACCATTGTGGTGTAATACCCTACTCAAAGGTGTGGTGTGGTGGATTGCCTCGGGGCTGATGATGAATAAGATAAGGAAGAACAGCCTCGCGAGGGTCTGTTCTTGGCCGGTGCGACGAACTGCTAGGGGGAGTTCGGTCGCTTCTCTCTCTCTGGATTCAAGATGCCTCTAGATCGACCAATCTCTCTTTACCCTATGGGTGGCTAGTCCAATTTATAGGCAGAGGCCCTGGGCCTCTTCCCAAATATTGAGCGGGAAGGGCGCCAACAATTGGCCATTTTGAAGGGGAACATCTAGTACACTTATCCTGACTAAAGTCGGTCCTCGCCTGCCAAAGGCTCTCACGATGACGCCGGCTTGGGCTCCACGATGACCTCCTTCCTGCCGTTCTGCTGGTCTTGGTCTTGTTGCACCAAAATGGTTGCCTTTGCTTGATGCTCTTGGCCTGCGCTTGCCTCCTTTGCACCAAAGAGGAAATGAGGACACTGCGCGGGCTGGCGCCCGCCTGGCGCCCTTGGTCGTCATGGCTTGCGTCATGGGCACCTCATGAGGTACCCTGCCTTGATCTCTCTGCCTCCTCGCGAGCCAGCCTGACGAGGCCGTGCTCGAGGAAGCTTCACATCATCCGCCCCCGACGAGGCTTGGCCCCTCGCAAGGGTCTTGAGCTTGTCTTGTGAAGATGGGCCATCTTGGGCCACCCCTTGAGCCACGCCAAGACGCATGCAGGCAAGTCTGGGTACCCCGTTCCCGAACGCCGACAGTAGCCCCGGGCCCAAAGCGCGCTGGACTTGGCTTAGCGAGAAGCGAAGGGGCAAGTGTGAGCGCGCGAGCCCTAACAACCCTATGACCTTGGGCGCCGCGTGGCGGTTGATTGGACGTGGGCGTCTCCACTTCCCAGCGACGCCTTGGCAATTGCGCGAACCGACAAGAGAGCTGTACCCGTCTAGGCTTTACCTCCTTTGCCTTCTCCAGTCATTGCCCAGATCCCCTTTCTCGCTCTTATCCTTCCTGCTTCCGAAATCCCCAGATCTACTCCGACCCCGTGCCCTAACAAGGTATGGCGCCTCGCCAGATCCCGGCCGGAGCTTGGTACTCGCCCGCTTTGGACTCCCCGAACATGTCGGAGAAGAGCCTTGCCCGGGCGCGCCGGATGATGGCGGCGCAAGGCAGCAGCAGAACAGCGGTGCTCAAGGCTGGCTCTGCCCTTCACGAGGACCAAGGAAGCACCTTCTATCCGCTCTTCGTGAGCGCGATTGCCGCCGGTCTGGTGCCTCCCTTTTCTGAGTTCTTCTTTTCTGTTCTCCGCCATTACAAACTGCAAGCTTTGCACCTCCACCCCAACTCTGTTCTTCTCCTGGCGATCTTCGCCTACTATTGTGAGGCTCATGTCGGGGTGCAGCCCTCAGTGGCCTTGCTGCGTCACTACTTCTACCTCCGGGCCTCCATGACCCCCATCACAGCGTCTTGTGAGCTTTGTCGCGTATGGCAGCTCCAACGCCATCTCGAAGCCCGGGAAGAGGATTGAAGGCTTCAGGAGAAAGTGGGTCATGGTGGATGCTGGGTGCATCCATCCTCGGCTGATTCTGCCCACGGAGCAGCCCACACCCATCGACGCTTGGTCTCGCCAAGCGAACTCGTGGATTCTCGCGTGAAGCCTTGATCTTTGGAGAAGATGGACGCGGACCTGGCCGGGCAACATGGCGACGGCGAAGCTGACCGGGGCGTCGCTCCTGAGGGAGTTCCTGGAGCACCGGGTGGCCCCGCTTCGGCAATACTCGCTTCCGCTGTGGAGGCCTCGCCCAAGCCCCGTAGTCTTGGCCGACGAAGATCTGGCCGCGGTCCTCCAATCTCTGGTCGGGGGAGACGTGGCGAGGCTGGAGGGCGCTCTGCACCCTGTTCGCCGATATGATTGGGAGCAGGTGGTGGACTCCATGCCCGCTTTCAACGGGATGGGCTGTGCCATGGAGGTTCCCGAGGACCCGCGGCCCCGGGTAATGGTGAACGTGTCCTCCGGCGACTCCAGCGAAGAGGAGGAAGAAAAGGAGCGAGGAGAGGGGCCCGACTTCGAGGTGACCGACGGGGAGTCGAGAGCGCCCCTCCCTCGGTGCAGGTCCGCGCTCTCCGCCTCTTGCCGGACGACGATGAGGATGGCGATGAGCGAGGTGGCGAGAGCTCGCCCCTGATCCCGAAGAGGGACATGACGGGGCTGGTTCCCCGCGGGTCTGCCCCGGTTCCGAGGCGATCTGCAGACGCGCCTCCTGCTCCCGAGCTTCTTGAGGTTGATCCCAGCAGCCGGCTCTCGGGCTTCAAGTTCGGCCGGAGGTTGCTCGAGCCCGCGAGCGATGACCAGTAAGTGCTTGATTCTCGTTTTGCTTCTTGCTTCGTCGTTGAGGCTTGATATCTGTATTCCTTGGCTAGGCCGGCGCTGTGAAAAAGCTGAAGGGGGCTCCTGAGGCTTTGCCCAGGACAGCACCTCCATTCGCGGAAGAAGGGGACGGCAAGACGCGGGCCTCTCCTGCTCGGTCATCCTCGCGAGGCCTGACGGGGCTAGCTGGGGCGAGCTCAGCCCCCATGGCCTGAGCGACTCCCGAGGTATCCTTGCCTGATGCCCTTTGCCGCTTGATCGTCGGGGCGCAGAAGGTCCCAACTCATGGTGTTGTGATTACGCTGTCGTCCTCTCCTCCTACTCCGCCAACTGCCGTTTCTCCGACTCCTTCTACTGTCCTGGATCGTGCTGCTGCTGAACTGGACTGGTTGCGGAAAGATCTTCTGGGCGCCGACCCTCGCTTGGTGGCCAGATGCCTGGAGCTGGCCTTAGGCTGGGTTCGCTCTGATGCTTCAATTCGAGCAGCGCTGGTTCAGGCTGCGACGACTTGCGACGAGGAGAAGCAAGCCGTCCTTGAGGTGAAGGCCGCTCGCGACGCTGCCTTGGGGGAGGTAGCCGATGTCCGAGGTCGCTGCAAGGCGCTGGAGAGCGAGCCGCGGGGCTCACTTGCGACCAGCTTGCCAAGGAGGCCCGCGTCCGCCAAGAGAAGGAGGAGGACATGAAGGCTCGTGAGGCGGCCGCCAAGGACCGGGATGCCAAGCTTGATGAGCGCCATGGCTGCTTAGGTGCACTGTAATAGGAGTTGGAGGCGAAGAGGATCGAGCTGGACGGCAAGGCACGGGTCCTGGCCGAGGACTGCGTGGCCTTCGCGAAGCTGGAGGTGAAGGCTCGCACCTTGCTGAGGTCGCTTTACGACAGCGGCCTGGAAAGCCATTGGCCGGGCGCCGAGACGGCCCCGCCAAGATGCTTCCCTTCCTGGTCCGCGCCCTTGAAGATGTCACCCTTGGCCTCGGCCCCATGGCCGAGGTCGAGGCGCGTCTCTGTCTTCCGTGCAGGCCGGGACGCTGTCTTCACCACGTCTCTACCTTCGCGACTAACGTTGACCTTGACAACCTGTTGGAGCCCGTGGAGCGGCGAGCTTGCATTGCCACCTTGAGGCCGTGAAGGGTCAAGTGGAGGCTCTGCTGGCGAAGTTCCGGGCCTTCAGCACCAAGCCAAAGCGAGGCGCTGCCGATCCTGAGGCTTCACGAGGCGAACCCACCCAACGCAGCTCCGCCGCCAGCGACGGTGCTGCCGATAAGTGACTCCTTCGTGGCTCCTGTCCTGCTTTCAGCTCCTGCAACATGCATCATGCCTCATGGAGGCGTTTAAACTTGCATTTAGCATTGTGAAAACAGTTATGGGCTGTAATATTTGCTTTTAAATTCCTTGAGATTTGAGCTTTTCCTTCCTACTTGCTTATGTTCTACGTTGGCAGAGCCCGGCCCCGCGCATACCTCAGCCGCCGTTAGCCCCGAACGGAAACCAGGGCCGGGACCAAGGAGTGAGGGCTACGTGACAAGTTAGGCTCCTGAGTCGCGATGCTCAGGAGTCCCCCTTGACGCACGAACAACAAGTAGGGAGGTGAGATGTATGGGTGAATTTACTATTCTACATCGGCAGAGCCCGGCCCCGCGCATACCTCAACCGCCGTTAGCCTTTCGGACTAAGGGGTGAGGGACTACGTGACCAGTTAGGCTCCTGAGTCGCGATGCTCAGGAGTCCCCCTTGACGTTCAAACAGCCTTCGTACCTTGGCTCCGCTCGGGGAGAGACGTGCAACGAACCAGGCCCGAGGGGCCTGGCTGGGTGGCGTGCGTCTGGGCATGACCCAGGCGTAGCCCCCGTGCCCAGCCCCCTCGCGCGGCACTCCCGAGGGGAGGCGTTACGATGAGGCCAGACATTGAGCTCTGGGCTCCCTGAGGTTGATGCGGCCGGGGGCCACCCTCAGTTGTTTATCACCGGTAGCAGACATGGCGCTTCCGTATGTGTAATGCAGGCATGGCAGCTCCTCGGCGGTGTCGTCGGCCAGCGGAGCATGGTGCTTCCACTTGTGCGTGGGAGGGGCTCCCCTCCGGGAGGAGCCCCCAGGCGTGTACAGCCCGCCTACGACACGTGGGCTGGCACGGTAGGGCTGACGAGGTGTATCTGGGCACCCGTGAGCCGCCAGCGGGACTCACGGGCCCTACCTCAAGCGGGTTGCGCTTTGGCACTGGGCCTTAACTTGTGATGTCTTCCTGCAAATTTGGTTAGATGTCGACGCTCTACGTCCTCAGGTCCCGGCCCTCGAGCGGGGCTTAGCCATCGCTGGTATGCCAAGTCGCGATGCCATGGACAAGGCCAGAGGATGAGGGCTGGAGAGCCAGTAGGAGCCCATGAGTCACGATGCTCAGGTACCCCCCCTTAACGTGCAAGCGACCGACATGAAGGAAGAGGGGTGCCATGGACGTGCACCAAATAACAATCATGATGGGTCAAACACACAACCCGAATAAGCGCAAGAGGGATACATGCCACTGGGTCTGGCCCGGGTGTCTTGGGGATGATGCAGCCCGAGGGGCGCCCCCAATAAAGTAAATTAGAAACATGAATCAAAAGGGATACATGCCGCAGGGACGGACCCACGTGGCCTGGGAATGATGCAGCCCCGGGGGGCGCTCCCAGCTGAAAATGAAACTCGAAGGATGCCACCTGATAATGTTGAAGATGAAGGGATCTCTTTGAAGTAGCGGACGTCGTGTCTTTGCGGAAGCCGATCTTCCACGAGCCCCAGGCCAGAGCCTCGGGAGGCTCCGAGGCGCCGTGGCTCCTCGCGGACCATCTCCATCTCCGCCCAGATCATGCGGAACGCCTCGGCCACTTGAGCCTCCAATATGCTCCTCATGAGGCGCTGGCCAGCGTGGCAGCCGCGTTCGGCAAGCCGTAAGGCATGCGAACGTAGGCTGTGGGGTGGACCTTCCACGCCGCCCAGCGTGAGGGCCAGAGGCGCTCTGAGGCGTCTCGGTTGAGCCCTGGTATGTCGATGCAGACGCCAGCAACCCACCATCCTCGCCTAGATGGGGAGCTACGGCTGATGGCGGCGGCTGCCACTCATGACTCTTGACTCCTGCAGCTCCTGAATGATCTTGGCAGCGAACTCCCTGAGGGTTTTGCCCTCCTTGCCTCGCTCCTTCCCGAGGGAAGCGTGCTGAAACACGCCTCCAAGTGGTGCCCGAGCACCTCCCTCGTGATCTTAGCAAAGTCGGTGGCCCTCCGGAGAGAGCCCCGAGCCTTGCTCGAGGAGGGCGTCGGGCGCGCCTTCCTATGCGACGAAGGAGGTGCCCCACTGAACAGTGCGGACCACGAGGGGCCTGCCTCCCGAGGTCGGGCCAGGCGATGTCTTCTTCTTCTTAGGAGCAGCCTCGGGAGCCTTCCGCTCCTGTGATCTGGTCTTGATTGTGGCGGCTTGAAAAGCACGCTCCGAGGAACACTGCGTCTCTCTCTTCACAAGGCACCGTGATGACTCCACCGCTTCCTGGCATCTTGAGGACATTGTATCCGTGATGAGTCACGGCCATGAATTTGGCCAGAGCTGGGTACCCGAGGATGGAATTGTATGGCAGGCGAATGTGGGCGACGTCGAAGTCAATGAGCTCGGTGCGGTAGTTGTCGCGTGCCCCGAATGTGACAGGGAGGCGGACCTGCCCTATCGGAACTGTGGATCCATCAGTGAATCCGGAGAAAGGCTTGGTTGGCTGAAGCTGATTGTACGACACTTAGAGATTGTTGAATGTCTCGATGGACAGGACATTGAGCCATGCTCTGCCATCAATGAGGGTCCTGGTGACTTCCACGTTGCTGATGATTGGGGAACAAAGCATCAACCTCAGCCGATGTTTCGATAGGGCAGCCAAATGTCGGATTTGAGCTCGAAAGGTGGGTTCGTGCGTCAAGGGGGACTCCGGCTGTGGCTGCGCACTTGAGCTGATCTGCTGAGCTGAACGTGATGGCGCACGCTGACCACCTGAGAGGGCACGTGGCTTCGAGCTTGGGGAGGACTGCATTCACTTCGCGGGCGAACTGCTTGAAGATGCGCTGAGAGGCTGGGGCTTGAGCTCTGCCCAGGATGCAAGCAATTGCGCGCGGCTCCTGGAAGCCCCCAGCCCCCTCGTCCTGATGATGGTCTTCATTTCTCCTTGGCTGCGGTGGCAAAGGAGGGAGGCCTGCGTTGCCTTGCGGGCGATCCTCACGAGGCTGTTCCCTCCAGCCTCCCTCGCGAGGCGGGTCCCTCTAACCTCCCTCGCGAGGCTGATCCTGCCAGCGGTCCTCGCGAGGTCGGTCACGCCACCCTTGGCGTGGGCCACGGTCTTCCCAACGTCCTGTGCTTCTTCCTCCTCCTCGGTCGTAGCCTCGATCACTATGGTCGGGGCGTCGACCGGTTCGCCCTTCTCGCACGGCCCTGAGCTCTTGGCATTCGTTGGTGTTGTGGGTGTGGAGATCGTGGTACACGTAGTACCGGCTGCCCTTGGAAGACTCGGGCTGATCCCTGCCTCGCTTGGTGTCGGTTACGCCATGAGCACGGCAGCCCCCTTGCGCTTCACGTCCTTGACCTTGGGCTTCTTCTCTTCAGGGTCGGCAGCCGGCAGCTCGAGGAGGGAAAGGCGTCCTTCCTCAGCCCTGGCGCACTTGGTCGCCAAGTTGAATAGCTCCAGGGATGTGCACATGTCTTATTGCATTGCCAGCTCCTCCTTCATCTTGACGTCACGCACACCGTCGGAGAAGGCTGAGATGACGGCTTCCTCGGTTACCTTGGGAATCTTGAGGCGTGCGTTGTTGAAGCGCTGGATGTACTTCTGCAGGGTCTCCCTGGCTGCTGTTTGATGCCGCGCATGTCGCTCACGGCAGGAGGCCAGTCGCGAGTGCCTTGGAAGTTGGCGATGACGCGGGTGCGCATCTCGTCCCAGGAGGAGATCGTGCCAGGAGCCAGGTTCAGGAGCCAGGTGCGGGCATCGTCCTTGAGCGCCATGGGAAACCAGTTCGCCATGACCTTCTCGTCCCGTTGGCGGCTTTGATGCCCAGCTCGTAGAGCTGAAGGAACTCCTCAAGGTCGGCCGCGTGCCGTAGCGAGGAGGCAGGTCTGGCTTGAACTTCTTTGGGCCATGCGACGCTGCGTAGCTTCGGTGGTGAAGGCGCGGCAACCTGCGATGTACAGGAGGCCTTTGGTGACGGAAGGCTTGATCTTGCGGGTCCCCGTGCGCTGCCGCCAGGAGCAGCGAAGTCTTGGCGTCTTGGAGCAGGGAGGCCTTGATGCGTGGCCGGGCGGTGAGAACGCAAAGCAGCTTCTTGGGGGCGAGGGACCTCTTGGCAGCCCTGCTCTTGCTGCGATGGTGCCGGACGGAGTGGGTTCTGCCCAGGGGCCACGCGCCTTGGGGCCAAGGCGCCCTCTTGAGGGGGAGGCGGCTGAGGCGCCCCCGAAGCTTCATATCCTGCGCAAGGCGGGTGACGGTGTCCCAGACTAGGGAGTACTCACCACGTCATCTCCCGATCTGTTAGATTGGGCCAAGGACCCCCATGGCCGTATACTCATGGGCCAGTTCGGACAGCTGCCGCATACAAGGAAGATTCCACAAGACTTGGCGATCAAGACAAGGACTCCTCCCCCACCGGCGTATTCGGCTCGGACTCTTGTTATCCTAGGCCTCTGGTGCATTATATAAACCGAGGCCAGGCTAGTCGATAGAGGGACAACAACAACAATCATACCATAGGCTCGCTTTTAGGGTTTATCCTCTACGATCTCGTGGTAGATCAACTCTTGTAATACTCATATCATCAAGATCAATCAAGCAGGAAGTAGGGTATTACCTCCATAGAGAGGGCCCGAACCTGGGTAAACATCGTGTCCCCTGTCTCCTGTTACCATCCACCTTAGACGCATAGTTCGGGACCCCCTACCCGAGATCCGCCGGTTTTGACACCGACATTGGTGCTTTCATTAAGAGTTCCGCTGTGTGTTCGGCAAAAGGTCGATGGCTCACCTGCAGATCAACTGCGACTACGACATCTTCGTCACCAGCTCGACTGGTCACCTTGGTTCGACCAAGGACTGCTCCCTACCTCCGATCGTCATGTTCGGATGAGGGCCTTCATCAACATCAGCTCCGATCTCTATCAAGATTATGGAGGAATCATCCAGGGAGCCCGGGGCTCAACGTCAACATTGCCCTCGGGCGACCGTGCTGTTTTTCTGGACAGCAAACTTGTATCCACCATCACCGCCTCCTCGAGCGTCGGTTTGACGATTGCTTTGGTGGAATAGTGCGGAATTACGTCTACAACAGGCACGCTAAATTTTGTTGAGTTCCGATGGAGGAATCTTCGACAATCTACGATATACCGTAGCCCTGTCAAATCTGGACGAGAATCTGGACGAGTTTAGGGCGTGGTGTCCAGCTTCTAGCTCGGACCTCCTTTGGAAGATCCAACCGTTGATCGACTGCGGAATCCCTATATCTACGACCCCTCAAAATTTCAGCTCGATCCGACCGTCCAAACTCCGGGAACCTTCCGATTAGTGCATCACTTTTCGGATCTGTTTTCTGCGCGAAAACAAATCCAACCCGAGTTCGTCCTTTTTACGAACGGGATTTCAGACATCCTTTTTGAAGGAAGTTTTGTATGGGGTATTGTGTTTTGTTCCCGAACACATCCCACTAGCTTTAAAATCTTTTGAACATGATCTTGAATATCATGCTGGTGCCAAACCAGTCCGACAATATTGCTCCACGACTGCCGACCTGCGCTAGACAAGTCGTCACTTTGTTGAGCCGAGCTCAACTTCTTTGGATCATCATCTCGGCAAGCCGAACAAGAGTCCGGCATTGCGAAGGATAAATCATCACCAACATCGCCACCCCACGGATTACACGGAGCGGGCATACCGGCATCACCGCACGGTCGCTTCATCAAGCCGGCATCGACCATGTTATGACCTGCATCGGCAGGGCCGCACTATTGCTTCTTCAAGCTGGTGTCTATCATGCCGACCTACTTCGACATTTCGGCTGGACCGGGGGCTTCGCCATCTCTTCATCAACCTACTCCGGATACTTCGGCGTCACTAGCCGACCAGCTCCGTCACGTTAGCTGGATCGAGGGCTTTGCCTCGACGAGCCAACCTTTGCCAGCATTGCCATGCCGTCGTTTTATCGCCCATCAGACAATGGGTGCGCGGATCGAGTCCCAATTTTGGGAATCACCTTCCTTCGGATTGCTACAACAAATAAACCAGGTGCTATTAATCCCAGTATTTTTTGCTTGTTTGGGTTCATTTTTCCCAAGGAATTATTACTCTGGTTTGTCCATTATATGAACACAGGTCTATCAAATGGTGGCCGCATTAATGACAGTCGCATGGTGGTTCGGTCAGTTTCCGTACATAGTCCGGCGAACGCCGCATCCGGAGCTCGGACCGACCTGTGAATTCAGGCTTTGCCACGCCTTTACCGCATCACGCCGATGCCCTGCATCGACATTGACTTCGGCGCCAGGCCATATTTCTTTTATTACTCACTTTGCATAAATTATTTATTATGCAACGATTTTTTTAATTATCATTATTACTATTATCTCCGGTTTGCACCATTTTTTGTGCACAGGAAAATGATCCGGGGACTTTGGCGTCACTCTGCCGGTCTGCATTAACCATGCTATGTCACCACTTCGGCGTGTCGAGCTCTCCGCTCCGCCACCTCGGGACCAGCTTGGGTGTAACACCCCGGATGTAACTTTCCATATTTGTAACTCCAACTCTTGCCATTTTCGGCATTGTGATATGATATTCCCTCCGTGGTTGGGTTTTTGTCTTTTGTTTTGCATTTTGTCCATGTCATGCATTTCATATCATGTCATCATGTGCATCTCATTTGCATACGTGTTCGTCTCATGATTCCGAGCATTTTCCCCGTTGTCCGTTTTGCAATTCGGCACTCCTATGTCCCCCGGCGTCCCCTTTTACATTCTTCCGTGAGCGGGTACTAAACTTTCTCGGAATAGATCGAGGTTTGTCAAGTGGCCTTGGTACACCATCGGTAGACCACCTGTCAAGTTTCGGGTCATTTGGAGCTCGTTTGGTACTCCAACGGTTAACCGCACTCTCAAGAAGGCCTCTTTTAAGTTGCAGCCCAACACCCCTTCAAAACAGCCCAATAACCCATTTAAGTCACTTCCATGCTCTCCGTCGTTCGATCACGATCGTGTGGGTGAAAACTACACCTCATTTGGAGCTTCCTAACTCCTACCTATAAAAACACCCCCTCCCCCGAAATCCCGGATCATTCCACCCCTAACCCTAGCCCCGCGCCTCTCCCCGCCGCCGGACGTGTCCGGTTTGGGCCGGACACGTCCGCCCCGCCGCCCGGCCAGCCGTCTTGAGGCCCTCCGTCGCCGCCCTCACTTCGCCTCGGCCGCCCGCCTCCCGCGCCCGCCATTCGCCGCCGCCCGGCCGCCGCCCTCCGCCGCGCCCGCGGACTTCGCCGCCGTCCGCGCGCCCGTGCCCCCGCCCGCCGCCTCCGTCGCATCGCCGCCGCCCGGCTGCCCTCCGCCGCCTCGCCCCGGCCGCCGCGCCGGCCGCCGCTCGCCCTAAGCGTGCGCCGCCCTAAGCGCCGGCGCCGCCTCCGACCGGCCCCTCCTCCTCCGGCCTCGGCCTCTCCTCCCTCCTCCGGCGAGCCGCCGCTGGCTCCGCCTCGATCCGCGCACGCCCGGCTACGATCCGATCTAGCGGTTGACTTTCTCCTCCCCCGATTCCCTCCGAGTCATATTTCTGTCAGTATTTTGTTGCATTTTCATCATGCCATAACTTTGCGCTCGCTGCTCCGTTTCGGGTGTGTAGCATAAGGAATTGTTTACCTCGACGAGTAGATCATTTCCTCTCATTGAATGATTTTCTTTTGAGCTCATCTTGATGCCCTAAATGCTGTTGGAAGAGGGCTATGTGATGTTAGTTTCAGATTCTTAACAGAACATGCACTTTTGTCATTTTTGCCATGATTGATGTGTGCACCCTATGAACTTGAGTCCTACCTGTGTTTTGTAATATGCCATGCCATCTTCACAGGGGTGTATGCCATGTAGTTTTGTGATCTCTGTGGTGACTAGCACAAGCATGCAAACTAGGCTTCATGATGTTGCTGATTTCAGCCCCTGTTTTTCTGATATTTTTATGCCATGTTAACTTGATGCTACCGAGAGATCCATGCATATTTTGAGATACTTCAGTAAGGATGTTTTAAGCATATGGTTATTCTCTATCCGTCCAATGCCTTTGTTTGCAATTATGGAGTGCCATAGCTTGAGTCAATCGAGCTCTACTTTTGCTATAAAATGTTTCCTGGCAGATTGTTTACATGTTATTCAATTCTGCCAAGGTTGTTGTAGTTGATCCGTGTATGCTATGATGTTGTTATTGCCATGTATATCTTCTATGCCATGTCTTGTTGATGGATGTATGCTTAGTTTATCTTGTAATGCTCTGTAGTGAGTGCATCGAGCTCTTAAACATGCCTACTTGTTATCTGTTTTTGTCATGCCCTGTTGCTGAATCTGTTAATGAAACTTGCTATGTTGACATGGGTGCTATTGCATTTTCTGATACCTTTTGGCTCATGGTCAGTAAGGGACTTTTGTTCTATGCTTTGAGTAGATTCATGAGATGCCTTGTTTTTCTATTATAAGTTCCTGTAGCATGTAGTTTTCTTGCTCTGAACATTGCTTCCTGATGCTGATTCTGCCATGTTCAGTATTTTCCCAAGTCTGTGAAACTGATATGTTTTGCACTTTTGCCATGCTTGTTTGGACCTGTTAGGATGTGATTTAGCCGTAGCTCAGTGTTCATCTTTTGTCAAGTATCTTGCGTAGATCACTTCCATATGCCGTATTGTTATGTTTGGGTGCAGTAGCTTAATTTCTCGTTGCTAGCTATGTGGCATCATGCTGTTAATGGCAGATTTGTGCCATTCTTGTTTTGCTTGTCATTTGCAAACCGTGCATCCGATTCCGGTGATCTTTATATCGATTTCAACCGAAATCATCTCACCTTTCCAGCGGCATACTTGGTTTGCCAAGTTGGTGCCTGGTTCATCATTTTCCTTCCGGAGCACGCATACGCATTGCATATCACATCTCGCATATCATGCCATGTATTGCATCATGTTGCTTGTGCATTGCACCGTGATTTATTGTGATTCCATTGTTTGTGTTCTTGCTTTGGGTAGAGCCGGGAGACGAGTACGTGAACAAGGAACCTGTTGAGAACGCTTACGAGGATCAAGCTTTCGACAACTCTGAGAACCTTACAGGCAAGATGACCATACCCTCGAAATCACTTCTATCTTTGCTTGCTAGATGCTCGCTCTTTTGCTATGCCTATGCTACGATGCCTATCACTTGCTATATCATGCCACCCATATTGCCATGTCGAGCCCCTAACCATCCTTTCCTAGCAAACAGTTGATTGGCTATGTTACCGCTTTGCTCAGCCCCTCTTATAGCGTTGCTAGTTGCAGGTGAAGATGAAGTTTGTTCCTTGTTGGAACATGGAGATGTTGTTCTTTGTTGGAACATGTTTACTTGTTGGGGATATCACAATATATCTACTATAATTAATGCATCTATATACTTGGTAAAGGGTGGAAGGCTCGGCCTTATGCCTGGTGTTTTGTTCCACTCTTGCCACCCTAGTTTCCGTCATACCGATGTTATGTTCCTTGATTTCGCGTTCCTTACACGGTTGGGTGATTTGTGGGACCCCTTGACAGTTCGCTTTGAATAAGACTCCTCCAAAGAAGGCCCAACATTGGTTTTACCATTTGCCACCTAAGCCTTTTTTCCCCGGGTTTCGCGAGCCCGAGGGTCATCTTTATTTTAACCCCCCGGACCAGTGCTCCTTCGAAAGTGCTGGCCCGAACTGAAACCAAGGGGCCACCTCGGGAAACTTCGAGGCCTGGTTTTACTCGTAGCTTTGTCTCATCCGGATGTGCCACGAGAACGAGATATGTGCAGCTCCTATCGGGATTTGTCGGCACAATCGGGCGGCTTTGCTGGTCTTGTTTTATTCTTTGTCGAAATGTCTTGTAGGCCGGGATTCCGAGACTGATCGGGTCTTCCGGTAGAAGGAATATCCTTCGTTGACCGTGAGAGCTTATTATGGGCTAAGTTGGGACACCCCGGCAGGGTATTATCTTACGAAAGCCGTGCCCGCGGTTATGAGGCGGATGGGAATTTGTTAATGTCTGGTTGTAGAAAACCCGAAGTTGACCTTAATTAATACACATCAACCGCGTGTGTAACCGTGATGGTCTCTTCTCGGCGGAGTCCGGGAAGTGAACACGGTGTTGGAGTTATGCTTGACGTAAGTAGTTCAGGATCACTTCTTGATCGCTACTAGCTTCACGGCCGTGCTTTGCTTCTCTTCTCGCTCTCTTTGGCGAATGTAGCCACCATATATGCTAGTCGCTGCAGCTCCACCTCACAACTCTGTCCTTCCTATAAGCTTAAATAGTCTTGATCTTGCAGGTGTGAGATTGCTGAGTCCCCGTGACTCACAGATTCTACCAAAACAGTTACAGGTGCCGACTATGCCAGTGCAGATGATGAAACCGAGCTCAAGTGGGAGTTCGACGAGGAACGTGGTCGTTACTATGTGTCTTTTCCTGATGATCAGTAGTGGAGCCCAGTTGGGAAGATCGGGGATCTGTGTAGCATTTGGGATATCTTCTTTATTTTGGGTTCCGTAGCCGGACCTTGAGTGTAATCTGAATGATGGATGTTTATTTATGTATTGTGTGAAGTGGCGACTGTAAGCCAACTATGTATCTCTTTCCCTTATGTATTACATGGGTTGTGTGAAGATTACCTCACTTGCGACATTGCTTTAAATGCGGTTATGCCTCTAAGTCGTGGCTTCGACACGTGGGAGATATAGCCGCATCGAGGCGTTACAAGTTGGTAATCGAGCCTTCCCGACTTAGGAGCCCCCTGCTTGATTGTTTGCTGGCGTTGTTGAGTCTAGAACAAAAATGTTTTGAGTCTTAGGATTATATATATCGGAGAGTAGGATTCTTTTTACTCCCCAGTCTCTTCGTCGCTCTGGCGAGGTCTCCTGACGTAGAAGTTTTGTCTCTCCTCTCCTCAAATTTCCCTAAATTTTTTTTAGGATCACGCGGGTATCTTGGGATCGTTCCGATGGTTTTGTGACGAGAACATTGTTCTTGGTGCCTCCTGACATTTAGGGGTTGTGACAGTGTCCCGGGGAGTTGAGCTCCGAGGTGTTGCCGTCACAATTTTATCGTTCTACGGAATACACGAGTTTTGCCGACATCGAAAATCTCTTTTGTGCAGTTGTTGGTGAGATAACCCCGATAACCCGATCTTTGGCGAGCTCGGGAGTATTGCCATGACTCGTATAACGGATGCTTTTCAAGGTCGAGGGTACCACGATTTCCTAAGGTTTCTTGTTTTTGTGTTGACGTATGGTTGCATCTGGATATAGGTATTGTTAGTTTGTGTGATATATTTTGTGTCCCCTGTATCCCATACACCAGATTGCATAACCGTAAAGTTTCGGAGTTTATAGGTGGGATTCAAGTAGCTCCTAGCATTTCTTCCCGCTGGATATTTGGTTTGTGATTGGGTAATCCTTACCACTTATTTGTTCCAACGTACCTTGTTATTTTTTTCATCAACCCTTAATCAAGTGGCTTCTCTCCTTAATGGACGTGTGATGTTAGCTTTTGGAATTCATTCGTTCATCCTTGTTCGAATGTTTATTGTGAAGACTATATGTTGCAATTTCTATCCGTTGATTCAACTTGTCTATCTGTCTATCAAGTGCTAACGGGTGTCACCCTCTTCAGGATGGCTCCGCCAACGCGTCTGAATCCGGATCACAATGATGAGAGTCAGTCGAACCCTCCACCTCCACCTCCGCCTCCGGAGGCATGGCAAGCTATCATGGCAGCCACCAATGCCAATGCTCAGATGATTTTGCAACTCTTGCAAGAGCGTACCCAAGGGCAAGGCAACCAAGGAAATCAAGGTCAAGGCAACAACCAGCCGCACTTTGCTACCCTCAATCAGTTCCTCGCTAATCAGCGAAGTCTTTCGGTTTACGTAGCCGAGGCCACAGACGCCGACGATTGGCTTGTGGACATCTGCAAACATTTTGAATGTAGCAATGTCGCACACGAGGACTTTGTCAAGTTTGCTTCGTTTCAACTCAAGGACCAAGCTGCCAGAGTGGTACCAGCAATACAAAGATTCCAGAGGAGGTCGTGTCATTACCAGGGATGAGTTCCGCCGAGACTTCAAAGCTCACCACATTCCGAAAAGTGTTGTTGAGAGCAAGCGTGAGGAGTTCCGCAATCTCAAGCAAGGCAACATGTCTGTGTATCAATAATATCCAGCTCCAGAAACTCGCTCGCTTCGCTAAGCAAGACGTCCCTGATGAAAAGAGTATGATCTATCAATTCAGAGGTGGTCTCAGAGAAGATCTGCAATTAGCTCTCGTGCTTTTGAGCCGAAAAGTATGATGAATTCTACAACATGGCCTTTGAAGCAAGAAGCTGCCCAGCTCAAATGTGAGGCTTCTAAGAAGAGAATCGGGGATGCAGTCCAGTCTTCTTCTTCCTCTCAAGTGGCAGCTAAGCAGCGAAGTTCTACCTTCCTCCTCCTCCGTTAAAATCGGCCTTATCAGCCAGAAGAACTCAGGTGGTCGTGGATCTTCCCACCCGCCCAACCAGGCTATCGAACAAGTCTAATTCTCAAGCTCCAAGGTCAAGTGCTCCTTATCACCGTCCGCTCTCTGAGGTGACTTGCAACAAATGTCAGCAGAAAGGTCACTATGCGAACAAGTGCTTCAACCAAAGGCGCCTTCCGCCTCCTCCTCCTGTGAAATCTTCAAGCAATGCAGTGGTCAAGCATAATCCCAAGTCTGCAAAGGTGAATATGATGAATGCAGCTCAAGCGGAGGAATCTACTGATGTGATAATGGGTAATCTCTCAGTTAATGATATTCCTGCAAAAATCTTATTTGATACTGGTGCATCGCATTCTTTCATCTCAAGACCTTTTGTGGCTATGCATGATTTGGTTACTCAAGCATTGTCGAGACCTTTGTCTATTGTTTCTCCGGCTAAGGAAATGACTTCTCGAGTTTTGGTTCCGAATGTCGGTATCAAGATGGGCGACTATAGATTTCTGGCTAAACCAATTGTTCTTGGTGACTCGGATATTGATCTTATTCTCGGGATGGACTGGCTTTCTTAGCACAAAGCTCAGCTTGATTGTGCTGCCAGGGAAATTCAATTGACTCACTCTTCTAATGATGTGATCATCTATGCCGCTCGTGATGAAACCATTCGGTTGTTTTCTCTCAATGAGAAGGGCGAGTTGGATGCTATCTCTCAGATTCTAGTCGTTTGTGAGTACCAAGATGTCTTTCCAGAAGAGCTTCCAGGAATGCCTCCTCACCAACCAGTTGAGTTCGTTATCGATCTTGAGCACAGCATGAACCCATTTGCAAGCGTCCATACAAGCTTGGACCTAATGAGCTGAAGGAATTGAAGAAGCAGCTCGATGAACAAGAGCGTCTGGTCTGATCGGACCGAAGTTCATCTCCTTGGGGTTGTGGTGTTCTTTTGTCCGGAAGAAGGATGGCACGGACCGACTTTGCGTCGATTACCGTCCATTGAATAAGAAGACAATCAAGAACAAGTATCCACTTCCCAACATCAATGAGCTTTTCGAGCAACTCAAAGGTGCTAAAGTGTTCTCCAAGCTTGACCTTCAGATGGGTTATCATCAAATTCGCATTCGTGAACAAGATATTCCCAAGACAGCATTCGTAACAAGCTTTGGTTCTTATGAATATCTTTGTCATGTCCTTCAGCCTTGTCAATGCTCCTCCAACATTCTCTCGAATGATGAACTTCATCTTCAACCCCTACACCAATGAATTCGTCTTGGTCTATCTTGATGATATTTTGGTCTTCTCCAAGAATAAGAAGGATCATGCCAAACATTTGCGATTGGTGCTAGACAAGCTCAGAGAGCATCAATTCTATGCAAAGTTTTCCAAATGTGAATTTTGGCTTGATGAAGTGCTTTATCTTGGTCACATCATCTCCGCCAAGGGCATCGCTGTTAATCCCGAGAAGGTGTCTGCAGTTGTGAATTGGGAACCTCCTCAGAATGTCAAGCGGCTTCGCAGTTTTCTTGGACTTGCAAGCTATTGCCGAAGATTCGTTGAGAACTTCTCTAAGATTGCAAAGCCTCTTTCCAACCTCCTCCAAGCATGTGAAGTATGTCCGTCTCACGAGTGTGACGTTGCTTTCAATACTCTCAAAGAGAAACTCGTCACAGCTCCCTGTCTTGACTCCTCTGATGAATCCAAGCCATTTGAAGTTTTCTGTGATGCTTCTCTTCAAGGTCTCGGTCTTTGTGTTAATGCAAGAGAAGAGAGTTGTGGCCTATACCTCTCATCATTTGAAGCCCAACGAAAAGAACTACCCCACTCACGATCTTGAGTTGGCGGCGGTTGTCCATGCATTGATAACATGGAGACATCTCTTGTTGGGAAGGAAAGTGGACATTTTCACCGATCACAAGAGTCTCAAGTATATCTTCACTCAACCCAACCTCAACCTCGTGCAAACTCGATGGGTCGAAATGATTCAAGAGTACAATCCAAGTATTGAATATACTCCGGGCAAGGCCAATGTGATTGCAGATGCTTTGAGCAGGAAGGCTTATTGCAACAGCTTAATTCTCAAGCCCTTCCAACCGGATCTTTGTGAAGCTTTCCACAAGCTGAATCTTCAAGTTGTTCCTCGAGGCTTTCTTGCCAACCTCATAGTCTCTCCTACTTTGGAAGACCAGATTCGTGAGGCTCAACACCTGGATACCATGGTGAAAAAGGTGAAACGTGGTATCGACAAGGGCATTTCCAAATACAAGTGCTTCCACATTCATGACAAAGATACTCTTTTCTTCGAGGACCGGATTGTGGTTCCAAAGGGTGATCTACGTAAAGTCATTATGAACGAGGCGCACTATTCCCTTCTATCTATTCATCCTGGAAGTACGAAGATGTACCATGACCTCAAGCAGTCATATTGGTGGACTTGAATGAAGCGAGAAATTGCTCAATTCGTGAATGAGTGTGATGTCTGCAGAAGAGTGAAAGCAGAACACCAACGACCAGCTGGTCTCCTCCAACCTCTTGCTATTCCGAATGGAAGTTTGATCATATTGAAATGGACTTCGTGGACTGGATTTCCTAAGTCCAAGCGTGGAAATGATGCTATCTTCGTTGTCATTGACAAGCTTACTAAAGTGGCTCATTTTCTTCCTATCAAAGAATCTATCACAGCAGCTCGGTTGGCAGAGCTATACACCTCCGTGATTGTCTCCTTGCACGACATTCCACAATTGATCTCTTCTGACCGTGGCAGCATCTTTACCTCCAAGTTTTGGGATTCTTTCGTAGGCCATGGGCACCAACATTCGTTTCGGCACAACTTTCCATCCTCAAACAAGTGGCCAAGTCGAGCGAGTCAATCAAATCCTTGAAGATATGCTCGTGGCTTGTGTCATTTCCTTCGTATGAAGTGGGAAGATTGTCTTCCATATGCCGAGTTCTCCTACAACAACAGCTTCCAAGCGAGTTCGGGCAAGGCCCCATTCGAAATTCTCTATGGCAGAAAGTGTCGCACTCCTCTCAATTGGTCCGAGACAGGTGAACGCCAACTTCTTGGCAATGACTTGATCACAGAAGCCGAAGAAATGTGCAAAGTCATTTGTGAGAATCTCAAAGCCGCGCCAATCACGCCAGAAGAGCTATTATGATGACAAGCACCGTGATGTGGCTTTTGAAATCGGAGACCATGTCTACCTCCGCGTCTCTCCAATGAAAGGCACTCGTCGCTTCGGTATCAAAGGGAAGCTTGCCCCTAGATACGTGGGTCCTTTCAAGATCATGGGAAAAAGAGGCGATCTCGCCTATCAACTTGAGCTCCCGCCCAACTTCGTGAACGTGCACGATGTGTTTCACGTGTCACAGCTTCGCAAGTGCTTCAAGACTCCTGAGCGCACTATCAACTTCGAAGAAATTGACCTCCAAGAAGATATCTCTTATCATGAGCACCCCGGTGCTATTCTTGAAGAAACCGAGCGCAAGACTCGCAACAAGTCAATCAAATTCCTGGAAGTGAAGTGGTCACACCATTCCGACCGAGAAGCCACCTGGGAGCGCGAGGATCACCTCCGTTCCGAATATCCGGAGTTCTTTCAGTCCTAGATCTCGGGACGAGATCCTCTTGTAGTGGTGGAGTGTTGTAACACCCGGATGTAACTTTCCATATTTGTAACTCCAACTCTTGCCATTTTCGGCATTGTGATATGATATTCCCTCCGTGGTTGGGTTTTTGTCTTTTGTTTTTGCATTTTGTCCATGTCATGCATTTCATATCATGTCATCATGTGCATCTCATTTGCATACGTGTTCGTCTCATGATTCCGAACATTTTCCCTGTTGTCCGTTTTGCAATCCGGCACTCCTATGTCCCCCGGCGTCCCCTTTTACATTCTTCCGTGAGCGGGTACTAAACTTTCTCGGAATGGACCGAGGTTTGTCAAGTGGCTTTGGTACACCACCGGTAGACCACCTGTAAAGTTTCGGGTCATTTGGAGCTCGTTTGGTACTCCAACGGTTAACCGCACTCTCGCAAAGGCCTCTTTTAAGTTGCAGCCCAACACCCCTTCAAAACAGCCCAATAACCCATCTAAGTCACTTCCATGCTCTCCGTCGTTCGATCACGATCGTTTGGTAAAAACTACACCTCATTTGGAGCTTCCTAGCTCCTTCTACCTATAAAACACCCCTCCCCGAAATCCGGATCATTCCACTAACCCTAGCCCGCGCCTCTCCGTGCCGCCGGACGTGTCCTATTTGGGCCGGACACGTCCGCCCGCCGCCGCCGTCCCGCCTGGCCCGTGAGGGGCCCTCCCGGCCAGTACGCCGCCCTCCGCCGCCTCGGCCGCCCGCCTCCGCACTTTCTCGCCCGCCGCCCGGCCGCCGCCCTCCGCCGCGCCCGCCGGACTTCGCCGCCGTCCGCCGCGCCCCGCGCCCCCGCCGCCGCCTCCGCCGTGGTCGCCGCCGCCCGATGTCGCCGCCCGGCCATCGCCCGGCTGCCTCGCCGCCTCGCCCGGCCGACCGCCGCCCGGCGCCCGCCCGCCGCCTAGTCTAGTGCCGCCCGCGCCGCCCGGCCCCGCCTCCGGCCGGCCCCTCCTCCTCCGGCCCCGGCCTCTCCTCCCTCCTCCGGCGAGCCGCCGCCAGCCCCGCCTCGATCCGCGCGCGCCCGGATCCGATCCGATCTAGCGGTTGACTTTCTCCTCCCCCGATTCCCTCTAAGTCATATTTCTGTCAGTATTTTGTAGCATACCGAATTGTTCGCCTCGATGAGTAGATCATTTCATCTCATCGCATCATTTTCATTTGAGCTCATCTTGATGCCCGAAATGCTGTTGGAAGAGGGCTATGTGATGTTAGTTTCAGATTCTTAACAGAACATGCACTTTTATCATTTTTGCCATGATTGATGTGTGCACCCTATTAACTTGAGTCCTACATGTGTAATATGCCATGCCATCTTCACAGGGATGTATGCCATGTATTTTTGTGATCTCTGTGGTGACTAGCACAAGCATGCAAACTAGGCTTCATGATGTTGCTGATTTCAGCCCTGTTTTCTTGATATTTTTATGCCATGTTAACTTGATGCTACCGAGAGATCCATGCATATTTTGAGATACTTCAGTAAGGATGTTTTGAAAATATGGTTATGCTCAATCTATCCATGCCTTTGTTTGCAATTATGGAGTGCCATATCTTGAGTCAATCGAGCTCAACTTTTGCTATAAAATGTTTCCTGGCAGATTGTTTACATGTTATTCAATTCTGCCAAGGTTGTTGTAGTTGATCCGTGTATGCTATGATGTTGTTCTTGCCATGTATATCTTCTATGCCATGTATTATTGACGGATGTATGCTTAGTTTATATTGTAATGCTCTGTAGTGAGTGCATCGAGCTCTCAAACATGCCTACTTGTTATCTGTTTTTGTCATGCCCTGTTGCTGAATCTGTTAACGAAACTTGCTATGTTGACATGGGTGCTATTGCATTTTCTGATCCGTTTTGGCTCATGGTCAGTAAGGGACTTTTGTTCTATGCTTCGTGTAGATTCGTGCCATGCCTTGGTTTGCTATTATAAGTTCCTGTAGCATGTAGTTTTATTGCTCTGAACATTGCTTCCTGATGCTGATTCTGCCATGTTTCAGTATTTTCCCGTCTGTGAAACTGATATATTTTGCACTTTTGCCATGCTTGTTTGGACCTGTTAGGATGTGATTTAGCCGTAGCTCAGTGTTCATCTTTTGTCAAGTATCTTGCGTAGATCACTTCCATATGCCTTGTTGGTATGTTTGGTTGCAGTAGCTTAATTTCTCGTTGCTATCTATGTGGCATCATGCTGTTAATGGCAGATTTGTGCCATTCTTGTTTTGCTTGTCATTTGCAAACCGTGCATCCGATTCCGGTGATCTTTATATCGATTTCAACCGAAATCATCTCACCTTTCCAGCGGCATACTTGGTTTGCCAAGTTGGTGCCTGGTTCATCATTTTCCTTCCGGAGCACGCATACGCATTGCATATCACATCTCGCATATCATACCATGTATTGCATCATGTTGCTTGTGCATTGCAGCGTGATTTATTGTGGTTCCATTGTGTGTGTTATTGCTTTGGGTAGAGCCGGAGGCGAGTACGTGAGCGAGGAACCTGTTGAGAACGCTTACGAGGATCAAGCTTTCGACAACTCGAGAACCTTGCGACAAGATGACCATACCCTCGAAATCACTTCTATCTTTGCTTGCTAGATGCTCGCTCTTTTGCTATGCCTATGCTACGATGCCTATCACTTGCTATATCATGCCACCCATATTGCCATGTCGAGCCCCTAACCATCCTTTCCTAGCAAACAGTTGATTGGCTATGTTACCGCTTTGCTCGGCCCTCTTATAGCGTTGCTAGTTGCAGGTGAAGATGAAGTTTGTTCCTTGTTGGAACATGGAGATGTTGTTCCTTGTTGGAACATGTTTACTTGTTGGGGATATCACAATATATCTACTATAATTAATGCATCTATATACTTGGTAAAGGGTGGAAGGCTCGGCCTTATGCACAGTGTTTTGTTCCACTCTTGCCACCCTAGTTTCCGTCATACCGATGTTATGTTCCTTGATTTCGCTGCTCTCCTTACACGGTTGGGTGATTTGTGGGACCCCTTGACAGTTCGCTTTGAATAAGACTCCTCCAAAGAAGGCCCAACATTGGTTTTACCATTTGCCACCTAAGCCTTTTTCCCCGGGTTTTCGCGAGCCCGAGGGTCATCTTTATTTTAACCCCGGACCGGTGCTCCTTCGAGTCTTGGCCCGAACCGAAACCACTGCGGGCCACCTCGGGAAACTCGAGGCCTGGTTTTACTCGTAGCCTGTCTCATCCGGATGTGCCACGAGAACGAGATATGTGCAGCTCCTATCGGGATTTGTCGGCACAATCGGAGCGGCTTTCTTGGTCTTGTTTTATTGCTGTCGAAATGTCTTGTAGGCCGGGATTCCGAGATCGATCGGGTCTTCCGGTAGAAGGAATATCCTTCGTTGACCGTGAGAGCTTATTATGGGCTAAGTTGGGACACCCGGCAGGTATTATCTTCTGAAAGCCGTGCCAGCGGTTATGAGGCGGATGGGAATTTGTTAATGTCTGGTTGTAGAAAACCCGAAGTTGACCTTAATTAATACACATCAACGCGTGTGTAACCGTGATGGTCTCTTCTCGGTGAGTCCGGAAGTGAACACGGTGTTGGAGTTATGCTTGACGTAAGTAGTTCAGGATCACTTCTTGATCGCTACTAGCTTCACGACCGTGCCTTGCTTCTCTTCTCGCTCTCTTTGGCGAATGTAGCCACCATATATGCTAGTCGCTTGCTGCAGCTCCACCTCACAACTCTGTCCTTCCTATAAGCTTAAATAGTCTTGATCTCGGGTGTGAGATTGCTGAGTCCCGTGACTCACAGATTCTACCAAAACAGATTCACAGTGTCGGCGATGCGGTGCAGATGATGCAACCGAGCTCAACTGGGAGTTCGACGATGAACGTGGTCATTACTATGTGTAGTTTCCTGATGATCAGTAGTGGAGCCCAGTTGGGAAGATCGGGGATCTGTGTAGCATTTGGGGTATCTTCTTTATTTTGGGTTCCGTAGCCGGACCTTGAGTGTAATCTGAATGATGGATGTTTATTTATGTATTGTGTGAAGTGGCATTTGTAAGCCAACTATGTATCTCTTTCCCTTATGTATTACATGGGTTGTGTGAAGATTACCTCACTTGCGACATTGCTTTCAATGCGGTTATGCCTCTAAGTCGTGCTTCGACACGTGGGAGATATAGCCGCATCAAGGGCGTTACATTGGGGGATGGAACCTTGTCCCGTATCAAGCTCGGACCGCGTCATCAATACCGAACACGTTAACCAGCTAAGTTGCTTTCATGCTCAAAGCTTTAATTTCTAACTTGTGTTCGGTTCGACCAAGCATTATACTTTTCTGGAAAAATGTTCCTTCTAATTTTTTTTCTTGTCCAAACTTTATTTGTGACGCATAAATTCAAATACCCAATTCATTTGGGGGCTTCCTTCATGAAGCTTTTCCTCTTGCATATGATTATACTTATGCAACCGTTCCTTGTTCGTGTATTACGCCACAATATGCACCATATTGACTTAAGCGATTTGCAAGCTGGGTTGCCTCGCTCCTGTGTTTACCCCTACGTTCCCGATTGTTCGGCTAGGGAGTAAAGGGAGCACCTCTGCGATTCTCACGATCGGGTCATCCGAGCCGGACCTCAGACTGGGTGAAGCCGAAAGCTAGCGCTCTTATAGTTTTGAATGATGGTCGGCACACAACGGAACTCGTGAGTACAAAAAATCTATTGCACAAGTCTCATAATAACAATGAGCACCGAAGAAAGGTATCGGTGGGGGTACTATTTTCTTCGAAGATGCTTCTTACACTTCGCAGTAATATAGCATAAGTTCCCTGAGCGCTTTATGCATTACAGACCTTATGGCCTGATTGCACAGTTATTGGAAACACCGTCGATATTCTCGACAGATGGAGTACATAACACTTTTCGGTCCTTGACTGAAGAGGGAGAAGCCGACGGTCGGTTAAGACGCGTTTAAAGTTCGGTTGAACATAGATATGATATAAATACTTCAGTACATTTAATCATTCTTTTACCCAAGTCACTTGGGGGCTCTTAAATTTATATGAGCCGTTTTATGATAAGTGTTCTTCTTCTTAGTCATTGCAAAGTTTTATTATTATTATTATTATTATTATTATTATTATTATTATTATTATCTATCACTCCTTTTTTCGACACGAGTGTGTGGTCACTAGCCGGGGAGCCTAATTTCTTTCTCAAAGCCGCTAGAGTTTAGTTTGCTAAACTGGCCTAATGAGAAGTACTCCGCCCTCGGGATAGGAGGTTGAAGCCGTAGGGTGACCCGCTTGAAGTCTTGAGATAGGATGTATCATTTTAAAGCACGACAGAAGCACTTCTTTTGCTAAGGCCAATTTTCGGATTGACACCGAACACCTGATCTTGTTCGGACGTCAAGTTTTTACTGACGTTTTTTGGTTTTCCAAGCTTATGGCACTTTTTAAACTATTTGTGTGTTTTCAGCACAAGTCTCGTAGTGCAACGCCGGACACCTTTTAGAGATTCGGCAAAAACATTCTCGGATATTGCTATATATGCATCGGTTTCGAATTGTGTCTTCGGTCAATAGTTTGGTTGCTCGGCTCCTGCGGTTGCCTCCTATGTTCCGCTTTGTTCGGCTAGGTGTGCAAAGGGAGAACCACTGCGATTGTGCTTCCAGCTCACATGGTTAAGCACCTTAGTGGAGAAAGCCGAAAACTGACTGTCACAATAAGCGTAAACTGGTCAGCGATCCGATGACGGTGTTAAACGACGGGCCATTCATAACAATGGCCTACGGCTTGACCTCGACTGTCGCCGAACACTATCGAGGGCTATTAACTGGCTTCCCGAACTAAATCCTCGATATTTTGCTCTTACATTGGAGCTGAGGTTTCATGATCATGCTTAGCAAGACAACCCAAAGAAAGGAACCGATAGTGGGACTATTTTCTTTGGAAGAAATTTCTTCTGTTAAACAGTAATATAACATATCTCTTTGTGTACCTTTGTTTATAAAACCGTATGGCCAGATTGCCTTGTTTGTTGTAAATCTTTTCCCTCATAAAGGCTTTATAAAGTAGGATTAAACACTCTCGGCTATTGGCCGAGGAGGTGGAAGCCGATGGTCGGTCAACAAAGTTTTGTACAATGCGGATCCAAGCATTAATGATGTAAAGTACTTGGATACATAGAGTCATTACACATAATTTGTGATTTTACTATGGATATCAATCCTTAATTGACCACCCGTGCCCGCATTAAGGCTCGGGGCTCTTGTGCTTGGGCTTATTATTTACAAATATTAAAGGGCACATCGATCCCCTGATCTGGTGTTGCCACCCGACCCGGTGTCTCGGGGGCTCTTGCATTACTGTCCAATGCGAAAGTTTAAGTGTAATACAGATCTCGAGGAGATTTTGATCCTCAGGTTGGTCGGCCGCACCCAACCTGAGTCTTGAGGACTGAGCATGCCGCCTTTTGTGTCCCGAAGTATTCTGCCGAGCTAGGACTTGATCCTCAGACCGATTTTGCAAGTCAACCTGAGTCTCAGCGGATACGGGGATCAGTGGTCTTATGTCATCCTTCATGTGCATCTCGGGTTTTAGACCGATACTCACCTTGAGAGCTACTGGCTATGTATCTCAGCAGAGAATAAATTGCACCAATAAAAAATATTGACAAAAATCAGCCAACATTTGGGGTGGTGCACCACCTCGGAAGCAGTCCGGCATAAAGCTCGGGCGCTAGTGGCTGGCTCCATAGAGGGCATTTCCGGCAGTAAGCTCCGCTAAACTCCTTCAAACTTCTTTGAACCAAGGTGATTTACGACACCTCGGATACAGTCCGGCGTTGGAGCTTGGATACATAGTCCGGTGTTAGAGCTAGGAAGCAGTCCGGCATTGGTGCTCGGCTGCAAAAGATACCTCGAATGCAGTCCGACGTTGGAGCTCGGACGCAAGAGGACGCTGCCGCTCGGGAACAACTTCAAATCCGAGGTGTGGCATAAAAATAACAAGGCATTGATAAAGGCCGGAAACTTAAAGGGGCTCCTCGGATACCCGACGTGTAAACTCGTCAAATGCATTTCGGCGATCCTCAAGATCGAAGATGAGAAGATTTGTCGAACCATTTTTCAAGACCGACGACTGAAGATGAAGAACGATTCGGAAGAATCAAGGAGCGTCCCTAACTTGAAGACCGGTTCAGGGGGCTACTGACGGTGTCCCAGACTAGGGGGTACTCACCACGTCATCTCCCGATCTGTTAGATTGGGCCGAGGACCCCCATGGCCGTATACTCATGGGCCAGTTCGGACAGCTGCCGCATACAAGGAAGATTCCACAAGACTTGGCGATCAAGACAAGGACTCCTCCCCACCGGCGTATTCGGCTAGGACTCTTGTTATCCTAGGCCTCTAGTGCATTATATAAACCGAGGCCAGGCTAGTCGATAGAGGGACAACAACAACAATCATACCATAGGCTAGCTTCTAGGGTTTAGCCTCTACGATCTCGTGGTAGATCAACTCTTGTAATACTCATATCATCAAGATCAATCAAGCAGGAAGTAGGGTATTACCTCCATAGAGAGGGCCCGAACCTGGGTAAACATCGTGTCCCCTGTCTCCTGTTACCATCCGCCTTAGACGCACAGTTCGGGACCCCCTACCTGAGATCCGCCGGTTTTGACACCGACAGCGGGGTGCGGTGCAGTGAGAAGGACGGCGCGGGGGAGCCCCCCGCGGCGCGGACGAGCTCGGCGACGCGGTCGAGCCACTCCTCGTAGACGTCGTCGACGGGGCGGTAGTGCAGGAGCTCGTTTGCCGCACTGAGTGCGGCTCGAGCCTCCATGGTAGCGCCTTGGAGCGCCAGACGAAACCAGCTGGGCGGCGAGGAGTAGCGGTGCGGCCGTCTCGCCTTACGGATGGATGCTGGGACGACGCCTGCTGCTCGTTCCCCGCCGGGCCGGTGGCGGCGTTGACGGCAGGCGACGGGGAACGGCGGGGGCGGCCGCCGACGGGGGCCGTCTGGGCGACGCGAGTAGCGAGAGCGGCCCGGCGCTCAGCGCGGGCCCGACGAGCGTCTGACATGGATGCGATGGACGGCGAAGAACAGGGAAGCGGAAGGCGGATTCCGTGCACCTACAGCGCGCCAAATGTCGGATTTCGAGTTCCGGCAGACCCTCTAGGTTCGAACTCTGGGGTGCACGCGGAGATCTCACCTCCAACCTACCTACACCTCGTCGCCTTGCAAGGATCTAAACTACACAAAGAGCAACACAAGGGACACAAGGTTTATACTGGTTCGGGCCACCATTGTGGTGTAATACCCTACTCCAGTAGGTGGTGTGGTGGATTGCCAAAGGGGCTGATGATGAACAGTACAAGGAAGAACAGCCTCGCGACGGTCTGTTCTTGGCGGTGCGACGAACTGCTAGGGGGAGTTTGGTCGCTTCTCTCTCTCTCTGGATTCAAGATGCCTCTAGATCGACCGATCTCTTTTTACCCTGTGGGTGGCTAGTCCTATTTATAGGCAGAGGCCCTGGGCCTCTTCCCAAATATTGAGCGGGAAGGGCGCCAACAATTGGCCATTTTGAAGGGGAACATCTAGTACACTTATCCTGACTAAAGTCGGTCCTCGCCTGCCAAAGACTCTGACGATGACGCCGGCTTGGGCTCCACGATGACCTCCTTCCTGCCGTTCTGCTGGTCTTGGTCTTGTTGCACCGAAATGGTTGCCTTTGCTTGATGCTCTTGGCCTGCGCTTGCCTCCTTTGCACCAAAGAGGAAATGAGGACACTGCACGGGCTGGCGCCCTTGGTCGTCATGGCTTACGTCATGGGCACCTCGTGAGGTACCCCGCCTTGATCTCTCCGCCTCCTCGCGAACCAGCCTGACGAGGCCGTGCCTGAGGAAGCTTCATCATCCGCCTCATGAGGCTTCTCCCCTCGCGAGGGTCTTGAGCTTGTGCTGACGAAGATGGGCCGTACTGGGCCACCCCTTGAGCCACGCCGCAGGCCGCAGGTAGGCAAGTCTGGGTACCCTCGTTCCCAGAACACCGACAATACCGTCCAACAGGCTATCTAGCTTACAATCCTGTTGAGAATGCTTAGCGGCTAACGCTACCTGGTCATACACCAGACTCACAAGAATTTCTTGCCCATCGGGCCCCGCCGGTCCTACTTCGGCCATATGGTTCGGGTCTAGCTTGGTGTAGCGCGTCTTCACCATAGCCCAGGCTTCTCTTGCGCCTTGCCGGCAAGCGGACACCTTCCAGTCGGAGCGCGCCGTGCTCCTTGAAGCATATTCACAAGCTCCGCCATGCCATTCGGCAGCAAGCTTGATGGCCATAAAGCACGAGCAACACCACGCATCACTTGCCGAGCTTGCTCGTGCGATTCGCGAAAAGGTCTTGCAGTAAATCACTTGCGGATCTGGGCATCTCCTCCTCGTATGCGACCCGTTAACATTCCACGCAAGCAAAATTCTTTCAATATACTTCCTCGCTGAACTATACTACAGTTCGTCTAGGCGCTTACCGTAAATGCCGCGTCGAAGCCTCTTGTTCTCCTTCACGGAGTCCGCCAGCTGAGCGCGGAGATCTTTTAACTCCACGTCCAGCTGGACTTTGGCATCTGGAAGATCATTCTTCTCCTTCCTAACTCGCGTAAGAATGCGCTCGCCAGCCTCCAGCTGCTTTTTGAGATGCGATCCGTCCTCTCTTCCGCCCTCCGGATTCACCCCGGGATTGTCTGCAGAATTTTCTGTTAGACTTGTCACATCAGCCATTTACTAACTGATGCATCTTCGTGCAATTGTGACGACAATTACCAGATGAGGGCTTTTGGGGTTCCTCTAATTTGGCAACTGCGGCCCTCAGTTCGGCCTTGCATCCCTCCAGCTCCCGAGACAATTGCTCGTTCTTCTCTACAAGGACCTGTGCATAGGTTGATCCTTAAAACTGTTGTTCCAACCGTTTCAAGTCTCAGGGGCTACTGCTATACATACTTATCAAAATTTCTTACCCGTATGTCTTTGGTATACTGGTTTGTCGCTTGGGCAAGCCCGCCTCGAGCAGCTCGGACGCATGCGTCCGCCGAATTGAAGGCATTAAAAGCCTCTTCGGAAAAGATGTTGTTCCGGAGCATGGCCCTCCGGCGCCGGTGATCCATGGCACTCTCCACTTCGGAGTTCGTGGCCGAACGCATATCTGCATCCTCCGTCGAGGAACTATGCGGTGCTGGCCCCGTGTCCGCCTCCGCCCCCGAAGCCGGTTCTGGAACCCGGCTGGTGGAGGCGTGATTGGTGGGGTCTCCGGATATAGTCCAGTTATTCCTCTTCCTGCCAGACACAAAGGGCGCCGTCACGTTTCAAATTCTATAATTACAGGACATGTTATTACTTTACCTCTGTAGCGGTGTGTCAACCCTCACCGCCTTCCTCTTGAGCCTGCCCGATCCGGACGGCCGTTGTTGACGAGTCCCTAGGGGCTCGGCCCCTCGCTCCGGCTGTCGTTTCTGCAAATAGAACGACGCCTCAAGGGTAAATTATAATACTCGGGAGGAGTCCTCTTCGAAGGATAGGGTTTTTTAGTTCGGCTTACACGCGACGCGGGGAGCAGTCCAGGGTAGTCGGCCGTAATGGCCACTAGGGCGCCATCCTTGCTCGCTTGATAAAATACCCCATCGACGAGCTCCACGGCAATATCCGGATCTTCTTTGAGCCCCAGATCTCGGGCCCTCCCGGGGTCCTTCGGCTGCGGGGAGGGGCTGAAGATTCCTTCTACGGCCCTCCTTAGTTCCTGTTCGGAAGCGTCACTGCAGGTAAATCTTAGCAAGAAGAGTACTCGAGTAAGTGAAGGAGTGAAAAGAATGGCAACTTACCCATGCTGGGGGGTTGTACATGGAGAATCTGTCCCGCGTTTTGATGCGAAGGAATTTCTCCTCTTCCCCTTTGTACAAATCGGACAGTATCCTTGCCAAAGCGGTAGCGGAGTCCGGACCCTTATGGCCGTAGCGGGTGGCGTCGTCTTCCCCGTTGAAGTGCCACATGGGCTTCCCCCGATATTGAAGTAGTTGCACTCCACGCCTTATGCATATCGCCACGACCTCAATTATGGTCAGTCCGAATTTGGCCAGTAGCTTTATCCTGCTCATCAGGGAGTATATTTCCCTTGTGTCCTCTTCTTGAGGGCCCCGGGGGCGCCATCTTACGCGTGCCTTTGGCGGGGCGTTGCTGAACTTGGGGAGACCCGTCCGGACTGGATCCGGAAGGGGACCGTCGTCTATATAGAACCACTCTGAAGGCCAGTTTTCTGGTGCCTTCTCAGGAGTACCGGACTATTATCCGGTCTCGGCAATGCGCCATACTTCGGCCCCGCCCACTTGACATAGGGACTCCCCCTGGGTGTGGGGGACGAGGCAGAACAGCTTCCTCCATAATCCGAAGTGTGGTTTGCACCCTAAAAACAACTCGCAAAGGGCAACATACCCCGCTATGTGCAGAATAGAGGCAGGGGTAAAATTGTGTAACTGGAGGCCGTAGAACTCCAGGAGCCCGCGAAGAAATGGGTGGATAGGGAACCCGACGCCCCTCAGCGGATGTGGGATGAGGCATATACGCTCCTCCGGCGATGGGTTAGGAGATCCCTCAGCTTGTTCCCCTCCGTCATAAGTGGCTATTCCAGCTCGGACGGGGGCCATGAACGCCGGTGGAAGAAACCCTTGGGTTTGCAACTCTATCAAACGGCTATGGGGAATCGAGCACTCTCCCCAATCCCCGACTTGGAGCGAGAAGGCGGCGGAAGAGCTGCGACGGCCGGCCATCTTTGGAATGGCTTTTCGCGGAGCGCTCTGTTGGATGCTAGCCCTGGGAGGGAGAGTGAGGTTTGGATATGAGAATCCCCGTCCCTTCAAATAGACGGTTATCCTGGAGGATCGAGGGTGGCAAATGCAAAAATGCCTCGACTCCTCGCATTCACTCGACACGTGGAGATGGTCATTACTGAGGCACTGAAGCCGAGGAGCACGACATTGATTGGAGGCCGGACACTATTCGTCGTAACAGGTAGTTTGGAGTATTCGGAGGAGGAACCCGCCTTGCAATGCCGAAGATAAGACTGCGCGCCGGACTCATCGTCATTGAAGCCTGGTTCAGGGGCTACTGAGGGAGTCCTGGATTAGGGGGTATCCGGACAGCCGGACTGTGTACAACGTCCGGACTATTGAAGCGTGGAGGTACAAGACTCAAGACTTCGGCCCGTGTCCGGATGGGACTTTCCTTGGCGTTGAAGGCAAGCTTGGCGATCCGGATATTATATTTCCTTCCTATCCCTCTCCGGTGCCTATATAAACCGGAGAGGTTGGTCCTTAGAAGGCCAATCACAATCACAATCATACCATCATAGGCTAGCTCTTAGGGTTTAGCCTCTACGATCTCGTGGTAGATCTAATCTTGTACTACCCATATCATCAATATTAATCAAGCAGAAGTAGGGTTTTACCTCCATCGAGAGGGCCCGAACCTGGGTAAACATCTGTGTCCCTTGCTTCCTGTTACCATCAGCCTTGACGCACAGCTCGGGACCCCCTACCCGAGATCCGCCGGTTTTGACACCGACAACCGCCCCCTACTACTCCCACCGCTGGCCAGGCCATCCCTCTACGCACCCACACCCCCTGTTATTCTGCGGCGACGGCAGCCTCACACCGCAGCCGAACGAGTGAACCCTCATACTCCTCTATGCGTGGGCATCCACTGCCGTGTCTTCCCCGGCTCCACATCGTCCCCTTCCTAGGCCTCGCCGTCGTCCACTGCCCTGGTGCTCTCGGCGCGGCGTGGTCAACGTGGTCAAGGAATGACTTCCATCAGACATGGACTATACGTGGAGAGGCTGACAGATGGGTCCACGACCGCAGCAAGGAAGTGCCTCCTTATTACGCGCAAAATAATTATTCCTCCACCTGACAGCGGGGACCCACCGGACGGGCCACCGTATTTTGCAAAAAAAAACATTTCCCCCTGACTGCTGGGACCCACCAGCTACATCTTCGCACGCAAGGAAGTGCGTCCGGACAAAAAAATGATTCGCCCCCCTGACTGCTGGGACCCACCACCTACATCTTCGCAGGCAAGGAAGTGCCTGACAGTCGGGACCCACCTGGTCGAAGCGTACGTAGCGTTGTCATTCTGGTCGCGAACGTGTACGTACATACTGGTCATTGTAGAGGCGAGCACGTGTCATAGTAGAGGTGCACACGTAGCATGTACATGTACGTACAACGGCCAGGGTGCAAGAAAGAAAATATGGCTACGTACGTGCATACGGGCGAGGTCTCGAACGCCTACTCGCGCATACGTACGGCCAGGGCTCGTGTACATGGCTGGGTCGGAACGGAGAAACAACGTCGTCGTCGTGTTCATGGGGAGCCAACCGGCTGGGTCGGAACGGAATGCGTGGTCGTGTTCATCGGGATTGCTTGGACGGAACAGGCGATGGAAACGAGGCCTGGCGTACCGCAGAACGGAGGAAACGGCCTTGTGTTCGACCGGCCATGTTCGAAATGGGGTGTGGCGTACTGCAAAACAGAGGAAACGGACCTCCTACGGTCGAAACGGGGGTCCTGTTGATCGGGAGGGGTGTGGCGTACCGCAAAACGGACGAAACGGACTTGTGTTGGGCGCTTCTGATCGAAACGGGTTCCTGTTCATCGGGAGGGTGCGGCGTACGCAAAACGGACTCCACGGGATACTGTTCATGTCCACCGTCGACCTCCTCCAGCCTCCACGGGCTACCGTCGACCCTCCTCCAGCCTCCACAGCTCCTGTTCATCCAGCCTCCATCAGCGCTTACTCCACCGGCCATCGCTCAACCACCCCTCCACGGGCACCCTCCACCGCTCATCGCTCATCCAGCCCTCCACACCACGGGGTCCTGTTCATCCATAGGCAACGCCACCGCTCACTGTTCATCCAAACCCCCGCAACACTCATTGTTCATCCAATCGGTAGCTTCGATTAGCGGCGATGGCGAAGGAATCACTCGATCGGGTTTAGTTAACAGCCATCGATCGATCGCTCGGGTTCGATGTGCGTAACTGCGGTCTGTAATCGCCGGGTTCGATTAGAGCCCAACGCCTCGCTTCGGGTTCGATTAGAGCCAACGCCGCACACGCAGCAGCGTCGTGTATGAGAGAAAGCAGCGCGCTCGCTTCGGCCCCGACCTCCCACCGTAACCGGAACTCCCAAAAATTTTCCTCGCCCTCGCTTCTAACACGGTTTTTCCGTCATGGGCGACCAAAGAATGTCATGCAGTTATGCCTCCGCACGCCCAGGGCGAAAAGCCCATTTTCTGTCATGATTTTTTGTCATAGAAGTAGGAGCCCACCACATCTATGATGATACCGGGTTTTGTCACAATTATCGTCATAGAAGTGTGATATGTATGACAGATTTTTTTTTCGTTCGGCCCAAAATGTCACGAATGTGTCTTTTTTTGTAGTGATTGCTGTTGTCACTACTATCAGAATGATCATACTACTTTGCTATTGATCACTTTGCTGGAGATAATTAATCTCCAGGTGTGGTTGAATTGACAACTCAGCTGCTAATACTTACAAATATTCTTTGGATCCCCTTGCGTCGAATCTATAAATTTGGGTCAAATACTCTACCCTCGAAAACTGTTGCGATCCCCTATACTTGTGGGTAATCAAGAACTTTTTCTGGCGCCGTTGCCGAGGAGCATAGCTATATTTGTTGAGTCACTTGGGATTATTATCAATTATTCACTATGAAGAATCTGAAGGATGCTAAGACTACTATTTCCCTCTAAGACGAGGGGAGGTAAGGAACTGCCATCCAGTTCTACTTTAGATTCACCTTCTATTATAAGTAAACTTGCAACACCACCACATGCTATTAATCCTGATATGTCGCAAGTTGTTGATGATGCTACTTCTACTATGAATGATACTTATGATGATGCTAGTACCTTGCTTGATGATGATGTACCACTTGGTGAATTTCTTGATGCAAATTGCTAGAGTAAGGCAACATGATATTGTTGAATCTGATGATGAGCTTGAAACTAAAAATCTTGAAACACCTGCTAGAACTAGCCTTCCTAGATATGAATTGCCTACGGTACCGGAAAGTTATGTTATGAATGAGGAGACAACTAGAGATATTCTTGCTTGTAAGGATAGAGATGATCTAGAGAAATTATTATGCAAGTATAAAGAAAAATCTCTGAATGCTAGAATGCAATATGATCCTAAGTTTGCTACCTCACCTATCTTTATTGATGCTAAGGATTATGAACTCTCTATCGACCCAGAGTTAATTACTTTGGTTGAATATGATCCTTTCAATGGTTACGAAACTAAAACTGTTGTGGCACATCTTACTAAGTTGAATGACATAGCCACCCTTTTTACTCATGATGAGAAAACCCGCTATTACTATATTCTCAAATTATTTCCGTTCTCATTAAAGGGTGATGCAAAAGCTTGGTACAATACTCTTGCTCCTGGTTGTGTGCGTAGTCCCCAGGATATGATTTATTACTTCTTTGAAAAATATTTTCCTGCTCATAAGAAACATGCTGCCTTGGAGGAGATATTTAACTTTTGTGCAAATTGAAGAAGAGAGTCTCCCACAAGCTTAGGGGAGGCTTCTCCAATTGCTTAATGCTTTGCCTCATCCTCTTAAGAAAAATGAAATACTTGATGTCGTGGATTTGTCATGGCAGATGTCCTTAGTGTCAGGACTTAGTCGTGAGGCCAACACATCTATGTGGTAGCTTGAGAGGGGTTGATCCGAATCGAGAGACAAAACACACAAGACAAGGATTTAGACAGCTTCGGGCCCCGGGAAACATCATCCGGTAATAGCCCTACATGCTGTTTGTGGCTAGGTCTCATTATGCTCATGAAGGAGTCACCGCATAAGCCGGCTCACCTTTAGTTGTGTCTAGCCTTAATGATTATTTTCCTCTCTCTCTTGCGGTGCCCTGCCCCTCCTTATATATATGTTGAAGGGGCGGGTTACGTGACTAGTCCTAGTAGGATTAGGATTAATCTATTACAAGTGGAGTCCTAGTCTTACTTCCTTTATAAGGGAATATTCCTTATGCCTTTCCTTGTAAGCTGGCCCACCATAGCATGAGCCGGCCTTCTGGGCCTTGGGCCTTGTCATCCATCTAAAACACCCACCGGGTCACCAATGAGTCACCAGGCTAGTGAGTCGGCAGACTAGTGAGCCGCCAGACCCGTGAGTCGCCAGTCCTCCGGCGGGTTAACGGTGAAGCGCCAAGTCCCAGCCGGGTCATAACTCCACCCGGGTCATACCGCGGGGTATATCCCCGACATTAGCCCCCAGTTTAGCTTGGATTTATCCATGGTAAACTTATGCTACAAAATAAACACAAAAGTAAATTTGACAGGTTGTGCTCCGGTTTAAAATTTTCCTGAGTCGGCACTTGATCATCTTTATATCCTTTTCATTTCCTCCTGGATGCGTGTCCATGATCTCATAGCAAATCTCCTTTAGCAGATATGTTCAAACTTTGCCAATGCAAAAAATCCGGGCACTTGTTCTGAATAGGCCAGCTTCATAATCAATTTGCTGACATTGGTTTCCTGACTTTCAGCCGGCTTAAAGATGTAGAACTTGTCGAGTTATAATTTCCAAAATCTCCGGGTTATAAAAAACTAATGATTCCGGGTCATGACTGTTTATAGATGCCGGGTCATGATTGTTGCCAATGCCGGGTCACAAATTAATCTTCCTGATTTGCCCAAAACTGAGAATTTGAAGATGTTCCTCCTTTATATGCATGTTACCTGTAGCCCCCAAGTCTTAAGAGGATAACATAGTGATAGCTTAAGACTTGTTTCAATATAAATGTTGCAACCTTGAAGAAATCCAGATTGTTCATCTCAGTCACTAGTCAAAACTGAATATTCCACATATGTAGCCCCCAAGTGCCGGGTTGTTATGCTTGCATCAACCTGGGACTTGTAATTGCCTTATACTCATCAAAACTTCAACCAATGTAGCCCCCAAGGGCCGGGTCATTATGCAATAATGAGCACAGACTTTGTATGTATGATCATGTAGACTTGAACAACAACATGTAACACCCAAGGGTCGGGTCATTATGCAATAATGAGCAGGGACTTTACATACTTCATTGAAAATAAAATCATATGATGTAACCCTCACCATGGGGCTTGAACCCACGTCCATAAGGTTAAGAGCTTTGTACTTTGCCAACTGAGTAGTGGACCTTCCAATATAATGGATTAAGACTTGTGTACCTTGAATTTTTGACAGGAGCAATTGGTAGCCCCCAAGGGCCGGCTCATTACAATGTGATGAGTCGGGTCTTCAATAAAGTGAGCAAAAAATGACTTTGCATTAGCCCCCAAGTGCCATGGTGCATGCTGGCAGTGACATGGGACTTGCATATGCGATGTAATCTCAACTTGAATAATGTAGCCCCCAAGTGCCGGGTCGTAAGCCCGCAGTGACTCGGGACTATTCCTTCCATTGTAGAATAAATCATACCCATTGATAAAATAATAGTCATTGCGCTAAAGCAACTTTGAAAACCTCAATCATAATAGTGGTTATTTATAACCATAATAAAAATCCAGCCATGTTGGCTATTGAAGATTTGAATAATATAATCCGATTTGAAAAACCGGTTCCTGTAATATATGCTTATACTGCCGGCTTATCAGCTTTGTGCCGTTAGAGGTGTTAGAGTTGTAACTCTAAACATAAGAGTATGATACTCTGGCGACTTAGAGTTTGCCATCCTGACGGGTTATAGGGACCCAAAAGATGCTTCAAATATGAGCCATAAGTAGGGCAGCTAGGCCTGACTTGTAAAAAACCTGAAGGCAAAGAAGAAATAAGAATAAGAAATCAAAAGAATTTCAAGGCTTTTGTAGGTTGCCAAGCCAAAGTGTCTTCTTCGATGAAACTAGCCGGAGCCACTGGAAGGTACGTGCTTTCCGTGAGCCTGACTCACAGTACCCAATCGACATTTGAACCCAGATAAAGTCGGGACTTCAATAAAGTGAGCAAAAAATGACTTTGCATTAGCCCCCAAGTGCCATGGTGCATGCTGGCAGTGACATGAGACTTGCGTATTTTATGTAATCTCAATTTGAATAATGTAGCCCCCAAGTGCCGGGTCGTAAGCCTGCAGCGACTCGGGACTATTCCTTCCATTGTAGAATAAATCATATCCATTGATAAGATAATAGCCATTGCGCGAAAGCGACTTTGAAAACCTCAATCATAATACTGGTTATTGATAACCATTAAATCCAGCCATGTTGGCTATTAAAGATTTGAATAATATAACTTGGTTTGGAAACCGGTTCCTGCAATATAAACCAGTATATCTATGCATATATGATGCATGCTATGATGATGTATGTGATGATGCAATGCATGATGCAAATATATGATGATGTATGTGTATGATGACAGAATACTTCAATGAAACTAGCCTGAGCCACTGGAAGGTACGTGCTTTCCGTGAGCCTGACTCACAGTACCCAGTCAACATTTGAACCCAGATAAAGTCAGGTCTTGCTTTATAGACTTATCAGGGGTACGTGGGGTCAGAGTAACGACATACATCACGGGCCGATTTATCCAAGTTTTAAGGAAGGCGGCTTATGAAGCCTGGTTCTATCCCGACTATCTGTAAGCCGTGCTCTCGCATGACAAACCGCCATTTGAACCTTAACAAGCTCAGGATCTTTGGTCGAATATGCCGTAAAAGATTGATCGTTAAGAGTTTGGCGGGTCAATCAGGATTACCCTATGGAGTTGAAGCAGCGGGCTATAGGTAGGATGACCCGGAAAGGTTATATTCTCTTTGGTCGAATACGCCTATTCTTGAATATAACCTGGTCAAAAGGGTAGTCACGCTATGTTCTCTTTGGTCGAATACGCCTATGTTTGAACAGGAAGCCCCAAGTAATATAATTGTGGCATTACGCCGATCAAGAGGGATATTCACAGCTATGATTCGAATACGATCAGGAAGCCCCCAAGTGACCATAAGTGTGGCATTGCGCCGATCAAGAGGGATATTCACAACTATGATTCAAATACGATCAGGAAGCCCTCAAGTGACCAAGATAAGCCCATAAGGCAGGATACCATGTTTGAACCATGCATCATAGCAGTAAGTTCTCTTTGGCAACCTTTAATTTTTTCTGAGAACTCGAACTTTGCGAGAGATAAATTCTTCTTGAGCCGAAATTTTAAACCGAATGTGCTTTGTGGGAGACAGATTTCCCTTGAGCCGGATTATGAATCGAATATTAAGAGCTTCAACGCTTTGTAGGAGACAGATTTCCCTTAAATCGGAACCTTCATTTTGAGCCGGAAACTTTCTGACGGCCCTTAAATTTTCATCGATATAGCAGTAATCTCCGGGCCCGGGTAATTTTTTCCTCCAATGTCCTGAGGTTCTTGAATTTGTTGAAACTGGCAAGACTTGATGGGTCATATCATTGTAGCCCCCGAGTCTCAAGACGATTCGAGGAGTTGGCTTGAGATTCTCCAGACTTGATCATAGCATGAGATGTATATCATTGGCGTTGATAACGCCATGTGAAACAAAAAAAGGTTGAGGTGACTGCGGCGAGCTATAAATGATCCCATATGAGCCGTGTCAGCAAATCGGCCAATGGTTCATCCCAACTAGTTGTTTGGAGTTTAACCAAATTGTAGTGGCAACAACTTGTGCGCCTGCGCTTTGAGCCATCTGGTGCAGATGGCGGCTGATAATATATGATAATTTGCCTCCAAATTGTTGAAGGAAAAACCGGGTCACCCGATCAGTGACTTGCTTTATACTCAATAAACAGCTCATGTAGACAGGTGCGGCCCGGTGTGTTGATGTAGACCAGGCCGCAAGAGACGGACGATAAAGACGACCGCTGCTTTAGAGGCAGCACATATAGATCAGTCGGCCACAGTGTTGTAAGCCGGTGGATACGGCGAGAGTCGGTAGCGGCGTTTGTAAGCTGGTGCGGATGAGAGAGTCGGCCGTAGCATTGGAAACGACATGGACACAGGCGAATCGGCCGTGGACATGAATAATGAGTCAGTTGCGTATGTTGATGTGGCGGCGGCGGCGACTTGCGCATGTATCCGTCCAGCAACACGGCACAAACGCGTTAAGGCAAAAATAATATTAGAGCACACCCCTTCTGTGACACCTTTGTAGGGAATAATGGTCCTGCGAAAAAATATCATAGACCAAGTAATTGTTCTTTGATAAAAACAATATGTGTTAATAAAATAAACTTGGATGGATATCACCTGATTTGTTCGGATGACGGATGATCCGCTCAACGCGACAGAGGTGGCTCAGACAGACCGGCAACCCAATACAACCGCTCGCGGCTCGATACGACAGAAGCGGCTCAGCGGAGTCCGGCTCAGGCCTGCTCCGGCAAATTTGATGGCCACAATGAGGGGAGCTCGGCGGCTCATACCCGTGGACTCGGCGGCAGAACTCGGCGACGGAGGCCAGCGGCTCAAGACTGGCCATGGCAGGAGCGGCGGTGAAGACGGCTCATGCAGAGGTGGAACCGCAGGCCGGTCCTGGGGAGAAGGGCGTAAAAATAGCCGGCAATTTTGGCGTGCTGGCGATTCTAACGCCACCGAGAGCTTGTGCGTACACTCACCATCTTCCATTTGACTGATGCTTCACGTGGAGTTATGGCAGCAAGCACTAGTACTTCATGGTTAAATTGTCCAGTAGTAGATCGATATTTCTATTCCGGCTCATAATAGCGCACCGTGCTTGAGCAACAGCTTTTCCCTTTGCTCCTCACAAGATGAGTTTGAATCTGGTCTGAACGAGGTCTCAGGGGTACTGGACCACAAGTGTATAGCGTTTTAACACAAAGGACAGCAACCCGCGAACGGCAGCGGAGCGAGGCGGTCGACGTTGCTCGGAGGCGAGTTGGAACAGAGGTAAAATGAGGCTGCAACCGCTCGGGCGTGGGTGGCTCTTTGAAATTGAGGCGGAGCCGATCCGATGGCGGCCGCGGTTGAAGAGGCCCCTGGCGACTTAGCAAGGAGAAGCGGCTCAGAAACGGGGGCGTGCCGACGGCTCAGAGGCCTGCGAAGGCGGCGACTGGCGGAGGCAGCTCAGCCACCGAGGCGCGCTAGTAGATGGGCTTGTTTGAGGCGTGCTGAGGTGGCAGAGACGACGAGGCGCAGCTAAGCCGTCAGCGAGTTGGAGAGGCGCCGGTGCAGCGGGGCAGCGACGACGGGCGGTAGTAGGAAAATGCGCCTGGCTATGGCGGCTCAGACATGAAAACAGAAACTGAGACTCAGTCCGTGGCCTCGTCCAAGTTTGGTGTTGACTTGTCAACCCGATTAGGTGTTGGAATCATGTATGTTCTTGTAAGGCAAATCATGCTTTTCCTTTTCTTTTTTATGAACGCACTGCACCCGTCCGAGTCCAAGTTGCAAGCGGCAATGACGAGGTCGACCGAGTCCTCCTCTTGTTGGTTTGCCCCACGTACATGCCCATCTAGATATTTCATGGAGTAGCAATCAATTCTTGATCTCCGTGCTGGCCATGTAGTAGCACTAGGGCGCTTCACGTATTAGCAGCTACTGTTGGCGGACATGTCCACTGAACAAAAGAGTAAAAAACTGACTTGGATGCTTTCGCACTGAATTCCTCCTTAAATAAATCCTTGATCTCTGTCTTGAATACTCAACTTCAATCTATGTGGAACAACTGCTGCGACGACTCCCCACGCGTGCTGCTTTTACTGCTCCTGGTCCAACAAGTACACAATGATTCCAATTGTTGACTCGGCGACATAGTTGATCATATTCATATCGGTCTCGGCGGATCGTAGGACGACAAGCGGTGGAAAAACTACATCCCGAGGTTGTCACACGCCGGGCTATCCTGCATGATTGTTCCGTGCCGGCTCTTTGTCATCCTACCATCCATGACCTTCTCGATCCCTGAGAGAGATCCCTCCAAGAACTCAATACCACCGTGCGCGGGTCCCATGATGGGTGCCAACTGTCGTGGATTTGTCACGGCAGATGTCCTTAGTGTTAGGACTTAGTCGTTAGGCCAACACATCTATGTGGTAGCTTGAGAGGGGTTGATCGGAATCGAGAGACGCAACACACAAGACAAGGATTTAGACAGCTTCCGGCCCCGGGAAACATCATCCGGTAATAGCCCTACATGTTGTTTGTGGCTAGGTCTCATTATGCTCATGAAGGAGTCGCCGCATAAGCCGGCTCCCCTTTAGTTGTGTCTAGCCTTAACGATTATTTTCCTCTCTCTCTCTTGGGGTGCCCTGCCCCTCCTTATATATGTTGAAGGGGCGGGTTACATGACTAGTCCTAGTAGGATTAGGATTACTCTATTACAAGTGGAGTCCTAGTCTTGCTTCCTTTGTAAGGGAATATTCCTTATGCCTTTCCTCGTAAGCTGGCCCACCATAGCATGAGCCAGCCTTCTGGGCCTTGGGCCTTGTCATCCATCTAAAAACCCACCGAGTCACCAATGAGTCACCAGGCTAGTGAGTCGGCAGACCAGTGAGCCGCCAGACCCGTGAGTCGCCAGTCCTCCGGCGGGTTAACGGTGAAGCGCCAAGTCCCAGCCGGGTCATAACTCCGGCCGGGTCATACCGCAAGGTATATCCCCGACACTTGATATCTTCTATAATGGACTAACCGATGCTTCTAGGGACTTCCTAGATAGTTGTGCTGGTTGTGTTTTCAGGGAACGAACTATTGGGCAAGCTGAAGAATTATTGAATAACATATTGAAAAATTATGATGATTGGACTCTTCCTGAACCACCGCCTAAACCCACTCTGAAGAAGAGGGGTATATTATATCTCACTCCTGAAGATATGCAAGAGGCAAAGAAATCTATAAAGGAAAAAGGTATTAAAGCCGAGGGTGTCAAAAATTTACCTCCTATTGAAGAAATATATGGACTTGATACACCACCACTGCCTAAGGTGGTAGAGGTAAATTCTTTAATGAAATTCAATCATAATGACAATCCTCACCATATGCATCCTAGCCAATGCCTTTATGAGTTTGAAAATTATATTAGAAAGCAAGATCACTTCAATGCAAATGTTGTGAAACAATTGAAATACAACTCTGATATGATTGCTCACTTGAGTGACTTGTTATTTAGAATCTCAAATTATTTTAGAGGTGTGGGTAGATGAAATGAATAATAACATACATGACTTTGCTGTTAGAGTTGCAACTAGAGGAGGTAAAATGACTCAGGAACCACTTTATCCCGAGGGACACCCAAAAATAATTGAACATGATTCACAAAGGAACAACACCACTGCACCTAGTCCGTCTAAAAAGAACAAGAAAAAGAAAAATGATAGGACTTTGCATGCTTCTAGTGAACGTGAAGTAGAAAAACCTCCTGATAAGGATAATGAAACTTCTATTTCTGATGCTGAAACTCAATTTGGTAATGAACATCCACCTAGTGATAATGAAAAAGACAATGCTGATGTTCATGAAGATACTCAACCAAACAATGAACAAGAACCAGATAATGATGTTGAAATAGAACCAACTGTTGATCTTGATAACCCACAACCCAAGAATAAAAGATATGATAAAAGTGTCAGGACCCCGATTCCAAGTCACATTGATCTAGCCGGTGACACCTCATATCACTTTGCGGCCTCACGCACGGTATTCCCACGGGTGTCGCCTTACCATGGCCCGGGACCGTTTGCGCCTTTTGGCTCACGTATGTGATAGTGTCGCTAGCATCCATATGACAGAGAACCCGGGCCGACATGGCTAGTCGTCAACCCAATGCGGCACTAACCCATGGGGACAGGCATACATGAATCACATCGAGCATGTCGGTCATCAACGTGTGAATCCGGGCTGTAGCACTGGCTAATGAGGACTCCGGTGACCCGGCTATAGCAGGCTAAGCAGGACTCGGATGTCACCCGTGACATTTCCCGAAGGGACGGAACCACGAGCGAAGTGAAACACATGCCGCCGATCAAGTGTCTAGAGAAGTAGTGCTGGGCTAGCAGGACTCCGGTGAACCAGGCTGTAGCGGACTACTATCGCTCAGGAAGCACTAGACTACATTTCCCCATAAGAGAGGCTACCAAGGATAAACAACTAGGTTGTCGGATCCCACACATACCAAGTATTTCAATCATACACACAATATGCTCGATATGTGTAAATACAACATGGCATCACAACATAACTCTATGACTCAAGTATTTATTCACTAGGCTCCAAGGAGCCAAGATATTACAAACATGGGTCTCATGACCAAACATACATAGCATACAAGTCAAAGCACATGCGGAAGCTTAACATGTCTGAGTACAGACATCTACAAATGAAAAAGGCTGATAAGCCTGACTAACTACCAGATCTTGCCGAGGGCACAAGATCGTAGCTGAGGTAACAAGCTAAACGTCGAAGTCCACGCGGAACTACTAGTGAGACTGGAGTCTCTCTGCAAAAACATAAAATAGGCAAACGTGAGTACAATTGTACTCAACAAGACTTACATCAGAACTAACTACATATGCATCACTATCAACAAAGGGGTGGTGGGGTTTAACTGCAGCAAGCCAGCTTTGACTCGGTGGCTATCCTGAACTACGACTGCTATGGATCCGCTCCCGTCTCCCTACGAGAACGCCATCCATAACACTCACGCTTATCTTGCGCATTTTAGAGTATCCACTTTCACTTGTCTATGAACTGATATAGGCAACCCAGAAGTCCTTTACCGCATGAGACACGGCTATTCGAATAGATCATATTAACCCTGCAGGGGTGTACTTCTTCACACGCGCTCGCCACTTACCGCCATGTACACCTCGTGTATCTCGGCAACCTTCAAGCGAAGCTTTGGCGAGGAGTCGGCCACGACCTGACTAACCGAACAAGTCTCTCGCCCAGGTTTATCGCCTATTCGGTTCCATCTGCAAGGAGATCCGGCCGGGGTGTCGCCACGGCCCCAAACGATGTGCGGGGTTCCCAAGCCCACCTCGACGGGTGGTTCTACGCTTGGTACACCGTGCCACGGTACCTAGTCTGTCCCAAGCCCACTGTGCAGGTGCCACTTGGTAGACTACTAACACCGCCTACAAACACCGAAACTAGTTGCAACTCCCGGACAGGATCATGTTGATTAATAAGTCGAGAGGGGTCGAGTTACCGGAACCCAATGTGTGGTAGTAACTGTTCATGGATCACAAACACATAACTCAGTTCCTGAGGATGGTTTCAATGAGACAACCCACCATGTACTCCTACATGGCTTCTCACCGCTACCTTTACCAAATCGTGTTCACACACTTAGCTCACACACAGTAGGACATGTTCACACACCTCTGATTCATCCTCGATGAATCGGACGACTCAACTCTAAGCAGTAGCAGGCATGACAAACAAGCATGAATGAGTAGGCACAACAGGCCTCAAACAACTCCTACTCATGCTAGTGGGTTTCATCTATTTACTGTGGAATGACAGGTCATGAAGAGGATAAAGGGGTTCAGCTACCACAACAAGTAACAGATGAATCGTTGTTGTCCTAATGCAGTAAAAGAGAGCAGGAGCGAGAGAGTGGGATTGTATTGGAATGAACAAGGGGTTTTGCTTGCACAGCACTTGGAAAGATAATATAGTTCTTCATCGGTGTCATAGAACTCATCGTCGGTACATCGTCTACTGAGAGGGGACAAATACCGACAAACAAAGGAGAAACACAATCAATGCCATGCAACAATATGATGCATGAAGGTGACATGGCAATATGCTGTTGATTGGCCTAATGCATCTAGCAACAAATTAAATGGGGTTGGTTTGAACACTAGGTTCAAATTCAAACTCCATATGTGAGAGTTTAAATGCCATTTAATTTATTTGAACTGATCAGCAGGTATAGGTTGTTCTAACATGAATGAGAATGGTACAGATGGATAGACTGGATTTTTCTGATCATTTTTCATATATAAATTATTTCATTCTGAGCTACGGTTGATTTTTTATGATTTTTAGAAGTTTTGGTTATTTTCGGGAATTTCCTGTATAAGAAAAATTCCAGTAATTAGTTATTGTGTCAGCATGATGTCGTGGTGACGTCAGCAGGTCAAAGGCGACGGTCCATGTCAAACCTGACAGTGGGCCCTGCGTGTCAGTAGTAGTTAAACTAACTAAATTTAGTTAGTGCTAATCCTGGGTTAGTTAGCAGGGCGGGCCCCACTTATCATAGACCCAAGGGTCAAACCAGGCCCACTGGTCAAAGGTCGTGAGGTCAAACCCCACCGACTCGACACCGGCGAGGCCCGAGACGGTGGCGCCGCTCGGAAAACGCCCACGGTCGACCAAATCGGCCGTGATTTGGTCCTACAAGAAGCTGGGGCTCGCGCGCATCTAGTAGGCCAACCGGGAGGAGCTGGGGTGGTCTAAGTCGACGGCAGCGACCATGGATGCGGCGGCCGGAGTTCGGGGTTGGTGCGGGTTAGCGCTAGGAAGCACATGACGGGGAGTTACTGGTGGCTACGGACTCCTGGAGCTGCGCTGAGCACGGAAGTGTGCTCGGCTTCGAGCGACAGTGGCTCTAGCCACGACGGCGACGGGGCACGACGGCGATGGGCTGCGGGCAGCAAGGGGGCGACGGCTACGGCAAGCAAGAGGCAGCGGGGTTAGGGGGGATAGATGCAGGTGCTCACAGCGAGTCGGACGAGCAGGTCAGCGAGCTCGGGGAGGCGTCAGGGAGGGCACACGGTCGCCGGCGATCTCGGCGGCCGAAGCTTGAAGAAGAGGTCGGGGAAGCCGCTGCGGGGCGTGTCCGCTCGTGTGGCTTGGCGGGGACGGTGTAGAGGTCGGCGGCGGAGCTTCTGGCACTGGCAGCAGGGCGAGGGAGGGCTGGTGGCTGCGGCTATGGTGAACGGCGGCGACGGCGCGTTCGGTGGCTGTGCACAAGAGAAACAAAGGAGGGGGGAAGCACGGGGGAGAGTGAGAGAGCGGTCGGGGCTGCGTGGCGTCGCGGGGGAGGCCCAGGGCGACGAGGGGGAAGCGGCAGGAAGCAGGAGGTGGCCGGGACGCATGCCGGTGCGCTGCGGCCACGCGCTCGTCCTCCTGGCAGGGGAAGAAGACGATAGGGGGGAGGCTAGGTGGGCTGGGCTGGCCACTTGGGCCGCCAGGTGGCTACACAGGTAAGTTAGGTAGGTTCAGGTGAGCCTCTGTTCTTTTCCTATTTTTATTTTCTGTTATTTTGTTTTGATTTAGTTTGGGAACTAAATCATTTTAAAACTTTCTGTAAATTTTTGTGTGATCTCAGAGAGATATTCCAAGGCCACATGCAAATTTACAAAAATATTTGAACATTATTTCTTATATAGCAGAAATAATTCCAACCCAAATACGTTATTGATTTAAATCAAAGGCCCAAAATAAATTATTTCTGTGACTCCAAAAATATTGGTTTGAATTTTATCGCATGCCAATATTTTCACAGAATAACAGGAACATTTTCTTGGACTCATTTGATGAGATTTAAATGTTGGTTATTTTTAGAGGTTTTTCTGAGGCTTTTGAAAATTCCTCAATTCAAATTTCATTGAATTTAAACATGATGCAACAACCAAGCTAGATCAAGGCCAAGGTAAAGCTAGGGATGTGACAACTCACCCCCACTAAACAAGAATCTCGTCCCGAGATTCAAGCGTAGGCTAGGATGAAGGGGGAACGCAAACTAACATAATCCTCACGATCCAGGTGGCACTTCATAAGAACGTTGAATCGATCACCATCTTTGTCTCGATGTGTTGCTCTGAGAACTCCAACCCACATGACAACGAGAGGAAAGGAAAAACTCTAGAAGGGTCGATCTTCTCGAAGATCGAATCAACTCTGGATCAACTCTCGGAGGGAGACATGGAAACATTTCAGGAGCTGTGAGACAAACATGCACCGGGAAGGACAGAGGAAACAGTTTGACAAGGGTTTTCAACTAGCGAGGGGAAATTGCCATGATCCCATAACGGGGCACCTTGGGAGAGGCGCCTCGTAGATTTATCCTTGAAGTGGCAAAAAGAATTACTTTGATACAAAGATCATTGAAACGCTTTATACCAACCCAAGGCAAATCACAATCGATCATTTGGCAGGAAACAAAAAGATGGCATACCCGGACTAGAATGGATGATGTGGACTACCTTGTTGAAGACAAAGCAAAGGATGACTTTTGCTTATCATCGGAAATGGATGGGACTCATGGTAAGTCCACCTTTGAAGATGAACCTGGACATCCACTGCTGAGAAGGGGAAGCCCATGGAAAATTGGCAATAGGGGTGCAAGCTGGGAACAAAATGCAAATGTTGGGAATGTTCCAACCATCATATCTGCCTGAGATTCAGATCTGGTTGGTGTCAGGATATTCCAGACTCATCAAGTCTAGAAAGAAAAATGAAAGTTTGCAACACAAATCGACGAGATGACGTTGCGAGATTCTCGGGAGATGAACTATGATAGCAAGCTCCAAAACATGAGCTGGTTCTGCTACACACCTGTGAACACACTGTCCTAGACTAGCATGACCACATGGTAGTCTTATAATAAGACACTACCGAGTTCTGGTTGGGAACCATCATCGAGGATAACGGAATCCTGTACAAATCCGTCTGGTACCTTCAGGACTAGCACTTAGAACTTATTATCCTTGAACAATTCAATCAGTGGCTTGGTGTGCTAGGGATACGTATAGAATGAAGATGATCAGTCTATCATACCATAAAATTCTTCGCACATGCATAACTGACTGGGGATGGTTCCAGAGGAAACAAAACCAACCTTCCTCGAACTCACGGTGGCAACTTGCACCAAATGCACATGAATTCGAGGAAGTCACTTCTTCCATCCAAGCATAAGCTTCATGAACGGGACATGAAGGCATTGCTTACAAAAGTTTCCAACACTAACTTGATGTTCAACATGAATCATGGGGGAGACAAAATGTTGTTGATGGGGTTCAACAACAACTCACCGGAATTTCCATATCACTGGACTTCCACCATCATGTGAACACGGTGATAGCATTGGTCAGACCAAAAGATGTAATGGTGTATGCTCGAGGGATCAACCACGAGTAAGACAACATTACGAACATCGTTAGTTCTGATTTGACTTGACGATGGCCCATACTCAAGTCAAAGTTTTGACAAGGCAATAGATCCAACAACTGATCACGAGGACCAACCGATGGAGATATCATCTTTCTTCAACACACACACACACACACAAAGGTATCCCTTAGAAAGAACTAAGTCGGGCAAGCTTTTATCTTCCAACTCTCCAAGTTGTTGTTTGGCTCAACCAACTAGCTCAGGGTATCCTACACAGATTCTTGGAGAAAGGATGGTTTACAAGGAAACCAACATGATCACTAACTCAACATAGCGGTCAGGTGACGACCTGGTGATACTTCCCAAAAGATGTTCGGAAAATCACGAACCACCAATATGTTACTAAGCTCGAGAACAATCCTGCTTTTCAGGGCAAGATGATATGATCAAAAGAGTGAGGAATTGACACAATCCTAACTCATTGATCGAAGAGTGCACCAGAAATAAGGACTAGGTAGCACGATCAATCTTAGGATGACGATTTAATAACCAACATGCTAAGAATGAGAATATTGTCCATTTACTACCCAACAACACAGTTGCTAGGAGTATTGATTTCACACATCACGATTCACTTGTCGGCATTCTGGTTACAATAACACGAAAACCGAGGAATGAATAATGATGGCGAGAAGTATCACTTCGTCAAGAATTCATAAGAGAAGGTGCAATTCTCGTGACATTCCTGACTTAAAGTGGGTAATACTTCAGGGTAGAACAGAACAAAAGCTGGATTGGCATTTTGATCTGCGAAGTACAATTGCTTTGACCCAATCCTAGATATGGATGAAGTACCGGAGTTTGTTTCTCCTAGTCATTCTGAAAAAGAATGGCTTGACGGACCACAAGAGTAATAGGTATCGATGAACGAATGCACACATACTCTTGACTATCAATTGATAGACGGGGTTCGGAATACAACTAAGGAGGGACAACTCAAAGAACATAAAACTTTCTGAGTTGTGGAGGCATGGGTTAGTACGTTGAACCAAGTTCAACATATTTCTTCCGGATAACCCATGCAGAAAGGTAGAACTGACAGAGTCACAACATAGAATAGAGAACTCGTCAAGAGCACTATGGTTGTGATCTTTTGGTTCTGTGAGGAACTTCTGCCAAAAATACTTCATGGTATTTGAGGGAAAGAAATACCACGACCTCGAGGACTATCGCAAAGTTACTAATATCCTAAAGGAACTAGCAAACACTATCAACAGGAGGTAAGTAGGGTGAATCTCGGGTTCAAGAACCCAGGAATAGAATACCTACTACTAAATGGCATCACGGGATGCTTTCGAAAATGGTGGCCAGAATCATCACACCGGGAACACAAAACATGGCTGGATTAATAGGTGACTGCCTAAAACACCTAGGGTCATAATAATAGCTCCAACATATATGTCAAGGCAATAAATTACCTCAACGCACCGGTTAGTGTGCTTATTCTGACCAAAAAGGACATCGGGAACGGAAAGAAAGGATTTGCAAATGCATCGGACTATTTAGAAACACTCGATGACTCGGACAAAGCATAACGGCTGTAAATGCTCAAAATGATTTGAGACATCCTGCAAAATAGTGGCATGACCACTCAACATCACAATATCAAGGTTCTGAGACCAGCTATGAACATACGGAAGTAGTAAAAACTGAACCGAGATTTGAAACTATCAATACTATAAGTCTATGGATTAGTAACACGTCATCCTAATAGATAGATGAGAAGCCTAGTTCTTAAACCCGTAGAAGAGAAGAGGATGACTCAGATCGAAGGCCATGAGGTATAAGGAGTAAAAAGAGCCTTACGTTCCTTCCACAATCAATTCCCTTACATAACTAAAGCATTTCTAGACACAACTTCGACCGGTTTGGCTTGGTAATCCTCTGAGCAATGCTCGATACCAAAGCTGTCGGGACCACGATTCCAAGTCACATCGATCTAGCCGGTAACACCTCATATCACTTCTTGCGGCCTCACGCACGGTATTCCCAGGTGTCGCCTTACCATGGCCCGAGACCGTTTGCGCCTTTTGGCTCACGTATATGATAGTGTCGCTAGCATCCATATACAGAGAACCCGGGCCGACATGGCTAGTCGTGAACCCAAAGCGGCACTAACCCATGGGGACAGGCATACATGAATCACATCGAGCATGTCGGTCATCAACGTGTGAATCCGGGCTGTAGCACTGGGCTAACAGGACTCCGGTGACCCGGGCTGTAGCAGGCTAGGCAGGACTCCGGATGTCACCGCGTGACATTTCCTCGAAGGGACATACACAGGAACGAAGTGAAACACATGCTGGCCAATCAAGTGTCCAGAGCAGTAGTGCTGGGCTAGCAGGACTCCGGTGAACCGGGCTGCAGCGGACTACTATCGCTCAGGAAGCACTAGACTACATTTCCCCATAAGAGAGGCTACCAAGGATAAACAACTAGGTTGTCGGATCCCACACATACCAAGCATTTCAATCATACACACAATATGCTCGATAAGTGTAAATACAACATGGCATCACAACATAACTCTACGACTCAAGTATTTATTCATTAGGCTCCGAGGAGCCAAGATATTACAAACATGGGTCTCATGGCCAAACATACAAAGCATACAAGTCAAAGCACATGCGGAAGCTTAACATGTCTGAGTACAGACATCTACAAATGAAAAAGGCTGATAAGCCTGACTAACTACCAGATCCTGCCGAGGGCACAAGATCGTAGCTGAGGTAACAAGCTAAACGTCGAAGTCCACGCAGAACTACTAGTGAGACTGGAGTCTCTCTGCAAAAACATAAAATAGGGAAACGTGAGTACAATTGTACTCAGCAAGACTTACATCAGAACTAACTACATATGCATCATTGTCAACAAAGGGGTGGTGGGGTTTAACTGCAGCAAGCCAGCTTTGACTCGGTGGCTATCCAGAACTACGACTGCAAGTAACTCCTTTGAGGTGGCGCACACGAGTCCACATATTCACCATATCAATACACCACTATGGATCTGCTCCCGTCTCCCTACGAGAACGCCATCCATAGCACTCACGCTTATCTTGCGCATTTTAGAGTATCCACTTTCACTTGTCTATGAACTGATATAGACAACCTAGAAGTCCTTTACCGCGGACACGGCTATTCGAATAGATCATATTAACCCTGCAGGGGTGAACTTCTTCACACACGCTCTTGCCACTTACCGCCATGTACACCTCGTGTATCTCGGCAACTTCAAGCAGAAGCCTGGCGAGGGAGTCGGCCACGACCTGACTAACCACACAAGTCTCTCGCCCAGGTTTATCGCCTATTCGTGTTCCATCCGCAAGGAGATCCGGCCGGGGTGTCGCTCACGGCCCCAAATGATCTGTGCAGGGTTCCCAAGCCCACCTCAACGGGTGGTTCTACGCTTGGTACACCGTGCCACGGTGCCTAGTCTGTCCCAAGCCCACCTGTACCGGGTGCCACTTGGTAGACTACTAACACTACCTACAAACACCGGAAACTAGTTGCAACTCCCGGGCAGAGATCATGTTGATTAATAAGTCGAGAGGGGTCGAGTTACCGGAACCCAATGTGTGGTAGTAACTGTTCATGGATCGAAACACGTAACTCAGTTCACGAGGACGGTTTCAATGAGACAACCCACCATGTACTCCTACATGGCCTCTCACCGCTACCTTTACCAAATCGTGTTCACACACTTAGCTCACACACAGTGGGACATGTTCACACACCTCCGATTCATCCCCGATGAATCGACACGACTCAACTCTAAGCGATGGCAGGCATGACAAACAAGCATGAATGAGTAGGCACAACAGGCCTCAAACAACTCCTACTCATGCTAGTGGGTTTCATCTATTTACTGTGGAATGACAGGTCATGAAGAGGATAAAGGGGTTCAGCTACCACAGCAAGTAACAGATGAATCGTTGTTGTCCTAATGCAGTAAAAGAGAGCAGGAGCGAGAGAGTGGGATTGTATTGGAATGAACAAGGGCGTTTTGCTTGCCTGGCACTTCTGAAGATAATATAGTTCTTCATCGTTGTCATCGAACTCATCGTCGGTACGTCGTCTACTGAGAGGGGACAAACACCGACAAACAAAGGAGAAACACAATCAATGCCATGCAACAATATGATGCATGAAGGTGACATGGCAATATGCTGTTGATTGGCCTAATGCATCTAGCAACAAATTAAATGGGGTTGGTTTGAACACTAGGTTCAAATTCAAACTCCATATGTGAGAGTTTAAATGCCATTTAATTGATTTGACCTGATCAGCAGGTATAAGTTGTTCTAACATGCATTAAAATGGTATAGATGGATAGATTGGATTTTTCTGATCATTTTTCATATATAAATTATTTAATTCTGAGCTACGGTTGATTTTTTATGATTTTTAGAAGTTTTGGTTATTTTCTGGAATTTACTGTATAAGAAAAATTCCAAGAATTAGTTATTAACGTCGAGATGATGTAAATGGTGATGTCAGCAGGTCAAAGCCGACGTCCAGGTCAAACCTGACAGTGGGCCCTGCGTGTCAGTAGTAGTTAAACTAACTAAATTTAGTTAGTGCTAATCCTGGGTTAGTTAGCAGGGCGGGCCCCACTTGTCATAGACCCAAGGGTCAAACTGGGCCCACCTGGTCAAAGGTCAGCGGGGTCAAACCCACCGGCGACTCGACACCGGCGAGGCCCGAGACGGTGGCGCCGCTCGGAAAACGCCCACGGTCGACCAAATCGGCCGTGATTTGGTCCTACAAGAAGCTGGGGCTAGCGCGCATCTAGTAGGCCAAGCGGGAGGAGCTGGGGTGGTCTGAGTCGACGGCGGCGAGCATGGATGCGGCGGCCGGAGTTCGGGGTTGATGCGGGTTAGTGCTAGGAAGCACGGGAGGGGGAGTTACTGGTGGCTACGGACTCCTGGAGCTGCGCTGAGCACGGAAGTGTGCTCGGCTTCGAGCGACAGTGGCTCTAGCCACGACAACGACGGGGCACGGCGGCAACGGGCTGCGGGCAGCAAGGGGGCGACGGCTACGACGAGCAAGAGGCAGCGGGGTTAGGGGGATAGATCACGAGGTGCTCACAGCCAGGTCGGACGAAAGGTGTCGGAGCTCGGGAGGCGTCAGGGAGGGCACACGGTCGCCGGTGATCTCGGCGGCCGAAGCTTGAAGAAGAGGTCGGGGAAGCCGCTGCGGGGCGCGTCCGCTCGTGTGGCTTGGCGGGGACGGTGTCTAGGTCGACGGCGGAGCTTCGGGACCTGGCAGCAGGGCGAGGGAGGGCTGGTGGCTGCGGCTATGTTGAACGGCGGCGACGGCGTGTTCGGTGGCTGTGCACAAGAGAAACAGAGGGGGGGGGGAGCACGGGACAGAGTGAGAGAGCGGTCGGGGCTGCATGGCGTCGCGAGGGAGGCCCAGGGCGACGAGGGGGAAGCGGCGGGAAGCAGGAGGTGGCCGGGACGCGTCTTGCGTGCTGGCTGCCACGCCTGCCCTCCTCTGGCGGGGAAGAAGACGACAGGGGGGAGGCTAGGTGGGCTGGGCTGGCCACTTGGGCCGCCAGGTGGCTACAGGTAAGTTAGGTAGGTTCAGGTGAGCCTCTGTTCTTTTCCTATTTTTATTTTACATTATTTTGTTTTGATTTAGTTTGGGAACTAAATCATTTTCAAACTTTCTGTAAATTTTGTGTGATCTCAGAGAGATATTCCAAGGCCACATGCAAATTTACAAAAATATTTGAACATTATTTCTTATATAGCAGAAATAATTCCAACCCAAATACGTTATTGATTTAAATCAAAGGCCCAAAATAAATTATTTTTGTGACTCCAAAAATATTGGTTTGAATTTTATCTCATGCTAATATTTTCACAGAATAACAGGAACATTTTCTTGGACTCATTTGATGAGATTTAAATGTTGGTTATTTTTGGAGGTTTTTCTGAGGCTTTTGAAAATTCCTCAATTCAAATTTCATTGAAGTTAAAAATGATGCAACAACCAAGCTAGACCAAGGCCAAGGTAAAGCTAGGGATGTGACAAAAAGAGACTTTGTGGCTAGAAAACACGGTAAAGAAAGAGAACCGTGGGTTCAAAAACCTATGCCCTTTCCACCCAAGTCAACTAAAAAGAAAGATGATGAAGAATTTGAACGCTTTGCTGAAATGCTGAGCCCAATCTTTTTGCGTACCCGCTTGACTGACATCCTTAAAATGCCTCCTTATGCAAAGTACATGAAAGACATCATCACCAATAAGAGAAAAATACCGGAAGCTGAAATCTCCAGTATGGTTGCTAATTATACTTTTAAAGATGGAGTGCCTAAAAACTTGGAGATCCGGGAATACCAACTATACCTTTCTCCATCAAAAAGAATTATGTGAAAAATACTTTATGTGATTTAGGAGCGGGTGTTAGTGTTATGCCCTTCTCTTTATATAAAAGACTTGATTTGAATAAAATCACACCTACTGAAATATCTTTGCAAATGCCTGACAAATCAACTGTCATACCTATCGGTATTTGTGAGGATGTGCCCGTTGTTGTTGCTAATGTTACTATTTTGACTGACTTTGTTATACTTGACATGCCCAAGGACGAAAACATGTCGATTATCCTTCGTAGACCCTTCTTGAATACTGCAAGGGCTGTTATTGATTGCAATAAAAGCAAGGTCACTTTTCATATCAATGGTAATGAGCATACGGTGCAATTTCCGAAGAAAGAATTCCAAGTGAATGGTATTAATGTTATTGAAAAATCTCCGACAATCACTATTGGAAGTTTTCAACTACCTCTACCTACTGTTAAAAGAAATATGAAATGCTTATTGTTGGGGACATTCATATCCCCGTTGAGGTAACTTAGTGATTTACGAAAATTCTTCGGTTTCATGCTAATCGAAAGTGGTTGTTAATAAGACTTGATCAACCTTATTAATGGATCATTTTTTAGAGGTATGAAGTTGATGAATTTAGTGAGCACTACCTTCTGTCCCTACCTTTTGTTTTCTGTTTTTATTAGTTAAATAAAATAAAATGCCATGTTATGTCTATTTTCTGAATTTCCTGTGCAATAAAAAATTGACCCAAAAATAAAAGTTCTCAGAATGCTCTGAAAATTTAATACGATTTTTTCTGAATATTTAAGAATTTTTGGTGCAAATAATATCAGAGGGAGGTGCACCAGGTGGCACAACCCACCTGGGCGCGCCAGGACCCCCAGGCGCGCCCACATCATCACCTACTTCCAGAAAAAATTCTCCATTACTCTCTCTCTCTCTCTCTCTCTCGTGTTCTTTTTGCTCTCAAACCCGCGAATTTCGATCTCTTTGCTCGAAGCTCCGATTCCGAAACTATTTTGGGGGATTGTTGCTTGGTATGTGACTCCTTCGTTTGTCCAATTGGTTTTTTTTAATGTGACGCAAGGTAGAATAAATAGCATTCATTTTCCCGCAATTCAATATTTTGCTTTATTCAATGGAAAATGTATTGTAGGCAAACAAGATTGTAGTACACTTTGTGCTCCAGACTTGAGCCTTTTACGCACCACTCTCACCGGTGATAGGAGTTATAATCTCGGAGCAATTGTTGCACGTAGATTGCAGCACAACGCTAATAGTGGCTATTTCTACGGTGGAATTTATGGCACGCGTTTAGCAAGAGAGCTAGGTGTTTCACCTTTGCCCTTTGACCCTATCCTACCCACGCAGTATTTAGACTTTGATGCTATGAAAATCATAAGATCGTTAAAGGAGATATTCATAATTTCACCTATAAATTGTTGTTTAACCAATCATCTATGGTGTACACATATTTGCCTGCGCCCGCTCTCTTTGATTATCACAGCAAGGGAAGGTATTTTGTTCTTGGGAGCAAGGCCCGAGCCCACAACGTGGCGGTTGAGGCATCACGGCAGGCCGAAGCATATGGACCGAGAGCCTCCGTGAGCTACCACGCCGACTACTATCCAGGCTACTGACTGCTTACCAAGTTAGGCCAAAAGCCTAAGCTTGGGGGAGTACGTGTTTCCCACCGACATTACATTCATGTTCACACATTTCATTCCAGTTGTTGGTGTTCACACTTTTTCATTGTATTATCCATGTTAAATTTACTTTCTCGCTTTATTTTTGTGTGTTTGAAAAACTTGAGAAAATCAAAAAAAATTTCTTGCTTCTTATTTTATTTTTCTTTCTAGAGTAGTTAGTTGTAGTACTAAAAAGAAAACCCCAAAAAAATTCTTTGTTCTTCTTTTGCTTGTTGGGAGCTTTCCCGTGTAAATAGTTTTTCTTGTTTTTGCTTTTCCCTTTTATTTGCCTGTTCAAGAAAACCAAAAGCTCCAAAAATATTTCAGTGTGTTTCTCTGAATTCCTTTTCTTTTTATTTGAGTCATACCGAGGAGAAGGCCACGATGAAAATGTTGAGTGGCTCTCATATGCATTATTGTTAATTTAACGAAGAGCCCATTTTACCTTATCTTCTCCTATTGAATAAAATGTTTGCAGATTCCAGCTTAGTCCACGACACTCTTGCACTATTATTATTTTCACATAGTTCGGTCGTGCAAGTGAAAGGTAATAATGACAATATTCGATGAAATGGCCGTGGCAGAGAGAAACGGGTATGAACTCGACTTGTTCTGTTTTTGTAAAAATGTTTAACCTAGTATCCATGATTCAGCCCATTATGATCAAACATGTTTGCAATGACAATTAGAGATTATAGTTTCTCATGCCATGCATAAGTAGCTAGGAGTGGATAATGATTTATCTTGGATGTCAACATTGCGTTAAAATGATTGTGATGTAGTATGATGATATGGTATCCTACTCTGAATGTTCGAGTGGCTTGACTTGGCACATGTTCATGCATGTAGTTGAATCAAAACCAACATAGCCTCTATGATATTTATGTTCATGGTGTGCATATCCTACTCATGCTAGTGTCCTATGGTACTTACGCATAATGCATGTTCATGACCGTTGTTGCTATCTAGCTGGCCGCTTCTCAACCTATTTGCTAGCCTTCGCATGTACTAAGTGGGAACTCTGCTTGTACATCAAAAGCCTTGAACCCAAGTTATTCCAGATGAGTCCACCATACCTACCTATATGCGGTATTACCCTGCCGTCCTAAGTAAATTTGCATGTGCCATCTCTAAAAACTTCAAATAAATATCCTTTTTGTGTGCCTGGATCGTTCATGGAATGACAGGAGGTGGTCGGTATCTTCCATGCTAAGCGGGTTATTCTCAGGTCGTGTGTTTACTCACTCGCCATCGCACGAGAAAAGGACGGTAATAGGGATTCCCAGTCCCGAACTCAAAAATGCAAATAATTAAACAAAACTCCCCCGGGACTGTTGTTGGTATGGACGGCACCCGTTGTTTCGGACAAGCCGTGGAGTGTGATTGTTGGTGGAGGGGGAGTAAAAATTTACTTTTATCGCTTGGGAACCGCCACTAGCGTGTTTAGCATGGAAGATATTGATAGCTGATGGCGTGAAGTAAATGAGAAGGGTGCATGTCTCAAAATATCATTTACCTTTGTTTTAAAACTTGAGCTCTGGCACCTCTGCAAATCACTGCTTCCCTCTACGAAAGGACTATCTATTTACTTTTATGTTGTGTCATCACCTTCTCAAATAAGCGCCAGGACCTGAGAGCACCTTCTTTGTCATCTTGATGCATTGTGTGTAGCTAATGTTGGGTGCATCATGACTGGATCTTTTCTACCATGAATTACAATGTTTAGTCGCTGCTTGAACTTTGGAGGTGCTCTACATTTATGTTTTGCAGTCTCAGAAAGGGCTAGCAAGATACTACTATTGTCATATTATATCATAGTTGTTTTGATAACGTGTTGCCGTTTGAGATATCTTATTATTGCTCGCTAGCTGATTATGTCATTGATATGAGTTAAGATAATTTTTAAGAGTTATTATTGGCATGGTTAGTTATAATGTTGGCTGAAAACCTGGGTGATGTTTAAGCTTATTTATGCAAACAAGAGCAAAAGAGTTCGTAAAAGTTTTTCTTTTTCACTTTCAGTTTATCAACTGAATTGCTTGAGGACAAGCAAAGGTTTAAGCTTGGGGGAGTTGATACGTCTCCAACGTATCTACTTTTTCTAAAGCTTTTCCTCTTGTTTTGGACTCTAATATGCATGATTTGAATGAAACTAACCCCAGACTGATGCTGTTTTCAGCAGAACTACCATGGTGTTGTTTTTGTGTAGAAATAAAAGTTCTCGGAATGGAATGAAACTTTGCGAGGATTTTTTATACAATAAAAGAGAATTTCTGGAGCCAAGAGCCACCTGAGGGGGGCACCTGGGTGGGCACAACCCACCAGAGCGCGCCTGCCCCCCCCCCCCCAGGCGCCCCCAGGTGGGTTGTCGCCACCTGGTGGCACCGTAGACCTTACAATCGACGCTATAAAATCCTATTTTTCCAGAAAAAATGAGGGGGAAAGAATTATCGCGATCCACGAGACGGAGCCGCCATCACCTCCTGTTCTTCATCGGGAGGCCGATCCGAGTCCGCTTTGGGGCTCAAGAGGGGATCTTCGTTCTTCATCATCACCAACCCTTCTCCATCACCAATTCCATGATGCTCCCCACCGGGAGTGAGTAATTCCTTCATAGGCTCGCTGGTCGGTGAGGAGTTGGATTAGATTTATCATGTAATCGAGTTAGTTTTGTTAGGGCTTGATCCCTAGTATCCACTATGTTCTGAGATTGATGTTGCTATGACTTTGCCATGCTTAATGCTTGTCACTTTGGGCCCGGGTGCCATGATTTAAGATCTGAACCGTTTATGTTATCACCATTATATCCATGTTCTATATCCGATCTTGCAAGTTATAGTCACCTACTATGTGTTATGATCTGGCAACCCCGGAGTGACAATAGTCGGGACCACTCTCGGTGATGACCGTAGTTTGAGGAGTTCATGTATTCATCGTGTGTTAATGCTTTGTTCCGATTCTCTATTAAAAGGAGGACTTAATATCCCTTAGTTTCCAATAGGACCCCGCTGCCACGGGAGGGTAGGACAAAAGATGTCATGCAATTTCTTTCCATAAGCACGTATGACTATTTACGGAATACATGCCTACATCATATTTATGAACTGGAGCTAGTGCCGTATCGCCCTAGGTTATGACTGTCACATGATGAATATCATCCAACAAATTACCATCCAATGCCTATGAATTTATCTTATATTGTTCTTGCTAAGTTACTACTGTTGTCGTTATTGTTGCACTTGCTACAAAATTACTGCTATCACTGTTACCGTTACTATTGCTGTTGTCACTACTATCAAAATTATCATACTACTTTGCTACTGATCACTTTGCTGCAGATAATTAATCTCCAGGTGTGGTTGAATTGACAACTCAGCTGCTAATACTTACAAATATTCTTTGGCTCCCCTTGTGTCGAATCTATAAATTTGAGTTGAATACTCTACCCTCGAAAACTATTGCGATCCCCTATACTTGTGGGTTATCACAGGCCCATCGTCAATTGGGCCATAATGACCAAAGGCTCAAGGCCCAGAGGGCGACTTATAAAGCAGACCGGCTGATGACCCACAAGTATAGGGGATCAATTGTAGCTCTTTTCAATAAGTAAGAGTGTCGAACCCAACGAGGAGCAGAAGGAAATGACAAGTAGTTTTCAGTAAGGTAATGTCAGCAAGTGCTGAAATTGTAAGTAGCGTAATAGTTTGATAGCAAGATAATTTGTAAAGAATAAGTAATGATAGTAATAACAAAAGTGCAGTAAGGTAGCCCAATCCTTTTGAGGCAAAGGACAGGCCAAAACGGTCTCTTATGATAAGAAAAGCGTTCTTGAGGGTACACGGGAATTTCATCCAGTCACATTCATCATGTTGGTTTGATTTGTGTTCACTACTTTGGTAATTTGATATGTGGGTGGACCGGTGCTTAGGTGTTGTTCTTACTTGAACAAACCTCCTACTTATGATTAACCCTCCCGTAAGCATCCGCAACTACGAGAAAAGTATTAAGAATAAATTCTAACCATAGCATTAAACTCTAGGATCCAATCGGTCCCTTACGGAATAGCGCATAAACTGGAGTTTAAGTTTCTGTCACTATCGCAACCCACCATGTAATTGATACTACACAACGCATTCCCTTAGGCCCAAATATGGTGAAGTGTCATGTAGTCGATGTTCACATGATACGACTAAGGGAATCACAACATACATACTATCAAAATATCGAACACATATCAAATTCACATGACTACTTGCAACATGATTTCTCCCATGACCTCAAGAACAAAAGTAACTACTCACAAACGATAAACATGCTCATGATCAGAGGAATATTAAATAGCATAATGGATCTGAACATATAATCTTCCACCAAACAAACCATATAGTAATCAACTACAAGATGTAATCAACACTACTAGTCACCCACAAGCACCAACCTATAGTTCCGGTAACAAGATTGAATACAAGAGATGAACTAGGGTTTGAGATGAGATGGTGCTGTTGAAGATGTCGATGGAGATTGCCCTCCCCAAGATGGGATAGTTGTTGGTGATGATGATGACGATGATTTCCCCCTCCGGGAGGGAAGTTCCCCCGGCAAAATCGCTCCGCCAGAGGGCAAAAGTGCTCCTGCCCAAGTTCCACCTCGAGACGGCGGCGCTCCGTCCCGAAAGCCCTCTCCTTATTTTTTCTAGGTCAAAATGACTTATATACCAGAAGATGGGCACCGGAGGTGGGCCGAGGAGGGCACAACCCACCAGGGCGCGCCTGGGCTCCCTGGCGCGCCCAGGTGGGTTGTGCCCACCTGGTGGGCCCCCTTTGATAGTTATTTGCTCTGATCATGAGAGAAAAGGCATTAGAATTACTCCAAAAAACATTGTTATGGATAAAAACATTATAAATAGCAGTAAAAAACATGATGCAAAATGGACGTATCACCGGCTCGTGGCCCAGCACTTGGGACATCGACTCGATAAGAAGACAAAGGAAGTTCTCTTACTTGAGAAGACTAGCAAAAAATGCCTGTGCGTTGCAACGGGAGATTAAAAAGAGCATACACATCGAGCGTGTGATAGACATGGCTCAAGACCTTCCACATGTACACGCCCATTATTTCAACACATCATTTCACCTCTATCGCTGCTTATCCTCCTTTCCAACACTCGTCAACGCATGGTGGCAATGAGACATCTGGTCATGGTCAATTCCAAGGCGACAGACCCGGCTATCACACACCCCTCTCATCTATGTTGATGTCTCGGAGCCCGTCGCCATCAAACTATCTGAACTCTGAAGCACGACAACTCTAGAAGAGTCGTTAGATGAATGCACTGCGGCTGCCATGCTGCAACATACATAATTGGCACCTGCATCAGATCATGGCAAAGAAAGAAAAAATATTCTTGCACGATTGCACCGCTATTATACTAAAAGAACATACACATAGGAACATCAGTGCCACTATTCTACATTTATTAATTTTTTACTTAGAGAAGTAGTACAAAAGAAATAAAAATATGACTAAATTGCACCTAATTCTTAAATAGATCTGTGGCTTAGACAAAACGGGTTCTAACAATGCAAGCATGGCAAGAAGAGTAGTTAAGTGCTAAAGTTCTACACTGCAGATTTAACACAACACTAATTAAATCCATTATAAGCTAGCTCTGTTGGCATATGGGCACTTGCAAAACAATAAAATATACAACATGCAATGGAACTTGAATTGTTATCACATGCATTGGCAGTGTGCAGACATTCCTATGTGTCTGATCAAATTCAAAAAATAATTTTATGAAGAAAATCAAATTAAATACATGTGTAACATTCGTAGAAATATGCTTACTGGCTGCTAGCTAGCTAGCTGCCTCAAGTAAGTCGGCCTATGTTTCACGTTTGTAGAGTAAACATGCAACCGTTCACTGAACAGGCTCCACGATACGCAGCCGGTGCCGGCCGCCACAACTAGCGTTGGTCGAGCGCGCCGCCGTGCTTTGGCTCCGCACACCACCGTGCTTACTCGCGCCACCCTAGTATTAGCCTCGTGGTCTGATGCTTCCGCCCACTGCGTTGCCGGCTGCCGCTGGTTTGCCGAGCCCATGCCGGCAGATGCACATCACCCACTCTCGCCTGTTGACCTTCGTTATGTGTGCGCCGATGCAAGCTTCACGCCTATCAGCAGGAATCACCGCACCACTCCTATTCAGCTTGGCACGCTACGAGCATCTACCACCATCATGTCGCGCGAGTCACGCGTGATGGCCATCATGGGATCGCAGACCCGCACCATCATGCCAGCATGCCATCGGCCCACCGCGAGTCGTAGTGTTGCAGACGTGCCTTGCCGGCCTGTTGGGAATGAACCCTACTCTCGCTGCTGGACCAAGGTAGACGAAATAGTAGGCTAATTTTTTCTATCTGGCGACGAATGCCCGGGCAACAAACGCTTAGTTCTTTGTTATTTCTGGACGAACCAAGTCGCTCTGTAACAACCTCAAACTCATATCATGGAAGGGTGTTTATACTGGGGCTGGTGTGCATGATGCAGCCCACCTCCCCCATGATCTGGCACCCATGTCTCGCTTGCCCTGGTTGCCCACCTACGACGCGTTTAGCGCGGCTAGCGCAACAGATCACCACGGCCACATGGACTATGACTACGGACTATAGGACTCATACGCGACACAGACACGCACTCCACGCACGCACGCCTAAGGACACGGCAAGACCAAAAACCAGTGCGCGGCTCGACCAGCATGCACACGCAGGCACACTGATCATCACCGTTGTGGCTTATTCCAACACCGCCAACTATGTTGCTAGCTGCCGCTGGTGCGGAGCCCCTATGTTGGCAGATGCGCGTCACTCACTCTCGTCCGCTGACATTCATACTGTGTGCACTCACTACAAAAAAACATTTTCGTGATGATATGTGTTTGTCACAGTAGGTTATGTTTTCTGTCATGCATGTACATCCATGATGATTTTATGACAGAATCAAGATAGTTATACCTGTACCGTCGTAGAAGTTTCCATGACAATACCAAAATTATCATCATGGAAGTGTCCACTTCCATGACAATAAACGTCATGGAAGTGTGTTCATCAAGTGTCACTGACACATGGCATCCACCGTAACAGGTCACCGTTAAGCTATCGGGTTCTGGTTTGGGTCGTTAATAGCCCGGACCGATGGGGATTTTCCACGTGTAAAATTCTCATTTACCGGAGGAAGCACGTGTTAGCTCCGCGTTGGGACAAATGTCATCCAGCGAATGGACGGGACGCGCCTATGATATGTCAACACGTGGCTCGGCCCAACAGTGGCCCATTCAGGTCAAAAGGCCGGCCCATTTGACTTGGTCAAAAGGAAGTGGGTCGGCCCATGGAAAGCCTATTAACGGCTTGTTCGCATATAGCCCATTTACAGCCCGCTAACTTACGACCCCGTTATGCCCTATCCAAATTAGGCCCAGTAGCGTCATCTGGGCCGTCCAATATGATTCCAGCCCATTGTAACTTTCGGCCCATGTATGGCCCATGACGTCTTTCGAGGCATATGAGGCCCTTTGTAACTCTAGGCCCATTAATGGCCCGTGGTGAAACTGGCCCATAATGAACAATGTATCGCTTTATACCCATTAACGGCCCATTATTCCATTGGGCCGTTTCCAGCCCGTGTTATCTTTGGCCCTTCTAAGGGCCCATTTATTCTTGGGCTCTTTTCCAGCATTCGATTACTTACGGTCCGTTACTGGCTTGTTTCGCTTGTGGGCCAAATTCAACCTGTGGTTACAATCGGCCCATTTGTCACCCTTTAATCCGTTGGGTTGTTTTCATAGCGTCATCAAATATGGCCCATTAACAACCCGTTATGCATGTCAATAGAATTAAGCCTGTTATACATATCGGCCTACTAACGACCCGTTGTGCTCGGGCCATAAACTAACGATTTCCACTCTAGCCCATTTACGACCCATGTTGCGGTCCGTTATTGGTGCACGAATAGTACGACCCATGTTTCTCCAATTGATCATACGACCCATAGAAGGCCCATTGATTCTACGGCCCATAGAAGGCCCATGGATCCTACAGCCCGTAGGAGGCCCATGGATCCTACGACCCGTAGGAGGCCCATGGTCACTATAGTAGGTAGCAGGACCATGGTTAAAACGGTCCATATGTTGCCCATGGTTATTGTGGCCTAGTTTAAAAAAGTATTTTATTATGGCCACTAGCAAAACGCGGAAAAAGAACTGTAGTGACTACAACCAAACAAATAAACAAGACAATAAGGAATTAAATAAGCAAGCAACTTACGCTAGGCTATTACGGCTATTACACATATTACATCCACTGGGCATCAAAGTTCGACACTAGTGCAAATATAGGGAACAAAGCAGCATATTACATACACTAGGCGTCTAAATTGGCCACCAGTGCAAATAAACGCGGCACCAAAACAAGTCCATAACTGAAACAACTTCAGAAGAGCTCAAGAATCGTTATCCTGGGTATCCACCATGCTGGCAATAAGCTTACCAAGCTTATTAGCTTTCTCCTGTTTGGCGCTAAAATCCTCCAATGCTTGCTATTGGACTAGAAAGTATGCATTTGAATTTTCTAGGGACTTCCTCAGTCCTTCGGCTTCTTTTCGCAGCATAGCTAATCGATGCCTTTCAGCTTGTAGTTGAGACTCAAGAAACCAAACTGATTTAGAAAGTGAGTTCGAAGAGCTTGTGCTAGTGGTAGTGGTCAGTAACTCGAACACTACATCAAGACAGGACTTTGGGGTTGTCTCACTGTGTTCAAGATAATTTTCCTTAGCTGTTTTATCAGCTTTGTTGGAGACCAACAAGGATGCCTCACTATCCTAAACCTTATCTGCATTACTTCCTTTACCATTGCTTAATAAGGTACTCTTCCCCAATATTCTGTCAGCATTCTAAAAGAAGAAACAAGTAGACACATAACAGGTTTAGCATGTAGTATATGAAACTCATTTCGGTGAACCAGTTCAGTAGTAAGGTAGACAGGATTAAACTACCAAGTCTTCTATTGCTGTAATACATAATAAAAACATCAAACAAACATATATCTATGTGTTGTGGTCACTGCATTGTCTTGCCAAATCAAAATAGAGACACGGTTCAAATCATATCAGTTCAAGACAAAGCAGCATTGAAAGAATACAAGTGTGGGAAACTACACGGCACAACAAGATTTTCAGATGGGTACCACAAGTATACATGTACGACAACACTATTGGCTGTGTTGTGATGCTAGTAATGTGCATGATATGAGAAGCCAACTGCATACACAATTGAAATTGAAATCAACAGAGCAAATTAGAAGAGCAAACCAGTTAAAGAAACATGTTTAAACATACTTGTTGTGCCATTGGAGTTTCGATTGGATCTTTCAATTTAAAAATAAGTTTGTATGAGTAAATATAGTGATACAAGAGCAAAGCAGTATGCACCATAGCAACGGAATCTTAAATGAGAACATTTGTTCTTTAGGTTTAAGCACTTGTTCTACACGAACAGAGTACAGTAAGACGCAAGCATATAGTACTTCAAAATAAAAAATGATCTCATAGACCTTACCACATTCTTGCCTCGGGACCAGTACATAACAAGGCGTTCCCAGTCATCGTCCCGTAAATGTGTATCAGGAGAAAGTAAGGGAATTTGATGAGTTTCCTTGGCAGTGAAGTATGTTTTCTTCAGGTAATTCCGATACTGCCACAAAGCATTCTTGAAGATAGCAGAGGTATTAGCACATGTTACCTCATCCTGAGTTTCCAAATCGGTCCTTCTCTATAGAGAAAAATGTGAACATTTGCTGTATTATAACCAGCATCGAGGTAAAATGTGTTGGGGAACGTTGCATGGGAAACAAAAAAATTCTACGCACACGCAAGATCTATCCATGGAGATGCATAGCTATGAGAGGGGAGAGTGTGTCTACGTACCCTCGTAGACCGTTAAGCGGAAGCGTTTATCAACGCGGTTGATGTATTCGTATACCTTCATGATCCGCCAGATTAAGTACCAAACGTACGGCACATCCGTGTTCAGCACACATTCAGCTCGATGACGTCCTCGCCTTCTTGATCCAGCAAGACGGGCGAAGTAGTAGTGAGTTTCGGCAGCACGACGGCATGATGACGGTGGTGATGCAACTATCTCCGTAGGGCTTCACCGAGCACTACGAAAATATAACCGAGGATGAACTAGAGGGACACTACTGCAGGATGCTGCTAACACGACACTACGATCAGAGACACTTCGATGAAACTATGTGCGACGCAATAATCGCAAACGGTGGTGTAAAAAACCGTCAAAAAAGGTGCAAAATGTTTGCGATGACGGATGCATCAAACACGGTTCAGATTTTAGTTGCGTGTGCGATGCAGGGCATACAGGTCAGTTCAATTAACTGTTTGCGATGAGGCAGAACAAAAGAAACAGGCAGCCAGATGAAGGTGTATGCGATATACATCATATGGTTCACTTGTAACAAGATGTGTGTGATACACGGCAAACAGGTCTGTAATCAGAAATGTGTGCGAAGACTGATAATAATACAGACGATTGCTGCTAATAAGCCGTAGGTGTTGTGGGCAAACGCTTGGTGGTATACAATTGTCAGCGATTGATGGAATCATCACCGACGGGTTCCCCAGTATGGTCCGTGTGCGATGTCATTGCACACAGAGCAACAACATATGTACTTATAACTTATAAGGACTTGTGTCGTCGTACAAAAGTAGGGGCTCTCCTTTTGACCCCTTTACTTGTACAAGGGCAGTCAGAGCCGCACGCCGCGGCCACACTTAGCAGGGCAGAGGAGGGAAGCCGGAGAGAAGCCGAAGCACAAGACAGCCAAGGCAACGCCAAGATCAAGAACGCAAAGAGCAGAGGGACGAAGCAGGTTCCCCCGGCAAGATCCTTGCCGGGGTGGCCTCCGCAACCCTGAAAAGAGCCTTGCCGGGTCAAATTGCCCAAATGGAGGGACCACCCTTGAGCCCACGGCTTCCAACATAATCAACCACGTTGGATGAGGGCTCGGGAGGCACCTCCGTGGTGGCATGCAGATCTTTGTCAAGATCATAAGCACCCGAGATCAGATGAGAACCAGAAGACGGCGACCCTCGGCGGGATCCTAGCCGAGGGAATCCGCAAGGCCCCTGACAAGTGCCTTGCCGGGGACGACTGCACGCCACGGCAAGACCCTTGCCGGGCCTCCCGGCAAGACCCTTCCCAAGGGCGTCAGCAGGGCCACGGCCAGGCCCGCGCCTGCCAAGACTCGACCGCCGTCCCCAAGCAGCTGCTAGCTCGACCAGCTGGGCAGGCACCTGCGTGGCGACGGGCGGCTTCCGAGCCAACTCAGCAAGCACCTGCGTGGTGGCATGCAGGTCTTCGTGAAGACCCTACCACCGCGCCACCTTAGCTGCCTGCCCGGCGCCACATGCATCGCTGGCATGGGCGCGTGTCGAAGCAAGGCGGGGCGGCGACGGATGGGACGGGCCTCGTTCCCGTAAGCTAAGGGACACCTAAGCGATGCATTAAATGCATCTTGTCCTATAATACGGGCGATAAGCTCGCATCACTATAGACCTTTCCACCTCCTGTGTGCCACTGTGGCAGCCCCTTCCGACTATAAAAGGAGGCCCATGGCATACTGGAGAGGCATTCGGCTCTTTTGGACTATGCAGCCACCATAGCTAGTTTGAGAGCTCAAGAACTCTTTCAAATACACACCAAAGCAGGACTAGGGTATTACACATCCTCGCAGCCCGAACCTGGGTAACGGATTCTTGTGTTGGCTGTTAATCCCGCTCTTCTCACAACCTCGCGCCCCGCAACCGCAGTAGGGATACTTGTGATCCCATAGGTGTCGTTCCCACCGACATCTTTGGCGCGCCAGGTAGGGGGCGCAGTTGTGATAATCTAGTTTAGCAGCCAGCTTAGCAGTTCCTCGTGGCCATTGCTTCTAAAGAAGAAGATGACCAAAAGAACGGCGCCGCCTGCGAGCGCGAAGGACGCTAGTGCAGCGACAGGAAAGCTAAGTCATGCCAAACTTTAAAATGTCTCCTTTTTATATAAGGTTATTTCCCTCGGAGATCTCGTTCTTCGTATGGGAAGCCTGCACGCAAAGGGGGCCTCCCGCAATTGGCAACGCCCTTGTTCTGTTTCGAGTCCACTCAGCAGCTCAAGCGGCCGCGTCGAGGCCGTCCTCAAGGCCGGCGACGACGACTGGGTCATGGCCAACTAGCTTCCCATGGCCCTCACCGGCGTTCCATGCATGTGGCTGCTCCACCTGCAAACGGCCTCGGTGGCCTCCTGGGAGGAGCTGCGCGACCTCTTCCTCGCCCATTATGCTGCGCCGGCGCCCCCGGTCGTTGCAGCTCTCCTGGGCGGCTCGCAAGCGCCACCTTCGAGCCGCCACGTCAAGCCGTTTGTCCGTCAGATCGGCGCCGCCCTCACGCGCCGCGAAGCCCCCCGGGTTGGGTGGCACCCAAGGCCGACTTGACCTTCAGCTTGGACGATCACCCCGCCAACACCGCCTGCTCGGGTGCGCTCCCGATGCTGTGCACTCCCACCATCTGCCAGGTGGCCGTCACCAGGACCCTCATCGACGGTGGTGCCGGCCTCAACGTGCTCTCGGTGGAGGCCTTCAGCCTCATCCACGTGCCCCTGGAGCGACTCCGACCTAGCAAGTCCTTCTCAGACGTCGCAGGCAGTTCCACCGGCTCCCTGGGGCAGATCCGCCTCCCGGTGACCTTTGGCACCCACGATAACTTTCGCACGGAGCTGGTCGACTTCGACATTGCCCCCATCGGCCTCCCGTACAACGCCATTCTCGGCTACCCTGCCTTGGCCCAGTTCATGGCAGCGAATCACCCGGCCTACAACCTCATGAAGATGCCCGGGAGCAGCGGCGTCCTCACCGTAGCTGGAGATACAAGGGGTGCTCTACAGGCGCTCAAGCTCGCCTTCAAGGCGGCCACAGTGGCATAGCCCACCAGCGCCGACACCCTCAAGGCCAAGGGGGTTGCGCCAACCAAGAAGAAGCAGTTGTTCACCCAAGACAAGGCGGAGACTAAGCAGGTACCAGTCGATGAGGATGGATCATCCGGCGCCACCTTCACCATAGGGGCCAATCTCGACCCCGAGCAAGAGGAGGCCTTAGTAAAATTCTTGCGCGCGAACAAGGAGGTGTTCGCGTGGGAACCCAAGCAGCTGGCGGGGGTCCCAAGGAAGGTGATCGAGCACCACCTGAACGTGTGCCCCAATGTGCACCCCGTGAAGTAGAAAGTAAGGCGGCAATTGATGAAGCTATGTACCTAGGGTAGGGTCATGGACCTGTCCTAGATACCCTCCCCAAGGACATCTCTAGAGGAAACCACCTTTCAATCGACTCAGAAGTGTTCCACTCGACAGACTCGAATACACTTGACCATGAAGCCAACCACTCGACCATGAAGCCAACCACTCGACAACCAGGAGATCTAAAGTCACTCCGCACGCTAATGGTCGGTCATTAAGTAGCCTTTATGGTCATCATAGCACTTTATTTGTGGCGTTACCAGTAACTCCTGACCTTAATGTACCTTAAACCCTGCATAACTGAGGGTGGGAGGGGTCTGGCGAACTCTATATAAGCCACCCCCTCCTCAGTGTCAAGGGTTTGCACCCCTGTAATTCATACACACATAATCCAGTCGACCGCCTCCGGGCTCCGAGACGTAGGGCTATTACTTCCTCCGAGAAGGGCCTGAACTCGTAAAACTTGTGTGTATACAACTACTCCATAGCTAGGATCTTGCCTCTCCATTCCTACCCCCCTACATTACTGTCAGACTTAGAACCACGACAGTTGGCGCCCACCATGGGGTAGGTGTCTTAGCGACTTATTCGAGAAGTTGCGATTTTTCCGATCTCCTTCATCATGGTTTCAGGCGGAGTTTTGGTTGAGGGCCGCGGGATCCGTCTCGGAGCGCTCACGTTCATCGCCGACGACTCCGCTTGGCTTCAGGAGGCTCCATTTGACATCGATGCGCTCCCTGTTTGCGGGGAGACGCACTTTCGCGCGTGTGTCCGCGGCGTCCTCCTACGGCAACCGTCAACCCAGTATCGGTCAACCCCGCGCTGCCCTCCTCCTCGCTTCCCGGCGCAAGCGCTCCGGTCGGTCGAGACTTCAGCGGTGGGTGAGGCACACGGTGGCTCGCCAATCGGCCACCTCCCAAGTCGTGTCGATCGAGCCCGACAAATCTCTCTACGGCCTGTTCGACTGGCTCCGCGGAGACTGCATCCGAGTGCGACAACAGTGACCCAACGGCGGAGGTTCTGATGGTCGATGGGCCACGCAGCCCTCCCGGCTTTCCCCGCACCGACGGAGGCGACGTCGGAGGCGATCCGTCACATGCCCATGAAGAGTATCTCCCCGAGCCCCTCACCTCGCTGCAGAGGGAAGAACTTCGCCGCCAGAACATGGATGCGCTGCACACTCCTATCGTTGGAGAAACCCCCGAGGCCCGTGCTTTGGAGGACGCGCGCTTGGCCAACTTGGCTGAGCGCACTCGGCTGGAGAACCTCCAGCGAGTACTCGACGAGCGTGCACGACAACGGGTTCCAGAATCCAGTCGATGTCAACTCTTTCCACCACCGACTCAGGTATATCAAACTCCGATTCAAAATTTAGCAGCCACGGCCCGTATAGCAGAGTCGATTCAGCCTTCCCAGTCCGAGGCTGGCAGAGGCTTGTTGCAGATCAGAGCATTACTCCGGGCAGCAGGAGACCAGAATTCAGCTGTATCACAGTCGCGGAACAGGATTCACAGCAACCCATTGTTTCACATACAGTTCAGTCGGCTCACAGCCCAAGATCGCCCCCGAGGCGTGAGGGACGTGAAGACCAGCGAGATCAGTATAGGAACCATGAGCAGTATGATCACCGATTCGATCGCGACGATCGAGGTCGAGTGCCCACCCCTCCCCCAAGGAGTGGGTCACACGTGCCTCGATAACAGGATGGCAGACGTCCTCACAGTGCTGGGCGAAGGATTCCAGTCGACCCCAGAGAACCAGGCTTTGATGCGAGATCCATTCTCGTTCAGGGTTTGGTCGACAAAAACAGAGCTCACCGAGGAGGTCATGACAGAGATGCACCCACCAGCAGCAGAGTACACGTCTCAGGACCAAAGTGCTTCAGCAGAGCCATCAGGGCCGCAGTGATTCCTCTCAACTTCAGGTTGGCGACTGGAGTCAGTAAGTTCACTGGTGAGTCCAAACCTAATACTTGGCTTGAGGACTACCGAGTGGCTGTTCAGATTGGCGGCAACAATGATGAAGTGGCCATGAAACACCTGCCTCTTATGTTGGAGGGCTCGGCCAGAGCATGGCTGAACCAGTTAGCACCCAACAGTATTTACACTTGGGAAGATCTTTCCCGAGTGTTTGTCAGAACATTTGAAGGGACCTGCAAGCGACCAACAGGGTTGACAGAATTGCAATCGTGCTTGCAGAAAACAAATGAAACTTTGAGGGATTACATCCAGAGATGGATCACATTGCATCACACGGTAGAGAATGTATCTGATCACCAGGCAGTCTGTGCCTTCAAGGAAGGCGTTAAGTACAGAGAGCTAAACCTGAAATTCGGTCAAACCGGAGACATGTCCTGAGTCGAATGATGGAGATTGCCACCAAGTATGCCAATGGTGAAGAAGAGGATTGGCTCCGGAGTGGCAAGCACAAGTTAGTCGCCCACGAAACTGTTGGAGGGAACTCCAGTCGGAAGCAGAAGCGGAAAGCCGAGCCAGCTGCTCCTGGAGAAGCCTTGGCCGTGACTCAAGGAAAGTTTAAGGGGAAGCCTAAAGGACCTTGGAACCCCAAGAAAGTGAAGGATCAAGATGGAAACGATGTGTTGGATTTGCCATGCCACATTCACACAAAGAAAGATGAGGAGGGTAAACTCATTTACCCAAATCATACCACTCGACAGTGTTGGCTCTTAATCCAGCAGTTCCAGGGGAACCAACCAAAGATAAGGAAAAGGAGTCGGACAAGGTTGATAACAAGGAAGATAGTGATGATGGATACCCCCAGGTCAATTCCACCCTGATGATTTTTGCTGACGTTGAAAGCAAAAGTCGATTGAAAGTTATCAACCGAGAGGTGAATATGGTCGCTCCGGCGACACCCAGTTATTTGAAATGGTCTCAGATGCCATCACATTCGACCAGTCTGACCACCCGACGCACATAGCCACCCCTGGGAGGCAAGCTTTGGTGGTCGACCTAGTTGTCGGCGCGCCGATCGACTAAAGTTTTGATGGATGGTGGCAGTGGCCTGAATATACTATATGCAGAGACGTTGAAAGGAATGGGCATTCCGATGTCCAGACTCAGTACCAGCAACATGAGTTTCCATGGAGTCATTCCTGGAAAGAAGGCCAAGTCACTCGGTCAGATTGCTCTTGATGTGGTTTCCGGAGACTCCAAGAATTTCCGCAAAGAAAAATTGACGTTTGAAGTTGTGGATTTCCAGAGTGCTTATCACGCTATTCGGGAAGGCCGGGCGTATGCACGCTTTCATGGCTCGACCATGTTATGTATACCTTAAACTGAAGATGCCAGGCCCCAAAGGTGTGATCACCGCCACCGCAATCGGAAGAAAGCGTAAGAGTGGTTTCAGAAGGCTCTAAGATCGCCGATGCTCGATGGCGATGGTAGAGCTACAGAATACCGAAAACTGCGTAACCGAAAGTGATTTGATGCGAGCCAAGAAGCCCGCTACAGAATCAACGTTTCAGTCATCCGGTGAGACAAAGCCGATTCACATTCACCCGACCGACCCCAATGCTGCTCCGACCCATATCTCAACAACACTCGACTCCAAATAGGAAGAAGCGCTCATCCAGTTCCTCCGTGAGAACTGGGACATCTTCGCATGGAAGCCTTCTGACATGCCGGGTGTTCCCAGGGGGCTGGCTGAGCACCTCTACGAGTCGACCCAAAAGTGAAACCTGTCAAAGAACATCTTCGGTGGTCCGCCGTCTAGAAGAGAAAAGCCATTGGCGAGGAGGTGGCTCGGCTCTTAGCAGCGGAGTTTATCCGAGAGATTTACCACTCTGAGCGGCTCGCCAATATCGTCATGGTCCCCAAAAAGGACAAGTCACTTCGCATGTGCATTGACTTCCAACATATTAATCGGGCCTGCCTGAAAGATCATTTTCCTCTCCCCCGCATCGACCAAATAATCGACTCGACCGCGGGATGTGAGCGCTTGTCTTTTTTAGACGCTTATTCCGGTTACCATCAGATCCGGCTCAGATGGACCCGACGAGATCAAAACAACTTTCATCACTCCATTCGGGTGCTTCTGTTATGTCACCATGCCATTCGGCCTCAAGAATGCTGGAGCACGTTCATGAGGATGATTCAGAAGTGTTTGCTCACTCAAATCAGTTGGAATGTAGAAGCATACATGGATGTTATCGTGGTCAAGTCACGGAAGGGTTCCGACCTGCTGACTGACCTTACTGAGACATTTGCGAACCTCAGGAGGTATGATATCAAGCTTAATCCATCAAAGTGCACATTCGGAGTTCCTGGCGGAAAGTTGCTCAGTTTTCTCGTTTCCGAACAAGGAATCGATGCCAATCCAGAAAAAGTTGGTACTATACTCCGAATGAAACGTCCTGTGGGTGTGCACGATGTCCAGAAGCTTACTGGTTGCTTGGCCACTTTAAGTCGATTCATCTCTCGACTCGGTGAAAAGGCATTGCCTCTTTACCAACTGATGAAGAAGTTAGACAAGTTCGAGTGGACTCCTGAAGCTGATGCAGCATTTGAAGAGCTAAAAGCCCTGCTCTCCACCCAGCCGGTGCTTGCTGCCCCAATCAGCAGAGAGCCTTTGCTGCTTTACATTGCAGCCATGGGACAAGTTGTCAAGATAAGATTTACGGTCGAAGGGAAGAAGAAGGCAAAGCCTTTAAAGTTCAAATACCAAAGATATTATGTTTCTGAAGTTTTAACCCCGTCAAAGCAAAGATATCCTCACTATTAGAAGCTTGTATATGGGATTTATATGACCACGAAGAAGGTTGCACATTACTTCTCTGACCATTCCATTACATTCGTCAGCGACGCTCCATTGTCAGAGATTCTGCACAACAGAGATGCAACTGGTCGAGTGGCAAAATGGGCGATTGAACTCCTTCCCTTAGATATCAAGTTTGAGGCAAAGAAAGCCATCAAGTCCCAAGCAATAGCAGATTTCATCGCCGAGTGGATTGAACAGCAACTGTCGACTCAAGTTCACTCGGAGCACTGGACCATGTTCTTTGATGGTTCTAAGATGTTGAATGGTTCCGGTGCTGGGGTAGTGTTGGTTTCCCCCCGATGAGATAAGCTCAGATATGTGCTTCAGATCCACTTTGATTCCTCCAATAACGAAGCAGAATACGAAGCACTTTTGTATGGGTTGCGTATGGCCATTTCACTCGGCGTCCGTCGCCTCATGGTCTATGGCGACTCAGATTTGGTGGTTAATCAAGTGATGAAGGAGTGGGATGTCAAGTCCGGCCATGACTGGTTATCGCAATGCAAAGTGAGGAAGCTAGAGAAGAAATTCGAGGGGTTAGAGCTTCATCATATACCCCGATCGAAAAATCAAGCGGCCGATGATCCGCAAAATAGGTTCCAAGAGAGAAGCCATTCCCAGCAATGTGTTTTTGGAACACATCCACACACCATCAGTTCAAGAGGATCCTTTTACCGAAGAGACTCCACAACCAAAAAGTGCCACAGATCCGACTGAAGTTGAGGTTCCAGCGGTGGTCGACTTGATCATGGAAGCCTTGGTCGTTACTCCCGACTGGACTATGCCATACATTATGTACATCCTAAGGAAAGAACTCCCAGAGAATGAAGAAGAGGCTCGACAGATCGTCCGTCGATCCAAGGCCTTTACTGTGATAAAGGGACAGTTATACAGAGAAAGCGCAACTGGAGTCGGTCAGAAGTGTATAATGCCAGAAGAAGGTCAAATAATTCTTGACGATATCCGCTCGGGGACCTGTGGTCATCATGCGTCCTCTCGGACCATTGTGGCTAAAAGCATACCGAGCGGGATTTTACTGGCCAAGAGCAAATGAAATGGCAAAAGAGATAGTCGACAAATGTGAAGGATGTCAGTTCTACTCCAATATGTCACACAAACCCGCGCCAGCCTTGAAGACCATTCCACTCGTCTGGCCCTTCAATGTGTGGGGATTGGATATGATTGGACCACAGAGAACTGGCAGGAGCGGCTTCACTCACGTGCTAGTGGCAGTCGACAAGTTTACTAAATGGATTGAAGCTAAGCCTATCAAGAATCTCGATGCTTGCACTGCTATCTGTTTCATCAGAGAGTTGATATTCAGATATGGAGTTCCGCATAGCATCATCACTGATAATGGGTCAAACTTCAATTCAGACAAGTTCAAAGCCGTTTGCGCCTCTCAAGGCACACGAGTCGACTACGCTTCAGCCGCTCACCCCTAGTCGAATGGACAAGCGGAAAGAGCAAACGGTTTAACTCTCAAAGGGCTGAAACCCCGACTGATGCGCGATCTCAAGCACGCAGCAGGTGCATGGGTCGACGAACTTCCATCAGTTCTTTGGGGATTGAGGACCACACCTAATCGGTCAACTGGACGAACTCCATTCTTTCTGGTCTATGGAGCTCAAGCAGTTCTGCCGAGTGACTTGCTTCACAATGCACCCCGAGTCGAACTCTACTCAGAAGATGAAGCAGAACAAGCCTGACAGGACGCAGTCGACCTCCTAGAAGAGGAAAGAGAGATGGCCCTGATCCGATCGACTATTTATCAGCAAGACTTGCGTCGATTCCATGCCAGAAATGTGAAGAGTCGAGCCTTCCAAGAAGGAGACTTGGTCCTTCGAGTAGATCAACAGAAACCACACAAGCTCGCTCCCGCTTGGGAAGGCCCCTTCATCGTCACCAGAGTTCTCCACAATGGGGCGTACCATCTTTACAACGTCGACCGCCAGATTGATGAGCCTCGAGCTTGGAATGCGGAACTGCTCCGCCCCTTTTATACTTAAGTACTCACTCAGATGAGATGTAATAAGAAATACCTCTGTAGTTTATTTATCAAAGACAAGAGTGTTATAATTTTCCCAGTGATTGTTGTTGCTTTTGTTTTCGTAAGAAACCCCCCCCCCCCTAGTGGGTAGCTTAGCTGTGAATCCTTTTCGCCTAAGTTTGTAAAAAAAATCCTACCGAGTGACGAGCAAGCCTCTCACTCGGAGGCTTAGCTGCGAATCCGTTTCGCCTAAGTACTTGAAAATCCTACCGAGTGGTGAGCCAGCCTCCCACTCGGGGGCTTAGCTGCAGTCCAAGTACTCGCCAAAGTTTGACAAAATCCTACCGAGTGGTGAGCCAGCCTCCCACTCGGGGGCTTAGCTGTAGTCTAAGTACTCGCTAAAGTTTGACAAAATCCTACCGAGTGGTGAGCCAGCCTCCCACTCGGGGGCTTAGCTGCAGTCCAAGTACTCGCCTAAGTTTGAAAAAATCCTACCGAGTGGTGAGCCAGCCTCCCACTCGGGGGCTTAGCTGCAGTCCAAGTACTCGCCTAAGTTTGAAAAATCCTATCAAGTGGTGAGCCAGCCTCCCACTCGAAGGCTTAGCTGCAGTCCAAGTACTCGCCTAAGTTTAAAAAAAATCCTCCCACTCGGAAGCTTAGATGCAGTCCAAGTACTCGCCTAAGTTTAAAAAAATCCTCCCACTCGGAGGCTTAGCTGCAGTCCAGTACTCGCCTAAGTTTGAAAAATCCTACCGAATGAAGAGCAATCCTCTCTCTCGGAGGCTTAGCTGCAGTCCAAGTACTCGCCTAAGTTTGAGAAATCCTACCGAGTGAAGAGCAATCCTCTCACTCAGGGGCTTAGCTGCAGTCCAAGTACTCGCCTAAGTTTAAAAAAATCCTCCCACTCGGAGGCTTAGTCAGAGTCCAAGATCACTAAGTCTGAAAAATCCTACCGAATGAAGAGCAATCCTCTCACTCGGAGGCTTAGCTGCAGTCCAAGTACTCGCCTAAGTTTGAGAAATCCTACCGAGTGAAGATCAATCCTCTCACTCGGGGGCTTAGCCGCAGTCCAAGTACTCGCCTAAGTTTGAAAAATCCTATCGAATGAAGAGCAATCCTCTCACTCGGAGGCTTAGCTGCAGTCCAAGTACTCGCCTAAGTTTGATAAATCCTACCGAGTGAAGAGCAATCCTCTCACTCGGGGGCTTAGCTGCAGTCCAAGTACTCGCCTAAGTTTGAGAAATCCTACCGAGTGAAGAGCAATCCTCTCACTCGGGGGCTTAGCTGCAGTCTAAGTACTCGCCTAAGTTTGAGAAATCCTACCGAGTGACGAGCAATCCTCTCACTCGGAGGCTTAGTTGCAGTCCAGTACTCACCTAAGTTCGAAAACATCCCGATCCGCAAGGACGACGAGGTGCAGGTCGACTGCTACCTTCTCCTTCGGAGTTGCGCCACAAGTACAACATGCGCTCCATCCCGAAACGCAAGGACGACGAAGTGCAGGTCGACTGCTACCTCCTCCTACGGAGCTGCGCCACAAGTACAACGTGTGCTCCATCCCGAACCGCAAGGACGACGAGGTGCAGGTCGACTGCTACCTTCTCCTTCGGAGCTGCGCAACAAGTACAACATGCGCTCCATCCCAATCCACAAGGACGACGAGGTGCAGGTCGACTGCTACCTTCTCCTTCAGAGCCGTGCCACAAGTACAACGTGCGCTCCATCCCGATCCACAAGGACGACGAGGTGCAGGTCAACTGCTACCTTCTCCTTCGGGGCTACAGATACAACATACGCACTCCATCCCTTCCTGCAAGGATAATGGTGCGCAGGACGACCAAATCTTCCACCTCAGAGCTGCATCTCAAACAACAAAGACTATTCCGAGTGACGCACAGTCCACTCGAAGGCAAATGCAGGCATATTCAGAAGTAAAACCAGTTCAGATAAATCCTAAAGGGTCCAAACCGCAGATCAAAGTACTCGAGCTCTCAGCCCGAAGGAGTTTAGCGGTTACAAAATCCACTCGGCATTCCGAGGCAAATTTAAGGTGAGGCATAAAAGTCTGTTTACTCCACGGGAGGAGGACTGGCAGGCTCGATTTAACTCGCCCAGTCGACACCATCGGCGATCCGAAAGTGGCAACAAAGAATGAAAGTCTCCATAAAGGATCGGAAATCGTGCTTCTTGGTGTTAGCGACCTTGATTGCCGCCACTTATCTTCTCGCGCCTCTTTACAGTGGACACGAACCAAAGACAGAGCCACATCGGCACCGCACCGAGCAGAAGACTTCTTCCACTCCTGCACTCGACCAGGGATCTCGTTAAGTCGAGTCATCAGAGACTCAAGGTCATTCTGGACTGTTGCCCCTGGCCAAAGTGCTGTATCGATCCACGACGTGGCGACTTTCAGTCGAGCCAAGTAGTCAGCAACGCCGTCGATGCGAGATTCCAGTCGGAGCAAGTTTATAGCAGTTTCGTCCTTCACGGGAGAATTGATAGGGTCCAAATTTGGTTCGATTCGCCCAGTCTCCTCCTCGAAGTCTCGACAAAGCTCTGCATGCGTAGTCCAAAGACAAGTCAGTATTCGTATGCCGAGTCGACAAAGATGAAGCAGTCGGAACGGGGGGCTACCTTCAAGCTCGATGATCAACTTCTTGGCGAGACTCCTCAGATAGCTTTCCATATCATCCCTCCTGCGAGCAATACCTTCCATCTTCTCGTTCAAGCTAACCTTTTCCTTCTTCAAGCGGGTTACCTCCTTGTTGGCTTCATCCAGGGCAGCTTTCATCTTCGCATTCTCCTCCTCCAGTTTGCCGACTGAAGCCAGCTTCTGTTCAGCCAGAGCAGTTTGGTCGTCGGCCTTCTTTTGTGCAAAGCCAGATCGTGATCCTTCTTTAACAGAGCCTGGTTCAGTTTTTCTGAAAAGAAATAACACTCAGTTCAGAAAGAGCAGAATGAAATCCGAGTCTAAGACAAGACAGTCGACAAAGCTTCCTTACCATTGGCATCATCTTTGGCCTTCTGCAGCTCCGACTTGGCCAACTCCAGGTCAAGGTTGAGTTGAATTTGCTGCTTTTCCAAGTCGGCAAAGCGAGCTCCAAGGTCACAAGATTTCTGCAATCACAGAGGATGGGTTATTTTATAGAGAAAAACGAGAAAGACAATGAATACTAAGACTACAGTCGACTGCCCGCGGTCCACCATAGTCTCGGGGACTACACCCAGTGGGTGCACTTAGCGTGCCCCCACTGGTTCAGTTAACACTCGACGAGACCTTTCCGGGACGTGTGTGTGTGTGTGTGTATAAAGTTCTTCAGACCATAGTTGACTGCCAGCAGTCGACCATGGTCTCGGGGACTACACCCAGTGGGTGCACTTAGCGTGCTCCCACTGGTTCAGATTACACTCGACATGGCCAGACCAGACCGAGTGAAGAAATTAAAATGTCAAGGCTACAGTCGATTGCCCGCAGTCCACCATAGTCTCGGAGACTACACCCAGTGGGTGCACTCAGCGTGCCCCCACTAGTCCAAAACTTCAATAACAAAAATTCATCTCAAAGTATGGATTGGTTCAGTGACAAGTCGAAACACCCAGTGGGTGTGCAGATGCAAAGATCCTTGGAAAGAGAGTTTTCAGGTAGCATATCCTAACAAAGCAAGCCAAGAAAACTAGTCGACGTTTTGCTAACCTGAACATTGCTTTGGAGAGCCGAGCTGGCATCATAGGCGGCCTGACTGACATCCCGCACCATCTTCATCTTCTCCATCATAATACCTGCTTGGCGTATGGCTTCCTTGGCATCATTCACTTCGTCCTCTGGGACGAGATGGGTAACAAAAACTGAAGGTGGATTAGCAGGAGCTTGAGCAGTCGATGAAGACGGCAGAGCACTCGACAATGGTACGGCGAAGGTAATAGAAGCCCGATTGGCATCACCAGCGTCCTGAACGACTGGCTCAGCTATCGGCGTCGATTGGGCCACCTTGTCTGTAGGATTTTTCCTATTTTTCCTCGTCAAAGGCCTCTCGGGCTCGTCATCGTCATCGTCGAGGAGGTCAATAATGTTGGGAGCTGTTCAAAGATCGGTCACCAAAATTGCATCACCCAATGGTATATATTACAGTTGAGTCGACCTAATAAAGACAAAATGACAGAAATCGTACCCAGATTGGAGGTGACAGCATCCTCCATTGCCTCATCCTCATCCCTCTAAGCTGAAGTCCCAGAGGTAGCAGCGCTGCCAGTTCCAAAGGTATCTGGTCAAATCAAGGAAAAAATAAACAGCACAGAGCGTCGAGTGGATACAAAGCGAGACACTCACGCAGAAGCGACGGGGATGTCAATCTTAATCTTCGGTAATGCCTTCCGAGGCCTCGGCACTACAACTTTGGGCTGCTTTGACGCTTTTTCACTCGGAGCCGGTGAGGACGTCCGAGGGCGCTTTGAAGGCGGGCTACCGAGCAACCGCTTTTCACGAAGGCTATCGGTCTTGGTCGAGCTTGGATCGCCTCTCCCTGCGAGGAGGTGACTCGACTTCTTCTTCGTCACTTGAGTCGTCAATTTCCTTGGTCTCCTCTCCGTCAGAATGCCATTCACCACTGTCGCCGCCACTCTCCTCCCCTTCCGGGTCTTGCTCTTGCTCCCCATTGGGCATTGAGTACATTTCGATAAGATCCTGGCAGAAAAACAAGCAGAACAAAAGTCAATCAACGGAGCATCAATAGTTGCATGGTTAAAATTACAGTTGGAAATTCAGAGTTGAACCTTATCCGGTATGTGGGATTGGTCGAGTGGAAGAATTCTCCTGGCTCCCCTAGGGTTGTCCCTGTTCCCAGTGATGCTCGTCAGCCACTCCTCCAGCGTGGCATCCTCGACCTCCTCTTGGTGGATCCGAGTGGTGTCATTAGTGTCCGAATACAACCACATTGGATCGTCTCGAGCTTGAAGTGGCTGGATGCGTCGCTGAAGGAAGACCTCCAAAAGATCCATACCAGTCAGCCCGTCACGGATAAGCTGGACAACACGATCGACCGGTATCTTAACCTGCGCCTTTTCTTCCGGGACCACCTTCAAAGAGGAGGGCTTCCTCACTCGGTCCGTAGAAAAAGGAGGAAGTCCGGTCGACTGCCTTGGCGTCGGCTGGTCTTTGCAGTAAAACCAGGTTGACTCCCATCCACGGACTGAGTCGGGAAGGATCATGGCTGGAAAAGAGCTTTTACCCCTCATCTGAACCCTGAGACCCCCACACATATGAATCACTTGTGTTTTCTCATCACTCGGATTGGCCTTTTTCACCGTCTGGGAGCGACAGGTGAAAATGTGCTTGAAAAGGCCCCAATGAGGCCGACAACCCAAGAAATTCTCGCACAAAGACACGAAAGAAGCGAGGTACACGATTGTGTTGGGTGTGAAGTGGTGGAGTTGCGCCCCAAAGAAATTCAGAAATCCCCGAAAGAAAGGGTGAGGAGGCAAAGAAAATCCACGGTTGACATGGGTGGCCAAGAGAATGCACTCACCCTCCCGTGGCTGCGACTCAGACTCCTTCCCCAGAAGCCGCACTGATCCTTGGGGGGTCAGTCCTCCAGCGGCCAGGTCGTCGAGGTCTTCTTGACGAATCGTCGAGCGGATCCAGTCGCCCTGGATCCAGCCCTACGGCAGGCCGGCCCTTGACGAGGATCCGTCCCGACTGGTCTCCTTTCCCTTCGCCTTCGCCGTTGCTTTCTTCGCCGCCCAGGTCATTGCCTCTCTTTCACCATCGTCCGCCGCAAGAAGACGCCATGTGGCAGCGGCGCTGGACGGAAGTAGCGGCTGATAAGTCTGAGGAAGAGAGGAGGAAATGAGAATGCACTGTTCAAAAACCCCTGTCCGGCGTCTTATATGAGGTTACTTCCGAGTGACTGACTTGTAGGCCCGGGCGATCCTGTCAAATCCCACAACAGTCGCACGCGTGATACGTGGCGAAAAAGGTGGCGCGGAGATCGAGGCATCCCTGCCTTATCCCATTCGATTACTGCGGCCTCCTCCGCCCCGCGCGCTTCCCGAAATTCGAATCCCGCGAAATCCGCGAGCTGCAGAACAACTCATCAGACGGAAGATCTCCTCCGTTCTGTCACTCGGAACTCTCAAAGTAAAGAAACTCACTCGACTGATACAAAGAATGGATCAAGGCGACTGAAAAAGAAGTTGGTGTCGTCACCTAAGTTCATTGATCCAGAGCAAGATATACTCGTAGCATGAAAATGGGTCGGAAGTGTGTTCAACTCCTTCCCCACTCAAACCTCAATCCATTCAGGGGCTAATGATGAAGCTATGTACCTAGGGTAGGGTCATGGACCTGTCCTAGATACCCTCCCCAAGGATATCTCTAGAGGAAACCATCTTTCAATCGACTCAAAAGTGTTCCACTCGACAGACTCGAAGACACTCGACCATGAAGCCAACCACCCGACCATGAAGCCAACCACTCGACAGCGAGGAGATCTAAAGTCACTCCGCACGCTAACGGTCGGTCATTAAGTAGCCTTTATGGTCATCATAGCACTTTATTTGTGGCGTTACCAGTTATGCCCGACCTTAATGTACCTTAAACCCTGCATAACTGAGGGCGGGAGGGGTCTGGCGAACTCTATATAAGCCACCCCTCCTCAAAGGTCAAGGGTTCGCACTTCGTAATTCATACACACATAATCCAGTCGACCGCCTCCGGGCTCCGTGACGTAGGGCTATTACTTCCTCCGAGAAGGGCCTGAACTCGTAAAACTCGTGTGTATACAACTAGTCCGTAGCTAGGATCTTGCCTCTCCATTCCTACCCCCTACATTACTAGCAGACTTAGAACCACGACAACAGTCCACCGAGAAGCAGGCCTTCATCGGCCAAGAAACCCGCAAGCTAGAAGCTGCGGGAGTCATTCATGAGATTCGCTATCCGGAATGGCTGGCAAACCCATTTGTTGTGCCGAAGAAGGGAGGAAAGGAGCGCATGTGCGTCGACTTCACCAACCTCAACAAGGCCTGCCCTCAAGATCCGTTCCCGCTCCCCCACATCGACCAAATCGTCGACTCCACCGCTGAGTGCGACCTGTTGTGCTTCCTGGATGCCTTCTCGGGCTATCACCAAATCAAGATGGCGATAGAAGATGTGGAGAAAACGGCCTTCCTAACCTCGTGCGGGGTGTACTGCTACACCTGCATGCCATTCGGATTGCGCAATGCAGGCGCAACCTTTCAGCGACTGATGCATATCGCCTTGGGCCGGCAGCTCGGGAGAAACGCCGAGGCCTACGTGGACGACATCGTGGTGAAGTCTCGGGAGGCCAAGACCCTGATACAGGACCTGGAAGAAACCTTTGCAAGCCTTCATGAAGTGGACCTGCGGCTCAACCCGGAGAAGTGCGTGTTCGGTGTTCCTTCTGGCAAGCTTCTAGGTTTTTTCGTGTCCCACAGAGGTATCGAAGCTAACCCAGAGAAGGTCAAGGCAATCGAAGACATGAGTCCGCCGCAAACCCTCAGGGAAATGCAGAAGCTCACCGGGCGAGTAACCGCGCTAGGGCGCTTCATCTCCAAGCTGGGGGAACGTTCCCTGCCCTTCTTCAAGCTGATGAAGAAGAAGGGTCCGTTCGAATGGACTCGTGGAGGCCGACGTTCCAAGATCTCAAGAAGTACCTGACCAGCCCTTCGGTGATGGTGGCTCCGCGCCCTCAGGAGCCCTTGGTGCTCTACCTTGCCGCCACACCCTACTCCGCCAGCGCAGCTCTGGTGGCGGTTCAGGAGGAGCGCCGGGTCAAGGTCGCATCGGCCGCAACCCCGACCGCGACAGCTCAAGGCCAGGAAGGCCTCGCGGGGGTCACAACCTCGGCAGATGAGGACCAGCCTCAACAGGAAGACGCCTCCGGGGCTGAGGGGACCTCACCAAGTAGTCAGGAGCCGGGGGCTCAATAGCCTCAGGAGACGCTCGACTATCCGGAGGGTGCGGGCTCCGCCGGCGCGCCCTCCCTCGTCAAGCATCCCGTGCATTTCGGCAGCACTGTCAGGACCCCGATTCCAAGTCACATCGACCTAGCCGGTAACACCTCATATCACTTTGTGGCCTCACGCACGGTATTCCCACGGGTGTCGCCTTACCATGGCCCGGGACCGTTTGCGTCTTTTGGCTCACGATATGATAGTGTCGCTAGCATCCACATGACAAAGAACCCGGGCCGACATGGCTAGTCGTGGAACCCAAAGCGGCACTAACCTATGGGGACAGCATACATGAATCACATCGAGCATGTCGGTCATCAACGTATATATTCAGCAGCACTGGCTAACAGACTCCGTATACCGGGTCAGAAAGTGTGCTAGGCAGGACTCCGAATACCACCGCGTAACATTTCTCGAAGGGATGTATATAGGAACGAAGTGAATCACATGCCGGCCAGTCAAGTGTCCAAGCAGTAGTGCTGGGCTAGCAGGACTCCGGTGAACCGCTGTGGCGGACTACTATCGCCGTAAGCACGAGACTTACATTTCCCCATATGAGAGGCTGCCAAGGATAAACAACTAGTTTGTCGGATCCCACTCATACCATGCATTTCAATCATACACGCAATATGCCCGATATGAGTAAATACAACAAGGCATCACAACAAAACTCTATAACTCAAGTACTTTATTTAAAAGGCTCGAGGAGCCATACATAACATAGTCATACGTAGGGGTCACATGACCCAACACTCAAGTCATACAATCATACAAGCACATGCGGAAGCAAACTAGTCTCGAGTACGGACTCTAGAAAGAAAGAAAGCTTGTTGGAGCCTTTCTATCTACAATGGCCCTTCACAAGTCTTAGATCGCCACCGGGTGGCTAATTCACTGGCCGATGTCATGGTCTACATAGAACCCATCGGAAGGGGCAGTGTTGTCGTCTAAAACATTAATTAAGCAAACATGAGTACGGAGGTACTCAAAGAAGTCTTACCACGTAATCCTATCATACATGCACATTCTCAAGAAGGTGGTGGAGTTATTTGCAGCAAGCCAGCTTTGACTCTTGGCTAAGCTATCCTACGTGACACCACTTGAAAAGCATTTGTCGCACACGAGTCCACTAATCACCATCGCAATACTCCACCGTGGATCCTCGCTCGTCATCCCATGAGAGGGCCATCCACGATACTCACACTTATCTTGAGGCTTTTAGTAGTATCCATTTACTTGTCTATGAACTGATATAGGTAACCCAGAAGTCCTTCTCCGTGGACACGGCTATTCGAATAGATCATATTAAACCCCGCAGGGTGTACTTCTTCACACACGCTCACCACTTACCGCCGTTTACACGACATGTACCGGCAACCTTCAAGCGGAAGCCCAACGTGGGTGTCGGCCACAGCCTACCTAAACACACAAGTCCCAAGTCCAAAGTTGATCGCCTATTCGGGTTCCATCCGCAGGAGTCCGCCGAGGTTTCCCATACGGCCCCGAACGATGTGTACAGGTTCCCGAGACACCAAACGGGCGAATCGGTACATCAACACGGTGCCTACCGCAACACAACCCACCCCTACGGTTAGCGTTAAATGCGGCCCCAAAGATGCTACAAACACCGTAAACTACTTGCAACTCCCGGACCGAGGACAATAGTGGTTAAGAAGTTTAGAGGGTTAATTAAGGATCCCAATGCGTGGTAGTAACTGTTTCATGGATCACAAACACAGATCTCAGTTCTTAGGGACGGCTTCAATGAAACAACCCACCATGTACTCCTACATGGCCTCTCATCGATACCTTTACCAAAACGTGTTCAACACTTTCACTCTTGAACCAACACAACCTTTCACTCCAGTCCATCATCCTGATGAGCCGACCTGACACAACTCTAAGCATAGCAAGCATAGCATGGTAGGAATCACTAACATGGCTCAATCAACTCCTACACATACTAGTGGGTTTCATCTAGTTACCGTGGCAATGACAGGTCATGCAAAGGAAGTGGGTTCAACTACCGCAGCACACAACAGTTTGAACCGCCTTGTCTTAATGCAAGAAACGAGAGCGTAAGCGAGAACATGGGTTTGTATCGGAATGATCAATGAGTTGCTTGCTCGATGGAACGGGATAGAGTAATCGCCTTCAGATGGATAGTCGAGGTTATCCTCAAAGGTGGACCTATCACGAAAAAGCATATCGAAAGTAAACACACATGACAATATGCAACAATATGATGCATGCTATGACATGGCAATATGGATGTGTGTTGGCCTAATGCAAGCTGAAACAATAGGGGATGAACTCATTTGAATCAAAGATTCAAATGATAGCTCATTTGAAATAGCCCTAAAGGTGCATTATATTATTCTGGTTAAACAGCAAGGTTAACTTGTTTTAACATGCATGAAACCTGTACCAATGGATATAATGGATTTTTCTGGTCATCTTTCATATATAAATCTTTGCATTTGGAGTTACAGATTAAAAGTTATAAGCATTTGAAATTTTTGTTATATTCTGGAATTTACTGTATTAGAATAAATCCAGAAATTAGATTAATGCGTCAGCCATGCGCCAAAGATGACGCCGTGGTCAACAGAGACGCCCAGGTCAAACCCGACAGTGGGTCCCGCGTGTCGTGGTAATTAACTTAACTAATGTTTAATTAAAACTAACCTATTTAGTTAGAAGGTGGCTGGGCCCCATCCGCCGCTGACTCGTCGAGTCAACGCGGGCCCACGTGGTCAAGGTCCACGCCGGCTGCACTGGCGACTAGCCGCCGCGAGCCCGACGCGGTGGAGGAAGTGCTTTTGGTGATTCCGTGACCAAATGAGTCGCGAGGGTGGCTACGGGTAGCTGGGTGCAAGCCGCGGCTGTTAGTGGAGCCGGTTGGGGTCGGGGTGGCGGAGTTGGCGCGGCGACAGGCTAAGCGGCCGGGGTTCGGCCAAGATGAACCTGGGCTAGAGGGGTCGGTGAGGTGCGGGAGGTGCGGTTAGATCCCATGGGGTGCGGTGAGTGTGATGGGCACCATGGAGTGGCCGGAGGGTGACCGGAGCACGTCGCTGACGAGCTCCACGGGCCAGGGTGCGGTGAGCTCGGTTCGGTTGCTACGCTGCTCGAGAGCGAGAGAGAGAGGAAGGGAGGTAGATGGGCTCACGGGCGACGCAGAGAAGCCCTCGTCGAGGTCGGGCACGAACCGGAGCGCCGGGCGGCGTTGAAAGGGATCTTCGGCGACGGCGAACTCGGTCGAGGTCGGTGGGGTGGACTCGGGGCGCTAGAGCGAGCGGGGCTCGGTTGGTTCGGGGTAGTGGAGTGCGGCGGAGCTCCTGGACATGGTGAGGAGGAGCACGGGCGGCGGGGAGCACGGTTGCGGCAGCGGTGCGGCGGCGCTGCCGGCCAAGGCGGGGAGCACGATGGAGAGGGACCGGGAGGAGAGGGGTGTCCAGGGGTTCGGGGAGAGGAGGAGGGCGATCCACGTCGCTGGCGAGGGGAGCGGCGAGGCGGCGACTCAGGTGCGTGGCACCCATGCGGTGCCCGCCCGAAAGCACTGGCTGCCTGCTCGCCGAGCTAAGCAGCTATTTGGCCTTGTGTCATGGGCTGGGCCAAGGTGGCCGGGTAGGTGGCGCCAAAAGACTTTTCTGTTTTTATTTATTTTCTAATATTCTGCAACTTTGTGGGGTTTTCTAAAATACCAAAATAGTTTTAAAATTCACCAAAATGCTCCTGGTCCCTTGTTGGAATATTTCCAACATGAAACATTTTGGTTTGGTAATTTTTGGACATTTAAAATATTTTATATAATTTGAAAAGCTCAAGTTCAAAAACTTATGAATTAATCCAAGGACCTTTGGATGACCTAGAAAATGATGCACCATTTTTTACATAGGCTCAACCAAAGCAAAGATGATGAGCATTTTGAAGGGCATTTCAGGTTCATTGAAATAATTTTTAGTAAACCCTATTTGAGTTAAGAGGGGTTCTGGGGTTTCCTGTCTTCCCCATTTCAAATTCAAATGAAATTTAAACAATGTGCACACCCTAATGCATGGTCTAACTGGGATGTGACAACTCACCCCCACTCAAAAGAATCTCGTCCCGAGATTTAGGATCTGCTAAGTAAAAGGTGGGATACTCAAGTCAAGACGATCCTCCCTTTCCCAAGTTGCTTCTTGCTTGGAATTTTTGAGCATTGAACCTTTAGAAACTTGATATTCCGACGCCGAGTGGTACGCTTCGCTTGATCGAGGATACGAATGGGATATTCTCGATAGGTGAAGTTATCTTGGAGATCAAGCGTTTAGTGGTCTACTCCACGGATAGGATCCGAGAAGCAACGCCTGAGTTGGGGAAACGTGGAAGACATCATGGACTCGGAAAGATGCGGAGGTAGTTCCAATTGGTAGGCAACTTCTCCTCTTTTGGCAAGAATGCGAAGGGTCCAATGTAACGAGGAGCCAACTTGCCTTTGATACCTAATCGATGGGTTCCCTTTAAAGGAGTAACCGAAGGTAAGCTCGCTCGCCAATTTCATAAGTCATAGGCTTATGCTTGCGGTCATATTGGCTCTTTTGACGAGATTGGGCTGTTTTCAATTTCTCACGAACAACGCGAACTCGCTCTTCTGCTTCCTGAATCATGTCCGGCCAAAGAGTTGTCTCTCCCGGTTTTCACCAGTTAAGAGGCGTTCGACATTTCCGCATTCATAAAGAACTTCGAAAGGGGCTTTGCCCAGGCTGGCTTGATAACTATTGTTATAAGCGAACTCGGCGAATGGAAGGCATTTCTCCCAATTCATGCCGAAAGAGATGACAGAAGCTCGAAGCATATCCTCTAGGATTTGATTGACTCGCTCTACTTGACCACTTGATTGAGGATGGAATGCGGTGCTAAAGGAGAGACGAAGTTCCCATAGCGTTTTGGAAACTTTCCCAAAATTGAGAGGTGAAGAGACTTCCACGGTCTGAGTTAATCTCTAATGGAACACCATGAAGAGACACTATTCGTGAGATGTACAAATCAGCTAGCTGGCTAGCGGTTATATTCTCACGAACGGGTAGGAAGTGGGCTACTTTGGAAAGACGATCAATGACAACGAAGATAGCGTTATTCCCTCTCTTGGTCCTGGGAAACCCGGTAATGAAATCCATACCGATTTTATCCCATTTCCATTCAGGAATTTCCAAAGGTTGAAGGGTACCAAGCAGGCCGTTGATGCTCTGCTTTAACTCGATTTACGCACGCCGCAGCTTAGCAATGTATTGAGCGATTTCTCTCTTCATCCTAGTCCACCAAAACCTCCGGGCGAGGTCTTGATACATTTTAGTACTACCGGGATGAATGGTGAGAGGAGAGTCATGAGCTTCCTTAAGGATCAGCTGTCAGAGCTGTTGTTTCTTGGGAACCACCAAACGGTTCTCAAAGAAAACAACACCTCGTTCATCTATGGAGAAACACTTAGCAGCTCCGCTTAGCAATGTTCTCCTTGATCCGAGATATTCCTCTATCATATCCCGAGCAGCTATGATTCGATCCGTAAGGTTAGGTTTCACCACCAGGGTAGAAAGGAATCCTCGAGGAACAATGTGGAGATTAAGCTTACAAAATTCCTCGTGGAGAAATGGTTGACTTTGTTGTAACATCAGATTGTTACAATAAGATTTCCGACTTAGGGCGTCAGCCATGACATTGGCTTTGCCTGGGGTGTAGGATATTCCTAAGTCGTAATCAGATCAATCTCGACCCAACGTCTTTGCCTGAGATTCAAATCCGGTTGGGTGAAGATATACTTCAGACTTTGGTGATCAGTGTAGATTTCGCAACGATTACCAAGAAGGTAATGTCGCCAAGTTTTGAGTGCATGAACCATTGCTGCAAGCTCTAGATTGTGTGTGGGATAGTTATCCTCATGTGGACGCAATCGCCGAGAAGCGTGAGGCAATCACATGACGATCTTGCATGAGTATGCAACCTAGTCCTTGTCGCGAGGCGCCGTGAATAGATAATAAAGTCCTTAGAAAAGTCTGTGGAATAAGCACGGGAGCAGATGTCAGCGCCTTTTTAGTTCCCGAAAGCTGAACTCGCACCGTGGTGTCCATTCGAACTTCTTATCTTTCTTGAGGAGTTCGGTTAGAGGTTTGGCAACTTTAGAGAAATTCTCGAAGCGACGGCAATAGCTCACTAAACCGAGAAAACTCCGAACTTGCTTAACCGATTCAGGTGGAGTCCAACAAGGACGGCTTGAACTCGCTTCGGGATTGACAAAGCAATGCCCTTACCAGAGATTACATGGCCTAGGTAGGTCACTGCAACCGTAATTCACACTTAGAGAATTTGGCATAAAGGCGGTGCTCTCGAAGTTTCATCAATACTAGCCTTAGATGTTCGCATGTTCTTCCTCATTCTTGGAGTAGATGAGTATATCATCGAGGTATACCACGGCGAATTTATCCAAATACTCCATGAAGATTGAGTTCATTAACCGAGAGAAGGTGGTGGAGCATTGGTTAATCCGAAGGACATGACGGTGTACTCGTATTGGCCATAACGAGTAACAAAGGCCGCTTTTAGGAATGTCCTCGTTCTTGATTTTGATTTGATGGTAGCCCAACCTCAAATCCATCTTGAAAAGATCGAGGATCCAGCGAGCTGATCATACAAAGTCGTTGATCCCGGGAGCGGATACTTGTTCTTGATAGTGACCAAATTGATGTGTCGATAATCCACAACCATCCGATCCGTACCATCCTTCTTCTTGACGAAGAGGACGGGCAAGCCCATGGAGATGAACTAGGACGGATGAAACCTTTTGCAAGGACTCATCGAGTTGTTTCTTGAGTTCAGCTAGTTCTAGGGTGCCATCTTATAAGGTCTTCTAGAGATTGGGACGGTTCCGGAACAAGATCTATCACGAACTCGACACCCCGTCAGTGGAACACCGCGCAGTTCCTCCGAAAGACATCCGGAAAATCACGGACTATCGGAATATCTTCGAGGTCCGGAAGGGGATTGGCGTTTAAGGAGTAAAGTCGGCGCTTAGACACTGGTTAGAACATTCACCGCCTTGCCCGAGGGATGGGTGAGCTGAACAGTTCTAGTAGAGCAATCAATCTTAGCATAATGGGTCGACATCCACCCATACCCAAGATGATGTTTATGTCCGAGGACTTGAGAGCTATTAAGGAAGCAAGAAAGACTAGTCTGTCGACAAGAATTTCATTCCCATGACTTATTCTAGAGGTTTGCCACCTAGAACCGGGGTCTGAATTTCCATGGAAGTGTGCATGTCATGTATCGTGGTGTTGTGCAATCGAGCATAGCTCTTAAATAAATGAATGAGATGCTCCAAGATCAAAAAGAACAGCTTGCCGGATGACAATTAACAAGGAGCATACCGAGGACGACGTTGGGATCCTCATAGGTTTCTTCAGTGAAACAAGTTGACATGGCCACGAGCGGTGGCAATCTGGTTTAGCATAGGGCACCTTTCCTCACTGGCTTGCCACGGCCAATGTACTTTCCAACTTGACTGGGGTTGTTTTGGGGGCACTCACGGATATAGTGGCCCGCCTCTCCACATTTGAAGCAAGTTATCATATTGGGGCGTGGAGCAGCACTAGCAGCGGGCCTCCATAAGTCTTGGGCGTAACATACTGCTGGTTGGGGCGAGGCGCCTCAAAAGATGGCCTCGGGTGAACCTGGGTGGTAGAGCAGATTTGGAATCCAAACCCGGCGCTTCAATCCAGAGCCGGATGAAGATCCAGAGTCACGGATGTGCTTATGCGTGAAGCCTCAAAATCAGTCTCCGCCAGCTTTCGCGCGATAGCCTTGTTGAATAGCTTCGAAAATAGGTACACTCATGCACGGTTGTCTCGGCGTAGCTCGTGGCTAAGTCCCTTGCGGAACCTTGCCCGCTTCTTGGCATCGGTAGAAACTTCTTCGGAGCATAACGTGCTAACCTCCCAAATTCACGGCTGTAGGCATCCACCGTCACCTACCACAGGTGAAACTGCAGAATTCCTCCCTTTGCGATCCATAAGACCTTCCGGGATATGATGCTCACTAAGGCGGCATCAATTCAGCCCAAGTTGTAACTTGTCCAACCGGACGATAGCCTCATAATTCTCCCACCAGAGACTAGCAGGGCCTTCAAGATGATAAGCGGCAAAAGTAACCTTATCAGCTTCAGCCACGTTAGCAGAACGCAGCTTGTGGTGGATGCTGCGAAGCCAATCATCCGCGTCGAGAGGCTCAACGGAATATTTGAACTTCGGTGGATACAGCTTGACGAAGTCATTGAGTGAAACCGCATCATTTCTCGGCTGGCGTGCGGTGTTTTTCTCAATCCGTTCCAGTAGGCGATTGGTCTCACGCTTATTGCGTTCGCTTCAAAGATAACCTCGGCCAAAGATGGCGGTTGAGGCAGATTTGCATTTCCAGCTAAGGCCGCTTCTCGCCGCCCGGAGCAGCAGGATTGTTATGCGGTGTTGACCATCCTAGGAGACAAAGCAAAGGTTTAAACCAGGATGGCAGAATTTAACAAGGAAGTGCGGAAGGTAATGGATAGCATGGAATGCAAAGATGTTCATCCGTATGACATGGTAATATAAAGCTGCCATATATATATACCAACGGTCATACACACCATTCATAGTTTAGTACAAGCCTGACGGGGTACAACTATAAGGAAAGGCGTTACATCTCATCGGAAGCATTCCAACTCCTATACATTATTTTTCTACACTTCCGGAACGATACACACTAAGTCATATTCCACAAGTCACGCAGGACGGCGGAAATACAACTATTACAATACTAGGGATTTTACTAATATCTCAGACAGCCCCGTTGTAGTCCTCATAGAAGTCACCTCCCAAGCCTGGAAGTGGAACATAATCATCAGGAAATGCATAATCCTGTGGAGCACATGGACCATAGGGACTCGGATGTGGCCGTGGTCCAACAAACGGTGGCGACGAGGCCCACGAGGAGGAGTGATGCCTCCCACCTCACGCCACTCCATAAAGTCCGCAGACCAGCCCGCACCGGGTACAAGTCCCTCATATCCATGTATCCGGCTTGCACGGCAGGTGCAAACCTAGTCGAGTAGCCCAAAGTGATCAAGACGGGCATTAAAGAGCTCCATACGCAAGGCCCGGTTTTCACGGGTCCTTGTCTTCTAGCATCTCCGTGGTGGTGCGAAGAAGTGAGTCCTCGCGGGATGCATCGCTGTACAAACCTCGAAGGTAGCCATGCGCCTGTGGAGGGATGCCGGCATGTAGCGGAAATCACCGCTGACCAGCAAGGCGTTCTCGCTCGAATAATAGTCATCATAGAATAGGCTGCATCTTGCACAGACATCCCAATAGTGATCCCAAGTCCATAAGAACAAAGGAGCGGTTCAAGAGTTCCGGGATAGGATGGATAAATCCTGACCGCGTACGTATATTGGCTTTGGTTGAAATCCCTAAACTGCTTCCTCGACGGTATATTCGTGGATACCATCGGTAACTCGTCTCGACCATCACTAACCAACATTGCCGTGTGACCACACACACCAATGCAACGGGTCGATTTAACCACTTGGTTCGGGGACGGTGGCCATCCGAAAGCACAGCCACAATGCAAAGACATTAGAATTTCTAGGGAAAATCGGGCAGCATAACATCTCAGAATGCTCAAAATCAGATTTGAGACATTCAAAACAGGTTGCAAAACCACTCAATAACATCATATCAAGGTTCTGGTTCAACCGGTAGCATACCAAAAATAATAGGAACTGAATCGAGGATGTAACCAACAATCCTATAAGTTACTACGGATTAGTAACACGTGAACCTGATAGAGAGAAGAGAGCCTAGTCCTATACCCACGCCGAATGAGAAGAGGATGACTCGGATCGTAGGGCACAAGGTAAAGGAGTAAAAAGAGCCTTACGCTCCTCCCACAATCAATTCCCTACATATAACTAAAGCATTTCTAGACTCAACATCGACCAGTTTGGCTTAGCGAACCTCTGTGCAGCCCCGCTCGATGCCAACGCTGTTAGGGACCCCGATTCCAAGTCACATCGACCTAGCCGGTAACACCTCATATCACTTTGTGGCCTCACGCACGGGTATTCCCACGGTGTCGCCTTACCATGGCCCGGACCGCTTATGCGCTTTTGGCTCATGTATATGATAGTGTCGCTAGCATCCACATGACAAAGAACCCGGGCCGACATGGCTAGTCGTGAACCCAAAGCGGCACTAACCTATGGGGACAGGCATACATGAATCACATCGAGCATGTCGGTCATCAACGTATATATTCGGGTTGTAGCACTGGCTAACAGGACTCGCATACCGGGTCAGAAAGTGTGCCAGGCAGGACTCGAATACCACCGCATGACATTTCCCGAAGGGATGTATATAGGAACGAAGTGAATCACATGCCGCCAGTCAAGTGTCCAAGCAGTAGTCTTTGGGCTAGCAGGACTCCGGTGAACCGGTCAGAAGCGGACTACTATCGCCGTAAGCACGAGACTTACATTTCCCCATATGAGAGGCTGCCAAGGATAAACAACTAGTTTGTCGGATCCCACTCATACCAAGCATTTCAATCATACACGCAATATGCCCGATATGAGTAAATACAACAAGGCATCACAACAAAACTCTACAACTCAAGTACTTTTTTTAAAAGGCTCCGAGGAGCCATACATAACATAGTCATACAGGTAGGGGTCACATGACCCAACACTCAAGTCATACAATCATACAAGCACATGCGGAAGCAAACTAGTCTGAGTACAGACTCTAGAAAGAAAGAAAGCTTGTTGGAGCCTTTCTATCTACAATGGCCCTTCACAAGTCTTAGATCGCCACCTGGGTGGCTAATTCACTTGTCGATGTCAAGGTCTACATAGAACCCATCGAAAGGGGCAGTGTTGTCGCCCTAAAAACATTAATTAAGCAAACATGAGTATGGAGGTACTCAAAGAAGTCTTACCACGTAATCCTATCATACATGCACATTCTCAAGAAGGTGGTGGAGTTATTTGCAAAGAAGCCGCCTTTGACTCTTGGCTAAGCTATCCTACGTGACACCACTTGAAAAGCATTTGTCGCACACGAGTCCACTAATCACCATCACAATACTCCATCGTGGATCCTCTCTCGTCATCCCACGAGAGGGCCATCCACGATACTCACACTTATCTTGAGGCTTTTAGTAGTATCCATTTACTTGTCTATGAACTGATATAGGTAACCCAGAAGTCCTTCTCCGTGGACACGGCTATTCGAATAGATCATATTAAACCCAGCAGGGGTGTACTTCTTCACACACGCTCTCACCACTTACCGCCGTTTACACGACATGTACTCGGCAACATTCAAGAGTAAGCCCAACGTGGGTGTCGGCCATAGCCTAACTAAACACACAAGTCCCAAGTCCAGTTGATCGCCTATTCGGGTTCCATCCGCAGGGAGTCCGCCGAGGTTTCCCATACGGCCCCGAACGATGTGTACAGGTTCCCGAGACACCAAACGGGCGAATCGGTACACCGGGCCATTTGTTTCACCGCAACACAACCCACCCCTACGGTCAGCGCTATGCGGCGCCCCCAAAGATGCTACAAACACCGTAAACTACTTGCAACTCCCGGACTGAGGACAATAGTGGTTAAGAAGCCGAGAGGGTGAATTAAGGATCCCAATGCGTGGTAGTAACTGTTTCATGGATCACAAACACAGATCTCAGTTCTTAGGGACGGCTTCAATGAAACAACCCACCATGTACTCCTACATGGCCTCTCATCGATACCTTTACCAAAACGTGTTCAACACTTTCACTCTTGAACCAACACAACCTTTCACTCCGGTCCATCATCCCGATGAGCCAGACTGACACAACTCTAAGCATAGCAAGCATAGCATGGTAGGAATCACAAACATGGCTCAATCAACTCCTACACATACTAGTGGGTTTCATCTAGTTATCGTGGCAATGACAGTCATGCAAAGGAAGTGGGTTCAACTACCTCAAAGACACAACAGTTTGAATCGCGTTGTCTTAATGCAAGAACGAGAGCGTAAGCGAGAACATGGGTTTGTATCGGAATGATCAATGAGTTGCTTGCACGATGGAACGGGATAGAGTAACGCCTTCAGATGGATAGTCGAGGTTATCCTCAAGCGTGACCTATCACTAAAAAAGCATATCGAAGTAAACACACATGACAATATGCAACAATATGATGCATGCTATGACATGGCAATATGGATGTGTGTTGGCCTAATGCAAGCTGAAACAATAGATGAACTCATTTGAATCAAAGATTCAAATGATAGCTCATTTGAAATAGCCCTAAAGGTGCATTATATTATTCTGGTTAAACAGCAAGGTTAACTTGTTTTAACATGCATGAAACCTGTACCAATGGATAGAATGGATTTTTCTGATCATCTTTCATATATAAATCTTTGCATTTGGAGTTACAGATTAATAGTTATAAGCATTTGAAATTTGAGTTATATTCGAATTTACCGTATTAGAATAAATCCGTAAATTAGATTAATGCGTCGACCATGCGCCAAGATGACGCCGTGGTCAACAGAGACGCCCAGGTCAAACCCGACAAAGTGGGTCCCGCGTGTCGTGGTAATTAACTTAACTAATGTTTAATTAAAACTAACCTATTTAGTTAGCAGGTGGCTGGGCCCCATCCGCCGCTGACTCGTCGAGTCAACGCGGGCCCACGTGGTCAAGGTCCACGCCGCACTGGTGACTAGCCGCCGCGAGCCCGACGCCAGGAGGAAGTGCTTTTGGTGATTCCGTGACCAAATGAGTCGCGGAGGGTGGCTACGGGTAGCTCGGTGCAAGCCGCTGTTGGTGGAGCCGGTTGGGGTCGGGGTGGCCGGAGTTGGCGCCGGCGACGAGCTAGGCGGCCGCCGGGGTTCGGCCGAAGATGAACTTGGGCTAGAGGGGTCGGTGAGGTGCGGGGAGTGTGCGGTTAGATCCCATGGGGTGCGGTGAGTGTGATGGGCACCATGGAGTGGCCGGAGGGTGACCGGGAGCACGTCGGCGACGAGCTCCACGGCGGCGGGTGCGGTGAGCTCGGTTCGGTTGCTACGCTGCTCGAGAGCGAGAGAGAGAGGGAAGGGGAGGTAGATGGGCTCACGGGCGACGCGTAGAAGCCCTCGTCGAGGTCGGGGACGAACCGGAGCGTCGGCGGCGTTGAAAGGGATCTCCGGCGACGGCGAACTCGGTCGAGGTCGGTGGGGTGGACTCGGGCGCTTAGAGCGAGCGGGCTCGGTTGGTTCGGGTAGTGGAGGCAGCGGAGCTCCCTGGACATGGTGAGGAGGTGCACGGCGGCGGGAGCACGGTTGCGATGACAGTGGTGCGGGCGGGCGTCGTCTGCCAAGGCGGGGAGCACGATGGAGAGGGACCGGGAGGAGAGGGGTGTCCAGGGGTTCGGGAGAGGAGGAGGGCGATCCACGTCAAGGCCGGGCGAGGGAGCGGCGAGGCGGGCGATCAGGTGCGTGGCACCCATGCAGTGCCCGCCGCCGAAGCACTGGTTGCTCGTCAAGTTGAGCCAAGCAATTACCAGCCTTGGCCGGGCCGGGCAGTGGGCAGTAGGTGGCGTCGAGTAAGACTTTTCTGCTTTTATTTATTTTCTAATATTCTGCAACTTTGTGGGGTTTTCTAAAATACCAAAATAGTTTTAAAATTCACCAAAATGCTCCTGGTCCCTTGTTGGAATATTTCCAACATGAAACATTTTGGTTTGGTAATTTTGGACATTTAAAATATTTTATATAATTTGAAAAGCTCAAGTTCAAAAATTTATGAATTAATCCAAGGACCTTTGGATGACCTAGAAAATGATGCACCATTTTTTACATAGGCACTGAACCAAAGCAAAGATGATGAGCATTTTGAAGGGCATTTCAGGTTCATTGAAATAATTTTTAGTAAACCCTATTTGAGTTAGGAGGGGTTCTGGGGTTTCCTGTCTTCCCCATTTCAAATTCAAATGAAATTTAAACATGATGCACACCCTAATGCATGGTCTAACTGGGATGTGACAAGCACGATGTTGCGGGATGCAAGGGCACGGTACCCCATGCCCCAAAAGCTCTTGCTCGCGCTATTGGTGGCTTCTCGGAAGCTGCGGCACTACTTCCAAGGTCACCCCATCAAGGTTGTCTCAGCCTACCCATTAGAGAGGGTGCTCAGGAGTCCCAACTCCGCTGGAAGGGTCGCTGAATGGAACATCGAGCTGCAAGCGTTTCAGTTAGAATTTAGCATGACCAGAGTCGTCAAGGGAGCCGCACTTGTAGATTTTGTGGCGGAATGGACAGAGGCGGTAGGGCTCGAAGCAGGTGAAGATCGGTCGCTTTCCCCGGGAAGCGAGGCACCGGACGGCTGGGTCATGCACATCAATGGAGCATTCTCGCGACATGGCGCAGGGTCCGGCGCAGTGCTTATATCCCCCACTTAGGACAAGCTCTATTACGCCTTGCAACTCTGTTTCCAGCAGGGCGAAAAGGTTTCTAACAACATAGCAGAATACGAGGGCCTCATAGCAGACTTAAAGGCCACGGCCGCACTGGGGGTGAAGCGCCTCATCATCAAGGGGGACTCATAGCTCCTCGTCAACTTCTCCAACAAAGTATACGAGCCCAAGGACAAGCACATGGAGGTGTATCTTGCAGAAGTGTGCAAGATGGAAAATCAGTTTCTGGGGCTAGAGCTGCAGCACGTGCCTCGCGGCACCAATCAGGAGGCTGATGACATCGCCAAGAGGGCATTGAGGCGGCTGCCTCAGGAGCCTGGCGTTTTCAAGGAACGACTCTTTAAGCCCTCAGCAGCACCGTCACTATCAAGCAGAGTGCAACCTCCGGAGGAACTCAACCGCCTGCCTCAGGAGCTCCGGCCTATGGCTCGACCTCAGGAGCACGCTTGCTCCTGGCGCTGGAGCCTCAGGAAGGATGCTGGACCGCGGAGCTCAAGGATTACCTGATGCAAGGGACTCTACCGGAGAAGGAAGAGGACGCGGAACGCGTGGCCCGGCAGGCCATGGCTTACTGCATCCAAGACGGAGAGCTCTACCGGAAGCGGCCCAAAGGTATTTCCCTGCGTTGCATCTCCAGGGAACAGGGGAAGGAGTTGCGTGCAGACATTACGGTGGAGACTGTGGGCACCACTCGTCATCACGGACCCTCGTCGGCAAGGCATTTCGTAGCGGGTTTTATTTGCCTACAGCACTCAACGATGCAATCGAGCTGGTGAAGGCTTGTGAAGCCTGTCAATTCCACGCAAAGCAGATTCATCAGCCAGCTCAGGGCATGCAGACCATTCCACTCTCGTGAGCGTTCGCGGTTTGGGGGCTGGACATTTTGGGCCCGTTTCCTCGGGCGCCAGGGGGCTATCGCTACCTCTACATCGCCATCGACAAGTTCACCAAGTGGGCAGAGGTGGAAGCTGTCCGCACCATCCCGGCTGGCTCCGCAGTCAAGTTCATCAAGGGCCTCGTGAGCCGATTCGTGGTGCCTAATCGCATCATCACCGACAATGGTTCGCAGTTCACTAGCAATCCCTTCAAAACATATTGTGCTAACCTTGGAATGCAGATATGCTACGCTTCAGTGGCACACCCTCGGAGCAACGGCCAGGCTGAACGCGCCAGCGCAAAGGTCCTGAAAGGCCTCAAAACCAGGACCTTCAAGAAGAAGCTGGAGGCCTGCGGCAGGGGCTGGTACAACGAGCTCCAGTCCGTGCTATGGTCTATCCGCACTACCGCCACCAAGTCGACCGGCGAAACCCCATTCTTCCTCGTCTACGGAGCAGAGGCGGTCCTCCCTCACGAGGTCAGGCATCGCTCCACGCGGGTCCTGGCGTTTGATGAAGCGCAGCAGGACGCCATGCGGGGGATAAATCTCGTGCTGGGGGAGGAACACCATCGGGAGGCCGCGCTTCGAGCGGCAAGATTCCAGCAGGCGCTGCGGCGGTACCACTGCCGCAACATCCGCCCCAGGACTCGGGGTAGGCGACCTTGTGCTCAAGTGGGTGCTCTCCAGGGAAGGGCTGCACAAGCTCTCGCCCATGTGGAAGGGACCGTTCAAGGTTGTTCATGTTTCCAGGCTTGGAGACCCAGGAGGGGGTGCCCATCCCGAACGCGTGGAACATTCAGCACCTCCGGAGATTCTACCCTTGAAGTAAGGCCCAGTGCCTGTAAAGAAGGCCCGGCGCCTGTGAAGAAGGGCCCAGTGCCTGCAAAGATGGCCCAGTTCCTGTGAAGCTCGTCGCCTCAAGAAAAGGCCCGGTGCCTGTGAAGAAGACCAATGCCTGTGAAGCTCGCCGCCCGTGACACTCTCACGTAATAATGAGTTGGGGTTGTACACGCCCCGGAGTCTCCGGAGTGCCGCCCTTGGGCCTCGGGGCTCCGCCCACGCCCAAAGTGGCAGCACTTAGCTCTGCTACCGGTGAGAAGACGTCGAAGACTAGACTAGGTCCCGGACGCGGCTTTTCATTTGCTTTCCGGAGTTGGCTTGTTCACCTTTGTTCGAAACTTTATTGGAGTTGCTTCTAGTGTTGTTTGCCGTTCCCTTCCCGTGATCCTTTGTTTCTGTTTTTTGCCTGACTCGACCTCTCTTTCGCAAGCCTCACGAGGGGGCTGTGCAGGTGCCCACGTGAGCACCTTCTTACCTAATTTCATGAGGCTTCCACACCCAAGTTCACAGCAAAAGCACCCTAACCGGTCCATGCCCCACGGGCATCACGACGCAAACACAGGACCTGAGCCGGTCACCCTCGCGACAAAGGTTCGAAAGCTATCCTCCCGGCTAATTTTTGCAGGCCTCAAGACGCCCGACTTGGCCTCAGGCAGGTACCTCGCGAGGCGAAAACTGCAGGGAGCCACCCGAGCTAAGTTGTTCCTACACACAAGCATGCAGCCGCAACACCACAACACGGCATGGGAATAATGGAAATAGCATAATAATTAAAGGCAATAGTCCAGCACGCCCCCACGGGGATCCACACTTCTCTCTCTATGCAGGAGAAGGAGGAAAACAAAATAAACGCGGCATGCCCGGCGACGGCTCGTGAGGGGGGATTCACACCGTCCTCCTGAGCTCAATCAGACTCCTCACGCTTCACTGAGGCACGACGGCGGGATGACCCGCTACCACCCTCGAAGCGAGCGTGGCGGCGCGATGGTTGATCGCGGCCACCGCTGGAGGAGCTGTCGCCAGAGGGGGAGCCGCTGAAGCTTGGCGAGCTGCGAGCACCGCCGGCAGCGGGCTCGCCTTCGTCCTCGTGGCGGTCGTCGCCAAGTCCTAGCAATTGGTCACCATCATCGTCTTCGGGGCAGCACCCGACACGGCGGCCGTCTTCTCCAAACACCCTCACGTAGAGGGTCGCGTCGCTGTCGAACTTGAAGTGCAGGGTGCACCGCCGGCCTAGGCCGCGCGCGCGGGCAAACGTCTGCCAGCCGCGGGCCAAGGCCACGTTCCCGGCGATGGAGATCTCCACCGAGACCCTGGAAGCCCTGCTGCAGCAGCCGTCCGCCTGGAGCCAGAGGCCACCAGGAGCGCCAGCCGGGGGTTCGCTGGCGAAGAAGCGGGGAAGCTGGAACCAGCTACCAGCCGGGTCCTCCAACCACACGACAAACTCCGGCAGCACCTCGGCCAAGTGGAAGCGCGGCCTGGGAGGCCGCGCGGCCACAACGCGCCTTCCCTCACCCAGCGGGTGGCCGTCGCCGCGCGAGGGACCACCGCCGCGACCACGAGAAGCCACCACAGGAGTCGCGGGGTGCTTACGGGGGCGACCTCGGTCGCGCTTGGGCAGAGGGGAGTCAGGCCCTTCCTGGCGAGTTTTCCCCTTCTCCGTGGCCGAGAACCTCTTCGTCGGCGCCATGAGCACGGTGGGCGACTGGAGCAGGGAGGAAGAAGAAGCAAGCGGGGGAAGGGAGATGTGCAGCGGGGGCTTGCACCCTCCCACATTTATAACCCAAGGGAGGCCAACCGTCGGCCTCCACGATCTCAGGTAATCATGACTCATTTTTGCATGCAGGGACTCGTCAAATTGGGCAGTTGCCGAGGCAGCATGGGGAAGCGGAGACGCCCACGTCCCATCAACCGCCACGCGGCGACCAAGGCCGCAGGCTGTTGGGGCCCGCGGCGCTCCGCACTTGCCCTTTCGCTTCGCTGCTAAGCCAAGGCCGAGCGCGCCTTGGGCCCGGGGGCTACTGTCGGTGTTCCGGGAAGGGGGTCCCCAGACTTGCCTACCTGCGGCGTGGTTCAAGGGGTGGCCCAGTACGGCCCATCTTCATCAACTCAAGCTCAAGACCCTCGCGAGGGGCCAAGCCTCGCGGGGCGGACGACGCAAGGCTTCCTCAGGAACGGCCTCACCAGGCAGGCTCGCGAGGAGGCGGAGAGATCAAGGCAGGGGTACCTCGCGAGGTACCCATGACGCAAGCCTTGACGATCAAGGCCAGGCGGGCGCCGGCCTGCGCAGTGTCCTTGTTTCCTCTTTGGTGCAAATGGGGCAAGCACAGGCGCGGAGTACTGAGGCATCAAGCAAAAGTTACCATTTCGGTGCAACGAGACCAAGACCAGCAGAGCGGCAGGATGGAGGTCACCGTGGAGCCCAAGACGGCATCATCGCCAGTGCCTTTGGCAGCCAAAGACCAACTTTCGTCAGGATAACTTGTACTAGATGTTCCCCTTCAAAATGGCCGTTGTTGGCGCCCTTCCCGCTCAATATTTGGGAAGAGGACCAGGGCCTCTATATATAGAGATAGCCACCACAGTAGAAGGCATCTCATAGAGTTGTCATCAGATCCAAAGGCGATCGAACTCACCCAAGTAGTTCATTGCACCAGCCCAAGAACACCTCTCGGGAGGCTGTTTTTCATCTATACTGTTCATCATCAGCTCCTGAGGAAATCCACCACACCACACACTGGATTAGGGTATTACACCACAACGGTGGCCCGAACCAGTATAAACCTTGCGTCCCTTGTGTTGCTCATCATGTAGTTTAGATTCGCAGCAAGGCGTTGGGACGCGGATCGGTAAGGGGAAGATCTTCGCGCGCACCGCAGAGTTCGAACCTTAAGGGATTTGCCGGAACCCGATATCTGACAGCCGTGCGCGTTGAACTCCGGCATCATGGCGATGATGTCGCTCCGACGCGAGTTGTTGCTCAGCGGGACCACCCTCACCGGCAACTTAAACAAGGGCCCCTTGGCAACCTTGCGGGCTTTCGCGGCCTTGCCGGACCACTCGACCTTGCCGTCGCGGTCCACGTCGAGTTGGAAAAGCCACTGGCAGAAGTGGGCATGCCCCATCACCGTGAAGTTGTGGTCGAGGCCGGGGCGAAGCCTCATGATGTCGACGGCGTTCGTGAAAAGCCAGGCCGGCCTCCCCTTGTTGTGCAGCGGAGCGATTAGGCGGCGGATGAAATCTGCCCCGATCAACTCGAGGGTGAGCCCGACCTCGGTGAGGCAAAGAATCCTGGTGGTGGCCACCGTGAGCTTCGCATCGTCGGCATCGACATCGCTCCAGTCGCTCCGACAAACCGGCGACGCCTAGTGAACCCGGCAGAAATCTTGTGGATCATCCTCCTCGATCCAGCACCACCGGCCCCGCCACTCTTCCCACTTCTCCTTATGAGCGCCCTTCGAGTATGCCCCCTTGGACCTTGGGATCCAGGAGACGCAACCGGAAATGGCGCCCCCCATTTGGATCCGAGGGAAGTAGTAGTGGCAGAAGAGTGCCGTGTTGGGCTGCACCCCGGCGAAACCCTCCTAGAGGTGCGCAAAAAGAGCCATGCACGCCACGACATTTGGAGTAAAATCCAGAAGGTGGAAGCCGTAGGTGTGCATGACGTCATTGAAGAAATCAGAGAAGGGGGCAGAGGCTGCAAGAGAAGTAATCGACAAAGAACAGATACCGATTTGGGGCGGCCTCGGTGCAATTGGCGGGGATGACACGCATGGCTAGATGCCCCGTCGTCTCCCCCCCCCCCGTCTTGCACCCCCACAGGGGCCAGAAGCAGTCCTGGAGCTCGAACACATCGACCTTCGATGGGAAGAAGGCGTGCTGCATCCGCCGCACCGCCAACTCACTCTCCGGCGGCTCTTTCTCCCCAGCGTCCTTGGCCACTCCCTTGCCTCTATTGCTCTTGGGTGCCATGGTGGTTTGCAGGACGCGAGAAATGAAGGATGGCGAAGGCGCAGTGGCGGCGAGCAAAGGCAAGAGCTCGAGAGGGAGGAAGAAAGGGGACGGCGGTTCCGAGATTGGGGAAGGCACAGGGGGTAAAGTGAGTAGCGCGCCCACGGTTATTCCTTTTTACGAGGAAGGCACGGGCCGCCTCCTTTCCCATTAACTGCGACGTGATGCATGCGTGCGGAGTCCGCCCCACGCATGCCCCCCACATCACGCACGATCCTCCACGATGCGCGTTCAACGCGGGTCGTGGGGAAGTGCAGCGGACCAAAAAAGTTACTACGGCAAAATCCGACCCACCTGCCTGCGCACCATTTTGGGCCTAGCCCAACAACGCGCCGCACTTATGTGTGGCCCAGGCCCGGGGGCTCCTGCCGGTGTACAAAAGTAGGGGCTCTCCTTTTGACTCCTTTACTTGTGCACGGGCAGTCAGAGCCGCGCGCCGCGGCCACACTTAGCAGGGCACAGGACGGAAGCCGAACCATAATACATACAAGGCAACGCCAAGATCAAGAACGCAAAGAGCAGAGGGATGAAGCAGGTTCCCCTGGCAAGATCCTTGCCGGGGCGGCCTCCGCAGCCCCGGCAAGAGCCTTGCCGGGTCAACTTTCCCAAATGGAGGGCACCACCCTTGAGCCCACGGCTTCCAACGTAATCAACCACGTTGGACAAGGGCTCGGGAGGCACCTTCGTGGTGGCATGAAGATCTTTGTCAAGATCATAAGCACCCGAGATCAGATGAGAACCAGAAGATAGCGACCCTCGGCGGGATCCTAGCCGAGGGAATCCACAAGGCCCCCGGCAAGCGCCTTGCCGGGGACGACTTCACGCCACGGCTAGACCCTTGCCGGGCCTCCCGGCAAGACCCTTGCCAAGGGCGTCAGCAGGGCCATGGCTAGGCCCGCGCCTGCCAAGACTCCACCGCCGTCCCCAAGCAGCTGCTAGCTCGACCAGCTGGGCAGGCACCTGTGTGGCGACGGGCGGCTTCCGAGCCAACTCAGCAAGCACATGTGTGGTGGAATGAAAATCTTCGTGAAGACCCTACCACCATGCCACCTCAGCTGCCTGCCTGCCTACATGGAGCCACATGCATCGCTGGCCTGGGCGCGTGTCGAAGCGAGGCGGGGCGGCGACGGACGGGACATGCCTTGTTCCCGTCCCTAATAAAGCTAAGGGACACCTAAGCGATGCATTAAATGCATCTTGTCCTATAATACGGGTGATAAGCTCGCAGCACTATAGACCTTTCCACCTCCTGTGTGCCACCGTAGCAGCCCCTTCCGACTATAAAAGGAGGCCCATGGCATACTGGAGAGGGATTCAGCTCTTTTGGACTATGCAGCCACCATAGCTAGTTCGAGAGCTCAAGAACTCTTTCAAATACACACCAAAGCAGGACTAGGGTATTACGCATCCTCGCGGCCCGAACCTGGGTAAACGATCCTTTTTTGGTTGTTAATCCTGCTCTTCTCACAACCCGGCGCCCTGCAACCGCAGTAGGGATTCTTGTGATCCCATAGGTGTCAATCACACCGACAACTTGATTCCATAAACAGATTGAACATCCAATTACATATGTGGCTAGTACACACATGACCTTTGCACACACCAAAGTATGTTCCAAAATGCCTAGAAAACTCAAATAATGTATCAAAAGGCAAAACGAACCATGAATAATTTCATATTTTTAGGACGACACTACTATAGTTGCATGTTGCCTCTGTAAAATATATCAAGGCAGGAAGAGACATCGTTTGTCATTTCGCACACATAGGTGACAAGGTCCCTCTCGGAACCATGAGCCTTTTTGAGCGAAGCTCCGGTTTTTAAGAAGTTTGTACCAAAACTTGTCCCAAATTGGACTATTTTTTTACCACAGCATGTTGGTGCTATGTCATAACACCATGCCAAGTTTCATGATTTTGAGGCGAGTTTTGGATTTATAGTAATTTTAAAACCAGGTTTCTCAATGTTTACTGTCGAGTTGGCACCGCCCTAGATAGGCTTTTTCCTCGTGGGTCCCAAATGAAAAATCCAAATCTGTCACTACCATTCAGCTTTTCTTATAAAGAATTACAACCCATTTGGTGTGCTAGCTGAAAATAAGTTTGTGGGTGCTGGTGGGCGCTAAGAACTTGCGGTTCTGTAATGAACAAAGATCTCAAGGATCCCGCGAGAGTGAGGTTCTTTCCCTATGTTGTGAATGCTTATAATATTTATGTCTTAATTAAAGAAATGGCAAGCCATTGGCCCGATATGAAAGAAAATATGGGTCAAAGCCGGGTTGAAAAAGGCAACAATATCTAACTCCAGCTTACAAACAGTACAAAAGCACGAGGATTAATTGCTCATCAGGTTTAGACAAAATCCAGATTGAACAGGACAATGACATCTAACTCAACCAAAGTTTTCGGCAGTCACAATCAAATGGATCAGCCTGATCCATAAAATCAATATCCCGGGCCAGAAATTCTACTGGTCCATGAAGACAATCTGTTGTAAATAGAAGCCGAGCACGATCAGAAGCCCTTAGGTCCACCCGAAACTTCTTTTTATGTTGTTCAACACTTGCAGCCGTAAGAAATTTCTTGTCAAAAAACTTAATCCTCACGGACAATAGCGCCCTCGCATTCAACATGAAGAATGTGGCATTCGGTTCCCCCGAACTATTCGGTTCGGTATTTCGGGTTATTTTGAATTTCGGTTTAGAGAATATGCTACCCGATCGGTTATCTGGAAAAGACATAACCAAGGATTTGGTACAACAGCAATTTGGTTCAGTTATTGGGTTGACCGAGCAGGACCGATACACTTCAGTTTGGAAGTTTATAGATCTCACAAGTTCGCTTGCCTTTTGCGCTTTTTAGTCTAGCACCTTCCATCAGAGATTGAAGCCAGCGACAAAGGCTGTCGGGGCGGAAAAACAAGATGCAAAAGCGTGCCATGGAGAGGGAGCAGATGCCACTGGGCACTGGCCCTGGAGAACCCAGCTGGGCGCTGAGCGCTGGACGCCGGACTTTTTTTAACCAAGAAGTGCAAGCTTGTCTAGTGGGGCATTGTGCGACTATAAATAAAAAGCTGATGGATAGCAAAGCGGTTAGGAAGTGGGCCATCGCATGCATTGCATGAGGCCACGGCATCTACTTTTTAAGGGGAATAAAAGGTTGGGAAAAATTGTCATTTACTGATTGGATGGCCAATTAACGTGGATGGGCTATTAGGCTTAGCTGGACGGGCTTTAATAATATATTGCTACTAAAATACTCGGTTCATTCGGGAGATTCGGTTAACAGACTCCAGTGACCGAACTCACCGAATTAATTTCGGTTTTTGCTGTTTGCTGACCGAACGACCAACTGAAGTTTCGGTTGTCGGTTTTTTCGGCTTTGGTCTTGGTTTTTTTGGCTCCGGTCTTCGGTTCTCAGTTTTGTGCCCACCCCTAGTTGGATGCATATCCTTCCAGCGTTACTGTCTTTAAACAAATGTCACGAGATCTGAGAAAATCCCGGTGCTTCTTGAACCATTGATTGGTTATACTCTTTTCTCCGTGTGTTAGTGCCTAAGTAGAGATGAAGATTGAAATTACTTAATGTCTAAAAAAGATTATGTTGAAAGAGTGATAGCTGAACGATTAATTATAGTACATTATATATGTGCTTTCAATGTGCGTCAAATCATCACCTTTATATACAAATTCTCTAGACACTGAAAGCATTGCAGCAAGCCAATAATCGTGTTCAGCTCAAAACACCACATACTGATATGTAAGATCTTGATATTATCCACCACCACTGATAGGATGGGCAAGCTCTTCATTGAGCATAGGACATAATATTAGTACCAAAAGTGTACTCCAAGATAATACTTATGCGCACAAATGAAAAAGCAGATTACGAAAGTTTACGTGAATAATATACAGTACCTCAATAGGTGTGGAGCCAAACACCATCTTGAACCATCTAAAAGGATCACGAATTGCACCCAAGGTCTCCAGTTTAGGCGGAAAGACTACAGTTATTTGCGAAGGTACTATAATAGAATCAAGGAGAAACCTTTGAAGTGAAGGGGCATCTTCGATGATGAGATCATGTCTAAAAAAACAAATTCCCATGCTTTCAAGGTGGGGCAACTTTATTTTGAGACAACGGATATGAATTTCTATTCCAAAAACAAGCAACAAGCGCCCCACGGCAAGGCAGCGGGAGTGGATGATGCAGTGCAGTGCAACCTCCGACAGATCAACCGCCACAAGCGCAAGTTTTTTAGCAGTGGGAGTCGAAGCATTTGTACTAGATTGTCTGCTAGATGGCACCGGGCGAAGGTGGTCGTGTAGAGAGAGGAGGAAAACCATAAGATGGACATCGGTGGTGAGGGCACAGATGCATCGGTTCGTGGTATGCTACATACATAGTCATGGTAGAACTCAAGCTGCTGGAGTTTATCGAATTGACGGGATGTAAGCCAGGCAGCCACCATGCAGGGTATGTCCAATAGGTAGCATGTCGGGATGCAGATGTGTTGAACGGAGCCCTGGTGGGAGGAGATGATGGCTCCGGGGAGTTCAGAATCATCATCGACAGATAGCTGACGACAGTCGAGATTAAGAGGCGCGACACGCCATAGAGTGCGCCACCGAGATGCGAGGACTTGTGTGCGGCAGCCATCCTTGGTGGGGAGAAGGGAGATGATCTCCCTAAGGATGTCGTCCGGGAGATCGCTGATGCGGTCCGCCGGAGATTCTACGGGTTCCTCAGGTCTAGGGGGCGTGGCCGCTTTTGTCCACGCAGCCGGGTCCAAGATCTACATCCGGCGGCGGCACTGGCCGGAGCCTCATCTGTGTACATACCAATCTGAAAGAAAAAATGGCAGAAACATACATGTCGGACATTCAAAATCAATTCTAAAGATCTGGAAGAAAAAAGGCACAAACATATATGTAGGACATTTGAAATCAATTCTCAAGATCTGGCCATGAATTATTAGCACGCAAGCTAACCCTAGTCGGATTATTAGCAAAAATCATTTGTACAGAACAAGCAATTAATCACTAACTCTATACAGATAACATTCAAACAATCAATACACTACGTGCATCTAACGGATCTTAATTACTCTGATTTCATGGACTGAGAGAACATAATCATAGGATTTGTATTCCAAAAAATTATAGAGGGGGGGGGAGTAACCAGAGAAAACACATGATATGTTTGCCGCACAAGTGGGTACATAAATGACTAACCGGTTTTCCATCGGAGTCGCAGTCGTTGCCGGAGTTGCTGATGACCTCCAGCTCCCACTGGGGGGGGGGGGCACGACAGCGCCGACGAAGTCAAGGTCGTGCAGCTACCCGCACGAGACCTCATCGGTGGTGACGGCAACCTCTGTGCCCAGCTTCATGCGTTGTGCCCCAGCGTCGCCACCCCCTCCGATGGTGCGCTTCGGCGGCATCCTCATACACTCCAGAGTCCAGATGTTGGTGACCACTATGGACCGGGGGTGCGGCCGCCTATTATTACCGGCGGCTTAGGTGCGCAATTAATACGGACTAGTGGGAGCGAGGCAGGCGGCGGTCAAAAGCTGTCTCGCCTCCCGGTGAGCCTGCGCGACGGACTTTTTCCATTCCTACCATCATTTCACATAGCTACTCGCACGCCTCTGTCAATACGCACACATGCACGCACGCCTCCCGGTATTCATGCGTGGCGGACTGCTCGCATGCGTCCCGTCAACTCACGCCTGCTCGCGCGGCACACGGGGCATGTGGCAGCACATATATTTTTTGGTTTATTGATGATTCATTATGCCGCTTTACTGCTTAACTGAATCATGGCACGGTCTAATGCACACGGTCCGAATAAATAATCCATATGAGATATTGGTTGCCAGTTTTTAATAATCTCCCGTTTGTATCAAGATTATATCAAAAGGGGTCTCACTGATGAAAAATACAATATCACGGTCTTACTGGTGTCCATATATGACATCACGATAAGTTTCATGAATTTCAACTAAGTTTTGGATATACTGAATTTTAAAAATATATATTCTCAATATTTTGAAATCTCTTGCAGAGGGAAACATGCACCCAGGGACACATATGATTTTACAACCCATTTTGGTGCACATGTAGCTCAAATTTGATTTTTGCACATTAAATCCCTAGGAAATCAATCAATGTATAAAAACGGTCGAATGATGTCTGTTTTTTAAATTTTAACACGACACTCCGCCTTTGGTCACATGTTCACTGTAGAAAAAGTTTGACATGCCTCAGTGTGGGGGGGGGGGGGGGGAGGGGTCCGGCAGTACACTACGAGTCGTGAACCTCCGTGTGGGATTATTGATCATTTTGTGAGTCATATATGCCACATCAAAGTCATGAATTGGTTATTTAAAGCATTACACAACCCTTTCATACATAATGTTCGGGCCACATGCATGCATTAGTGGTCCTCTCGGACACTCTCCCGCGTGCGGTTATCAGCGATGTGCCCATTCGTTTGCTCGCAAAGGTTTTCAGTTTCCACTGACAACGAGGGGCATTTGACCAAAAGGTGGATTCATCTTGGCATGTGTGTGGTGTGGATCATGGTGGGATTCCATATCAAAGTTTGAGCACGTGCGTACACACTCCCACCGGCTTGAAGTGAGGGGGCTACACGCGTCGTGGTGTAGTGCGTTTCCGGTTTGCGAAGCATGTGCCACGTCAAAGTTGTGCATTGAGTATTCAAACATCACACAACACACGGGCGCATGCACGTGGTGGTTTCGTCCTATAACATCACTCGCGTGTGCCTCTCTCTGTGGGCCCACGAGGTCGTCGTCGACCAGTTGAACGTACAATGAGAGAGAGGTTAATTTGACCAACAAGGATGGTTCTTTTTTGGTTTGTGTCAGTATATGCACGGTATAGGAGTATGTACATGTCAAAGAGGGGGCAACATGAATACTCTATATATATGTGTGTCATAACCTCGCTCCATGTGGGGACTTTCCGGTTCCTGAGGCAGGTGCCACATCAAAGTTGTACATTATATTGGTATTCAAACATCACGCAATACCATGCAGGCGGTGGTTGCCGTATATATAGGAACTCACTCACGTGTGGCGCTTCCATCCGTGGGCATGCGAGGTTGTCCTCATCACTTTGACCCAATGAGAGAGAGGATAATTTGATCATCAAGGAATGATTATTTTTTGGTTTGTGCTATATAGTAGAAGTACATATATACCACGCGTCGAATGGGGGCGTACATATAGCACCTACCACACGTCATGAACCTCGCGCTCTCTGTGGGGACTTTTTGGTTTCCTATATATGTGGTGCCACATCAATGTTGTGCATTGCGTATTCAAACATCACACAAACACCTCTTTGGGCCACATGCAGACGATGGTATGTAGTCCTATATAGGATGATCACTCGCGTGCGACGTAAGCTTCGCTTCTATGTTGGGCCCGCGATTTCGTCCTCCATCACTTTGACCCAGCGAGAGAGAGGTATGTTTGACGAACAAGGAATATTAATTCTTTTAGGGTTGTGTTACTAGGTGTATATATAGTACGTGTCGAAGGGGGGGGGTGACCAGCTTGGTCCATCACTTTCCCAAGAGCGCGAGAGAGGTTAACTAATTTGACTTAGGAGGGGATTAATTTTTTGTTTTGTCTTGATATAGATCATGATGTGAGATTACATGTATATAATAGCGCATCTGTACACATGAATCCATCCTGCTGGATGGAAGGGGGGGGGGGGAGAGCACACGACACGTCATGAACGACCTCTTGCTTTTTGTGGGGACATCTGCGATTTTCAACGCATGCACCACATCAATGTTGTGCATTGGGTCGGGTATTCAACACATATGCATGCATCACACACCTCCATAAATGTGTTCGGGACACACGCATGCAATATGGTTGTCTTTGGACACACTCTCGCTCGCTTGGTTATGGGCGGCAAGCCTATATATATTCGTGGGCCCGCGTGGACGTCCATCATTTCGACCAACGTCGAGAAAGGTTACCAGGGTGGATTCTTCTTCTTTGCTTCGAGTTACCGTGTAGTAGGTCGACACATTCCAAGCCTAATTAAGTTTGAGCGCATGCTACGCGTCGTGAACCCTCGCTTGGTGTGGAGATTTTACGGTTCCAAAGCATGGTGCCACATCAAATTTGCGCATTGGGTATTCAAACACCACACACACCACTTCCATATACATATTAGGGCCACATGCATAGATTGGGTTTATCTTCATACAGTACTCCCTCGCGAGGTTATCGGCGACAAGCTAGCCCATTTTGCGGGGCCGCGTGGACGTCCATCACTTTGACCAACAACGAGCAGGGAGAGGTTGTATGACCAAGTTGGATTCTGCTTGGTCCGTGTTACAGTACGTCTTGGTGAGATGCCCTCCCCCCAATGTGTGTAGGGGGGCTACTTCATGCTACCTGCAACCTCTGTGGGGTCAGGGAAGTCCGATTAATTTGCGAGGCACACATGCCACATCAAAGTTGTGAACTGTTGTTAAATATCACACACCACACCCTTTTCATACATATAGTAGGGCCACCCGCATGTGGTTCGTATGTGGTCTCACCCATATCGCGCCACAAGCACACATTTGTGGGTCGGCACACAGTCCACCTTTGTCGGGAAGCGAAAGGGGAAGTTTGACCATATGTATGTGATGGACTCCTATAGTTTTTGTGTTACGGTAGGGTGAGATTTCAGACCTAGCTATTTGGGGGCATGCATTCGTAGCTAGGATTCCCTTACCGCTGACACGAAGTGGGGTTTGTAGGCGGTGGCTGACTAGAAATACTGTGCTTTTGTGCGACAGGTGCCACATCAAAGTTGTGCATTGGGTATTCGAACATCAAACAACCCTTTTCATACATATATTTGGTCCACATGCAAGTGTGTTCGTGTTCTGACCCTCTCCCGCGTTATTCTTTTTGCTAAATTTATAAACAGCACACGAGTTCGATGTAGAAACTGTCTGTGATTGGGTACACAACAGACAAGGTTCGGTCAGACTACCCGTGTGCCACGCCTGTGCCTTGCAGTCCCTCACATCAGCACAGTAGATTGGGATCCATGCGGCTTGCCTCTCGGTCTTGAAAATATCTACTGCCTCGAGATCTCGAAAATATCTACCACCTAGAAGGTTTTAATGTTTGATAGCACACGATTAGTATGTGCGGACCGTGTGCAATGTCTGTTACTCCCGCTCTGCTTCAGTCCCTTGATTCAAATTTTCAGTAGCTCCGGCATTTTACTCCTGCCTCTGCATCCCTCGTAATCTCAAAAATATCTGCTCGCCCTTGATTCAAATTTTCAGTTGCCCCGCCTTGTTACTCCCGCCTCTGCATCCCTTGCAATCTCAAAAATATCTGCTCGCCCTTGATCCAAATTTTCAGTTGCCTCGGCATTTTACTCCCGCCTCTGCATCCCTCGCAATCTCAAAAATATCAGCTCGCCCTTGATCCAAATTTTCAGTAGCCCCGCCTTGTTACTCCCGCCTAGTAAAATTTTCAGTTGCCGTGGTATTTCCTCAAACACCACCTTGCCCCCCTCCACACACACCACACACTCCCCAAAACCTCCGCTCACACAGACACACACCACCCCTCCCTCCCTCAAAACCATTGGTAGGTCGCCGCCGTCGCCTCCATCCTCAACCTCTGCCTGTGTGCCGGGAAGCTCGAGGAGCCAATGCCAAAATGAGGTTTATCGCGGCCTCTTTGCCCGACGCCGGTGAGGTGGCCACTGAGGTGTCCCCGTCATCCTCCGTGGGCTCTATCGATCCGTCGTCGCTGGTCGCCCGATCCGCCCGCCGCCGTGCCCCTACGCCGGTTCGAGGACTTCCCCATCCTCCCTCGGGCCCGTCCGCCGACGAGGTCCTACCTTGGGGTCCGGCAGCGGAGGTGGGGGACGTGGGTCAATGAGATTACAGATCGGGAGACTGACACCCGCCGGTGGCTCGGTAGCTTCCACACGGCCGAGATCGCAGCCATGGAGTACGATCGCTGGCAGGTCCGCTACCACGACGCGGTAGCTAGGCTCAATTTCCCCTTCGGCACACGTCCGATAGACCTCGCTCCGCCAGAGCCATGGGTGGTGAGCTCGGCTATGGAGCGGGAGGACCACGAGGCGTGGGAGTGCCTCGAGGCCGAGGCTGCCGACGAGGCCTACATGCAAGAGCTCTGCCGTCAGCACCCGGAGCTCGTGGAGGCGGAGTGGGTGATCTTTGCCTGCGCGGAGGGCGGTGAGGTTATCGTGCTCTCCTCTGATGCTGAGGTCGAAGGAGGCGAGGACGACAGCGCAAAGGGCGTCGAGGTGGGCGGTGAGGACAAGGAGATCGACGTCGACGAGTGGAGGAGTGTCTTCCCCAATGACCCCGACGACGGCACCAGCCCGGACCCGGCTCGCGGCACACCATACCTGACGAGGAAGGATCGACTCGACCTCCATTTTGACCGAAATTAGTTTAGCTTAGTTTAAATTTATGTTTTATGTTCGGTTATGCAAAACTATCTATGTTTAGGTTTGAATGCATGCTACTTTCGGTTGAACCTGCTTTGAACTTGATCAAATTGAAGTTTACAGTGTTAAGTTTAGGGTATATATATATATATATATATATATATATATATATATATATATATATATATCCACAAAGGGTTTTAGTCCGTTAACTTCTAAAGGATCAGCTAGAGATGGCCTTATGCCTTGTTTATTTCAGTTCTTCACAATGTGATGCTCTATATGCGCAACTATTTGCCGTGCAGTTCAATTTCATCAATAATAGTTTCAACAATACCACTATGAATTAGAATATTTGGTTGCTATTAAGGATGTTGCAGTTAACATGCCTTTTCGTTTTTTAGCAATAACTAGTATACTTTAGACATGCACAATAGCAGTTTGAATGACTATTTGCTTGTTTTTAAATGTTATGCCTGATGTAGTTAACACACCTTTCCACTTTTTGTTTTGCTTAACTAGCATGCTTAAGCATGCACACTGAAGCTATCATTTGTAGATTATGTTGACTACCATGGATATATTTGGTTGATGTTTAGCCTGTTGTGCTTAACATGCCTTTATATGTACTCATACATGGCAACATTGAGAACAGTGCTGTTTTCCATTGAGGTTAGTTTCATCACATTGCTTATATGTACTCACTGTTCAGGATATCGGTAGCTGGTACCATATAGCCTGGGGGCTGATAAGGGATTAATCATCGAATCGAACATTTCACTGAATATATCTATAACACATTTATCGGTAGGTTAACTAGGGCCATATTTAATATATCTGAGGCTACATAGCAACATGCATTGTACTGAATGACTAAATATGCAATCCCAGGCTACATAGCAACAAGGAAGAGTGTTACCTTAATGTTCTGATGATGTCTAGATATACATGTAATAAAATCGTGTATAATGGGATGGAGGGAGTGTTGTACTACATCATTTTGCAATTGTTGTTTAGCTTTTAATATTAACTTGGTGCTTTTATGATGTAGGGTGGAACCCTAATCGGGGATCTTTCACGTTTGGAGTGAATCCTACAAGCAGAACACGATGAACAAGCGGAAGAACACAAGGAAAACACACAAGAGGAACACTAAACCGACAAGTATCGATCACACAAGGGCTAGATCACCGAACACATAAGGTAGCACAAGATTCAAAATCAACAAAGGAAAGATACAAGAGTAGCCGTTCTTCTCCGTGAGGAGGTCTTGATGGGGTCCACCCTAGAAGGGGGTCTTGAATCCGCTTGGGGGATCTTCTCCGTAGAGGTCTCGAGCTCCGAGGAGAAGGTAACCAAGTGGATGAGCAAAGCTCTCACACAAACATGAGATAAGCTATTGCTAACCCTAGAAAGGTGGGGAAGAAAGAGTATATATAGTCTAGGGGGCGAAGGGGTACAAGGGATGAGGCCCGATCGAAGTCAACACACAGGCGTCGGACGTCCAGAGGTCACCGGTCGTCCGGAGGCTCGAGAGGATCCGGACGTCCGGAGGCCTTTGACGTCCGTAGATTCGCCTCGAGGCAAGACATCGGTCAGACGTCCGGAGGCTTTGGACGCTTGTAGATTCGGGTTCAAGGCAGGCTTGGTCGGACGTCTGGAGGCTTCCGGACGTCCGTACATTCCATTCGGGTGCCCAGCTGCCGGACGTCCGGAGGGCGTCGGTCGTCCGTGGCCTGGGAGTCTGGACGTCCGGACTTGGTCGGACGTCCGAAGCCTGTAGCTTTAGCAGCTTTTCTTCTTCTTCTTCTTCAACATGCTTGGGGTCCTCGTCGTCTTGGCCGTTTCACGTAGTTGTTCCTTGGCTTATCTCCATGTACCTGATTACACATAGAGTTTCCGAATGAGGTAGTAGCCATGTCTCGTGAGTAGGAAGAGGGAGTTCGGAGAGGAGCGAGTTCACCTTATCTTCGATAGCCTTAGCTCAGGCTCGAGTCATGGGTCCACGTGGTGTTGAGGAAGATGTAGGTGCATCCATGGGGATGAGTGAGGGATGCTCCACATCATCTCCCCCCCCCCCCCTTGAGAGAGATCCGACCTCGGATCAAAAGCTTCATCTCCATGGTATGGTGTGAGGTCCTTGATGTTGAAGATGTCGCTCACATTGTACTTGTCTCGAGGTAGGTCGATCTTGTAGGCGTTGTCGCTTGTAGCGTGCTAGCACCTTGAAAGGTCCATCGGCTCGAGGAAGAAGCTTGGACTTGCGTTCTTTGGGGAAGTGGTCCTTGCGAAGATGTAGCCACACTAGATCACCAATGTTGAAGACCATGGGTTGCTTGTTGACGTTGAGCTTGGTCGCTAGTCGTTGTACTTGGCGCTCGATGGTTTTTCTTGTCTCCTCATGCATCTTCTTGATGTAGCTTGCCCGCACTCGCATCCATGTTGGTGCGCTCTTGTAGAGGAAGAGGTAGAATGTCCAATGGGGACAACGGGTTGAAGCCGTAGACGACCTCGAAGGGGGACTTGCCGGTAGTAGAGTGTCTTGCACGATTGTAAGCATACTCGGCGATGGGTAGACATGCCTCCCACTCCTTGATGTTTTTCTTGATCAAGACGCGAAGTAGAGTGGAGAGTGTGCGGTTCGTCACCTCCGTTTGGCCGTCGGTTTGAGGGTGGTATGCGGATGAGAATAAGAGCTTGATTCCGAGTTTGGCGCATAGGGTCTTCCAAAAGTAACTCAAGAACTTGACGTCACGATCGGAGACGATTGTCTTTGGTACTCCATGGAGTCGCAAGATTTCCCTACAAAAGAGATTTGCAATATGTGAAGCATCGTCTATCTTATTGCAAGGAATGAAATGTGCCCTCGTAGAAAATCTATCCACAACAACAAACACGGAATCCTTTCCATTTTGAGTTCTAGGCAAACCAAGTACAAAATCCATGCTAATGTCTTCCCAAGGTTGATAAGGAATAGGAAGGGGCATGTAAAGACCATGAGATTGAGCTTTAGACTAAGCTTTGCGACATGTAGAGCATCGGTTGGTGAAGCGTGAGACGCCCTCAAACATCTTGGGCCAAAAGTAGTTCTTGGAGAGCGTGGCAAATGTCTTGTCGCGTCCAAAGTGTCCCATGAGTCCACCTCCATGAGCCTCTTGCAAAAGGAGCAAACGAAGAGAAGACTCAGGAATGCATAGTTTGTTAGCTCTCATAAGATAACCATCCTTGATGTAATATTGTTCCCAAGAAGTATGCGTCAAACACTTAGCATAAGGAATAGCAAAAGATGGGTCGTTAGCATACAAGTCTTTTATGTGCTCAAAGCCAATAACATTCAACTCAAGTTTAGTGACAAGCGTGCATATGCGTGAAATTGCATTGGCAACTACATTTTCCTTACCCTTAATGTACTTGATGACATAAGGAAAAGATTCAATAAATTCACTCCATTTGGCACGACGCTTGTTCAACTTAGTTTGACCTTTTAGGTACTTAAGCGTTTCATGGTCGGTATGGATGACAAACTCATGCGGTCTAAGGTATTGTTCCCGAACATGTAGCACACGCACTAAAGCATACAATTCTTTGTCATAGATGGGATAGTTAAGTTGAGCTCCGGAGAGTTTTTCACTAAAATATGCAATGGATCGTTTTTCTTGCATCAAAACTCCACCAATTTCGGTACCACTTGCATCACAATGAACCTCAAAAGTTCTGTCAAAATTGGGCAAAGCAAGAATCGGAGCATGAGTAAGCAAAGACTTGAGCTCATCAAAAGCGGTTGATTGCAAAGTTCCCCAAACAAAGGGAGTATTCTTCTTACTCAAAGCATGCAAAGGAGCGGCAATTGTGCTAAAATCACAAAGCGACGATAAAAACCCGCAAGACCAAGAAAGCTACGCATTTGTTGCAAATTCGTGGGTTGGGGCCAAGTTTTAATTGCTTCAATTTTAGATTCATCAACATGGACACCCTTTGAGGATACAGCACAACCCAAGAAAACCAATTTGTCAACACCAAATGTGCATTTTTTCATGTTTGCATAAAGACTTTCCTTTCAAAGTGTTTGCAAAACGGTCCTAACATGATCAAGATGCTCTTTCATGGTTTTGATAAACACAAGAATATCGTCGAAGTAAACCACAACAAAGACTCCAATATAATGCCGAAGCACATGATGCATGAGACGCACAAAAGTACCTGGAGCTTCTGATAAACCCATAGGCATGACTAACCACTCATATAAACCAAATTTGGTTTTGAAAGCAGTTTTCCATTCATCACCTTCTTGAATGCGTATTTGATAATAGCCACTTTTAAGATCAATTTTTGAGAAAAATTTGGCTCCACTAAGTTCATCAAGCATATCATCTAGGCGAGGAATAGGATGCCTATAGTGAAAGGTAATAGCATTTATACGTCTACAGTAGGAACACAAGCGGAAACTTCCATCGGGCTTAGGCACAAGTATAACGGGAATGGCACAAGGGCTTAGGCTTTCACGTACATGACCGTTGTCGATGAGTTGTTGTACTTGCCGTTGAATCTCCTTGGTTTCTTGAGGATTGACTCAAGATGGAGCTTTGTTTGGTAGAGGCGCTCCGGGGATGAGGTCGATTCGATGCTCAATGCCTCGAAGAGTAGGTAGACCCGGAGGTAGCTCATCGGGGAAAACATCTTGGAATTCCTGCAAAAGAGATTTAAACACTAAAGGTAGCTCATGAGAGGTGTTAGTTGTTGGCTCTCCGTCCTTGCACACAAGGACAAAGTGCATCACACTAGATGGGTTCTCACACACTTCTCTCATCTCACTTTTGGTGGCAAATAAGATGATGTTTTTCTCTCTAGGCGAAGAGGCGCTCAAGTTTGGCTTGTGGCTCTCACTCACTTTTTGGTAGATCACTTTCTCACTCTTGTCTTTATGATGGGTGGCTTGCTTGTCGGCTATCACTTGACTAGGAGACATAGGTCGTAGCACATATTCCTTCCCTTTCATCTTGAAGCTATAGTGATAGGTACGCCCGTTGTGGAAGACACCGCGGTCGAATTGCCATGGTCGACCAAGAAGGAGGTGGCCAACAGTCATTGGGACCACATCACACTCCAAAGTGTCCTCATATGCACCAATTTTGAAGGAGACTTGGACCGTATGCTCGATTCGTATAGTGCCGGAGTCACTTAGCCATTGAACCTTGTAGGGGTGCGGGTGCTTCCTCTTGACCAATTGAAGCTTGGAGCATAGTTCTTCACTTGCCAAGTTGTGGCAACTACCTCCGTCGATGATGACCTTGACGGACCTTCCATTGATGCCGGCCTTTGTGTGGAACATGTGGCATCATTGGTCGTCTTCTTGTTGATGTTGAAGAGTCAAGACCTTGGAAACCACGAGAGCGGGGCTCGAATCCTCATCACAAAAGACTTGATCATCTTCATCTTCGTTCACTCGCCGGTGCATGGCCACTTGCTCAAGAGCTTCCATCTCCTCATCACTCATTGAGTCATAGGTGCCGTCGTCGTTGAGGATCATGGTGCGCTTGTTGGTACATTCGTAGGACTTGTGGCCTCGGCTGCCGCAAGTGAAACACTTGAAGGAGCTTGTCTTGACGGTCTCATCGGTTGGAGTAGATGATGAAGCACGCGGCTTGAAGTTGCTTGTAGTAGGAGGAGGACGACTTGAACTTGTCGAAGTCTTCTTGTAACTTGACTTGTTGTCATGGCTTGGAGAAGGTTTGGTTGATGTAGATGTTGTAGGAGTTGTTGAAGGTTGGTTGTTGGAGAAGCCGTATGTCTTGGACGAGTACTTGGTGTACTTGAATTCATCTTGCACTTGACGTTCCGCCTTTGTAGCTTGATGCACGAGCTCAATGAGGGTGGAGTATGGTTGGATGTCGGCTATCTTCTTGATGGGATGATTGAGTCCATTCAAGAAACGTGCCATAGTTTGCTCATCATCTTCCTTCACATTGGCTCGAATCATGGCTATCTCCATTTCCTTGTAGTATTCTTCAACACTCTTTGTTCCTTGCTTGAGTAGTTGGAGTTTCTTGAAGAGGTCACGGTTGTAGTAAGTTGGCACAAAACGTGCTCGCATCACATCCTTCATTTGAGCCCAAGTGGTGATTGGGGGTTCACCTCTTGCTTGTCGCCTCTCAAGGATATGTTCCCACCATATGAGCACATAGTCTTGGAACTCAAGTGATGCCATATCGATCTTCTTTTCTTCCTCATAGTTGTGCAAACGAAAAATTTTGTCGACCTTCAATGCCCATGTGAGGTACTCTTCGGGGTCATGGCTTCCATTGAACTTGGGCATGGCGAATTTGAGCTTTCCATAGCGTTGCTCTTCATTGTGTTGTTGGCGATGGCGATGATGACGCCCTTGATGTGGATGCAATCGTCTTCATGTTTCTCTTGGCATGGAGGAAGACCATGATCAACTTGCTCTTGTCGTACTTGAGGTTGCGGTGGAGCTTGACGAGCTTGTGGAGGAGCTTGAGGAACTTGACGTTGCACATTAGGTTGGTAGTTCCTCTCTTGAATTTCTTCTCGAAGGGCTTCCTCTTGATTGCGCCGTTCGCGGTTGCGGTTTGCGATAACTCAACTTGATTCTTGAAGGGAACGTTGCGCCTCAAGAGCTTGCGCTTCTCGTTGTTGTTGTTGAAGACGTTGCGCCTCGGCGTCTTGTTCTTCTTGGTGTAGACATGCTCGTTCTTCCTCTTGGCGCCGTAGTCGTTCTCGTTCTTGAGCTTGGGCAAAAGCGGCTTGGTTTGATTGTGGACGAGGGACTTGCTCATCGACTTGCTCTTGTGAAATCTTCTCATGTAGCGGGTTGCGAGATGCATGACGGTCTTGACGCGCGGCTCATTGAAGAGTGTTCGATGACAGTGTACTTGAGTCGTAGAAGGTGTCGTCGGAGTGTCGACCCGAGCGGCTCCGTCTTGATGATGAAGAAGTGGAATGATGCCGGCTCCTCATCAAGGCGCAGATCTCGTCCATTCTTGCATCATTCTCTTGCTTGTGAGCGTCGAACTTGTTGTCAAAGTAGTCTCTTGTACGTTGCTCGGAGAGCCGCAAGTCGGTGGCGAGGTTGTCGATGCGGTCACTCATTGCTTGTTGCTCTTGGTGCAACGCTCGTTGTGCACCAAAGAGGTGGCTCTTGGTGACGTATGAAGACATGTCGTCGTCTTGCTCGAGGAAGAGTGGGTTGGTAGAAGTACTTGGCCTATCCATCATTCCAAGCAAAATGTGAGTGGTAGAAGGAGAAGAACTTATACCAATGTACCTTTGACCGATGTTGATGATGAATCAAGTTCACTCAAATGCGGACAATGAAATAGCACTATTGGTACCAATCCTTGTCGGTTCTCACACCTACACAAATAAAAGCTTTTGGTGGAGCTTGGTGAGGATGGTGGCACAAAATTTGATGCAATTGTAAGTGAGCATCAATAATGTTGGAAAAGGTTCACAAATTTGCAAATGCAACAAGTAGACCAAGCAAATAGTGGTACACGGAAACACACACGCAAATAGATAAGTGGGATTGTGCAAACCAAAAGTGAGCCAAAATGTGGAATCCACGAAAATGCTCTTGTTGCACAATACTAGAGAGACGCTAGCACGATTGCACAATAGGCGGATTCGGAACTTGTGCACAACCTACTAGGCAAAAATGCAACTATCTCTATCCCACGTATGCTATATGTATGATATTTCGGTGCTATGATCCAAGATGATACAATATGACAATCTTAATGTAGTATGATGCTGTGGTTCTTGCTCATAAGCTCTTTGCTTTTCTTTCCTCTTTGCTTAAAAGCTTGTGTGGCTCTTTCACTTTTGAGCTCTTTTCTCATGCAAAACTTCACGAACCAAGATAACAATTGTGTATGCTGTGACAACTTTGTGACACACAAATGGATCCCAAGATATGAACCACGATGGTATGGTATGTATGCTATGGAGTATGATCACTAATGTGCACAAGTCACGTTGCCGGCAATACTCAATGGCTAGTCTCGATCGATAAGCTACGAAAAAGTAAGGCCATGTGGGTATCAATGCAATTGCAAGGTATGACAAAGATGTCGACGATGTTACCGTCCTTGGCGATGATGAGACCCTTGCGAAGATGAGCCATGGTGATGATGATGCCGAGCCGTACCTAGATAGCCGAAACACAATAGGACACAGGAACCGCAACTCAAAATCTCAAGGACCAAAATGTGGCCAAATCGTCAAAGGATGTATTGGGGAGGATGGTGGTGTATGAGGTTTTGAAGGTGTGGTGGAAGGTGGGGTGGTGGTGGTTAAACTGAAGAGATTCAGTTTCGTCAGGGTTTCACGGACGTCCGGGTTTTTCCGGTCGTCCGATCGTTCCTGGGGCTCCGGACGCCCGTAAAGCGTCGGTCGTCCGGTGGTCGGGGTCAACGCGAGTTGGGCCTGGGCGATTGAGAGGTGGAAGAAGAGGATGGTGAGGTCAAAATTGAGCGGATTGATGGATGGAAAAGGGTGGGGAGGATGGGAAAAGCTAGATCCACACGTAGCAACTCAAATCCATGGACCAAATCCAACAAAATCTCAACTCACCAACAAATTACAAAAAACAAATTTGGGGCTATTTTTGGTGGGGATTTTCGGATTTAGGACGAAAACAACAAAATCAAGCTAGAAAAAACGGGGTAGGGGCTCCAAAAACGTGATCAACGTGGCTCATGATACCAAGATGATGTAGGGTGGAACCCTAATCGGGGATCTTTCACGTTTGGAGTGAATCCTACGAGGAGAACACGATGAACAAGCGGAAGAACACAAGGAAAACACACAAGAGGAACACTAAACCGACAAGTATCGATCACACAAGGGCTAGATCACCGAACACATAAGGTAGCACAAGATTCAAAATCAACAAAGGAAAGATATAAGAGTAGCCGTTCTTCTCCGTGAGGAGGTCTTGATGGGGTCCACCCTAGAAGGGGGTCTTGAATCCGAGGAGAAGGTAACCAAGTGGATGAGCAAAGCTCTCACACAAACATGAGCTAAACTATTGCTAACCCTAGAAAGGTGGGGAAGAAAGAGTATATATAGTCTAGGGGGCGAAGGGGTACAAGGACTGAGGCCCGATCAAAGTCAACACATAGGCGTCGGACGTCCGGAGGTCACCGGTCGTCCGGAGGCTCGAGAGGGTCCGGACGTCCGTAGATTCGGCTCGGGCGCACATCGGTCGGACGTCTGGATTCTTTTGGACGTCCGTAGATTCGGTTCAGGCGTGCGTCGGTCGGACGTCGTAGATTCCATTCGGGTGCCCAGCTGTCGGACGTCCGGAGGGCGTCGGTCGTCCGTGGCCTGGGAGTCCGGACGTCCGGACTTGGTCGGACGTCCGAAGCCTGTAGCTTTAGCAGCTTTTCTTCTTCTTCTTCTTCAACATGCTTGGGGTCCTCGTCGTCTTGGCCGTTGCACGTAGTTGTTCCTTGGCTTATCTCCATGTACCTGATTACACATAGAGTTTCCGAATGAGGTAGTAGCCATGTCTCGTGAGTAGGAAGAGGGAGTTCGGAGAGGAGCGAGTTCACCTTATCTTTGATAGCCTTAGCTCGGGCTCAAGTCATGGGTCCACGTGGTGTTGAGGAAGATGTAGGTGCGTCCATGGGGATGAGTGACGGATGCTTCGCATCATTTTAGGTACATATGCCATTGCCAAAGATCCACACTTCGACCCTTTCTGCATATGGGGCAATGAGATATTCATGAACCAACATCAAGTGAGGAAACTTATAAAGATTGTTATTAAAATGGGTCAAAAGATGTCAATCGAGCTAATTGTTTACACTTTATGCAAGACAACAGTGAACTGCATGTTGGTAAGTAAGAACCCTGTAGCCTTCTTTTTACTGCCCGTAATGAGTTGTGTTAGATGAAAATGTCTGAATCTTTTTTCCTTTGTAGTGGATCCTGAAGAAGTTTACTCAAGATTACCTCTCAAACTACATGATTGCCGGCCGGCCATCATAAGGGGTTGGACTAGAGACGTGTGTGCCTTCTGCATCCAGGAGAGCACACTAGGGCCATTCTGCTTCACCTTGTTCAGCAACCAGAATGTGTGTCGCCTCTTTCTTTACCATCTGTAATAGTACGTATAGAACCCTGGTTCATCATTCTTTATTTGGTGCTTATGTAATTCTTAAACATATGTACCTGTGAATCGAATAATGCATTGGTTGTTTGAACCTGCTGGATATGAATAAAGCTATAGCCTACTTTCAAGTTCAATTTAGGTACAATTTTAAATAGCAGCAATTAAATTAGGGTGAAATTACGGTGTGTTGGTCATTACGGCGCACACTGTCAATAAAGCACAACGTGTGCGATATACATCATAATCCGACACAGTTCACGGGGAGGAAACACGTGTAACAATGCACATAGTTGCCATTTGCAAAGCGTGTGTGATGTCAGACACTATCACATACAAAAGGGAAAACTAAATGTGTGTGATTGTCTACCTATCGTACACGGTTTATAATCATGAACTGTTTGTGATGTGCCAGGCATCGTAAACATAGAGCCAGTTTGGTACGTGCCTGGAATCTGCCTGGTTTTAGGTAAAACCCCAAAATTCCGATTGCGATGGCAATGCGAGCACAAACGAGTAGCAAGGATGAAGCGTTTGGGATATTCGAGATATCGGAAACGGTTATATTAACTGTATGCATCAAGGCTCCCTATCTTCGACAGTTTCTGGGTTGTGTGGGAAGGACTCCCCTGTCGCAGTCACTCACTAGGCGACGGTTCCATATGCCATCGCAGAAAGGGGTTAAAAACCGTTGTATAACACCTCGTTGTACCAGTGGGAGGCACTACAAAAAAAGACACATCCATGACATTTTGCGTCGAATGAATTTTTTCTGTCATGTTTATGACACTTCTATGACGATAATTGTGACAAAACCACGTATCATCATAGATGTGGTGGGCTCCTACTTCTATGACAAAAAATCATGACAGACAATGGGCTTTTCGTCCTGGGCGGGCCGGGGACGCACCTGCATGACATTCTTTAGGTCGCCCATGACGGAAAAATCATGGTAGAAGCGAGGGCGAGGAAAATATCGGGGAGTTCTCGGTTATGGTGGGTGGTCGGGGCCGAGCGATGCATGGAGGTTTGTGCGTTTCTCTCATACACGTATGCGCGTGTGTGTGAGGCGTTCGACTCCAACTGAACCCGAGCGAGGCGTTCGCTTACTGAACCCGAGCGATTGCACTAGCTACGTTACTGAACCTGAGCGGTCGATCCATTGGCTATTAACTGAACCCGAGCAATTTCTTCGTGCTACTGCCGCTAACTGAAGCCGATCAAACCCGCTGCCTCTTGATGAACAATGATCGTTGTTGGGGGTTGGATGAACAGTTCTCGATGGGGGTTGGATGAACATGACCCCATGGTAGTAGAGGTCGTTGCCGCTGGATGAGCAGGACCCCGATCGAGAGGAGGCCGCCACACACCCGAGCCAGTTGGGGTGGATGAACAGGAGGACCCCGGCCGTGGAGGGCTGGTTGAACAGTAGCCGTTGGAGGCTGGATGAATAGGAAGACCAAGTGGAGGGCTGGTTGAACGGTACCCCGTGGAGGGCTCTTTGAACAGTAGCTGGTGGAGGCTGGATGAACAGTAGCCCGTGGAGGCAGGAGGAAGTCGACGATGGATGAACAGTAGTAGGTGGAGGCTGGAGGAAGTCGACGGTGGATGAATAGTAGCCTATGGAGGCTGGAGCGAGGCACTAGACGGTGGATGAACATGACCCTATTTCAACCGTAGGCGCTCCGACACAAGTCAGTTTCCTCCATTTTGCAGTACGCCACACCCCTCCCGATCAACAGCACCCCGTTTTGACCATAGGAGCTCGAACACAAGTCCGTTTCCTCCATTCTGCGGTACGCCAGGCCTCGTTTCGGCTGTTTCGTCCAAGCCGGTTGGCTCCCGATGAACACGATGTAGTTTCTCCATTCCGACCCAGCCGGTTGGCTGCCGATGAACAGGATGCCGTTGCTGCTGTTTGCTGCCTCTCCATGTACACGAGCCCTGGTCGTACGTATGCGCGAGTAGCTAGGCGTTCGAGCCCCGCCCGTATGTACGTACGTGGCTGTATTTTTTGGCATGTGGTTGTACGTACGTGTACACGGTTTAGAAGGGACTTCCTGAACTGCTACGTCGGGGCCTCTACTACTACACGTGCCGCTGCTTGCTCGGCCACGGTCCATCGTTGCAGAGAGACCGATCGACCAGTATGTACATACACGTTCGCGACCAGGCAGACAAGACTATGTATGCTTTGACCGGGTGGGTCCCAGTTGTTAGGGAGGATAAGGAGGCACTTCCTTACGTGCGAAGATATAGCTAGTGCGTCCCAGCTGTCAGGGGGAAGAATCATTTTTTTTCCCGTAATATGGACGTAATCCTTGTGTGCGAAGATGTAGCTGGTGGGTCCCAGCTGTCAGGGGAAATGTTTTTTCGCGAAATACAGCTAAGCCAAAATACAGAGGCCCTTCTGGTGGGTCCCCGCTGTCAGGTGGAGGAATCATTATTTTGCGCATAATAAGGAGGCACTTCCTTGCTGCGGCCGTGGACCCAGCTGTCAGCCTCTCCGCGTACAGTCCTCTTCTGATGTAAGTCGTTCCTTGACCACGTTTCCTCGCCGTGCTGAGAGCACCAAGGTGGTGGACGACGGCGAGGCCTAGGAAGGGAATCACCCGGAGCCGGGGAAGACTCAGCAGTTTTTTCCCACGCGGAGGGGAGTACGAGGGTCTGCTGGTTCGGCTGGAGTGTGAAGCTGCCGTCGCTGGAGAATAACAGGAGGTCTGGGTGAGTAGAGGGATGGCTAGGCCAACGACGGGAGTAGGGTGGGGGTGAGGCCTGCGTAGCAGCACAGCCGGCCACGGGAGGGAGGAGCAGGCGGCACGGCCGGCACTGGTTTGGGCGGTGGAGCAAGAAGACCAGAGGTTGAAGAAGCACGACGGCCGTTGGATGGACATCCTACGGTCACTGCAGCTAGAATCGTTTATATTGACTAAGTTGAAAAAATCCTCCGTCCGTGCAACTTAGTAGGCCCACAAGTCAGCCTCCAAATATGATGGGTCCCAGCTAGCAGGGGGAGTATTCAATTTTTTGTGAGTAATAAGTAGACACTTCCTTGTGTGCGAAGATATAGCTGACGAGTTCGAGCTGTCAGCAGGAGGAACATTTTTTTGCGAAATACAGAGGCCCTTCCAGTTGGTCCCCGTTGTCAGGTAGAGGAATCATTATTTTGCACGTCATAAGGAGGCGGACCCAGCTGTCAGCCTCTCCACGTACAATCCTCTTCCGATGGATATCGTTCATTGATGACGATGACCACGCCGCGCCGAGAGCACCAGGGCGGTGGACGACGGCGAGGTCTAGGAAGGGAATGACACGGAGGCAGGGAATATTCGGTAGTTGTTTCCCACGCGGAGGGGGGGTATGAGGGTTTACTGGTTCGTTTGCCGTTGCCGAAGAATAACAGCAAGTGTGGGTGAGTAGAGGGCTGGCCAAGCCAGCGATGGGAGTAGGATGGGGCGGTGAGGCCTGCACGGCAGCACAGCGGGCCTCGGGAGGAGGGAGCAAGCAGTCCCGCCAGCGCTGGTTTGAGAGGCTGGAGCAGGAAGAGCATAGATTGAAGAAGCAAGACGGCCGTTGGATGGACATCCAACAGTCATTGCTCTCGTGTGTTGACTAAGTTGACATGGCCTTGCGTGCGTGTCAACCTTTTTTTAGGAAAGCGTACGTGTCAACCTATAGTAGGCGCACAAGTCGGCCTCAAATTTGTGGAAAACAACATACAACCCATCTGCCATTATTTCTAATAATTTACAACCCATTTGCTAATTCTTAAGGATTTTTTGGAGCCCATATTATTTTTGTTAGCATTACAACCCATATTGTGGCCACGGTTAAAAAATTCTACGAAATTTTGCATATTTCGGGCGGTCCCAACTGTTTTTAATCCTGAAATTTGGAGTCACATTCAAACTAATTTGAAAAATAAATTTATATCAATAAAGTCCAAATAATTGTTCACGCATAAAAATCAATGGAATTTAAAATCTTGAAATGAAAAAAAGTTTGAAACTAATTGCCGATTTGATGTGTTTTAGAAATGTACAACCCATTTCTAATTATCGATAGCCCATTTTCTGGGCAAGCTGAATGAAACTCTCCTAGTCTTGAAAGATTTGCAGCCCAGTAGGGCTGACAAAAGCAAGTAGGCCTCAGTTGGTTATTCTGCAAAAGAACAAAAAAACTGGGCTAGCCATTTTCAGAAAGAAAAAAACTACTGGGCTGGTCTTGTGATAAACATAAAATAAAAGGCTGGCTAGACAGGCCAGAGTGCCCCGCACAGCCCAATTGACACCCTGCTTCCGTCTCAAAAACAAAAAGAACTGGGCGAGCTGCTGGGTCCCTGGTGTTAGCCGCTCATTGTGCAATTCTCTCGTTTATTGACTACGTTGACAATGACATGGAACCCAGATGTCAGAAATCCATTAGGAGGAACCATTTTTTGGCTTGAAATAAGGAGGCACTTGCTTACGTACTGCCATGACCCTGGTGGGTCGCTGCTATCTTCCTCTCCACATCCAATCATCTCCTGATTGTGTACGCGTCAACCTAGTTGGCCCACAAGTCAACCTCTAAACCCGTGGCGGACAAATACAACCCATTTAAAAAAATAACAGCCCATTCCATACGTTCAAACGGAAAGTTCAACATTCAGAGCAAAGTACCAGGTCTGACCCAGATATAGACTACTGAACTTCTACGTTGACAACCATCATAGCCAAGTTAACTATCTACTCCCACTAATACTCTAGTAGTGTACAAGTACTAACTTACTCTTAGCTAACTAGACGATGTTGGCCGCCATCTGCGGTACACGCTAAACGCCAGCACCGACGTCCTCCTCCTCGCCTCAGACTTGCCAGAGGTGCGATAGGGCTCGTTGCTCGTGCGCGTTAGCCCTTTCCACGTCGACGCGCTCCATCGAAGCTTCGACTTCTGCGGGAAACCCACTTGACGAGCTGGTAGTAAAATTCGGCATCCGAACGTGTGCATGCCCGACAACCTCCAGGGCTATTTGTCGGGCGCCGGCCTCCATGTAGTCGGCCCAGTTGCGGGCGTTTTGCTCATGACTCAGAGCGTCGGTGCGCTACTGCTCCATGCCCCGCTGGCGGCCAAAGCGGCGATACGCTGCTCCTCTACCAGGCGGTCACGCTCCAACAAGTCCTCATACTCCACATTGCCATCTAAAGACCGATAGAATGCCTCCTCGCTCCGTCTGCCTTCTGATGAAAAACCGAACACTAGTTCCGGCGTCGCCTATTGCGGACGGGCGAGGGAATGACAGACGTGGAGAGAGCGAGGGCAAGTGGCGAGGGACGTCGGGGCGGTGGGGGCTTATGAGAACATGGCGAGTTGGGTGATGGTGCCACCGGAGAACGCCAGGAACCAGTAATTATAGGCGGAAGGTAAGTGAACCAGCATGTCACGGGAAACGCAACAGTCATCGCGGTCATTGGAGCATAAGCAGGCATGGCTTAGTGCGCCAGCTTGCCGTGGAAAACTAGAAAAACTAAAATTATGATTGTGTCGTCCCGTCCCGTCCCGCCAGTGGTGCGTCCCATCCGTGCTGGGTCACACATCGGCATGACGGTCAAACGAGTGTGCTCGATTCATCTAGATGAGGTACATGTGTGATCCGCTCGTTATTCATGTAGGATCGAGTCGGTCAGATAGTGTAGGTGTAGGATCGCAATAGTTGATGAATGTTCGCTTGGAGATAAGGCATTTGCGAATGTTTTTGCTGGCAGTTTCTTTAGATTCGCATGGCATTTTCTTTAGAACAACATGTCAGTTTCTTCAGAGGTAGGCATTTTTATTCAAAAAATTGCCACCTTCATATCTTGCGTCACAACTAAAACTGTCAGGAGCATATTAGTAGGCTAGCTAGTGATCAATCAGTAACTTGTAAACACTAAGAGAACAGAAATAAGGAACCACCAGTAACTTGTAAACACCAAGCACACAGAAATAAGTATCATGTTGTGCACAGTAGTAAGAGCCGATCCGTTCAAAATGTTCACACGAGACTCACAGGCCTGGCATTGTAATATGTTCACATTAGTAGCCTAAATTCACAACCAACTAGTACGATTCCCATACATAAGATCAACATGTTAATGCATCTCAATGATTCACAGATCATATACAAATATGTACCTCCAAAAGCAAAGATCTAGTAAAAACATATGTTCTTGCTACTAACATGGATGCTTCTCTGGGCCAACATTCAATACAGAGTGAAAAGACAAATTTGTTTGTGAAGTCTACATTTCCTCTTGCAAACGTAAGTGGTATCACCAACAGTTGGAACCATGAGAATGAACCACACATGATGGAGAAACATCCACTGCAATATGATTTGGTCTTCTCTCAATCAGACGGCGAGACTATTTCCGGAATACAAACTTTAACTTAGGAAAAATGATGCCCATTTTATAATCAGACCAAAGCAACGAAGAACCTAGTGTTGGACAATAAATAGTACAGTAATAATTTTTTGCAGTCCATGAAGTGACTATCCAATCTTTATGTGTCTATTTTCAAATGGCACTGCATGCAGTGACTATACTATTCTCTTGTGCAGTTCCAGCAAAATTGAGGTCACTTTGTTTGTTTGCCAAATAGCAACGGGCAGACATTAGTTTGCACAAATATCAAGCATCTAGTAAACATATACCCCACCTTGTATTTTCGGTTTAAACACGTCTCTGCTAGTCGTTTCCACTTAGCATCTGTCATGTTTTTTACTGAACAATTTGATGTTGTCATGTTTTTCCCTAGACAATTTCGTACTGAATTGATTAGCTGATACAGAGCAGAAATATAGTGCCTATTCTTCATCAGACCAAGGATATCCATGTTCGTCGTGATAGAAGAGGTGAAATCGATACAACCGAAATTGAGCATCCAATCATTGAATCATGTCCCGCACCTCCAATGTAGGTCCACCCTACTAATAAATTCACATGCAAACCACTAATACTATATAACGACAGTACAAAAAGAGTAGAAAGATAGTAGCAAACCATGTACCTTCGTAATGAACAACTCATAGTTCCACCAATTGGATATAATGGTTTGGAAGAGAACATGCTCATAATGTTGAACCATTTGGACTTTTTGTGCAGTTCCACTAAAATCGAGCATCCCTGTTTGCACAGATATTGAAAGTGTGATTACTATAAAAGTGGCACTAGTTGAAGCATAGACTCACAAATATAAGCATTCCAATTTCTTAATGGGAAAAGGTAGCAAGACTGTTTCTAACCACCTGTTTGAAGGAATAAATAAGGCAACAACGACTGATGTCAGGAAGGCATACATAGTATTTTCTGAAAGATTGAATCATTCCTGACCTTTCCTCTTCTTTTAAGCATATTTTGTGCATTCCAACTAAAATAAAATGCCATCACCGCCTTGACAACTCATTGACACTGTACAAAAAGAAATGACTTACCATTACATCATGATGTCAGGTATGTACTCGACAGGCATTAGAGACAAACATGCAGACCTCCCCCGATAACATAATGAACATTAATTTTAACAAAGGTGTGACTAGCTTTACCGCCATAATTTGAGTGAACTCTACACCCTTTGTTCCTTAATATAAAATGTTTTCACAGTTCAATTTAAAGTATCCAAACATATATTATTTTGGAAAAAACAGGTAGTAGTTTTCTTGAGCACATATCTAGGAAAGCTTGCCACACCTTATATATGTCCATACGCTAATGCAACACCATTCGAATAGTATAAATATACACCAATCCAGTGGCTAGTGTAACAGTAGAGTAGTTTTTTTTTCTTACGGGGTATAGTACAATGGTTTTACTGAACAAATTTCCATAAGCTAGCACTGGTAGATTTCTATAATCATTAACAATACAAAATGTAAAGGTAACAAGTTTCAGCATTGGTATACTAGCTGTGCAACAACATTAAACCAAATACAAAAGTCTGAAGGTAACTAGCATTATTAACTAATGACAGTATAAAAAAAATTGCAAACTATGTACCTTCAAGGTAAATATCGTTCCGAACTCGAGGGGACCTAAAAATTGCTATCCCAATCCTGATAACCGATCAAACATAAAAAAGTTGATCAAACGAATCAAGAAAATAGCCGGAGGAGGAGGTGCCCACTCTTGACCTTTCCTCTTCTCTTCATAATTTTTGTGCAGTTTAACCAAAATAAAATGACATCAGCGCCTTGGCATTTTGGTGACACTATACAAAAAAATTGACTTATCTCATGAAAGTGAGGTATGTAATCTATAAGCATTAACAGTGCAAAAATCTGAAGCTAGTAACAAGTTTCATCGTTGGTATACTGGCAGTGCAACAACATTAGAATGCCTTAGCTGAAAAATCTTTAATACATCCATAATAAACAGCTAACCCTGAAATAATCCAGTGACATTAAATGGCATTTCTTAAATTTATCGGTGGCATTATACTGAGCGCGGCATTAGTTAAATGTGGCATCACTTTAGAAGTAGCATTGCTTGACTTTACCAGTGGCGTTATACAAACAGAAAAAAGTGGCAATAAGAGCATGGGAGGCCCATTCGGACAGTGGGCGCACTAGTACGATGTACCTCCATGGACGCATAGAGTGGTGAGGGAGGGATGGTTGCCCAGAGCAACAAATATCCAGGCAGCATATGTGGATTACGTCCCATTTTTGTTCTTTTTAGCCACCTTTTTCCTATGTGAGGATAACAAACCGATTGACCTGGTCATTCTCTATTGCCTTGTCATGCCTTTCTACCCTTTTTCAACCAAGAGACACGAGACTCGTTCCTTAGCTACTGATTTTCCCCTTTTCAACCTAGATGCGGGTTCGATACCTAGTCTCTTTGATAGTACTTTCTCCCTCCTTTCCTTATTCAACCCAGACATGGATTAGTATGCATGAAGTAGGGTTTCCTTTAATAGTGCAAATTAAGGTTTTCGTCTATGTGACCAGCAGAGGAGAGGATAGCAAATTGGGGAGATGGTGGAGTGGAAAAAGATCCACATGCAGCGACATGGCAGATGGGGCAATAGAACAAGGGTATGATTCAAAAAGAGGTAGCATACCTGAGGGTCGGCGGGAAGTGGCTTCGCTCGTGGTTGTCGTCCTCCGCACACACTACGGCAACGAGCTTGGGGACGGAGGACATCCCGCGCGGGCGCTAGCTCTGAGAGGACGGCCTTGTCGTCAGTGTGTGACCTCGCTCGCCGATGACGAGTGCATCAACGCTGCACGTCCTTTTCTTCCCCGAGGGACGGGATCTTGGCGGATCTGTGACCACCGGTGAGGAGGGAAAGAGAGGGGCCACCGCCATCTTTTTTATATCTGGAGAGGGGGTGATAGTGTGAGAAGCAAGTGGCCATCCCTTTGCAAGCGAGCGCTAAAGCTCCAGCCTATATATCTTTTTCGATACTAGTACTAGAGGTGGAGTAGTGGTAGAGTAGTTTATATTTTTTCTGCGGTATTACCAGTTAGTTGTGCTTTAAAACTGAACGGCACGCCATTAAAAAAATAAAGTCGAGAAATAATGCGGTAGCTTGGGCCAACGCGGCCAGATCGCATTTTGCACGAGAAATGACACACCATGTTTCATTGACATGCGGTCCCGTTCCAACATGTCAGTGAGACGATGGTGAGTCCTTTTGTACAATTTCCGAATGGACGTCTATGTAGGACAGGGCGCCTCTTCCTGTACCGTGGAAATCGTCCACCACCTTTTCGCCTTTCCCTCTTGATTTGGAACTACTGTCGGACGCTCTTCCTCCCTCCATTTGCCTTCACCCTTCCTTCTGCCATTGTTTGATCGTCTTCTCCATGGAGGGTACAAGCCAAAAATGACCCCGTTATTCTTGCCCCGATATGAAAGATGACGTGGTGGAGGAACTCATTGATCGGTGCAACATCATCACCTCGGCTAGCATGGCAGGTTCGTTCAAGACCATTCTTGACAAATAACATCATTACAAAGAACCCAAGGGTTCAGGAGCAGTTTGATCTCCCCTATCTTCTTCGCCATGATCATGTTCACTGGCGCGGGGACAATGGAAGCCTTGCCTTGTGCAAGTTGATGCCGCTTGATAATGATACATGTGATGTTAAGATGCCATCGCTTAAGGGTAAGGCCTGGGCAGGAAAAAATGGAGATTGGGTTGTTTATATTGGGTACAACTGCGAGTGGGAACTTGTGAATGTGTGCACTCGTCACCGGGCTCCACTTCCAAAAATCTCAGAGTGCCCTGAGGTTGAGCATACAGATGATCTATGTACGTTCAAATACGATCATGGTGACTGTCTTCTATAGAAGATAGCAATTTGTCGAGTTCCCAACCGCTCTTGGGATTACATGAACTATCATGTTGTTGCTATCTTCGACAAGCTTGTTGCCATCCTTACTTCCATGCCTCGATGGATATTGCTCAAAAATCAATTTTTGTACACGGATGAGTACTGTGATGCAATTCAATACGAGCATCTTGTGCTTGCTGCCACCACTCGTGGCACTGTTTTTTGCATGGGATCCTTATTGTTTTGGTACGTTTGTCTTCCACCATAAATAGAATTGTTTTATCCACGTGCATGCGAGTTAGTATCCCCGTACTAATTAACCTTCTTGTGTTTCCAAGGTCCTGTGAACATTCCACCACCTATACTTAGAAAATATTTTAACCAAGGGGGAGATGACGATGGTGATGATCACAAGCATGAGGACGAGCAGGCCTACATACTCAGTGGCGCCTGGTAACTTATTCCGATGGATCACCTCTTCTTGTATGTATATAGGGCACTGCTGATGTTACTAAGGAAGCAGGTGTTGTCTCCCATGGTCGCACTCTCCGGACCTATTCCAACATCTGTTGCAGGGTATTCGGGGTGGATACTAGTGTGATAGAGCCCGCACCTTCTGCTTGGTTCCGTGTTGATAGTCTTGGAGAAAACTCACTCTTCCTTGGACAAAACTATCCAATCATGGTGAAGGCGATCCAGCTGTTGTTGGCACAACGTTACTACCATTTATGAGAAGCAACTGTATCTATACCTCAGACATTGCTATGGTTCCCTACCCTGGCTATGTGAAAGCACAAGTGCTTCCTGGGTGATTTTGGTAATTAATGTCAACATATCTCTTGTTGAACTAATATTTTCATCTAGTATATTTCAGAAAGTTCAACAAAGGCGTGGCATGGAAAAGAGTATGTGGAACCCCTTCAAAATGCTAAGGACAAAGATTGGGAAAAGCTCAAGACTCTACAATTCTATTTTAGTGATCCAATATCACATTGATTCCATAGGAAAAGCCAATACTATTAAAAGGGGATGAGGTGTTGCTTAATGGTCTACTTGCTCAAAGTGCTTAGTGATATGCTCTAAATCCCTCAAACACTTTCTCAATTCCAAATATGTCCAAAACCTAAAGTCAAACTCGGCCCCACCGATTTGATCTATCCGGCGCCACCGAGTTCCTTTGACATAGCCACTGCCAGAAACCCTAATCTTCTCACCTATAGGATCTTGTCTCACCGAGATGGCCTTGCAAACTCTCTGTTGCATGTTGCAATTATTTCGGTCTCACCGAAATGTGCAATTGGTCTCACCGAGTTTGTCTGACCAAATCTCTGTTTGCTCATTGCTGAAATTGGTCCCACCAAGTTCACGCAATCGGTCACACCGAGATGAGGTTTTGCCCTAACCCAAGCACATCGGTCCCACCGATTTGATCATGTCAGTCCCACCGAAAATCCTAACGTTCACATTTTGAAATGAATCGGTCTCACCGAGTTCATCTGTTCGGTCTGACTGAGTTGGGTAAATTGTGTGTAATGGTTAGATTTTGTGTGGAGGCTATATATACCCCTCCACCCCCTTCTCTATTAAAGAGAGAGCCGTCAGAATGTGCCTACACTTCCACTACTCATTTTCTGATAGAGAACCACCTACTCATGTGTTGAGACCAAGACATTCCAATCCAACCACAAGAATCTTGATCTCTAGCCTTCCCCAAGTTGCTTTCCACTCAAATCATCTTTCCACCATAGCCAAATCTGTGAGAGAGAGAGTTGAGTGTTGGGGAGACTATCATTTGAAGCACAAGAGCAAGGAGTTCATCATCAACACACCATCTATTACCTTTTGGAGAGTGGTGTCTCCTAGATTGGTTAGGTGTCACTTGGGATCCTCCGTCAAGATTGTGGAGTTGAACCAAGGAGTTTATAAGGGCAAATACATCGCCTAGTTCATGAAGATCTACTCGAGTGAGGCAAGTCCTTCATGGGCGATGGCCATGGTGGGATAAACAAGGTTGCTTCTTCGTGGACCCTTCGTGGGTGGAGCCCTCCGTGGACTCAAGGCAACTGCTACCCTTCGAGGGTTGAAGTCTCCACCAACGTGGATGTACGATAGCACCACCTATCAGAACCATGCCAAACACCACTGTGTCTCCAATTGCGTTTGCACACTCCAATCCCATCCCTTTACTTTCTTGCAACTTGCATGCTTTACTTTCCGCTGCTCATGTACTCTTGGCATGCTTGCTTTGTGAATGCTTAAAATTGTGCTAAAACTCCACCTCAACTTGAAGAATTTAAAAACTGCTACCTTTCCTTGTTGAGGGTCTAATCACCCCCCCCCCCTCTAGACACCTCTTCTTGATCCTTTAAATTGGTATCAGAGCATTGGACTCCATTGCTTTGGTTTAATCACCATTGGAGGAAGATGGACGAGTCTATGATGGGGAGTTTTAGACATAGAGTGCCCATGCTTGATGGAGAGTTCTATAGTGCTTGGAAAAATGAGATGCTTGAGATTTTCAATGAATATCACTTGAACAAGTATATTACTAGCCCTTGTGCGCCTCTTATTGATCCCTTGCATCCTACCCCCGATGAGTCTCTTGACATGATCAGCAATCTTAGGGCTATTAATCTTATCATTGGAGGATTACCTAGAAACTTGATTGTTTGCTTACCTACTCTTGAATGTGCTTACACCCTATGGAGATTTCTTGAGGAGTGTTTTACAAACTATTCCTTAAAAAATCTGGATGTGACTCTTCAAAAGTTCATAGCTTTTCATAAAATAAAACCTAGTGATCCTAAATTTTATGATTGTCTATTTGAGCTTCGAGACCTCATGCGTGCCAAAGGAGATGTTGGAGTCATTAGTAGCGTCATTTCTCAAGTCATTAGAATTCATAAAGATGCACATTGTCATGATCATAAAACTAATGAATCACTCTCTCTAGGTGATGATCAATCACAAGACGATGCTGAACATGGATATTATGACGAGGATGATGATAGTGACTTTGATCTTGATGATGCTATGAGACACTTTGGTCTTATGGCTATCCTTCGTGGTTACATGGCCAGAGGAAATGAATGGGTTCTTGATAGTGGATGTACCGATCACATGACCAGAGACAAGGATATGTTTTGTGAGCTTGCTGAAAACAACGGCCCTCAAAAGTATGTCACTTTCGGTGATAACTCAAAGGGTAAGGTGGTTGCCCTTGGTAAGGTGGCCATCTCACATGACAACTCTTAGCAAAATGTTATGCTTGTTGAATCTCTTGGCTATAATTTACTTTCCGTATCTAGACTAGCCGATTTCAGTTTCAATGTCTTATTTACTGAAATAAATTGCCAAGTGTTTCGAAGAGATAATCATAATATGGTCTTTACTGGTATACGTAGAGGTGATCTATACATTGTTGATTTCACTAAAAAGGCTCAACCTAGAACTTGCTGAATTGCTAAATCTTCTAAAGGTTGGTTGTGGCATAGAAGGTTAGGTCACGTGGGCATGCGAAATCTTGATAAGCTTATTAAAGGTGATCATATCCATGGTGTTAAAGATGTTATATTTGACAAGGATAACCTGGTATCTCTCTGTTTCACTCTTCTATTGTACCCATGATCATTTGATCACCCCCTGTTCTTCCGTTGCTTTCTTCTAAATCAATGAAGCCGGAAACCCTGGATCTTTCAAAAAAAATTGACAAGGATAGACTTTGCAGTGCTTGTCAAGCAAGAAAACAAGTTGGAGGTAGTCAACTTGTGAATAACATTATGACCACGAGAATACCACTCGAGCTACTTCATATGGATCTTTTTGGTCCCAATGCCTACAAGAGTCTCGGTGGTAACTCGTTCGGTTTAGTCATTGTCGATGACTTTTCAAGATTTACGTGGGTGTTCTTTCTTGATGAGAAATTGCAGGTCCAAAAGATCTTCAAGAACTTCGCCAAGAAGGCCCAAAATCAACTTGAAGTGAAGATCAAGAAGGTTCGGAGCGACAACAGAACGGAGTTCAAGAACGCGAATGTGGATACCTTTCTTGACGAAGAAGGGATTTCACATAAGTTCTTGACTACGTACACACCTCAACAAAATGGAGTTGTTGATAGGAAGAACCGGATACTCATCGAGATTAATACAAGACGCCAAAACACTTTTGGGCAGAAGCGGTTGAGACAACTTGTTATGCAACTAATCGACTATATCTTCATAAGCTTCTCGGCAAGACGGCATACGAGCTTCTCACCGGTAACAAACCCCAAGTTACTTTTGATTATTTGGCTCAAAGTGTTACATTCTTGATAAGCATCGTCGTTCAAAATTTGCCCCTAAATCTCATGAAGGGTTCCTACTCGGTTATGGCTCAAACTCTCACACTTACCGTGTCTACAACAATTTCACCCAAAAGGTTGAAGAGACGGTAGATGTGAAGTATGAATCTAATGGCTCGCAAGTAGAGCAATTGCCAATTGATGTAGGAGACAAAGACCCCTCGGAACCAATCCAAGACTTGTCTATTGGCAAGATTCGTCCAACGGGGGTGAAGGAGAGTACCTCATATGTTCAAGTGGAAGCCTCAACTTCACACCAAGGTGAACCACAAGTTTACTTGGAGGCATCCACAAGTGGAACACGTCAAGATGAAGGAAATGAGGATGTACAACAAGATGAACCTCATCGACCTCCCTCTCCACCGCCACAAGAGAACAACAACGCCAACAACAACAAAGAAGGACAAGAGGAAGAACAAGACAATGAAGAAGATGTTCCACCCCAACCCAAACAAAAGCTCTCATGAGTTCGAGCAAGAGTCTCAAGAGATCATCCCATCGAACAAATCTTTGATGATATTCAAACCGGGAGAATTAGTCGCTCAAAAACTCGTTTGGCTAACTTTCATGAACACTATTCATTCATTTCTATTATTTAACCTATGAAAGTTGAAGAAGCTCTTGATGATCCGGATTGGGTGAACGCCATGCATGAAGAGGTACACAATTTTGAGAGGAATCAAGTTTGGACATTGGTAGAAAAGCCGGACGACAACCAAATTGTCATTGGAACCAAATGGGTGTTTCAGAATAAGCAAGATTAAGATGGACAAGTTGTGCGCAACAAGGCCCGATTCATCACTCAAGGCTACACTCAAGTCGAAGGTATGGACTATGGTGAGACATATGCCCCTGTTGCTAGACTTGAATCCATACGCATCTTACTTGCTTATGCTAATCACCATGATATTACTTTGTACTAAATGGACATCAAAAGTGCTTTTATAAATGGTGAAATTGAGGAGGAAGTCTATGTTAAACAACCTCCCGACTTTGTTAATCCCAAGAAACCTAATCATGTCTACAAACTTCACAAAGCTCTTTATAGTCATGAACAAGCTCCTAGAGCGTGGTATAAATGCTTGACCTAGTTCCTTATTGAAAAAGGCTTTGAGATTGGAAAATTTGATTCTACACTTTTTACTAAAAGGGTTAATGGTGAATTATTTGTGTGCCAAATCTATGTGGACGATATCATATTTGGTTCGACTAACCCTCATTTTAGTGAAAAGTTTGGAAGGATAATGTTGGAGAAGTTTGATATGTCTATGATGAGTGAGCTCAAGTTCTTTATTGATTTGCAAATCAAGCAAACTAAGGTGGGTACCTTCGTTTCCCAAACAAAGTATACCAAGGACTTATTCAAGAAGTTCAACATGCAAGAAAGCAAAGGTATGAAAACACCCATGCCTACTAGTGGACATCTTGACTTGACTAAGGATGGCAAACCGGTTGACCAAAAGGTTTACTGCTCTATGATTGGTTCATTGTTATATCTATGTGCCTCTTGTCCCAATATTATGCTAAGTGTCTGCATGTGTGCACGATATGAAGCAGCCCCTAAGGAATGTCATCTTAAGGCTGTGAAAAGGATAGTGAGATACTTAATTCATACACCAAACTTTGACATTTCGTATCCTAAGAGGTCTTCTTTTGATCTTGTTGGCTACTCCGACTCGGAATATGCCGGTGACAAGGTTGATAGAAAATCCACTTCGGGTACTTGTCAACTTCTTGGTAGATCTCTTGTGTCTTGGTCCTCTAAGAAACAAAACTCGGTATCCTTATCTACCGCCGAAGAGAAATACATTGGCGCTGGTTCATGTTGTGCTCAATTACTTTGGATGACCCAAACTCTTAAGGATTATGGGATATATGTGAAACATGTTCCATTAATTTGTGATAATGAGAGTGCTATTAAGATTGCTCATAATCCCGTGCAACATTCTTGAACTAAGCATATTGAAGTTCATCATCATTTCATTCGAGATCATGTTGCTAAAGGAGACATCAATCTTAAGCATGTTCATACCGATAAGCAATTGGCGGATATATTCACCAAACCGCTTGGCGAGAGAGTATTTTGCCGTTTGAGAGGTGAACCAAACATCATTGATGCCTCAAACTTGGAGTAGAAACTTTTTTTGATACATGCAAGGCATGAGCCTTGACTAATCCTTGATATTTCTCTTATGACGATGATCATATGTCTTGGATCTATACTTGTACCCTTGCATGTTAAATAACCCTTGTAGGTACTTGATGATCCCAAATCTATGAGATTGCAACTCACTCACATCTTGAGAAATCTCTACATCACCAAGTCTCTACAATATGGTGGTTGAAGACAAGGATGCATAAATCCTTTCAACATATCCTTTGACAATTTCAATACATTAAATTTCATGATTGTCATTTTGGATACACAAGTGCTCTTCCTTGCAAGACTAACCCATGTAGGTAGATGAATACAAACTAGAAGCGATGCTTCGAACTCTTGATTAACTACATCAACCTTCAACATCCAACACAAGTTCGACTACATGATCAAGATCAACACCACCACCCAAGGTATGCTATTCCATCTTAGAGAAGCTTTACCCCAAGCCATGGGTCAAAGAAGCTCAACAAGATGAGAATACATCAAAATGCTTAAACGAAAAACGGTAACCCATTTTGAGCTTAAACGGTGAGTATGACCTATGATCAAGTGACCTCACTTGACTCCTAAGTCAATATACTCTAACATAGGTGACTTTGTCGCTGACCCCTTTGTTGTGGGAAACCATGACCACCTATGGGACCAAGGGCCCCTTGCTGGTTCGGAAGGGGGATGTCGTGTTGCACAAAGAGCAGAAGGACGTAGGGCAGCGCGACAGCGATCACACAGGCAATTTTACCCAGGTTCGGACGTCGTGAGGCGTAGAACCCTACTCCTACTTTGGTGGATTGATGGTGGAAGAATGGTGGCGGAGCGTAGTACACTTGCCTGGCAGGGGCAACAGTGGCTACGCGCGTATGGTGGTGTGTGTTGTCCAACTCTCCAACCCTTTCTACGGTTGCCATGGGCCTCCTTTTATAGGTTAAGGGGTTACCACAATGGCAAAGTAGTCATTATGCACTGATAAGATAACGAATAGTGCTATCATACCTAACTCTGTAGGCTGACAGGGTGCATTAAATGCATCGCTAAACGTCACGTCATTGGTTGCCCGGCAAGCCTTGCCGGGCTGTCTCGCCAGCTCCACGCCTGCTTGCCTGACACGTTGTAGGATAGGTGTCATCTGTAGGCATTTCCTGTACAAAGAGGCTGCCATGTGGCGATCGGCTGCCACTTAATCACCTTGCGGCTTGATGATACGTCTCCTTCATATCTACTTTTCCAAACACTTTTGCCCTTGTTTTGGACTCTAACTTGTATGATTTGAATGGAACTAACCCGGACTGACGCTGTTTTCAGCAGAATTGCCATGATGTTGTTTTATGTGCAGAAAACAAAAGTTCTTGGAATGACCTGAAACTCCACGGAATACCTTAGAATAAATAATAAAAAATCCTCGCCAAAGATGAAGACCAGGGGGCCCACACCCTGTCCACGAGGGTGGGGGCGCGCCCCCTAACTCGGGCCCCCTGGAGACCCTCCGTCGCCAACTCCAACTCTATTTATTGGCTTTCGGGGAGAAAAAATCAGAGAGAAGAAATCATCGCATTTTACGATATGGAGCCGCCGCCAAGCCCTAATCTCTCTCGGGAGGGCTGATCTGGAGTTCACTCGGGGCTTCGGAGAGGGGGATTCATCGCCGTCATCATCATCAACCATCCTCCATCACCAATTTCATGATGCTCACCGCCGTGCGTGAGTAATTCCATCGTAGGCTTGCTGGACGGTGATGGGTTGGATGAGATTTATCATGTAATCGAGTTAGCTTTGTTAGGGTTTGATCCCTAGTATCCACTATGTTCTAAGATTGATGTTGCTATGACTTTGCTATGCTTAATGCTTGTCACTAGGGCCCAAGTGCCATGATTTCAGATCTGAACCTATTATGTTTTCATGAATATATGTGTGTTCTTGATCCTATCTTGCAAGTCTATAGTCACCTACTATGTGTTATGATCCGCAACCCTGTGACAATAATCGGGACCACTTCCGTGATGACCATAGTTTGAGGAGTTCATGTATTCACTATGTGCTAATGCTTTGTTCCGGTTCTCTATTAAAAGGAGGCCTTAATATCCCTTAGTTTCCAATAGGACCCCGCTACCACGGGAGGGTAGGACAAAAGATGTCATGCAAGTTCTTTTCCATAAGCACGTATGACTATATTCGGAATACATGCCTACATTATATTGATGAATTGGACCTAGTTCTGTGTCACCCTATGTTATGGCTGTTACATGACGAACCGCATCCGGCATGATTATCCATCACTGATCCGGTGCCTACGAGCTTTCCATATACTGGTTCTTGCTTATTTACTTTTTCGTTGGTACTGTTACAATCACTACAAAAATACCAAAAACATTACTTTTGCTGTCTTTACTTTTGATACCGTTACCACCACTATCATATTACTTTGCTACTAAACACTTTGCTACAGATACTAAGTTTCCAGTTGTGGTTGAATTGACAACAATGTTGCTAATACTTGAGAATATTCTTTGGCTCCCCTTGTGTCGAATCAATAAATTTGGGTTGAATATTCTACCCTCGAAAACTGTGGCGATCCCCTATACTTGTGGGTTACCAAGACCCTTTTCTGGCGCCGTTGCCGGGGAGCATAGCTCTATTCTTTGAGTCACTTGTGATTCATATCTGCTGGACACTATGCAGAACTTGAAAGATGCTAAGACAACAATTTATCCCTCAACTACGAGGGGAGGTAAGGAACTGCCATCTAGCTCTGCACTTGATTCACCTTCTGTTATGAGTAAGCTAGCGACACCTAAACCTGCTTCTGCTATTCGTTCCGATATGTCGCATGTTATTGATGATGCCACTTCTCCTGTGCATGATACTTATGATGAAACTACTTCTATGCTTGGTACTACTGTGACCCTTGGTGAATTTCTAGATGAACAAATTTCTAGGTCTATAGAAAGAGAAATTATTGAAACTGATAATATTGATGAAAGTGATGATGAAGATATGCCTGCTATTCCTGAGGGTTATCTTTTTGATGCGGAATCTTCTGCAGCTATTTTTGCTTGCCAGGATAGATACGAACTTAAGAGGCTGCTAGTTAAATGGAGTAAAGAATCTCTTAGAGACAGAATGAAACCTGATCCTGCTTTTGCTACTTCACCTATCTGTGTTCCTGATAAGGATTATGAATTTTTTGTTGATCCAGATATAATTACTTTGGTTGAATCTGATCCTTTTTATGGCTATGAACCTGAAACTGTTGTGGCACATCTTACTAAGATAAATGATATAGCCGCCCTGTTTACTAATGATGAGAGATCGCGCTACTTTTATATACTCAAAATATTTCCGTTCTCATTAAAGGGTGATGCTAAGATATGATTTAATTCTCTTGATCCTGGTTGTGTGCATAGTCCCCAGGATATGATTTAATTACTTCTCTGCTAAATATTTCCTGCTCATAAGACACAAGCTGCCTTGAGGGAAATATACAACTTCGTGCAAATTAAAGAAGAGAGTCTCCCACAAGCTTGGGGGAGGCTTCTCAAGTTACTTAATGCTTTGCCTGATCATCCTCTTAAGAAACCTGAAATACTTGATATATTTTATAATGGACTAACCGATGCTTCCAGAGATTACCTGGATAGTTGTGCTGGTTCTCTTTTCAGGGAAAGAACACCGGATGAAGCTGAAATTTTATTGAATAATATATTAACAAATGAAAATAATTGGGCACCTCCTGAGCCAACTCCCGAGCCAGCTCCTGAGCCAATTCGAGCCTATTCCTAAACCAACTCAAGAAGAGAGGTGTTCTATTTCTCGATCCTGAAGATATGCAAGAGGCAAAGAAATCTATGAAAGAAAAAGGTATTAAAGCTGAAGATGTTAAGAATTTACCTCCTATTGAAGAAATACATGGTCTTAATTTACCGTCTGTTGAAGAAGTGTATGATCTCAATTGTTGACACAGGTAGTAAAGGTAAATTCTCTCGATAGATATGATAAAGCTGAAGTCCCTCCTACTAAAATTGCTAGTCAGTGCTTGGATGAGTTTGATAACTTTATGTTTAAGCAAGATGACTTTAATGCTTATTTTGGTAGACAATTAAAACAAGATGCTTATATGATTAAATGCTTGGGTGATTATATGGCTAACATTAGAGGTGAACTTAAACTTGTTAGCAAACATGCTTCTATGGTTACCACTCAAGTAGAACAAGTACTTAAAGCTCGTAAAGAAGTGCTTGATGAAATGAATAGTAAGAAAAATGATTATGTTGTTAGAGTGGCTACTAGAACTGGTAGAATGACTCAGGAACCTTTGTATCCTGAAGTCCACCCTAAGAGAATAAAGCAAGATTCTCGGAGAAATAATATAGATGTACCTAGTTCTTCTAATAGTAAGAAAAAGAAAATGATAGGACTTTGCAAACTTCTAGTGAACCTATTGCTGAACCACCGAGAATCCAAATGATATCTCTATGTCCGATGTCAAACACAATCTGGTAATGAACATGAACCTAGTGAAAATGTTAATGATGATGTTCATGATGATGCTCAACCTAGTAATGATAATGATGTAGAAGTTGAACCTGCTGTTGATCTTGATAACCCACAATCAAAGAATAAACATTATGATAAAAGAGACTTTTTTGCTAGGAAACATGGTAAAGAAAGGGAACCATGGGTTCAGAAACCCATGCCTTTTCCTCCGAAACCATCCAAGAAAAAGGATGATGTGGATTTTGAGTGCTTTGCTGAGATGATTAGACCTATCTTTTTGCATATGCGATTAACTGATGTGCTCAAAACAAATCCTTATGCTAAGTATATCAAGGATATCATTACAAATAAAAGAAAGATACCGGAAGATGAAATTTCCACCATGCTTGCTAATTATACTTTTAAGGGTGGAATACCAAAGAAAGTTGGAGATCCAGGAGTACCTACTATACCATGCTCCATTAAGAGAAATTATGTTAAAACTGCTTTATGTGATCTTGCAGCCGGTGTTAGTGTTATGCCTCTCTCTTTATATCATAGACTTGACTTGAATAAGTTGATACCTACTGAAATATCTTTGCAAATGGCTGATAAATCAACTGCTATACCTGTCGGTATTTGTGAGGATGTGCCTGTTGTGGTTGCAAATGTTACTATTTTAACGGACTTTGTTATTCTTGACATTCCCGAGGATGATAGTATGTCTATTATTCTTGGAAGACCTTTCCTTAATACTGCAGGGGCTGTTATTGATTGCAACAAAGGCAATGTCACTTTTCATGTTAATGATAATGAGCACACGGTACACTTTCCGAGGAAACAACCTCAAGTTTATAGTATCAACTCTATTGGAAAAATTCCAGCGATTATATTTGGAGGTTTTGAATTTCCTCTCCCTCATCAAGAAGAAATATGATATACTTATTATTGGGGATGTCCATATCCCGTTGAGGTAACTTAGTGTTATTCTAAATTTCTCCGGTTCCATGTTAGTCGGAATGAGTTTGTTAACAAGACCTGATCAACCTTGTTAGTGGATTCCTTTTGATGAGCATGAGATGGATGAAACTAGAGGCACAACCTTCTGTACCCTCTTCATATTTTCTGTTATTTAGTAGAAATAAAGTAAAATAGTATTTTTTCTGTCTGTCTCCTGACTTATCCGTGCAATATAAAAATACCCCGAAAATAAAAGTCCTCAGAATGTCATGCCAATTTAATATGATTTTTTCGGGAATATTTAGGGATTTTTAGTGCAAAAATTACCGTGGGGGGAGCTGCCACATGGCCACGAGGGAGGAGGGCGCGCCCTACCCCCCTGGGCGCGCCCCCTGCCTCGTGGGCCCATGGTGGCCCTCCTCCACTTATCCCTGCACCCATCTTCTTCCTCTGCCTCACACAAACCCGAAAAACCAACTCAAGCACGAGTTCCAACCACTTTTGCTGTGATTTTCGATCTCCTTGCTCAAAGCACCTCTCGCAAAACTTCTTGGGGAGATTGTTCCTTGGTATGTGACTCCTCCATTGGTCCAATTAGTTTTTGTTCTAGTGCTTTATTCATTGCAAATTTGTGCTGCATAGGTGACCATGTTCTTGAGCTTGCATGTCAAATTTATATGGTTCAAAGTAGTTCTAGTGCTTGATATAGGCTCTAGGCACTTGTAGGAGTAGTTGCTATCAATTTTATTGAAGTTGGTTCACCTTTGTTTGAAGTCACTAAAAATTTCAGAAATTTTTCAGAGGAAACAATATGTTTAGGAAGATGTTCCAAGGTGGTTCTTCAAGGAAGCAAGGTCCTGTGCTTGCAATGCGTCTTTGTGACGAGGAACCACCAAGAACGCTCTTGTGAGGCCCCGTGAATGGCCTTGAAAAATTTTATGGATCAAGCGGGAATCAAAGAAGAATTTAACGATATTTGCGTAATGCGGTCTTGAGGACTTTGAAGATGACAAATGCCCCGGTATCATGATCTCACAAGTTCATTTGTGGGGAGGTTTGAGTTTTCATCTTGGCGTAATTCTCCTTCGTGCATGTTTGACCTTTATGATAAATCTTATACCATGGACTTGGAGGATTTCACTTTTTATGCAAACTTCCATCTTGGGGTAGTGTCGTGGATCCCCTAAATCTGAATATAGAGACTTTCTTGCTAGAATAACTGTGGGGAATCTGGAGATATAACACAAGCCACTATAGGGAGCATTCACTTTCTGCTATACATTATTTTGCTCTCTTCATAGGTAGATGCATAAATGCTAAGGATGAAGCATGTCACATGTGTGCCCCTGATCTCAAAGATTCTCGTAAGTGCTGTGTTAGGAGACCAATCTTATCATATGGGAGGCATTGTAGCTCGTAGGTTGCATCATAATAGACATAACGGAGATTTCTTTGGAGGAATTTATGCAACCCGCTTAGCTAATTTTCTTGAGATAGACATTCGTGAGGGTGATATGGAGTTGCCCCCTACTTATTTAGATTTTGATTCTATGGTTTCCCACCAGTTTGTTGAGAGGACTGAACCACCTCTCCAGTATCAACTAATCTTTAACAAACGGCATGTTGTCCATATTACTCTTCCTGCTCCTGCCTTCTTTGATTCTCAGACAAGAGGAAGATATATTATTACCAGACATGAGGCAGATGAGTACGAGAGGAGAGCGGAGGCGGCTCAACGCCATGCTGCAGCTCAAGAAAGCGATAGCCATCGTGATCGCAAGATTTACCCCAGCTACACCTACGGGTATCCGGCAGGCTATCCCTGGCAACAGACCAACTTAGGCCAAAAGCCTAAGCTTGGGGGAGTACGTATTTGCCACCGACATTACATTCATGTTCACACACACTCATTGCTAGATGTCGGTGCTCATACTCTTTCACTGTAATATCCATGCTAGTTTATTTTCTTTCTCCTGCTTTCTTCTTATGTGTTTAATAAACCTTAAGAAAAACAAAAAAAATTAGTAGTTTACTTTTCCTGCTGTAGTAGTAATAATTAAAAAGAAAACCCCAAAAAAATTAATATTTCCTGTTCTTCTTTTGCTTGTTGGGAGCTTTCCCGTGTAAACAGTTTTTATTTCTTTTCTTTTCTTTGGGGGTCAGTAGGAGAAGACCGTGATTAAATTGTTGTAGTGGATCTTATATGCATCATTGTTGATTTAACCAAGAGCCCATATTGCCTTGTCTTCTCCTGTTTATTGAATGCTCGCAGATTCCAGCTTAGTCCAATGCATGTGCACTCTTATTATTATTCACACCGTCCGGTCGTGCAAGTGAAAGGCAATTATGATGACATATATGATGGACTGACTGAGATGGGAAAAGCTGGTATGAACTCGACCTCTTTTGTTTTTGTAAATATGATGAGTTCATCGTTCTTGATTCAACTTATTATGAATAAACATGTTTTCAATGACAATTAGAGATCATGGTTGCTCGTGTCATACTTGATTAGCTATGAGTTATAATGGTTTACCTTGCGTGCCAACATGCTATTAAAATGGTTGTGATGTGGTATGATGGGGTGGTATCCTCCTTTGAATGATTTAAGTGACTTGACTTGGCACATGTTCACGCATGTAGTTGAAACAAATCAACATAGCCTTCACGATATCTATGTTCATGGTGGATTATATCCTACTCAATGTTTATTAATTTTAATGCATGTTCATGACTGTTTTCGCTCTCTAGTTGGTCGCTTCCTAGTCTTTTGCTAGCCTTCACTTGTACTAAGCGGGAATACTGCTTGTACATCCAATCCCTTAAAGCCCAAAGTTATTCCATATGAGTCCACCATACCTTCCTATATGCGGTATCTACCTGCCGTTCCAAGTAAATTTGTATGTGCCAAACTCTAAACTTTCAAATAAACATTCTGTTTTGCATGCTCGAATAGCTCATATATCAACTAGTGCTGCCCTTATCTTCCGTGTTAGACGGGTTATTCTCAAGAGGAGTGGACTCCGCTCCTCACTCACGAGAAAATGGCTGGTCACCGGATGCCCAGTCCCATGCTTTGTGTAAACTAAATCAAAATAATTGCAAACAAAACTCCCCACAGGACCCGTTGAATGTTGGAGGCACTTTCGTTGTTTCGAGCAAGCCATGGGTTGATGCTTGTGGAGGAGGGGAGTATAAACTTTACCATTCTGTTTGGGAACCGCCTATAATTTGTTTAGCATGGAAGATATCGTCATCTCTTAGTTGTTATGTTGACAATGAAAGTATGCCGCTCAAAATATAATTTATCTCTATTTCAAAACCGAGCTCTGGCACCTCTACAAATCCCTGCTTCCCTCTGCGAAGGGCCTATCTATTTACTTTTATGCCGAGTCATCACCCTCTTATTTAAAGCACTATCTGGAGAGCAGAGCTGTCATTTGCATTCATTACTGTTAATTTATATCGGGTATGACTATGATTGGATCTCTTTTACCATGAATTACAATGTCTAGTCAGTCCTTGATCTTTGAAGGTGCTCTGCATTTATGTTTTGCGGTCTCAGAAAGGGATAGCGAGATACCATCTTGTTATATCATATTATGATTGTTTTGAGAAAGTGTTGTCATCCGAGATTTATTATTATGGCTTGTTAGCTGATTATATTATTGATATAAGTAAACATGAGACCTGAGAATTATTGCAAATGTGGTTAGTTATAATCTTTGCTGAAAACTTGAATGTTGGCTTGACATAAGTACAACAACAAGAGCAAACCGAATTTGTAAAAGTTTTTCTTTCTCTCTTTCAGTTTGTCAACTGAATTGCTTGAGGACAAGCAAGGGTTTAAGCTTGGGGGAGTTGATACGTCTCCTTGTATCTACATTTCCAAACACTTTTGCCCTTGTTTTGGACTCTAACTTTATGTGCAGAAAACAAAAGTTCTCGGAATGACCTGAATCTCCACGGAATACCTTAGAATAAATAATAAAAAATCCTCGCCAAAGATGAAGACCAGGGGGACCACACCCTGTCCATGAGGGTGGGGGCACCCCCCCCCTCTTGGGCGTGCCCCCTACCTCGTGGGCCCCCTGGAGAACCTCCGACGCCAACTCCAACTCTATTTATTGGCTTTCGGGGAGAAAAAATCAGAGAGAAGAAATCATCGCGTTTTATGATACGGAGCCGCCGCCAAGCCCTAATCTCTCTCGGGAGGGCTGATCTGGAGTCCGTTCGGGGCTCCGGAGAGGGGGATTCGCCGCCATCCTCATCATCAACCATCCTCCATCACCAATTTCATGATGCTCACTGCCGTGCGTGAGTAATTCCATCGTAGGCTTGCTGGACGGTGATGGGTTGGATGAGATTTATCATGTAATCGAGTTAGCTTTGTTAGGGTTTGATCCCTAGTATCCACTATGTTCTCGAGATTGATGTTGCTATGACTTTGCTATGCTTAATGCTTGTCACTAGGGCCCGAAAGTGCCATGATTTCAGATCTGAACCTATTATGTTTTCATGAATATATGTGTGTTCTTGATCCTATCTTGCAAGTCTATAGTCACTTACTATGTGTTATGATCCGCAACCCCAAAGTGACAATAATCGGGACCACTCCGGTGATGACCATAGTTTGAGGAGTTCATGTATTCACTATGTGCTAATGCTTTGTTCCGGTTCTCTATTAAAAGGAGGCCTTAATATCCCTTAGTTTCCAATAGGACCCGCTGCCACGGGAGGGTTGGGCAAAACATGTCATGCAAGTTCTTTTCCATAAGCACGCATTTAACTATATTCGAATACATGGCTACATTATATTGATGAATTGGAGCTAGTTTTGTGTCACCCTATGTTATGATCGTTACATGACGAACCGCATCCGCATAATTATCCATCATCGATCCGGTGCCTACGAGCTTTCCATATCTTGGTTCTCGCTTATTTACTTTTCCATTGCTATCACATAATCACTACAAAATACCAAAAACATTACTTTTCGTCTTTACTTTTGTTACCGTTACCACCACTATCATATTACTTTGCTACTAAACACTTTGCTACAGATACTAAGTTTCCAGGTGTGGTTGAATTGAAAACTCAGCTGCTAATACTTGAGAATATTCTTTGGCTCCCCTTGTGTCGAATCAATAAATTTGGGTTATATACTCTACCCTTGAAAACTGTTGTGATCCCCTATACTTGTGGGTTATCACTTGACACCGCACTGATTGGCGACGTGGGTCATGGCGGAGTGGTTGGGTGAGGTGGTTTTGCCTTCATGAGTCCCAGCAGGCCCTGCCAGGACGTCTTGGACGTCCTCTTCCGGGGGCGACCCCGTCCTCGTCGAGCTCGTTTGCCCGGCAAGGGAGGCTTTTCTCCTGGTTGCATCTTGTTTCTCTGGATTGATCTTGGTCCTCTTGATCTGCATGTTGGTTCTTCGAAGCTCTTGGTCACTTGCACTCTGATTTGGGTTGGTGCATCAATCCTACTCCTGTGCCTATGCACAGTCTGGGCAACAGAACCAGGGTTTGTTGCACCGACAGAAGCCCCTGGGCCTGCCCCGATCACGTTGCCGAGCGTCATCGGGGTAGGGTTTAATAAGTGCACAGGTAGGGGTGATGAAGAGGTTGGCCTCTTGAGGTCTTCTTTGATTCTTCATTAATCTTGAGCTTGGGTCGGTTTTCGATTTCCCCATGCGTTGTGTAAAGCCGACAGTGGTGGGGCCGCTTTTTTAATGATCCGTGAATGACTTTAACGCATGGGGTAGAAACTGCCAATTCACTCTTCCCACCAGGTTGTTGTCCTTAGCCATGTATGCTGCATGCATTGCGCGGGGTAGGTAACGGAGGCGCGTGGCACGGGAGAGCATCAAGGCGAGGGCTCGACCTTCTTGAATTGGTGGAGGAGGACGGTGACCGCCCGTTGAGGGAGCGGCTCCCCTCCCCGGCCCGCCTATAAAAGGAGAAGCGGAGAGAGGACGGAGCCATTCATCCTTGCGCTCCACCTCCTCCTCTGTTTTCTGCTTCTTGTTGGTTATGGCGAAGGGAAGAGCCTGAGGTCAACCCCCGGGCTCTTGTCTGGAGCTTCGCACAGGCCAAAGGGGGGAGGGGTACTTGGGCGGCGCGGTGATAACGCCGAGGGTGGCGACTCCGGCGCGCCCGTCACCGGGCCGCCCATAGCCTTGATTCCAGTGGGAGGGGACGCGAATGTCACCATGCCGAGGCCTGTAGCGGGTGCGGGGCGTGGTAGTCGGCCGCTCCCTATTCTTTCTTCCTTCATGGTGCCGTGGAGGGGTCATGGAAAAGAGTCACTGTCAACAGAGGCGAATATAACCCCCCGGGCGCTGTCTTCTTGTCGTGCAGGAGGGCTCTTTTCTCCCATACACGCCTTCGGAACGTGCGATGGCTTCTAATGTCAGGGCTGCTAGGGACGACCATGCTCTATGTGGGATGACCCAGGGAGCATGGTGCTCGATGCCACTGCCTTGCTGAGGTCTTCGCGGGTGGTAGTAATGCGGAAGGCGGCGACAACTCACGACGCATCAAGAACGGGGGTGACTGTTCCGACGAGTCGTGTTTTCCGGTGACTCCGTGTCCTCCATCTGGTCCTCCAGCAGCGTCACCATCCATGCCTGCCCTCCAGTTTTCTTCCTCCTTGCTGGGGGGGGGGGGAGGCGCCGAATCCCTAGCTGGACCCGCCACCGGCCTCCTCGACCTCTTCCTGAAGGAGATGGACAAGGGCAAAGGCATCATGGGGAACTTATCTTTTTTCAATCTTAAACTTGTAGGCGCTTGCCAAATTTTAATTCAAATAATATAATCTCTCGAGTCCATGTTTGTGTTCTGTAATGCTTGTACTTGGATTATCAGCATATTAATGAAAAAGATGAACCTTGCCGCGAAATCGTGCATGTATATGTCCATGCAGAGGTGGGATGCCTCCTTAGTGTAAATAAACGAGTTTTTCCCGGCAGGCTACCCTACCAGTACCCTCTTGTTTGCCGGAGAACTAAGTCTACCGGGCAAAAAATAAAGGGACCAACCCCCCGCCAACTTCCTTTTACCAAAGGCCACTACGACCATCCTGGCTTGAAGCAGCGTTCGAGCCAAGGATGGGAGCACCTAGGTTTCAAAATAGTGGCGAGGTTTTCGTATGCACAAGCCCTAGCTTACAGAACACTGATGGACAAGAGATAAAACTTACCTGTTGGGCTTGCCGGGGATCGCAGCACTGGTCCATCTTCCCAACTCCTTGTAGAGGCCAAGTTCATGATAGGAACCTACAGCTTCATGCAGATGGGGATGATGCAAGATGCGATCCTATCTATATGCATATGCAAATGCTCATGAAATGCTTATGCAGGGTTGTTGGAATGCTTATGCATGCATGCAAGGTCGCCCCCCAGTAACCGTTTATTTCTCTCTTGCTCAGGGTCATCGCCCTGGATTTGTACAAGGGGTTACATGCAACTGAGGCAAGGCCTGTACAAAAGGGTGGCTGCTGGGCAAGGCTCGATAGCCGCGCCTTATGGATAGAACTTGCGGAGATGCTCAAAATTCCATGAGTTTTGCAATTGAATGCCATCTTCGATCTTTAGACGGACTGCGCCAGGTCTGGTGACTCATACTACCCGGTAAGGGCCTTCCCACTTTGGCGTCAACTTGTTTGTACCCTTGGCGGACTGAACGCGCCTAAGGACAAGGTCGCCTTCCTCAAAACACCGGGCATGAACCCAGTGGCTATGATAGCGATGCAGGGCTTGCTGATAGCATGCAGCACGCGTAGCAGCCCAGAGACGGTTCTCCTCGAGTAGCACAGCATCGACACGCCGGTGCTGATCTTGCGCTACTTCATCATAGGCAAGCACTCGAGGCAACCTATAAATAAGTTTCGTGGGGATAACTACTTCTGCCCCATAGACTAGGGAGAAGTGAGTCTGCCTGGTAGCTCGATTTGGTGTCGTTCGGAGGGACCAGAGGAGTACCGGCAGCTCATCGATCCACCGCCTGCAGTGCTTCTGCAGCGTATCAAAGGTTCTTGTCTTGAGTCCTCGCAGCACTTCAGCGTTCGCCCTCTCAGCTTGCCCATTGCTCCTGGGATGTGCAACAGAGGCAAATGAGATCTTGTATTTGAGGGCATGAACATATTGGATGAAGGCGCGACTCATGAACTAGGTGCTGTTGTCGGTAATGATCCTTGCCGGGACTCCAAAACGGCACACCAACTCTTTCAAGAACTTGAAAGACGACAGTCACTTCCGGACACTTTGTAAACTTGTTGATAGCAACGAACAAGAATTCAAAGCCCCCGATTGCTTGGGGAAGGGGCCGAGGATATCGAGCCCCCAGACTGAAAATGGCCATGATAAAGGGATTGTCTGAAGAGCTTGGGCAGGCAGGTGGATGTTCTTGGAATGGAACTGGCAGGCTTCACATTTGGTGACTACCTTGACCGCACCTTGGAGTGCTGTGGGCCAATAGAATCCTTGCCGGAATGCTTTTCCAACTAATGCCCTTGATCCAATGTGGGAGCCGCACATGCCTTTGTGTATCTCAGCCAGCAGTTCCTTTCCTTCTTCCCGACAGATGCACTTCAATTTCACACCGCTGGGCCTCCTTCTGTATAGAGTGTCATCAACAAACAGATACGTACTGGCCCTCCGGGCTACTCTTTTAGCTTCATCTTGGTCGCCAGGAGCTCTCCGGTTTGGAGGAAGTGGACTATGTGCCTTGCCCAAGTTGGAGCCTGAGGCTCGGCAACGAGGACTAGCGGCACCTCCTCTACTGTGGGGGCACATTCCTCGTCCGCGGGGACCATGGGCCTGGCTGGAGGGTGCAGTCCGGCAGGTGGTGACGAGTTGTTTCCGGCAGGGTCTCTGCCAGGAGCGGACGGCTCTACCGGGAGAGGCTTACCGGAGTCCAATTTTCTCTGTTTCCGGGCCATTGTTGCTGGGGATACGGTGGGCTGAGTAAGATGGAGAACAAAAGTCCCTGGTTCTTGATACGTCTCCAACGTATCTATAATTTTTGATTGTTCCATGCTGTTATATTATCAAAGGATGTTTTATAATCATTTTATAGTCATTTTATATCAATTTTTGGTACTAACCTATTAACATAGTGCCAAGTACCAGTTGATGTTTTCCGCATGTTTTTTACATCGCAGGAAATCATTATCAGACGGAGTCCAAATGCCACAAAACTTGACGGAGATTTTTTATGGACTAGAAGACACGTAATGCGCCCTGGCTGCGCCTGGGGGTGCTCCGAGGAGAGCACAACCCACCAGGGCGCGCCAGGAGGCCCAGACGCGCCCTGGTGGGTTGTGCCACCTCGGGTGCCCCCCGGACCGCCTCTGTTCTCTATAAATACCCCAATATTCCAGAAACCCTAGGGGAGTCAACAAAATATTGATCCAGCCGCCGCAGAGTCCAAAACCACCAGATCCAATCTAGACACCATCTCGGATGGGGTTCACCACCTCCATTGGTGCCTCTCCGATGATGCGTGAGTAGTTCTTTGTAGACCTTCGGGTCCGTAGTTAGTAGCTAGATGGCTTCCTCTCTCTCGCTGAATTCTCAATACAATGGTCTCCTGGAGATCCATATGATGGAACTCTTTTTGCGGTGTGTTTGTTGGGATCTGATGAACTTTGAGTTTATGATCAGTTATATCTTTTTATATCCATGAACATATTTGAGTTTCTTTGATCTCTTTTATGCACGATTGCTTATAGCCTCGTATTTCTTCTCCGATATTTGGGTTTTGTTTGGCCAACTTGATCTATTTATCTTGCAATGGGAAGAGGTGCTTTGTAGTGGGTTCGATCTTACGGTGCTTGATCCCAGTGACAGAAGGGGAACCGACACGTATGTATTGTTGCTACTAAGGATAAAACGATGGGGTCTATCTCTACATAGATAGATCTTGTCTACATCATGTCATCATTCTTATTGCATTACTCCATTTTTCCATGAACTTAATACACTACATGCATGCTGGATAGCGGTCGATGTGTGGAGTAATAGTAGTAGATGCAGGCAGCAGTTGGACTACCAATCCTGGACGTGATGCCTATATAATGATCATTGCCTGGATATCGTCATGATTATTTGAAGTTCTATCAATTGCCCAACAGTAATTTGTTCACCCACTGTTTGCTATTTTTCTCGAGAGAAGCCACTAGCGAAACCTACGGCCCCTAGGGTCTCTTTCTCATATATTTGCCTTTGCGATCTACTTTTCCTTTGCATTTATTTTCAGATCTATTAAACCAAAAATACAAAAATACCTTGCTGAAATTTATTCTTATTTATTTTATTCACGTCCGTTTGCCCATCTTGGGGCGCCGCTACCCGAATGGGATTGACAACCCCTTTTACACGTCGGGTTGCGAGGATTTGTTATCTGTGTGCAAGGCCTGTTTACGTTGTGTTGCTTGGTTCTCCTACTAGTTCGATAACCTTGGTTTCCTCACTGAGGGAAATACCTACCGCCACTGTGCTACATCATCCTTTCCTCTTTGGGAAAATACTGACGTAGCTTCAAGCCGCAATCAGTTCCACAGGAAGCTTCTGCGCAGCACACTTTTACTGATGATCAGTTATGCTATTTTCCGCACGGGGTACATGCTCTGTTTGTAAACCGTCAAAGCGCTCCTCCAATCTCCTCACTTCCCCAACATATGCCTCCATCAATGGGCTTTGATAATCCTTGTTGACTTGTCTCACCACGAGCTGTGAATCTCCTCGAATGATTGGCTTCTTAATTCCCAATTCTGCAGCAATCCTGAACCCGGCAAGGAGCCCTTCATACTCTGCTGTGTTGTTGGTTGCCTCTTCCCGGGAAAAATGCATCTGGACGGCGTAATTCAAGTGCTCCCCGGAGGGGGCAACAAGAAGCACGCCAGCCCCTGCACCTTGTAGGGAAAAGGCACCATCGAAATACATAATACATTCTTGGGGCGATTCCTTGCTGGGTATAGCTGTCTCTGGTACCTCCTCATCAGGGGTTGGTGTCCATTCTGCAACAAACTCTGCAAATGCCCTGCTCTGTATAGTTGTCATGCTCTCAAACTTCAAACCAAAACTGGATAACTCGAAATCCCACTCCACTATTCTGTCGGTAGCCTCAGGGTTTCGGAGTATCCTTTGCAATGGGAAACGAGTGACAACCGTAATATCATGCGCTTGGAAGTAGTGGCGTAGTTTCCTTGAGGCCATGATGAGACCAAAGATCAAATTTTGCATGCCAGAGTACCTCGATCTAGCCCCTTGCAATAAGGAGCTGACGAAGTACACTGGGCACTGCACCACTTTCTTCCTTGCCACGTCCCTGGGGTTGCTCTCGCTGTCGTGCCCATTACTGCCCTGATCCTTCTCTGGCTCTGCCGGTCCTTGCTCATTCTCTGTTTCGTCCACTTCCCGCTGTGCCACCAAGGCTGCACTGACCACTTGGTTGGTTGCTACTAAGTATAGCAGCAATGGCTCTTGTGGTTTGGGAGCAACCAGGGTGGGCACAGAGGACAAGTAGGTCTTCAACTCTTGCAAAGATGCATCTGCTTCCGGAGTCCACTTCATGGGCCCTGCCTTCTTCAAAATTTTGAAGAACGGCAGGCCACGCTCGGCAGACTTGGAGATGAATCTTCTTAGTGCGGCAATGCACCCTGTCAGGCGCCTTACATCCTTGACTGTCCTTGGTGCTTGGATCTGCTCGATAGCTTTAATCTTGTCAGGGTTGGCTTCGATCCCCCGATGGGACACAAAGAACCCAAGCAGCTTGCTAGAGGGAACACCAAACACACACTTCTCCGGGTTGAGCTTCAAGTTGATCTTGCGCAGATTAGCAAATGTCTCCTCCAAATCCTGAATAAGGGTGTCTATATCCTTGGTCTTGACCACAATATCATCCATGTAAGCTTCAATGTTTCTGTGCAGTTGTGGCTTGAAACCAATCTGGACTGCCCTTGCAAAAGTGGACCCGACACTCTTTAACCCAAATGGTATGCGGATAAAACAGTACGTACGACATGGAGTGATGAACGGTGTCTTCTCTTCGTCTTCCTTGGACATGAAGATTTGGTGATACCCAGAATATCCATCCAAAAAGGAGAGCAAGTCGTAGCCTGAAGTGGAATCCACAACCTGATTGATGCGCGGCAAGGGAAACGGGTCCTTCGGGCAAGCTTTGTTGAGGTCTGTGAAATCTATGCAAAGCCTCCACTTCCCGTTAGTCTTTCGGACTACCACTGGATTTTCCAACCATGTGGGATGTAGCACTCCTCTGACCAAACCAGCTGCTTCAAGTTTCTTGATCTCTTTCGCAATGAACTGCTACCTCTCCAAGTCTTGCTTCCGGACTTTCTACTTGACAGGTCAGGCGTGTGGGCAGACAGCAAGGTGGTGCTCGGTTACCTCCCTGGGAACACCGGGGATATCAGATGGTTGCCAGGCAAACACATCGGCATTCGCCTGCAGGAAGGCAACGAGCGTTCTTTCCTATTTGTCATTGAGTGTGGTGCTAATAGTGAAAGTACCATCAACGCCAGCCAGCCCTGCCGGGAGCTTCTTTACTTGGGGTGCAGTGACCTTGGATCTCTTGTTGTTGGAGCTCTCTGGCAAGTTGTCAATTGGCGCAGCGCACTCCGGAGAGGTACACTTCCCGGACTCCTTGCCAGCGTCCTTGCTACCCTTCTTCTGTCCTCTGTCCTCCTTGGCGGGAACTGCTGCTGCCGCTGCCTCTGCTGCGACAGCGTCCCGGTACATCGTGTCGAGGCAAATGATTGCATCCTTCTTGTCTGATGGAACGGTAATGACTCCCATTGGCCCAGGCATCTTCAAGGTGTTGTAGGCATAAAGGGATGCCACCATGAATTTAGCCAGGGCTGGGCGTCCAAGGATCCCATTGTACGGCAGGGGGAGGTCAACCACATCAAACACAATCTTCTCAGTCCCGTAGTTAAGCTCTCCCCCAGACGTCACCGGCAGCATGATCTTTCCCTTAGGATGACTCCTGCCGGGATTAACTCCTTGAAACGTGCCAGTGGTCTTCAACTCATCTTCTGCTATCTGAAGCTTGCTGAGGACTGCCGGGGAAATCAGATTCAACCCGGCCCCGCCGTCCACTGATATTTTCGTGACCTTGAGGTTGTGAATTGTTGGAGAGACCAACAATGGCAAACATCCTACCGCAGTGGTACGGTTAGGATGATCACCTTCATCAAAGATGATGGGCTTGCGTGACCATTTGAGCGGCTTCCAGGCCTCTGGCGCTGGTTCCACGGCATTGACTTCTCGTGCCCATCATATGAGCTGGCGGTGAGAGGTGTGCAAAGATGCTGTCGGATTTCGGGTTCAGGCAGACCATCTAGGTTCGAACTCTGGGGTGCACGCGGAGATCGCACCTCCAACCTACCTACGTCTCGTCGCCTCACAAGGATTAAAACTACACGAAGAACAACACAGAGGACACGATGTTTATACTGGTTCAGGCCACCATTGCGGTGTAATACCCTACTCCAGTGTGTGGTGTGGTGGATTGCCTCTGGGGCTGATGATGAACCGTACAAGGGAAGAACAGCCTCACGAGGGGCTGTTCTTGAGCTGGTGCGATGAACTTCTAGGGGAGTTCAGTCGCCTCTCTTTCTCTCTCTCTCTCTAGATGTCGATCCGATCGATCCCCCTGCCTTGGTGGCGGCTAGCTCTATTTATAGTGGGAGGCCCTGGGCCTCTTCCCAAATATTGAGCGGGAAGGGCGCCAACAATTGACCATTTTGAAGGGGAACATCTAGTACACTTATCCTGACTAAAGTCGGTCCTCGCCTGCTAAAGACTCTGACGGTGACGCCGGCTTGGGCTCCATGATGACCTCCTTCCTGCCGTTCTGCTGGTCTTGGACTTGTTGCACTGAAATGGTTGCCTTTGCCCAATGCCTTGTCCTGCGCTTGCCTCCTTTGCACCAAAGGGGAAATGAGGACACTGCTTGGGCAGGCGCCCGCCTGGCGCCCGCCTGGCGCCCTCGGTCGTCATGGCTTGCGTCATGGGCACCTCGTGAGGTACCCTGCCTTGATCTCTCCGCCTCCTCGCGAGCCAGCCTGACGAGGCCGTGCCTGAGGAAGCTTCCTGTCGTCCGCCCTGCGAGGCTTGGCCCCTCGCGATGGTCTTGAGCTTGTGTTGATGAAGATGGGCCGTACCTGGCCGCTTTTCGTCCCACGCCGCAGGCCGCAGGTAGGAAAGTCTGGGTACCCCCGTTCCCAGAACACCGACAGTAGCCCCCGGGCCCAAGGCGCGCCTGGACTTGGCTTAGCAGAGAAGCGAAAGGGCAAGTGCGAAGCGCCGCGGGCCCCAACAGCCTGCGGCCTTGGGTGCCGTGTGGAGGTTGATTGGATACGGGTGTCCCTGCTTCCCTACGACGCCTTGGCAACTGCATGAATTGACAAGAGAGCGGCACCCGTCTAGGCTTTACCTTCTTTGCCTTCTCCAGTCATTGCCCAGATCCCCTTTCTCGCTCTTATCCATCCTGCTTCCGAAATCCCCAGATCTACTCCAACCCTGCGCCCTAGCAAGGCATGGCACCTCGCCAGACCCCGGCCTTCCTCCCGGCGGTGCTCAAGGTTGGCTCCGCCCTTCCCGAGGACCAAGGAATCACCTTCTACCCGATCTTCGTGAGCGCCATTGCCGCCGGTCTGGTGCCTCCCTTTTCCGAGTTCTTCTTTTCTGTCCTCTGCCATTACAACCTGCAAGCTCTGCACCTCCACCCCAACTCTGTTCTTCTCCTGGCGATCTTCGCCTACTACTGCGGCTCATGTCGGGGTGCAGCCCTAAGAGGCCTTGCTGCGCCATTACTTCTACCTCCGGGTCTCTCGCGGCTCCATCACCGCGTGCGCGAGCTTTGTCGCGTATGGCAGCTCCAACGCCACCTCGAAGCCCGGGAAGAGGATTGAAGGCTTCAGGAGCAAGTGGGTCATGGTGGATGCTGGGCGCATCCATCCCCGGCTGATTCTGCCCACGGAGCAGCCCAAGCCCATCGACGCTTGGTCTCGCGCGGAGCTCGCGGATCCCCGCGCGAAGCCAGTGCTGGAGAGGATCGATGCGGACCTGTGGCCGGGCAACATGGCGATGGCGAAGCTGACCGGGGCGTCGCTCCCGAGGGAGTTCTTGGAGCACCGGATGGCCCCGCTTCGGCAATACTCGCTCCCGCTGTGGAGGCTTCGCCCGAGCCCCGTAGTCTTGGCCGACGAAGATCTGGCCGCGGTCCTCCAATGCTTGGTCGGGGGTGACGTGGCGAGGCTGGAGGGTGCTCCTGTACCCCTGTTCCTTCGAGATGATTGGGAGCAGGTGGTGAACTCCATGCCCGCTTTCAACGGGGACGGGCCTGTGCCCGCGGAGGTTCCCGAGGACCTGGCGGCCCTGGCGACGGTGAACGTGTCCTCCAGCGACTCCAGCGAAGAGGAGGAAGAAGAGGAGCGAGAAGAGGAGCCCGGTTCCGAGGCGACCGACGGGGAGTCGAGAGCGCCCCTCCCTCGGCGCAGGTCCCGCGCTCTCCGCCTCTTGCCGGATGACGACGAGGATGGCGACGAGCGAGGTGGCGATAGCTCGCCCCTGATCCCGAAGAAGGACAGGACGGGGCTGGTTCCCCGCGGGTCTGCTCCGGCTCCGAGGCGATCTGCAGACGCGCCTCCTGCTCCCGAGCCTCTTGAGGTTGATCCCAGCAGCCGGCTCTCGGGCTTCAAGTTCGGCCGGAGGTTGCTTGAGCCCGCGAGCGATGACCAGTGAGTGCTTGATTCTTGTTTTGCTTCTTGCTTCGTTGTTGAGGATTGATGTCCGTATTCCTTGGCTAGGCCGGTGCCTGCGGCAAAAAAGCTGAAGGGGGCTCCTGAGGCTTCGCCCGGGGTAGCACCTCCATCCGCGGGAGAAGGGGGCGGCAAGACACGGGCCTCTCCTGCCCGGTCATCCTCGCGAGGCCTGGTGGGGCTAGCCGGGGCGAGCTCAGCCCCCATGGCCCAAGCGAGTCCCGAGGTGTCCTTGCCTGACGCCACCGCTGCATTCGTCGGGGCGCAGAAGGTCCCGACTCATGGTGCTGAGATTACGCTGTCGTCTTCTCCCCCCACTCCGCCTGCTGTCATCTCTCCGACTCCTTCTACTGTCCTGGATCGTGCTGCTGCTGAACTGGACCGGCTGCGAGGAGATCTCCAGGGCGCCGACCCTCGCCCGGTGGCCGGGCGCCTGGAGCTGGCCTCCGGCTGGGTCCGCTCTGATGCTCCAGTTCGAGCGGCGCTGTTTCAGGCCGCGTCGGCCTGCGACGAAGAGAAGCAGGTCGTCCTTGAGGCGAAGGCCGCTCGCGACGCTGCCTTGGGTGAGGTAGCAGATGTTCGGGGTCGCTGCAAGGCGCTGGAGAGCGAGCTGCAAGGCCTGCGCGACCAGCTTGCCAAGGAGGCTCGTGTCCGCCAGGAGCAGGAGGAAGACATGAAGTCTCGCGAGGCTGCCGCCAAGGACCGGGATGCCAAACTTGATGAACGCCATGGGCGCTTGGGTGCGCTGGAGCAGGCGTTGGAGGCAAAGAGGATCGAGCTGGATGGAAAGGCGCGGGTCCTCGCCGAGGACCGCGTGGCCTTCGCGAAGCTGGAGCTGAAGGCTCACACCTTGCTAAAGTCGCTTTACGACAGCGGCCTGGAAAGCCCGCTGGCCGGCGCCAAGAACGGCCCCGCCAAGCTACTTCCCTTCCTGGTCCGCGCCCTTGAAGATGTCTCCCTTGGCCTGGGCCCCACGGCTGAGGCCGAGGCGTGTGTCCTTTCTTATGTAGCGCTGATGCGCGTCTTCACCCATGTCTACCTTCGCGACCCCAACGTTGACCTTGACAGCCTGCTGGAGCCTGTGAGCGGCGAGCTTGCCGCTGCCGTTGCTGAGGCCATGAAGGGTCGAGCGGACGCCTATTTGGCGAAGTTCCGGCCTTCAAAGACTAAGCCAAAGCGAGGCTGCCGATCCCGAGGCTCCATGAGGCGAAGTCGCCAACAGTTCGGCCACCAGCGATGGCACCACCGTAGCGACCCCTTCGCGGCTCCCGTCCTGCTTTTAGTTCCTGCAACATGCATCCTGCCTCGTGGAGGCGTTTAAACTTGTGTTTGGCGTTGTCAAAGCACTCTATGGACTGTAATATTTGCTTTTGAATTCCTTGAGATTTGCGCTTTTCCTTCCTACTTGCTTATGTTCTACGTCGGCAGAGCCCTGCCCTCACAGATACCTCACCGCCGTTAGCTCCCGACCGAAACCAGGATGGGACCAAGGAGTGAGGGGCTACGTGACAAGTTAGGCTCCTGAGTCGCGATGCTCAGGAGTCCCCCTTGACGCACGAACAGCAAGTAGGGAGTTGAGGTGTATGGGTGAATTTACCGTTCTATGTTGGCAGAGCCCAGCCCCGTGCATACCTCAACCGCCGTTAGCCTTTCGGAACTAAGGGGTGAGGGGCTACGTGACCAGTCAGGCTCCTGAGTCGCGATGCTCAGGAGTCCCCCTTGACGTTCAAACGGCCTTTGTACCTTGGCTCCGCTCGGGGAGAGACGTGCGACGAACCAGGCCCAAGGGGCCTGGCTGGGTGGCGTGCATCTGGGCGTGACCCAGGCGTAGCCCCCGTGCCCAGCCCCCTCGCGCGGCACTCCCGAGGGGAGGCGTTACGATGAGGCCGGACATTGAGCTCTGGGCTCCCTGAGGTTGATGCTGTCGGGGGCCACCCTCAGTTGTTTATCACCAGCGCGGAGCATAGCGCTTCCGTATGTGTACGGGCATAGCCGCTCCTCGGCAGTGTCGTCGGCCAGCGCGGAGCATGGTGCTTCCACTGGTGCGTGGGAGGGGGCTCCCCTCCGGGAGGAGCCCCCAGGGCGTGTACAGCCCCGCCCTGACACGTGGTTGGCACGGTAGAGCTTGGCGAGGTGTATCTGGGCACTCGTGAGCCAGCGCGGGACTCACGGGGCCCTACCTGAAGGCGGGTTGCGCCTGGCACTGGGCCTTTACTTGTAATGTGTTCCTGCAAATTTGGTTAGATGTCGGCGCTCTATGTCCTCGGGTCCCGGCCCTCGAGCGGCTCAGCCGTCATTGGTATGCCAGGTCGCGATGCCGTGGACAAGGCCATAGGGTGAGGGCTGGAGAGCCAGTAGGAGCCCATGAGTCGCGATGCTCAGGTACCCCCTTTAACGTGCAAGCGGCCGACATGAAGGAAGAAGGGTGTCGTGGGCAGGCGTCAAATAACGATCATGATGGGTCAAACGCACGACCTGAATAAACGCAAGAGGGATACATGCTACTGGTGCAGCCCGGTGGCTTGGGGATAATGCAGCCCGAGGCGCCCCAATAAAGTAAACTAGAAACATGAATCAAAAGGATACATGCCGCAGGACGGACCCACGCGGCACGGGAATGATGCGCCACAGGCGCTCCCAATCAAAATGAAACTCGAAGGATGTCACCGATAATGTTGAAGATGAAGGGATGCTTTGAAGTAGCGGACGTCGTGTCGCGGAAGCCGATCTTCACGAGCCCCGTGCCCAGAGCCTCGGGAGGCTCCGGAGGCGCTGGTGGCTCCTCGCGGACCATCTCCATCTCCGCCAGGACTGCGGAATGCCTGGCCACTTGAGCCTCCAGGATGCTCCTCATGAGGCGCTGACGCACGGCAGGCCGCAAGGCATGCGAACCTAGCTGTGGGGTGGACCTTCGCAGCGCCCCACGCGTGAGGGCCAGAGGCGCTCCTGAGAGGTGGCTCGGTTGAGCCCTGGTATGTCGATGCAGACGCGCAGCCCACCATCCTCGCCTGGATGGGGAGCTACGGCGGGTAAGCGGCGGCTGCCACTCATGACTCTTGACTCCTGTAGCTCCTGAATGAGCTTGCTGACGAACTCCTGAGGGTTTGTCCCTCCTTGCCTTGCTCCTTCCTGAGGGAAATGTGCTTTGAAACACGCCTCCAATTGGTGCCCGAGCGCCTCCCTCGTGATCTTAGCGAAGTCGGTGGCCCTCCAGGAGAGAGCCCCAGAGCCTTGCTTGAGGAGGGCGCCGGGCGCGCCTTCCTATGCGACAGAGGGAGGTGCCCCCTGAACAGGCGCGGACCCTGAGGGGCCTGCCTCCCGAGGGGTCGGGCCAGGCAATGTCTTCTTCTTCTTAGGAGCAGCCTCGGGAAGCCTCCCGCTCCTGTTATTTGGGTCTTCAATTGATGCGGCTTGGAAAGCACGCTCCAGAGAACACACATCGTCTCTCTCTTCACAAGGAACCGTGATGACTCCACCGCTTCCTGGCATCTTGAGGACATTGTAGCCATGATGAGTCACGGCCATGAACTTGGCCAGGGCTGGGTACCCGAAGATGGCATTGTACGACATGCGAATGTGAGCGACGACGAAGTCAATGAGCTCGGTGCGGTAGTTGTCGCGCGTCCCGAAGGTGACAGGAAGGCGGACCTGCCCTATCAGAACTGTGGAACCATCAGTGACTCTGGAGAAAGGCTTGGTTGGCTGAAGCTGATTGTATGGCACTTGGAGATTGTTGAATGTCTCGACGGACAGGGCATGAGCCCTGCTCCGCCATCGATGAGGGTCCTGGTGACTTGCACATTGCTGATGATTATGGAACAAAGCATCGGGAGGACTCCAGCTATGGCTGCGCACTTGAGCTGATCGGCTGAGCTGAATGTGATGGCGCACGCTGACCACCTGAGGGGGCGTGTGGCTTCGAGCCTGGGGAGGACTGCATTCACTTCGCGGGCGAACTGCTTGAAGATGCGCTGAGAGGCTGGGGCTTGAGCTCCGCCCAGGATGCAAGCGATTGCGCGCGGCTCCTGGAAGCCCCCAGCCCCCTCATCCTGATGATGGTCTTCATTTCTCCTTGGCTGCGGTGGCAGAGGAGGGAGGCCTGCGTTGCCTTGTGGGCAATCCTCGCGAGGCTGATCCCTCCAGCCTCCCTCGCGATGCGGGTCCCTCCAACCTCCCTCGCGAGGCTGATCCTGCCAGCGGTCCTCACGAGGTAGGTCACACCACCCTTGGCGAGGCCACGGTCTTCCCATCGTCCTCCACCTCTTCCTCCTCCTCGACCATAGCCCCGGTCGCTGCGCTCGGGGCGTCGGCCGGCACGCACGTCCCGCACGGCCCTGAGCTCTTGGCATTCGTTGGTGTTGTGGGTGTGGAGGTCATGGTACACGCAGTACCGACTGCCCTTGGATGACTGAGGCTGATCCCTTCCTCGATTGGTGTCCGGCTCTGCTGCAAGCACGTCAGCCCCCTTGCGGTTCACGTCCTTGACCTTGGGCTTCTTCTCTTCTGGGTCGGCATCCGGCAGCTTGAGGAGGGAAAGGCGTCCTTCCTCAGCCCTGGCGCACGTGGTCGCCAAGTTGAACAGCTCTAGGGATGTGCACAGGTCTTCATGGATCGCGAGCTCTTCCTTCATCTTGACGTCACGCACACCGTCGGAGAAGGCTGAGATGATGGCCTCCTCAGACACCCTGGGGATATTAAGGCGAGCGTTGTTGAAGCATTGGATGAACTTTTGCAGGGTCTCCCCTGACTGCTGCTTGATGCGGCGCAAGTCACTCATGGCCGGGGGCCGATCACGGGTGCCTTGGAAGTTGGCGATGAATCGGGTGCGCATCTTGTTCCAGGAGGAAATCGTGCGAGAGCTGTGTTCAGGAGCCAAAAGTGCGGCACCGTCCTTGAGCGCCATGGGAAACCAGTTCGCCATGACCTTCTCGTCCCCGTTGGCGGCTTCGATGCCCAGCTCATAGAGCTGGAGGAACTCCGCAGGGTCGGCCGTGCCATCATAGCATGGGGGCAGGTCTTGCTTGAACTTGCCCGGCCAGGCCACGCTGCGCAGCTCGGCGGTGAAGGCACGGCAGCCTGCAGTGGCCACGGGAGGCCTTTGGTGATGGAGGGCTTGATCTTGGGGGTCTCCGTGCGCTGCCGCCAGAGCAGCTCGGGTCTTGGCGCCACTGGAGCAGAGGCCTTGGTCGTGTGACGGGCCAGTGCGGGGAGCACTCAGGCAGCTTCTTGGGGACGAGGGACCTCTTGGCAGCTCTTTGTCACGCCCAATATGTGACCCTATCCAAAAGGAACTCGAAGGTACCACCAAGGATAGACCCGCATATTGAAACGCTTTTGCAAGGTGGATATCATCACATCAACATTACATAATAGATGGGGATACATACATAAGGCATACAATGCCACACAAATACAACATCATCTTACATAAGAGAACCATCCGTCTACGGATGAAACACAAACAAACTCAAACGACATCCACCACCTGCTAGCCCAGGCTGCCGACCGAGCCTATCCCCGATCGAAGAAGCGGAAGAAGAACTCCAAGACAAGCAAGCATCGCCTCTCACGTCATGATCATCGTGATAACTGTACTGCAAGAATCGTTGTTGTAGTAATCTGTGAGCCACGAGGACTCGAGAATCCCATCACAATGGGTATCAAGACTAGCAAAGCTTAAAGGGTAAGGAAGGGGTAAAGTGGTGAGGTTGCAGCAGCGGCTACACATATCTGGTGGCTAACCAACGCAAATAAGAGCGAGAAGAGAAGCAAAGGAACGGTCGTCAACTAGTAATGATCAAGAAGTGATCCTGAACTCCTACTTACGTCAGACATAACCCAGAAACCGTGTTCTCCTCTCGATCAACCCCGAAAAGAGAAACTCAAGTTTACGCACAAGGTATGTGTATTTTAGAAGAGTATACTTTAAGTTTACTACAACATGATATTAACAAATTCCCATCTCGCCACATAACCGCTGCACGGCTTTCGAAAGTTTATACCTGCGGGTGTCCCAACTTAGCCCATGATAATCTCGCGATCAATGAAGGATATTCCTTCTCCCGGAAGACCCGATCAATCTCGGAATCCGGCTACAAGACATTTCGACAGAATAAAACAAGACCAAGCAAAGTCAGCCCGATGCGCCGACAATCCCGATAGGAGCTGCACATATCTCGTTGTCGTGGCAACACCGGATAGGTCAGCCTCTGAGTAAAACCAGCCCTCGAGTTGCCCGTGGTGGCCCCATGATCTGCCGGTTCGAACCAGCACTTAGAGAAGCACCGCCCGGGGGCTAAAATAAAGATGACCCTCGAGAGAGCGACTCCCAAGGGAAAAGTAGGTGGTGGTGAGGCAAATGGTAAAACCAAGGTTGGGCCTTGCTTTGGAGGAGTCTTATTCAAAGAGAACTATCAAGGGGTCCCATAAATCACCCAACCGCGTTAGGGACGCAAATATCCGGGAACATAATACCGATATGACGGAAACTAGGGCGGCAAGAGTGGAATAAAACACCAGGCATAAGGCCGAGCCTTCCACCCTTTACCAAGTATATAGATGCATTAATAATATAAGAGATATTGTGATATCCCAACATAAACATAATCCAACCTGGAGCAATCTTCATCTTCACCGCAACTAGAACGCTATAAGAGGGGCTGAGCAAAAGCGGTAACATAGCCAAACAACGGTTTGCTAGGAAGGGTGACAAAGGTTAGAGGTTCATGGCAATTTGGGAGGCTCGAGCAGCAAGTGGTAGGTAACGCAGCAAAGCGATGGAACGAAGCAACTAGCATAGCAATGATAGTAATGAGATCCAAGGTGATGGTCATCTTGCCTGAAATCCCGCTAGGAAGAAGAACGAGTCCATGAAGAAGACGAACGGAAGTAGTCGAGCGAATCCTCTCAATTGCAACATTGCCGGAACTAAGAAGCAACACCGGAAAGAACCAAACAACATGGTAAATGCACAAGCATAAACATGGCATGATGCACAATCAAGTATGATGCATGTCCGGTTTAATGAGGCATGGCATGGCAAAGTGCAACAAACAATGCTACAAGATAAGTGGAGCTCAATATGCAACGAGTTGCATATTGACAAAACACCACATTGACATATTTAGTTTAACCTCGTTTAAGCTACCAAACAATGTTAAATGTTGTTAAACATGGCAAGAGGTGAAGCATAAATAAACTAACTATTGAGGCAAATTTAAATGAGGCCGGAACAACAAACAACAATTCCGGAAAATCCCCACATGCATATAGCATTTTAATGCAAACACAATTTTAAACATTTTAAATGTTGTTATCATGATGCGAATGATATATGCAAGTTTTAAGCATTTTTATGAAAATGTTGACATGAGCATGATACGAGGCATTTGTCGGTATGGCAGAAGGAAAAGGGTGCCACGGCGACGAATCCGAAAACGATGCCATGGCAACATATCGGTTCCGGTAGCTCATGGAGATACCGGTGCAAAAGAAAGCGTGCGGATGTGCGGAACATGCTAGAGATGGTGGGGTGATCCCGGTTACCGGGTTCCCACGGGTCAACGGCATGGCGAACGAGGAGGAACGTGCAATGACAACTCGGACATGGTGCAAACACGGGCATCTCATACAACACATGCATTCGTTCACGGGCGTCGTCTCGGGGTTATACCTTTGAAGCGTGCATTTTCGGAGCGGTTCGAGTTCGTTGAGGGAAGTAGACGTTCTCGCGATGTAGAGGAAGTAGTGGTACACGACAACGGTAGAGGTACTCGCGATTTTGGCGACGGTAGTCGTACAAGGTTCGTAGACGTCCGAGTCATCGGTAGAGGCACTTGTCGCATCATCGGGCGTAGTCGACCTTGGCCTATCCGTGCGTAGGGGTACTTGCCAAAATCCACAGGAACAGTAGTGGTGCATGGTCTTTGCTTTGTAGTCGGACTTGGCGAATCCGCGTAGTGGTACTTGTCGGTCTCGGTCAGGGTGTTCCTGGTCTTGAGGAGGTCCCCGAAAGAGAGCTTTGCGTCCACGGGGACATGGAGCTGCGGTCTTGAAGTCGGGCAGGGGATCGAACGCCAACGAGGGGTGCGTGTAAGAGTGCTGCAGGAGAGGCCGGTGTTGCGGGCGTTGGAGGCGGGGCCGGTCGATGCTGTCCGATCGAGGACGAAGCCGGAGAATTAGGGGCGGAGCTGGGAAGAAGCGGCTGCAGCAAGAGCTTGGGGTCGGGTTGGCCATGACGTGGAGGATGAACCAGGTGGCCTCAGCGAGGAGGTGCAATGGCAGTGCCGACGGGAGCAGCAGCCCGGACGGCGAGGCGTGGCCATGGAAGGAGCCTGGACGCGAGGGACGCTAGCGGCGGGGCCGCGCGCGAGGTGGCCCTCCTAGTGGTCGCCGACAGCGGCGGGTGGCGATGGGTCACCGGAGCGGGCGATGGCCGGACGGGTCACGGCAGAGATGGCCTGGAGGTTGAGGCCCAACGGAGGGAGGAGGAGGCAAGGGCTTTGACGAGGCTGGGGGCGCCGGATCATGGTTTCGGCGGATCGGGAGCCTCTCCCGATTGGGACGAGGATGAAGGGGGCGAGCGAGTGGGGGGATCGGGCGCGACGCAGGATCGAGGAGAGGTGCATGGGTGCTGGCAGCCAGAGGGAGAGATCGAGAGGAGGGGGTTCGGGGCTAGGGTTAGATAGGCAGGGGCCGACTGGGCCTTGGGCAGCGGAAGAAGCAGGCTTGGCCTGGCTGCTGGGCTCTCTTCTCTCTCTCACTCTAAAGAAAATTAAAAGAAAACAGAGATAAGAAGGAAAAGAAAGGGAGGTTAGGGGAAGATGTTGGACGCTGGATAATTTTCCTGGGCTCACCAAAATGGTCTTGATCCAGAAAAATTGCAAAGAGACGTGTCGAAGGGTTTGAATACAACCTCATTTGAATTACATTCAAAAGAGTTTAAATAGGGAGTGGGGGTTTGGAAGGTCCAAAAATGTTCAGATTTTTGGTGGAGGTTGGAAAAAAGATGAAATGATATATGGCAAAGTTAGAGACCAAGAATTATGATAACAAAGGCATTGGATTTATTTTTGCAAGTGTGTTATGATCAATTCCAAATAATGGAATATTTTAATATAGCTCCCTAATATTGGGAGGATATGTTATAAAGAGAAATCACCATGTGAATTCCCTCGATTTAAATGGATCAAGATCCACACGATTTATTTATTTGAGTTTTTAAAAAGGGGATGCATGATGACATGATGCAATGCAAATGATGCAATGAGATGAGATGCATGACATGAACAAAATGCAAAACAAAAGACAAAAACCCAACCACGGAGGAAATAGCATATCACTTCTCCGGAAAAGGCAAGAGTTGGAGTTACGAATATGGAAAGTTGTATCCGGGGCGTTACAACACTCCACCACTACGAGAGGATCTCGTCCCGAGATCTAGGATGGCACCGGAGAGAAACGAAAGAGGAAGATAAGAGGTAAAACTAAGTTGCTTCTTCGACAAACGAGTGAAACCATGAACCTTGAGATGTTAAAAAAAGTTGAAAGAAAGAACACAACGGAGTTGAACACAATTGAGAGCACTGCGGTAGAAAAATAGAAACAAGGAACACCATTTGAACCTTGGAGGTTGAAAGACATAAGAAAAGGGTTACAATGGACAAGAAGTACAAGCAAGCACTCCGGTTGAAACGAGAAGTACAAGGAATGATAAAGATCAATTACGACAACACTCCTGTTGGAAAAGAGGAACAAGGGATACGACGAGAACCAAGAGTTTTAGTGATAAGATAGATATTGAAACCAGTCCGGTTAAAACTAGATAGAGAAGGAATAAGATTGATATAATTTGGGCAGCACTCCGACTAAAAGAAGAAGGAAAACTAGAAAATATGATAAGAACTTGAAGAGATGACACAACACTCCGGTTAAATGGATAAGCAAGGAAAAGAACATGATCCTCACAATTCGAGATGATGAGTGAAGAGAGCAACATCACCATGCCTCCTAAGAAAGAATAGAAGATAGATCATTGAAATAAAAGAATGGAGAAGAAAATGCCAACTTCTACCACAATTGAATTTGGAAGGCATCCTTGCAAGAAGGTTAGAATATAGTTGTTTGAAAACCAACAACGAAACGAATAAGCTTGTAGTGGGCTTATGGAAACATCTCAAGACTATGAGGTGACAACCGGCCACTAATGGAAACCATTGATTTGATTGAGAGCACCAAAGAGATGAAAAACTTCTTCACCGAGATGATAAAGAGATAACTTGGATCATAGACAAGCACCACAAATAGCAACATTCCCAATGGAAGGCTTTTAGGTGAAATCTATATCAAGGTACTCCAACGAAGAAATTATGATGGGTTGAAACAACTCATGATCGAAGAGAAAATGATGGTTTTAAAATATCTCCTTCTTAACAACTTGTGAATCATGAAACATGAAGAGAAATTGTCGAGGATGACATAACACCATCTCAAAAGATAAAGTAGAAAGAATTGCACTTGAATGCAAGATGAAGAATGCTTGAACTCCTCAAAACAAAACATGTGTTGAGCACCATGTTTATTTTTAGAGTATAGCTTGGCGGGTCATAACTTCGAGAGAAATCTTGAAGAACAATTGAATAATTAAAAGAATCCTTGACGAACCACCATGTAGAACCTCCATGAAGAACTCCGGTAATACAAGGATGATAGAAAGAAAGAGAAGTTGAAAACACAAGGTGAAGTCTCGCAATGATTTAGATGGAGCTTCGCGACGAGATAATGCGAAAAACATGGAACTCCGGAAAGAAAGATGAACAAATGAAATCAAGAATTTTGATGAACCTCCGGAATAAGGAATCGAATTTACTCGATGAAACAAGAATAAGAATTACATTATGCTCATCCTTCACCACTTAAATTGATCACAAGCAATGGATTTGGCACACTACTTATTCTTTTAGAAAGGATTAAGATAGATATGGCGCAAACTTGGGAAGGTCTTCGACGAAACACCGAGAGGATTGGAAGGGACGAATGAAATGATACGATAATAAAGGAATAGGAATGTTGAACAAACCACCGTAAGAATTGAAAATGAAAGTAGCAAAGGCACAATTCACCGGGAAGAATTGGAAAACGAATGAAGATGCTTGAGAGAATTTAGATACAAGAGAAGGAAGAGATCTTGAACTGATTAGATAATACTTGAATGATGCACCGTATGATTTGGAGAACGAGAGCTGAAAGCTGAGAATGAGGAATTATGACATGATGGCCTACGGAGGAAAGAAATGGGAACAACTCATGAAATGCTCCGGATGGGTAAAAGAATACTCACAATCGAAAACAATTATGAGAGGATGGCATCAAGCTAGAACCATGAATCTTGAAGTGAATGGAGCAAGATTTAAGAGAAACTCTTCTTCGGTCTTCAAATGCTGAGAATGACGAGGAGAAACACCACCAAATTGTTGAGAAACTCCGGAAGGATTAAAAGAGGAAAGGTTGAGCCATAGATGAAAAGAGTTTGAAAGCGGCCTAGGAGAAGGCATGTGACTGGTGAAAATTCATTCTTACATCAAACTTTGAAATGAATTTCAGAATAGTTCCGGGAAAATTAGAAGAGTCAGGTAAGATCCTGGAAAAAGACCTGTGGGTTAGGGCCCACTCGAAAGAAACATCGTTGAAGGATTTTAAAGAGAGGTTGCACCGTTGAATTAAATGACTTGAATGAGATAATAATCTCCAAATAGCTTGAACAGGTCTTGGAAGAAAAGACGAGCCTTCTGAGATATCTTCAGCACTCCAGGACAAATGAATAGCGAGAAGTGAATGATTAAGAGGTGCATCGGCATGAGAAAGCATTAGAAACGAGGAAATGAATATGATGAATATCGAAAGCTTGAATTGGATCCACCGGAGAAGAAACAACAATGAAGGATGATGAACTTGAAACTGTTGAGCATCTTTATGGGAAATCACCGGATAAGAACATTGAAAGAAAAGAATGAAGAGACTTCCCACAAATAAAAGGATACATGATTGAAAAATCTGAGTCCTTGAAGAAAAAGGGTGGGAGGGCGGGAAAACAAAGACAACTTGGGATGGATGAAACAAACACCGGTGAGAAAACTTAGAGTTGATCTTGCGGATGGTGAAAATGATCGGATCCACTTGAAGAGAAGCACACCGTTGGAAAGAATTGACATCACAATCTCGATGATCAAGAAGGATTAGTATTCACATAGCAATATGAGAACACCGCTTAGGAAAGGTATGGATTCAACATTTGACATCAAGCAACTCGAATACCACAAATAAAACAAAACAAAGGATTTGGCTTGCAGAATAAGCGGAACAAATACATATGATAGAGATTTACCCAATCCCATATCATGCATCCGTCGAAAAAGATATTCTAGGAGCTACTTGAGTTCCCACCTATAAACTCCCAAACTTTGTGGTTATGCAATCAGGTGTTGGGGATACAGGGACACAAAATATATCACCCAAACTAACAATACCTAGATCCAAAGTATCCATCCGTCAACACATAACCAAGAAAACTCCGGAAATCGTGTACCTCAACCTTCGAAAAGCATCCGTTATACAAGCTATGGCAATACTCCCGAACTCCCCAGTACTGGGTGGCGTCGAGGTTATCTCACCAACAACTGCATAAAAGAGATTTTCGATGTCGGTAAAACTCAGGTATTCCAGAACTGCAACGATAAAATTGTGACGACAACACCTCGGAGCTCAACTCCCCGGGACACTGCCACAACCCCTAAATGTCAGGAGGCACCAAGAACAATGTTCTCGTCACAAGACTATCGGAACGATTCCAAGATACCCGCGTGATCCTAAAAAAAATTCGTGAGATTTGAGGAGAGGAAAGACAAAACATCTACGTCGGGAGGCCTCACCAGAGCGACGAAGGGACTGAGGAGTAAAAAGAATCCTACTCTCCGATATATATAATCCTAAGACTCAAAATAATTTTCTTCTAGACTCAACAACGGCCAACAATCAAGGGGGCTCCTATGGTCGGTCGAGGCTCTGATACCAACTTGTCACACCCAATATGCGACCCAATCCAAAAGGAACTCGAAGGTACCACCAAGGATAGACCCGCATATTGAAACGCTTTTGCAAGGTGGATATCATCACATCAACATTACATAATAGATGGGGATACATACATACGGCATACAATGCCACACAAATACAACATCATCTTACATAAGAGAACCATCCGTCTACGGATGAAACACAAACAGAAACTCAAACGACATCCACCTCGCTAGCCCAGTTGCCGACCGGAGCCTATCCCCGATCGAAGAAGCGTAAGAAGAACTCCAAGACAAGCAAGCATCGCTCTCACGCCATGATCATCGTGATAACCTGTACCTGCAATCGTTGTTGTAGTAATCAGGAGCCACGAGGACTCAAAGAATCCCATCACAATGGGTATCAAGACTAGCAAAGCTTAAAGGGTAAGGAAGGGGTAAAGTGGTGAGGTTGCAGCAGCGGCTACGCATATCTGGTGGCTAACCAACGCAAATAAGAGCGAGAAGAGAAGCAAAGGAATGGTCGTCAACTAGTAATGATCAAGAAATGATCCTGAACTCCTACTTACGTCAGACATAACCCAGAAACCGTGTTCTCGTCTCGATCAACCCCGAAAAGAGACACTCACGGTTACGCACACGATTGGTGTATTTTAGAAGAGTTTACTTTAAGTTTACTACAACCGGATATTAACAAATTCCCATCTGCCACATAACCGCGGGCACGGCTTTCGAAAGTTTATACCCTGCAGGGGTGTCCCAACTTAGCCCATGATAAGCTCTCGCGATCAACGAAGGATATTCCTTCTCCCGGAAGACCCGACCAGTCTCGGAATCCGGCTACAAGACATTTCGACAAAGAATAAAACAAGACCAAGAAAGCCGCCCGATGCGCCGACAATCCCGATAGGAGCTGCACATAACTCGTTCTCGTGGCAATACCGGATAGGTCAGCCTCACGAGTAAAACCAGCCCTCGAGTTGCCCCTGGTGGTGGCCCTGATCTGCCGGTTCGAACCAAAGCACTTAGAGAAGCACCGCCCGGGTGCTAAAATAAAGATGACCCTCGAGAGAGCGACTCCCAAGGGAAAAGTAGGTGGTGGTGAGGCAAATGGTAAAACCAAGGTTGGGCCTTGCTGGAGGAGTCTTATTCAAAGCGAACTGTCAAGGGGGTCCCATAAATCACCCAACCGCGTTAGGGACGCAAAATCCAGGAACATAATAAATATGACGGAAACTAGGGCGACAAGAGTGGAACAAAACACCAGGCATAAGGCCGAGCCTTCCACCCTTTACCAAGTATATAGATGCATTAATAATATAAGAGATATTGTGATATCCCAACATAAACAAAATCCAACATGGAGCAATCTTCATCTTCACCTGCAACTAGAACGCTATAAGAGGGGCTGAGCAAAAGCGGTAACATAGCCAAACAACGGTGACAAAGGTTAGAGGTTCATGGCAATTTGGGAGGCTCGAGCAGCAAGTGGTAAGTAACGCAGCAAAGCGATGGAACGAAGCAACTAGCATAGCAATGATAGTAATGAGATCCAAGGTGATTGTCATCTTGCCTGAAATCCCGCTAGGAAGAAGAACGAGTCCATGAAGAAGACGAACGGAAGTAGTCGAACGAATCCTCTCAATCGCAACATTACCGGAACTAAGAAGCAACACCGGAAAGAAACAAACAACATGGTAAATGCACAAGCATAAACATGGCATGATGCACAATCAAGTATGATGCATGTCCGGTTTAATGAGGCATGGCATGGCAAAGTGCAACAAACAATGCTACAAGATAAGTGGAGCTCAATATGCAACGAGTTACATATTGACAAAACACCACATTGACATATTTAGTTTAATCTCGTTTAAGCTACCAAACAATGTTAAATGTTGTTAAATATGGCAAGAGGTGAAGCATAAATAAACTAACTATTTAGGCAAATTTAAATGAGGCCGGAACAACAAACAACAATTCCGGAAAATCCCCACATGCATATAGCATTTTAATGCAAACACAATTTTAAACATTTTAAATGTTGTTATCATGATGCGAATGACATATGCAAGTTTTAAGCAATTTTATGAAAATGTTGACATGAGCATGATACGAGGCATTTGTCGCTATGGCGTAAGGAAAAGGGTGCCACGGCGATTTAATCCGAAAATGATGCCACGGCAACATATCGGTTCCGTAGCTCATGGAGATACCGGTGCAAAAGGAAGCGTGCGGATGTGCGGAACATGCTAGAGATGGTGGGGTGATCCCGGTTACCGGGTTCCCACGGGTCAACGGCATGGCGAACGAGGAGGAACGTGCAATGACAACTCGTACACGGTGCAAACACGGGCATCTCATACAACACATGCATTCGTTCACGGGCGTCGTCTCGGGGTTATACCTTTGAAGCGTGCATTTTCAGAGCGGTTCGAGTTCGTTGAGGGAAGTAGACGTTCTCGCGATGTAGAGGAAGTAGTGGTACACGACAACGGTAGAGGTACTCGCGGTTTTGGCAACGGTAGTCGTACAAGGTTCGTAGACGTCCGAGTCATCGGTAGAGGCACTTGTCGCATCATCGGGCGTAGTCGACCTTGGCCTATCCGTGCGTAGGGGTACTTGCCAAAATCCACAGGAACAGTAGTGGTGCATGGTCTTTGCTTTGTAGTCGGACTTGGCGAATCCGCGTAGTGGTACTTGTCGGTCTCGGCCGTATGCTCTCGGTCTTGAGGAGGTCCCCGAAGAGAGCTTGGCGTCCACGGGGACATGGAGCTGCGGTCTTGGAGTCGGGCAGGGGATCGAACGCCAACGAGGGGTGCGTGTAAGAGTGCTGCAGGAGAGGCCGGAGTTGCGGGCGTTGGAGGCGGGGCCGGTCGATGCTGTCCGATCAAGGACGAAGCCGGAGAATTAGGGGCGGAGCTGGGAAGAAGCGGCTGCAGCAGGAGCTTGGGGTCAGGTTGGCCATGGCGTGGAGGATGAACCAGGTGGCCTCGGCGAGGAGGCGCAATGGCAGGGCCGACGGGAGCAGCAGCCCGGACTGCGAGGCGTGGCCATGGAAGGAGCCTAGACGCGAGGGACGCTAGCGGGCGGGGTTGCTGAGGTGGCCCTCCTGGTGGTCGCCGACAGCGGCGGGTGGCGATGGGTCACCCGAGCTCGATGGCCGGACGGGTCACGACGGAGATGGCCTGGAGGTTGAGGCCGAACGGGGGGAGGAGGAGGCACGGGCGCTGACGAGGCTGGGGGCGCCGGATCACGGTTTCAAGGATCGGGAGCCTCCCGATTGGGACGAGGATGGAGGGGGCGAGCGAGTGGGGTGATCGGGCGACGCGGGATCGAGGAGAGGTGCGTGGTGCCGGCGGCCGAGGGAGAGATCGAGAGGAGGGGGTTCGGGGCTAGGGTTAGATAGGCAGGGCCGGGCTGGGCCTTGGGCAGCGGAGGAAGCAGTGCTTAGCCTGCTGTCGGGCTCTCTTCTCTCTCTCACTCTAAAGAAAATTAAAAGAAAACAGAGATAAGAAGGAAAAGAAAGGGAGGTTAGGGAAGATGTTGGACACGCTGGATAATTTTCCTGGGCTCACCAAAATGGTCTTGATCCAGTAAAAATTGCAAAGAGACGGTCGAAGGGTTTGAATACAACCTCATTTGAATTACATTCAAAAGAGTTTAAATAGGGAGTGGGGTTTGGAAGGTCCAAAATGTTCAGATTTTTGGTGGAGCTTGGAAAAAAGATGAAATGATATATGGCAAAGTTAGAGACCAAGAGTTATGATAACAAAGGCATTGAGATTTATTTTTGCAAGTGTGTTATGATCAATTCCAAATAATGGAATATTTTAATATAGCTCCCTAATATTGGGAGGATATGTTATAAAGAGAAATCACCATGTGAATTCCTCGATTTAAATGGATCAAGATCCACACGATTTATTTATTTGAGTTTTTAAAACGGGGATTCATGATGACATGATGCAATGCAAATGATGCAACGAGATGAGACGCAAGACATGAACAAAATGCAAAACAAAAGACAAAAACCCAACCACGGAGGAAATAGCATATCACATCTCCGGAAAAGGCAAGAGTTGGAGTTACGAATATGGAAAGTTGTATCCGGGGCGTTACACTCTTCTCTTGTTGTGCTGATGCCGGACGGAGTGGGTTCCACCCAGGGGCCACGCGCCTTGGGGCCAAGGCGCCTTCTTGAGGGGGAGGCGGCTGAGGCGCCCCCGGAGCTTCATCGCCCGCGCAAGGCGGGGCGCGGTGCAGCGAAAGGGATGGCGCAGGGGAGCCCAATGGCGCCGACGAAGCTTCGGTGATGTGGGCAAGCCACTCGTCGTAGAGGTCGCTGACGGACGGTAGTGCAGGAGTTCCGTGCCAGGAGCATCGGCGTCGGCGCGTCCAGGAGCGCCGACGGGCGTGGGACGAAGAGCCGGCTGGAGTCAGCGACGGGTGGCGGCGCGTCCCGCCGCACCGAAGGATGCAGACGACGCCTGCTGCTTGTTCCCCGCCGGGCCGGTGGCAGCGTTGACGGCAGGTGACGGGGAACGGCGGGGGCGGCCGCCGACTGGGGCCGTCTGGGCGACGTGAGCAGCAAGAGCGGCCCGGCGCTCGGCGCGGGCTCGACGAGCGTCTGACATGGATGCGAGGGGCGGCGAAGAGCATGGCGGCGGAAGGCGGATTCCGGTGCACCCCTACCGGGCGCGCCAAATGTCAGATTTCGGATTCCGGTAGACCCTCTAGGTTCGAACTCTGGGGTGCACACAGAGATCACACCTCCAACCTACCTACGTCTCATCGCCTCGCAAGGATCTAAACTACACGAAGAACAACACAGAGGACACGAGGTTTATATCGTTCGTGCCACCATTGTGGTGTAATACCCTACTCCAGTGTGTGGTGTGGTGGATTGCCTCTGGGGCTGATGATGAACCGTACAAGGGAAGAACAGCCTCGTGAGGGGCTGTTCTTGAGCTGGTGCGATGAACTGCTAGGGGAGTTCATTCGCCTCTCTTTCTCTCTCTCTCTAGATGCCGATCCGATCGATCCCTCTAGATGCCGATCCGATCCATCCCCCCTGCCTTGGTGGCGGCTAGCTCTATTTATAGTGGGAGGCCCTGGGCCTCTTCCCAAATATTGAGCGGGAACGGCGCCAACAACTGACCATTTTGAAGGGGAACATCTAGTACACTTATCCTGACTAAAGTCGGTCCTCGCCTGCCAAAGACTCTGATAGTGACGCCGGCTTGGGCTCCACGATGACCTCCTTCCGCTGCTCGCTGGTCTTAGTCTTGTTGCTTCAAATGGTTGCCTTTGCTCGATGCCTTGGCCTGCGCTTGCCTCCTTTGCACCAAAGGGGAAATGAGGACACTCAAGAAGTCGGCGCTCACCGACGCCTCGGTCGTCATGGCTTGCATCATGGGCACCTCGTGAGGTACCCTACCTTGATCTCTCCGCCTCCTCGCGAGCCAGCCTAACGAGGCCGTGCCTGAGGAAGCTTCCTGTCGTCCGCCCCGCGAGGCTTGGCCTCTCGCGAGGGTCTTGAGCTTGTGTTGATGAAGATGGGCCGTACTGGGCGCTCTTCATCCCACGCCGCAGGCCACAGGCAGGCAAGTCTGGGTACCCCTGTTCCCAGAACGCCAACAGATGCACCACCGTCAATGCACAGGACGTCAGTGGCCTTCTCCTACTCACTGGTTTTCTCTTCATCCCCTCCATCGCTCTCATCATCACATGTTTCCTTCTCTCAACCTCTGCTGGGTTTTCCTTGGTCCCGGAAGGGTTTGCTGCGGCGATTTACTTCACCAGCTCGGCCCTTACCGCCAGCGACATTCTGACCCTTTTCCTTGTCATGCTTCTTGTATTCTGCTCTCTGCCTCTTAACAAGCTACTCAACCTGATAACACTCTTGATGGTCGTGGCCCTTGGTCCGATGAATCTTGCAGTACGGCCTATCACCTTTCCTGGCCTTCTCGGCAGCCACGGCCTCCCGATAGTCAGCGCACACGGCAGCTTCCTTGCCGGGGACCTTAGCCTTGGCCTTCTTGCCGATACTAGGTGTTCCCGACCCTTCAACAATCATCACTGCCTTATCCTTCCGCTTCTTACTGCGCTTCTTGCTCTTCTTCTGACTGGTTGATTCATCATCATCCTCTGAGTCGATGTTGGTGCAATCTTGCTCTCCAGGCAACTTCCTTCCCTTCTCCATTTGAGCACACTTATCCACCAAGGTGTAGATCTCCTTCAAAGTCTTGGGCAACCGCACGTTCATCTTGGAACGGATCCGGCAGTTGCGCACATTGGACTGGAAGGCAGCTATTGATGTCTACTACACAACCTTCTTCTTGTAGACGTTGTTGGGCCTGCAAGTGCACAGGTTTGTAGGACAGTAGCAAATTTCCCTCAAGTGGATGACATAAGGTTTATCAATCCGTAGGATGCGTAGGATGAAGATGGTCTCTCTCAAGCAACCCTGCAACCAAATAACAAAGAGTCTCTTGTGTCCCCAACACACCCAATGCAATAGTAAATAGTATAGGTGCACTAGTTCGGCGAAGAGATGGTGATACAAGTGCAATATGGATGGTAGATAAAGGTATTTGTAATCTGAAATAATAAAAACAGCAAGGTAACTAATGATAAAAGTGAGTGTAAACGGTATTGCAATGATAGGAAACAAGGCCTAGGGTTCATACTTTCACTAGTGCAAGTTCTCTCAACAATAATAACACAGATAGATCATATAACAAGCCCTCAACATGCAACAAAGAGTCACTCCAAAGCCACTAATAGCAGAGAACAAACGTAGAGATTATGGTAGGGTACGAAACCACCTCAAAGCTATTCTTTCGGATCAATCTATAACAGAGTTCGTACTAGAATAACACCTTAAGACACAAATCAACCAAAACCCTAATGTCACCTAGATACTCCATTGTCACCTCAAGTATCTGTGGGCATGATTATACGATATGCATCACACAATCTCAGATTCATCCAACCAACATAAAAGTACTTCAAAGAGTGCCCCAAAGTTTCTATCAAAGAGTCAAGAACGTGTGCCAACCCCTACGCATAGGTTCATGGGCGGAACCCGCAAGTTTGTCACCAAAACATACATCAAGAGGCACGTGAAATCCCATTGTCACCACAGATAAGAACGGCAAGACATACATCAAGTGTTCTCATAAAAGACTCAATCCGATAAGATAACTTCAAAGGGAAACTCAATTCATCACAAGAGAGTAGAGGGGGAGAAACATCATAAGATCCAACTATAATAGCAAAGCTAGCCATACATCAAGATCGTGCCATAGAAAGAACACGAGAGAGAACACGAGAGAGAGAGAGATCAAACACATAGCTACGGCTACGTACCCTCAGCCCCGAGGGTGAACTACTCCCTCCTCGTCATGGGGAGCGCCGGGATGATGAAGATGGCCACCGGTGATGGGTTCCCCCTCCGGCAGGGTGCCAGAACGGACTCTCGAGAGGTTTTTGGTGGCTACAGAGGCTTGCGGTGGCGGAACTCCCGATATATCTTGATATTCGACGTTTTTAGGGTACGCGGGAATATATAGGCGAAAGAAGTCGGTCGGGAGCTGCTCGAGGGGCCCACGAGACAGGGGGGCGCGCCTAGTAGGGGGGGCGCCCCCCTATCTCCTGGGCTCCTCGAGGATCTTCTGACTTGATCTCCAAGCCTCCGGGATGATATTCTTCCAAAAAATCACGATGCCGAAGGTTTCATTCCGTTTGGACTCTGTTTGATATTCCTTTTCCTCGAAATACTGAAACAGGCAATAAAACAACAATATGGGCTGGGCCTCCGATTAATAGGATAGTCCCAAAAGTAATATAGAAGTGAATAATAAAGCCCATAATTGCCCAAAACAGTAGATAATATAGCATGGAGCAATCAAAAATTATAGATACGTTTTAGACGTATCAGCTATCACAGTTGTCGTATGGATATTTGGGATATTCCTATGGACTTTGTTGAATCTCTGTAAATACTTACGGAGGGTCTCCCCTTCCTTCTGTTGGAGAAGCTGCAAATCACTGGGTCGACCTGGCTCTTGATGGCCGCCAGTGAAGGCGCCAATGAATTCGTGGCACATGTCAGCCCATGACGAGATGGAGTTCACCGGTAGGTGCATCAGCCAAGACCTCACATTGGACTTGAGGGTCAAAGGGAAGTAGTTGGCAAACACCTTCTCATCTCTTCCCCCGGCAGCCTGAACAGAGATGGTGTAGATGCTCAGAAACTCTGCCGGGTTCAGCCTCCCATCATACTTCTCGGGTATCTCTGGCTTGAACATGCGAACGGACGGCCAACAGACTTGCCGCAGCTGACGAGTAAAGGCAGGGCACCCAACCTCGAAAGGTAGGCACCCGCCAATACCGAGCGCAGGCTCATCAACATCGGGGCCATCGCACCCATTGGTTCGGCAGGGGTCGTTGCAGCATCGCTCGACGACGACGTGCGCGTATCTCACCCGCCTATTATCCGGGGCTCGCCGTCGGCCTGGGCGTGCTCGAGGATTAGAAGAGGCCATCGAGACGTCGTCGGGGTCTTGATTCTGCTGTGCCGCGCTGGCTGCCGTGGCAGGGACTGCACCATGGGGGTGCCCCCTTCCGTACGGCCATCAGCACGAGCCATAGTCGTCGCTTGGGGAGGCCGTGGTGGGCCAGCTCGCTGTGAGGCCCTAGCCTCGGCGAAAATGAGCAGACTTTGGATGGTGGCACGCCATTCGTCCATCTGCTCGGCTGCTGGAGGAAACCTCAGCAGCAGCCGAGCCCGCGCCATGGCCTCCATGGCTGTACTTGGCATGGGCGATGATGAAGTAGATCGTACCGTTGCTCGGCTCCTGACGGTGCCAGCGGCGGCCGCACCGCGCTCCTGCTGTTGCAGGGTGGCCACCTGGACGGCAGGGGGCGCGGTGAAGGCGCTAGAGGACCAGCGGCTCCGCCGGGTGCAATGACTTGGTCGACCTGTCCCGGGGGAGGCGCACGCGCTATGGTCGCTCCCATGGTGGGGGCGTCCGAAGGGCGGCGATTCACCCCAGACCGAGCGCCATTTTCTGCGACTGTGCCCGTCGGCGGGAGGAAGGGGCGCGGATGGAGTAACCCCTTCACATGTACCTTGTGGAGCTTGGCCGTCGGGGCGTTGCTGATGTTGCTCTCCTCCGATGTTTCTCGCTCCTGTGTCGGCTACAGGGGAAGTGGTGACGGCGTCGCCTGCGCCGACCAAATCCCTAGCAGTGTCCATGCCCTCGCGTGCCTCCACATACCCCGCAGCATTAGAGGCTGCGGGCGGCAGAGCCTTCGAGGTGGATGGATGACCCGAAGCACCGTATTTCTTCTTGGGCGCCATGGTCGGTGGCTCCATCAAAGGTGAAGACGGTGACGAAGATGACGCGCTGCGTACGCCTTCAGGTTCGCGCAAGCGATCCCCCTACCTGGCGCCAAAGATGTCATGGGAAACCACGTCCACCTATGGGACCAAGGGCCCCTTACTGGTTTGGCAGGGGGGATGTCGCGTTGCAAAAAGACCGGAAGGACGTGGGGCACTGCGGCAGCGATCACACACGCAATTTTACCTAGGTTTTTGCCGCCGTGAGGCGTAAAACCCTACTCCTGCTTTGGTGGATTGATGATGGAAGAATGGTGGCGGAGCATAGTACACTTGCCCGGCAGGGGCGGCAGTGGCTACACGTGTATGGGGGTGTGTGTTGTCCAACTCTCCTACCCTTTCTACGGTTGCCATGGGCCTCCTTTTATAGATTAAGGGGTTACCTCAATGGCAAAGTAGTCATTATGCACTGATAACATAGCGAACAGTGCTATCATACCTAACTCTACAGGCTGATAGGGTGAATTAAATGCACCGCTTAACGTCACGTCATTGGTTGCCCGGCAAGCCTTGCCGGGCTGCCTCGCCAGCTCCACGCCTGCTCGCTCGACACGTCGCAGGACGGGTGTCATCTGTATGCATTTCCTGTAGAAAGAGGCTGCCATGTGGCGATCAGCTGCCACTTAATCACCTCAAGGCTTGACACCGCACCGATAGGCGGCGTGGGTCGTGGCGGAGTGGTTGGGTGAGGTGGTTTTGCCTTCGTGAGTCCCAAAGAGTTCTCGCCAGACGTCTTGGACGTCCTCTTCTGGGGGCGACCCCGTCCTCGTCGAGCTCGTCTGCCCGGCAAGGGAGGCTTTTCTCGTGGTGGCATCTTGTTTCTCTGGCTTGATCTTGGTCCTCTTGATCTGCATGTTGGTCCTTCGAAGCTCTTGGTCACTTGCACTCTGATTTAGGTTGGTGCATCAATCCTGCTCCCGTGCACATGCCGCAGTCACGGGCAACAGACCCAGGGTTTGTTGTACCGACACCCTTCGAGATGAAGTTCTCTAGTGTTTGCTTGTGTTCTTGCTTGAGTTTTTTGCTTGTTCTCCTTATTAAAAAAACTTCATCGAGATTTCATTTCTTTTTGTCTCTTATTCTTTGTATCTAATTCATTGCAAATCCTTCAGTTAATTCCTTGCAAATCTTTGTGAGATCTTATTTGCCAAGAGAGCTGAGGTGACAAAATTTTTCCTCATCATTGAACTCGGCCTCACCGATTTCTTCCTATCAGCTAGACCGAACTGTACTAATACATTGTAGACTGTTCATTGGTACAACCGACAAGGACGAACTCGGTCGGACCGATATGCATCATCTATGACACTGCCAACTCGGTGTCACCGATGAAAAAGAATTGGCGGTACCGACTTCCCTACTAAGAAAACATTTTGCCATTACAAATGTCATTTCTTCTCCAGCTCTACTTGATGATTCTTATCCTCTACTCGCATCTTAAATCACATGCTGCTTTGTAATGTGACTCAAGTACTAAACCTATTTGACTCCTGCTCCAGAAGGTCCCTTCTTGGAAATTGATGTCAAAGGGGGAGAGAGAGCACATCAAAGCTTATCACATTGGAAAGAAAGCACTTCTTAGCTTCTCCAGATGCTTATTATCAATAGAGGAGAGAAGTCACATGTCTTTAAGAGGGGAAAGACATGTTAGTGTATGTTATGTGTTATGATTGCTTTGCTCTGATTTTCTCTTACCCTATCTTCTCCCATTATCCAATATCAGATTCAGGGGGAGTAAGAGTTCATATCTAAGGGAAGAAAATCTTTGGAATTCTTTGCATATCTTTAATCTTTGGGGGCATGTCTATATCCAAATAGAGTACTAAGTACTTACTCTCTACATGTCATCCCAGTTTGGGTACTCTTGTGGTTTCCTGAACTTGATTTGTCTAGCAGTGTCCTTGTGTTATCTAACCCTGTTTTCTCAAGTTAACCTCTTCCAAAGCTAGCTCAAGACAAACAAGGTAAGTATGTGCATCACACTCATGTGCATGATGATCTCTTGCTGATGTACATACAGGACTGATGAACATGAAGGTACACTTTCTGCATCTACATCATCTGCTCTGATGCATATAGCCAAGATACATGTAACTCATTACTTGCTCTGACATGCTTATGCATTCAGATGTTCTTATATTCTATTTTATATGATTGCATACATGTAGGAGGAGCCAATGCAAGTTACATGTCTTTCCAAAGCTTTACTTGTTACTCTTTATATCTTTAACTAAAGCTTTGATGTATGTTGTCATCAATTACCAAAAAGGGGGAGATTGAAAGCACAAGTGCTCCCTGGGTGATTTTGTAATAATGTCAACATTTCTCTTGTTGAACTAATTTTTTCATCTAGTATATTTCAGAAAGTTCAACAAAGGCGTGGCATGGTCAAGAGGATGTGGAACCCCTTCAAAATGCTAAGGACAAAGATTGGCAAAAGCTCAAGACACTACATTTGTATTTTAGTGATCCAAGATCACATTGAGTCCATAGGAAAAGCCAATACTATTAAAAGGGTATGAGGTGTTGCTTAATGGTCTACTTGCTCAAAGTGCTTAGTGATATGCTCCAAAGCCCTCAAACACTTTCTCAATTCCAAATATGTCCAAAACCTAAAGTCAAACCCGGCACCACCGATTTGATCTATCCGGCGCCACCGAGTTCTATTGACATAGCCACCGCCAAAAACCCTAATCAGTTCGGTCTCACCGATAGGATCTCAGTCTCACCGAGATGGCCTTGCAAACTCTCTGTTGCTTGTTGCAATTATTTCGGTCTCACCGAGTTTGTCTGACCAACTCTCCGTTTGCTCATTGCTGGAATCTGTCCCACCGAGTTCACGCAATCGGTCACACCGAGATGAGGTTTTGCCCTAACCCTAGCACATCAGTCCCACCGAGTTGATCATGTCGGTCCCACCAAAAATCCTAATGTTCACATTTTGAACTGAATCAGTCTCACCGAGTTCACCTATTCATTCTGACCGAGTTGGGTAAATTGTGTGTAACGGTTAGATTTTGTGTGGAGGCTATATATACCCCTCCACCCCCTTCTCTATTCAAGAGAGAGCCATCAGAACGTGCCTACACTTCCACTACTCATTTTCTGATAGAGAACCACCTACTCATGGGTTGAGACCAAGACATTCCAATCCGACCACAAGAATCTTGATCTCTAGCCTTCCCCAAGTTGCTTTCCACTCAAATCATCTTTCCACCATAGCCAAATCTGTGTGAGAGAGTTGACTGTTGGGGAGACTATCATTTGAAGCACAAGAGCAAGGAGTTCATCATCAGCACACCATCTATTACCTTTTGGAGAGTGGTGTCTCTTAGATTGGTTAGGTGTCACTTGGGAGCCTCCGTCAAGATTGTGGTGAACCAAGGAGTTTGTAAGGGCAAGGACATTGGCTACTTCGTGAAGATCTACCTGAGTGAGGTAAATCCTTCGTGGGTGATGGCCATGGTGGGATAGACAAGGTTGCTTCTTCGTGGACCCTTCGTGGGTGGAGCCCTCCATGGACTCATGCAATCGTTACCCTTCGTGGGTTGAAGTCTCCACCAACGTGGATGTACGATAGCACCACCTATCGGAACCACGCCAAAAATCTCCGTGTCTCCAATTGCGTTTGCACACTCCAATCCCATCCCTTTACTTTCTTGCAACTTGCATGCTTTACTTTCTGCTGCTCATATACTCTTTCCATGCTTGCTTGAAATGTATTGTGAATGCTTAAACTTGTGCTAAAAATCCACCTCAACTTGAAGAATTTAAAAACTTCTACCTTTCCTTGTTGAGGGTCTAATCACCCCCCCCCCCCTATATACACCTCTTCTCAATCCTTTCACTATGACAATATGCGTCCTGATATAGGCCACTTCAGCCTGGACGATGAGTCCTGCGTTGGTCTCGATATTGACAATAGCTGGCCCTTCCCAGAGGCTTATTTATGCTTCAAAGCAAGTGTTTCCAACGCCGAGGATTGGTTGAGTTGAAGTTAATTTCATTGCTTTTTTATTTGTTGTGTGATAAAAACTTTTTTATTTACTAGAATGTTTTGTTGGAAATAATCTATAATCCAACATGTATCCTCGTTGTGGTTGTGTGTTGATGACTTGTTGTATGTAATGAATGGTACATTTGCATATGCATGTGATAAACTCGATTTATGAATGGTTTTCGAGTCACTTCTTGGAGTGTGAGTACCGTAGTATTATAGCCAACATCCGGTTATATGAAGTTGCCACATCACATAGATCCAACCTAATAGTATGCTAGTACAATAGTTAGTCCTAGTAGTAGTATACCATCAACTAGAGCTAGGTGTCGCACGGAGGCCAAAAAATATGGTGATAGTGTGAGGTGGGCTTGTACGTATGATGTAGGCACAGGGCTTGCCATGTTTCCTACTCCTCCGGTCTAAATGTGGAGAGGATTTGGTTGAGTTCTTCCTCCTTTTGCCGACACGTGGGACATCCAACATCCAGGTCGTGTCATGCAAGCAAATGGAGTGCTAGTTGAAGGTACATGTTGTGCATCTTGGGTTAAACTGTAAATAGAATCTTACTCTTGAGTAACTCCAAAAGCGGCCACCGAAGATCTTTATTGGATTTGTTTTTCATCACCAACACGTCGAGGTGAAAGATGTGCAGGTTCAGTGGGTCGTCTTGCGTTTTCACTGACATGTGAGACCAAATGTGAGAAAACAGACGATGGGCACACTCCGCGCGTCTGTTGGCTGGCTGAGAAGAAGGAGAGGAGGGCTGAGCACAGACTCCAGGAAATTTCGCGACAATGTGAGTAGTACTAGTGGTGTACCATATGCCCTAGTGGTGTTCGCTCTACGTAACCAGCACCTCGATTAATAGTGGGGTGGCATGGGCCATAACTAGCATTCACATCTAGCAGTACGACACATGACACCCACACGAGTCCCATCTGACACCAATTTTCTTGGAGTCCGTGCTACAACTATCTCTTCTCCCTCCTGTTTTCTCTAAATCAACCATCGCGCGGTGGGCGGGGTGGGGGTTTGCCGATAGTCGGTTTGCTCAACCGCGGTCCCATTTGTAAGTAAAAATGCAACACAACACAGATTTCCCCTTAAGCGGCATGCCGGACCAATCGTGTGGGGGTGCGACGCGAACACGCATGCTTTTCCTTTTTTTGAGGAACCGGCAGGAGCACTGCCTTTTTCTTATATAAGGGATGGTGAAAAGACGCAATTTACAAAGGGGCGAGGCTTTTCCTTTTGAACTTGTAACTTGTAAAATTTGGTTCTGCTACTTGGCGCGACCGACAGATAGAAATGACGATTTTCCCTAGAGTAATGAGAAGTTTGGTTCTGGCACGGTTCGTGCATGGTACGTACGAAAATTATGAAGTTGATGCGAAAGGCTACATGGAATTGACGGAAAGATAAAGATACATATGGATCCATCAATGACATCCTCGCGCCCTAGTGTGTCGGGTCACCAACCGACGTGTGAGGAGCAGTGGCGTTGTTGGCGAGCTCAACGTGCTTCTGAACAATGCTGTCCAAGGTTGCCCTGCGGTCCAAGAAGGCCAACGTCTTATCGTCCTCCTCTTGCACCTAGTAGTCCTTGTGGACGATTTGCTTATAGATGTGGAAGATTATGTCGATGGTGTCTTGCTGCGCCAGGTGCTGTGCGGCGAGAGCGACCTCAAGGTGGACATTCTCCCGCATGACTGCGGGCAGTCGTAGGGCCACCAGTGCATCAAATAGGTTGTCACCATAGATGCCGTTGAGGGTAGCGGGCATCGCAGAGCCTAGGTGTGTGGGCTGGAGGCATACGTCAAGGTCGTCTGCGAGCTTCTTGACGACGGTGAACTTGTCGAGGAAGCCGATGAGGACCTCATCGAATGAGGAGATGAAGCTGTCGTCCAAGAGGCCTCTCGCACTGGCGGCCTCAAGCACGACCTGGAGACGTTCCTCGGTGCCGAGCCGTAGGCCGGCATCGTGGACCATCTGGCACAGCCGGATCATGCTTGCGCTCATCGCCTCCATGGGTGTAGATTCTAGTCAACTGATCTTGCGATTGGAGTGATCACTCTTGCCCTTGGTTAGGGTGCGTAGGTGCGTAGGATTTCGTAGATTGGACTGGTGGGGAGCCTTTTATTAGAAGTGCAGACTATGTTGCATTCACGTGTCTGTTGGCCATCTACTCCTCGGCCCTCCCTCCGTACCGGTGCAGTATAGTCATCTTACCAAGACCAAGTTGTGGCAAAACGAGAGAACTTTGATGTTTACTACATCCGTCCTGGTTTATTGGTCCCCTTTGCATTTTGCGCCAAGTTTTGACCTTTGATTTAACTAATAAAATGTTAATGCATGCAACCAAAAATAAAATCATCGAAAACTATGTTGAAATATGGATCCAATGATACAATTTTTGGTGGCATGCATTATTAATATTTTAGTTAAATTTATGGTCAAAATTTGGCACAAAATACAAAGGGGACCAATAAACCAGGACGGAGGTAGTATTCTGTAATTAATGACATTGCATGCAGAGAATTGAGCACTGCATGTTGTGCTAAGTAGTCTCAAGTCATTGAATGCATACGCACCCCACGTCTTCTATTCCCTGATTTTTTTCATGGCAAAAAACAGGGAACGAGGTGGGTAGTTAATGCACCGCGCCTAAAAGTTTTGGGATTATTTGGTTTTCGTAATGTGACTAATGCACCAGTACGAATGGTGTACAATAGTAGTCTGATTGATGAGATTTTAGATTTGAGCCATCTACCGGAAGGGGGAGTGTATAATATCATCGGGAACTACATTCAAAACCAAATAAAACAATACTCCATGTATTTATTTATAGAGGGAGTAGTATGTTTTTTGTGACATGCATTACTAGATATTGCTTGTCAAATACTAAATCCAGGCGGAGGTGGTAGTACTACTAAAACTAGACGGTGGTGCTAGTACTAGTAGTACTACCAATGTAGTAGTATTGTACTACCCGTTGGTCACATTATTACGTCATGCTCCTCATAGTGAAGTGACAAGACCCTGTGCCGGAGATGACACCTGAGTGTAGGCGTCGTGTTCGGCATACCAAAGTTAACCTCACCATGTGCAATCACTATCATCATGGCTGTAGAGCTAGCCTTCTTACAACTAGCCATGTTTGACATAATTTCCCATGCTTTGCCATCAGTATCTCTACTTCTTATAAAAAACCAAGTAGGTGATGATGGTGTGCCTGCCATCCTGCAATATAGACCGTCCGATCTATATCTGACGGATAAAAAGCAAACTATGGCAATTTTGCAAAAGATACCCGCACCCCTCTCCACATTTGCAAATAAGGCCTTCCTTCGTTCATCTTCGTCTCCCACAATATAAACAACTCGTATAAATGCATCTTGATGTTCCGTGCAACGCATGGGCCTCTTGCTAGTAATAATAAATATTGTACTCGAGTAATTGGTATATCGTTGCTGCACATATGCACATGAACATTTATTGTTGCATAGTATCTCGTGCTGGATAGTCATAATATTACAAGTTTCAAACTGATATTACAAATGCTAGGAGTAATGTTGCACCTACGAAGAGGGAATTATTAGGAAGTTTACGTAAGAACTTTTGTTACTTTAGGTGGATGCAGCATTATCGTACAAACTAAAATCCACCGCCCTGACAAGTCACTAATGGGAAAATAAATTTTTGAGTCTCTGGCGACTTGATGTGTCAAAAACAAATTCAGCTTCTGTGGAGCCTTTGTCATTTAGGCTTAGACGCTCTTGGTGATCAACACGCTATTCATTGTTGCGCCAGAACGCCAAACCTCATTACCTTGAGCACACTATCCTCCAGAACAAAGAACCTGGCCAATTTAATCTCTCATGTGCTGCCTCGGTAGTCGATCAAATCAATTTCTGTAAGATGGAGATCAAGGCATTCGATAAGATTGTTATAGTGCAGCACATTTTTAACTTTCAGGTCTTTTTTTATCTGCAAAAGAAGAGAACATATTAGATCAGCTGGTTGTATAAGATTGTCGTGTCATCAAGAGGTACCAATATCATTCGCTCATATGATAGGGTTGGCTCTAAGGCTAGTGATATATTTTTCACTCTCTCACTCTTTCTCTTTCCTCTCATTTACCTAGGAGCATGTGAAGAGCTTGGGATTTGTTGCCTTCCACTATGTGGCCGATGCCATATTCTCAAAATTATGCCACATAATATGCATCGATGTCAAATCAAATGATTTTGACACCGCTCTAGAAATATGAGAGAGTTGACACCGCTGTGCACACAGACCCACATGTATAAACAAATCAATCAAACCAACTACACCAGCCTCTCTCTCTCCCAAACAAGTGTTTTTATTGCCTCGGTCCTCTCCCTCTCCCACGCATGTGTTTTTTCATTGCGTGAGTTAATTTGGCACCGGAGAAAAGTAGGTGATCCATATTGGGGCACCAGGTGAGCAATGGAGGGCATCGATGCCAAATGCATGAGAAGTGAATTTGGCACGTGTTTTGGCCTACATAGTGGAGGGCCGTTATTGCCCACTTTTGTACTACCTCACATTTAGTGCAAATTGTTTACCATAGATTTACCTAAGAAAATGCCAATGCATGTCACAAAAAATTATACCATTTGAAATTATGTTCAAATATGAATCCAACGATATAATTTTTAGTGACATGCATTAACATTTGTCAGTTAAATCTGTGGTCAAATTTTGATACTACAAAATACGAAGAGTAAACCAGGACGGAGGTAGTACTTGCTCTTAGGCTAACCATAGAGTTACTAGTCTAAGTTACTTGCCACTATGACTAGCTTAGGCTACTAGTACAACAAAAAAACAATGCAGGTGATCACGTGAGAAAAAAATACTAAAAACATTTCTTTCGGTGCAGTGCATAGATGCAGTTTTGAACACTACACTTGTCATCGTAATTTGAGAAAATTACAAAAAAATTGAGCTACGGTGTGATTACCGTTTACTAACAGGAAAGAAGTTTCACCTCGATGAGTAGCTTCTCCGTGCATGGAAAGCATGTAAGGAATCCAACAACTTGCACTATAAAAAATACACTTTCGTGATGATACGTATTTGTCATAGTAGGTCACGTTTTCTGTCATGCATGTACATCCATGACGATTTTATGATAGAATCAAGATAGTCATGCCTGTGTTGTCGTAGAAGTATTCCATGGCAATACCAAAATTATCATCATGGAAGTTTCCTCTTCCATGACGATAAATGGCGCGTCATGGAAGCGCTTTTGTCAAGGGTAACCGACATGTGGCATCCACCGTAACTGGTCACTGTTAAGCTACCGGGTTCCGATTTGGATCCGATAACCCGTTAATAGCCCGGGCCAATGGGGATATTTCCACGTGTCGGCTCAGCGTTGGGATAGTTGTCATCCAGCGAATGGATGGGACGCGCCTATGATACATCGACATGTGGCTTGGCCCAACAATGGCCCATTCAGGTCAAAAGGCGGCCCGATTGACCTGGTCAAAAGGTAACGACCGGCCCACTTAAAGCCTATTAGCGGCATGTTCGCATAAAACCCATTTACAGCCCGCTAACTCACGGCCCATTATGGCCTATCCGAATTAGACACAGTAGCGTCATCTGAGCCGTCCAATATGATTCTAGTCCATTGTAACTTCCGGCCCATGTATGGCCCATGCCGTCTTTTGGCCCATAGGAGGCCCTTTGTAACTCTTGGCCCATTAACAACCCGTGGTGAAACTGGCCCGTAATGAACAATGTATCGCTTTATACCCATTAACGGCCCATTATTCCATTGGGCTGTTTCCAGCCCATGTTATCTTTCGTCCTTCTCAGGGCCCATTATACTTGGGCTGATTTGCAGCATTCGATTACTTATGGTCCGTTATTGGCCTATTCCGGTTGTGGGCCAAATTCAGCCCGAGGTTAAAGTCGGTCCGTTTGTGGCCCATTAATCTGTTGGGTCGTTTTTATAGCGTCATCAAATATGGCCCATTAACGACCTGTTATGCCCGTCGATAGAAACAAGCCCGTTATACTCATCGGCCTATTAACGGCCCGTTATGGTCGGCCCGTGAACGAACGATTCCCACTCTAGCCCGTTTACGTCCCATGAACATACGATGCTCACTCTAGACCATTTACGACCCATAATGTGGTCCGTTATTGGCCCATGTTTGGCCAATCGATCATACGACCCGTAGAAGGCCCATCGATTCTACGACCCGTATAAGGCCCATTGATTCTACGGCCCGTAGAAGGCCCATTGTTTCTACGGCCCGTAGAAGGCCCATTGTTTCTACGGCTCGTAGAAGGCCTGTAGGAGGCCCATGGTCACTACAGTAGATATGCAGCCCATGGTTATTGTGGCCTAGTTTAAAAAATAGGTTATTGCGACCACTAGCAAACCGTGGAAAAAGAACAGCACTGACTACAAGCAAACAAATAAAAAAGAAAACAAGGAAATAAATAAGCAAGCAACTTACACTAGGCTATTACGGCTATTACACATATTACATCCACTGGGCATCAAAGTTCGCCACCAGTGCAAGTATGGGGAACAAAGTAGCATATTACATACACTGGTTGTCAAAGTTGGTGACCAAAGGTAAATAAACGCCAAAGCAAAACAAGTCCAAAGATCAAGCCACTTCACAGGAGCTCAATAAACAATATTCTGGGTATCCACCATGCTGGCAAGATGCTTAGCAAGCTTATTAGCTTTCTCTAGTTTGGCGCTTAAATCCTCTAGCGCTTGCTGTTGCACCAGAAAGTATGCATCTGAATTCTGTAGCGACTTCCTCAGTCCTTCGTCTTCCTATCGCAGCACATCTGATCGATGTCTTTCAACTTGAAGTTGAGACTCAAGAAGCTGAACTGATTCAGGCAGCAAGTTCGAAGAGCTGGTGCCAGCAGTAGTGGATAGTAACTCAAACGCTACATCAAGACAGGACTTTGGGGTTGTCTCACTATCTTCAAGATAGTTTTTATCAGCTTTCTTGGAGACCAGCAGGGATGTCTCACTATCTTGAACCTTATTTGTATTACTTCTTTTACCATTGCATAACGGGGTACTCTTCTCCAATATTTTGTCCGCATTCTAAAAGAGAAACAAGCAGACACATCACAAGTTTACCATGTTGTATATGAAACTCATTTTGTTAAACCAGTTCAGTAGTAAGGTGGACTAGATAACAGCATGAAACAAACATATATCCATGTAGTATGGTCACTTTATGGTCTATATCATTGTAGTTTATGTTGTCAAATCAAGATAGAGACAGTTCAAATCATATCTGTTTAAGACAAAGCAGCATAGACAGAATATAAGTGTGGGAAACTACACAGCACTAACAACACTTGTATTGTGAATGGCATGAGAAAGTATTGTTTATTCAATTGAAACTGAAATCAACATAGAGCAAGTTACAACAGCAAACACGTTAAAGAAACAGGTTTAAAACATACTTGTTGTGCCATTGGAGTTTCAATTGCATCCTTAAAATTTGAAATTAGTTGGTATGAGTAAATACAGTGATGCAATAGCAAAGGAGTATGTACCATAGCTATGACCTGAGAACAATTCTTCTTCTGAGCGTTGACTTGGGGTTCAGAGTGGTGGTCCTCGTGCTTTGGGCACTACAGTTGCCTTACTAACTGCTCATGTTTGGGTGCTCTGTGGTGGAGACGGTGTTGTGTCAACTGGAACTGGGTTACTATCTACTGGGGTTGGGGTTAGAAGGGGAGTAGCTGGTTCTCTGTCCAACTAGGTAGGGGTACAATCTGCATGAGTCTGGGTTATGTGTGGTGGGGCTGGTTCTTGGGCAAGTACAACCGTGGTTCTATCTGCATGGACGGGTAGCACGATCTTTTCTGAAGACTGCGTTTTTACTCCCATAGATACTGCCATCACCCCCTCCAATTCAAATGGCTGATAAACAAGAAAAGTAATTGAATGTATAGACATTGTATTATAGACAGGTGCAACGGATAGTAGGGAAGAAAATAGGGCATGAAATAATTCACATTTATGTTGTCTAACCAAACACGATAGCATGACATAATTTCACATATATGATGGCTAATTAAACAGGATAGCATGACACAATTTCACATATATGATGGCTAACTAAACATGATAGAATGACATACTTCAAATATGATGACTATGTAAACAAGATGACATGATATAACCATACTATGGGTCTATTAAAGTGGTTGGCATGCCATAATTCACAAACATGCTGTCGACGGAAACATGATGGCATGATATAATTCACGGATGGAATGACATAATTCAAAATATGATGACTATCTAAACAGGATGAGATGATATAACTATATTATGTCTTTAGAAAATGGGTTGGCATGCCATAATTCAGATACATGATGTCTATGTAAATATCATGGCATGATATAATTCAAATATATGATTTATATACTAAGCGAGTGAGCATAGGGCAGTCGCATACATGATGTGTCAACTAAGCAGATGGCATTCAATATTGTGTATATGATGTAAAAACTAAGCATTGCAAGACAACATATGCATGATATGAGTAATATAACCCTACCAAGTTCGAGCTTACACCTCAGGGGGAAAATAGGACTAGTCATCTATTGCTACCTCTTGAGCATGCGTTGGTTTTCCCTTGAAGAGGAAAGGGTGATGCAGCAAAGTAGCCTAAGTATTTCCCTCAGTTTTTGAGAACCAAGGTACCAATACAGTAGGAGACAATGCACAAGTCACCTAGTACCTGCACAAACAATCAAGAACCTTGCAACCAACGTGATAAAGGGGTTGTCAATCCCTTCACGGTCACTCGCAAAAGTGAGATCTAATAAAGATAATAAAGTAAATATTTTTGGTATTTTTGTTGTATAGATTGGAAAGTAAAGATTGCGAAATAAGAGAATGGCGACAGGGGCAAGTTGATGGGAAACTAATATGATGTAAAATAGACCCAGGGGCCATAGGTTTCACTAGTGGCTTCTTTCAAGATAGCATGTATTACGGTGGGTGAACAAATTACTGCCGAGCAATTGATAGAAAAGCGCATAGTTATGAGAATATCTAGGCAATGATCGTGAATATAGGCACCACCTCCGTGTCAAGTAGATCGAAAAGATTCTACATCCACTACTATTACTCCACACATCGACCGCTATCCAGCATGCATCTAGAGTATTAAGTTCATAAGAACAGAGTAATGCATTCAGCAAAATGACATGATGTAGAGGGATAAACTCAAGCAATATGATATAAAACCCATATTTTTATCCTTGATGGCAACAATACAATACGTGCCTTGCTGCTCCTACTGTCACTGGGAAAGGACACCGAAAAATTGAACCCAAAGCTAAGCACTTCTCCCATTGCTATAAAGATCATTCTAGTAGGCCAAACTAAACCGATAATTCAAAGAGACTTGCAAAGATATCAAATCATGCATATAAGAATTCAGAGAAGAACCAAATAATATTCGTAGATAAACTTGATCATACATCCACAATTCATGGATCTCGGCAAACACACAACAAAGCAGTATTACATCGAATAGATCTCCAAGAACATCGAGGAGAACTTGTATTGAGAATCAAATAGAGAGAACAAGCCATCTAGCTAATAACTATGGACCCGAAGGTCTGTGGTAAACTACTCACGCTTCATCGGAGAGGCAATGGTGTTGATGTAGAAGCCCTCCGTGATCGATTCCCCCTCCGGAAGGTCGCCGGAAAAGGTCCCAAGATGGGATCTCACAGGTACAGAAGGTTGCGGCGGTGGAAAAGTGGTTTCGTGGCTCCCCCTGATGTTTCTAGGGTATAAGAGTATATATAGGAGAAAGAAGTACGTCGATGGAGCTACGAGGGGCCCACGAGGGTGGGGTCGCGCCTACCCCCTGGGCGCGCCCTCCTGCCTCGTGGATTCCTCGTGGCGTTCCAGACTTCAACTCCAAGTCTCCTGGTTTGCTTTCGGTCCAAGAAAGATCCTCGCGAAGGTTTCTTTCAGTTTGGACTCCGTTTGGTATTCCTTTTCTGTAAAACTCTAAAATAGGAAAAAATACAGAAACTGTCACTGGGCCTCCGGTTAATAGGTTAGTCCCAAAAATAATATAAAAGAGCATATTAAAGCCCATTAAACATCCAAAACAGATAATATAATAACATGGAACAATAAAAAATTATAGATACGTTGGAGACGTATCAAGCATCCCCAAGTTTAATTCCTGCTCGTCCTCGAGTAGGTAAATGATAAAAACAGATTTTTTGATGTGGAATTCTACCTAACATAATTATCAATGTAGTTTTCTTTATTGTGGCATGAATGTTCAGATCCGAAAAATTCAAGACAAAAGTTTAATATTGACATAAGAATAATAATGCGTCAAGCATACTAACAAAGTAATCATGTCTTCTCAAAATACCATGGCCAAAGAAAGTTCATGCCTACAAAATCATATAGTTTGGCTATGCTCCATCTTCATCACACAAAATATTCAAATCATGCACAACCCTGGTTTTAGCCAAGCAATTGTTTCATACTTTAGTATTTTCAAACTTTTTCAACTTTCACGCAATACATGAGTGTGAGCCATGGACATAGCACTATAGGTGGAATAGAATGGTGGTTGTGGAGAAGAAAAAAAAGAGGAAGATGGTCTCACATGAACTAGGCATATTAATGCCCATCAATGTGAGTGAGTAGGGATTTCCATGCAACGGATGCACTAGAGCTATAAATGTATGAAAGCTCAACAAAAGAAACTAAATGGGTGTGCATCCAACTTGCTTGCTCATGAAGACCTAGGGCATTTGAGGAAACGCATCGTTGGAATATACAAGCCAAGTTCTATAACGAAAATTCCCACTAGTATATGAAAGTGACAAAATAAGAGACTCTCTATCATGAAGATCATGGTGCTATTTTGAAGCACAAGTGTGGAAAAAGGATAGTAGCATTGTCCCTTCTCTCTTTTTCTCTCATTTTTTTGATTGGCTTCTTTGGCCCCCTTTTTTTCATTGGCTTCTTTGGCCCCCCTTTTTTTTCCTCACACTGGACAATGCTCTAATAATGACGATCATCACACTTCTATTTACTTACAACTCAAGAATTACAACTCAATACTTAGAATAAAATATGACTCTATATGAATGCCTCTGGCGGTGTACCAGGATGTGCAATGAATCAAGAGTGACATGTATGAAAAAATTATGAATGTTGGCTTTGCCACAAATACGATGTCAACTACATGATCATGCAAAGCAATATGACAATGATGGAATGTGTCATAATAAACGGAACGGTGGAAAGTTGCATGGCAATATATCTCGAAATGGATATGGAAATGCCATAATAGGTAGGTATGGTGGCTGTTTTGATGAAGGTATATGGTGGGTGTATGGTACCGGCGAAAGTTGCGCGGTACTAGAGAGGCTAGCAATGGTGGAAGGGTGAGAGTGCGTATAATCCATGGACTCAACATTAGTCATAAATAACTCGCATACTTATTGCAGAAATCTACAAGACATCAAAACAAAGTACTACACGCATGCTCCTAGGGGAAGGGTTGGTAGGAGTTACCATACGTGCATGCTATGGGACTTGCAAACCTCAACACAAGTATTTCTCAAATTCACAATTACTATACTAGCATGACTCTAATATCACCATCCTCATATCTCAAAACAATCATCAAGCATCAAACTTCTCATAGTATTCAATGCACTTTATATGAAAGTTTTTATTATACCCATCTTGGATGCCCATCATATTACGACTAGTTTTATAACCAAAGCAAATTACCATGCTGTTCTAGAAGACTCTCAAAATAATATAAGTTAAGCATGAGAGATCAATAATTTCTATAAAATAAAACCACCACCATGCTCTAAAAATATATAAGTTAAGCACTAGAGCAAAACTATCTAGCTCAAAAGATATAAGTGAAGCACATAGAGTTTCTAATAAATTCTGATTCATGTGTGTCTCTCCCAAAAGGTGTGTACAGCAAGGATGATTGTGGTAAACTAAAAATCAAAGACTCAAATCATACAAGACACTCCAATCAAAACACATATAATGTGGTGTATATAAATATAGCCTCAAGTAAAGTAACCGATAGATGAAGATTTAAAGAGGGATGCCTTCCGGGGCATCCCCAAGCTTAGGCTTTTGGTTGTCCTTGAATTTTACCTTGGGATGCCTTGGGCATCCCCAAGCTTAGGCTCTTGCCACTCCTTATTCCAAAATCCATCAAATCTTTCCCAAAAACATGAAAGCTTCACAACACAAAACTTCAACAGAAAATCTCATGAGCACTGTTAGTCTAAGAAAATAAACCACCACTTTAAGGTACTGTAATGAACTCATTCTTTATTTATATTGGTGTTAAACCTACTGTATTCCAACTTCTCTATGGTTCATACCCCCGATACTACTCATAGATTCATCAAAATAAGCAAACCACACACGAAAAATAGAATCTGTCAAAAAGAGAACAGTCTGTAGCAATCTGTAAGTTTCGAATACTTCTATAACTCCAAAAATACTGAGAAATTAGGAAGTCCTAAGAAATATGTTTATTAATCTTCTGCAAAAAGAATCAACTTAAAAGCACATTCCTGTTGTTGGGGAACGTAGTAATTTCAAAGAATTTCCTACGCACACGCAAGATCGTGGTGATGGTTAGCAACGAGAGGGGATAGTGTTGTCCACGTACCCTCGTAGACCGAAAGCGGAAGCATTAGAACAATGTGGTTGATGTAGTCGTACGTCTTCACGATCCGACCGATCCAAGTACCAAACGCACGGCACCTCCGAGTTAAGCACACGTTCAACTTGACGAAGTCCCACTAACTCGATCCAGCAGAGCTTCGTGAGAGAGTTCTGTCAGCACGACGGCGTGATGACGGTGATGATGTTGCTACCGACGCAGGGCTTCACCTAAGCACCGCTACAATATTACCGAGGTGGATTATGGTGGAGGGGGGCACCGCACACGGCTAAAAGATCAATGATCAAAATTCTTGTGTCTCCAAGGGGTGCCTCCCTCCCCGTATATAAAGGAGTGGAGGAGGGGGAGGGGCCGGCCCCCTATGGCGTGCCCCATGAGGAGTCCTACTCCCACCGGGAGTAGGACTCCCCCCTTACAAGTAGGAGTAGGAGAGGAGAAGGAAGGGAGAGAGGAAGAGAAGGAAAGGGGGGCACCGCCCCCTCCTTGTCCAATTCGGACTAGAGGGGGAGGGGGCACGCGGCTGCCCTGGCCGCCCCTCCTCTTCTCCCACTAGGGCCCAATAGGCCCAATAAACTCCCCGGGGGGGGTTCCGGTAACCCCCTGGTATTCCGGTATATGTCTGAAACCTCCCGAAACACTTCTGGTGTCCAAATATAGTCATCCAATATATCGATCTTTACGTCTCGACCATTTTGAGACTCCTCGTCATGTCCGTGATCATATCCGGGACTCCGAACTACCTTCGGTACATCAAAACACAAAACTCATAATACCGATCGTCATCGAACTTTAAGCGTGCGGACCCTACGGGTTCGAGAACTATGTAGACATGACCGAGACACGTCTCCGGTCAATAAACAATAGCGGAACCTGGATGCTCATATTGTCTCCCACATATTCTACGAAGATCTTTATCGGTCAAACCGCATAACAACATACGTTGTTCCCTTTGTCATTGGTATGTTACTTTCCCGAGATTCAATCGTCGGTATCTCAATACCTAGTTCAATCTCGTTACCGGCAAGTCTCTTTACTCGTACCGTAATACATCATCCCACAACTAACTTATTAGCTGCATTGCTTGCAAGGCTTATAGTGATGTGCATTACCGCGAGGGCCCAAAGATACCTCTCCGACAATCGGAGTGACAAATCCTAATCTTGATCTATGCCAACTTAACAAGTACCATCGGAGACACCTGTAGAGCACCTTTATAACCACCCAGTTACGTTGTGACGTTTGGTAGCACACAAACTGTTCCTCCGGTATTTGGGAGTTGCATAATCTCATAGTCATAGGAACATGTATAGGTCATGAAGAAAGCAATAGCAATATACTAAACGTTCGTATGCTAAGCTAACGGAATGGGTCAAGTGAATCACATCATTCTCTAATGATGTGATCCCGTTAATCAAATGACAACTCATGTCTATTGCTAGGAAACTTAACCATCTTTGATTCAACGAGCTAGTCAAGTAGAGGCATACTAGTGACACTTTGTTTGTCTATGTATTCACACATGTACTAAGTTTCCGGTTGATACAATTCTAGCATGAATAATAAACATTTATCATGATGTAAGGAAATATAAATAACAACTTTGTTATTGCCTCTCAAGATGTCGCCCGCTCCCGCTCCCGCTCCCGCTCCGCCCTCTCTGCCGGCCACCCCGCCGGCCACCGGCAATGAACAACCCACCAAAAACCCGCCGGACACCCCTGCACCTGACCTACCTCTTACCACACACCCCCTAGACAAGCTCATACCAACTGTGGCTCCACCGCCTTCGCCATTCTTCACCTACGTTATGTCAAGGCCTGGCAGGTTGCGCTCCGCTGCTCCCTGGGCTGCGGCAACGCCATGGGCTTGGAGTTTGAAGATGATTGCTCCTAGTACCTACGCCTTGACATCACCACCCCGCCACTCCACCTCGCCTCACCGCTCTACATCGCCTTCGGCTTCTCCAACAGCCACCTCGACCCCATAGTTGTCGCTGCACTGCTACAGGCAGTCCTGGGTGGCTCTGCTGCTCACTTCTTCGTTGCGCAATGCTCTCCCCTGGTGTTCCGTTTCCACGTCGCTTCTGCGCGCGTGGCTGATATCATCCTCATTCAAACCACTCTCCACTGCCGCAATTTCTCCTTCTCTTTTGCTAGGGCTATGCCTTCCTTCCCGTCTACACCGTGCTCTGCCGCGACATGCATGACGCTTGCCCAGCTGCTCCAAATCCCTGACGACCTGGGTCTCCAGTTCGAAGCTGTGGCTTGGTCACAGCTTCGTTCCCACGTTACCGCCCGTTCATGCAGCCAGCCTCATGGCTGCCGAATGTATGCGCGTGTGATCCAATTCCCCTTCACTCTAAACGCCACGACCATGGCCCTGGTCCTCTCTCATTTGTTTGGGGATTCCTACCTCCATTTTTCGATGTCAATGACGACAGAGACTCCTGCTTCTCCTTCACCGTTGCCTCGCCCGCTGTAGCCAAGCTGATCGCCTCCATGGGTGACTACCGCAAGAGGGGCATGCTGATCCGCTTCCCCTGGCATATGCTCATGCGTGGTGCCCGAAACCTTCTTCATGCTGATGCCATGCACCCATCGCTTGGTTCCACGTCTTCCTCTTCGTCGCCGGTCGTCTCTGCATCATTGCCACCAGTGTCATCAACTCTCGATCTGCCTAAGGTGAGACGAAAACGGCCCGGTATTAGTTTGCTTTACCGTATGCTAAATGTTAGTTGCTTCAACCAGCTTCCACCTCATGTGCACTACACTCACCATACACATCCTTTTTGGATTAGTTTCATGCCAATCACTGTCAGACCTAATGAACTACTAGTTGAATCAGCCCTAAACCACTGTTTTTCCGTTCAACAAGATTTTCACGCAATTAAGGTACATGATCTAATTTTTAAATCTGGCATCTCCACCCGCCCAGTCAAATTTGAAATTCTCAAGTTGGGGTTTCGTCTTTTTCTTTTTGACCAGCTCGATCTAGTCGTTGCTCACTGCAGTTGTTTCCCACAATCTTATTTTTCCTACTCCTTCTCCTCGCTGCCCACACGTCCTGGGTCCATACTTGGGCCTTACACCCATCACCACCAGCCACTCCATGCACCGATACGGCCGACCCTCGTGTCCACGGCAATGCTGCACGGCCGGTCAGCTCTGCCTGCATTGCGGTCCCACAACATTCACAATAATGAAGCCACTGGAACCCCCGACAGACAAAATCCTACAAAAGATTCGTACGTACCACATGCTGCAGCGCATGCGGGCGAAGTGCACGCAGGAACCAAGAACCCCCCATCGGTCTCTCTGTCTGTGCCAAATTTGGACACCCCACCTGACCCACACGCGTCTAATCCGGGCGCCAACACGCCGCCTCCTGTCTCCCCACGTGCCGCCCCGGTGACCGAGCCAAGAGAGAATCTCGCATTGGGAACCAACGATCTCGCGCGGCCACACGCGCTGGCTTGCGTCTCCCCACCTCTGCCGCACCCCCCCTCTATCCCTGACCAGCATCTAGCCATAATCATCGCCTCTAAACCCTACCTAAGCCCTCCATCACCAGCCTCACCCCCCATCGCCTCAATCGCTGACACACGCAAACGATCTCAACGCTCTGACGACGGATACGCTGCATGCTCGGTCCAACCGCTCCACGGTGCCCACATATCGAGACGTGCTGCTCTCCGGTCCTCATAGCCACAGTGCGCCGCTGCCCCGTACCCCCTATATATCTCCACGCCTGCCCCTCCCTCCTCATCCTCACTCCCACCCAACTCCACCCACCAAAAGGAGACACCGCTGCTTCCGCTGCCTCACCCTAGACCACTGCGTCGAGGCCTGCCGTGATCCCGTCCGCTGCGCCCGCTGCTGGCGGAACGGCTACTGTACTCGCGATTGCAGGTACCATAGGATCTGGCCCTTCTTCCGTCCCCTCCCAGATACCTTTAATTCGATCCCTAATCCAGCCTTCTGCCTCCACAGGATGGAGCCTGGCAGCTCATCGTCCACCACGACCGCCGATCCACGCACCCTCATGATCAGACAGATCCCCATCATCCTCTCCGAACCTTTCCCCGTTGTATGTGTGTCGTCCCCCTTCATCCTCCACGGCGTCCCTGTTGGCGGCAATGGCGCCCCCTCCCTCCTACCTCGCCGCCACGCTCCTCAGCACCTCCCCCCACTCCCACTACCCACCCCACGATCCCATGCACACACACTCCTCCCCCTTCGACATCTAGGAACTGATAGATCGCCTTGCCGACGTACACATTGCCTCCTAGCACCCCACAGCCGCATCCTATGTATCTGAATCCGACTCTGATGATGAGTTACCTCGCCCTTTCCACGACGCCGGGCTGCTGCCACCCTATGGAGACATGCCTCTCGTCGTGGCACCACCCTGCCTAGTGCACTGCCCACGCGCTTCGCCTTTGCCCACCTCCGAACACCTGACCCCAACCCCACTCCACTCATCCGCCGTGCTATCCAGCTTACGTGCGGCAACTGTCGGTGTCAAAACCGGCGGATCTCGGGTAGGGGGTCCCGATCTGTGTGTCTAGGCTGATGGTAACAGGAAGCAAGGGACAAAGATGTTTATCCAGGTTCGGGCCCTCTCGATGGAGGTAAAACCCTACTTCCTGCTTGATTAATAATGAAGATATGGGTAGTACAAGAGTAGATCTACCACGAGATCATAGAGGCTAAACCCTAGAGGCTAGCCTATGATGGTATGATTGTAATTGTGATCGGCCTTCTAAGGACCAACCTCTCCGGTTTATATAGACACCGGAGAAGGCTAGGGTTTACATGGAGTCGGTTACATAGAAGGAAATACAATATCCGGATCGCCAAGCTTGCCTTCCACGCCAAGGAAAGTCCCATCCGGACACGGGTCGAAGTCTTGAGTCTTGCGTCTTCACGTTTCAATAGTCCAGACGTTGTATACAGTCCGGCTGTCCGGATACCCCCTAATCCAGGACTCCCTCAGTAGCCCCTGAACCAGGCTTCAATGACGATGAGTCCGGCGTGTAGTCTTGTCTTCGGCATTGCAGGGCGGGTTCCATCTCCGAATACTCCAAAGTACCTGTTACAACGAATAGTGTCCGGAAATCCATCAATGTTGTACTCCTTGGCTTCAGTGCCTCAATAATGACCATCTCCATGTGTCAAGCGAATGTGAGGAGCCGAGGTATTTTTCGCACTTGCCACCCTCAATCTTTTGGGCTGACCGTCTATTTGAAGAGACGGGGATTCTCAGATCCAAACCTCACTCCTCCCCCTCGAGCAAGCATCCAACAGAGCGCTCCGGAAAAACCATTCCAACATGGCCGCTCGTCACAGCTCCTCTGCTCGCTCTCCTCGCCCCAAGCCGGGGGACTGGGAAAAGTGTTCAGTTCCCCATAGCCATTTGATTGAGTTACAAATCCAAGGGTTTCTTCCACCTGCATTCATGGTCCCTGTCTGAGCCGGAATAACCACCTATAATGGCGGGGAGCAAGCGGAGAGATCTCCCAATCCGTATCCAGAGGAGCGAATATGCCTCATCCTGCATTTGCTAAGGGGCGTCGGGTTTCCTATCCACCCGTTCCTTCGCGGGCTCCTGGAGTTCTACAACCTTCAGTTGCACAATTTCACCCCTGCCTCTATACTACATATAGCAGGGTACGTTGCCCTTTGCGAGCTATTTTTAGGCTGCGAGCCTAACTTCGGGTTATGGAAGAAGTTGTTCTGCCTTGTCCCCATAACCAGGAGAATCCCTATGTCGTGGGCGGGGCCGAAGTATGGCGCATTGCCGAGACCGGATACCTTTCCGGCACTCCCAAGAAGGCACCAGAGAACTGGCCTTCAGAGTGGTTCTACATTGACAACGTTCCCCTTCCGGATCCAGTCCGGACAGGTTTCCCCCAGTTCAGTAACGCCTCGCCGAGGGCACGTCTAAGCTGGCGCCCCCGAGGCCCCCAAGAGGAGGATACTAGGGAAATATATTACCTGATGAGCAGGATAAAGTTACTGGCCAACTCCGGACTGACGATAGTCAAGGTTACGAAAATATGCATAATGCGGGGAGTGCAACCACTTCAATATCGGGGGAAGCCCATGTGGCACTTCAACGGGGAAGATGATGCCACCTGCTGTGGCCGTAAGGGTCCGGACTCCGCCATCGCTTTGCTCCGCAAGGATATTGTCCGATTTATACAAAGGGGAAGAGGAGGAATTCCTCCACATCAAACCGCGAGATGGATTCTCCATGTACAACCCCCCAAACTGGGTAAGTCGTCATTCCTTTCCCTACATCACTTATTGTGGCATTCTTCGCTAAGATCATCTGCCTCGATATTCCCGAGCAGGAACTGAAGAGGGCCGTAGAAGGAATCTCCAGCCCCTCCCCGCAGCCAGAGGACCCCAGAAGGGCCCTAGATCCAGGTCTCGAAGAAGATCCAGATATTACCGTGGAGCTCGTCAACGGGATATTTTATCAAGCAAGCTATGATGGCGCCTCAGTGGCCATTACTGCCGACTATCCCGGACCACTTCCTACGTCGCGCGTAAGCCAAGTCGAAAAACCCTATCCTCCGAAGAGGACTCCCTTCAGATGTCATGCCTTACCCTTGAAGTGTCGTGTTTTTGTAGAGATGACGGTCGGAACGTGGGGCCGAGCCCCTAGGGACTCGTCGGCCAAGGGTGTCCGGATCGGGCAGGCTCAAGAGGAAGGCGGTAAGGGTCGACTCGCCACTACAGAGGTAAGGCAAAAACTTGTGCTGTGATTATGGCATTTTGAAGTATGACGGCACCCTTTGTGTCCTGGCAGGAAGAGGAGCAGCCGGACTATATCCGGGGATCCTGCCAACCACACCTCCACCAGCCGGATTCTAGAACCGGTTTCGAGAGCGGAGGTGGGAGCGGGGCCGATGCCGCATAGTTCTCCAACAGAGAATGCAGATATGCCCTCAGCCACGAATTCCGAAGTAGAGAGCGCCATGAATCACAGGCGCTGACGGGCCGTACTTCGGAACAACATCTTTTCTGAAGAGGCATTTAACGCCTTCAATTCGGGAGACGCATACATCCGAGCTGCTCAAGGCGGGCTTGCCCGAGCGACGGACCAGTATACCAAAGATATACGGGTAAGAAAATTAGATAAGCATGTGTAGCAGTAGCCCCTGAGACTTGAAACGGTTGGAGCAACTGTTTTAAGGATCAATTTATGCACAGGTCCTTATAGATAAGAATGAGCAATTGTCTCGGGAGCTGGATGAGTGCAAGGCCGAGCTAAGGGCCGCAGTTGCCAAGTTAGAGGAATCCCAAAAACCCTCATCTGGTAACATTTGTCTCAATTGTACGAAGATGCACCAGTTAGTAAATGGCTGATATGACAAGTCTAACAGAAAATTCTGCAGACACTCCCGGAGTGAATCCGGAGGGCGTAAGAGAGGACGCATCGCATCTCAAAAGGCAGCTGGAGGCTGGCGAGCGCATTCTTACGCGAGTTAGGCAGGAGAAGAACAATCTTCAAGATGCCAAAGTCCAGCTGGACGTGGAGTTAAAAGATCTCAGCGCTCAGCTGGTGGACTCCGTGAAGGAGAACAAAAGGCTTCGACGCGGCATTTACGGTAAGTGCCTAGACGAATTGTAGTATAGTTCGGCGAGGAAGTATATTGAAAGAATTTTGCTTGCAGGAATGTTAACGGGTCGCTCTGAGGAGGAGATGCCCTCATCTGCAAGTGATTTACTGCAAGACCTTTCGCAACTGAACGAGCGAGCTCGACAAGTGATGCAGGGTGTTGCTCAGGCTTTGTGGCCATCAAGCTTGCTGCCGAATGGCATGGGGGAGCTTGTGGATATGCTTCAAGGAGCATGCCGGCGCTTCCGATTGTGGAAGATGTCCGCTTGCCGGCAAGGCACAAGAGAAGCCTGGGCTATGGTGAAGACGCGCTACACCAAGCTGGACCCGAACCATATGGCCGAAGTAGGACCGACGGGGCCCGATGGGCAAGAAATTCCCGTGAGTCTAGTATATGACCAGGTAGCGTTAGCCTCTAAGTATTCTCAACAGGATTGTAAGCTAGATAGCCTGTTGGATGGTATAGAGCAGGAATATAGTCGGTCCAAGTGACTGTGTAATTTAATGGACATAATTAGCCCCTAGCCGGATTAAAATCATTTGTCGTGGCGGACCTTTTTGCTTCAGCCCCCGGATCCTACAATTGGTGTGTCCAATACCCACTCAATTATACAAAACCGGGTATGCGTGGAAACAAGGCGTAGGGGTCATAAGTGCTTGAACAGACAAGTACCCAACTAGTTATGTTATATTACATGGATAGTAAGAAACATCTTCCGTGGAGAATAGTTCCGTTAGGGTTCCTTTCCACAGAGTGCATACGATGATGCACATGTCCGCATCATGAGCGATAGCGCAGGATACAAGACTTCTGGGGATTTATGTTATAATAAACGAATACATCTTTTGTTCACCGACGGAATATTCTCTTAAGGAAGCTAGCTTTCGGCTTCACCCAGTCCGAGGTACACATCCGGCTGAACCGGCAGTAACAATCGCAGAGGTGCTCCCCTTATGCCCTAGCCGAATTAACAGGAACGTAGGGCATAAACACAAGAGCCAGGCAACCCAGCTTGGCAACATCTTAAGTCATATCGATGCATATAATGGTGAAGAAAAGGCACATATGGAAAAAGAATGCATATGTGATGGGCAGAAAGCCATGTGAGTAACTATTTTTAGCTTCCGTATAGGAAGCCCCAAGGTATTGCTTACACACCTAGTGCGGCCCGGGTGATCCGGGAATCCGCACTGTATTACTTTGTGTGAAGAGAAAAAAGGTAGAGAAAGGAAAAGGGATGGAGCATAATTAAAAGGGGAGGGGTTAGGAGACGAACATTGAGTTCGGTGTTAGGCGTAAAATCTCCGGAGTCTGGCCGCGTTCCATGGGTTCGGCTCGAGTCTGTTATCGGATGCATTACGTAAACCGTACGCTCCTCCGGTGAGAACTTTGTCAATGACGAAGGGACCCTCCCACTTGGGTTTGAGCTTGTCCTTCTTCTTCTCCGGTAGGCGTAGAACAAGCTCACCAATATTGTAAGTTTTGGCCCGCACTTCTCTGCTTTGATATCGTCGAGCCTGCTATTGATAGAATGCGGAGCGGGCTTTTGCGACGTCGCGCTCCTCCTCTAGGGCGTCCAAGTTATCCTGTCGATCTAACTCGGCTTCCTTCTCTTCGTACATGCGTACGCGTGGCGAATCATGTATTATGCCGCAGGGTAATACTGCTTCCGCGCCGTATACCATAAAGAATGGTGTATATGCGGTGGTGCGATTCGGCGTGGTCCGCAGCCCCCAGAGTACGGAGTCGAGCTCCTCGACCCAGTGCATATCCGACTCTGTCAAGGATCGCACTAGTGTGGGTTTGATGCCGCTCATGATGAGACCATTTGCCCGCTCTACCTGGTCGTTTGTTTGGGGATGGTAGATGGAAGCGTAATCAAGCTTAATGCCCATTTTTGCGCACAAAGTTTTCACTTCGTCGGCTGTGAAATTTGAGCCATTATCAGTGATGATGCTGTGGGGGACACCGACGGTGTAATGCGACCCGGATATGAAATCTATTACTGGTCCGGATTCGGCCGTTTTGACTGGTTTGGCTTCTATCCATTTGGTGAATTTGTCCACCATGACCAATAAGTATTTTTTCTTATGGCTTCCCCCTTTAAGAGGTCCGACCATATCCAGCCCCCAGACCGCAAAGGGCCAAGTTATGGGGATTGTTTGGAGAGCGGTAGGGGGCATATGACTCTGATTGGCAAAGAGCTGGCAACCAACGCAATGTTGGACAAGGTCTTGTGCGTCTGCTCGGGCCGTCGGCCAATAGAAACCTGTACGGAAGGCCTTGCTGACTAATGCTCGAGCCGCAGCGTGGTGCCCGCCCAGTCCGGCATGGATTTCAGCCAAGAGCTGCCGCCCTTCCTCTTCGGAGATGCATCTTTGGAGTACTCCGGTAGCGCTTTTCTTGTAGAGTTCCCCTTCGTAGACTTTGTAAGCTTTGGAGCGCCGGACAATGCAGCGTGCTTCATTTTGGTCTTCGGGGAGCTCCTGCCTATTTAGGTAGGCCAAGAAAGGCTCGGTACATGGGGCGATTACATCCATGATTTCATTGGCCGAGGACGTTATTTCGGTGGTAGAACCTCCGACTATGTCTGATGGTTCGGAATCTGGGGGTGTATTCGGATCCGTGCTCGTATTGCCGGACTCCCCTTCCCATAATACGGATGGCTTGAACAGTCGTTCCAAGAATATGTTAGGTGGGACAGGGTTGCGTTTAGCGCCGATGCGAGCAAGGACGTCCGCCGCTTGATTGTTTTCTCGAGCCACATGGTGGAATTCGAGCCCCTCGAACCGAGCTGACATCTTGAGGACGGCATTACGGTAGGCCGCCATTTTCGGGTCCTTGGCATCAAAATCTCCATTTATTTGTGATATTGCGAGGTTTGAATCCCCGCACACTTCTAGGCATTGAATGCTCATAGAGACTGCCATCCGGAGACCGTGCAACAGAGCCTCATATTCGGCTGCATTGTTGGAGTCTGTGTATAATATTTGGAGGACGTACTGGACCGTGTCTCTGGTGGGAGACATCAGGACTACACCTGCTCCCAATCCGGCCAGCATTTTGGAGCCGTCGAAGTGCATGATCCAGTTTGAGTATGTGTCGTACTCTTTAGGGAGTTCGGCTTCTGTCCATTCGGCGACGAAGTCAGCCAATACTTGCGACTTGATGGTCCGCCGTGGTTTGTATGCTATGTCGAACGGAAGGAGCTCAATGACCCATTTGGCAATCTGGCCCGTAGCATCACGGTTATTTATTATGTCATTGAGTGGTACTTCAGAGGCCACCATAATCGAACACTCTTGAAAGTAGTGTCGTAGCGTTCGGGATGCCATGAAGACCGCATATGCTATTTTTTTGGTAGTGTGGGTATTGGGATTTGCATGGGGTTAGGACCGTGGATACGTAGGAAACCGGCTTCTGGAGCGGGAATTTGTATCTGTCAGCCTCTCGTTCAACGCATTTGAGCATCAAGGCTTACAACTTGATGCATTGCAGCTATGTACAATGACATAGGTTCGTCAATATTCGCGCCGTTAGTAATCTTGGATTACTGGCCAATAAGGTCTTTATTTCATCCAGTCCGGCCGCGGCTGCATCTGTCCACACGAAGTGTTCGGTGCGCCGAAGAAGGCGGTAAAGAGGTAATGCCTTTTCTCCTAACCTGGAGATAAAACGGCTTAGAGCAGCCATGCATCCGGCTAGTTTTTGGATGTGCTTGAGGTCTGTTGGTACAGCAAACTGTGACAGAGGTCGGATTTTTTCCGGATTCGCTTCAATTCCTCTGTTGGAAACGATGAAGCCGAGTAGTTTCCCTGAGGGGACGCCAAAAACGCATTTCTCCGGGTTCAGCTTGATGTCGTATATCCGGTGATTGTCGAATGTAAGCCTCAAGTCATCTATTAGGGTTTCGACGTGTCTTGTTTTTATGACCACGTCATCTACATATGCCTCCACTGTTTTGCCGATTTGCTTTTCCAGGCATGTTTGAATCATGCGTTGGTAGGTTGCGCCGCGTTCTTGAGCCCGAAAGGCATAGTGTTGAAGCGAGAAAGGGCCATATGGCGTTATGAAAGTTGTTGCAGCTTGGTCGACTCGCCATCTTTATTTGATGGTATCCAGAGTATGCGTCGAGGAAACACAGCGAGTCGTGTCCTGCTATGGCATCAATGATTTGATCGATGCGAGGGAGGGGAAAGGGATCCTTGGGGCAAGCCTTGTTGAGGTCTTTAAAGTCGACACATAGGCGCCAGGATTTGTCCTTCTTTGGTACCATTACCAAGTTTGCCAGCCAGTCCGGATGCTTGATATCTCTGATGAATCCGGCCTTGAGTAGTTTGGCTAGCTCCTCCCCCATGGCCTACTGTTTGGGCTCTGAAAACCGTCTTAGAGTCCGCTTGACCGGTTTGTATCCTTTTAGTATATTGAGGATGTGTTCGGCCAATCTGCGTGGGATCCCTGGCATGTCCGATGGGTGCCAGGGAAAGATGTCCCAATTCTCGCATAAGAAGTCTCGCAGTGCGGCGTCCATCGCGGGGCTCAGCTGTGTCCCGACGGAAGCTGTCTTCGTGGGGTCCGTTGGATGGACTTGGAATTTGACTATCTCGTCTGCGGGTTTAAATGAGGTGGACTTGGGTCGCTTGTCGAGTATCAAATCGTCCCTGTCCACGGTGGTCCGTAGTGTTGTTAATTCTTCGGCTGCTAGGGCCTCAGATAATGCCTCCAGGGCTAGTGCTGCGGTTTTGTTTTCGGCGCGAAGTGCGACGTCCGGATCACTGGCTAGAGTGATGATTCCATTAGGCCCGGGCATTTTAAGCTTCATGTACCCGTAATGGGGTATAGCTTGAAAGCTTGCAAACGCGTCCCGCCCTAAAAGGGCGTGGTATCCGCTGCTAAAAGGGGCCACTTGGAATGTGATTTCTTCGGACCTATAATTTTCCGGGGTGCCGAATACCATGTAGAGTGTGATTTTTCCTGCACACCGCGCTTCCTGACTAGGGATAATTCCCCTGAAGGTTGTGCTTCTTTGTTCAATGCGGCCTTTGTCAATTTCCATTTTGCTGAGCGTCTCTTCATAGATCAAGTTTAATCCGCTTCCGCCGTCCATGAGCACTTTAGTGAGCCGAAAGCCGTCCACGATTGGGCTAAGAACCAGAAGCGGTGGTGCCGGACAGTCCGGGATCGAGGTTAAATCACGGCATTAAAAGTTATAGCAGTTGTCGTTCGTGGGTTTATTTTGGCCATATGGAAAATTTCCGTGGAGCTTCGATGAGCTCGCTTGCGCCTACTGTTTGAGGCAAAAGTCTCGAAGACTGTTAGTAACGCATTGGGCTCATTGGTGGGATGTTGTTCCGTAAGAAGATCCTCGCCACTTTTTGCAACCTGCCGGAGTATACAACATGCCCTAAGGCTATGAGTTGGTGCCGTGTCCGGAGTGTCGTGGAGCTTACATGGCCCATTAAGCCATTTTTCCAATACGGTTCCCCGCCATAGGGTGGGCTTTAGTTTCTTGGGGATTGGATCGGCCGACTTACGAGAGTTCGCTCGTTTAGTTCGGACAAAGGTTTTGGTAAAAGCCGGACTGTCCCAAAATTCAGCTTGAGTTTTCCAGACGCTTTCCATCGCACAGTACTTCTGTACTATGATTTCTAAGTCCACAAAGTGTACTATGTCACGGCAACTTATAGCATTAAGGATTCCTTTGTCCGTGCAGTTTTTGCAGAAGAGCGAGACTACGTCCTCCTCGTGGCAGTCCTCGACCTTGTTTAGCGCAAGGAGGAATCTGGCCCAGTAATGATGTACCATCTCCTGGGGCTCTTGCCTGATATGGGAGAGACGATTTAAGTCCACGTGGGTGGTTATAGCCGAATCCGGATTCTGATCCGATCTAGCACCCCGGGGCATGGAAGCTTCCGAGTTCAATAGCTCGGGATTCGGGACGCTGCCCAATTTTTTCGGCCCCGTGCCCGGTTCTAAGTCCGGGACCCGGGTCATATCCTCCCCGGGTGGTGTCCGGCCGAGCTTGGCGACCCGGACATAATTCGTCCTCAAAATAGAGGGATACTCCTTGTGTGGTTCCTCCGATACCGCTATCTCATGGGTGGTCAAGGATTTAATGTCCCTTTGGTCGGGTTTAAGCCCGATCCGGTCATAGTCCGTTGCGACTCCCAAAGCGGCGATGTGATCCAAGAGCTCATTAAGAGAAGAGAGCTCCATCGGATCCATCTGTCCGGCGAGTTCCGGATTGATGTGAAGTTTATGCGTGATGACCCAAGAGGCCATCGTCGGCACGACAGCCGATGGGGCGGCCATGACGAACCCGCCTAGTCGGAGAGTTTGGCCTACAGCCAGAGCTCCCCCGCGGTAATGTTGTCCCTGACAATGAGACGAGCCATCAAGCCTTGCAGCGACGACACAGAGGAACTCTCAAAGAAAGCACCAATGTCGGTGTCAAAACCGGCGGATCTTGGGTAGGGGGTCCCGATCTGTGCGTCTAGGCTGATGGTAACAGGAAGCAAGGGACACAGATGTTTACCCGGGTTCGGGCCCTCTCGATGGAGGTAAAACCCTACTTCCTGCTTGATTAATATTGAAGATATGGGTAGTACAAGAGTAGATCTACCACGAGATCGTAGAGGCTAAACCCTAGAGGCTAGCCTATGATGGTATGATTGTAATTGTGATCGGCCTTCTAAGGACCAACCTCTCCGGTTTATATAGACACTGGAGAAGGCTAGGGTTTACATGGAGTCGGTTACAAGGAAGGAAATACAATATCCGGATCGCCAAGCTTGACTTCCACGCCAAGGAAAGTCCCATCCGGACACGGGTTGAAGTCTTGAGTCTTGCGTCTTCACGCTTCAATAGTCCGGACGTTGTATACAGTCCGGCTGTCCGGATACCCCCTAATCCAGGACTCCCTCAGCAACCCCGCCTTCATCATGGGTGGCTCATGGCGTGGGGTTGCTTGCCTCACCTTCCACACCCCCTCTGCCCACAATGATGTCGTTCAACACAGCCCTATAGACTTCGAAGGCAACACCATCACAGTCGAGCCGGTCGAGCACGTCGACCGCTCCATTGCCATCTTCACTAACCTTGCCGAAATCGAGGTCTCAGAGTTCCCGCACGAACTTTGGCACAACGACGGCATTCGCTTCTCCTTGGCTTTCCTCGGCAACGTATGTGCCATTGACGACTTCTGCCTGCATGGCATTGATTACACATCTGTCCGCGCCTTGGTCCTGCTCCAGTCCGGCAAGCCAGCCCCGCCCGGCATTGTCATCTAGCTCCCACCCATCAACGAAATCAAGATAGCCAAAGTAGTAGAGATCTCACGTTGGCACCACGGCGATGGCGCCAACCCATTCGGTGGCGATTCTTCTTACGAAGACTCCGCCCCGCTCTCTCAACGTGGCTCCCCAGGACCCGCCTCCCCAGAACAACTCACCCCAGTCATCTCTGCCATTCGTGTTGGCTGGCGTGCCGACCCCACGTACGGTGGGACACGCTCTGTCGCTACTAGTGGAGCCGCACCTGCGGCTCCAGCCTCATCTGCCTATGGCACCAACGCATCTGGCCTACTCCTTCCCTCGCCTCCACCTGGCTCCGTGCATCAGCCCCTTGTCATCTCCGACGACGAATCTGCCGGCTCTGAGGACATGCACGCCCCGCTCCTGCATGCAGAACTGCCGAGGTCCATGGACGTGATGCATGCCCCTGTGGTGGGCCCCTCGGGCCCTCTTGTCATCCGGCCAACGCCGCTGGTCGGGGCTGTCATACCACCATCACTGCCTTCGTTCCTTGCGGATGCTGCCCCGCCTGTTCGCCTGCTCACTCCCTCTGCTACCTCTGCCTTTACGGCGGTCGTGTCGGAAGTTTCGGACACGGCAATCGCCCCCACCTTCACCTTTTTGGCTGGCGAATCATCCCGTTCTACTGGTAAAGTACCACTTCCACAGTCTCCTGCTCAATCCCTTCCTCTACTTACGCCCACAACTGCCCTGACCCATGACACACCTGATGCAGCGCTGCCTCTCCATGATCTGGACACCCATGAGTGTACCATACGTAAGGAACGCCGCAAGACGACCCGTGACCATTCCTGCTCCAAGAACAAGCTGCACCGCAGCGTGCGGCTCGCTGGCAAGGAGGCCCGATACTTGCCTATGCTCGCCAAGGCGGTCAAGGCCAAGGCAGCTTGCCTATCTGCTGCGGACATGGGCACGGCTATCGACCGCGCCATCCATGAGGCTCGCCTTGACGTATCCGACGGCCCTCCGGCCTCAGCTGAAGATCTCGCGGCCATTTCCCTCCTTTGCGGGGCGGATGATGGCCATATTGACGCCATCCTCGAAGCCGGCGACTCGGCCTCCGGTGTTGAAGATTCTCCATGATCAGCACGCCAGCTCTGCTCTGCTCTGCGGGGGGCGACTCCACGCCGCCGCTAGTTGCCCGCGCTTTCTTCTAGCTAGTAGTGTCTCTGTACTTTTGGCCCCTCGAGTATGATCGCCCGACCATGTACTGTTCGCACGATGTGGTGTATCTTTTGCTATCGTGTAACTACCGTAGTTTGGTCTTAAAAACCTTGGTGTACAAAACTTTCTCATCAGTAATGCAACCTTCTCTATATGCTAGTGGAATGTACGTGGACTTGGTGACCACTATAAATGCTCCGACGTCCTCTCTGAACTAATCTCAATCAATCCACATATCGCATTACTACAAGAATCCAAACTTGACACGCTACCGGATCTGAAACTAAGCTCATTCATGCCACGTCAGCTTGATCAAGTTTTTACCTTACCGGCTGTAGGCACTACGGGTGGCACCATCTCTGCTGTTAACTCCGCCATGTTTCAAGTGATCTCCTTCTCCCACCTCTCTTTCTCCTCAACCCTGATACTGCGATCAACGACAACTAATCATAACTTAGCCATCACGAATATTTACACCCCCTCCTCACGCGCTCTCAAGCAACAATTCTTCGATGAACTTTTAGCTATCGCCCAACCAGATGTCTCGCCTTGGCTACTCGTAGGTGACTTCAACCTCCTACGCTTTCCCTCAGACAAAAACAACGATGCGTTTAGACACACCGAAGCCAACGCTTTCAACCAAACAATTGATGTGCTTGCCCTCATCGAGTTACCACTTCTTGACCGCCAATTCATTTGGTCTAACAACAGAACCACCCCCACCCTAGAATGCATCGACCGCGCCTTCTTCAACTTAGCCTGGGCTGATGCCTTCCCCAACTCCTCTCTCACTTCCCTCACGTGTTTCACGTCTGATCACGTCCCCCTCGTCATCCACGTCACAACAACAATCCCGCGCTCTAACTTTTTTAAATTCGAATCTGCTTGGGCCAATCTGCAACCCTGCCGAGATATCATCTCCTTGGTCTGGGCCTCACAGCGGCCCACTTCACCGCCCAACTCTGCCGCCTCCCTCGCCGCACTGCTCAAACAAACTCGGACCGCGCTTAAAAAAGGGCCCGCTCGCGCCTTCCCGCCCCCCTCCGCGAATCCCGCTGCAAAATTGCCATCTCGGCTCTCGATCGCGTAGAAGAATCTAGGCCTCTCTCCCCGCCAGAACAACTCACACGTAAGATCATCGTTTCTCTCCTAAAAAGCACCATTCTAGAAAAAATCTCCTATTGCAAATGGCGTGCCAAAGTGTCCCAAGAATTCATCGCGGTGAAAACTCCAAGTTCTTCCACGTGTCCACCTCACAACGGCTTAGAAAAAACAAAATCTTCTCCCTCACTCGAGACGGCTCGGTTTTTACATCGCATCACCAAAAAGGTGACATCCTGAGAGATTTTTTTGTCATTCTCATCGGCTCTACAGTCCCCATGACTTGGCCATTTGATCTCGCGTCGATCTATCCTCATCCCGTACCTGGTCTTCAAGGCCTTGACGCTCCCTTTACCGAAGAGGAGATCAAATTAGCCTTCTTCCAAATGAACCCACAAGCAAGCCCTGGCCCTGATGGTTCCGGCCCATCCTTCTATAAAACCTTCTGGCCCTCCATCAAGCCAGTAATACTCTCCTTCTTCGCTCAATTTCACCAAGGTGTGGCAGACACAGAGCGTCTAAACCGTGCCCACATTGCTCTCCTTCCAAAATCTGCCTCCTCAACCTCACCTGACGCCTTCAGACCAATTTCCCTGCAAAATTGCCCGGTCAAATCTGTTGCCAAGGTTCTAACTTCGCGCCTCAAACCCTTCATCCCCCATCTCGTACATGGCAACCAGACAGTCTTCATTACCGGTAGGAACATTGCTGAAAACTACGTCTTTGCAGCAGATCTTATCAGCTCTTGTCATTCTCGCAAACGCCCAACCATGATCTTCAAACTTGACTTCAAAAAGGCTTTTGATTCAGTTGCTTGGAACGCCCTAGACAAAATCTTGGCTGTCCCTGGCTTCTCCCAAACCTTTCGTGGATGGATTCAAAATATCCTCCATACTGGCAAAACTACCATCCTCCTAAACGGCATTCCAGGGCGTTGGATCCCATGTAAGAATGGCCTGCGATAGGGCGACCCGGCCTCCCCCTACCTCTTCCTAATTGTAGTCGATCTGCTCCAGCAACTTATCCTCCAAAACCCTGATCCCGATCTCCACCACCCCATCTTTACCCACATGCCGCCTACCATCCTCCAATACGCAGACGATATGTTGATCATCGCAGCCGCCTCCCCCGCCGCAGCTGCCACACTCAAAAAAATCCTTCAAAACTTTTCTCAAGCTACTGGTCTCACCATAAACTTCTCCAAAACAACCCTAGCAACCCTGCACGTAGATGAAAACATAGCCGCCATCACTGCCCTCGCCAAGGATTGCACCGTGCCCCTCTTCCTCAAACCTATCTTGGACTCCCCCTCGCCCCGACCAAGCCTCCATCATCTGCCTTCGCCCCGTTAGTTGAACGCTCCCGAAATATTCTCACTGGGTGGCGTGCCAAGCTCCTAGACAAAGGCGATCGCCTCATCCTCATCTCGGTCGTTCTTGACTCCCTACTTACATACTTTATGTTTGTCTTTCGCATCCCAAAAAAACCCTAAAAATCATTGACTCCCTGAGAAGATCCTTTTTCTGGGTTGGTGAGGATGCCTGCTCAGGTGCCAAATGCCTGGTTGCGTGGAAAAACGTTTGCACGCCAAAAAAATTCGGTCGATTAGGGCTGAAAAACCTTCAGGTTCAAAATAATTGTCTCCTAATGAAGTTTGCTGTCAAAGCTCTCTCATCCACATCATCACTGTGGCTAGATTGGTTAGAGCTTCAACACCCCAATGCCCTAGTCTCCTCAGGCCCCCAAACCTCTTTTCTATGCCGCACGATTGCTCACCAAATCCCAACCTTACAGTCAATTTCATTCGTTTTAACAAACAGTGGTACGCACACTTACTTCAAGTTAGACACTTGGCTCACCCCAAAACCCCTAGCTACCACCTACCCACACCTCTTCTCACACTCAACACTACAGCTGGTTAAAGTGGCTAACATCTAGCGTTTTGGTCTCGAAATAAACCTCCGTAATCGTCTCTCTCTCACAGCAGAAATAGAGTTGGTCTCGCTTGTGGCTGTTGATGACCCACAAGTACAGGGGATCTATCGTAGTCCTTTCGATAAGTAAGAGTGTCAAACCCAACGAGGAGCAGAAGGAAATGATAAGCGGTTTTCAGTAAGGTTTTCTCTGCAAGCACTGAAATAGTAGGTGATAGATAGTTTTGTGATAAGATAAATAGTAACGAGCAAAAAGTAAATAAAGTAAATAACATGCAGCAAGGTGGCCCAATCCTTTATGTAGCAAAGGACAAGCCTGGACAAATTCTTATAATAGGAAAACGCTCCCGAGGACACATGCGAATATCATCAAGCTAGTTTTCATCATGGTCATATCATTCGCATTCGGTACTTTGATAATTTGATATGTGGGTGGACCGGTGCTTGGGTGATGTTCTTACTTGAACAAACATCCCACTTATGATTAACCTCTATTGCAAGCATCCGCAACTACAACAAAAGTCTTAAGGTAAATGAGGGAGTCCTGGATTAGGGGGTGTCCGGATAGCCGGACTATAACCTTTGGCCGGACTCCTGGACTATGAAGATACAAGATCGAAGACTTCTTCCCGTGTCCGGATGGGACTTTCCTTGGCGTGGAAGGCAAGCTTGGCGATACGGATATGTCGATCTCCTCCCATTGTAACCGACTCTGTGTAACCCTAGCCCTCTCCGGTCTCTATATAAACCGGAGGGTTTTAGTCCATAGGACGAACAACAATCATACCATAGGCTAGCTTCTAGGGTTTAGCCTCTCTGATCTCGTGGTAGATCTACTCTTGTACTACCCATATCATCAATATTAATCGAGCAGGAGTAGGGTTTTACCTCCATCGAGAGGGCCCGAACCTGGGTAAAAACATCGTGTCCCTTGTCTCCTGTTACCATCCGCCTAGATGCACAGTTCGGGACCCCCTACCCGAGATCCGCCAGTTTTGACACCGACGTTGGTGCTTTCATTAAGAGTTCCTCTGTGTCATCATCTTTAGGCCCGATGGCTCCTCCAATCATCAACAATGATGCGGTCCAGGGTGAGACTTTTCTCCTCGGACAAATCTTCATATTCGGCGGCTTTGCACAGCGGGCCAATTCGCTTGGCCATCTGGAGCAGATCGAAAGCTACGCCCCTGGCCATCAGGTCAGATTTGGAAGTTTGAACTACACGGCTGACGTCCGGGAGACTTGATCTTCGACGGGTTCGATCCGCAGCCGAGCGCGCCGCACTGTCATGATGGGCATGACCTAGCTCTGCCGCCCGAGGCCACGGAGGCCGCACCCGTGTCCGCTCCGACCCTTAGCTCGGAGCCGACTGCGCCAATCGAGGACGGGTGGCTGGACACCGCCTCGGGGGCTGAAACCTCTACGGAGATCGAGCCGAACACCAGCCTTGTCCTCTGCGAAGCCCGTGACTCCGAGCTGCCGGACTCCTCTCCGGACTCCAAACCTTCCGCGCCCCTGCCGATCGAATCCGATTGGGCGCCGTTCATGGAGTTCGCCGCCGTGGACATCTTTCAGCACTCGCCCTTTGGCGACATTCTGAATTCACTAAAGTCACTCTCTTTATCAGGAGAGCCCTGGCCGGACTATGGTCAGCAAGGTTGGGATGCGGGCGACGAAGAAATTCAAATCCCACCCACCACCCACTTCGTAGCCACAGTCGATGATTTAACCGACATGCTCGACTTCAACTCCGAAGACATCGACGGTATGGACGCCGATGCAGGAGACGACCAAGAACCAGTGCCTATAGGGCACTGGAAGGCCACCTCGTCGTATGACATATACATGGTGGATACCCCAAAAGAAGGGAAGGGCGATGGAACAACGGAGGATGACCCCTCCAAGAAGCAGCCTAAGCGCCGGCGTCAGCGGCGCCGCTCTAAATCCCGCCAAAGCAAAAACGGCAATTCCGGCACGGGAGATAATAACAACCCGAACAGTGCTGAAGACAACCCCCTCCAGTAGGATTCAGCACAGGAGGATGGAGAAGCCAGCCCCCATGAGAGAGCGGCAGACAGAGAGGTAGAGGGCGATAATTACATGCCTTCCTCCGAAGACGAGGCAAGCCTCGACGACGAAAAATTTGCCGTGCCTGAGGATCCCGTCGAACAAGAGCGTTTCAAACGCAGGCTTATGGCCACGACGAGCAGCCTCAAGAAAAAACAGCAATAGCTTAGAGCTGACCAAGACTTGCTAGCCGACAGATGGACTGAAGTCCTTGCGGCCGAAGAGTACGAACTCGAACGCCCCTCCAAGAGCTACCCAAAATTCAGGCTGCTACCCTAATTAGAGGAGGAAGCACCTAAACCTACATCACCAGCGCATGACGCGGCCGACCGGACACCTCGTGGCCGCGACAGAGAGGCCTCTCGGCCCTCCACTCAAGCCGCACCCCGGCGTCGCTCAAAGAATACCAAGGCACGGGGAAATGCGCCAGACCTGCGAGATATATTGGAGGACAAGGAAAGGCAAACAAGATCGATCTACGGATCCTGTGGGCGCCCCACGACACGTGACGATAACCGTCATGCCGGATATGGCAAATCCGGCCGGGCCGAACACAGTAGACAAAGCTCATTTGAGCTACGTCGTGATATAGCCCAAGATGTAGGCGCTGCACACCCACTATGCTTCACAGATGAAGTAATGGATCATCAAATCCGCGAGGGTTTCAAACCCGTAAACATCGAATCATACGATGGCACACCAGATCCTGCGGTACGGATCGAGGATTATCTCCTTCATATCCACATGGCCCGCGATGATGATCTACACGCCATCAAATACCTCCCACTCAAGCTTAAAGGACCAGCTCGGCATTGGCTTAACAGCTTGCCGCCAGAGTCAATTGGTTCTTTGGGAGGACCTGGAAGCCGCATTCCTCGACAATTTCCAGGGAACCTATCTGCGACAACCAGACGCTGATGACCTAAGCCACATAATTAAGCAGCCAGAGGAATCGGCCAGACAATTCTGGACACGGTTCCTAACCAAGAAATATCAAATAGTCGACTGTCCGGACACAGAGGTCCTCGCAGCCTTCAAACATAACATCCGTGACGAGTGGCTTACCCGGCACCTAGGACAGGAAAAGCCGAAATCCATGGCAGCCCTCACAACACTCTTGACCCGCTTTTGCGCGGGAGAAGACAGCTGGCTAGCTCGTAGTAATAACATGACCAAGAGCCCTGGTAATTCGGATAACAAGGACAGCAATGGCAGGTCGTGTCGCAACAAGCACAAGCGCCGCATTAACGGCGACAATGCTGAGGATACGGCAGTCAATGCCGGATTCAGAGGCTCTAAAGCCGGTCTGCGAAAAAAGCCATTTAAAAGAAATACTCCGGGCCCGTCCAGTTTGGACCGAATACTCGATCGCTGCGCGATATACACGGCACTTCGAAAACCATCCAATCACACCAACAGGGATTGTTGGGTGTTCAAGTGGCGAGCAAGTTAAATCAGTAAATAGTGACAAGGGGCTGCATAACGATGACGAGGAGGATCCCCGCCGAACAATAGGGGATGTAAGGGCTTCCCCCACAAGTGCGGACGGTGAACATGATATACGCAACCCACATACCCAAAAGGGAGCGGAAGCGTGCACTCGAGGGGCGTATATGCGTTGGAGCCGATCGCCCCAAAGTTCAACCCATGGTCCTCCCGCCTGATCACTTTTGATCGAAGGACCACCCCACTAGCATCCGCCATGGCGGATTCACCGCATTGGTTCTAGAACCAATCATTGACGGATTTCACCTGACTAGAGTCCTTATGGACGGCGGCAGCAACCTGAACCTGCTTTATCAGGATACAGTGCAAAAATGGGCATAGATCCCTCAAGGATTAAACCCACAAAGACGACCTTTAAAGGCGTCATACCAGGTGTAGGGGCCAACTGCAGTGCTCGATTACACTTGAGGTGGTCTTCGGATCCCCGGATAATTTCCGAAGCGAGGAGTTAATCTTTGACATAGTCCCGTTCCGCAGTGGCTATCATGCACTGCTCGGACGAACCGCGCTTGCAAAGTTCAATGCGGTTCCGCACTATGCATACCTCAAGATCAAGATGCCAGGCCCTCGAGGAGTCATTACGGTCAATGGAAACACCGAACGCTCTCTCCGAGCGGAGGAGCATACAGCGGCCCTCGCGGCGGAAGTACAAAGTAGCCTCTCAAGGCAATTCTCCAGTCCGGTTATTAAACGTCCGGACACTGTCAAGCGCGCCCGGTGTAACCTACAACAAGACCGCCTGGCACGTTCCGAGCAAGCGTAGCAATGCGGCCCCAACCCCAGCCCTCGCGAAATCGCGAAACCAGTACTACGCATACATAATTACGCTCCGGAAATACCATGGGCATAAGGGGAGGGGCACAACCACGGCATGCCCAAAATGTGGCTCAACCGCACTAGGGGCTCCTGATTTGGTCATTCCTTTTTTTTTCTTACTTTTAGGACTCCACTCTCCGGAAGGCCTGTCCGGTAGTACAATCGCCGAACACACGATGCAACAGCCAGGGAGGCAGAAAGCTACGTTGAGTGTCCAGGTGGTCTCTATAACGAGCAGTATACTTGTTTCACATATCATCCCGCAGCTCGACCCTGGAGGGGGACATGTCAAATAGTCCCATCTCTTGCTTATCGAACTATTTGTATCGTTCTGCTTTTACGGCAGCCTTTTCGACTAAACAATACATAGCTTTTGTCTATTATTGCATTCCTTTTTTATGTGAATATGTTCAGTTATGACATTATGCAACCGTACACTTTGGTACGACCAATACACTAGGGGCTTAAGTACCCCAGAATATGGTGTGAGAAGTCCAACACTCTCACGAAAAGTGCGGCACCCGAACTTATAGCATTATATGCATCGGCTCCGAATCATGTCTTGCGTCAATAGTTGGGTTTTCCCGGCTCCCATGTTTTGGTACCTTACGTTCCGTTATATCGGCTAAGGTAGCGCTGGGAGAACTACTGTGATTGTGCCTCGGTTGAGCTGGGTTAAGCACCTCAGTAGAGAAAGCTAAAACTGACCGTCATGATAGGGCGAGAGCTGGTTGCTGTTCGAGAGGTTTCGAGTCCCTAAAGACTTATGCCGCTTAGAGCGAGGAGCCGGTTTTGTCCGCCTAGGCGTGATAGCGCCTCGAACTCGGTCTTGAATACTAGGGGCTTCACCGAAATTTAAAATTATAGAATTATATGGCTAAGTGAGAGTGATAAAGCATTATAGTCCGATTGCCTTGTTCGTTGTCTTTGGCGCCTCCTCGAAGGACCCAAGAATGGGAACAAGAGCGCTCAGGTTTATCCCAACACCCCAAAGACTTCGTGGCATGGGGGCGTGCCGACGACTCACCATCTCTCAGATTTAATAAACGGCCGCACGGAAGGTAATATTTTAAATTCAAAAAGTGTTGCTTAGCGCATATGAACAAGTTTTCAGCGCACAGGATAACACGAGCGAGTTTACTCATAAATTACATCCTTGGAACGTTCATCCGCCATAAGGCGAGCACCCTTCAGGACACCCTCATAATACATCTCGGGCTTGCGATGCTCCTTGCCCTCCGGTGGCCCATCTGTCACCAGCTTCTAAGCATCCATCTTTCCCCAGTGTACTTTAACACGGGCACGGGCCCTATGGGCGCCTTCGATGCATATGGAGCGCTTGATGACTTCAAGCCATGGACAGGCATCCGCCAACCGCCTCACCAGCCCAAAGTAGCTCCCAGGCATGACCTCCCCAAGCCATAGCCGGACTATAAGGCCCTTCATGGCCTGTTCGGCCACCTTATGGAGCTCGACCAGCTGCTTCAGCTGGTCGCTCAAGGGCACCGGGTGTCCGGCCTCAACATACTGGGACCAGAACACCTTCTCCGTCGAGTTCCCCTCCTCGGTTCGGTAGAATGCGGCAGCGTCGGACACACTACGGGGAAGATATGCGAATGCTCCTGGAGAGCTCCGGACTCGGGTAAGTAACAAGTAACTCACTTTCACGTGCTTGCTTTGCATAAAGAATGCCTTACCCGCCGCTATCTTCTTCATCGCCTCAATTTCCTGGAGGGCTTTTTGGGCTTCGGCCTTGGCAGATTTGGCGCTCTCAAGGGCCGAGGCGAGCTCGGACTCTCGAGTCTTTGAGTCAAGCTCCAAACTCTCGTGTTTTTCCACGAGATCCTAGAGCTCTTGCTGCACCTCCGCCACCTGCGCCTCCTGCGTTTCTCGCTCGGTGCGCTCCACAGCCGCATTGTCTTCGGCCTTGGACAACGCTTCCTATGCCTTTTCGGAGTCTGGAAAGTTCTGGAAAGTGTCTCTTATGTATTCCTCAGGAGTTATGGTCTCAATAATATTAGTTTCCACATTAATAGGGTTACCTGAAATATAATGTTTAATTCTTTGACCGTTTACCACCCTCGGATTTGTACCTTCGAAGTTATTGATTTTTATAGCGCCAGAACAATAGACCTCTTCGATAACGTAGGGACCTTCCCATTTTGAGAGAAGTTTTCCTGCAAAAAATCTTAAACAAGAGTTGAATAATAACACATAATCTCCTACATTAAACTCATGCTTTTGTATCCTCTTATCATGCCAGTGTTTGACTTTTTCTTTGAAAAGCTTAGCATTCTCATATGCTTGGGTTCTCCATTCATCAAGTGAGCTAATATCAAACAACATCTTCTCACCGACAAGTTTGAAATCATAGTTGAGCTCTTTAATAGCCCAGTATGCCTTATGTTCAAGTTCGAGAGGTAAATGACATGCTTTTCCATAAACCATTTTATATGGAGACATACCCATAGGATTTTTGTATGCAGTTCTATAAGCCCATAATGCATCATCAAGTTTCTTGGACCAATTCTTTCTAAACCTATTGATAGTCTTTTGCAAAATTAATTTGAGTTCTCTATTACTCAACTCTACTTGACCACTAGACTGCGGGTGATAAGGAGATGCGATTCTATGATTGACATCATACTTAGCGAGTATCTTACGGAAAGCACCATGAATAAAGTGTGAACCACCATCAGTCATAAGATATCTAGGGACTCCAAAACTCGGAAAAATAACTTCTTTAAGCATTTTAATAGAAGTATTATGATTAGCACTACTAGTTGGAATAGCTTCTACCCACTTAGTAACGTAGTCAACAGCAACTAAAATATGTGTATAACCATTGGAGGCAGGAAAAGGTCCCATATAATCAAAGCCCCAAACATCAAACGGTTCAATAGCAAGGGAATAATTCATAGGCATTTCTTGACGTCTACTAATGTTACCTATTCTTTGACATTCATCACAAGATAAGATGAACTTACGAGCATCTTTGAAAAGAGTAGGCCAATAAAAACCAGATTGAAGTACCTTGTGTGCAGTTATATCTCCAGCGTGGTGTCCTCCATAGGATCCAGAGTGACACTTGCGTAGGATTTGTCCCTGTTCATGCTCAGGCACACAACGTCTAATAATACCATCTACTCCTTCTTTATAAAGGTGTGGATCATCCCAGAAGTAATGTCTTAAATCATAAAAGAACTTTTTCTTTTGCTGGTATGTGAAACTAGGCGGTATGTATTTAGCAACAATGTAATTAGCATAATCAGCATACCAAGGAGCAGTACGAGAAGCATTGACAACCGCTAATTGTTCATCAGGAAAACTATCATTAATAGGCAGTGGGTCATCAAGAACATTCTCTAACCTAGACAAGTTATCTGCGACGGGGTTCTGAGCTCCTTTTCTATCAATAATATGCAAATCAAATTCTTGGAGCAAGAGAACCCATCTAATGAGTCTAGGCTTAGCATCTTTCTTTTCCATAAGATATTTAATAGAAGCATGATCAGTGTGAATAGTGACTTTGGAATCAACGATATAAGGTCTAAACTTATCACATGCAAACACAACTGCTAAGAATTCTTTTTCAGTAGTAGCATAATTTCTCTGGGCAGCATCAAGAGTCTGACTAGCATCTTGGATAATATTCAATTTCTTATCGACTCTTTGCCCTAAAACAGCACCTACAAAGATAATCACTAGCATCGCACATAATTTCAAAAGGTAAATTCCAATCAGGTGGCTGAACAATAGGTGCAGTGATCAAAGCTTTCTTAATTGTTTCAAATGCTTCAACACAATCATCATCAAAGACAAAAGGAATATCTTTTTGCAATAACTTAGTCAGAGGCCTAGAGATTTTAGAAAAGTCCTTGATGAACCTCCTATAAAAACCGGCATGACCAAGGAAACTTCTTATACCTTTTATGTCCTTGGGACATGGCATCTTTTCAATAGCATCAACTTTGGCTTTATCAACTTCAATACCTCTCTCGGAGATCTTGTGCCCCAAGACGATGCCTTCATTAACCATAAAGTGACACTTTTCTGAATTCAGGATGAGGCTAGTGTCTTCACATCTCTGCAAAACTCGATCAAGGTTGCTCAAACAATCATCAAAAGAGGATCCATAGACGGAGAAGTCATCCATGAATACCTCACAAATCTTTTCACAAAAATCAGAGAATATAGCCATCATGCATCTTTGAAAGGTAGCAGGTGCATTAAATAAACCAAAAGGCATACGTCTATAAGCAAAAGTACCAAAAGGGCAAGTAAAAGTAGTTTTAGATTGATCCTTTGCTGACAGTATTTGAGAGAAGCCAGAATAACCATCTAGAAAGCAAAAATGTGTGTGTTTGGATAGACTTTCTAGCATTTGATCAATAAAAGGTAAAGGGTAATGATATTTCTTAGTAGCTTTATTTAACTTACGAAAATCGATTACCATCCTATAACTTGTAATAATTCTTTGCGGGATCAATTCATATTTATCATTAGGAACAAGGGTAATACCTCCCTTTTTGGGAACACAATGGACAGGGCTTACCCATTCACTATCAGCAACGGGATAAATAATACCTGCTTCAAGGAGTTTCAGAATCTCCTTTCTTACCACTTCCTTCATTTTGGGATTTAATCGTCTTTGAGGATCTCTAACTGGTTTGGCATCTTTCTCCACTGAAATTTTGTGTTGACATAATGTGGGACTAATGCCCTTGAGATCATCCAGAGTATATCCAATAGCAGCTCGGTGCTTCTTCGGGGTTTTCAATAATCTTTCTTCTTCTTTCTCTAAAAGGTTAGCACTAATAATAACATGATATATTTCTTTTTCACCAAGATAAGCATACTTAAGATTATCAGGTAGAGGTTTGAGTTCAAACACGGGATCACCCTTGGGTGGAGGGGGATCCCCAAGAATTTCAACGGGAAGGTAATGTTTCAGTACAGGTTCTTGTTTAAGGAACACTTCATCTATTTCTTCCTTTCCTTCATAAACATATCATTTTCATGGTCTAACAAATAATGTTCTAACGGATCAGTTGGAGGAACAACAATGGAAGCAAGACCAATAATTTCATCCTTACTAGCTAATTCCTCTTCACGGTGTTGTCTACGAAATTTAGAGAAGTTGAACTCATGAGACATATCACCTACACCAATAGTAACAACATCCTTTTCGTAATCTATCTTAGCATTAACGGTGTTTAGGAAGGGTCTACCAAATATAATGGGACAAAAGCTATCTTGTGGGGAGACAAGAACAAGAAAATCAGCAGGATATTTAGTTTTCCCACACAAGACTTCAACATCACTAACAATTCCCATTGGTGAAATAGTATCTCTGTTGGCAAGTTTAATTGTGACATCAATATCTTCTAACTCAGTAGGTGCAATATCGTGTTTAATTTCTTTGTATAAGTCAGTAGGTATTGCACTAGCACTAGCACCCATATCACAAAAGCCATGATAGCAATGATCTCCTATTTTAACAGAAATAACAGGCATGCCTACCACAGGTCTATGTTTATCTTTAGCACAAGGTTTGGCAATTCTAGCAGTTTCATCACAGAAATAAATAACATGCCCATCAATATTATCGGACAAGAGATCTTTAACAATAGCAACATTAGGTTCAACTTTGATTTGCTCAGAGGTGTATAAGTTCTAGTATTACTCTTACAAACAACAAATAAGCTTTAGCATGATCTTTTATCCTAACAGGAAAAGGAGGTTTTTCAACATAAGCAGTAGGAACAATAGGATCACTATAAGTCATAGTCTTTTCTTCGACTGTAATAGGTGCAACTACTTTCACTTCAACAGGAGGATTATATTTAAACCACTTCTCTTTAGGGAGATCAATGTGAGTAGCAAAAGATTCACAAAAAGTAGCTACTATCTCAGAGTCAAGTCCATACTTAGCGCTAAATCCACGAAAAGCATCGGTATCCATACAAGATTTAACACAATCGAACTTAGGTGTGATACCTGACTCTTACCATCGTCGGAACCCCAATCTTTAGAGCTGCGTTTAATTCTTTCCAATAAGTCCCATTTGAAATCTATATTCTTCCGCATATAGGAACCAACACAGGAAGTATCGAGCAGGTTGCGATTATTAAGAGAAAGCCGAGCATAAAATTTCTGAATAATCATTTCCCGAGAGAGCTCATGATTGGGGCATGAATATAACATTGACTTAAGCCTCCCCCAAGATTGAGTGATGCTTTCTCCTTCGCGAGGCCATAAATTATATATGTAATTACGATCACGATGAACAAGATGCATAGGATAGAACTTCTGGTGAAATTCCAACTTCAATCGCTTATAATTCCAAGATCCCGTATCATCACATAGCCTATACCATGTCAATAAATCTCCCTTCAAAGATAAAGGGAAGACCTTCCTTTTGACAACATCATCGGGAATACCTGCAAGCTTAAATAATCCACAAACTTCATCCACAAAGATAAGGTGTAAGTCGGGATGCAATGTTCTGTTGGAAATATGCCCTAGAGGCAATAATAAAAGCATTATTATTATGTTTCCTTGTTCATGATAATTGTCTTTATTCATGCTATAACTGTATTATCCGGAAATCGTAATACACGTGTGAATACATAGACTACAATACGTCCTAGTAAGCCTCTAGTAGACTAGCTCGTTGGTCAACAGATAGTCATGGTTTCCCGACTATGGACATCGGATGTCATTGACAAGCGGGATCACGTCATTTGGAGAATGACGTGATGGACAAGACCCAATCCTAAGCATAGCACAAAGATCGTGTAGTTCATTTTGCTAGAGCTTTTCCAATGTCAAGTATCTCTTCCTTAGACCGTGAGATCGTGTAACTCCCGGATACCGTAGGAATGCTTTGGGTGTACCAAACGTCACAATGTAACTGGGTGACTATAAAGGTGCACTACAGGTATCTCCGAAAGTGTCATTGGGTTGACACGGATCGAGACAGGATTTGTCACTCCGTATGACGGAGAGGTATCACCGGGCCCACTCGGTAGTGCATCATCATAATGAGCTCAAAGTGACCAAGTGTCCGTCACGGGATCATGCATTACGGCACGAGTAAAGTGACTTGCCGAACGAGACTAAACGAGGTATTGGGATACCAACGATCGAGTCTCGGGCAAGTAACATACCGTCTGACAAAGGGAATAGCATACGGGGTTGCTTGAACCCTCGACATCGTGGTTCATCCGATGACAACAACGAGGAGCGTGTGGGAACCAACATGGGTATCCAGATCCCGCTGTTGGTTATTGACCGGAGAGCGTCTCGGTCATGTCTCATGTCTCCGAACCCGTAGGGTCTACACACTTAAGGTTCGGTGACGCTAGGGTTAATAGGAAGACTTGTATGTGATTACCGAATGTTGTTCGGAGTCCCGGATGAGATCTCGGACGTCACGAGGAGTTCCGGAATGGTCCGGAGGTAAAGATTTATATATGGAAAGTGGTTAAACGGACTCCGGAAAGTTTCTGGGTATACCGTAATGTACCGGGGCCACTGGAGGGTTCCGGAGGCCCACCGGAGGGGCCACCTCCCGGGGGCCACATGGGCTAAGTGGGAGAGGGAGCCAGCCTGGTGGGCTGGGCGCACCTCCCCACCTAGGCCCATGCGGGCTAGGGCTTGGGAGGAAACCCCAAAGGGGCGCCTAGCTTGGGGGCAAGCCACCCTCCCTCCTCCCTTGTCAGCCGCCCCATCTAGGGTTTCCCCTAGATGGCCGGCCCTCCTTGCCCTCTCCTCATATAAATAGAGGGGTAAGGGGAGGGCTGCATACACCATTGAAGGCGCAGCCCCTCCCCTCCCCAACACCTCTCCTCCTCCGCATAAGCTTGGCGAAGCCCTGCCGGAGAATAGTCACTCCATCTGCATCACGCCGTCAGGCTGCCATTGGAGTTGTCTTCCTCAACCTCTCCTTCCTCCTTGCTGGATCAAGACGAAGGAGACGCCATCGTCCCGTACGTGTGTTGAACGCGGAGGTGCTGTCCGTTCAACACTTGGTCATCGGTGATCGGAATCACGTTGGGAACGTCTTCATCGTCACCACTCCCTCGAACGCTTCCGTGCTCGATCTACAAGTGGTATGTAGATGCAAACTCTCTCTCTTGAATCGTTGCTTAGATGAACTCATAGATAGATCTTGGTGAAACCGTAGGAAAATTTTAATTTTCTGCAACGCTCCCCAACAGGGCATCATGAGCTAGGTCTATGCGTAGTTCTTTATTGCACGAGTAGAACACAATTTAGATGTGTGCCTGGAACTTGTCAATTTACTTGCAGCTAATATTCTTATCTAGCTTCCCCGGAATTCTGGGATGAAGCGGCCCTCACCAACCTTACACGTACGCTTACGTGAGACCGGTTCCACCGACTAACATGCACTAGTTGCATAAGGTGGCTGGCGGGTGTCTGTCTCTCCCACTTTAGTTGGAGCGGATTCGATGAAAAGGGTCCTTATGAAGGGTAAATAGAAGTTGACAAGATCACGTTGTGGTTATTCAGAGGTAAGAAAAGGTTCTTGCTAGAACCCAATTGCAGCCACGTAAAAGATGCAACAACAATTAGAGGACGTCTAACTTGTTTTTGCAGCAATTGTCAAGTGATGTGATATGGCCAAGTTGTGATGTATGATGAATGACATATTGTGATGTATGAGATCATGTTCTTGTAATAGGAATCATGACTTGCATGTCGATGAGTATGACAACCGGCAGGAGCCATAGGAGTTGTCTTTATTTTTTGTATGACCTGCGTGTCATTGAAGAACGCCATGTAAATTACTTTACTTTATTGCTAAACGCGTTAGCCATAGAAGTAGAAGTAGTCGTTGGCGTGACAACTTCATGAAGACACGATGATGGAGATCATGATGATGAAGATCATGGTGTCATGCCGGTGACAAGATGATCATGGAGCCCCGAAGATGGAGATCAATGGAGCTTTATGATATTGGCCATATCATGTCACTACTATATATAATTGCATGTGATGTTTATTATGTTTATGCATCTTGTTTACTTAGAACGACGGTAGTAAATAAGATGATCCCTTACAACAATATCAAGAAGTGTTCTCCCTAAGCGTGCACCGTTGCTAAAGTTCGTCGCTTCTAAGCACCACGTGATGATTGGGTGTGATGGATTCTTACGTTCACATACAACGGGTGTAAGACAGATTTACACACGCCGAAAACACTTAGGGTTTACTTGACGAGCCTAGCATGTACAGACATGGCCTCGGAACACGGAGACCGAAAGGTCGAACACGAAGTCGTATAGAAGATACGATCAACATGAGAATGTTCACCGATGATGACTAGTCCGTCTCACGTGATGATCGGACACGGCCTAGTCGACTCGGATCGTGTAACACTTAGATGACTAGAGGGATGTCTAATCTGAGTGGGAGTTCATTGAAATAATTTGATTAGATGAACTTAATTATCATGAACTTAGTCTAAAACTTTTGCATAATATGTCTTGTAGATCAAATGGCCAACGCTCATGTCAACTTGAACTTCAACGCGTTCCTAGAGAAAACCAAGCTGAAAGATGACGGCAAAGAACTATACGGACTGGGTCCTAACCCGAGGATCATCCTCATAGCTGCCGTGAAACAATATGTCCTAGAAGGACCGCTAGGTGACGCCCTCCCCTGCAGAACCAAGACATTATGAATGCTTGGCAAACTCATACCGATGATTACTCCCTCGTTCGATGCGGCATGCTTTACAGCTTAGAACCGGGCTCCAAAAGCGCTTTTGAGCATCACGGAGCATATGAGATGTTCGAGGAGCTGAAACTTATTTTCCAAGCTCACGCCGGGTCGAGAGATATGACATCTCCGACAAGTTCTATAGTTGTAAGATGGAGGAAAACAGTTCACAAGTGAGCACATATCAAGATGTCCGGGTTGCACAACCGTATGACCCAAATTGAACATTAACCTCCCCGATGAGGCGGTCATTGACAGAATCCTCCAGCCGCTCCCACCAAGCTACAAGAGCTTTGTGATGAACTACAACATGCAGGGATGGTAAAGACCATTCCTGAAGTGTTCTCTATGTTGAAGTCAGCCGAGGTTGAAATCAAGAAAGAACATCAAGTGTTGATGGTCAATAAGACCACTAAGTTCAAGAAGGGCAAGGGCAAGAAGAACTTCAAGAAGGACGGCAAGGAGGTTGCCGCGCCCGGTAAGCAAGTTGCCGGAAGAAGTCAAAGAATGGACCCAAACCCGAGACTGAGTGCTTTTATTGCAAGGAAGGGTCACCGAAGCGGAACTGCCCCAAATACTTAGCGGATAAGAAGGCCGGCAACACCAAAGGTATATTTGATATACATGTAATTGATGTGTACCTTACCAAGACTCGTAGTAACTCCCGGTATTTGATACCGTGCCGTTGCTCATATTTGTAACTCACGGCAGGAGCTGCGGAATAAGCGGAGGCTGGCGAAGGACGAGGTGACGATGCGCGCGTCGGGAATGGTTCCAGAGTCGATGTGATCGCCGTCGACGCTACCTCTTCATTTACCTACGGGATTAGTTTTGAACCTTAATAATTGTTATTTGGTGCCAAGTTTGAGCATGAACATTGTATCTGGATCTCGTTTAATGCGAGATGGATACTCATTTAAATCCGAGAATAATGGTTGTTCTATTTATATGAGAGACATGTTTTATGGTCATGCTCCGATGGTCAATGGTTTATTCTTAATGAATCTCGAGCGTAATGTTACACATATTCATAGCGTGAATACCAAAAGATGTAAAGTTGATAACGATAGTCCCACATACTTGTGGTAATCGCCGCCTTGGTCACATTGGTGTCAAAGCATGAAGAAGCTCCATGCCGATGGACTTTTGGAGTCTCTAGATTATGAATCATTTGACACATGCGAACCATGCCTTATGGGCAAGATGACCAAGACTCCGTTCTCCGGAACAATGGAGCGAGCAACCAACTTATTGGAAATCATACATACCGATGTGTGCGGTCCAATGAGTGTTGAGGCTCGCGGAGGATATCGTTATGTTCTCACTCTCACTGATGACTTGAGTAGATATGGGTATGTCTACTTAATGAAACACAAGTCTGAGACTTTTGAAAAGTTCAAGGAATTTCAGAATGAGGTAGAGAATCAACATGACCGAAAAATAAAATTCCTACGATCAGATCGTGGAGGAGAATATTTAAGTCACGAATTTGGTACACACTTAAGAAAATGTGGAATCGTTTCACAACTCACGCCACGCGTGGAACACCTCAACAGAACGGTGTGTCCGAACGTCAGAATCGCACTCTATTGGATATGGTGCGATCTATGATGTCTCTTACCGATTTACCGCTATCATTTTGGGGATACGCTCTAGAGACAGCTACATTCACTTTAAATAGGGCACCGTCTAAATCCGTTGAGACGACACCGTATGAATTATGGTTTGGGAAGAAACCTAAGTCGTCGTTTCTAAAAGTTTGGGGATGCGATGCTTATGTCAAGAAACTTCAACCTGAAAAGCTCGAACCCAAGTCGGAAAAATGCGTCTTCATAGGATACCCTAAAGAAACCATTGGGTATACCTTCTACTTAAGATCCGAGGGCAAGATCTTTGTTGCCAAGAACGGATCCTTTCTCGAAAACGAAGTTTCTCTCGAAAGAAGTAAGTGGGAGGAAAGTAGAACTTCGATGAAGTACTACCTCTTGAACAGGAGAGTAGTGCAGCTCAGAAAATGTTCTGTGATGCCTACACCAACCGAAGAGGAAATTCATGATGATGATCAAGGTATTTCGGATCAAGTTGCTCTTGAACTTCAGAGGTCCACTAGGACACGTTCCGCACCAGAGTGGTACGGCAACCCTGTCTTGGAAATCATGTTGTTAGACAACAATGAACCTTCTAACTATGAAGAAGCGATGGCGGGCCCAGATTCCAACAAATGGCTAGAAGCCATGAAGTCCGAGATAGAATCCATGTATGAAAACAAAGTGTGGACTTTGACCGACTTGCCCGATGATCGGCGACGATAGAAAACAAATGGATTTTTAAGAAGAAGACGGACGCGGATGGTAATGTCACCATCTATAAAGCTCGACTTGTCGCTAAGGGTTATCGGCAAGTTCAAGGGATTGACTACGATGAGACTTTCTCTCCCGTAGCGAAGCTTAAGTCCGTCCGAATCATGTTAGCAATTGCCGCATACTATGATTATGAGATATGGCAGATGGACGCCAAAACAGCGTTCCTTAACGGTTATCTTAAGGAAAAGCTATATATGATGCAGCCGTAAGGTTTTGTCGATCCTAAGAATGCTAACAAAGTATGCAAGCTCCAGCGATCCATTTATGGGCTGGTGCAAGCATCTCGGAGTTGGAACATTCGCTTTGATGAGATGATCAAAGCGTTTGGGTTTATGCGCACTTATGGAGAAGCCTGCGTTTACAAGAAAGTGAGTGGGAGCTCAGAGCATTTCTCATATTATATGTAGATGACATACTTTTGATGGGAAATGATATAGAATTCTTGGACAACATTAAGGCCTACTTGAATAAGTGTTTTTCAATGAAGGACCTTGGAGAAGCTGCTTATATATTAGCCATCAAGATCTATAGGGATAGATCGAGACACCTCATAGGTCTTTCACAAAGCACATACCTTGATAAGATTTTGAAGAAGTTCAAAATGGATCAGTCCAAGAAGGGGTTCTTGCCTGTGTTGCAAGGTGTGAGATTGAGCTCAGCTCAATGCCCGACCACGGCAAAAGATAAAGAAGAGATGAGTGTCATCCCCTATGCCTCAGCCATAGGATCTATTATGTATGCCATGCTGTGTACCGGACCTGATGTAAACCTTGTCGTAAGTTTGGTAGGAAGGTACCAAAGTAATCCCGGCAAGGAACATGGACAATGCGGTCAAGAATATCCTGAAGTACACAAAGGACAAAGGACTTGTTTATCTTTTATTGATGTGACGAAGGGCTCGCCGTAAAGGTTTACGTCGACGATTGCTTCGTCACAGATCTGGTTGACTCTAAGTCACAAACCGGATACGTGTATATTTTGAATGGTGTAGCAAGAAGTCGGTGCAGCTGCAAGCAAAGCGTCGTGGCGGGATCTACATGTGAAGCGGAATACATGGCAGCCTCGGAGGCAGCGCGCATGAAGCAATTTGGGTGAAGGAGTTCATCACCGACCTAGGAGTCATACCCAATGCGTCGGGGCCGATCAAACTCTTCTGTGACAACACCGAGCTATTGCCCTTGCGAAGGAGCCCAGGTTTCACAAGAAGACCAGGCACATCAAGCGTCGCTTCAACTCCATCCGTGAAAATGTTCAAGATGGAGACATAGAAATTTGTGAAGTGCACACGGATCCCGAATGTCGCAGATCCGTTGACTAAACTTTCTCTCGCGGGCAAAACATGATCAACACCAGAACTCTATGGGTGTTCGATTCATCACAATGTAACTAGATTATTGACTCTAGTGCAAGTGGGAGACTGTTGGAAATATGCCCTGGAGGAAATAATAAAAGCATTATTATTATGTTTCCTTGTTCATGATAATTGTCTTTATTCATGCTATAACTGTATTATCCGGAAATCGTAATACACGTGTGAATACATAGACTACAATACGTCCCTAGTAAGCCTCTAGTAGACTAGCTCGTTGGTCAACAGATAGTCATGGTTTCGACTATGGACATCGATGTCATTGACAGCGGGATCACGTCATTAGGAGAATGACGTGATGGACAAGACCCAATCCTAAGCATAGCACAAAGATCGTGTAGTTCGTTTTGCTAGAGCTTTTCCAATGTCAAGTATCTCTTCCTTAGACCGTGAGATCGTGTAACTCCCGGACACCGTAGGAATGCTTTGGGTGTACCAAACGTCACAACGTAACTGGGTGACTATAAAGGAGCACTCCAGGTATCTCCGAAAGTGTCTGTTGGGTTGACACGGATCGAGACAGTGGATTTGTCACTCCGTATGACGGAGAGGTATCACCGGCCCACTCGGTAGTGCATCATCATAATGAGCTCAAAGTGACCAAGTGTCCGTCACGAGATCATGCATTACGGCACGAGTAAAGTGACTTGCCGGTAACGAGACTAAACGAGGTATTGGGATACCGACGATCGAGTCTCGGGCAAGTAACATACCGTCGACAAAGGGAATAGCATACGGGTTGCTTGAACCCTCGACATCGTGGTTCATCCGATGACAACATCGAGGAGCGTGGGAAACAACATGGGTATCCAGATCCCGCTGTTGGTTATTGACCGAGAGCGTCTCGGTCATGTTCACATGTCTCCCCAACCCGTAGGTTCTACACACTTAAGGTTCGGTGACGCTAGGGTTAATAGGAAGACTTGTATGTGATTACCGAATGTTTTTCGGAGTCCCGGATGAGATCCCGGATGTCACGAGGAGTTCCGGAATGGTCCGGAGGTAAAGATTTATATATGGAAAGTGGTTAAACGGACTCCGGAAAGTTTCGGGGGTATACCGGTAATGTACCGGGGCCACCTGGAGGGTTCCGGAGGTCCACTGGAGGGGCCACCTCCCGGGGGCCACATGGGCTAAGTGGGAGAGGAGCCAGCCCTGGTGGGCTGGGCGCACCTCCCACCTAGGCCCATGCGGCTAGGGCTTGGGAGGGAAACCCTAAAGGGGCGCCCCTAGCTTGGGGGCAAGCCACCCTCCCTCCTCCCTTTGGCCGCCCCCATCTAGGGTTTCCCTAGATGGCCGGCCCCCTGCCCTCTCCTCCTATAAATAGTGGGGTAAGGGAGGGCTGCATACACCATTGAAGGCGCAGCCCCTCCCTCCCAACACCTCTCCTCCTCCGCATAAGCTTGGCGAAGCCTGCCGAGAATAGTCACTCCATCTGCATCACGCCGTCGTGCTGCCATTGGAGTTGTCTTCCTCAACCTCTCCTTCCTCCTAGCTGGATCAAGACGAAGGAGACGCCATCATCCCGTACGTGTGTTGAACGCGGAGGTGCTGTCCGTTCAGCACTTGGTCATCGGTGATCGGAATCACGTTGGGAACGTCTTCATCATCACCACTCCCTCGAACGCTTTCGTGCTCGATCTACAAGTGGTATGTAGATGCAAACTCTCTCTCTTGACTCGTTGCTTAGATGAACTCATAGATAGATCTTGGTGAAACCGTAGGAAAATTTTAATTTTCTGCAACGTTCCCCAACATGTTCCGTCTCCTGCAAAAGGATTAGCTAGCAGTTTCTCTATCATACCCGGAGGAATCTCAAAGTGAATATTTTCATAAGGTTCAGTAGGTTGAGGAGCATATCTTTGCTCTCCTGGTTGGGGTGAAGATACCCCAAACAAGCCCTTCAAAGGATTAGTTTCCATAGTGACAAGTGACAGAAAATTTTAGCACACTATATAAATGTTTCCTTACCAAGTTCCACTCACCAAAAGCGCTACACTCCCCGGAAACGGCGCGGAAAAGAGTCTTGATGACCCACAAGTATAGGGGATCTATCATAGTCCTTTCGATAAGTAAGAGTGTCGAACCCAACGAGGAGCGTATGAAATGATAAGCGGTTTTCAAGAAGGTTTTCTCTGCAAGCACTGAAATAGTAGGTGACAAATAGTTTTGTGATAAGATAAATAGTAACGAGCAAAAAGTAAATAAAGTAAATAACATGCAGCAAGGTGGCCCAATCCTTTATGTAGCAAAGGACAAGCCTGGACAAATTCTTATAATAGGAAAACGCTCCCGAGGACACATGGGAATATCATCAAGCTAGTTTTCATCACGTTCATATGATTCGCGTTCGGTACTTTGATAATTTGATATGTGGGTGGACCGGTGCTTGGGTGTTGTTCTTACTTGAAAAAACATCCCACTTATGATTAACCTCTATTGCAAGCATCCGCAACTACAATGTAAGTATTAAGGTAAACTTAACCATAGCATGAAACATATGGATCCAAATCAGCCCCTTACGAAGCAATGCATAAACTAGGGTTTAAGCTCATCACTCTAGCAACCCATCATCTACTTATTACTTCCCAATGCCTTCCTCTAGGCCCAAATAATGCTGAAGTGTTATGTAGTCGACGTTCACATAACACCACTAGAGGCTAGACCACATACATCTCATCAAAATATCGAACGAATACCAAATTCACATGACTACTAATAGCAAGACTTCTCCCTTGTCCTCGTGAACAAACGTAACTACTCACAAAGCATATTCATGTTCATAATCAGAGGGGTAATAATATGCATAAAGGATCTGAACATATGATCTTCCACCAAATAAACCAACTAGCATCAACTACAAGGAGTAATCAACACTACTAGCAACCTACTAGCATCAATCCCGGACTTGGAGACAAGAATTGGATACAAGAGATGAACTAGGGTTTGGAGATGAGATGGTGCTGGTGAAGATGTTGATGGAGATTGCCCTCTCCCGATGAGAGGAGCGTTGGTGATGATGATGACGATGATTTCCCCCTCCCGGAGGGAAGTGTCCCCGGCAGAACAGCTCCGCTAGAGCCCTAGATTGATTCCACCAAGGTTCCGCCTCGTGGCAGCGGAGTTTCGTCCCGTAAGCTTGGCCATGATTTTTTTCCAGGGTAAAAGTGAAGATATAGCAGAAGATGGTCGCCGGAGGCCCACCAGGGGGCCCAGGAGATAGGGGTGCGCCTGGGGGGGGCGCCTGTCTCTGGACAGGTGTGGGCCCCCTGGCCTATTTCTTTTGCTCATAATTTCTTATAAATTCCAAAAAGTTGTTTCGTGGAGTTTCAGGACTTTTGGAGATGTGCAGAATAGGTTTCCAACGTTTTCTCCTTTTCCAGCCAGAATTCCAGCTGCCGGCATCCCCCCTCTTCATGGTAAACCTTGTAAAATAAGGGAGAATAGCCATAAGTATTGAGATATAAAGTGTAATAACAGCCCATAATGCAATAAATATTGATACAAAAGCATGATGCAAAATGGACGTATCAGCTGTTTTGCAGGACTTCGCGCCTTCGTCAGAGGAAGATCAACGGTTCCTCCTTAAGGGTCATGACTTCTCCACCAAGCAAGCTTACGGCACCATTATGGCAAGGCTACAAACGGACCCCTCTCATCTGGAGCACCAAGGCTCCACACAAGATCAAGATCTTCGCTTGGCTACTCTTCAAGGACCGCCTAAACACCGCCGTCAATCTTACCCACAAGAACATAATCCCCTCGGACTTATGCACACGGTGTACCACCCTACCGGAGGACTCCATTCACCTCTCATCTCTTGCCCCCTTGCTAACAGAATCTGGCAACGAGTTGGCATTCTGCCACAGGATGAAGACCTCAATGAACTTTGGGATGTTCCTTTACCTCACCACCTGCCCAAGAACGCATGGCCCTTCGTCCTTCTTGCGCTGCCTCCATATGGGCCGCGAGAAATGATATGCTCTTTAGAAATGTTGATCAATGTTCTGTAATAACCATTAGAAACCTAGTAGCAGATTTGGATCTCTGGTCACACCGTCTTGTTGATACGGGTGACAAGGAGGACGTCTACTCGTGGCGTACCTACCTCTCTGCATGATGCATCGTGCCTCTGTAATCTGGGTCTGCTGTTTCTATAGCCCTTTTGAGCAATATATTCAGGTGGGGAGCTCCCCCCCAGTGATTCTAAAAAAAACTTTATTATTGCCTCTAGGGCATATTTCCTTCAGTCTCCCACTTATACTAGAGTCAATAATCTAGATTACACAGTAATGATTCTAACACCCATGGAGTCTTGGTGCTGATCATGTTTCTCGTGAGAGAGGCTTAGTCAAAGGGTCTGCAACATTCAGATCCATATGTATCTTGCAAATCTCTATGTCTCCCTCCTTGACTTGGTCGTGGATGGAATTGAAGTGTCTCTTGATGTGCTTGGTTCTCTTGTGAAATCTGGATTCCTTTGCGAAGGCAATTGCACCAGTATTGTCACAAAATATTTTCATTGGACCCGATGCACTAGGTATTACACCTAGATCGGATATGAACTCCTTCATCCAGACTCCTTCATTTGCTGCTTCCGAAGCAGCTATGTACTCCGCTTCACACGTAGATCCCGCCACGACGCTTTGCTTAGAACTGCACCAAGTGACAGCTCCACCATTCAATATAAATACGTATCCGGTTTGTGACTGAGTCCTCCGGATAAGTGTCAAAGCTTGCATCGACGTAACCATTTACGACGAGATCTTTGTCACCTCCATAAACGAGAAACATATCCTTAGTCCTTTTCGGGTATTTCAGGATGTTCTTGACCACTGTCCAGTGATCCACTCCTGGATTACTTTGGTACCTCCCTGCTAAGCTAATAGCAAGGCACACATCAGGTCTGGTACACAGCATTGCATACATGATAGAGCCTATGGCTGAAGCATAGGGAACATCTTTCATTTTCTCTCTATCTTCTGCAGTGGTCGGGCATTGAGTCTGACTCAACTTCACACCTTGTAACACAGGAAAGAACCCTTTATTTGCTTGCTCCATTTTGAACTTCTTCAAAACTTTATCAAGGTATGTGCTTTGTGAAAGTCCAATTAAGCGTCTTGATCTATCTCTATGGATCTTGATGCCCAATATATATAAGCAGCTTCACCGAGGTCTTTCATTGAAAAACTCTTATTCAAGTATCCTTTTATGCTATCCAGAAATTCTGTATCATTTCCAATCAACAATATGTCATCCACATATAATATTATAAATGCTACAGAGCTCCCACTCACTTTCTTGTGAATACATGCTTATCCAAAAGTCTGTATAAAACCATATGCTTTCATCACACTATCAAAACGTTTATTCCAACTCCGAGATGCTTGCACCAGTCCATAGATGGATCGCTGGAGCTTGCACACTTTGTTAGCATCCTTTGGATCAATAAAACCTTCAGGTTGCATCAAATACAACTCTTCTTCTAGAAATCCATTCAGGAATGTAGTCTTTACATCCATTTGCCAAATTTCATAATCATAAAATGCGGCAATTGCTAACATGATTCGGACAGACTTAAGCATCGCTACGGGTGAGAAGGTCTCATCGTAGTCAACTCCTTGAACTTGTCAAAAACCTTTCGCAACAAGTCGAGCTTTGTGGACAGTAACATTACCGTCAGCGTCAGTCTTCTTCTTGAAGATCCATTTATTCTCGATGGCTTGCCGATCATCAGGCAAGTCAACCAAAGTCCACACTTTGTTCTCATACATGGATCCCATCTCAAATTTCATGGCCTCAAGCCATTTTGCGGAATCTGGGATCATCATCACTTCCTCATAGTTCGTAGGTTCGTCATGGTCAAGTAACATGACCTCCAGAACAGGATTACCGTACCACTCTGGTGCGGATTTTACTATGGTTGACCTACGAAGTTCGGTAGTAACTTGATCTGAAGTTACATGATCATCATCATTAGCTTCCTCACTAATTGGTGTAGGAATCACAGGAACAGATTTCTGTGATGAACTACTTTCCAATAAGGGAGCAGGTACAGTTACCTCATCAAGTTCTAGTTTCCTCCCACTCACTTCTTTTGAGAGAAACTCCTTCTCTAGAAAGGATCCATTCTTAGCAACGAATGCCTTGCCTTCGGATCTATGATAGAAGGTGTACCCAACAGTCTCGTTTGGGTATCCTATGAAGACACATTTCTCCGATTTGGGTTCGAGCTTATCAGGTTGAAGCTTTTTCACAAAAGCATCGCAGCCCCAAACTTTAAGAAACGACAACTTTGGTTTCTTGCCAAACCATAATTCATAAGGCACCGTCTCAACGGATTTAGATGGTGCCCTATTTAACGTGAATGCAGCCGTCTCTAAAGCATAACCCCAAAACGATAGCGGTAAATCAGTAAGAGACATCATAGATTGCACCATATCTAGTAAAGTATGATTACGACGTTCGGACACGCCATTACGCTGTGGTGTTCCGGGTGGCGTGAGTTCCGAAACTATTCCGCATTGTTTCAAGTGAAGACCAAACTCGTAACTCAAATATTCTCCTCCATGATCAGATCGTAGAAACTTTATTTTCTTGTTATGATGATTTTCCACTTCACTCTGAAATTCTTTGAACTTTTCAAATGTTTCGGACACATGTTTCATCAAGTAGATATACCCATATCTGCTCAAATCATCTGTGAAGGTGAGAAAATAATGATACCCGCCGCGAGCCTTAACATTCATCGGACCACATACATTAGTATGTATGATTTCCAACAAACCTGCTGCTCGCTCCATTGTTCCGGAGAACGACGTTTTAGTCATCTTGCCCATGAGGCATGGTTCGCAAGTACCAAGTTATTCATAATCAAGTGATTCCAAAAGTCCATCAGAATGGAGTTTCTTCATGCGCTGTACACCAATATGATCTAAACGGCAGTGCCACAAATAAGTTGCACTATCATTATTAACTCTGCATCTTTTGGCTTCAATATTATGAATATGTGTATCACTACTATCGAGATTCAATATAAATAGACCACTCCTGAAGGGTGCATGACCACAAAAGATATTACTCATATAAATAGAACAGCCATTATTCTCTGATTTAAATGAATAACCATCTTGCATTAAACAAGATCCAGATATAATGTTCATGCTCAACGCTGGCACCAAATAACAGTTATTCAGGTCTAAAACTAATCCCGAAGGTAGATGTAGAGGTAGCGTGCCGACCGCGATCACATCGACTTTGGAACCATTTCCCACGCGCATCGTCACCTCGCCCTTAGCCAATCTTCGCTAATCAGAGCCCTGCTTTGAGTTGCAAATATTAGCAATGTAACCAGTATCAAATACACAGGTGCTACTGCGAGCTATAGTAAAGTACACATCAATAACATGTATATCAAATATACCTTTGTTCACTTTTCCACCCTTCTTATCCGCCAAAAACTTGGGGCAGTTCCGCTTCCAGTGACCAGTCTGCTTGCAGTAGAAGCACTCAGTCTCAGGCTTAGGTCCAGACTTGGGTTTCTTCTCTTGAGCAGCAACTTGTTTGCTGTTCTTCTTGAAGTTCCCCTTCTTCTTCCCTTTACCTTTTTTCTTGAAACTGGTGGTCTTGTTGACCATCAACACTTCATGCTCCTTTTTTATTTCTACCTCCGCAGCTTTTAGCATTGTGAAGAGCTCGGGAATAGTCTTGTTCATCCCTTGCATATTATAGTTCATCACGAAGCTCTTGTAGCTTAGTGGTAGCGATTGGAGAATTCTTTCAATGACACTATCATCAGGAAGATTAACTCCCAGTTGAATCAAGTGATTATTATACCCAGACATTTTGAGTATATGTTCACTGACAGAACTATTCTCTTCCATCTTCCAACTATAGAACTTATTGGAGACTTCATATCTCTCAATCCGGGCATTTGCTTGAAATATTAACTTCAACTCCTAGAACATCTCATATGCTCCATGATGTTCAAAATGTCGTTGAAGTCCCGGTTCTAAGCCGTAAAGCATGGCACATTGAACTATCGAGTAGTCATCAGCTTTGCTCTGCCAGACGTTCATAACATCTGGCATTGCTCCTGCAGTGATTTGGCACTCGGCTGTGGTTCGAGGACGTAATTCTTCTATGCAGAAATGAGGATAATCCTCAAGTTACGGACCCAGTCCGTGTAATTGCTACCATCATCTTTCAAATTTGCTTTCTCAAGGAACGCATTAAAATTCAACGGAACAACAGCACAGGCCATCTATCTACAACAACATAGACATGCAAAATACTATCAGGTACTAAGTTCATGATAAACTAAATTTCAATTAATCAAATTACTTAAGAACTCCCACTTAGATAGGGATCCCTCTAATCATCTAAGCGATCACGTGATCCATATCAACTAAACCATGTCCGATCATCATGTAAGACGGAGTAGTTTTCAATGGTGAACATCACTATGTTGATCATATCTACTATATGATTCACGCTCAACCTTTCGGTCTCAGTGTTTCGAGGCCATATCTGCATATGCTAGGCTCGTCAAGTTTAACCCGAGTATTCTGCGTGTGCAAAACAGGCTTCCACCCGTTGTATGTGAACGTAGAGCTTATCACACCCGATCATCACGTGGTGTCTCGGCACAATGAAATTTTGCAACGGTGCATACTCACGGAGAACACTTATACATGTTCCTATGACTATGAGATTATGCGCCCCATGAGGATTCCTACTCCCACCGGGAGTAGGACTCCCCCCTTCCAAGTAGGAGTAGGAGGGGAGAAGGAAGGGAGAGAGGAAGAGAAGGAAAGGGGGGCGCCGCCCTCCCCCCTCCTTGTCCAATTCGGACTAGAGGGGGAGGGGGCGCGCGACTGCCCTAGCCGCCCCTCCTCTTCTCCCACTAGGGCCCAATAGGCCCAATAAACTCCCCGGGGCGTTCCAGTAACCCCCCGGTACTCCGATATATGTCTGAAACCTCCGAAACACTTCTGGTGTCCAAACATAGTCATCCAATATATCGATCTTTACGTCTCGACCATTTTGAGACTCCTCGTCATGTCCGTGATCATATCCGGGACTCTGAACTACCTTCGGTACATCACAAAAACTCATAATACCGATCGTCACTGAACTTTAAGCGTGCGGATCCTACGGGTTCGAGAACTATGTAGACATGACCGAGACACGTCTCCGGTCAATAACCAATAGCGGAACCCGGATGCTCATATTGGCTCCCACATATTCTACGAAGATCTTTATCGTTCAAACTGCATAACAGCATAAGTTGTTCCCTTTGTCATCGGTATGTTACTTGCCCGAGATTCGATCGTCGGTATCTCAATACCTAGTTCAATCTCGTTACCGGCAAGTCTCTTTACTCGTACCATAATACATCATCTGGCAACTAACTTATTAGTTGCATTGCTTGCAAGGCTTATAGTGATGTGCATTACCGAGAGGGCCCAGAGATACCTCTCCGACAATCGGAGTGACAAATCCTAATCTCGATCTATGCCAACTTAACAAGTACCATAGGAGGCACCTGTAGAACACCTTTATAATCACCCAGCTACGTTGTGACATTCGGTAGCACACAAAGTGTTCCTCCGGCATTTGGGAGTTGCATAATCCCATAGTTATAGGAACATGTATAGGTCATGAAGAAAGCAATAGCAATATACTAAACGATCTTATGCTAAGCTAACGGAATGGGCCAAGTCAATCACATCATTCTCTAATGATGTGATCCCGTTAATCAAATGAAAACTCATGTCTATGGCTAGGAAACTTAACCATCTTTGATTCAACGAGCTAGTCAAGTAGAGGCATACTAGTGACACTTTGTTTGTCTATGTATTCACACATGTACTAAGTTTCCGGCTAATACAATTCTACCATGAATAATAAACATTTATCATGATGTAAGGAAATATAAATAACAGCTTTATTATTGCCTCTAGGGCATATTTCCTTCACCTGTGATTTATGAAAATTATTTTCGTGCGCGAAAAAGTTTCTATTTTTCAGCAAGATCAAATTAACTATCACCGTAGGTTATCCTAAAGGTATTACTTGGCACAAACACTAACTAAAACAAAAAACCACATCTAACCAGAGTCTAGATGAAAAAATTATTGCAAAACAACAAGGAAAAATATTGGGTTGTCTCCCAACAAGCGCTTTTCTTTAAAGCCTTTTAGCTAGGAATTGAGATTTCAATGATGCTCACAAGAAAGGCAAGAATTGAAGCACAAAGAGAGCATCATAAAATATGTGACAAACACACTTAAGTATAACATACTTCCTATGCATAGGCATTTTATGAGAAAACAAATTATCAAGAAAAGAAAAAACCACCATATGCAAGGAAGAAGAAAGAAACAATAGCAATCTAAACATGAAGAGAGGTAATTTAGTAACATGAAAATTTCTACAACCATATTTTCCTCCCTCATAATAATTACATGTAGGATCATAAGAGAATTCAACAACATAGCTATCACATAACATATTTTCAACACGATCCACGTGCATGCGTAGTTGACACTCTTCCAAAATAGTGGGATTAACATTAACAAAAGTCATGACCTCTCCAAACCCACTTTTATCAAAAGTTTCATAAGATTGAACATTCTCCAAATATGTGGGATCTAAAGTTGACACTCTTCGAAACCCACTTTCAATATTTTTGCAAACATTATTCTCGACTCATATTCATCATGGAGCTTAAATAAATTTTCAAGATCGTAAGAAGAATCACCCCAATCATGATCATTGCAACAAGTAGTGGACATAGGAAAACTAGCATCCCCAAGCTTAGGGTTTTGCATATTATTAGCACAATTGACATTAAGAGAATTTATAATAACATCATTGCAATCATGCTTTTTATTGAAAGATCTATCGTGAATCACTTCATAAAGTACTTCATCACAATTTTCAGATTCACGAATTTCAAGCAAAACTTCATAAAGATAATCTAGTGCACAAAACTCACTAGCAATTGGTTCATCATAATTGGATCTCTTAAAAAGATTAGCAAGTGGATGAGGATCCATAAATCTTAGGTTCTCTAATTTGCAATAAATACACGGTTATTCCAAACCAACGAGCAAAGGAGCCAAATAAGACATCAAGGCAACGAAAAGACGAACCGAAGAAGGGCGAAGAAAAGGCAAAGGTTTTCAAAAATTGTTTTAGAAGTGGGGGAGAGGCAAACGAGAGGCGGATGGCAAATAATGTAATGCGAGGGAGAAGAGTTTATGATGGATACTTGGTATGTCTTTACTTGGCGTAGATCTCCCCGGCAACGGCGCTAGAAATCCTTCTTGCTACCTCTTGAGCATGCGTTGGTTTTCCTTGAAGAGGAAAGGGTGATGCAGCAAAGTAGCGTAAGTATTTCCCTTAGTTTTTGAGAACCAAGGTACCAATCCAGTAGGAGACAAGCACAAGTCACCTAGTACCTGCACAATCAATCAAGAGCTTGCAACCAACGCGATAAAGGGGTTGTCAATCCCTTCACGGTCACTTGCAAAAGTGAGATCTAATAAAGATAATAAAGTAAATAATTTTGGTATTTTCGTGGTATAGATTGGAAAGTAAAAATTGCAAAATAAAAGAATGGCGACAGAAATTGGCAAGTTGATGGGAAACTAATATGATGTAAAATAGACCCGGGGCCATAGATTTCACTAGTGGCTCCTCTCAAGATAGCATGTATTACGGTGGGTGAACAAATTACTGCCGAGCAATTGATAGAAAAGCGCATAGTTATGAGAATATCTAGGCAATGATCATGAATATAGGCATCACGTCCGTGTCAAGTAGATCGAAAAGATTCTGCATCCACTACTATTACTCCACACATCGACCGCTATCCAGCATGCATTTAGAGTATTAAGTTCATAAGAACAGAGTAACGCATTAAGCAAGATGACATGATGTAGAGGGATAAACTCTAGCAATATGATATAAACCCCATCTTTTTATCCTCGATGGCAACAATACAATACGTGCCTTGTGCTACCTCTTGAGCACTGCGTTGGTTTTCCCTTGAAGAGGAAAGGGTGGCGCAGTAAAGTAGCGTAAGTATTTCCCTCAGTTTTTAGAACCAAGGTATCAATCCAGTAGGAGACCACGCTCAAGTCCCACGCACCTACACAAACAAATAAGAACCTTGCAACCAACGTCCCACGCACCTACACAAACAAATAAGAACCTTGCAACCAACGCGATAAAGGGGTTGTCAATCCCTTCAGGGCCACTTGCAAAAGTGAGATCTGATAGAGATGATAAGATAATATTTTTGGTATTTTTATGATAAAGACTAAAAGTAAAGAAAGCAAAATAAACGGTGATAGAAAAAGCGGTAGATTAATATGATAGAGAATGACCCGGGGGCCATAGGTTTCACTAGTGGCTTCCCTCAAGAGCATAAGTATTACGGTGGGTGAACAAATTACTTTCGAGCAATTGATAGAATTAAGCATAGTTATGAGAATATCTAGGTATGATCATGTATATAGGCATCACGTCCACGACAAGTAGATCGACTCATGCCTTCATCTACTACTATTACTCCACACATCGACCACTATCCAGCATGCATCTAGAGTATTAAGTTCATAAGAACAGAGTAACACTTTAAGCAAGATGACATGATGTAGAGGGATAAACTCAAGCAATATGATAAAAACCCCATCTTTTTATCCTCGATGGCAACAATACAATATGTGTTGTTTCCCCTTCTGTCACTGGGATCGAGCACCGCAAGATTGAACCCAAAGCTAAGCACTTCTCCCATTGCAAGAAAGATCAATCTAGTAGGCCAAACCAAAATGATAATTCGAAGAGACTTGCAAAGATAACCAATCATACATAAAAGAATTCAGAGGAGATTGAAATATTGTTCATAGATAATCTTGATCATAAACCCATAATTCATCGGATCTCGACAAACACACCGCAAAAGAAGATTACATCGAATAGATCTCTAAGAGAATCGAGGAGAACTTTGTATTGAGATCCAAAGAGAGAGAAGAAGCCATCTAGCTAATAACTATGGACCCGAAGGTCTGAGGTAAACTACTCACACATCATTGGAGAGGCTATGGTGTTGATGTAGAAGCCCTCCGTGATCAATGCCTCCTCCGGCGGAGCGCCGAAAAAGGCCCCAAGATGGGATCTCACGGGTACAGAGAGTTGCGGTGGTGGAAATAGGGTTTCGGCTCCGTATCTGATGTTTCCAGGGTATATGAGTATATATATAGGCGAAAGAAGTCGGTCAGAGAGGCGTGAGGGGCCCACGAGGGTGAGGCGCGCCCGAGGCGCGCGCCTCCCTGCCTCGTGGCCTCCTCGTTGATTGCTTGACGTCCACTCCAAGTCCTCCGGATCACGTTTGTTCCAAAAATCACGTTCCCGAAGGTTTCATTCCGTTTGGACTCCGTTTGATATTCCTTTCCTTCGAAAGACTAAAATAGGGGAAAAATAGCAATTTGGGCCGGGCCTCCGGTTAATAGGTTAGTCCCAAAAATAATATAAAAGTGTATAATAAAGCCCATTAAACATCCAAAACATATAATATAATAGCATGGAACAATCAAAAATTATAGATACGTTGGAGATGTATCAAGCATCCCCAAGCTTAATTCCTGCTCGTCCTTGAGTAGGTAAATGATAAAAATAGAATTTTGAATACTTTAAACATGCTAACCAAGCAATTATGTCTTATCAAAATAACATAGCCAAAGAAAGCTTATCTGTACAAAATCATATAGTTAGGCCATGCTTCAATTTCGTCACACAAAACATTCTCATCATGCATAACCCCGATGACAAGCCGAGCAATTGGTTCATACTTTTAACGCGCTTCAACCTTTTCAACCCTCACGCAATACATGAGCTCAAGACATGGATATAGCACTATGGGTGGAATAAAGAATTATGGGGGTTATGTGAGAAGACAAAAAGGTAGAAAGTCTCACATTGACACGGCTAATCAATGGGCTATGAAGATGCCCATCAATTGATGTCAATGCGAGGAGTAGTTATTGCCATGCAACGGATGCACTAGAGCTATAAATATATGAAAGCTCAACAAAAGAAACTAAGTGGGTGTGCATCCAACTTGCTTGCTCACGAAGACCTAGGGCACTCTGAGGAAGCCCATCATTGGAATATACAAGCCAAGTTCTATAATGAAAAATTCCCACTAGTATATGAAAGTTACAACATAGGAGACTCTCTATCATGAAGATCATGGTGCTACTTTGAAGCACAAGTGTGGAAAAAGGATAGTAACATTGTCCCTTCTCTCTTTTTCTCTCATTTTTTTCTTGCGCCTTTCTCTTTTTTTTGGCCTCTTTTTTTTTATTTAGTTCGGAATCTCATCCCGACTTGTGGGGAAATCATAGTCTCCATCATCCTTTCCTCACATGGGACAATGCTCTAATAATGATCATCACACTTTTATTACTTACAACTCAAGAATTACAACTCAATACTTAGAACAAAATATGACTCTATGCGAATGCCTCTGGCGGTGTACCGGGATATGCAATGAATCAAGAGTGACATGTATGAAAAATTATGAATGGTGGCTTTGCCACAAATACGATGTCAACTACATGATCATGCAAGGCAATATGACAATGATGAAGTGTGTCATAATAAATGGAACGGTGGAAAGCTGCATGGCAATATATCTCGGAATGGCTATGGAAATGCCATGATAGGTAGGTATGGTGGCTATTTTCAGGAAGATATAAGGAGGTTTATGTGTGATAGAGCGTATCATATCACGGTGTTTGGATGCACCGGCGAAGTTTGCACCAACTCTCACGGTGAGAAAGGGCAATGCAAGGTACCGAAGAGGCTAGAAAATTGTGGAAGGATGAGAGTGCGTATAATCCATGGAATCACATTAGTCATAAAGAACTCATATACTTATTGCAAAAGTCTATTAGCCCTCGAAGCAAAGTAGTACTACGCACGCCCCTAGAGGGATAGATTGGTAGGAAAAGACCATCGCTCGTCCCCGACCGCCACTCATAAGGAAAGCAATAAAAGAACATCTTATGCGTCAAATTTGTCCCACAACTTTTACCATACGTGCATGCTACGGGACTTGCCAACCTTAACATAAGTATTTCTCAATTTCACAATTAGTCAACTAGCACACTCTAATATTACCACCTTTATATCTCAAAACACTTATCAAGTATCAAAATTCTCACGATATTCATGGACTCAATATGGAAGTTTTTATTATACTCATCTTGGATGCCTATCATATTAGGACTAATTTCACAATTAAAGAAAATTACCAAGCTGTTTAAGACTCTCAAAATAATATAAGTGAAGCATGAGAGATCAATAATTTCTATAAAATAAAACCACCACCATGCTCTAAAAGATATAAGTGAAGCACTAGAGCAAAAACTATATAGCTCAAAAGATATAAGTGAAGCACATAGAGTATTCTAATAAATTCCGATTCATGTGTGTCTCTCTCAAAAGGTGTATTCAGCAAGGATGATTGTGGTAAACTAAAAAGCAAAGACTCAAATCATACAAGACGCTCCAAGCAAAACACATATCATGTGGTGAATAAAAATATAGCCCCAAGTAAAGTTACCGATAGACGAAGACGAAAGAGGGGATGCCTTCCGGGGCATCCCCAAGCTTAGGCTTTTGGTTGTCCATGAATTTTACCTTGGGGTGCCTTGAGCATCCCCAAGCTTAGGCTTTTTCCACTCCTTGTTCCATAATCCATCAAATCTTTACCCAAAACTTGAAAACTTCACAACACAAAACTCAACAGAAAATGTCATGAGCTCCGTTAGCGAAATAAAACAAACCACCACTTTAAGGTACTGTATTGTCGGGGAGGCTGATCTGACCCACGAACACCTATGGGACCGGCGGACCGAGCCCCTTTTGGTTCGGCAGGGGGCGGAGGTCGCACGAAGAGCAGATCGAGGCGAGGCACACGAGCGGTTTACCCAAGCGGAGCTCTCCGGAGAGATAACACTCCTACTGCTGCATGTCTGAGTGTATTGAGTTCTTGCTCAGGAGCGCTGAGTGCTACAGTACACACAAGCTGCTAACAAGACCGAGCGTGAGTTCCCGCCCCCTCTATGTTGCGCATGGGCCTCCTTTTATATGCTAAAGGGGTCTCCGACAGGTGGCAACGTAGACAAGGGTAAAAATGGAAAAGGAGTGGTTGGTACAGCTACTTGTACAGTGTATCATACCTAACCCTGACGGCAGGGGACAAAGGCATTGAATGCCGTCTCGTCGCCCTAACGGTCGCGAAAGGGACCGTTAGGGGTGCCACCGCTTGCCACGATGGCAATCTTGTCAGCCGCTTGCCACCAGCGCTCCGGCTGGCGCCTGACCTCTTGCCACCTGTGGCGCTGGAAAGGTCCCAGGCGACACGTTAGTGGATGTCTTTGGAAGCCTTGTGAGTGGTGGTCTGCCGCGCAAAGCGCCTTGTCAGCGGTTGTTGTCTTGTCGCGTCCGAGCTTGTCGCTCACCGGGCCTTCGACAAGCTCCTCTTGCGGGGCCTTGTCTCCTAGGTGCCTTGGGTGGCCTTCCGGCAGGCTCCTCTTGCCGGGGCCTTGCCTCCTAGGTGCCTTGGGTGGCCTTCCGGCAAGCTCCTCTTGCCGGGCCTTGTCTCCTTGGCTTGAATACTTTGTTCTTGAATGGCTCCAAAGGAACCACGGAGGACCTTGGCGGTCACCGGTAAGCCTTGCAGCGGAGGGCTGCAACTGCCCGTGCACAAGTTCGGGATACCAGGTACCCCTACTCTAGTACACCGGCAGAGCCCCGGGCCTGGGCCACACACGGTGCCGGCGTTGTTGGGCCGGGCCCAAAAACAGGCTGCACGCACGCGGCCTAGGTTACGCCGTAACTCACCCCGGACCCTACGCCCTCCACAGGCAGCCAGCGTCGAATGCGGCGTCGTGTGAGAGATCGTGGGTGAGATCGTGGGTGGTTTCTTTATTCGGAAAAGACGGAACGTCCGCCTCCTCCCTCTTTATAAGCGGGAAGCAGGGCAGTTCGCCCATCTCGCCAGATTCTTTGTCCAATCTCGAAAAATCCCGCTGCCTCCCCTTCTTCCCAAGGCTGAAGAGAGAGCAGCGCTCACTTCATCGCCATCAGCATCACTGCTTGCCGTCGATCTCCCTCACCACCTCCGCCATGGCTCCGAAAGCCGACAAGGGAAGGCCGTGAAGTCGGCCGAGGCGCAGCGGCTTGGCGGCGCCATGGAAGGAGCGGGCAATCTTTCCCCAGCTTGCCGCGAGGGAGCCGAGGAGAACTACTACCTCTTACGGTCGATGGAGGCGAGCGCATCCGCGCCTGAAGGTACTCCCAGCTGCTGCTTTGGGCTGGCTCGAATGGGTACCCTTTCTTCGCGTTGTTCTTCTACTGCGGGCTCTGCCCGCCTTTCTCTGAATTCTTCTGCGATATCATGAACACCTACGGGTTCCGCCTCCTTGACTTCACCCCCAATGTTGTTCTGACCATGGCAGTTTTCGCACATCTCTGCGAAAACTTTGTCGGAGTGCATCCAAACGTAGCCCTTTTCCGCCACTTCTTTATGCCCCGAGTTGAGAGAGGGGAGCCTCTTTCCGGTGGGATCGCCTGGATCTCGAGGACCGGCAAGAAGGAAGCTTATCTGGAGGGAGAGCTCCGCAACAAATGGGATGAGTGGAGAGCAGAATGGTGCTGGATTGTCGAGGAGAACCCGCAGCCGTTTAGCACCCAGCGCCAAACCTCGATGGTCTTGGCGGCAACGATTGGAGCAGTCGGCCCCGGAAGACGCTAGGCTGAAGATTGCCGTCATCCGGATCCTCGCTGAGGCTTGCGGACTCCTTTGTGGCGCCGTTGGCGCAGATTTCGCCGTTGCCACATCGCCCCTCTGCGGAGAGGAGGAGACCCGCTTTGGGAGTTCCGGAATGCGGCGGATATCATGAGGCTGCGCCGGGCCTCAACTTCAATTTCACTGTCACAGGCTGGCCGCGATGCTCTTGGAGCTGTTCAAGCACGATCCTGAGCATCCGGGCGTTCAGGTTGCCGAGAATGTCGTCCCTGTGCAGCAATTCCTCGCTCGACCGCATCCGTGCAATGATGCCGTTGTGCGACTTCGCATGGAATCGTTCCAACCGGCAAGAGCCTGCAGATGACGTCGTCGCGAGTGTTCTTTGACAACTGGTAGAAGTGCGGTCCGCCCGATGAATGTAAGAGCCTCACCCGCGACACCACCAATGAGGAGATGCAGCGCATCGCCACCAGGCTGGAAGAGGCGGCAGCAGCCGCTGCCACGGGCGAGTTCGGATTCACCGTGGAGGAGGCAGAGGAAGCAGAGGCGGCAAGCCTTGTCGGCGAGGAGTTTGCGGCGAGGAAGAGCTTGTCGGGCCTGAAGCTGAGTCGGCGAGCCGAGGGCGCCTCCTCCCTCCCTCGGACAGCTTGCCGCGGCGGAGCCCCAGCTCCACCAGAAGGCGTCTCGCAAGGCGGAGGCGTGGCGAAGCGGCGAGCGGGTCAACAACCGTCGCGCCCGTCGCAGCGCTCCACCAGCGGCAACCTTTGTTGCAGCGGGAGCACCTCACGCGTCGCTTGGCAAGCTGGGCGGGGCCCTCGCAGACCACCGCTTCTGCTCCGCCAAGCGGCCAAGGAAACTACTCCTCCGCCTCGTCGTCTTGGAGGCGAGCAGAATTGATCTCTCCGGCGCTCAGCTCCGATGAGGAAGAAGAAGAGTAAGATTCTTTGCAGCATTTGTAGTTCTTGACTTGTTGCTTTGTCTTGTATCTGATTTGCTTCACTCTGAACCCATTCCTTTTCGTGGCGCTGGCCCAGAGCGTCGAAGAGAGCCAAGGCCCCGGTGATTGTCATCGAGGACGAACCCACTGCGACAGCGGGAGGCGCGTCCGAGACCACCTTGCCGGACGCGGCAACTCTTCCTCAAAGCAGCCCCCAGCGCAGCCCCCAGCGTAAGTATATGGTTTACTTCCTGCTGTTAGGCGTGCATGGGTGCCCTTTCTTCGCTGATATCTGACTGCTGATTTGTGTAGGAGCAGAGCAGCCATACCAGGAGTGCCCTGAAGCCGCTCCTGACATGCCTTCTGCTTCGACTACACCACCAAGGGAGGATTCCCGGCAAGGGAGCGTTCTCCGGCAAGGGAGACTTCTCCGGCAAGGGGTAGCACCAGCGATCCCCTGGTGGCGGAGACCATGACTGCAGACCCTAGCACAAGTAATCCTCTTGCTTGAAAACTTCCCTCTTTTTCTTCTTCTTCTGATTTTCTTTTTGAATATTTGCTTGACTTTTCTTCATTTTCCGGTCGTCAGATCCATCCACCACAGAGCCAATGGAGACCGAGGTCGCCGGCGAGGAGGACGCGCGTGGCAATACTAACGACGCCGTTGCCACCGAAGAAGAAGCTGGCGCTGACGAGCCCGCCGGCGAAGAGGCCGCCAAAGCTGCCGCCGCAGAAGCTGGCGAGGGGTCCGGCGATCGTGACCGACGGCCCCGAGGCGCAGGAGCGCCAGCGCTATGCCGACAACCGATCCCTCACAGCGGCAGCGTCGAACTCAAGAGCCCCAGCCCGGCGCCCATTTGAAGGCGGCGATGGCGTCTTCATCAAGCTCCCATGGGCGTCGAGCTCCAGGCGCCCGGCGAAGGAGAAACTTTGATGAAGAGCTGCTGCGCCTCATTGGATCGACGCTGGTCGACGCACCAAGCAGCAGCAGCGGCGAGTCTGAGGAGGAGCAGCTGCTGCGGATGCTGTTGTCGCTCTACCGCGCCCGACAAGCCAAGCTGGAATCCCGAGAAGCGCTTGTCGTGAAGGCGGGAGCAGACATCGAGAAACGCACGGAGGAGCTCCGGGGTCTCAACCAGGAAGCTCTCCGGGCCTTGGCAGAGGAGCGGGAGCGACTCGCCGAGGAGCGCAAAGCTTTCCTCCTCGAGAAGGCTGAAGCTGAGGAGCAACAGCGGCTTGCCACCGAGAAGCTGTCTGCGCAGGAAGGCGAGTTGGCACAGAGGAAGGTTAATCTTGACAGCCATGAGGAGGATCTAGCCGCGCGCGAGCAAACATTTGGCGGGGCTCTCAAGGAAGCAAAGGATACTACCACAGCTGCCGAGGCCGCCAAGAAGGAGCTGGAGACGAAGGTGGCACAGTTGGAGGCCAATCTCAAGGAGAGCGGCGAGGAGCTTGCTGCACTCAAGCATGAGCGCGAGAAGGACGCCCACACTCTTGGCGAGCTGCAGGGCCGTCTCGCCGAGAGGAGCAAGGAGCTCAGCGCCGCCAAGGACTCCAACGCAGATCTTGAGTTGAAGCTGACCACCTTGACTCGGTATTTGGATGGCGCCAGAGGCAGGAGGTGGCCTTGAAGGAGAAGATCAAGGCCGACGGGCGGCTATTTGGCGAAGTCTTCTGCCGCCTGAATACCTTTAGGGAGAATGTGGAGCACCGGACCGAGGGTCTCGTGGATGTTGCTGCAGCCATCGGCGAGGAGCTGGCGCACTGGGATGGAGGATCTTGGATATTCCTCCGATGAGCACCTCCAACCCAGCGCCAAGCTCAGCTTGTTCTTCAAGGGCGTGGTGGCGGCCCTCCAGCGACTCGGGAAGAAATCCCAAAGCGGTGGCCGAGGAGTCGCGCCCAGATCTGCGAGGAGCTCTTCAAAAGGTGTTGATGAAGGTGGCCTTCCGCAATCCAGGCCTCAACCTCACCAACGTCCTCAAGTCCTTGCCGCCGGATGTCGATGTGGAAGCGCTCAAGACCCTTATGTCGCACCCATCGTGGACAGGGTGAGCGGGATCAAGAGGGTTGAGGCGATCGTAGATTAGGCCGCCCTCTTTCTCTTTCTTCTTCTTCTTTGGTCATGTTATGAGAACAATCTATTAGTGCTTTGCGACAAGCTATCTTGTAATATAACTCTATTTCTGGTAGCAATTGCTATGTTATTTCCTTTACTTGGTTCCTTCCTTTGTATGTTTTTGCCCCTCGCTTTTAGGGAACTTGTCGGTCTGGCACACAGGCATGGCGCCGAAGTCTTGAGACGTCGGCCTTCTTTGGCGGTCTTCTCTTGCCGACAAGAAACCTTGTCGCAACTAGTCGCAACTCACTTAAGTTGTTGAGCGGACTCGAAACAAAGTAAGGCGCAACTAGCTCTGAGTTGGTTCCTTCACGCACAGGTTTTCCATACAAAGTATGGTCGTTCGAGGAAGATAACTTAAAAAATTTTAAAACTGATTGCTCAAACTTTAGCAACTTAGCTTTTCTGTCGTTTGCCTCCCGGTAAGGCTAGACTTCCTTGAACGACGCTTGGTCCACACCATTATCTTCTCCTTTCCCCCCGGCAAACTTGTGGGCGAGGGAACCTTCCTTTCTTTGAGAAAGAGAAAGAAGAGAAAACAAAGATATGGAGCCTTATGGCTCGTTATTGCTTACCGGGAGTAAGTGCTGCACAAAGTGTCAGATAACGCATGCAAAATAGAAGTAGAAAGCATGAAATTGACAAGATGTGCGAAGCACGCTAGCTTTACTTATGCACGGGGTCTGCGCTGGCTTTGTACAAAGGATTACATGCAACATCGGCAAGACTTGTACAAAAGGTGGTTGCCGGAACAGGTTCCGCAACCGCGCTTCTGACGGGTAAAACTTACGAAGATGCTCAATGTTCCAGGAGTTGCTCACGGAATGCCATCTTCGGTCTCAAAGCGGACAGCGCCGAGCCTAGTGACTCGTTTCACCCGGTAAGGCCTTCCCACTTCAGCGTCAACTTGTTAGAATTCTTGGCGGACTGAACGCGCCGAAGAACAAAGGTCGCCTTCCTCGAGACTTCGGCATTAACTTTGCGGCTATGGTAGCGGCGCAAAGCTTGCTGGTATCAAGCAACTCGTCAAAGGCCTGAAGGCGATCCTCCTCAAGGAGCAGCGCGTCATCTTGTCGCATAGCTGCTCTTGCTCAAGCTCATCATAAGCGAGCACTCGAGGTGATCCGTATCACGAGTTCCGTGGGGAGAACTGCCTCTGCTCCATAGACTAGAGCGAAAGGTGTCTGCGGCGGTGGCTCGATTTGGCGTCGTCTGATCGACCAAAGAACCACCGGCAGCTCCTCAATCCAGTTCTTTCCGCACTTGTGCAGCTTTGTCGAAAGTTACGGTCTTGAGCCCGCGCAGACTTCAAAGCATTTGCCCTCTCCGCTTGACCGTTACTTCTCGGATGAGCAACAGAAGCGAAGCAGACCTTGGCGCCAAGATCTTTGACGTACTGCATGAAGGTGCGGCTCGTGAATTGCGTGCCGTTGTCGGTGATGATCCTGTTAGGGATGACGAAGCGGCAAACAATTGACCTAAAGAACTTGATCACGATCGTCTGTCACCTTCCTCATCGCTTCCACTTCCAGCCACTTTGTGAACTTGTCGATTACAGCGTACAAGTACTCAAAGCTCCGACAACTTCGGGAAAGGGGCCGAGGATGTCGAGCCCCGGACCGAAAATGTCCGAGGATAAAGGGATCGTCTGGAGAGCTTGAGCTGGCTGGTGTATCTGCTTGGAATGGAACCGCACGCTTCACACTTGGTTACTTGTGCGATTTGCATCCGGAGGGCTGTCGACCAAAAGAAACCTTGCGGAACGCTTTGCCGGCAAGTGCTCTGGCGCCAATGTGGTGACCACATATGCCTCCATGTATCTCTACCAACAGCTTTTGTCCGTCTTCCCGGTGAATACACTTCAATTTCACACCGTTGAGTCTTCTTCTGTACAGTGTGTTGTCGACAAACTGGTACATACTTGACTGCCGGGCTACTCTTTCCGCTTCTTCTTGCTCTTCGGAAGTTCTCACGCTCAAGGAAGCGGACAATCTCTTTGTGCCCATCTTTGGAGCTTGCGGCTCGACAATGAGGACTAAAGGCATATCTGCTGCTGCGGGAACATCTGCTTCCACGGTGAGAACCTGCGGCTCAGCCGGAGCTTGACGTTCCCCGGCAAGCTTGCCGGAGCAAAACTTGTCGGGAGCGTCTGCTTCAACGAAACAAACCCTAGGGCTTGTCGGAGCAGACTGCTCCTCAGCACTGTTGGTGTTGATCTTGGGGACCTTCTTCGCAGCGGCCTCGGGGAGCTCTGCCGGAAAATAGTCACCAGAAATCAACTTCCTCTTCTTGCTCTGTCCGGTTGATGGTGTTACAGACGGTTGAGTCAGCTTGAGCACAAAGATCCCTGGTTCCATAGGTAACTTAAGTGCGGTGCACTTCAACAGGCCATCAGCAATGTTGTTCTGAGCTCTTGGAACATGTTCCATTTGTAGGCCGTCAAAGTGCTCTTCTAGCTTTCTCACTTCATCAACATAAGCTTCCATCAACAGACTCTGATAATTCTTGTTCACTTGGAGGATGACAAGCTGTGAGTCACCCCGACAATGAGCTTCTTGATCCCAAGGTTCATCTGCGATCCGAGGACAGGCAAGCAAACCTTCATATTCTGCAGTATTGTTTGTTGCTTGTTCCTTGGGAAAGTGCATCTGGACTACGTACTTGAGGTGCTCTCCGGTGGGTGCAACAAGTAGCACGCCCGCACCGGCGCCTTTGCAGCGAGAAGGCACCATCAAAGTACATCAGCCACTCTTTGCTTGCTTCCTTGACGGGGATGCTCGTTTCTGGAATTTCTTCATCTTGTGTTGGCGTCCGTTCTGCTATGAACTCCGCCAATGCTCTGCTTTGGATAGTTGAAGTGCTCTCAAACTTGAGGCCAAAACTTGACAGTTCTAGTGCCCACTCGACAATCCTGCCTGTTGCCTCTGGATTTTGCAGTATCCTCTTCAGCGGAAAAGCAGTGGCGACTGTGATCTCATGTGCACGGAAGTAATGGCGCAGCTTTCTCGAGGCCATGAGGAGGCCGAAAAAGCAATTTCTGCACACCGTAGTACCTTGACCTAGCCCCTCGCAGAAGGGAACCGACAAAGTAAACTGGGCGCTGCACCATTCTTTTCTGCATCTTCTCATGCTTCGCATATATCCATCCTTGTCGGGACCAGAGCTTGCGGTGAAGCCCCACCTTTCGTCAGCTGGATGCATCTCGCCATGGTTGCTAGCTCATCATCCGCCTCCCTCTCGGCTACTAACGCGGCACTAACCACTTGATTGGTTGCCGCTATATATAGCAACAACTTCTCTTGTGGCTTAGGTGCGACAAGTGTTGGAGTGGAGGACAGGTATCTCTTCAAGTCTCTGCAGCGCAGCCTCCGCTTCGAGTCCATTTCATCGAACCTGCCTTTTCAAAATTTTGAAAATGGCGAGGCCTTCAGCAGAACCTAGAGATAAACCTGCCGAGAGCAGCTACATAACCGGCAAGTCTTCGTACATCCTTGACGCGCTTTGGTGCTTCAATCTGCTCAATGGCCTTGATCTTGTCGGGATTGGCTTCGATTCCCCAAGAGACCACGAAGAACCCGAGAAGCTTGCGGAAGGACTCCAAACACACACTTCTCGTGGTTGAGCTTGAGGTTGATCTTGCCTTGATTTGCAAAGGTTTCGTCTAAATCTTGAATCGTAGTCGCCTTGTCCTTGCTTTTGACCACTATGTCATCCATGTAGGCTTCCACATTTACATGCATTTGCGGCTCAAAAGCGTCATGGACCACCCTTGCAAATGTTGAACCAGCATTCTTTAATCCGAAAGGCATCCGTACGAAACAGTATGTGCCACATAGGGTGATGAATGCGGTCTTCTCCTCATCCTCTTCTGCCATGAAGATCTGATGATATCCTGAGTATGCATCCAGAAATGAAAGCAAATCACATCCGGCCGTGGAGTCAACAATCTTGTCGATGCGCGGCAAGGGAAATGGGTCTTTGGGACAAGCTTTATTGACATCGGTAAAGTCGATACAAAGCCTCCATTTCCCGTTTGCCTTGCGTACAACTACAGGATTGGCCAACCACGTAGGATGGAGCACTGCTCTGACAAGGCCTGCTGCTTCCAATTTCTTGATTTCTTCTGCGATGAATTCTTGGCGCTCCAACGCACGCTTCGACTTTACGCTTGTGGGCGCGCATGAGGACAAGCGGCAAGATGCTGCTCAATTACTTTCACAGGAACACCGGGATGTCAGACGGTTGCCACGCAAACACGTCGACGTTCGCCCGTAGGAAAGCAATGAGCGCGCCTTCCTATTTAGGGTCGAGAGTGGCACTGATGGTGAAGGTACCACCAGTGCCGCCCTCCTTGGCGGACACCTTCTTGGTCTCTGGTGGAGCTGCCATCGTCTTCTTACACTTGCCGGTGGAGCTCGATGGTGCGTCCTCGACGGTAGCGCAGCACTCCGAAGAGGTGCGCTTGCCGGAGTGGGCATCAGAGCTCTTGCCGGACTTGGTCTTCTTCTTCGCCCCGGGAGCTTGGTGACAAGTGGCTTGCAATCTGCTGCATTGCTGCTTCACGGTAGATCTTGTCGGCGCAGATAAGAGCATCCTTCTTGTTGCCGAGGGACAGAGATGACACTTATCGGGCCTGGAATCTTCGGCATGTTGTATGCATAGTGAGAGGCTGCCATGAATTTGGCGAGTCTTTGGACGGCCAAGTATCTTATTGTAAGGCAATGGAAAGTCAGCAACGTCAAAAGTGACCCTCTCAGTCCTGAAGTTCAACTCGCTGCGAAATGTCACCGGCAACGTGATCTTTCCCTTTGGCTTGCTCCTTCCCGGATTGATTCCTTGGAATGTGCGGTCTCTTCGAGCTTCGCCATCGTGGATCTGGAGTTTCGGAGCACCGCGGAGGAGATCGAGTTCAAGCCGCCCGCCGTCAACTAGCATCTTAGTGACCTTGAGGTTGCGGATAGTTGGTGAAACCAACATCGGCAAGCACCCGACCACCGATTCTGTGATCGTGGTGGTCCTCAATATCAAAGATGATAGGCGTCTTTGGACCATTTCAGAGGCTTGCATGACTCGACGGATGGTTCTGCCGCATTGACTTCCCGCATCCACTGCTTGAGCTGGCGGTGTGAAGTATGCAGAGAAGCACCGCCGTCAACGCACAGGACCTCTGTGGCTTTCTGGAACTCCTGCTCATCGGTCTCGTCATCATCCATGTCCTCATCATCGTCGTCGTCTTCATCCTTGTCGCGGCCGCGGGGAGGTCTGTCTCCTTGCCGCTGCTTGGCCTTGCCGCGGCGTCCTCCCCGGCCGGGACGTTTCTTGCTAGATCCTCCAGCACCTTCCTGGGCTTTCTCCTTGTCGCGTCGTTCGTATTCAGCCTTCTGCTGCTCGACAAGCTGCTCGACCTTTTTGTGGAGGTCATGGCCCTTGGCGCGGTGGATCTTGCAGTACTGTTTGTTGGAGCTGTCCTGCTTGTCGGCGACCGCCACAGCCTGACAGTTGGTGCCAGCGACAACCTCCTTGCCGGAGCTACCAGCTTTGGCTTTCTTGGCTGCTCAACAAGTAGCACATCTTTGCCTTTCTTCTTCCTGTTGTTCCGCCGCCGGTTTTTCTTTGCCGGGGCGGTCTCCTCACTATCAGATCCTCCTGCTTCAGTATTCTCTCCGGGGAGTCTCCTCCCTTCCTCAGCACGTGCACACTTGTCGGCCAGGGCATATAGCTCACTGACGTCTCTAATCTTGCACATCGCCATCTCCTCCCGCATCCTGCGGTTTCGCACGTTCTGATGGAACGCGCTGATTACCGCGGCAGGGTGGACATCTGGGATGTTGTGCTGTACGCGGCTGAATCTCTGAATATACTTGCGCAGGGGCTCTCCTTCCTTCTGGGCGAGCAGATGAAGGTCGCTCTCTTGGCCATGAGGCTTGTGGCCGCCTGTAAAGGCACCGACAAACTGATGGCATAGATCTGCCCAAGAGGATATGGAGTTGTCCGGCAAGTGCATGAGCCAAGATCGACATTGGGCTTGAGCACCGCCGGAAGTAGTTGGCGAGGATCTTGTCGTCGCCCCGGCAGCTTGCACCGCGATGGTGTAGATGCTGAGGAACTCCGACGGATGCGTCTTCTTTGTCGTACTTCTCCGCGTCGGCTTGAAATTCTTCTTGTTGGGCCCTTTGGACTTGCCGCAGCTCACGAGTGAACGCAGGGCAACCTACGCGTCTGACAAAGTCGCCTGGTTCCCCGGGCGCATGCATGTCGACAGAGGGCCCAGTAGCGCTGGTCGGATTGACGCCGCGCTTCTCTTCGGCGCTTGATGCAAGTTCGAGCGTCTTCTTGCTGTCGCTCGTGAAGAACTTGGCGCTGATCGCGACGAGCTCGTGGATCCGATGATGTGGTGGAGTCGCTGTCGAGGTGGATCCGGCGAGTCGGCGGTCTTGGCCTTCGGGGCGGAGAGTGCATGGTGGTTGCACCCCCACGGTTTAAATCGCCACCGGCTCGTGTTTGGCAGTCCTGCGCGGCGGCGATGCACTCGGTTGCCGCGAACATCGCCGTTAGCAAAGCCGATGAGACTCTGAATGGTGGCCCTCCATTCATCGACCTTGTCGGCCGTTGGAGGGTAATCCAGAGCGATTGAGCTCTCGCCAAAGCTTCGCTGGAGTGGTGGGTGGCGATGGCGAAACAGCGCGAGGAGCGGGATATGCTCGGACTTCTAACTATGTTAGAAGGAGCAGTACCCCGTCCAGGCGACCGTGCCTCGCTCGCGCCAGCATGTTGGCGTGCATGCTGGTCTTGAGCATCCCGAGATCCACCAGCTCGATCTTGGTCCAACGAGCGTATGGCGTTGTGAATACCATGACGCTGTTGGTCCCGCGCCTCCTGAGACGGGCGTGGTGCATGTACGGACGCCGAAGTCTGCGCAGCCTTGTCCTTGGACTTGGCAGCACCGTGGGCTCCCCCGTCGACGTCCATTCTTCCGCCGGCGTCTACCCCTACCTGGCGCGCCAAAGATGTCGGGGAGGCTGATCTGACCCACGAACACCTATGGGACCGGCAGACCGAGCACCTTTTGGTTCGGCAGGGGGCGGAGGTCGCACGAAGAGCAGATCGAGGCGAGGCACACGAGCGGTTTACCCAGCTTCGGAGCTCTCCGGAGAGATAACACTCCCTCTTGCTGCATGTCCGAATGTATTGAGTTCTTGCTCGGGAGCGCTTGAGTGCTACAAGACACACAAGCTGCTAACGAGACCGGCGTGAGTCCAACCCCCTCTCGTTGCGCATGGGCCTCCTTTTATATGCTAAAGGGTCTCCGGCGGTGGCAACGTAGACAAGGGTAAAAATGGAAAAGGAGTGGTTGGTACAGCTACTTGTACAGTGTATCATACCTAACCACGACGGCGGGGACAAAGGCATTAAATGCCCGTCACGCCGCCCTAACGGTCAGAAAGGGACCGTCGGGGTGCCACCGCTTGCCACGATGGCAATCTTGTCGGCGCCCGCTTGCCACCGCTCACTGGCCGCCTGACCTCTTGCCACGCAAGACCGGAAAGGTCCTGTAGCGACACATTAGTGGATGTCTTTGGAGCGCAGGTCTGAGTGGTGATCTGCTAGAAGCGCCTTTGCATGATTGTTGTCTTGTCGCGCCCGGAAGCTTGTCGCTCACGGGCCTTCCGGCAAGCTCCTCTTGCCGGGCCTTGTCTCCTAGGTGCCTTGGGTGGCCTTCCGGCAGGCTCCTCTTGCCGGGCCTTGCCTCCCTAGGTGCCTTGGGTGGCCTTCGGCAAGCTCCTCTTGCCGGGCCTTGTCTCCTTGGCTTGAATACTTTGTTCTTGAATGGCTCCAAAGGAACCACGGAGGACCTTGGCGGTCACCCGGTAAGCCTTGCCGCGGAGGGCTGCAACTGCCCGTGCACAAGTTCGGGATACCAGGGTACCCCTACTCTAGTACACCGACATGTATTGAACTCATTATTTATTTATATTGGTGTTAAACCTACCGTATTCCAACTTCTCTATGGTTTATAAGCTCTTTTACAAGCCATAGATTCATCAAAATAAGCAAACAACACACGAAAAACAGAATCTGTCAAAAATAGAACAGTCTGTAGTAATCTGTATCTAACACAAACTTCTGTAACTCAAATAATTCTGAAATAAATGGGTGGACGTGAGGAATTTGTCTAGTTCTCAGGTCCAAAAATAATCAACTAAAAATCACTCTCTGGTAAAAAATGACAGCTATTCTCGTGAGCGCAAAAGTTTCTGTTTTTTACAGCATGATCATATAAACTTTATCCATGTCTTCCCAACAGTTCTACTTGGAACAAACACTAATTAAAACATAAAAACAAATCTAACCAGAGGCTAGATCAAATATTTATTCAACAACAGAAAGGAAATATATTGGTTGTCTCCCAACAAGCGCTTTTCTTTAAAGCCTTTTTAATTAGGCATTGAGATTTCAATGATGCTCACATGAAAGGCAAGAATTGAAGCACAAAGAGAGCATCATAAAACACGTGACAAACACATCTAAGTCTAACATACTTCCTATGCATAGGAATTTTATAAGCAAACAAATTATCATAGCAAGCAAAAATTAGCATATGCAAGGAAGAAGAAAGAGACGATAGCAATCTCAACATGACGCGAGGTAATTTAGTAAGATAAAAAAATTTACAACCATATTTTCCTCTCTCATAATAATTACATGTAGGATCATAGGAAAATTCAACAAAATAGCTATCACATAACATATTGTCAACACGATCCACATGCATGCGAAGTTGACACTCTTCCAAAATAGTGGGATTATCATTAACTAAAGTCATGACCTCTCCAAACCCACTTTTATCAAAAATACCATAAGATTGAACATTCTCCAAATATGTGGGATCTAAAGTTGACACTCTTCCAAACCCACATTCAATATTATTGCAAACACTATTATCAATCTCATATTCATCATGGGGCTTAAATAAATTTTCAAGATCATAAGAAGAATCACCCCAATCATGATCATTGCAACAAGTAGTAGACATAGCAAAACTAGCATCCCCAAGCTTAGGGTTTTGCATATTATTAACACAATTGGCATTAAGAAAATTTATAATAACATCATTGCAATCATGCTTTTCATCGAAGGAAATACCAAGTGTGGGTGCAATAGCAACGATCTCATGTTTAACATAAGGAACTATAGCAAACTCATCTTCATAAATATTGGCATCATGGCCACAAGAATAGCAAGCATCATGTTCATCAAGGGATATTTCAATCAAATCACCGGAATCATAATTATCTATAGATTCGTGCATATTTTCTTCCAAAGCAACAATCATTCTCTCAATAAATTCCTTAACATAGGCATTATGAGCATAGTTTTCATAGCAATATTTAAGTATGTCGGAATTTTCAGATTTGTAGAGAATAATATCATACTTCTCAATAAAAGAAGCAAATTCATGAGCACCGTTAAAAACGACAAATTCTTCAATTTGTTCGATATCATAGTGACTATAAACACCCTTTCCATAACAAGATAAGATTTCATTATCATTAAACTCACATAGGTAGGGAAGGTGTTTTTTAGGGTTCTTAGAGAAACAAGTAAAGTCATAAATTTCACAAAGAGTCCAAACATTGCATAGAAAACTATTTATTTGATACCATAAGAGCTTCCCCTTTTCAGACAAACGATGACGCACAAAATGAGCATGCTCATCTAAAGATTTCCCATCAACTAGACTAGTTGGGGTTTCAGCACGAGCGCATAAGGATCAAAGATGATCCAGGTAGAACACTTTAAGTGGATCCATAGCAATAGATTTTTAGCAAGTAAAGTTGCAAGCAAATAGAAGGCACATGGAAACACAAACAAAGATACATACAGGAAGAAGGCAAAGAAAAGGCAAAGGTTTTCGAAAATCATTTTAGAAGTGGGGGAGAGGTAAACGAGAGGCAAATGGCAAATAATGTAATGCGAGGGATAAGAGTTTGTGATGGGTACTTGGTATGTCTTGACTTGTGCGTAGACACCCCGGCAATGGCGCCAGAAATCCTTCTTGCTACCTCTTGAGCACTGCGTTGGTTTTCCCTTGAAGAGGAAAGGGTGATGCAGTAAAGTAGCGTAAGTATTTCCCTCAGTTTTGAGAACCAAGGTATCAATCCAGTAGGAGACCACACGCAAGTCCCACGCACCTACACGAACAAATAAGAACCTTGCAACCAACACGATAAAGGGGTTGTCAATCCCTTCACGGCCACTTGCAAAAGTGAGATCTGATACAGATGATAAGATAATATTTTTGGTATTTTTATGATAAAGACTAAAAGTAAAGAAAGAAAAATAAATGGTGATAGAAACAACGGTAGATTAATATGATAGAGAATAGACCCGGGGCCATAGGTTTCACTAGTGGCTTCTCTCAAGAGCATAAGTATTACGGTGGGTGAACGAATTACTGTCGAGCAATTGATAGAATTGAGCATAGTTATGAGAATATGTAGGTATGATCATGTATATAGGCATCACGTCCGCGACAAGTAGACCTACTCCTGCCTGCATCTACTACTATTACTCCACACGTCGACCGCTATCCAGCATGCATCTAGAGTATTAAGTTTAAGAACAGAGTAACGCTTTAAGCAAGATGACATGATGTAGAGGGATAAACTCAAGCAATATGATATAAACGCCATCCTTTTATCCTCTATGGCAACAATATAATACGTGTCATTTCCCCTTCTGTCACTGGGATCGAGCACCGCAAGATTGAACCCAAAGCTAAGCACTTCTCCCATTGCAAGAAAGATCAATCTAGTAGGCCAAACCAAACTGATAATTCAAAGAGACTTGCAAAGATAACCAATCATACATAAAAGAATTCAGAGGAGATTCAAATATTGTTCATAGATAATATTGATCATAAACCCACAATTCATCGGATCTCGACAAACACACTGCAAAAGTAGATTACATTGAATAGATCTCCAAGAGAATCGAGGAGAACTTTGTATTGAGATCCGAAGAGAGAGAAGAGGCCATCTAGCTAATAACTATGGACCCAAAGGTCTGAGGTAAACTACTCTCACATCATCGGAGAGGCTATGGTGTTGATGTAGAAGCCCTTCGTGGTCAATGCCTCCTCCGGCGGAGCGCGGGAAAAGGCCCCAAGATGAGATCTCACGGGTACAGAGAGTTGCGGCGGTGGAAACAGGGTTTCGGCTCCGTATCTGATGTTTCCAGGGTATATGAGTATATATAGGCGAAAGAAGTCGGTCAAGAGAGCTACGAGGGGCCCACGAGGGTGGGGGCGCGCCCAGGGGGCAGGCACGCCTCCCTGCCTCATGGCCTCCGCGTTGATTGCTTGACGTCCACTCCAAGTCCTCTTGATCACGTTTGTTCCAAAAATCACGTTCCCGAAGGTTTCATTCCGTTTGGACTCCGTTTGATATTCCTTTCCTTCGAAACACTGAAATAGGCAAAAAACAGCAATTTGGGCTGGGCCTCCGATTAATAGGTTAGTCCCCAAAATAATATAAAAGTGTATAATAAAGCTCATTAAACATCCAAAACAGATAATATAATAGCATGGAACAATAAAAAATTGTAGATACGTTGGAGACGTATAACCTTGCTGCCCCTACTGTCACTGGGAAAGGACACCGCAAGATTGAACCCAAAGCTAAGAACTTCTCCCATTGCAAGAAAGTTCAATCTAGTAGGCCAAACTAAACTGATAATTCGAAGAGACTTGCAAAGATATCAAATCATGCATATAAGAATTCAGTGAAGAACCAAATAATATTCATAGATAAACTTTATCATACATCCACAATTCATCGGATCTCGGCAAACACACCGCAAAAGAGTATTACATCGAATAGATCTCCAAGAACATCGAGGATAACTTTGTATTGAGAATCAAAGAGAGAGAAGAAGCCATGTAGCTAATAACTATGGACCCGAAGGTCTGTGGTAAACTACTCACGCTTCATCGGAGAGGCAATGGTGTTGATGTAGAAGCCCTCCATGATCGATTCCCCCTCCGGCATATCGCCGGAAAAGGCCCCAAGATGGGATCTCATGTGTACAGAAGGTTGCTATGGTGGAAAAGTGGTTTCGTGGCTCCCCCTAATGTTTCTAGTTTATAAGAGTATATATAGGCGAAAGAAGTACGTCGGTGGAGCTACGAGGGGCCCACGAGGGTGGGGGGCACGCCTACCCCCCTGGGCGCGCCCTCCTTCCTCGTGGCTTCCTCGTGGCGTTCCAGACTTCAAATCCAAGTCTCCTAGTTTGCTTTCGGTCCAAGAAAGATCCTCGCGAAGGTTTCGTTCCGTTTGGACTCCGTTTGGTAATCCTTTTCTGTAAAATTCTAAAATAGGCAAAAAAAACAGAAACTAGCACTGGGCCTCCGGTTAATAGGTTAGTCCCAAAAATAATATAAAAGAGCATATTAAAGCCCATTAAACATCCAAAACAGATAATATAATAGCATGGAACAATCAAAAATTATAGATACGTTGGAGACGTATCATCTATCTCTGAATCCTCCTCTGAGGAGCTATCTATAACCAGCAAGATATCTGCTTCAGGAGGTAGCATTGTCTACTCTGAAGAGCTTGTTTTCACTCCAGATTTTTCCATCACCAATTCAAATGGCTGATGCACAGGAAGAGCAGTTGAATATACAAACATTGTCGACAAATGGAATACGTAATGCAAAAAAAGGATGGCATGATATAATTCACATATATGACGCTTGGCTAAACAACATGGCATTGCATAATTCACATACATAATGCCTTGCAACAAGATAGCATTGCATAATTCACATATATAATGTCTTGCAACAAGATGGCATTACAAAATTCACATATATGGTAATTAGCACTAAAGCAGTGGCATTCACACAAAGCATGTCTAAACTAAGCAAATGACATGCCAATGCAAGACACCATATGCACGATATGAGCAATATAACCCTGCCAAGTTAGAGCATGCACCTCGGGGGGAATAGGACTGGTCATATGTCTCTGAATCCTCCTCTGAGGAGCTATCCGTAACCAGCAAGACATGCGCTTCGTTAGATAGGATTGTCTGCTCTGAAGACCTTGTTTTCACTCCAAATTTTTCCATGACCATGTCGAATGGCTCATGCACAGGAAGAGTAATTGAATGTACTAAAATTGTTGACAAATTTATTATGTAATAAAAAAAGGATGGCATGATATAATTCACATATAAGATGATTGGCTAACCAGGATGGCATTGCAAAATTCACATATATGATTCCTGGCTAAACAAGATGGCATTGCATGATTCACATATATGATATAGAAATTAAACATATGGCATTCACACAATGCATGTCTAAACTAAGCAGATGACATATTTTATGTATAAAGTAAGCAATGCAAGGCACCATATGGATGATATGACCAACATCAGCATGCCAAGTTAGAGAAAAAGACCTCAGGGGGTAAATAGGAGTGGTCTACTCCCGTTGAACCCCCCACCCCCCCTCTGAACAGTTATCTTCCTCTTGATTACACTCTGGAATGGGGGAGAGGAGGTTGCTTTTACGCCCACCATGGAGCGACGTCTGCATGAAATTTTATTGACATCCAAGGCTCGTCTCTTTTGCTCTACATGTTCAGTACCATTGTGTACAATAACTAACATGCATAGGAACAAAACAGAGTGAGATTATGTAAGGAGTGCATGCACAAATCCAGAGTGATGGTAGAAAACTGTGGATAGACCTGAAACCAATGATAGCAGGTAGATAATAGCTTCAGTTAAAAAATACAGATAATGGCTCCTTTAATTTTTGTTTCCACCCAACATGAAACTCATAGTAGACACCCGAGATTAACCAGATAATAGACAAATGGTATTGATTGCTGCCCCAATATGTACACCACAACCATTTAAAAAACTCAAGTTTGAGCATTAGTTTGGACCTGACTCGGAATCTAATCGGTTGAAAGGATCGAGAAGAGGTGTCTAGAGGGGGGGTGATTAGACCTTCAACAAGAAAAAGTAGCAGTTTTTAAGTTCTTCAAGTCGAGGTGGAGTTTTAGCACAAGTTTAAGCATTTACAATACATTTCAAGCAAGCATGGCAAGAGTATAAGCAGCAGAAAGAGTAAAGCATGCTAATTGCAAGAAAGTAAAGGGATGGGATTGGAGTGTGCAAACGCAATGAAGACATGGAGATTTTTGGTGTGGTTCCGATAGGTGGTGCTATCGTACATCCACGTTGATGGAGACTTCAACCCACGAAGGTAACGGTTGCGTGAGTCCACAGAGGGCTCCACCCACGAAGGGTCCATGAAGAAGAAACCTTGTCTATCCCACCATGGCCATCACCCACGAAGGACTTGCCTCACTCGGGTTGATCTTCACAAAGTAGGTGATGTCCTTTCCCTTACAAACTCCTTGGTTCGACTCCACAATCTTGTCGGAGGCTCCCAAGACACCTAACCAATCTAGGAGACACCACTCTCCAAAAGGTAATAGATGGTGTGTTGATGATGAACTCCTTGCTCTTGTGCTTCAAATGATAGTCTTCCCAACACTCAACTCCCTCTCATAGATTTGGCTATGGTGGAAAGAAGATCTGAGTGGAAATCAACTTGGGGAAGGCTAGAGATCAAGATTCTTGTGGTTGGATTGGAATGTCTTGGTCTCAACACATGAGTAGGTGGTTCTCTCTCAAAAAATGTATGCTGGAAGTGTAGGCATGTTCTGATGGCTTTCCTCACGAATGAATAGTGGGTGGAAGGGTATATATAGCCTCCACACAAAATCCAACCGTGACACACATTTGACCCACTCGGTCAGACCGAATAGAAGAACTCGGTGAGACCGATTCAGTTCAAAAGGTGAACGTTAGGAACCTTGGTGGGACCGACATGATCAACTCGGTGAGACCAATGTGCTAGGGCTAGGGCAAAACCTCATCTCGGTGAGACTGATTGCATGAACTCAATGAGACCGATTTCTGCAATGATCAAACAAAGAGTTGGTCAAGCAAACTCAGTGGGACCGATTGCACATTTTGGTGAGACCGAAGTAATTACAACAAGCAACAGAGAGATTGCGAGGCCATCTCGGTGAGATTGAGATCCGTATCGGTGAGACCGAATTATCTAGGGTTTCTGGCAGTGGCTATGTCAAATGAACTCGGTGGCGCCAGATAGATCGAATCGGTGGGGCCGAGTTTGACTTTGGGTTTTGAACATATGTGGAGATGAGAAAGTGGCTGAGGTTTTTTGGAGAAATATCACTAATGACCCACAAGTATAGGGGATCTATCATAGTCCTTTTGATAAGTAAGGGTGTCGAACCCAACGAGGAGCAGAAGGAAATGATAAGCGGTTTTCAACAAGGTATTCTCTGCAAACACTGAAATTATCGGTAACAAATAGTTTTGTGATAAGGTAATTTGTAATGGGTAACAAGTAACAAGTGCAAATAAAGTGCATCAAGGTGGCCCAATCCTTTTTGTAGCAAAGAACGAGCCTGGACAATTTCTTATATGAAGGAAAATGCTCTCGAGGACACATGGAATTATCATCAATCTAGTTTTCATCACGTTCATATGATTCACGTTCGGTACATTGATAATTTGATATGTGGGTGGACCGATGCTTGGGTGTTGTCCTTACTTGGACAAGCATCCCACTTATGATTAACTCCTATTGCAAGCATCCGCAACTACAAAAGAAGTATTAAGGTAAACCTAACCATAGCATGAGACATATGGATCCAAATCAGCCCCTTACGAAGCAACGCATAAACTAGGGTTTAAGCTTCTGTCACTCTAGCAAATCATCATCTACTTATTACTTCCCAATGTCTTCCTCTAGGCCCAAACAATGGTGAAGTGTCATGTAGTCGACGTTCACATAACACCACTAGCGGAGAGACGACATACATCTCATCAAAATATCGAACGAATACCAAATTCACATGACTACTAATAGCAAGACTTCTCCCATGTCCTCATGAACAAACGTAACTACTCACAAAGCATATTCATGTTCATAATCAGAGGGGTATTAATATGCATAATGGATTTGAACATATGATCTTCCACCAAATAAACCAACTAGCATCAACTACAAGGAGTAATCAACACTACTAGCAACCTACACGTACCAATCTGAGGCTTTGGGACAGAGATTGAATACAAGAGATGAACTAGGGTTTGAGAGGAGATGGTGCTGGTGAAGATGTTGATGGAGATTGGCCCCCTCCTGATGAGAGGATCGTTGGTGATGACGATGGCAATGATTTCCCCCTCCTGGAGGGATGTTTCCCTGGCAGAACAGCTCCGCCGGAGCCCTAGATTGGTTCCGCCAAGGTTCCGCCTCGTGGTGGCGGAGTCTCGTCCCGAAAGCTTGCCTATGATTTTTTTTCTAGGGTAAAAGACTGCATATAGCAGAAGATGGCCACTAGAGGGCTGCCAGGGGGGCCACGAGGTAGGGGCGCGCTCAGGGGTAGGGTGCGCCCCCCACCCTAGTGGCCAAGGTGTGGGCCCCCTCTTGTATTTTCTCCGCTCAGTATTTTTTATTATTTCCAAAAATGACTTCGGTGGAGTTTCAGGACTTTTGGAGTCGTGTAGAATAGGTCTCTAATATTTGCTCCTTTTCCAGCCTAGAATTCCAGCTGCCGGCATTCTCCCTCTTCATGTAAACCTTGTAAAAATAAGAGAGAATAGGCATAAGTATTGTGACATAATGTGTAATAACAGCCCATAATGCAATAAATATTGATATAAAAGCATGACGCAAAGTGGACGTATCAATCACTAAGCAGTTTGAGCAAGTAGACCATCAAGCAACACCTCATCCCCTTTTAATAGTATTGGCTTTCCTATGGACTCAATGTGATCTTGGATCACCGAAATGAAAATGAAGAGTCTTGAGCCTTTGCCAATCTTTGTCCTTACCATTTTGAAGGGGTTCCTCATCCTCTTGTCCTTGCCACGCCAATGTTGAACTAATCTGAAATATACTTGATAAAAGTATTAGTCCAATAAGAGATATGTTGACATTAATTACCAAAACCACCCAGGGAGCACTTGTGCTTTCATCGGTGAACAGGAAGATAAAGTAGCATGTCATCTTATTACGCAATGCATAACATAAGCAGACATGAAAGAGTGCGACCTATCTTGCGGACCCGTGTAGTCCTCAAGGTCATCTGCTCAGCTGATGATGGTAATGTAATTGTCATGGTTGCCGGCGGCGGGGAAGAAGATCTGAGGCGGCGAAGGACAGTCTAGAGGGCGGATCCCTGCTGTGGTGAACCCTTCTATCATTCGAGCAGCTGAGCTAGGGTGGACCACACCGCAGAAAGAGCGCACAAACCACACAAGGTTTTCTTTGACACATATCTGTAATAGAAGTAATTCTGTAAGGGCTTGTTTCAATTGGAGGATTCTAACAATGCAGGGATAGGAAATACACAGGAATAGGATAGGAAGGCACGTGCAAAACAGAGAATTTAAAAACACATGATTTCTTCCAATCTGGGTGTTTGGTTCACAAGAATTGGAAGATCACGAGAATGCAAAGAAGCATGGCGAGATTAAGTCAAACCACAGGAAAATGTACGGTTATAATGCTATTATGCTACTATCTCTTAGTCTTGTGCTTCATGAATAGGAATTTGAAAAAGGAGGACAAGTGGATATTAAAATTCCTACAATTTTTTTTCAAGGAGACACTAAAGGAACAAATCCTACAGTTTTCCTTTGCTCCATTCCTGTACAGCTGGAGAAGAAAAGAAATATGCAATGACAAAAAAAATTCTCAGCAGTGAAATCGGTAACGCCGACCTGTTTTCATCGGTGACACCGAGTTGGCAGTGTCAGGGATGATGCATATCGGTCAGACTGGGTTAGTCCATGTCGGTTGTACCGATGAACTACCCACAAGTAATTCATGTAGTTCGGTCTAGCCGATAGGCATGAATTGGTGAGTCCGAGGTCAATGTAGAGGAAAAATCTTGTCAACTCAGCTCACTTGGCAAATGAAATCTCACAAGGATTTGCAATGAATTAACTGAAAGATTTGCAATGAATTAGACGCAGAGAGTGCGATAAACACACAAAAGAAAAGAGATCTAGATGAAGTTTTTTTAAAGGGAACAAGATACCAAGAACCAAATGCAAAAACACAAGGCAAAGAAACACTAGAGAACTTCATCTAGAGGGGGGGTCGGTGAAAAAGTCACCTATGTGAGAGTATATTTACCGAGGAGTCAAGTGCTAACACTTGATCGTAGGTCATACTCATCGTTTAAGCTCAAAATGGGGTTACCATTTTTTGTTTAAGCATTTTGATGTATTCACATCTCGTTGAGTTGCTTTGACTCATGACTTGGGTCAACGCTTCTCTAAGATGGAATAACACCTCTCCTCTACACCAATAATAGTTGCACCCAGACCACAAGAGCCGTTGCTGCTATATCTAGCGGCAACGAATCAAGTGGTCAGTGCTGCACTAGTGGCATAGAGGGAGGTCGATGAAGAGGCAGTAGCAACCATAGGACTGACGGATGCCGAGCCAGAGCTCCCCCCAGTAGGGTCTGGTGCCGGCAAAACAGGACCCCCGGCAGAGTCTGACGCCTACCTTGGGTTGTGTCGATCTTGATCATGTAGTCGAACTTGTGTTGGATGCTCAAGGTTGATGTAGTTCATCAAGAGTTTGGAGCACCACTTGTAGTTTGAGTTCATCCTCCTACATGGGTTAGTCTTGCAAGGAAGAGCACTTGTGTATCCAAAATGGCAATCATCAAACTTGATACCAAATGAAATTTGATATATAGAAATTGTCAAAGGATATGTTGAGTGGGTTCATGCTTCCTTGTATTCAAAAACCATATAGTAGAAACTTGGTGATGTGGAGATTGCTCAAGATGTGGGTGAATTGCAATCTCATAGATTTGGGCCCATCCAAGTACCTACAAGGGTTAGATAACATGCAAGGGTACAAGTATCGATCCAATACATATGATCATCATCATAAGAGAAATATCAAGGATTAGTCAAAAGGCTCATGCCTTGCATGTATCCAAATGGAGTTTTTACTCCAAGTTTGAGGCATCAATGATGTTCAATTCACCTCTCAAATGGAAAAACACTTTCTCAGCAAGTGGTTTGGTGAATATATCCGCCAATTGCTTATCGGTATGAACATGCTTAAGATTGATGTCTCGTTTAGCAACATGATCTTGAATGAAATGATGACGAACTTCAATATGCTTAGTTCGAGAATGTTACACGGGATTATGAGCAATCTTAATAGCACTTTCATTATCACAAAGCAAAGGAACATGTTTCACATATATCCATAATCCTTAAGGGTTTGGGTCATCCAAAGTAATTGAGCACAACATGATCCGTGACAATGTATTCCGCTTCAAGTGGATAAGGATACCGAGTTTTGCTTCTTGGAGGACCAAGACACAAGAGATCTACCAAGAAATTGACAAGTACCCGAAGTGGACTTTCGATCAACCTTGTCACCGGCATAGTCCGAATCGGAGTAGCCAACAAGATCAAAAGAAAACCTCTTAGGGTACCAAATGCCAAAATTTGGTGTATGAATTAAGTATCTCACTATCCTTTTCACAGCCTAAAGATGACATTCATTAGGGGCAGCTTGATATCATGCACACATGCACACACGTAGCATAATATCGGGACAGGGGGCACATAGATATAACAATGAACCAATCATAGAGCGGTAAACTTTTTGCTCAACCGGTTTGCCATCCTTAGTCAAGTCAAGATTCCACTAGTAGGCATGGGTGTTTTCATTCCTTTGCTTTCTTGCATGTTGAACTTCTTGATTAAGTCCTTGGTATACTTTGTTTGAGAAACAAAGGTACCCTTCTTAGTTTGCTTGATTTGCAAACCAATAAAGAACTTGAGTTCACTCATCATAGATGGTACCTCTTGAGCACTGCGTTGGATTTCCCCGAAGAGGAGAGGATGATGCAGCAAAGTAGCGTAAGTATTTCCCTCAGTTTTTGAGAACCAAGGTATCAATCCAGTAGGAGGCCACGCACAAGTCCCTCGTACCTGCACAAATCGAGAGCTCCTCGCAACCAACGCGATTAGGGGTTGTCAATCCCTTCATAGTCACTTACGAGAGTGAGATCTGATAGAGATGATAGATAATATTTTTGGTATTTTTGGTATATAGATGCAAAGTGAAAAGTAAAAGGCAAAGTAAAAACAAAGCAAGTATAAAAGTGATGGAGATTGATATGATGAGAATAGACCCGGGGGCCATAGGTTTCACTAGTGGCTTCTCTCAAGAGCATAAGTATTCTACGGTGGGTGAACAAATTACTGTTGAGCAATTGACAGAATTGAGCATAGTGTGAGTATATCTAGGTATGATCATGTATATAGGCATCACGTCCGAGACAAGTAGACCGAAACGATTCTGCATCTACTACTATTACTCCACTCATCGACCGCTATCTAGCATGCATCTAGAGTATTAAGTTAAAAAACAGAGTAACGCCTGTAAGCAAGATGACATGATGTAGAGGATAAATTCATGCAATATGATAAATACCCCATCTTGTTATCCTCGATGGCAACAATACAATATGTGTCGTTTCCCCTTACATCCTTTGGGATCGAAACGCAAGATTGAACCCAAAGCTAAGCACTTCTCCCATTGCAAGAAAGATCAATCTAGTAGGCCAAACCAAACTGATAATTCGAAGAGACTTGCAAAGATAACAAATCATACATAAAAGAATTCAGAGAAGATTCAAATATTATTCATAGATAAGCTGGATCATAAACCCACAATTCATCGATCTCAATAAACACACCGCAAAAAGAAGATTACATCGAATAGATCTCCACGAGAGAGGGGGGGAACATTGTATTGAGATCCAAAAAGAGAGAAGAAGCCATCTGGCTACTAGCTATGGACCGAAGGTCTGAAGTAAACTACTCACACTTCATCGGAGGGGCTATGGTGATGATGTAGAAGCCCTCCGTGGTGGATGCCCCCTCCGGCGGAGCTCCGGAACAGGCCCCAAGATGGGATCTTGTGGGTACAGGAAGTTGCGGCAGTGGAATTAGGTTTTTGGCTCCTTATCTGATCGTTTGGGGGTACGTAGGTATATATAGGAGGAAGGAGTACGTCGGTGGAGCAACAGGGGGCCCACGAGGCAGGGGGCACGCCCTGAGGCGCCCCCACCTCGTGACCGCCTCTGTTACTTCTTGGAGTAGGGTCCAAGTCTCCTGGATCACGTTCGGTGAGAAAATCACGTTTCCGAAGGGTTTCATTCCGTTTGGACTCCGTTTGATATTCCGTTTCTTCGAAACACTAAAATAGGCAAAAAAACAGCAATTACAATTTGGGCCTCCAGTTAATAGGTTAGTCCCAAAAATAATATAAAAGTGGAAAATAAATCCCAATATAGTCCAAAATAGTAGATAAAGTAGCATGGAGCAATAAAAAATTATAGATACGTTGGAGACGTTTCAGGCATCCCCAAGCTTAATTCCTACTCGTCCTCGAGTAGGTAAATGATAAAAAGAGAATTTTTGATGCGGAGTGATACTTTGGCATAATTTCAATGTAAATCTTCTTAATTGTGGTATGAATATTCAGATCCGAAAGATTCAAGACAAAAGTTCATATTGACATAGAAATAATAATACTTCAAGCATACTAATCAAAGTAATCATGTCTTCTCAAAATAGCATGGCAAAAGAAAGTCCATCCCTCCAAAATCATATAGTTAGGCTATGCTTCATTTTCGTCACACAAAGATGTTCCCAACTTCTATACCCCCGATGACAAGCCAAGCAATTGTTTCATACTTAAATAATCTCAAACTTTTTCAACCTTCACGCAATACATGAGCATGAGCCATGGATATAGCACTATGGGTGGAATAGAATATGATGATGGGGATTGTGTGGAGAAGACAAAAAGGAGAAAGTCTCACATTGACGAGGATAATCAACGGGCTATGGAGATGCCCATCAATTGATGTCAACATGAGGAGTAGGGATTGCCATGCAAAGGATGCACTAGATCTATGAATGCTCAACAAAAGAAAACTAGTGGGTGTGCATCCAACTTGCTTGCTCATGAAGACCTAGGGCATTTGAGGAAGCCCATCGTAGGAATATACAAGCCAAGTTCTTAATGAAAAATTCCCACTAGTATAAAAAAGACAACTTATGAGACTCACTATATGAAAAACATGGTGCTACTTTGAAGCACAATATATGAGAATCACTACATGAAGAACAAGGTGCTACTTTGAAGCACAAGTGTGGAAAAAGAGATAGTAACATTGCCCTTTTTATTTTTTTGGGCCTTTCTTTTTTTTTGGCCTTTATCTTTTTTTCTTTTTTCGGGCAATGCTCTAATAATGATGATCATCACACTTCTATTGATTACAACATAAGGATTACAACTCGAAACTTAGAACAAGATATGACTCTATATGAATGCCTCCGTGATGTACCGGGATGGTGCACTGAATCAAGAGTGACATGTATGAAAAATAATGCATGGTGGCTTTTGCCACAAATACGATGTCAACTACATGATCATGCAATGGCAATATGACAAAAGTAAAGTATGTCATGATGATGATGAACGGAACGGTCGAAAGTTGCATGGCAATATATCTCGGAATGGCTATGGAAATGCCATAATAGGTAGGTATGGTGGTTGTTTTGAGGAAGATATAGGGAGGTTTATGTGTGATAGAGCGTATCATATCATGGGGTTTGGATGCACCAGCCAAGTTTGCACCAACTCTCAAGGTGAGAAAGGGCAATGCACGGTACCGAAGAGGCTAGCAAAGGCGGAAAGGTAAAAGTGCGTATAATCCATGGACTCAACATTAGTCAAAAGAACTCATATACTTATTGCAAAAATTTAGAAGTCATCAAAATCAAATACTATGCGCATGCTCCTAGGGGATAGATTGGTAGGAAAAGACCATCGCTCGTCCCGACCGCCACTCATAAGGATGCACAAGCCAGGTACACTTCATGTTTCAAATTTGTTACACAACTTTAACCATACGTGCATGCTACAGGACTTGCAAACTTCAACACAAGCATTTCTAAAATTCACAACTACTCAACTAGCACGACTTTGATATTATCACCTCCATATCTCAAAACAATTATCAAGCATCAAACTTTTCTTAGTATTCAATACACTCAAAAGAAAGTTTCACATATCTTGAATACCAAGTATATTAATATTAAGCAAATTACCATGCTATTAACAACTCTCAAAATAATCTAAGTGAAGCATGAGAGATCAATAGTTTCTTTAAAACAAATCCACCATCGTGATCTAAAAGATCTAAGTGAAGCACTAGAGCAAAAATTATCACGCTCAAAAGATATAAGTGAAGCACTATGAGCAAAACTATCAAGCTCAAAAGATATAAGTGAAGCACATAGAGTATTCTAGCAAATTCCAATTCATGTATGGCTATCTCAAAAGGTGTGTACATAAAGGATGATTGTGGTAAACTAACAAGCAAAGACGCAAATAATACAAGACGCTCCAAGCAAAACACATATCATGTGGTGAATAAAAATATAGCTCCAAGTAAATTACCGATGGAAGTAGAGCGAAAGAGGATGCCTTCCGGCATCCCCAAGCTTTGACTTTTTGCTGTCCTTGGATTATCTTGGGGGTGCCATGGGCATCCCCAAGCTTAGGCTCTTGCCACTCCTTGTTCCATAATCCATCAAAAGAATTTACCCAAAACTTGAAAACTTCACAACACAAAACTCAATAGAAATCTCGTGAGCTCCGTTAGAGAAAGAAAACAAAAAACCACTTTAAGGTACTGTAATGAACTCATTATTTATTTATATTGGTGTTAAACCTACTGCATTCCAACTTCTCTACGGATTATAAACTATTTTACTAACCATAGATTCATCAAAATAAGCAAACAACACACGAAAAACAGAATCTGTCAAAAACAGAACAGTCTGTAGCAATCTGTAAGTAACGCAAACTTCTGGAACTCCAAAAAATCTACCAAAATTATACGACCTAGACAATTTGTTTATTGATCATAAGCAATTAGAATCAGTATTTTATCACGTTCTGGTGATTTTTAATAATTTGGGCACTGAACGCAAAGTTTCTGGAAACTACAGCAAAATCAAAATAACTATCATCCAAGAAGATCCAATAGGTCTAGCTTGGCACAAACACTAATTAAAACATAAAACCACATCTAAACAGAGGCTAGATGGATTATTTATTCCTAAACAGAAACAAAAACAAAAAACTAAAAAATAAAATTGGGTTGCCTCCCAACAAGCGCTATCGTTTAACGCCCCTAGCTAGGCATAAGCAATGATAGATCTAGGTATTGCCATCTTTGGTAGGCAATCCATAAGTGGCTCTCATAATAGATTAATATGGTAATTTTATTTTCTTTCTAGGAAAGTGTTCCATGCCTTTATTTAATGGAAATTGGAATCTAATATTCCCTTCCTTCATATCAATAATTGCACCAATCGTTCTAAGGAAAGGTCTACCAAGAATAATAGGACATGAAGGATTGCAATCTATATCAAGAACGATAAAATCTACGGGCACATAATTCCTATTTGCAACAATAAGAACATTATTAATTCTTCCCATAGGCTTTTTAATAGTGGAATCCGCAAGATGCAAGTTTAGAGAGCAATCATCAAAGTCACGGAAATCTAGCAAATCACACAAAGTTTTGGGAATAGTAGAGACACTAGCACCCAAATCACACAAGGCATTAAAATCATAATTTTTTATTTTAATTTTAGTAGTAGGTTCCCACTCATCATAGAGCTTTATAGGGATAGAGACTTTCAACTCAAGTTTTTCTTCATAAGATTGCATCAAGGCATCAACAATGTGTTCGGTAAAGGCCTTATTTTGACTATAAGCATGAGGAGAATTTAGCACGGATTGCAACAAGGAAATACAATCAATTAAAGAGCAATTTTCATAATTAAATTCCTTGAGATCCAATATAGTGGGTTTAACAACATCTAGGTTTTTATTTCTTTCAATCCCACTTTTATCAATTTCATCATCAAGATCTAAAAACTCCGAATTCTTAGAATGCCTTCTAGGTAAAGGAAGATCATATTCAGTTTCATCAAGATTCATATTGCAAAACAAAGATTTAATAGGGGACACATCAATAACTTTTAGATCTTCATCTTGATTTTCATAGGAATTCTGTTTAGCGGCCATCTTATTGACTAAGGTAGCTTGCATATCCGAAATTTCAGCGGTCAACTTTTCAAGACGAGCAATTTGGGATCTTATACCATCAAATTCTTTAGACATATCATCGAGCTCTTTATTCATATAACTCATAAAACTTTTTTGTTCCTTAAGCTCGTTCCTAAAGAAATTATTATGCTCAAATTGCAAAACCATAAACTTTCTGACATTGTTTTCGATCTCCTCTAGCCTTTTAAGGTGAAGATCACCAAATCTAGGTAGAGCCATCGCGACAAACAAGCAATCCAACGCACGAGCAAACAAGCGGACGAGGAAAAGGCAACGGGAAAAAGAGAAGGAGATTGGGAAAGAGAGGGCGAATAAAACGGCAAAGATGAAGTGGGGTAGAGGAAAACGAGAGGCAAATGGCAAATAATGTAATGCGAGAGGTAGGGATTGTGATGGGTACTTGGTATGGTTGACTTGCTCTTGCATGAGCCTCCCCGGCAACAGCGCCAGAAATTCTTCTTGCTACCTCTTGAGCACTGCATTGGATTTCCTCGAAGAGGAGAGGATGATGCAGCAAAGTAGCGTAAGTATTTCCCTCAGTTTTTGAGGACCAAGGTATCAATCCAGTAGGAGGCCACGCACAAGTCCCTCGTACCTGCACAAATCGGTAGCTCCTCGCAACCAACGCGGTTAGGGGTTGTCAATCCCTTCACGGTCACTTACGAGAGTGAGATCTGATAGAGATGATAGATAATATTTTTGGTATATAGACGCAAAGTGAAAAGTAAAAGGCAAAGTAAAAACAAAGAAAGTATAAAAGTGATGGAGATTGATATGATGAGAATAGACCCGGGGGCCATAGGTTTCACTAGTGGCTTCTCTCAAGAGCATAAGTATTCTACGGTGGGTGAACAAATTACTATTGAGCAATTGATGTAATTGAGCATAGTTATGAGTATATCTAGGTATGGTCATGTATATAGGCATCACGTTCGAGACAAGTAGACCGAAATGATTACGCATCTACTACTATTACTCCACTCATCGACCGCTATCCAGATGCATCTAGAGTATTAAGTTAAAAAGCAGTAACGCCTTAAGCAAGATGACATGATGTAGCGGGATAAATTCATGCAATATGATAAAACCCCAGCTTGTCATCCTCGATGGCAACAATAAAATACGTGCCTTGCAACCCTTTACATCCTTTGGTAAGGACACCGCAAGATTGAACCCAAAGCTAAACACTTCTCCCATTGCAAGAACTACCAATCTAGTTGGCCAAACCAAACGGATAATTCGAAGAGACTTGCAAAAATAACCAATCATACATAAAAAAATTCAGAGAAGATTCAAATATTATTCATAGATAAGCTGGATCATAGACCCACAATTCATCGGTCTCAACAAACACACCGCAAAAAGAAGATTACATCGAATAGATCTCCACGAGAGAGGGGGAGAACATTGTATTGAGATCCAAAAAGAGAAGAAGCCATCTAGCTACTAGCTATGGACCCGAAGGTCTGAAGTAAACTACTCACACTTCATCAGAGGGGCTATGGTGATAATTTAGAAGCCCTCCGTGGTGGATGCCCCCTCCGGCGGAGCTCCAGAACAGGCCCCAAGATGGGATCTCGTGGATACAGGAAGTTGCAGCGGTGGAATTAGGTTTTTGTATCCTTATCTGGTCGTTTGGGGGTACGTAGGTATATATAGGGGGAAGGAGTACGTCGGTGGAGCAACAGGGGGCCCATGAGGCAGGGGGCGCGCCCCCCACCCTCGTGACCGCCTCTGTTACTTCTTGGAGTAGGGTCCAAGTCTCCTGGATCATGTTCGGTGAGAAAATCACGTTTCCGAAGGTTTCATTCCGTTTGGACTCCGTTTGATATTCCGTTTCTTCGAAACACTGAGGCAAAAAACAACAATTCTGGGTTGGGCCTCCGGTTAATAGGTTAGTCCCAAAAATAATATAAAAGTGGAAAATAAAGCCCAATATAGTCCAAAACAGTAGATAAAGTAGCATGGAGCAATCAAAAATTATAGATACATTGGAGACGTATTAATAGACATCTCAAACTTCTCTGACATTAGCCTTCCAAACTTTTCACTAAAATGAGGGTTAGTCGAACCAAATATGATATCATCCACTTAAATTTGGCACACAAATAATTCACCATTAACCCCTTTAGTAAAAATTGTAGAATCAATTTTTCCAATATCAAAGCCTTTTTCAATAAGGAATTTGGTCAAGCATTTATACCATGCTCTAGGAGCTTGTTTAAGACCATAAAGAGCTTTGTGAAGTTTGTAAACATGATTAGGTTTCTTGGGATTAACAAAGCTGGGAGGTTGTTTAACATAGACTTCCTCCTCAATTTCACCATTTAGAAAAGCACTTTTAATGTCCATTTGGTATAAGGTGATATCATGGTGATTGGCATAAGCAAGTAAGATGCGTATGGACTCAAGTCTAGCAATGGGGGCATATGTCTCACCATAGTCCATACCTTCGACTTGAGGTAAGCCTTGGGCGACGAGACGGGCCTTGTTGCATACAACTTGTCCATCTTCATCTTGCTTATTCCGAAACACCCATTTGGTTCCAATGACATTGTGCTTCTCATCGGGATTTTCAACCAACGTCCATACTTGATTCCTCTCGAAATTGTGTAGCTCTTCATGCATAGCGTTCACCCAATCCGGATCATCAAGAGCTTATTCAACCTTCATAGTTTCAATACTAGAATTGAATGAGTAATGTTCAAAAAAGTTAGCCAAACGAGTTTTTGAGCGAGTAATTCTCCCGGTTTGAATATCATCAAAGATTTGTTCAACGGGATGATCTCTTGAGACTCTTGCTTGAACTCGTGAGAGCTTTTGTTTGGGTCGGGGTGGAACATCCTCTTCATTGTCTTGTTCTTCCTCTTGTCCTTCTTCATTGTTGTTGGCGTTGTTGTTCTCTTGTGGAGATGGGGAAGTAGGCTGATGAGGTTCATCTTGCTGTACTTCCTCGTTTCCTTCGTCTTGACGTGTTCCACTCGTTGATGCCTCCAAGTCAACTTGTGGTTCACCTTGGTGTGAAGTTGAGGCTTCCACTTGAACGGATGAGGTACTCTCCTTCACCTCCATTGGGCGAATCTTGCCAATAGAAAAGTCTTGAATTGCTCCCGAAGGGTCTTTGTCTCCTACACCAATTGGCAATTGCTCTACTTGCGAGCCATGAGATTCATCAAACTTCACATCGACCATCTCTTTAACCTTTCGGGTGAAATTGTTGTAGACACGGTAAGTGTGAGAGATTGAGCCATAACCGAGTAGGAAACCTTCATAAGATTTAGGGGAAAACTTCGAAAGATGATGCTTATCAAGAATCTAACACTTTGAGCCAAATACTTGAAAGTATCCAGCTTGGGGTTTGTTACCGGTGAGAAGCTCGTATGCCATCTTGCCGAGAAGCTTGTGAAGATATAGTCGATTTGTTGCATGACAAGTTGTCTCAACCGCTTCCGCCCAGAAATGTCTTGGCGTCTTGTACTCATCAAGCATCGTTCTCGCCATCTCAATGAGTGTCCAATTCTTCCTCTCAACAACTCCATTTTGTTGAGGTGTGTACATAGCCGAGAACTCATGTGAAATCCCTTCTTCGTCAAGAAAGGTGTTCACTATGACGTTCTTGAACTCCGTTCCATTGTTGCTATGAACCTTCTCGATCTTCACTTCAAATTGATTTTGGGCCTTCCTAGCAAAGTTCCTGAAGATCTTTTGCACCTGCGATTTATCATCAAGAAAGAACACCCACGTAAATCTTGAAAAATCATCATCAATGACTAATCCGAATGAGTTACCACCAATACTCTTGTAGGCATTGGGACCAAAAAGATCCATGTGAAGTAGCTCGAGTGGTCTTCTCGTGGTCATGCTGTTCTTCACGGGATGACTTCCCCCAACTTGTTTTCCAGCTTGACAAGCACTGCAAAGTCTATACTTGTCAAATATGACATCTTTAACACCAAGGATATGATCACCTTTAATAAGCTTATCAAGATTTCGCATGCCCACGTGACTTAACCTTCTATGCCATAACCAACCTTTAGAAGATTTAGCAATTAAGCAAGTTCTAGGTTGAGCTCTTTTAGTGAAATCAACAATGTATAGATCACCTCTACGTATACCTGTAAAGACCATATTATGATTATCTCTTCGAAACACTTGGCAATCTACTTAAGTGAATAGAACATTTAAACCGAATCGGCTAGTCTAGATACGGAAAGTGAATTGTAGCCAAGAGATTCAACGAGCATAACATTTTGGATGGAGTTGTCATGTGAGATGGCCACCTTACCAAGGCCAACCACCTTACCCTTTGAGTTATCACCAAAAGTGATATACTTTTGGGGACCATTATTTTCAGCAAGCTCCCGAAATATATCCTTGTCTCCGGTCATTTGATAGGTACATCCACTATCAAGAATCCATTCCTTTCCTCCGGCCATGTAACCACGAAGGTTGGCCATAAGACAAAAGTGTCTCATTGACTCATCTAGCTAGGTCAAAGTCACTATCATCATCCTCATCATAATATCCATGTTCAACATCGTCTTGTGATTGATCATCACCTAGAGAGAGTAATGCATTAGATTTATGATCATGACAATGTGCATCTTTATGAATTCTGATGAGTTGTGAGATGATTCTACTAATGACTCCAACATCTCATTTGGCACGCATAAGGTCACGAAGCTCAAATAGACAATCACCAAATTTAGGATCACTAGGATGCATTTTATGAAAAGCAATGGACTTTTGAAGAATCTCATCTAGATTTTTCAAGGAATAGTTTGGAAAGCGTTCCTCAAGATATCTCCATATAGTATAAGCACATTCAAATGTAGGAAAGCATACAAGAAAATTTCTAGGCAATCCTCTTATGATAAGATCAATGGCTTTAAGATTGTGGGTCATGTCAAGATACTCATCGGGGGTAGGATGCAATGGATCAATGGGAGGCGCACAAGGGCTAGTAATACACTTGTTCAAATTATATTCATTGAAAACATCAAGCATCTCATTTTTCCAAGTACTATAGTACTCTCCATCAAGCATGGGCTCTATACGTCTAATACTCCCAATTGCACACTCATCCATCTTCCTCCAATGGTGATTAAACCAAAGCAATGGAGACCAAAGCTCTGATACCAATTTAAAGGATCGAGAATAGGTGTCTAGAGGGGGATGATTAGACCCTCAACAAGCAAAAGTAGCAGTTTTAAGTTCTTCAAGTTGAGGTGGAGTTTTAGCACAAGTTTAATCATTCACAATACATTTCAAGCAAGCATGGCAAGAGTATAAGCAGCGAAAAGAGTAAAGCATGCTAATTGCAAGAAAGTAAAGGGATGGGATTGGAGTGTGCAAACACAATGAAGACACGGAGATTTTTGGCGTGGTTCCGATAGGTGGTGCTATCATACATCCACGTTGATGGAGACTTCAACCCACGAATGGTAACGGTTGCGTGAGTCCACGGAGGGCTCCACCCACGAAGGGTCCACGAAGAAGCAACCTTGTCTATCCCACCATGGCCATCACCCACGAAGGACTTGCCTCACTCGCGTAGATCTTCACGAAGTAGGCGATCTCCTTGCCCTTACAAACTCCTTGGTTCAACTCCACAATCTTGTCGGAGGCTCCCAATTGACACCTAACCAATCTAGGAGACACCACTCTCCAAAAGGTAATAGATGGTGTGTTGATGATGAACTCCTTGCTCTTGTGCTTCAAATGATAGTATCCCCAACATTCAACTCTCTCTCATAGATTTGGCTATGGTGGAAAGAAGATTTGAGTGGAAAGCAACTTGGGGAAGGCTAGAGATCAAGATTCTAGTGGTTGGATTGGAATGTCTTGGTCTCAACACATGAGTAGGTGGTTCTCTCTCAGAAAATGAGTAGTGGAAGTGTAGGCACGTTCTGATGGATCTCTCTTGAATAGATAAGGGGGTGGAGGGGTATATATAGCCTCCACACAAAATCCAACCATTACACACATTTGGCCCAACTCGGTCAGACCGAATAGAAGAACTCGGTGAGACCGATTCAGTTCAAAAGGTGAACGTTAGGAATCTCAGTGGGACAGACATGGTCAACTCGGTGAGACTGATGTGCTAGGGCTAGGGCAAAACCTCATCTCGGTGAGACCGATTGCATGAACTCGGTGAGACTGATTTCAGCAATGATCAAATAGAGAGTTGGTCAAGCAAACTCGATGTGACCGATTGCACATTTTGGTGAGACTAAAATAATTACAACTGGCAACAGAGAGTTTGCAAGGCCATCTCGGTGAGACCGAGATCCGTATCGGTGATACCGAATTATCTAGTGTTTCTGGCAGTGGCTATGTCAAATGAACTCGGTGGCGCTGGATAGATCAAATCGGTGGGGCCGACTTTGACTTTGGATTTTGGACATATGTGGAGATGAGAAAGTGGCTGACACTGCGTTTGGATGTATGTATTCAGGCTCCGAATTGTGAATTGGTATTGGGAGGTTCCAATTCAGCTGTTTGGATGGCCTTTGTATTGGCAGGTGGAAACGTATCTCAATACAGAGCGTGATTTTCCCCACTTGTGCACGTTGCTCGTGAATACCGAGCCTGAGGCCTCCGATTTGCTCAAACGCCGCTCCATAAAGCGTGCAGCCGTCTCGCCCAGAAAAGCAGACATCCGTGGAGGTCCCCCACCGCCACCCATGGAGCTCCGCCCTCGTCCCTCGCTCGCCAGACTCTAAGGACCCCCATCCCCCGCTGCCGAGGGGCAGGGAGATCTGCCGCCGCGCTCGTCCCTCCGAGCCTCCCCGCCGCTCGTGGAGGAGAGGGGTAGGGAGCTCCGCCGCCGCCCTCTTCCCTCGCTCTCGTCGGCTTCAAAGGAACCCCTCGCTGCCCATTGGAGATGGAGGAGAGGAGCAGGGATCTCTGTTACCGCCCTCATCCCTCGCTCATGGCCTCCAAGACCACCCCACTGCTACTACCAGCCCCTCCACGAGCACCACGCTGGCGCGCTAAGTCAGTAACTGTAAGCGCCCTTGCTAGATCCTTCGATGTGTGTCCTGCTCGCTACACAGTACACACTTCCAATGTTATTATGAAGCTCTGTTTGTTAATTATTAGGTTATTGGTGTTTAAGTCTGAAGCACTATTTCTGGGTAAAATAGGTAATTAGGGATGTAAGCTTTGAGTCTGAAGCACTTCCCGTTCCCTGCTACCTTTTCTCCCTACCATCATATGCTTTGAATAATAGTCATATTTTGTACAGATTTTGTTTTAAAGTATGTTGAACAAAGCATAATCTTCTAATTCATCTGAATATACAAATTCAAGAGTTTGTCATCCAAACACGATTTCGTATTGAAACCTCATTGAGATTCAATGAGCCAATTCAGTGGACAACCAAACAAGTGAATTTGTATCCCTGTCCATTTCAATTCCCTTGCTAAATTGGTATTCCAGCTAATTCAATACGGAGCCCTTCAATATAGACATCCAAACAGAGCATGAGGGTTTTTGGAGCAATATCACTAAGCACTTTGAGCAAGTAGACCATTAAGCAACACCTCATCCCCTTTTAATAGTATTGGCTTTCCTATGGACTCAATGTGATCTTGGATCACTGAAATGAAAATGAAGAGTCTTGAGCCTTTGCCAACCTTTGTCCTTAGCATTTTGAAGGGGTTCCTCATCCTCTTGTCCTTGCCACGCCATTGTTGAACTCATCTGAAGTATACTTGATAAAAGTATTAGTCCAACAAGAGATATGTTGACATTAATTACCAAAAACACCAAGGGAGCACTTGTGCTTTCATCGGTGAATAGGATGATAAATTTGCATGTCATCATATTACATGATGCATAACGTAAGCAGACACGAAAGTGTGCGACCTCTCTTGCGGACTCGTGGAGTCCTCAAGGTCATATGCTCAGTTGATGATGGTAATGTAGTTGTCGTGGCTGCTGGCGGCGGGGAAGAAGATCTAAGGCGGCGAAAGACAGTCTGGAGGGTGGATCCCTGCTATGGTGAACCCTTCCGTCGTTCGAGCAGCTGATCTGGGGTGGACCACACCGTAGCAGGAGCAGGACAAACCACACAAGGTTTTCTTTGACACATATTTGTAATAGAAGTAATCCTATAAGGGCTTGTTTCAATTGGAGGATTCTAACAATGCAGGGATAGGAAATACGCAGGAATAGGGTAGGAATGCATGTGCAAAACAGAGAATTTAAAAACACATGATTTCTGCCAATATGGGTGTTTGGTTCACAAGAATTGGAAGATTACAGGAATGCAAAGAAGCATGGTGAGATTAAGTCAAACCACAAGAAAATATACGGTTATAATGCTATTATGCTACTATCTCTTAGTATTGTGCTTCAATAGGAATTTGAAAAGGAGGACAAGTGGATATTAAAATTCCTACGGTTTTTCTTTCAAGGAGACACTAAAGGAACAAATCCTCTGATTTTCCTACTCCATTCCTTTGAACCAAATGCATGAATAGTAGTACCATAGGAAACTTTCCAATTCCTATGTCTTTCCTTCACTTTTCCTTTCAAGCATTGGCGATTCTAGTAGGGCGGCTTGAACAGGGAAAAGCCTACACTCAAAAAATGTATTTGTGCTAATTCTACTACGTTGGACCCCAAACCACTGCCTTACTAGCTCAACTTCGAGGCCCATCTACAAATGCATAGCTCAAGCGCGTAGAAATAAATAATGATGGCGTTCAAGAGAGTCCATCATGGATAGCTAAGTTGCCTGGTACCTCACTGCTTGTCATATAGTAGGAGAAACTAATCATATTTCACGTTACTATGTGTGCTCAGTGGACAATATTTATAACATGTAGAGTAAAAAAGTGAAGTGTACAACCTCTTTGGCGAAGCCATGTCGATCTTAGCATGATTGGGTTGGTCGGTGAGGATGCTCTTGCTGATGTGGCTATCATAGGAGGGGAAGAAGGTCTTAGGCGTCTAGAGATGGAGCCGAGGGTACTGCTCCGCTGTGATGGAGGGTTGCGTCCTTGGAGCAGCTTCGGTGAGTTGTCCGACGGCGAGGCTGAAGCAGGACAAGGGAGACAACGTTAACCTGAGTGGAATTCTAATAGCATCTCCAATAGATGATGTAAAATACAAAACCACAAAAGTGCTAGATGTAAAATACATCAGCCGCTCATCTCTGAACTTAACTGTCGAAACTGAATTTAACTATTGAAACTGAATTTTACTGTCGAAACTGAATTTTGTTGTCAAAACTAAGCGCACTAGTAGCAGAAAAGCAGCAACAGCAGCGCCCGGAGTAGCACGGCATGCGAGAGCCGGGGCAGCTGGTTGTGTAGCAGCATCTTGGGTAGCAGCTGCAGGGGCTCGAGCGAGAGCAAGATCTGCTGCTCGTGCAGCAGTAGCGCGAGCAAGAGTAGAGCAGCACCGCAAGAAAGAACAAGAGCAAGAGCAGCAGCAAGAGCAAGAGCAGACCAGGTAGGGGACCGAAAGAAAGAGCAGAGTACCAGCGAGACTGAGAGCCAAAGCAGTAGCAGCAGCAGCTCCTACTGATGTGGACGTCGCTACCGAGGGAGTGCCGTGGAGGAAGTGGCCGGCGACGCCACCGTAGATGGAGCTGCGCCATGGCGTCTCGGGACCGAGCGCCGGCAGCACCGTCAGATCGAATCAAGAAGAAAATGCAGCGATTAGTGTAGAACCTCTTTGGTGGTGCCGTTTAGGCCTCAGCTTCATCCGACGAATCAGTGATGGTGCTGCTCTTCTAGTGATGCAGGTGAAGACGATGTTGTGGGAATGGAGGTGGCGTGAAAGACGAGGGGAACATCAGGGCAGCTCCTTGGAGGTGGAGGACGGGGTGGCTGAACCGGCGGGACGACGAGATCGATGAAGGATCGTCATCCGGTGCGGTGGATGAGGGACGTCGAGGTGTTGCGACGTCGTCAGGGAAGAGCCTCCGGCTGGTTGGCGGACAGAGGAGGGTGTTGGGCTTCACGGGTTTTCGCGGCCTCAATGTACGAATGGGGGTGGAGGGGATGGGAGGGGGAGCCATGGCTTAGGGACGCTCTTGTCCGTAATGTGGGGTAAGTTACGAAAGTACCCCCACCGATTTGAGCTAGGCGGTTCTTTTAGTTCAGGGGTACCACAGGAATTTTGTGTGTCGGGATTTCGCAGGAGGTGGGAGTTTTCACGCGCGTTGTAATTTTGGGATAGAAAGGCGCGGGTTGAGATGGAGGGAGTTTTCGGAGCACAACGAGACAAAGAGATATCTTAAAATTTCGGGGTAACAAGGCGCGGGTTGAAGAGGCGGGAGTTTCGCAGCACGATAGACACAGATGCTAGCTTGAAATTTCGGCACAACATGGCGCGGCTTGAAATTTTGGGATAACAAGCTTAAGGTGTACAAAAAAAGACAATTCGCACCCCACTAGAGGGAGCCATGTCCCATTTTACTATATTACTAGAAATGCATCCAAATACAACAACAAAAAACTAAAAAAAAATGGGGACAACAAGCTTAACGTGTACAGTACTAAATCAATTTGCACTTCCCTCAACAATAAAAAACAATTCGTGTTGTCTAGCATATGGACTAAATTTGAGCATATTTTCCCTATTTGAATGGGATTGTACTCGGGTTATTTATACAACCATCTAAATATTATCTTCACAACACATGACATGAATATAGGAGTAGTAAATTCCCATATAAATATGAATACATACGATCTCGAATTCAAATATATGTATCCATACTATGTTGATTTCAAATCATAGTAAATGTATGCTCTAGCTAGATGTTCGGAATCTAAACCATGTATGATACTATGTACAATGTGTTTAACACGCACAACACACACACACACACACACACACCATTTAGACTAGTAAGGTACACGTGCATTGCACGCATGAGATTTGGCAACCAAATTATGAATAAATACCACATTATAGCATGTAAGCTTTTATTCATATATGCATGATGTAGATGTTCGATTAATTCTTATAGTTCATCTCATTCAAAATCAATTAATTTTTATAAAAAAGCTAATCTATTTTAAGATTCATGGAATTGTGCGTTGTAAAGCATAAAGTAAAAACAAATAATGGCAATTCATCCAGAAAAAAATTTGGGCAATTATGATCGTAAGATTCTAGAACAAAGGAGAAGTGCTTGTGTTTTGAGGTTTGTGCATTATGCTTAAGTTCAACCATGGAGTCTTCTAGATTGTACATGTGGCAAAATCTGGTGGAATGTAGATGATTTCCAACGGCCAGTAGTGCTCGGGTTTGCCATCTCTGCACCGTCGGATTGGCTTCATCCAACGAGCATCTTTCAAAGTTATTCGCACACTATATAGGGGTATAGATATGGGATGCGAAGGCCACCCATCCTCTCCAATTTGAATAGTGTGTCCATGCATGGATGTGTAATGTGGCCAAACGATGCCTGCCATCGGTATCTCAAATTCAAATCAGTCTGACCTTGTTCAATGTGTATACAGTATAGCATGCTCATTTCCAAACCACACCACGCATATCCCAGTTATATTTATGCATGCATGGGTTTCAAACATCATGATCTCTTATTCAAATATTTGAATTCAACTTTAGATTGATTATGAGCTCACCTAGTGTTTTACTCCCACACAGTTGTCTTCTTTTTATAATTGTACCACTAACTTTCTCTAGTGCATGCATGCACACACACTACCACTCAGCATTATCCATCGCACACATGCAATCTTTTTCTTCAGGTTGGTCTCCCATGCATGCACACACACACACACACACACACACACACACACACACACACACACACACACACATCTCCCCCTCTTCATCACTTCGGGCATTCTTTATCTCTCACATGCATGCGCAATGATCGATGTTCCTCTATGTGTGTATATATAGCTAGGTCTTTCCCAGTTTGCCACACAAATCGATCGATCTGTATATCTATTCAAGCCTCACCCTCTTTCCCACATACACATCGCTCAATCTACCTCTCTATATAGGACTACATAGCTAATACACCCACATTATCTATCCATCATCTCCCTCTCATCATCCATGCCTTCTGCTTCATCTCTCAGACGCGCGCACAGTGGCGAAGACAGGGGGCAGCAAGGGTCCTGCCCCCCTAAAATCACTATATATTGAGGCTAATATGAATGTGATGAGTAGATCAATTGCTGGTAAAATGGATTAAATTGATGAATTGGCCCTCCCCATAAAGTATTATCCGTGCTTGGCCCCTAGCTCATTTTAATTTTCATGGCTCCGCCACTGCGCACAACCGCGCATGTTCTCGCCCCCTCTCTTCAAATATCGATATTGCACTTGTGCACTCCTTCATAGTCTCCCTCCACTTGGCCCCTCGCACCATCTTCCAGCCCCCCCCATATCGCAGTGCTTGTACGCTCGTTGAGCTCTTCCCTCTATCTGTCTCTATCATTATATATCTCGCGTGGTCGACCCCTCCCCTCCCTTCTCGTATATCACCCATCCCCATGCACATACATGTATGTATATAGGCCTCTCCTTCACACAAATTGCATTAACACATATTTCCTCACCATATCTTAGTATCTCTCACACACATGGACTACGTGTGCGAAATAGAAGAGGTGCACACACGCACTCGTTCCCACATACAAACGCGCGGGTGCACGGTGGAGCACATTTGTACAAAAAATGAGCGTGTAGAAAGGCTTTAGATGATGTGCCACTAGTCTATATCTATATCTATATCTATACCCATATATAGTGTGCGAATAACTTTGAAAGATGGCCGTTGGATGAAGCCAATCCGATGATGTAGAGATGGAAAATCCGAGCACTACTGGCCGTTGGGTATCATCTACATTCCACCAGATTCTGCCACATGTACAATCTAGAAGACTCCATGGTTGAACTTAAGCATAATGCACAAACCTCAAAACACAAGTACTTCTCCTTTGTTCTAGAATCTTTTGTATCATAATTGCCCAAACTTTTTTTCTAGTTGAATTGCCATTGTTTGTTTTTACTTTATGCTTTACAAAGCACAATTTCATGAATCATAAAATAGATTACTTTTTTATAAAAACTAATTGATTTTGAATGAGATGAACTATAAGAATTAAAAGAACGTCTACATAATGCATATATGACTCAAAGCTTACATGCTATAGTGTGGTATTTATTCATAATTTGGTTGCTAAATCTCATGTGTGCAATGCGCGTGTACCTTACTAGTACTTCCAGTATGTGCAAAACACGTAAATTAGAATTCCAATGGCATTCTACACAGTGTCTCTCCCTTTTTCAGTTAATATATTATGATTAAAATGATGTGGGGGGCATCAATGAAGCCACGTGGCACATGTGGAGGCGTTGTCGCGACCTCCTTGTGTGAATTGATCACAGTGACGTGCTGCTGGTTCTAGAAGAACGTACTCGTCCTCTCTCACGCACACTGGCAGTACGTGCACGTAGAGAAGATGTGCACGCACACATTCATTCCCTCGCACGCACACACAGGTACACAGTGGGACGCATTTTTGTACGAAGATCCACCCCATGTGACAATTTGATGCGTGTAAAGTCGTTCACTTCATTGATGGTCAATTAAAATACAGCGCATGCAAATTGTGTGGACGTGAGGGAGGAAGTAGTTGAGAATGACATTACTACTCCACTGCGTGCATGCGAGTAGTTAAATCATGGGTTGCTACTTCCATTGGTCTCCTTCGTATTTTGTGCCAATTTTTTACCATAATTTTAAGTAACACAATATTTATGCATGTCATAAAAATGTCATTGAAAACTATGTTCAAATGTGATTCCAATGATATAATTTTTGGTGACATGCATCAACATTTTCTTAGTTAAATTTTTGGTCAAAAATTGGCACAAAATAAAAAGGGGCCAATAAATCAGGACGCATGTAGCATGATTAATTTTTGCCTGGGTTACTTGGTGTCCTTTGTATTTAAATATGGACGAAGTGGAGTAGTATTGTCTTTATCTTAGCCTTGTAGGGCTCTCCCAGTGCCTATGCTTGCCTCCCCGCCTCGCCCACTGGATCCCTCCATGGATAATCCCTTAGATCCCAGGACCCCGCGGGCTGCCCTCTCACTGCAGCCCGCAGCACTGCCGCCTTTGAGAGAAACCCACATGTGTTTCAGAGGTATCCATTGCTCTGAAATCACAGACCGGTGGCGCCGGAGGACATGCCAGGGCTGCATTTCAGGTGGTGGGCAGCAAGGGCAAATTGGATCGAGGAAGCGTCGCATCGATTGGAGACAAGTTCGAAGGAGCTGCGCCTGGTGAAGCACAAGGCGGAAGCACAAGTCGATCTCACGGGAGAGATGTTGAGGGATGTCAGCATCTGGCAGCGTCATAGTGACTTTGAGATGGGGCTAATGGTAGAGATCATATTCACGGAGTTGACTGCGGAGGAAAGAACGCGCATGCCTGCGGAATGGCATGAGCAGCCGGTGCAACTGTTCAAATGGGCGGTAGGAGAAGAAAAATCATGGGACCAGCTATGGTGGCGCCGCTGGGCATGCATCATAGGCAAGGTGAGCTGCCCTCCTTACCCGCCAGCGATGCAGTGACCTACTCGGTTGCTGCTACAGTGAACATACGGCACCATGGTGGTTTGCAACCGTGACAATCAGTCCATCTATATGTATTTTATTCCTATGAAAATACTTGGTCGTTTGGAAAAAGATGGTAATTTATTTATCACTATTTTTGAATTATTGATCGTGACAATCACCCGAAGCCACAACCACAAGTCTCCATCGCGTAATACTTATAGTCGATCGCACCAACAGACGGTCGGTCGGACCCGCCTCTCACTGAAGGGACACGCATCGGCTTGGTCTGACGTGTACGACCAGTTACATCACTGACTTGTGCGACCGCATTTGAGCAGTAGTACATGAAATTTGTGTTCCAAGAAACTCATCGGGAGCCGTTTCAGGCCTAAACAAAAATCATCAATTAATCTTTAGCTTGTTCTCATCACATTCTAAAGTAGTACTACCATGCTATAATTAAGTGCAAACCTACCCACACCTAGTACGTATCAAACCTGAACGTGTTCCCACTATGAAGGTTTTAATACTAGTGCTAGTACTAGGTTATAAAAAGGGGAACTACCTAGCCAAAAATCACTCTACCTTCCTCCTCATAAGTCTTTCTTGTTCGTCCGTCCTTGCCATGGCCGGTGTGCAGAGTTCTAGGTCGAGAACTACTCGTAAGAAGGGAGCAGCGACCAAGGTCATGGAAAAAAAGAGGGCTCGCCGCCTCACAAAGACCTTGAAAGATCACTCACGGGCAAGCGAGGGCTCCCAAGAGCGCCTTAGCTGCGGAGGCGAACATGTCGAGCTGGCGGTGCTGGAGTCGTTATCCCTCGATGACATGCCCGATCAGCTCAATAAGCAGAAGGAGTTCATCGACGACTCGGTGGAGCTGATGAAGGAGAGCCTCTATGACATGCCCCCTGAGCTCAATAAGCAGGAGAAGTTGACCGCTGGCTTTGTGATGCTACTGAAGGAGAGCATTGCCTCGGGTAAGAAGGTGACCGGCGAAATCCTGCAACTTCAGGAGGACAAGGTGAAGCTCTGCTACGAGCTCGACTTGCTGAAGGAGGAGAACGCCGGCTGGAAGAAGCTGCATGAGAAGAGTAGTTCCTCGATGAATATGCTACACGCCCTCGTCATGAAACAGAAGGAGGAGTTGGCGAAGCTAGCATCGAGTAACCGACTGCTGTCATGGTACGTAATGCGGCCGTGGAAGAGATGATGAAGGCTCGCATCGAGAAATCCCGCGTCATGGACAGAATGAAGAAGATGGCGGAGGAGACGAGCGAGGATATGAAGGTCATGGAGGCGATGAAGAAGCAGTTAGGACTTCACGGTCAACTCTTCATGAAGTAGAGAGCAGCGCCCCAGACTTGTGTCTGCGTCCTCCTTCTTTTTTTGGGCGGTAATCTTCCTTCTTCTTTTGCTCCTGTGTTTCTTATTTTGCTTCGGGTGTTTCGCGCATGTGTCACGTTCTCTGCGAGGCACGAATAGAACAATGCTAACGATGAGCGGCGCCGTGGGATCGATGACTAGCAAATTAGATCAATTTTTATCGCCATATCGCACCAGGCTGCCGTGTTTCATGCTCCTCCGTCGTACTACTCCTACTCCAGTGGAAAACTTGAGTATACCGCACGGTTCTTTGCTCCTCCTCAGGTCATCGGCAACATTTATACGAGCACTCAAATCACAAGGCCCCACATTCCTACAGTAATGAGCCATCAAATCACAAAGGCCCTCGCCTCTCGTGAAATCGACCAAGCAAGACGGCCCCGCCCTCTAGCCTTTTAAATGTACTTTTGTACATTAGTACTACCTCTGTCCTGGTTTATAGGTCACCTTTGTAGTTTGTGCCAAATTTCGACCAAAGATTTAGCTAACAAAATGTCAATGCATGTCAACAAAAATTATATCGTTGGATTCGTATTTGAACATAGTTTTCAATGATATAATTTTTGGTAACATGCATGAACGTTTTGTTAGTTCAATCTATAGTCACAATTTGACACAATATACAATGGGGACCAATAAACCAGGACAGAGGTAGTAGTGTCAATGGATTGCCATGGAGCAAACTAATAAGATGAAATTAAAGAAAAAAGGTGGTACATATAGAGAGTGCTCGTCGCCAAATTATGCATATAGTACTATTAAAAAAGCTAGTACGTGCTTATATGGGGTGCTAAAGTATATTAAAGAAATTAGCATACCTATTTAATTATTTCACAACTAAACTCCTTCATGCTTTGGGTAAACTTCTCTCATTTAAGTTTTTTTAGAATTACATATCTCATTTAAGTGATTTGCGTATGTGGCATGCTTAGAGCGTGGTTAATAGTAGAAGAAACGAGTGGTAGTACTACCAACTACAAGATGAACAGTAAGAAATACAAGTATGTACGTACTGAAGTGTTAAAGTAATGAGAAAGAACATAACATAGTTCTGCTGGGGGCTGAGCACAACACACCCCTGAAATTAAACTAAGCAACTAATCCAGTAGACACTGCATTAGAACCACCATGAGCAACGACACTGCCACCTTACGCAGACTCCTCGTCCACGTCCTCGACTTCGTCCTTGTCCCTCTTCCTCTTGGCTGATACTTCTTTGCTTGAACCACACACTAGGCTCTCACTCTTCATCCAACCCTTGTAGATATTGAAAAAAAGGTAGGCATCCATTGGAGCATACTAGATGTGGTCTTTATCTATTAAATTCCACTCCCATGCAAGATGAAACTTGTGGTTAGGTTTTGTCAATTTGTCGTATGAAGGATCAACCATGGCTCCTGCCAGGGTCAGAATTGAAGGCTGACGGGAGGACACCATCCTATTCTTCTAGTGGTCGAAGGGCTGGCCTACAACGAGGCATATCCGACCCAGGACTTCCTCGTCATTACAAAAGTCTAAAGTAATGAATTTGACTCTGTCGTCTATGAGGAAGTTCTTAAAATCCTCGCACTTAACGTCAGCATGGCATATGTGGTAGACGAAGCACAAGTAATGCACGCAAACCTGGATCACGGCGGGCTTATTCTTCTCTTCCTCTTTTAGATTCCTCTCTTTTCCCAGGACTGTGGTGTACTCAACATCTAGCCCAGCGACCCACTCATCACCATCTGACTTTTCGAACATGCGTTTGAAGCAAGCAAGGCATCCATTTACCGTCATGGAAGAACGGGTGTAGACGTCAAACTCATCGCCGGTGATGCTTCTAACCTTGTACTCACCATAGATCATGGAGATTTGGGACACCATGGATTTTGGAGGAGGGTTAGGATTAGTGGAACTGTTGTAATGTGAAAGGATGGGCGACTAGTAGCAAACTATCATAATGTTAAAGGACAGTTAGGACAAGTAGGAGCGAACTTCTAGCGGCTTTCCGATTGTAAAATTTTTGAGTGGGGCATGCGAACGGCAGGGTAGTGGCTTGCCCGGTTAATAAATGGATTCATGCACAGTACTATGGGGGCCCAACTAGATGTCATGTCTACTAGACCCACTTTGTAGGCCTTACAGTATAGCTTTAGCGTGTTCGCACGTCTAGCATCGGGAAAATTATAGGTGATATGAAGCTTTCCATGCTCCCATGATACGGAATTTTGAGAGCCCTTGGATCTGAGATCGAACGGTTGCATGACGTGATTCTAGACCTATGGGTGAATATCCTATCCTGGAGGGTTATTCTACAAATTTTCAGCAACTTAGCATGCGACCGTTCGATCTCAGATCCAAGGGCTGTCAGCAGCCCGCATCATGGTTGCGCCTACCACGACTGTCACCTCGCTCGTGCCGTCGCGCCCTTGGAGAGTTCAGACGGCTATAAATGAGCATTTTTCTGCCTACTTCGCATGCATGAAACTACTTCCTCCGTCCAGGTGCGTTAGACTATCTGATGTGGGCATGTCATACATAGTCATCACTTATAGTCAGTCATACAACAAGGTTAGCTATAAGGTTGGCTATAAGAGTATTTTTTACTTATCTCCATCTCTTTCTTCATCACATTTATTGCATTTGCCAAGGAGTAAGTAGCTAGGGTGTTGCACAAGAGCCCACTCCCACCATTTTTCCCATGTCTCGCTCCTCGACATATAAGCAAAAGTGCCATGTAAGTACCGTAGAGTACTACTCCTCCGTCCTGGTTTAGTTTGTACCAAATTTTGACCAAAGATTTAGCTAAGCAAATGTTAATGCATGTCAACAAAAAATATCGTTGGATTCATATCTGAACATAGTTTTCAATGATATAATTTTTGGTAACATGCATGAATGTTTTGTTAGTTCAATATATAGTCAAAATTTGACACAATATACAATGGGGACCAATAAACCAGGACAGAGGCAGTACAGTACTTCACACCTGTATACCATGGAGGTGGTCAGGAAGCGGGAGACTCACGCCGGTCATAGTGCCGCAGTAATAATGATAATGGAAAGTCAAATTATAGGGCCCCACCTATCCAGTAGTAACGAGCCGTCAAATCACACAACCCTACATTTGCAGTAGTCTACTCCCTCATCTTCTTGCCTCTCTGTCCGAACCGACTTGGCGGAACTACCCCGCCTACCGTGTAGGAAAAGACCCACCCTCGACTTTTAAATATAATTTTATATCCATGGATTGTGCCATGGAGCAAAGCCTGAAGAAAATAGTGTCACACATGTATACAGCATGCCCCTCGCGTTCGCGTCGCACCCTAGTCGGTCAGTCGCGTTGCAAGGCTGAAGGTTCGGTGCTAGATTTGGAAGAAGAAGCTGCTAGCTCATGGGACCAAGTACTTGCTAACTGCATGATGCAAACATTGCTTCATTTTTGGTGAACTGCATAAAAAGGTCCCATGAATTGAATCATCTATGTTGGTGACTGGTGACATCCCTTCTACGATGGCGTTGACTGCAGATATGGTTCCCATCACGAGGTATGTTACTTTTTGGTCTGGCCGTTTGCCAAAGATCCTGCATGTTGACTCTGCTCTTGTGCTACTATTTTGGCACTGCCATGATAAAGCGGTAATGTTATTATTTTGCACCTTAATCTAGTGGCACTATTAATTTGAGGCAATTTTTTGACACCGCTAGTGCCACTGATTATATATATATCAAAGGAGGGGGTTTCCTCTGATCTCATTAAAGAAACCCAACCACAGAGAACCATTATCCGATAACATCTTAGTGTAAACGGGCAGTTATGCAACTACTACTAGAAAGGACTGAGTACTAGCAGGAGACAAATTCGCCACATAAGCTAGGTAGGTAGGAGATGCAACCCCAGCCCCAGCTCAACCCAAAAGCTACCACAAAAACATCATGGGGGAGATAGGGACTGAAAGAGCCAGCTTCAGCATCCTAGTCTAAGCATCCCCGACCTCTATCCTTGCGGCGCACGGCACACCTCGCTTGCCACCTGCTCGCCCCTAGTGCCACTGATAAAATGGAGTAATAATACAGTTAAAATAGAGCTAGTGTCCTCTCTATCATTTCATCTCCAATGTAGATAAAGAAAGTGCTTCTCTTTGTTAGTATATGTTTCATCAACTAGTCCCATTGTTAATGTTTAAGTGTTTACATAACTGGGGTGCTTAATTTTAGTTGATCTGCACAAAAATAGAGATTGGAATGTCTCAAGGCCCCTCCTTGTACTACCGTTGTACACTGATGTTCATCACTGGCAGAAGGTGTATCAGGGAGAATTGGGTCGATTTCCAGTATGAGGCCTACCGTATGAGGCATTACAGGTCCCATCTCGCCCTCGCAGCATGGCATACTATGATATTATCGCAATATTTTTCCATTAAGAAAATGAAGTTTCTTCTATTTATTAGTGTATGTTTCATCAACTAGTGCCACTATAAGGTAATCACGCTTTTTCATTATTTGTGCAAACAGGGTTATTCAGCTGCATTTTGGTGGAACTGCACAAATGTATGGATGGATCGGCATATATGCAGAGTGCGAGGTGCCAAGTAAAAATTAGCGACACCAACCATGCTCCATCTAAACATTGGCACCACCACTGGTGAGATGGTGGCGCTCTCTATGGACGGATCTTTCTCGGCAGCAAATCCTCTAATCAATTTCAGATGTGAATGTCTTTTCAATTTAAGATTTGCAGTATTGAGCATATGAAGTATTTTATGAATTCTAGAGATCTATTTTTAGCACTTCAAAAAATGTAGATTCATATAAAAGTTCACACAATGTGATTCTCAGAGAAGAAACTGTAAGTTTCAATTTCAGATAAGAAACTGCAAGTTTCAGAGGCAGAACATTTATATTAGCACACCCTTTTCAAACAGGGATAACATCATGTTGGAAGTCTTATTCATGGTCGAAAATAGAACTACCAGCCACTTAACATCATGTTGATCAACATTCATGCATAGCACATCTTCATATGATGCAGAGTAAAAAAGATATGCTATTTTCAAAATGCCCACACAATGTTGAGTGTGCGAATGACAGAGAAACCGAGGGATGAAGTTTTGGCAAGTGTTGGAGGTGGTGTGCGTAGATGACAATGGGCACCCCCATGTCAGAGGCAGAGGCAAAAGTGTGTGGATATTCTCACTGCATCAGGTGGAATTGAACCTGGGCGGAGCAACGATTGGGGAGTGGAACTTGGCCACTGGGCTACTCCGGTACTTTCGCTAGAAATTAGGCTCAACATCTACCACTATGTAGCACGTCTTCCCCGGCTCCGGTGCATTCTCGTCCGGGGCCTGAATGTCATCCTCTGCCTTTGTGCGCTCGCCGCGGGCCGCTGTCTACCATTGTGGACATGCTCAACAACCGAGAGGAATTTGGAGAGGACTGTACATGGAGAGGCGGACAGTCGGGACCCACCAGGTCCATGGCCGTACGCAAGCAAGTGCCTCATTCAAAAAATACTTCCTCCTAATGCTATACTAACATTAGGGGCCACGGGTTTGTCAACTTAGTTACTAAAGGAGATAAATTTACAACAAAGCTGGACATCGCGGAGCTGGCAGGTATCATTTATTATTAGTGGGCCAACAAGTATTAGCTGGGTTGTGGGCTGCCCAGTCTAGGCTTTCTTTTTAACATGTGCAGCCCACGACATGCCAGTTTGTATTTTTTTGAGGGCCGTCATGTATCGACCGGCCTATGGCCCTCTCGTCCTAGGTTTTATTTTTTCTTAAACATCTGCAGCCCAACTTATGTATTTTTTGAAGAAAACGCAGAGGTCTATTCTATTTTTCTATATAAGAATAGGAACGCCAGGTCCACTTATGTTTCCCTTCTAACTATATTATATATATTTATATTATTTTATATGTTATTATATATTATTTTATTATCATCATATATTTAACAGGTACTTACATATTAAAAAAATATCCCATGTATTACGAACTTCTAAAAATAAATGTTTAACAATAAAATCCTAGTTTTTTTTACTTAACACTGGTGCGCGTCGGTCCTAAACAAACGGTTTTTAACCCCTTTCCGCGACGGCATTTGGAACCGTCGCTAAGTGAGTGTGGGCGATAGGGGGGTCCTTCCCACATGACCCATAAACCGTCGGGGATAGGGCCCCTACAGTACTCCTACTCGTTTCTGCTTGCATTGCCATCGCAGTCGGTATTCTGTGGTGCTACGTTTACGATGCGCGGCCCATCACAAACGGTTCACTATTATAGAACGTGTATGATGCATGGCCCATCACAAACGGCTCACTGTTAAGAAGATTAGCTAATTTACGAGTGTCGGACAAGATTACGAAAAGTTGGACCATCGTAACATCGTCGTAGACGACAACTATCGCACACGCTATTCTGTGGTGCAACGTTTACGATGCATACTTCATCAGAAACAGTTCATGGTTGCGAATCGTGTACGATAAGGCAACTAAAACAAACGTTTAGTTTGCCCGCACCGTTTGTGATAGTCTAACATCGCACACGCTTTGCAAACGGCAACTGTGTGCATGCTTGCACATGTTTCCTCTCTTTGAACCGTCTCGGACTATGGTGTATATCGCAAACGTTTGTGTTTTACCAACCGTGTGTGCTGTAACAACCTGGAGAGCGTAATTTTACAGTAATTTAATTGCTGCTATTTCAAATTGTACCGGATTTGAATTTGAATGTATGCTACAGCTTTATTCATATCCATCAGGTTCAAACAATCAATGCATTATGCGATTCATAGGTACATATGTTCAAGAATTACATAAGAACCAAATAAAGAATGATGAACCACAGTTGTACACTTGTACTATTAAAGACGGTAAAGAAATAGGCGAAATATATTCTGGTTGCTGAACAAGGTGAAGCGGAATGCCCATATTGTGTCCTCCTCCATGCAGAAGGCACGCACAACTCTAGTCCAACCCCTTGTGATGGCCGACTGCCCATCCTTCACGGTCTTCATGAAAACATCTAGATAATCATCGTGTTCTGGTAGAAATACTTTAACCTTTGCATGCCCACCAATCATGTAGTTTGAGAGGTAATCTTGAGTAAACTGCTTTGGCAACCTCTGCAAAGGAAAAAGATTCAGACATTATCATCTAACACAACTCATTATGGGCAGTAAAAAGAAGGTTGCAGAGTTGTCACAGCCCTAGAATTTGGTTGCAGATAGTGGCATTGCATCCATGCATCATGTTTAAATTCAAGAAACTTGAATTGAGGAAATTTGAAAGCTCAAAATTTTGATTAAAAGAAAGGCAAATAACCCTGGAAAATGCATCCAATGTTTCCAAAATGCTCTTCAATGATGTTTAATATTTTTTTTGACACTTAAGACAGTAGGAGAGGCTCCTACTGTATGTATTAATCAAAAAAACAGGTGTTACAAAGTTATAACCTTACATCCATCGCCATGAGGTAGAATTAAAGAAGGGAGGGTGTGAAGTTTTTTGAGTAAGGGAAAAAAACTAAAGGAGAAGCTACATGGTTTGAATGAAAGAGGTGAGGAAGGATTTGTGTTTTTCTCCCACCCTATAACAAAGGAGAGAGAGGTCTTCTTTCAGCCTGATCGTCCAGGATTGTTTTGAAGGGGTGATCCCTCCAAGTGTTTATTATTTCTTTCCTTCCAAATGCTCCAAGCAGCTTGCAAAAAGATATCCATGAACATGGGTTTGTTCCACAGGTTTTTAGCCTCCTCTATCCACTGGAGCCTTGATCCTTGCGTGAGCCAGCTTATGTTAAGGTGTGTCCAGCAGTCTCGGCTAAATGGGCAGGTAAAGAATAGATGTTCCAAGGTTTCCTATGGGGGGAGGCACACAGGAGACAAGTATAGTTGTCTCCAATGTTATAGTGCCTTCTTTTGAGCATGTTCCTTGTGTTAAGTCTATCAGAAAGGAGAAGCCATCCAAACATCTTGATTTTCATAGTGACTTTGGATTTCCAAATCCATTTATAGGACTGGGGAGCATCAAGATTTCTGAAGTAGTATGAGTAGTATTGCTTGGCTGTATATTCTCCTTTACCCCATGTACATCTCCACTTGTCATCACCTTGGGTCAGAGTAGTGTGGGTCAACATCCGTTGCATTGCCAATAGTTCCTCATGTGCCTGTTCGGATAAAGGGAGGTGGAACGTCGTATCCAACGTCTCGGCCATCAGGAATTCATGGACACATATGTCCTCATTTCTGGTGAATGAAAAAGCTCTAGGGAATCGATCAGCTAGGATGTCCTCTGTCCATAAGTCCTTCCATAGCAGAGTGGTGCTTCCATCCTGGATTGCGGTCTTGGTTATACCTCTGTAGATAGGCATGAGTTTGGTTATATCTTTCCACCAGAATGAGCCACAGGCGTCGGATGCATGTGGAATTTTTTGTGTAATAAGTGTTCCGCACAAGTTCCACCCAAGGCAAATCCCAATGATTGTAGAATTTATGTAGATATTTCAGAAGCAGGCATCACTTTGTGTTCTAAGGTCCAGGATACCCATCCATCCACAATTCTTGGGCTTACAAATCAAGTCCTGTGCAGCCAGAGAGTTGCATGATTCCCTTGTTCAGTTTTTTGGTCCAAAGGCATTTCCTTCTGATTTTGTCAAGTAACTCAAGAATGCTTGCAGGCAGTTTAAGTGTGCAGAGAGCAAAGATAACCAACGATGTAATCACCGAGTTAACCAAAGATAGTTTTGCTCCATAAGAAATCATGTTGAGGGCAGTTGTAAGGCGTCTTTCCACTTTACATACCATTGGCATTAAGTCATGTACTGAGGGATGTGTTGATCCCAATGGTAGACCCAGGTATGTGAACGGCATTTTACCAATGATGCAACCGAAGATTTGAGCTATGTTTTCACTTTTAGTGTCGTCACAGTTGATTGGGATCAAAGTAGACTTGTGAAAGTTGATTTTCAGACCAATTGATGTTCCGTAGTCCGTCAAAATTTGCTTGATCATTGAAGCCTGTGTTTCACATGCCGGGAGCATAATTATTGTATCGTCGGCATACTGTATAACAGGGTAATCTTTTTGAGTGGCGCAGGGGAAGGGTAGATGAATCGCCCCTTGGATGAAAGCATCATTAATGACAGCTTGAAGTAAGTCGGTTGCGATCACAAAGATTAGTGGTGATAGTGGATCTCCTTGACGTACACCACTTTTGCAATGAAACTGGCGACCTGGCACTCCATTAAGCAGGACTGAAGATTTCCCAGAGGACAAGATGGCCTTGATCCAATCTAGCCACTTAGCGTTAAATCCCATGTGTTGCATTATATCTAACATAACATCACGTTCAATTGTGTCAAATGCTTTTGCAAAGTCAAGCTTGAGAAGGACAATTGGTTTTTTTTGAGGATTGACATTGATATATGTACTCAAATGCCCAGGCCAAACAATCTTGGATCGAACGTCCTTTCAAAAACCCATATTGATTTCGGTGCACAATCTTTAGTATGATTCTTTGTAAGCGGTTGGAAAGAAGCTTTGTGAGTATCTTCGCATGACGGTTAAGTAAAGTAATCGGTCCGAAGTCATTTATCGAGGTGGGCGCATTGATTTTAGGAATCAAAGTGATAAAACCCTCATTGATACTCTCAAGGTTTAGATTGCCCTCATGAAATTGGTTGCATAATTTATAGAAGTCCTCTTTGATCACGTGCAGCAGGTTTTAAGAAAATGTCCCTGTGAAACCATCTCGACCTGGTGCTCTGTCGTGAGCATGTATCTTATTACATCATCAATTTCTTGGTGTGTGAAAGGTACGGTAAGTTGATCAAGGTCCTCAAATCTTTTGATGACTCGCCAGATCAAATTTCATCTCATGTTGTCTTTGAAGAGCCAAGGCGTTTTTGAAAGTTTGGAAGATGACCGCTTTTTCCTCAAGATGATCTTCAACACAGATGCCATCATCCGTGATGAGTGAAGCAATATTATTTTTCTAAATCTTTCCGAGGCCATAGCTTGAAAAAACTTTGGAAGTTCATCACCAAACTTGAGCCAACGTATAGTGCAGCGGCGTCTCGATACTCTTTACGGTAAGCCAGAGCCTCGAATATGATTTTTAAGTATCTACGAAAATTGGTCTCGTGTATGGTGAGGTGCCGTTTGTTTTCAAGTTCATCAATTTCAAAAAGCGCTCTGTTTGAGTTTTCAATAGCAATTGAGAGTTTGGAAATCCCTTTGCTCCACGATTTAAGCTCATGCCTCAGAAGCTTTAGTTTCCGAGAAATAACAGTGGCCATATTGTTGGATCGAACAGGTTTGGACCAAGCTCTATTGACTGCATCTAGGAAACCAGGGTGGTGTACCCAATAGGACTCAAATCTGAAGATTTTCGACTTAGGGATGGAAGTTTCAATGCTTACCACACAAGGGATGTGATCTGAGACCGGCCGTCCTAAGGGTTTAACCAGGGTCTTTGGGTAGGTAGAGGTCCAATTATTGCTAGTGAAGCAATCGATTTGCTCTAGCAAGGGGTCTGATTGCATATTGCTCCAGGTATAAGCTCTGCCTTTGATTGGAAGTTCAATGAGGCACTGTGCATGGATGAAATCATTAAAAGTGATCATGTCTCCAAAGTTTCCACCTGGTTTATTACGGTTTTCAGGACAGCGGATGAAATTAAAGTCTCCCAAAATGAGCCAGTCTTCATTAGAGGGAATATTCAGGTCAAAAAGCCATTGTACAAAATCTCTGCGCTCATCCCCTTGGCAGGGGCCATAAACGTTTACTAAGGTCCAAAATTGAGCCGATTGTGTGGACTGGAATCTAATAACCAAGGAAAAACCAGTGGATGAAAGAACTGTGGCAGTGAAAATAGAGCTGTTCCAAATGGTGGCAATTCCACCAGAAGCCCCCCGAGAAGGAATAAATTCAAACTTATCAAAGCGACGTGGGCAGCAAGATTTAATAAAATTATTATCAAACTCTTGTTTCTTGGTTTCTTGCAAACATATAACGGCACATCCACTAGAGTTGATAGCATTAAACAGAGCAAGCTGCTTAGGTTCAGAATTTAAACCACGTACATTCCAACAAAGCACGTTCCAATTAACCAAAAGAACCATAATATAAAAGACATAACTTTAAGCGCTGGAAGTGTCAGGAGAAGTGTTCTCCTGAACCTCATTGAGAGCATCTTCAGAGAGCTCCGCGGCAGGGATAGCACACTTGACAGTTCCCACAAGTTGGATCGTTGCAATGGACGTGGGGTGTGGGACTTCAGAGGTATCTTCAATTTCAGAAATGACAACAGAGGACTTGGCAGTAGGGTTGGTTCTTGGTTTCACCTTGGAGGCTCTTGGTTTGGTGTCAGTTATGGCTGATATCTTGAACCCATCATATTTGTTGGACCTGGAGCTTCTGCAAAGAGAGACAGAGCAGGTAGGCATAACATTCTTTCCCTTGCGACTAGCAGACATAGTAGAGGAAGTTGCTCCATCTTCAGAGTGAACCACTGGTAGATCAGCCTGTGTTTGGTGTGCAGTGGGCAGTGAAGCTTCTAAAAGAGCAGCCATTTCAGACTCAAAAACCTCATCACTTGCAGCAGGAACAACTTGTTGTTGAGCATTTAACTCCCAGTTAGAGGCTTCAGCAATTGGTGCAATGATCACAGAGGATGATCCCAGGTGCTTGGTGATGGAAGAGGCAGAAGTAACACTCAGAATGCCTGCATTTTCAGCAACTGAAATGTTAAAAGTCCACGAGCTCTGTTTGAAACCATAGTGACCACTCCATGGTCCAAAAGAGGCAATAATAGGTCTAACGGCTGCAGTCAGGTAGGAATTGAGCCGAAACATTGGGATGCAATCGCTTAACAGCATAGCCGGAGTGAAATTGCCATGAGTGATCATATCTACACGCAGGCCAGCCCCAGAAATAGTGAGAGAGATATCCAGGCTGTTGCTTGGCATAACACTTCCACTTGGCAGCATGTGTGCAGAAGCAGGCTCAATTTCAGCAGAGGTCGCAGGCTCCTGTGGCCAGTACTGGTTCATGAGATTGAGAGGCACCAGGACATAGGAGTCAGAGACCGTGGCACTTGAATTAGAGGAAGAAATCATAGAGATGGCATCGTTCCAAGCAGCAGCAGGGCTATCATGAATGTTATTAGGAGGCACGATTCCATGATTTACCTATAAACCTTCACCAGCAAGCCACTCCTGGAAATTGTAGAGCACAGGAGGTTGTTGAGGAGGCGGAGGAGGCCAAACTCCCCATTCAGGATGAATTCCAATGTCATTATTCTGATCCACCACAACATTTTCCTCATCCTGATCCTGAACATTATTGGGAACAGCATTTTGGGCCAACCAATTGTGAAGCTGCTGCTGGTATATCTGCTCAGCATTCAAACCATCACCGTGCAGAGGGTGTGGGATTCCATCCTCTGGGGGTGGGTCTTCTCCAGCCAGCGGCACTTGAGCAGTGAGCGTTCCAGTCATTGCTGCGTAACATAGTAACAGCCATTGTCCAACTCTGACGAGCTCCACCGAGCTGACGAACAACTAGGCTTTTAGGAACCAGGCGCATATGGATGACTCTGGCCTTAATGAGCACAAACCTTCTATCCCCTCTCGGGTTGTTCCAATCAACTAAAGCACCAAATTTATCCACAGATTTCTGCATGTAGTGTTGGGTCTGATAATCATACGGGAATCCAACATACAAGATCCATACTTCAGGCCCAAAAGTAGTGAGACGCATATTCAGCGCAGCATCATGCGGAACAAAGGAAATCACTGTATGCTCATCTACTTCATTCTCATCTAACTCAAAGGTTGTGCCAACTACAGTATCCCTGACTACGGAATTTGCAAATCCGAAAATACCCACACCGAGAGGATGATCTGACACTTCTGAGGGGAAATAATGGGACTCATGAAGCAAACCTTCAACGATGTTGCGGATGTCTGCTTTCTGATGGTGTGGGATGAACCTGTTAGCCTTCGCAATGGCCAGAAAGTCATGACGTAACGGAGGAATGGCGCTGACCACCATGTCATCGCGAACCTTCCGATCAGCAGGCCCAAGCTCGATCGTCATCCCCGGCGGGAGGTAGGGGACACCGTTGAGAGGGTAGTTGGCCATGGCTACAGAGGATGCAGCAAGGGCAGGGGGTGTGGTGGGAGCAAAGGATGGAGCGGAGGGTGGCACAGACAGCAAGAGGGAAGAATGCGTATCGCCAGTCTCGGGTCTACATTTTGGTCGCCAAACGCCTCGATTACCGCGTCTCTGCCTGATAGAGGCTATCTTCCTAGGGCCCTCGCGACCCTCGGATCTGCATCGAACGGCAGAAATGCCCTGGATAGGCTGCCCCGAATGGAGAGAAAGATCATTTATTTCCTGGCACTGTATCCCTGAAAAGACTGGATCCTTATCACTAGAAATATTGTTTCCCTGTGAGGGCCTCGCCGAAATGATATTATTAGTAGAGGCAACAATAGAAGAAAAGGAAACCGCTCCAATGCAATCTTTTCTTTTCCAAAACATTCGAATATTCCCAGCAGATTTATAGACCTTGTTATGATGTCCCAAGAAACCACAAATGCTGCAAACAAATTGGGCCGGGCAATCAAACACATGATGTGAATTATTCCCACAAATATGGCAGGTCCGCACCGGGCGGTGGTGCATGCATGCATGAGTCAATTTGGAGCACGTACAAGGAATGTGGGAGCAAGCATGGCAAGTACGGTCCGGGCACTGGGTGGCCAAATGATCAATACCATTGCAAATATGGCAAATATTTAATTTAGAATATATGAAATCAGGACTCGGAACAGAGGGGATTTTCCATAATGCGGCAATATATTCCTTTGAGATACCCGCACGATGATGATCCAGAATGTGTCTTAGCATAAATGTCGGGATTTGATTCCACATATTAAGTTTGAACTGCTCCCCCTCAAAGCGCCTGTTAAAGACAGAATTTTCCTCAGATGGCCGCTCATTAATGGTGATTGGGATAGTTTCGAAAACCAGGGAATTTTGTAATAACTGCTCATTATTATCCGTAAAATGGTCCAAAACCTCCGGCTCCTGTCGAGACGCCGGAGAAGTCCGGCCGGCCGCCTCCGGCGAGTCAGAAGGCCGAGCATTCACCGGAGAGAAACCCACTCGAGATAGCGTCTCTAAAGAAGAGGCCATGACCCCATTGACTTGTGAATTAGATAGGTAACGTGATTTGATTGCCACGGGCGATCTAGCCAGCACTTCCTGGTTTGTTTGATCCAAATGCCATGACGTAGAGTTCTCAAAGGGCACATGAATGGCCTGTCTAAACAGACTAAAATGACAAACAAAATCCGGCCACACTCTATCTTTGAGACCATATATGAAGTGACCAACCTGATTGGAATCCACAGAGAAACGATATTTCCGGCCCTCCAAATGAACAACATGAAATCCAGAGAGGAGACCCCCAATACAACATTGCAAAGCAATAGCCACAGATTCTTCATTGAGAGGGAAGGAGGCCGAAGAGAAACTGACCACCAAGAAAAATTCCTTGGAAGCACCAGAATTGGAGAAGTGAACAGAAGAGCCAAAACGACGACGCACCTGAGCCGCGACCGCAAGGCCGGGGGAGAAATCCCAATGTAGAAGCCCATCCATGGGGGCTTAGATCAGTGAACCCCATGAGAGGCAGGTAGGGTGTGGTGGGAGGTGGGAGAGGAGTGGGGAGACGCCATGTACTGCTTCTAGGTTTTTTTGGGGGGGGGGGGTCTCGTGGGTTTTTTGGCACGGGTTTTCGTCCAAACCAAAAATATGGAACATTTTTGAGGAATTATTTTGGCCATTTGGATTTAAATCAATAAATATTTGAGTTGGATTAAATTCTTCTATAAAAGAATTGGAAGTCCAACAATTCTGGAAAACCTGTGAGTGGCTTTGAATATATTGCATCAAGCCAAATAAATATTTTCAGAAGCTACTAAATGATTTGGGCTGTGAATCAAATCAAAACAGAATTGAAATATTAGAAAACAGAAACAAAAATGTGAAAAAGGAGAAAGGAACCTACCTGGCCCACTTACCTGTTGCCGGCCCAGCCGCGCAGCCCAGCCCACCTGGCCTTCTGCCAGTCATCTCCTAGCTCCTGCCAGGAGGACGACGCCGTGTCGCCCGCGCACGCACTTGAGGTATCCACCTCCTGCTTCGTGCTGGCGGCCTCCCCTTCGAGCCTGTCCGCGCACAGGCAGCGTAGCACCCCTCGCCCACTCCCCACCTCTCGGCCTCTCCCACCGCTCTGGCTCTCTCTTCCGCAGCCGCCCGAAGACACCCGCAGCGCGCAGCTCATCGCCGCCGTGCCCAGTGGCCTCCCCTCGCCTCCCCACTTGTCTGGAAGCTCCGTACTCGTCGCGTACGTCGTCTCCGTCAACACACACGGCGCCGGGAGCCCTGCAGTAACACCATCGTCGTCTTCTTCACTGACGGGCACCGAAGATCGCCGGCTTCGATTCACCGTCTCCAAGCCATCCCCAAGCTCGCTGAGCTACTCATCGATCTCCCCGTGAGCTCCTCCGCTTTACCCCTCTCTTCCCCGCGTCATTTTCGCCTCGTAGCCGCCGCCGCCATTGAGGCCGAAGCTCACCTCCGCCCGAGCTTATCGCCGGTGCGGCTCCGGTGACCTTCGGATCCCGTGCGTGTATCTGTTGAGTTCGTGAGCACCCGTGGGATCGGCAAGTGCAAGCCGTTGCTCGATTTGACCGCTGTGGCCCCGTTTCCGTCACCTTCCGAGCTCCGGTCACCGCGGTTGTCGCCGTCGCCGTCGTTTCCGGCCTCCCCGCACCCAACCACCTGCACCACTGGATGCGGCACACATCCAGCTCTCTGTAGAGCCAAGCCGCATGCCCAGCCGACACCCGTAGCGCGATTCCGGCGCGCCTCCGCCGCGCTGGATGGTCGCCGCCGGCCATACTCCGGCGACGCTGACGTGGCACGTCATTAGCGGCTAATCACCCGCTAATACCGCCACTAACTAACCCCCTAGCTCACTTATGGACGGGCCCTACAGCACTTAATTAACCTGGATTAGTTTCTGACTAATATTAGATTAACTCCAGTGGGCCCTGGCTGTCAGGTTTGACCGGCCCAGTCAGTTTTGACCTGACCCCACTGGTCAGCCTCTGTTCCTGCCATGTTACACTGACATGCGGGACCCCACTAGTCAGGTTTGACCTGAACCCGCCCTGTTGACCTGCTGACGTCGGGATGGTGTCATGCTGACGCAGTATTTGATTTCTGGATTTAAAATAATTCAGAAATTCCAAAAAATGTCCAAAACTTCTAAAAATCATATAAAATCAACCGTAACTCCAAATGAGATAAATTATATATGAAAAATTATCAGAAAAATCCAATCTATCCATTTATGCCTTTTCCATGCATGTTTGAGCAACTTATGCCCGCTGATCAGGTCAAATTAAATAAATGTCATTTGAATAATCACATATGGAGTTGAATTCGAATCTTTGGTTCAAACCAACTTCATTTAATCTGGTTGCTAGTTGCATTAGCTCAAATCACATCATATTGCCATGTCACATTCATGCCACATATTGTCGCATTGATTGATTGTGTTCTTCCTTGTTTGCCGGTGTTTGTCCCCTCTCGATAGACGTGGTTCCGGCGATGTGATCGATGACGCCGATGAAGATCTATACTGTCTTCAGAAGTGCCAGGCAAGCAAAACCCCCTTGTTCATTCCGATACAATCCCACTCTCTCGCTCATGCTCTCTTTTACTGCATTAGGACAGCAACGATTCAACTGTTACATGATGCGGTAGTTGAACCCCTTTCCTCTGCATGACCTGTCATTGCCACAGTAAATAGATGAAACCCACTAGCATGAGTAGGAGTTGTTTGTGCCCTGATGTGCCTACTCATTCATGCTTGTTTGTCATGCCTGCTACTGCTTAGAGTTGAGTCAAGTCTGATTCATCGAGGATGAATCGGAGGTGTGTGAACATGTCCTACTGTTGAGAGCTAAGTGCGTGAACACGATTTGGTAAAGGTAGCGGTGAGAGGCCATGTAGGAGTACATGGTGGGTTGTCTCATTGCAGCCGTCCTCAGGAACTGAGTTTTGTGTTTGTGATCCATGAACAGTTACTACCACACATTGGGCTCCGGGCGCTCCAAGCTCTCTCGACTTATTAATCAACTTGATCTCTGTCCAGGAGTTGCAACTAGTCTCTGGTGTTTGTAGGTAGTGTTAGTAGTCTACCAAGTGGCACCCGGTACAGGTGGGCTTGGGACAGACTAAGCACAGTGTCACGGTGTACCAAGTGGCACCCGGATGGTGGGCTTGGGAACCCTGCTCACATCGTTTGGGGCCGTGAGCGACACCCCGGCCGGATCTCCTTGCGGATGGAACCCGAATAGGCGATAAACCTGGACGAGAGACTTGTGTGGTTAGTCAGGTCATGGCCGACTCCCTCGCGAGGCTTTCGATTGAAGGTTGCCGAGATACACGATGTGTACATGGTGGTAAGTGGCAAGAGCGTGTGTGAAGAAGTACACCCCTGCAGGGTTAACATCATCTATTCGAATAGATGTGTCCGCGGTAAAGGACTTCTGGGTTGCTTGTACAGTTCATAGACAAGTGAAAGTGGATACTCTAAAATGCGCAAGATAAGCGTGAGTGCTATGGATGGCGTTCTCGTAGGGAGACGGGAGCGGATCCATAGTGGTGTATTGATATGGTGAATATGTGGACTCGTGTGCGCCACCCCAAAAGAGTTACTTGCAGTTGTAGTTCATGATAGCCACTGAGTCAAAGCTGGCTTGCTGCAGTTAAACTCCACCACCCCCTTTGTTGATAATGATGCATATGTAGATAGTTTTGATGTAAGTCTTGCTGGGTACATTTGTACTCACGTTTGCCTTTTTATGTTTTTGCAGAGAGACTTCAGTCTCACTAGTAGTTCCACGTGGACTTCGATGTTTAGCTTGTTACCTCAGCTACGATATTGTGCCCTCGGCAGGATCTGGTAGATAGTCAGGCTTCTCAGCCTTTTTCATTTGTAGATGTCTCAGACTCGGACATGTTAAGCTTCCGCATGTGCTTTGACTTGTATGCTCAATGTTGGGTCATGTGACCCATGTTTGTAATATCTCGCTCCTCGGAGCCTAATGAATAAATACTTTGAGTCGTAGAGTTTTGTTGTGATGCCATGTTGTATTTACACATATCGAGCATATTGTGTGTATGATTGAAATCCTTGGTTTGTGTGGGATCCGACTGCCTAGTTGTTTATCCTTGGTAGCCTCTCATATGGGGAAATGTAGTCTTGTGCTTGCATGAGCCATAGTAGTCCTTCTGACCGGTTCACCGGAGTCCTGCTAGCCCAGCACTACTGCTCCCGAACACTTGACTGGCCGGCATGTGATTCACTTCGTTCCTGTGTCTGTCCCTTCGGGGAAATGTCACGCGGTGACAACCGGAGTCCTGACTAGCCTGCTACAGCCTGGTTCACCGGAGTCCTGTTAGCCCAGTGCTACAGCCCGGATTCGCACGCTGCTGACTGACATGCTCGATGTTGATTCATGTATGCCTGTTCCCGTAAGTTAGTGCCACTTTGGGTTCACGACTATTCATGTCGGCCCGGGTTCTCTGTCATATGGATGCTAGCGACACTATCATATACATGAGCCAAAAGGCGCAAACGTTCCCGGGCCATGGTAAGGCAACACCCGTGGGAATACCGTGCGTAAGGCCGCAAAGTGATATGAGGTGTTACCGGCTAGATTGATGTGACTTGGAATCGGGGTCCTGACAGCTTTGGTATCAGAGCTTGATTGCCTGTAGGATTACCAAGCCAAACTGGTCGAAGTTGAGTCTAGAAATTCTTTAGTTATATAAGGGAATTGATTGTGGAAGGGAACGTAAGGCTCTTTTTACTCCTTTACCTTATGCCCTTCTGATCTGAGTCAACCTCTTCTCTTCTACGGAGATTAGGAACTAGGCTTCTCATCTTTCGATCAGGATGACGTGATACTAATCCATAGACTTATATGATTGATGGTTTCAAGCCTCAATTTAGTTCCTACTACTTCCGTGTGTTCATAGTTGGTCTCGGAACCTTGATATGATGTTGTTGAGTGGTTATGCCACCATTTTGCATGATGTCTCAAATCTTTTTGAGCATTTACAGCCATTATGTTGTCCGAGTCATCCCAGGTTTCTAAACTATCTGATGCATTTGCAAATTCTTCCTTCCTGTTCACGGTGTCCTTCTGGTCAGAATAAGCACACTAATCGTCTGTTGAGGTACTCCTTGCCTTGACATATATGTTGGAACTAGTATTATGACCCTAGGCATCTTAGATGATCACATGGTAATATGGCCATGTTTTTGTGTACCCAGTGTGATGATTTTGGCCGTCATCCTCGAAAGCATCCCGTGATGCAATTTAGTTAGTAGGTATTCTACTCCTAGGTTCTTGAACCCGAGATTCACCCTACCTACCTCATGTTGATAGTGTTTGCTAGTTCCTTTAGGATATTAGTAACCTTTGCGATAGTCCTCGAGGTTGGTGGCATATCATTCTTCCAAATACCATGAACCATTCTTGGCAGAAGTTCTTTTGAACCAAAAGGTCACAATAAGAGTGCTCTTGATGAGTTCTCCATTCTACATTGTGAATCTGCCAATTCTACCTTTCTGCATGGGTTGTCCGAAAGAAATGTTGAGCTTTGCTCGACATACTAATCTATGCATCCACAACTCACAAAATCGTATTTTCCTTTGAGTTGTCCCTCTTTAGTTGTCTTATGACTTTCGTCTATCAATTGATAGTCAAGAGTATGTGTGCATTCGTTCGTCGATGTCTATTACTCTTGTGGTCCGTCAAGCCATTATATTCCGGAATGACTAGGAGAAACAAACTCCAGTACCTCATCCACATCCAGGATTGGGTCAAAGTAGTTGTACCTCGCAGATCAAAATGCCAACCCAGCTTTTGTTCTGTTCTACCTTGTAGTATTACCATCTTTATATCGAGAATGCCATGGGAATTGCACACCATCCTATGAACTCTTGATACAGTGATACTCTCTCCATCATTAATCATTTCTCGGTCCCCATGTTGTTGCAACCGGAACGCCGACAAGTGAATCATGGTGTATGAAATCTATACTCCTAGCAACTCTGTTGCTAGGTAGTTAAAGGACAATAATTTCCTCCTTAGCATGTTGGTTATTGAATCATCATCCTAAGGTTGATGGTGCTACCTAGTCCCTATTTCTGGTGCACACTTTGATCAATGAGTAGGATTGTGTCAATCCCTCACTCTTTCGATCATATCATCTTGCCCTGAAGAGCATGATTGTTCTCGAGCTTAGTAACTTTCGGTGGTTCGTGATTTTCCGAATATCTTCGCGGAAGTATCACCAGGTTGTCACCTGATCGCTATGTTGAGCTCATGATCAAGTTGGTTTTCGAAACTGCCCTTCTCCAATAATCTGTGTTGGGTACCCCTGAGCTAGTTGGTTAAGCTGAACAACAACTTGGAGAGATGGAGGATAAAAGATGCCTGATTTAGTTCATTTTCAAAGGGATATCCTTGTGTTTGTGTGTTGAAGAAAGATGATATCTTCATTGCTTGATCTTCGTGTTCAGCTAATGGACCTATCATCTTATCCAAACTTTGATTGAGTATGGGCTATCCTTAAATCAAATCAGAACCAATGATATTCGTAAAGTTGTCTTTCTCGTGGTTGATTCCTCGAGCATACACCATTACATCTTTTGGTCTGACCAATACTATCACATTGTTCACGTAATGGTGGAAGTCCAGTGATATGGAAATTCCGATGAGTTGTTGTTGAGCCCATCAGCAGCATCTTGTCTCCCCCATGATTCATGTTAAACATTAAGCTAGTGTTGGAAACTTTGTAAACAATGCCTTCATGTTCCGTTCATGAAGCATATGTTTGGATGAAAGTAGCAACTTCCTCTAAGTTCACGTGCAATCGATGCAAGTTGCCGCCGTGAATTTGAGAAAGTTAGTTTTGCTTCCTTTGGAGTTGTCCCAAGTCATTCATGCATGTGCGAAGTATTCTATGGTTTGATAGACTGATCATCTCCATTCCATGTGTAATTCCTAGCACACCAAGCCACTGATTGATTTGTTCAAGGAGAAGAAGTTCCTTCTTAAGAGCTAATCCGGACTTATGCAAGGACTTTGATATCCTCGATGATGGTTCCTGACCAGAACTCAGTAGTGTTTTGTTGTAAGACTACTACGTGGTCATGCTTGTCTGGGACTGCGTGTTCACATGTGTGTACCAGAACTAGCTCATGTTTTCGAGCTTGCTATCGTAGTTCATTCCCCGAGAATCTCGCAACGTCATCTCGTCGATTTGTGTTGCAAACTTTCATTTTTCTTTCCATACCCGATAAGTTTGGATTGTCCTGACACCAACCAGATCTGAATCTCAGGCAGATATGATGGTTGGAACATATCCCAAGAACTATAATATTGGTCTCTCCGTAACCGGTGAAGTGGATGTCGTGGCCAACACACCCAATCAGAAGACCTATTATTGTAGTATCTTGCTTGAAGAAGTTGGCCACCTCCCCATAAGGATTTCGTAGGATTCACTTCCATAGTTATTCCTTATGGATTTTTGTGCTCCTGAAGTCCGACCTTTTACTTGATGTTCTAGATACTAAACCATATCTATAAATGGGTTATGCTAGCACATCAAGGGGAACATTAAAAGTAGAGTGCTAAGTGTCTCTCGGTCGATCATCCAGATTTCGTTCCCTTGGCTTCGCTAAGGTGAAATATGAGAAAGTGGTGTCTTCCTTTGCATTTGCATTATCCATCACTATTCATCATGGTAGTATGATGTGTTGCCAAGATCCTCGGAACGGATGTTGGTAGGACCCTGATGGGTATGGAAATGCTCAAGTTCTTGAGAGCACACTCAGTCACTAGGCTATATCCTCGGTATCAACTGGAATGTGCCTCCCGTTTGTCGAGTTGTTCCATAACCATAGTTTCCTTTCCAATCTGAGTATGCCATTTCTTCGAACTTCTTCAAACGACCGTTTGTGATTGCCTTAGGCTGACATAAAGGGTTTCAATGATCTTTGTATCAAAAGTAATTCTTTTTGCCACTTAAGGTAACAATTATATGAGTCACCTCCTCTAAGATGTCTCGTTACGGTGTCCTGGAAACTCAACTCCTCGCTACGTTGACACCCGTTCAACACCTTCTTAAGTATGGAATTGTTGTCTACCTAGCGAGCCCACGTCATCTGTTTCACTCCACCCCTCTAGATCTGTGCTTCGTGTCCCAGCTCGAGAGATGTCTCAATGTCTCACTTCATGGGTTGGTCCTGAGTATCTTGACCTTCGAGAAGATCGATCCTTCTAGAGTATTCCCTTGCCTCTCGTTGTCTTGTTAGATGGAGTTCCCAAAGCAAGACAACAAGACAATGATGGTGATCGAATCAATATGAAGTGAAACCAGGATCATGAAGATCGTGTTAGCTTTGTGTCCCCTCTATCTTCTTACCTCGCGTCTTGAATCTCGGAACGAGATTCTCGTTTAGTGGGGGTGAGTTGTAATAGCCCTAGAATTTGGTTGCAGATAGTGGCATTGCATCCATGCATCATGTTTAAATTCAAGAAACTTGAATTGAGGAAATTTGAAAGCCTCAAAATTTTAATTAAAAGAAGGGCAAATAACCCTGGAAAATGCATCCAATGTTTCCAAAATGCTCTTCAATGATGTTTAATATTTTTGGCAGGGGTTTTCGTCGAAACCAAAAATATGGAACAATTTTGAGGAATTATTTTGGCCATTTGGATTTCAATCAATAAATATTTGAGTTGGATTAAATTATTTTATAAAAGAATTGGAAGTCCAACAATTCTGAAAAACCTATGAGTGGCTTTGAATATATTGCATCAAGCCACATAAATATTTTCAGAAGCTACTAAATGATTTGGGCTGTGAATCAAATCAAAACAGAATTGAAATATTAGAAAACAGAAACAGAAATGTGAAAAAGGAGAAAGGAACCTACCTGGCCCACTTACCTGTTGCCGGCCCAGCTGTGCAGCCCAGCTCACCTGGCCTTCTGCCAGTCATCTCCTAGCTCCTGCCAGGAGGACGACGCCGTGTCGCCCGCGCACGCACTTGAGGTATCCACCTCCTGCTTCATGCTGGCGGCCTCCCCTTGAGCCTGTCTGCACTTGGAGACGCCCAGCACCCCCTCGCCCACTCCCCCACCTCTCTGGCCTCTCCCCACCGCTCTGGCTCTCTCTTCTGCAGCCGCCCGAACACACCTGCAGAGCGCAGCTCATCGCCGTCGTGCCCAGTGGCCTCCCCTCGCCTCCCCACTTGTCTGGAAGCTTCGTACTCGTCGCGTACGTCGTCTCCGTCAACACACACGTCGCCGGGAGCCCTGCAGTAACGCCATCATCGTCGTCTTCACTGACGGGCACCGAAGATCGCCAGCTCCGATTCACAATCTCCAAGCCGTCCCCGAGCTTGCTGAGCTACTCATCGATCTCCCCGTGAGCTCCTCTGCTTTCCCCCTCTCTTCCCCGCGTCATTTTTGCCTCGTAGCCGCCGCCGCCATTGAGGCCGAAGCTCACCTCCTCCCGAGCTCATCGCTGGCTCGGCTCCTGTGACCTTTGGATCCCGTGCGTGTATCCGTTGAGTTCATGAGCACCCATGGGTTCGGCAAGTGCAAGCCGTTGCTCGATTTGACCGATGTGGCCCTGTTTCCGTCACCTTCCGAGCTCCGGTCACCGCGGTTGTCGCCGTCGCCATTGTTTCCGGCCTCCCCGCACCCAACCACCTGCACCACTGGATGCAGCACACATCTATCTCTCTGTAGAGCCAAGCCGCATGCCCAGCCGACACCCGTAGCGCGATTCCGGCGCGCCTCCGCCGCGCTGGATGGTCGCCGCCGGCCATACTCCGGCGAAGCTGACGTGGCACGTCATTAGCGGCTAATCACCCGCTAATACCGCCACTAACTAACCCCCCTAGCTCACTTATGGGCCGGGCCCCACAGCACTTAATTAACCTGGATTAGTTTCGACTAAGATTAGATTAACTCCGATTGGGCCACAGGTCATCAAGTTTGACACCTTGATCGACTTTGACCGACCACCGGTCAGCCTCTGTTCCTGCCATGTTACACTGACATGCGGGACCCCACTAGTGAGGTTTGACCTGAACCCGCCCTATTGACCTGCTGACGTCAGGGCGGTGTCATGCTGACGCAGTATTTGATTTCTGGATTTAAAATAATTCAGAAATTCCAGAAAATGTCCAAAACTTCTAAAAATCATATAAAATCAACCGTAACTCCAAATGAAATAAATTATATATGAAAAATTATCAGAAAAATCCAATCTATCCATTTGTGCCTTTTCCATGCATGTTTGAGCAACTTATGCCTGCTGATCAGGTCAAATTAAATAAATGGCATTTGAATAATCACATATGGAGTTGAATTTGAATCTTTGGTTCAAACCAACTTCATTTAATCTGGTTGCTAGTTGCATTAGCTCAAATCACATCATATTGCCATGTCACATTCATGCATCATATTGTCGCATTGATTGATTGTGTTCTTCCTTGTTTGCCGGTGTTTGTCCCCTCTCGATAGACGTGGTTCCGGCGATGTGATCGATGACGTTGATGAAGATCTATACTATCTTCAGAAGTGCCAGGCAAGCAAAACCCCCTTGTTCATTCCGATACAACCCCACTCTCTTGCTCCTGCTCTCTTTTACTGCATTAGGACAACAACGATTCAACTATTACATGCTGCGGTGGTTGAACCCCTTTCCTCTGCATGACCTGTCATTGCCACAGTAAATAGATGAAACCCACTAGCATGAGTAGGAGTTGTTTGAGCCCTGATGTGCCTACTCATTCATGCTTGTTTGTCATGCCTTCTACTGCTTAGAGTTGAGTCAGGTCTGATTCATCGAGGATGAATCGGAGGTGTGTGAACATGCCCTACTGTTGAGAGCTAAGTGTGTGAACACGATTTGGTAAAGGTAGCGGTGAGAGGACATGTAGGAGTACATGGTGGGTTGTCTCATTGCAGCCGTCCTCGAGGCCCTGAGTTTTGTGTTTGTGATCCATGAACAGTTACTACCACACATTGGGCTCTGGGCGCTCCAAGCTCTCTCGACTTATTAATCAACTTGATCTCTGTCCAGGAGTTGCAACTAGTCTCTGGTGTTTGTAGTCTACCAAGTGGCACCCGATACATGTGGGCTTGGGACAGAATAGGCAAAGTGGCACGGTGTACCAAGTGGCACCCGGATGGTGGGCTTGGGAACCCTGCTCACATCGTTTGGGGCCGTGAGCGACACCCCGGCCGGATCTCCTTGCGGATGGAACCCGAATAGGCGATAAACCAAGACGAGAGACTTGTGTGGTTAGTCAGGTCGTGGCCGACTCCCTCGCCAAAGCTTTCGCTTGAAGGTTGTCGAGATACGATGTGTACATGGTGGTAAGTGGCGAGAGCGTGTGTGAAGAAGTACACCCCTCTGGTTAACATCATCTATTCGAATAGCCGTGTCCACGGTAAAGGACTTCTGGGTTGCACATGCGGTTCATAGACAAGTGAAAGTGGATACTCTAAAATGCGCAAGATAAGCGTGGAGTGCTATGGATGGCGTTCTCGTAGGGAGACGGAGCGGAACCATAGTGGTGTAGTGATATGGTGAATATGTGGACTCGTGTGCCACCCCAAAAGAGTTACTTGCAGTTGTAGTTCATGATAGCTACCGAGTCAAAGGCTGGCTTGCTGCAGCTTAAACTCCACCACCCCCCTTTTGTTGATAATGATGCATATGTAGATAGTTTTGATGTAAGTCTTGCTGGGTACATTTGTACTCACGTTTGCCTATTTTATGTTTTTGCAGAGAGACTTCAGTCTCACTAGTAGTTCCACGTGGACTTCGACATTTAGCTTGTTACCTCAGCTACGATCTTGTGCCCTCGGCAGGATCTGGTAGATAGTCAGGCTTCTCAGCCTTTTTCATTTGTAGATGTCTGTACTCAGACATGTTAAGCTTCCGCATGTGCTTTGACTTGTATGCTCTGAATGTTGGGTCATGTGACCCATGTTTGTAATATCTCGCTCCTCGGAGCCTAATGAATAAATACTTTGAGTTGTAGAGTTTTGTTGTGATGCCATGTTGTATTTACACATATCGAGCATATTGTGTGTATGATTGAAATGCTTGGTATGTGTGGAATCCGACAACCTAGTTGTTTATCCTTGGTAGCCTCTCATATGGGGAAATGTAGTCTTGTGCTTCCATGAGCCATAGTAGTCCGCCATGCCTTTGCTCACCGGAGTCCCGCTTAGCCCAAAGACTATCGCCTCCCGAACACTTGACTGGTCGGCATGTGATTCACTTCGTTCCTGTGTCTGTCCCTTCGGGGAAATGTCACGCGATGACATCCGGAGTCCTGCCTAGCCTGCTGCAGCCCGGTTCACCGGAGTCCTATTAGCCCAGTGCTACAGCCCGGATTCACACGCTGCTGACTGACATGCTCGATGTTGATTCATGCATGCCTGTTCCTGTAATTTAGTGCCACTTTGGGTTCACGACTAGTCATGTCGGCCCGGGTTCTCTGTCATATGGATGCTAGCGACACTATCATATACGTGAGCCAAAAGGCGCAAACGGTCCTGGGCCATGGTAAGGCGACACCCGTGGGAATACCGTGCGTAAGGCCACAAAGTGATATGAGGTGTTACCGGCTAGATCGATGTGACTTGGAATCGGGGTCCTGACAAGAGTTCTTACTTACCATCCTGCAGTTCACTGTTGTCTTGGATAAAGTGTAAACAAATAGTTTAATTGCCATCTTTGGGCCCATTTTACTAACAATCTTTATCAGCTTCCTCACTTGATGCTGGTTCATCGATATCTCATTGCCCCATACGCAGAAAGGTTTGAAGCGCGGATCTTTACCAATGACATATGTACCTAAAAGCACCAAGTTAATATTAGAAGCTGAACAACAATTGCACAATGATGTAGTACGACACTCTTTTATAATATGTCTATATACATTCGTATGCGGTAGTCCATTTGAAATTTCTTAAAAGACAAATATTTAGGAATGGAGGAAGTATCTTATAACATCCAATATACTCACATATTAGATGAATTAACATCTTATATTATGGGCCGGAAGGAGTTTAGTGCATTCTTACAAATTATCGGCTGATTAACTGCTGTTGTATCCATGGGTTACAGTTAGTTTGAGCTAGTTCGGGCTCAAATAGCCCTAAAATATATCTAAACATGAGGGCTAGTTTGAGCTAGTTGCATCTATAACCCACCAAAAAAACTATCCAACCCAAGAGGTGCTAATTGGAGCTAGTTATCCTAGTGCATTTATTGTCAATCTAACCATGTCGTCCAAACAACTCTTTGGATGGAGTTAGTTCAGGGTTAGTAATGAGCTAGAAACTAACTCTAACCTCTAGCTAAGTTGAGTATCCAAACATGGCTGTGTTGTTGTTGTTGTTGCTGCTGCTACTCTTCTATGTATATGTAGACATCATTAGAACATTAATGTAACACTCTTCCTTGTTGCTATGTAGCCTAGGATTGCATATTTAGACATTAAGTACAGTGCATGTTGCTATGTAGCCTCAGATATATTACATATGGCCCTAGTTAACCTAACGATAAATGGGTTGCAGATATATTCAGTTAAAAGTCCGATTAACCGATTAGTCCCTTATCAGCCATCGGCCTATATGGGACTAGCTACCGATATCCTGAACAGTGAGCAAATATAAGCCATGGGATGAAACTAACCTTGACGGAAAAAAACAGTCGTTCCCAAAATTGTCCTGTGTAGGTACATCGAGAAGCATGTTAAGCACAACAGGCTAAACATCAACCAAAATTATACATGGCAGACAAAATAATCTCCAAAAGATAGCTTCAGTGTGCAGGTTTAAGCATGCTAGCAAAGCAAAACAAGTGGAAAGGTGTGCTAACTGCAACAGGCCTAACATTTGACAACAAGCAAACATAGTCATTCAAACTGGTATTGTGCGGGTCTAAGTACACTAGTTATTGTTAAATAAAAATGGAAAGGCGTGTTAACTACAAGATGCAGCAACCAAATGTAGTCATTCATAGTGGTATTGTTGAAACTGGTACTGATGAAATCAAACTACACAGTTCATACTTGCACATATAGAATATCAAATTGTGACTAACTAGAATAAACAAGGCATACTACAAATAACCAAAGATAGCATTTGAAAATGTACATATGCTAACTACAAACAACCGAACAATCAAAAAACTTTAAAAGAGGCATATGCTAGCTATAACAGGCTTAACAGCAAGCAAATATATGCATTCCTATCGGTATGTTTAAAACTGGATTGATGAAATGTACTACATAGTAAATAATTGCACATATAGAGCATCACACTATGAACAACTGAAATAAACAAGGCATACTGCAAACAACCAGGTATAGCAATTAAAGATGGACATATTCTCACTACACTGCAAAAGGCACTTGACAAAACAAAATCACGGGTTTCCCCCTGTGAAGAGGCACGGCAAAACAATTCATGGGTTTCCTCACTTGTCACAGGTGGGCTCGTTCCCGTGGGAAGAGCATGGACCATGGATGCGCTCCATGTTGTCGTAGATGGACACCCTACTCTTGGAAGAACACGGCTGTAGGGTGCCCTCCCTGATGTCGCAGACGGGCGCTTTTCCCTTGGAAGAGCAGATGGGCTCTTTACCCTTGGAAGAGCCGGAGAGGGTGCCCTCCTCGTTGTCGCCGTCGATGAGGTCTGACTTGGAAGCTGTGGATCCCAAGCCAGCGTCGCAGAACGTGTCCTTCAGAAATGACATGTAGAATGGCAAATTGTTGATAGCAAGCCAGAGGAGATCAGCGGCGGGGCCATGGATGAGATTGACGGCGCTTGAACCCGAGGGGTTGGGGGTGGGCCACTTAACCTGTGACATAGCCCGCTGAGGGAGTCCTGGACTACGGGGTCCTCGGGGAGACGGCTTATGTAACATGGGCCGGACTGATGGGTCGTGAAGATACAAGACAAAAGGCTTTCTTCCGTATCCGGATGGGACTCTCCTTTGAGTGGATGGCAAGCTTGGCGTCCGAATGTGTAGTTCCATTCCTCTGTAAACTGACCTTGTACAACCCTAGCCCCTCCGGTGTCTATATAAACCGGAGGGTTTAGTTCGTAGGGGCAATCATAATCATACAAGCTAGACATCTAGGGTTTAGCCATTGTGATCTCGAGGAAGATCAACTCTTGTAACCCCTATATTCACCATAGTCAATCAAGCAGGAAGTAGGGTATTACCTCTGTTGAGAGGGCCCGAACCTAGGTAAACATCGTGTCCCCCGCCTACTGTTACTATCGATCCTTAGACGCACAGTTCGGGACCCCCTACCCGAGATCTGCCGGTTTTGACACCGACATTGGTGCTTTCATTGAGACATGCCCGCATACTCTAGTCCGCTGCTTGAGTGCATGCCGCCAGTAATGGTCGCCAGCTTCCTCGGCGACGTCGGGCGAAGAGACCGCTATACACCTCTTTTGGGCCAGTCGCTCCTCTAGCTCCATGGGTAGCGTAGCCGGGCTTAGGCTGTGATGCTCTGGAGTGGGGGAGGGGGATGGGGTGGGGATCTGTGGGAAAGGGGGCATTTGGCAGGCGTCATCTAAGAAACTCAGGGCGGCCTGGGTATGGAGATCGGTGGGTAAGCTGCACAGGCAAACCGGCAGATGTTGACAGTGGAGGCCTTGCGGTGGCGGGGGTGGCGGGGACCTTGCTAGGGTTTCGAGCGAGGGAGGGTGTGTGTGTGTGCGCGCTTGCGTGAGGGGGTTTTGGTGTGTGTGTGTGGGTGTGTGTGTGTGTGTGTGTGTGGAGGGGGGCGCGGGGTGTTTGAGGAAATGACGCAGGTACTGAAAATTTTACTACGCGGGAGTCAAATGCGGGACTGACATGCCGGGCTATTGAAAATTTTGATGATAGTGCATCGCACACGGTCCGGAGATAACAACCGTGTGTTATGAAACATAAAAACCCTCGAGGCGGGCAGATATTTTCTAGGGAAGCAGGCGGGATTGGGAACAAGAAACGTCGCACACGGTCCGGAGATAACAACCGTGTGTTATGAAATAGAAAAACCCTCGAGGCGGGTAGATATTTTCTAGGGATGCAGGCGGGATAGGGAACAAGAAACATCGCACACGGTCCGGAGATAACAACCGTGTGTGATGAAACAGAAAAACCATCAAGGCGGGCAGATATTTTTGAGAGGGGGAGCCTCGTGGAGCCCAATGTACTGTGCGGATGTGTGCGTGACAGGTGCACCGGTGTGGCACACGGTTAGTTTGAGTGAATCGTGTCCGTTGCGTCATCCGACTTGTCTAATGTTCATAAATTTGGCGAAAAATGACACGGGAGAGGGTCAGAACACGAACACACTTGCATGTGGACCAAATTTATGTATCAAAAGGGTGGTTTGATTTTCAAATACGAAATGCAACTTTGATGTGGCACCTCTCTTGCAAAGCGCACGGTATTGCTTGCCCCCCCCCTCGTGTCGGCACGAAGGGAATCCTAAGCTATGAATGCATGCCCCCTCCCCCCAACCAAGGTTAACCTAGCAAAGTGTGAAGTAGCTAGCAGCCCCCCTCCTCCCTCGCGTGTCGGCACGAAGGGAATCCTAAGCTATAAATGCATGCCCCCCCAACCGAGGTTCATTCACCTAGCAAAGTGCGAAGTAGCTAGCAGCCCCCCTCCCTCGTGTCGTCACGAAGGGAATCCTAAGCTATGAATGCATGCCCCCCCCCCAACCGAGGTTCACCCTAGCAAAGTGCGAAGTAGCTAGCAGCCCCCCTCCCTTGTGTCGGCACGAAGGGAATTCTAAGCTATGAATGCATGCCCCTCCCCCAACCGAGGGTCACCCTAGCAAAGTGTGAAGTAGCTAGCAGCCCCCCTCCCTCGTGTCGGCATGAAGGGAATCCTAAGCTATGAATGCATGCCCCCCCAACCGAGGTTCATCTAGCAAAGTGCGAAGTAGCTAGCAGCCCCCCCCCTCGTGTCGGCACGAAGGGAATCCTAGGCTATGAATGCATGCCCCCCAAACGAGGTTCACCTAGAAAAGTGCGAAGTAGCTAGTAGCCACCCTCCCTCGTGTCGGCACGAAGGGAATCCTAAGCTATGAATGCATGCCCGCCCCCCCCCCCAACCGAGGTTCACCCTAGCAAAGTGCGAAGTAGCTAGCACCCCCCTCCCTCGTGTTGGCACGAAGGGAATCCTAAGCTATGAATGCATGCCCCCCAACCGAGGTTCACCTAGCAAAGTGAGAAGTAGCTAGCAGTCTCCCCCCTCGTGTCGGCACGAAGGGAATCCTAAGCTATGAATGCATGCCCCCTCCCCCCAACCGAGATTCACCTAGCAAAGTGCGAAGTAGAAAGAAGCCCCCCTGCCTCGTTTCGGCACGAAGGGAATCCTAAGATATGAATGCATGCCCCCCAACCGAGGTTCACCTAGCAAAGTGCAAAGTAGCAACCCCCCCCCCCCCCCCACACACACGCACACTTTCAGTCGACGGGTCAGAGAGGCATATCTCACCAAGATGGATCGCAAACGGACCAAGAATAATCCACCTTGGTTGTACAACCTCTCTCTTGTTGTTGGTCAAAGTTATGGCCGTCCATGCGACCACGAAGATGGGCTAGCTCGCCAATAATCACGCAAGTAGCTAGTCCCCGAAGACAACCACTGCATGTGTGTGGCCCAAACGTATGTATGGAGAGGTGTGTTTTTAGTAAGAATGGAACAACTTTGATGTGGCACCGTGATTTCAAACTAGAAATCCCCACACTGAGTGAGGGTTAGGTTGACGATGCATATGTATGTTACACCACACTTCAAGCCGACGACAGGGATTCATGCATGCATGCGTGCATAGTATATGCGCTCAAACTTAAGGTCTAGATCTCACCATGACCTATACTATGATAACATGAACCAAATGAAGAATCCGCCATGGTAACCTATCTTGTTGTTGGTCAAGGTGATCATGGATGTCCACGCGGGCCCACGAATATATAGGCTTGTCGCCGATAACCACGCGAAGGAGTGTGCCGTTCGAAGCCAACCACTACATGCATATGTATGGAGGTGATGCGTGCATGCATGTTTGAATACACAACATTGATGTGGCGTGTGCGTCAAAAATCGTACACTAGCTCCCCACACAGAGCGAGATCGGTTCATGATGTGTCTAGCCACTTCGACTCGATGGGAGGGATTCATGCGTACACATGCATGTGTGTGTGCTCAAACTGTATCATGCATGTCATCCCAGAGCAAAAATAATAATCCCCTCCTAAGTCAAATTAACCTCTCTTGTTGTCAGGCAAAAAGTAGTGATGGACCAAGTGGCCCATAGATGGAAAGCATAGATATCGCTGATAACCGCTTAAGTGGGTGCGAGAGGACAACCACCACCGCTTTGCATGTGGGACAAACATATATATGTTGAATACCCAAAATGCACAACTTTGATGTGCCATATGCCTGAAAAACCGTAAACCATGCACCCACACAGAGCGAGGTCCATATCAAGCATACTACATATGATGGTCCCCTTCCCCCGTCTTCATTGCATACTATATGCTCTTGCCGTAATATATGTGCAACCCAAAAGAATCCTCATCGATGGTGAAATTAATTAACCTCTCCAGATGTAGGTCAAAGTGATGCATGCATGCATCGATGATGGCCTCGTTGGCCCACAGATGGAAGCATCACACGTGTGTGTCCTAGCTAGGATATGCATGTGGCCCAAAAAGGTGTTGTGTGATGTTTGAATAACCAATTTCACAATTTTGATGTGGCACGTGCCTCGAAAACCAAAAAGTCCCGAAACTGAGTGAGGTGTACTTGTTCACGGATGCGTACGTATAGTATATATGCTAGTCCCCTCCCACCTCTTCGACGCGTACTATATACCACCATAACACAAACAAAAAAGATTCTACCTTGCTGGTCAAATTAACCTCACTGCCACCTGTTCGTCAAAGTGATGGACGACGACCTCGCAGGCCCAGAAAAAGCGTCACACACGAGTACCGAGTGTCGTGTAGGACAACCATCGACTTCATGTGGCCAAAAAATTTATGTATGAAAGGGTTGTGTAATGTTTTAAATAATGATTTCACGACTCTGATGTGGCACCGGCATGCGTAAAACGGCCAACCCACACGGTGGCTCACAACTCGTAGTATACTGCGAGCCACCCGCCACCCCCAGACGCACACACCCACACACACACACCGCAAATCCAACGCAACTACAATGCATGTTAAATTAATTATCCCACGGTGAACATACATGTTACCAAAGGAGGGACGTTTTAATTTCAAAAAAATCACAGAGATCATTAAGACGTTTTAGTACATAGATTGATTTTCTACAGGTATAATGTGCAAAAATCAAATTTGAGCTACATGCACACGTGACAATGCACCTAAATGGATTGCAAATACACATGTGTCTCACTGGGTGCATGTTTACTCCCCGTGCAACAAATTTCAAACATTGAGATTCTTGATTTTTAAATTCTAGTACATCCAAAACTTATTTGAAGTTCATGAAACTTATCGTGTTGTCATATGGACACCAATACAAAGTGACATTGTACCTTTTTGTCAAATTTGAGACCAGTTTTGATGTAATCTTTATCTAATTACAGACGGGAGATTATTAATAATTGGGAACCAATATCCCAAACGGATTATTTATTCGAACCATGAGCGTCAGACCAACAATGGATACGTGCCATGCTTCGGTTAAGCAATAAAGTGGCAACATTAATTATCCAAATAGAAAAATAATATACGTGCCGCCGCGCAACCCGTGTGCCGTGCGAGCAGACGTGAGTTGACGGGACGCATGCGAGCAGTATGTCGCGCAGGCAGTCGGGGAGGCGTGCGTGCAGGTGTGTGAATCGACGGAGGCGTGCTCGTTGTGCAGTGTCATCGGGAGGCGTGCGAGTAGCTGTGTGAAACTTTGGTAGGCATGCTAGCAGTCCGGTGCGCAGGCTCACCGGGAGGCGAGCCATCGGTTTGACCGTCGCCCGCCTCTCTCCCACAACTCCCACTACTCCATATTAATGGTGCACCCGAGCGGCCGCACCCCCCATCCTCGCTACACACACACACACACAATCCTCTCTCTCCGCTTGCATCCTCGACGCCGCTCTCAGTCCTTAAAGGCGTCAGTGTATGAGGATGCTGCCGAAGCGCCCCATCGGAGGGAGTGGCGATGCCGGGGTCGCTAAAGCACCGGAGCACGGCGTGGAGATGGAGACAGAGGTTGCCATCACCGCCGGCGAGTTATCGCTGCTCCCTGACGTCGTCGACAGCGTCGAGCTTCCACAATCGGAGGTGGAGTTCCACACCGACTCCGACGACCACTCCGGCGACGACTCCGACAACGACGGACGGCTAGTTAGTCATCTATACCTATTTATGTGTCAAATAGATCATAGGGTTTCTCCGGTTACTCCTGCCTCACCCTTTTTGGAATAGAAATCCTATGGCTATGTTCTCCCAATCCATGAAATCTGAGTAAGTTTCGTTAGATCCGTGTAGTGTATTGATTGTTTGAATGGTACATGTGATAAGTGATTAGTTGTTTCATCTGTGCAAATGATTTCTGCTAGTAATCCGACCAGGGTTAGTGTTCATGCTAATAATTCCTAGCCAGGGCTTGAAAATTGATTTTGAATGACCTACATATGTTTGTGCCATTATTTTCTTCAAGATTGGTTTGTACATAGACGAGTGTGCTTAAAAATCGAACCATAATCTTTGGATATGTATAAATAAATAGCCATAAATTCCTAATCATACTTAATGACATGTAATCATTGATTTGATGCCAAATTTGTTTTACTATTTGTATATGTGTTGTCTGACGATGTGGACAACGAGGATGAAGATGGCCAGAGGAGGTACAAGAGGCAAATCCTGAGGGAGCTTTATGTGGGAATGCATAACAGACGTATTACAACCTGGAACGGCGGCTATGGATGCCCATTTTGCAACCAGAAGCTTCATGACGCGTATCTAAGTGTTCTGGTGCATGCAAGAGGACGGGCCGTTGGCTCCTTCAAGCAGAAGTATTCTCGCAGGGTGGCGCACGACACATACGTCGAGTACCCGGAGAAGCTTCAGGATCGTGTCGGCCGCATGTGAGATGAGATGTGGGATGGATCGAACTATGTATGCTTGAGTATGCTTAATGACGGTTGAACTATGTACTTATGGTTGAACTATGCTTATGTACGTGTACGGTTTTATTATCTATGTCTGAGTATGTTAAATATTTCGTCAAAATTTGGTAACAATTACAAAGGGGGACCAATAAACCAGGACGGATGTAGTACGTCAATCACACACGGTTCCCAAAATTGGAACCGTGTGCAATGACTTTCATTTTGCCTGCTGCGTCAATCACACACGGTTCGCTCTAGCAAACCGTCGCCCCCAAAACTCTTCGTGGGACAGAAAACCCTCACCACCCAATTCAAAAAAGAAAAAATAAAACCCTCACCATCCCCACGTCACAAAAACCCTCACCCTGCCCGCCACCCCCTCGGCCCCTCCGGTACGTTCCCCATTCACACCTGCACAAGCTCCTCCGCGTCTATGCCATGGCACCACCTATCGCGGCGGTAAACACTTAGCTCGACGCCTGCCGCCGCCGCCAGGCTGCCGGCAAAGCCCACCGCATTTCGCCACTTCCGCTTGCCACCGCCTATCGCCATCGACTTTCTCGACGCTGCTAAGTGGTGCCCAGCTCCGCTCGGTTGGGTAATATGCCGTACTGAGGGTTCTTTCTCATGGACGACAAGGTAACTAATTTAACGAGATATTATCTCATCTCTTATCCCAGTTGATCTGCCTCCTTTAATCACTCGGCGGAAATTGCCGTCAATTCATTTTTATTCGAGCTGATTTGAGGGTTTTCTTTCATTCATAGAATGTACAGTGCGCCGACACTTCAGGACTTTGTGCCCTCCGCTAGAGATTCCATCTCACCGTACCAGATAGCTTGAGGACACGCGCGGTATGTTCAATCTCACCCTAAATCGGTTGGCATGGCCTACTTTCCTGAACATATTCTAAATATTGCTACATTTGGATAAAAGGTGCCAGATGCACCATATACATCAAAGGGGATTTCCCCTCTTCTTTATATATTAGATAAATTAATGATGTATTGTTCTTTCGATTACTCTCATATTTCCATGACATCATGTTTACCCTATCTATTTAATTATAGATTTTTGTCCTTCGATTTCAATCAGATACGCTTCTTTAAATTTGGGCCCATATTTGCATGTTACCATATTTTCTTTAACAATCCTACCATTTTCTACAGAAGATCACTTGCTATGCAACAGATTATGTAGTGCACAAGTTTTCCCTTTACATAGATCAAGGCTCCACGGATGTCATACTGCACACAAACCATGGATTTAAAATCGTTGCTACTGTAAGACTTGATGAACGTGGTGACTCCTATTTTGGCACTGGCTTTTGGAAAGAAATTGCAAAGTTTTATGTACTGAATGGCACTAAAATTGCACTGCACATAAAAGGGCCCGGTCATGAGATATCTGCTAACTTCCCCGACAAATCATCCGTCCAGACTTTGTTTGAAGTAAGTTTTCTTTTCAACTATCTGCATGTTGACTTACCCAGCAATGTCAAATGAATTGTGTAGTATTTAAGCAAGAAATTGTTATTCCCTTTTCTTACTATATTCCTACTAATAACTTCTAGTTACCAATACACTTTTGTATTGCCATGTTTTAACTAAATATTCCCTGTACTCCCATTTCTATCAGAAAGCGCCGCTGACAAGGAGACTCCGGAGGTGGAGAACGGGGCTGCCAACAAGCAGAGGCGGGGCGACCTAGAACCGTAGGAGACTCCAACAGGTCTAGACTTCACCAGCAGCCTCCCCGATGGTATGTTGAGAGTCATCATCTCCCTCCTCCCAATCAAATATGGGGCACGGACAACCGTCCTTTCCTTGCGGTGGCGCCCCCTATGGAACTCCAGCCCTCTCGACCTCATCGACACCCACGAGCTCTGCCATGGCTATCGCAAAAGCTTGGATGTGTTCTCCAAGATCCTCGGCAGTCACCTTGGCCCAACCAAAGGCCTTAGAATGGGCAAGTTCCGTTCCAATGGCAAGGACCGAGCCAAGCTTGACGACTGGTTCTGATCCCCCACCCTAGATCAGCTCAAGGAGCTCACTTTTGATGATGGGCATATAAGGTCGCTGCCAACGCCCGCACTCCGCCTCGCGCCCACGCTGCACGTGGCCAAGTTCAGGAACTGCCATCCCCCCATTAATGATGCGCCCACTCTTATTCTACCACGACTGAAGCACCTCGAGCTCATCGCTGTCTACCTCTCAAATGGTGACATGGAGCGCCTACTCCGTGGTTGTACTACACTCGAGTACCTTCGTCTTCAGGCGATCAATGGGTTGAGTACCTTCCACATCACCTCCATGACTCTCCGGACTATTTATGTGTGTTGCTGGTGTGGCAAGAAGACATCACTAGATGTGTACCACGGTATGGTCATTGAGGACACACCTGCACTTGAGAGATTACTTGTAGTTGAGCAAGAAGGTCCAACAAGAATCAATGTCATTTATGCGCCGAAATTGACAGTGGTGGGCTACTCGTCTCACAAATACTTCAAACTTGTTATTGGATCCACACCCGTTCAGGTACAATAGCCACCTTCTACCTCTCCTTCTACAAATTAACATTATTTCTAATTTTGAAGACGTTTGTTAAATGCATCATTCAGAAAATGATTCCGACAAGCTTGACCACTCGAACTGCGCAGATGAAGGTCTTGGCACTAGAATCTATCGGCCCCAACCTGGAGCAAGTTGTCAGTTTCCTGAGATTATTTCCGAGCCTGGAGAAGCTATATATCGAGGTGATGTTCCTTTCCTATTAAATGTTAACCATAAGGGATTTCAATTTGTGACACCTTTTTCCAAGTTTACAATGACAATGTACTACGATTTCTAAAGGTTCTTTTGGAGGATTTCGGTACATACATGCCCCCCCCCATATTGGTTGCTTGATCCATATGGTTACAATCAATAAACATTTCTCCTTTGGATTCATCTGTACTAGTTTTCTTAGGGAACTTTTCATCCAGCCCAACCTCTTGTAAAGAAGGCTACATTTTTCTAGAATGTAATCAAATTCCAATGTTAATCATGTCAGATCGAAGATGGCATGTTAGTGCATTTTACAAATCCTACAAACCAAATAGGCATGTAGTAATGTTCAAAACTGCATGTAGGCACTAACACGTTTTCTTCTTTTGCAGATAAGATTAGGCCCAGTGGTGGATAATGTGATATAATATAACAATCACATTGAATGCCTAGATCTCCATCTCTCAGAAATTACTTTGAACTCCTACCGAGGGACCTTACCGGAGATTATATTTGTCAAGTTCTTTGTTTTCAGAGCAAGGGTGCTGAATGAAATGAGGTTTGCCCTACATTTATTTCGCAAAAATGAATGGTTTGTTCATCAGCACCAGCACCTGCGGCAGAATGGAGTAGGCTCCAACAATGCTGAATTTCATTTTGGAACTTCAGATGAAAGAGTAATCGAAAGACATCGTGTCAACCCCATACATGACTTCTCAGTGGCTGACCCCTTTGCAAAAATTGTGAGGTTTTGAAACCAGACTTAGAAGCGGTGATATTAGTTTGAACCTCTCTGATATCCATGTCCAGCGGATCAGTGTGAGCGTTTGCAGCTAATGAGCTGAATTTCATTTCTAATATCAGTTTGAACCTTGTAATCTTCGAATTTGAGCCATATAACTCTGGAATTTGAACCTTCTAACATTTTGAGCTTTTGTGGTACAATCGTTGAAATGGCATCCTATGAGACTCGTATATTGCTAGCACTATTTTGACCTTAATATGCAATGGTCTTAGATTTTATTAACCATTCTCGAATCAGTTTACCTTGTCGATCTCACAGCACACAATCTGTATAGCTTACTCGAGTGCGATCTTCGACATTATTGCACACATTTGGTTTCTTCCACAGTGTGCATTGTAGAGTGCAGAATTAATTATCGCACTCGAGTGTCCCTCATCACCCTTCTATGTAACTTTTACCTCATCACCCACGGGTAAACTTATGATCGAAGTCATTCCACACACTTCATTTTTACAAAGCTTTTTGCCAATAAACGCCCATGATTTGTCCCTCTTCTAGCCGACGCATGGACAAACTAGCCAGGCGGGAAGCTTGCGCGATAAACTGCGGGGTAGCACGGGAACAGGCTCACCGACGATACATTTGGCGCCTCTTCGAGCCCACGCTTGCGGTGCGGTGTTGTCAAGCGTGCACTGCAATCCTCCACTATGAACACCGTGACAAGACGTGACGATTACAGGCCGGCCGGCCCCCATTTATTACAGCGGCCATTTAACCCTTGTGTATCTTCAACCTTTTGATCACGCCCCACCATTGCAAGAATCACAACCACCACGAGAAATTCTTAGAGAGTATCCTGCGCGGCTCCAATGCCGCTCCGAGCGGCTGCCGACGATGAGCAGTAGTTCACCATGCGTGTCGTGGTGGACACCCACAGAAGGTTCATGGACCTCTCGGTGGTGTACACCAACGACCCGGTCTGGGTGGAGCACTCCATCCACATCATGGAGCTGTTGCTTGCCGCGGAGAAGTACAAGGTGGTCGGGTTCGATCTCGAGTACACCCGCGCTCGTGCCGGGTCTCGTCCCAAGGTCGCCGTCACCCAGATGTGCGTGGGCCACCATGTCCTCGTCTACCACTACTGTCTGGCCACAAGGCCTTGCGAGCGTTTCGCCAGGTTTGTCAACAGCCCCCACTACATGTTCGCTACAGTGGACATCACCAACGATGTAAAGGCGCTCGAGAATTCGGGCATCGCCTACCAGAATATTGTTGACATCCCGGGGCAATACAAGATCTGGGGCAGCAAGGAGCATGAGAAGGACTCACTGGTTCACCTCGCGGAGGCCATCATCGACCCCTACTACAGAGACATGATGGATTCGTTCAACAAGGACAAGCGTGGCTGGCACTCGGCCTAGATGGAGAAACTCGAGAAAGCTCACGTCGTGTACGCGGCCAAGGAGGCATACACGAGCTACGACATGTACAGGTGGATCATTGACATGAGGAAGTGCCTCCTTCCCCAAAACGGCCAGGGATCCAGCCGGAGGCAGAGCAATGGCAAGCATCGTCGCAACAATAAGTAGATGATTAGATCCTTGTTTTACTAATTTAGTATGCATGTAATTGCTTACTTTGCTGTGTGGAAATGTTATGTGTGTAGTCACTTGTGTAATTGTATGCTTAATTTGGTTACGCAATGTTGTCTTTTTAAGTATATATGTTGATGCTCTGTAGACAAGGCGTAGATGTTGTGCGAATAAAGAAAATCACATCGCACACGGACTAAACAATGGAACCCGTCGGTGATGTTTTCATCAATCACTCACAATTGTATACCAGCAATCGTTTGCTCACAAAACACACGGCTTGTTAGCAGTAATCGTCTGTGTTGTTATCGGTCTTCGCACACGTTTCTGATTATAGACATGTTTGCCTCGTATCACACACATCTTGTTCATTTGAACCATTTCTGTTCTCATGTCTCAACGCAAACAGTTCATCTGAGTGAGCCGCATGCCATATATCACACACACCTTTGATCTGGCTGACCGTTTGCCTAATCACAAACAGTTCATCCGAGTGAACCGTATGCTGTACATCCCACACACCTTCATCTGGCTGCCGGTTTCTTTTGTTCCTCCTTATCGCAAATAGTTAATTGAGCTGAACCATATGCCCTGCGTCGCACACGCAACTAAAATCTGAACCGTGTTTGATGCATCCTCCATCGCAAACGTTTTGCACCTTTTTTGACGGTTTTTTACACCACCTTTTGCGATTATGGCATCGCACACAGTTTCGTCGAAGGGTCTCTGATCGTAGTGTCGTGTTAGCAGCAACCTGCAGTAGTGTAAGGTCAACAAAAATACAGGTGATTTTGTACAAAAGCTTGGTAAGATTTAAGGACCAATGTAAATAAAGCACTTATTATTTAAATATATTTATAACAAAATGCTCAGCCCCTGTTTATTTTTTGATAACATTGATGCGCCCAACCCAACATTATAATTAGAACCAGCCCAGCAGAATCGTGTATTTCGAGAAAGTGCAAATGGGCTGTAACTTTTTAGGAAAAAATAAATGGGCTGCATGGATGCTACATTATTTGTTCACCAAGGCTAGCAAATTCATGTATTTCTAGAAAGTGCAGATGGGCTGTAGTTTTTTAGAACAAAAATAAATGGGCCGCATGGACTAAACCCGGGCATGGACAGCCCGCCCGATGACCCGGCCTGAAAAACCTAGGTCGGGCCGAGTCAGGCTTGACATTCGAGCAAGGCTCGGGCTTCACTTTTCCTGTATTTTGGGCCGGGCTTTTGGGCTTTGGGTCGGGCTTGCACGTGCGTACACTGAAAAACAACGTTCAGGCCGGGCTTTCGAGCTTTGGGCTTGATTTCGGGCCGGACTCGGGCTATAAAATAGGGAGTATTTCGGGCTTTGGACCGGGCTCGGGCTTGAGAAATGAAGGTCAGGCTTTTAGAAGCCCGGCCCGACGTTTGCCCGGGTTAGCCATGGATGCTACATTATTTGTTGACCTAGCACAGCGAATGGACTGTAAATTCTAAAAAAAATGGGGTGAATATGTGACACATTTTTGGAGGCTGAAATGTGGGCCAATAGGTCGAAGCCAATGCAAGGCGTTGTCAACTTAGTCAACAAATTATTCTGACATCGACAGTCATTGGATTTACATCCAATGGCCAGCATTCATCCTCAATCTCTTGTCTTCTTCCTCCAGCGCCGCCGGGACCACCTGCTCCCACCTCCGGCTGCTAGCAGCTCTGCTTAGCACGCTTTGCTGCGAAGCGATACCCCACCGCCGGCCAAGCCATCTCTCCACACCTCCTGTTATTCCCCACCGACTATAGAACCACGCCGCACCAGAACCAGTTAACCGTCGTCCACCTCTCCACTGACGCGTCTTCCCATCACCGGCTTGTTGCCCGTCTGGGGCCTCTCCGTCGTCCACCGCCTTAGTGCGTGGAGAGGCGTGGCAGTGGGGACACACCAGGTCCATGGGCGCACGCATGAAACCGCCTCCTTATTACGCGAAAATAAAATTATTCCTCCCCCTGAAAGCTGAGACCCACCACATATATCTTTGCAAGGAAAGAAGTGCCTCCTTATTCCTGCCCCTGACAGCTAGGACCCACCAACAACATCTTTGCACGCAAGAAAGTGCCTCCTTATTACCGGCAAAAAATATATGATTCCGCCCTTGACCACTGGCACCCGCCAGCTATATATTCGCACACAAGGAAGTGCCTCCTTGTCCTCCCTAACATCTGGGACCCACCCGGTCGAAGCGTACGTAGCATTGTCTGTGTACATACCGGTCGATCGGTCTGTCTGCCATGATGAACCATGGCCGAGTAAGGAGCGGTTGAAGTTCAGGAAGTCCCGTCTAAATCAGGTATACATACGAAAGCTACGCTGTAAAAAAGACGGCCATGTACGTACATACGGGCGTGGTCTCGAACGGCTACAGTCACGATGTCATGTTCATCGGCAGCCAACTGGCTGGGTCGGAACGGAGGAAATAGCATCATGTACATCGGGAGGCAACCGACTGGGTCGAAATACATCATGTTCCTCAGGAGCCAACTGACTTGGACGGAACAGCCGAAACGAGGTCTAGCGTACAGCAAAACAGAGGAAACGGCCTTATGTTCGACCACATACGGTCGAAACGGGGTCCTGTTCATACTGAAGGGTCTATCGTACCGCAAAACAGAGGAAACAGACTTCTGTTCGAGTGCCTACGGTCGAAACGGGGTCCTGTTGATTGGGGGGGGGGGTGTGGCATACCGCAAAACAAAGGAAACGGACTTGTGTTGGAGCACCTACGGTCGAAACGGTGTCTTGTTCATCGGGAGGGGTGTGGCGTACCTCAAAACGGGACTCCACAGACTCGCTCATCCACCGTCGACTTCCTCCAGCCTCCACCTGCTACAGTTCATCCACCATCGACTTCCTCCTACCTCCACTAGCTACTGTTCATCTACGAGGTCCTATTCATCCAGCCTCCACCGGCTACTATTCAACCAGCCCTCCACGGGGTCCTGTTCATCCACCCCGACCTCGGCAATTGGGGTCATGTTCATCCAGCGGCAACGGCCTACTACTACCAAGGGGTCCTATTCATCCAACCCCGACAATGGTCATTGTTCATGAAGAGGTAGCAGGTTCGATCGGCTTCAATTAGCAGTAGTAGCGAAGGAATCGCTCGATCGGGTTCAGTTAATAGCTAAGGGATCGATCGCTCGGATTCAGTAACGTGCGTAGCTAGTCCAATCACTCGGGTTCAGTAAGCGAACGCCTCGCTCGGGTTTAGTTAGAGCCCAACGCCTCGCACACACACGCGTACGTGTACGACAGAAACGCGCAAACCTTCGTGCATCGCTCGACCCTGACCACCCACCGTAACCGGGAACTCTCTGATATTTTCCTCACCCTCGCTTCTACCATGATTTTTTCCGTCATGGACGGCCCAAAGAATGTCATGCAGGTGCGTCCCCGGCCCGCCCAGGACGAAATTCCCATTTTCTGTCATGGTTTTTTGTCATAGAAGTAGGAGCCCACCACATCTATGATGATACATGGTTTTGTACAATTACCGTCATAGAAGTGTCATAAGCATGACAGGAAAAACTTTCGTTCGGCCCAAAATGTCACGGATGTGTATTTTTTTGTAGTGTTCATCCAGATTGGGACTGATAGATTTTATTGCCAAGATCATCATTTTCTGGATGACAGTCGTAAATATATCAAGAAGAAATTTAAAAATGTGAATTTCAAGAAAATGGAAAATAAGATGAGTGTTGTACGTGAATGATTACTGATCCAATAAAGAGTTCGGAGAATTTGGCAGACAAGTACACTAACACTGTCAATTTCGTGCGTCAATGACCCCAATTTTTGTTGGACCTTCTAGATCAGATACAAGCAATCTCTCAAGGAAAGGCGCATTCTCAATGACCATAACATGGAATAGCTCGAGTGATCTCTTCCCAATTGATGTCTTGTTGCGGGGCCAGCAGGACTCATAAATCCATCGAAGATTCGTCGAGGCGATGTGGAGGCTAATGAACCTGTGGATCTGCCAAAGATGAAGGTACTCGAGTGCAGTAGAGCTATGGAGCAGGTGCTCCATGGCCTTCTTCCAGATGCCAACGTCGAAGAGGTCGAGCTGCCTGAGTTGAGGGAGAAGAAGGGCAGACGTGGCATTAATCTAGGGAAAATAGCAGGAGCTGAAGTTGGCGCGGCGCAGCGTTGGCATGAGGCGGAGCGCGGACGGCGGCATAGAGCGACATCGTCCAGCTTCAAACCTAAGCTTCTCGAGCTGATCTAGGGCAGGAGATAAGAACCACTCATCAAACTTGGCTTGGACCTTGAAGTTGGTACTGAACATGCGGATGTCAAGGCATCTGGTTGGCCCAGGGTGCGATGAAAGGATCTTGGAGACTACGGCCATGCGTTTGCAATCCCCGTCGCAGAGGAAGCTGTGGACGATGAGGTTGAGGGGGACGCGGCGCCAGAGGGGGCACCACCGCTGGGAGAGCAGAGTGGTCCGCATGGCAGATTTGGTGCGGAGGAGGACGATGATGATGAGCAGCATGTCGTCGGGGAGGCTGCTGATGAAGTACAGGCTCGCTGATGCGGTTTTGGCTCGAGCCGCCTCCACTTGTTGGCTGCCTCATCGTCCATCTCAGCCGGCAGTGACGCCGGTGTACACGTGTGCTGGTGTGTATTGTGTGTTGAGTGTAGGCGAGTGTGTCCTTGTGTGCATGCCGCCGCGCAGTGGTGTAGTGTGCGCGAGTGCGTCGTTCACGTGGAAGAAGTGTGCCCTCAATTTACTAGGGTGTGGCGTGCTACCGCGAGTGGTTTCAACTTTGTTTACTTCACCGCGTGTCAGATGGGCCTCTAGTTTACTTATTTTCACCCACTACCACATGGGTCAGCACACAAAGATAGGAAAAAACGAGTTGACAAGGCAGCATGTGGACTGGTTGACCGGTCAACTAAACAATATACGGAGCTATAGCCTGACACAGTGACCGTATAATCCCTCAGTAAAGAGATATCGAGTGAGAGGGGAGGCCCGTGAGAGATAGTAGAGAGAGAGAGAGAGAGAGAGAGAGAGAAAGAGCTACTCCCTCCGTTCGATAATGTAATGCCTATATTTTTTAAAGTCAAACTTTTGAAACTTTGACCAAATTTATAAAGAAATTACTTATATCTAAAATACCAAAGATAAATGATAGTATGAAGTAAGTACCTGTTGTGATGAATCTAATGATCGTTCCAGATGTAAATGTTTTTCTCCACATATACCTGGTCAAACTTTTCTGAGGTTTGACTTTTCAAAACATCCATATGTTTATGGATGTGAGAGAGTACCTAACTGGAGAGAGAGTGTGTGTGAAATAGAAAGAGTGAGTGAAAAAAGTGTGTGTGCATGTGTGAAAGAGACATGGACAACACACGATAAATTTGAGAAAAAGCGTGTGTGTCTTATGCAAACATATTACACATGCATCTTCGACAGCGGAAGTGAGGTGATGAGATTGTGTGTGGTTGTTTGCAACCGGGAGAGAAAGACCCCTAGCACGTGGCCAAGATAAGTCTGACAAACAAGGGAGAGAGGTCGAGAGAGACGTATGGAGAAAATGCAGGCATGGGGAGGAGAGAGTGTGTGTTTGTGACAGAGAGATCCCCTGGAGATCGTGATGGGACTACATGGGTGGGAGATCGAGTGACAAGGTGTGTGTGCGATAGAAGATACCCCGAGAGATATCGAGATAGATGTATGGATGGAAGGAGACAATACGTGTGTTCCTGATGGATAGTGAGAGATAGTCATATTTAGGGGGAGTGAGTGTGCCTATGATGGAGTAGGGATTATGGTACTTAGGGGGGTGCGTGTCACATAGAGAGAGAACAAGGGCAGAGAGTGTTAGATGGCTCTATGTAGCATGAGCGAGATATGTGTATGCGTGAGCCAGGGAGATATAAAGTTCGAGAGTGATAGAGGAGCCCCGATACGGCTGAGTGGTGCATCACATAGCTGGGAGGGGGAAAGAGATACTCCATCCGTTCGATAATGCAGTGCATATAAATTTTTTAGAAGTCAAACTTTGGAAACTTTGACCAGGTTTACGCAAATACTCCCTCCGTCCGGAAATACTTGTTGGAGGAATGGATGTATCTAGTCATACTTTACTTTTAGATGCATCCATTTTTATCCATTTGTGCGACAAGTATTTCCGGACGGAGGGAGTATTATTTACATCTACAATACCAAATATACATCATATGAAACTACATCTCATGATGAATCTAATTAATGATATATGTTTGTCGTTCTAGATGTAAATGTTTTTCTCTACGTACCTGGTCAAACTTTGTGAAGTTTGAATTTTCAATAAATCTATATGCTATGGACCGAAGAGAGTACCTTAGTCGAGAGAGATCAAGTGCGTGCGAAGGAGAATGAGTGAGTGTTCAAAAAGAGTGTGTGTGTGAAAGAGAAAGGGACAACAAACGATAAATAGAGAGAGTGTGTTTGTTTATTATGCAAACATATCACGCATGCATCTCCGGGATAAAAAAGCGAGGTGAGGAGATACATGAAGATAGCTAGTGCGTGATTGTTTGCAACAGAGAGAGACACCCCTATAGCACATGTCCAATAGAGGTCTAGATAACATGGGACAGAGGTCGAGAGGGACACATGGAGAAGATGGACGCATGGGGAGGGAGAGAGGGTGTGTTTGTGATAGAGAGATCCCCTCGAGATCGTGAGAGGACTATATGGGTGGGAGATCGAGGGACGAGGTGTGTGTGTGTGTGTGTGTGTGTGTGTGTGTGTGTGTGTGTGCTACTTCTTGAGCTTGCATTGGTTTTTCCCTTGAAGAGGAAAGGGTGATGCAGCAAACTAGAGATAAGTATTTCCCTCAGTTTGAGAACCAAGGTATCAATCTAGTCGGAGACAACGCACAAGTCACCGAATACCTGCACAAACAATCAAACGACTTGCACCCAACGCGATAAAGGGGTTGTCAATCCCTTCATGGTTACTCGCAAAAGCGAGATCTGATAGAGATAGATAAACGATAAAGTAAATATTTTGGTATTTTTGGTTTATAGATCGGAAAGTAAAATATTGCAAAAAAAAGAGTATATTAGAAACTAATATAGTAGATCAGAAACTTATATGATGTAAAATAGACTTGGGGGCCATAGCACTAGTGGCTTCTCTCAAGATAGAAAATAATACAGTGGGTGAACAAATTACTGCCGAGCAATTGATAGAAAAGTGCAAAGTTATGACGATATCTAAGGCAATGATCATGAATATAGGCATCAGCGTCCGTGTCAAGTAGACCGAAATGATTACTGTCTACTACTATTACTCCACACATCGACCGCTATCCAGCATGCATCTAGAGTATTAAGTTCATAAAGAATGGAGTAACACATTAAGCAAGATGACATGATGTAGAGGAATTAACTCAAGCAATATGATGAAATCCCCATCTTTTTACCCTCGATGGAAACAATACAATATGTGCCTTGCTGCCCCTACTGCCACTGGTAAAGGACACCGCAAGATTGAACCCAAATCTAAGCACTTCTCCCATTGCAAGAAAAAACAATCTAGTTGGCCAAACCGAACCGATAGTTCGAAGAGAATTACAAAGATATCAAATCTTGCATAATAGAATCCAGAGGAGATTCAAATAATATTCATAGATAAGCTAATCATAAATCCACAATTCATCGGATCTCGGCAAACACACCGTAAAAAAGTAATACATCGAGGAGAACATGGTATTGGGAATCAAAGAGAGAGAAGAAGCCATCTAGCTACTAGCTATGGACTCGTAGGTCTGTGGTAAACTACTCATGCTTCATCAGAAGGGCAATGAAGTTGATGTAGAAGCCCTCCGTGATCGAATCCCCCTCGTGGTATGGGAAAAGGTCCCTAGATGGGATCTCGTGGGTGCATGTAAGGTTGCGCGGTGCAAAAGTGTTTTCGTGGATGCCTCACGGTGGTTTGGGGATATATGGGAATATATAGGTGAAAGAATTAGGTCAGGAGGTGCACAAGGGGCCCATATGGGTGGGGGCATGCCCTACCCCCTGGGCACGCCCTCCATCCTTGTGGCCGCCTCGTGGCTCCTCCGACTTTATCCCCAAGTCTCCTGGTTGTCTTTTGGTCCAAGAAAAATCATCGCGAAGGTTTTATCCCGTTTGGACTCCGTTTGGTATTCCTTTTCTGCGAAACTGAAAAACAGGGAAAAAAATAGGAATTGGCACTGGGCTCTAGGTTAATAGGTTAGCCCCAAAAATAATATTAAATAGCATATTAATGCATATAAAACATCCAAAACAGATAATATAATAGCATGGAACAATCAAAAATTATAGATACGTTGGAGACGTATCAAGCATCCCCAAGCTTAATTCCCGCTCGTCCTCGAGTAGGTAAATGATAAAAACAGAATTTTTGATGTGGAATGCTACCTAACATATTTATCCATGTAATTTATTTATTGTGGCATGCATGTTCAGATCCGTAAGATTCAAAAAAAGTTTAATATTGACATAAAAACAGTAGTACTTCAAGCATACTAACAAGGCAATTATGTCTTCTCAAAATAACATGGCCAAAGAAAGCTTATCCCTACAAAATCATATAGTCTGGCTATGCTCCATCTTCATCACACAAAATATTTAAATCATGCACAATCCCGATGACAAGCCAAGCAATTGTTTCATACTTTTGATGTTTCCAGTCAACAGACGTGTGACCACTCTCGTACCTTAATATTGATCTCTTAGGGTATTTCTTCAGATCAGAGATATGTGTTGTTCTTAACATTATGCGTTTTCTGCATCTTCAGCCACACCGTCTTCCTTCTCATCGCAGCTGCTAGTTAAGCCCAGTCCTACTATTTATGTCGTCTCCTACAAGCACTCATTACATAAATCTAATTACTAGTTGTCTTCCATGCATGTCAGATATAATTGCACACACTGATATGTCCACAAGAACCTCACGAAGCAATGTAACAGCCAACAAACTTGACGTTAATGATACCCAATATGATGGAACATGTAAAGGCAGTTCTTCAGAAGACTTGCAGAAAGATGATGAATCCTATTCACCCCACAAGGTCCTTGCTCTAACTTTCCCCGTGATATGGGTACAACACGCATATAATGTCCTGGAGTGCATCTACTCGGTTGCAATACCATGTGCTTAGCCTGCTAGTCACGCATCTAAATATGTCATGCCTTCCTGTTTTTCAGTACCTATTCCATTCATGATAACATGTTTTCAAATTCAAGTACTGTCATTCTACTCTATCGCAATGCCATATGCTTAGTTTGGACATCATGCTTCGGAATATCTTATGCATTGTTGTTCATCAGAATGTACTTCATCTGTCTACCATACCATGCTTTTTTTACATTGAAGTGTTGTTCTAGTGGTCTGTTGCAATGCCATCTTAGTTTCCCAATCATACACGCATATGTTGCCTTAGTGTTTTTCTGTATGTATTCCACTATCATACATTTTTACATTAAACTAGTGTTTTTTACTCTGTTGTCCTGTCGTATCCCTAGCTCTTACATCATACTCCCTCCGTCCAGATTACATGTCACAGAAATGGATAAAAATGGATGTATCTAGAACTGAAATATGCCTAGACACATCCATTTATTTCCGGATGGAGGGAATACATGTCAATATGTCATGTCTTTCTATTCTTCGGTACCTATTCCATCTCTCTGTCGTAGCATGTTTTATAACTGAAGCACCATTCTTCTATATAAGGCATGCAAGGGGAGATAGTAAACCAACTCCGGTGTTCATAGATACTGCTCCAGCACAGAGAAACCCAACTCCTACTGATAATAAGCAGATTCAAGTGGCCAAAGAACTAGTCCGCTCCAGTCCAGCAAAAATATGTCAACTCCATTCTAAAAAGCGTGTGCGTATCCTCACATCATGAAATTTTATAGAATTTAGATCATATTTTCTACATGTTTCTTACCCATCTCTCTTTTAGAAAATAAGCTTAAAGGATAGAAGAATTTCTAAGCTAGGATCATGTTTGAGAAAAGTATCTTGAGGGAATTCTTTGTGCTCCAATGCTGATGTAAGTACATGTTGTATATAACTATATTTTTACACCAACATGTATTTTCTTAATCGGCGTGAATCCAACCTTTATCTGATCTAAATTTACTTGTAGCAAAATGTATGATTAAAGGCAACAATGTTGATTTTTGTAAGGAAAATTGCCTAGTAGTTTTGCATACTGAGCTGCATGAGTGCACTATCTCATATCATGCACATTACTAAATTGTAGTGTTGTTCTGGTTGCCCAATCATTCATTGTGTCAATGTTGCTTTCCTATTACCTTAGCTGGCTGATGATAGTTATGCCATATTGTGTTAATTTGGTGTAGGATGGTGTGGTTGATGTCTACTACGCAACCTTCTTATTTTAGACTCGTGTTGAGCCTCCAAGCACAGAGTTTTGTAGGACAGCAGCAAATTTCCCTCAAGTGGATGACCTAAGGTTTATCAATCCGTGGGAGACGTAGGATGAAGATGGTCTCTCTCAAACAACCTTGCAACCAAATAACAAAGATTCTCTTGTGTCCCCAACACACCCAATACAATGGTAAATTGTATAGGTGCACTAGTTCGGCGAAGAGATGGTGATACAAGTGTAATATGGATAGTAGATATAGGTTTTTGTAATCTGAAAATATAAAATAGCAAGGTAGCAAGTAACAAAAAGTGTGCAAAAACGGTATTGCAATGCTTGAAAACAAGGCCTAGGGTTCATACTTTCACTAGTGCAAAGTATCTCAATAATGATAACATAATTGGGTCATATAACAATCCCTGAACATGCAACAAAGAATCGCTCCAAAGTTTCTATCAAAGAACGTAGGACAAAAACGTGCATCAACCCCTATGCATAGATTACCCCAACATCACCTCGGGGAATCCGCGAGTTGATTGCCAAAACATACATCAAGTCAATCAATAGAACATCCCATTGTCACCACAAATATCCCATCGCAAGACATACATCAAGTGTTCTCAAATCCAATATTCAATCCAACATAATGAAACCTCAAAGAGCAAGACTCAGTTCATCACAAGAAGGTAGAGCTGGAGAAACACCATATGATCCAACTATAATAACAAAGGTCGTGGTACATCAAGATCGTGCCAAATCAAGAACATGAGAGAGAGAGAGAGAAAGGGAGATCAAACACATAGCTACCGGTACATACCCTCAACCCCGAGGGTGAACTACTCCCTCCTCGTCATGGAGATCGCCGGGATGATGAAGATGGCCTCCGGTGATGGTTTCCCCCTCCGGCAGGGTGCCGGAACGGGCTCCCGATTGTTTTTTCGTGGCTATAGAGGCTTGCGGCGGCGGAACTTCCCATCTAGGGTTCTTTTTGGAGGTTTCTATATTTATAAGAATTTTTTGCATCGGTATCACGTTAAGGGGGTGCCTGAGGTGACTACAAGCCCGGAGCCCCCTCCCGAGGGTAGGGTGCACCTGGAGGGCTTGTGAACTCCTCGTCCACTTCCTGACCCAGCTCTTGTGCTTTGGGGGTATCTTTTGGTCCATAAAAAATCACCGTAAATTTTCAGCCCATTCCGAGAACTTTTATTTCTGCACAAAAAATGACACCACGGTAGTTCTGCTAAAAACAGCATCAGTCTGGGTTAGTTCTAATCAAATCATACCAAACCATATAAAATTGTTGTAAACATGGCATGAATACTTCATAAATTATAGATACGTTGGAGACATATCAGTGGTCTGGTTGCCCAAACATTCATTGTGTCAATGTTGTTTTTCCTATTATCTGACTTGGCCAATGATAGCAATGCTAGTGTGTTAATTTGGTGCAGGCTGCTGAAGATAATAAGACAAACACTAAAAACAACAAGGCAACCCCATTGTTTCTTTCCAATAAATCTAGGCCACGTAATATGGCAATAACTCTTGATTAATCTATTCGGTTCCCATCCTAATTTATGCTATGACGCAGTGGTCGAGACACTCTCCACTACCAATAATACAAGCCTGCCAAAATCGCCATCTGAATCTGTTCAGTTTCCTCTATCTCGAATCCAACGGAAAAATGTATGTTTGTGAACCAATTACTGGCTGAAGCAATGATGGAAATCGTGGAGGAATCAGAGGTGCACATTCTTGCGCAACAACAACTGATCAATGTTTCCAGAGACAGTGTAGCAAAGAAGGAAGAACTTGCTCACATGCTTATGGGCGTCATCCACTGAGGTTGCAGATTGTGAGGTTGTAGATCGTTAAGTTCTGTTCATTTATTTGCACTGGCATCAACCTTTGATTGCCAAGTGGATGTAATTTCTTGTAATATATGCTAGATGTGCAACGTTTTTCCTTGCATGCCGTAAGTTTTCTTAGCGCGCCTCGCATTCCAGCTAACTGGTCGCTAGGAAGCCAAAAAAGCAGTGAAATTATTAGTTAGCACGAACAGTCGTAGGCTCTATATGAAGGAAGCGGCCCACTGCCCTTAATGGGCTTCCCTAACAGGCTCCCAGGGGCCAAAATTCTCATAGGCCTTTGATTGATCAGTTTTGGTCCTGTCCATAATTGCTCATCGTAATGGACTCAAATTATAGTTGGGCCAGAATCGACATTATCTAATTGGGCCTACACACATATTCGAACTTTAGCGGGCCCATTAAGTTGATGGGCCGTAACCAAGCTGAAAGCTCTATTGGGCTTCTATAATTGAAATGAGCCAATAGTTAATGCTTGGCCCTGTTACCTCCCGGGTCGTTAACAGGCCGACATCGAAGCGGGCAATAAGTGGGCCCATTCGATTTCACAGGCCGTTAAAAGTCTGATACTAAGGTCAGGCAATATATGGCCCAACTCTACTATGGGCCTTTAGCAGGCCGAAAGAGACAGCGGGCTCGTACTAGACCATGAAGAGCATGGGCCGCTGAGAGGCCGAAAAGTCGTTGGATCAGATATGGCCCAACTGTGTTGTGGGCCTTCAGCTGGCCGAAAGAGAAACCGGGATAGTATTGGACCATGAAGAGCATGGGCTGTTAAGAGGCCAAAACCCAGGTTCGACTGCAAATGGCCCAACTCATTTATGGGCCATTAATAGGCTGGAAGACATACCGGGCTGGAAATTGAATCAACACTTAAATGGGTCGCCAAAAGGCCGAAAGACGTACATCCTGAAAATTGGCTCATCCCTTGCATGGGTCGTTAACAGGCCAAAACCACATCGGGCCGATATTGATCTGAACTATATAGCGGGCTTTTAACAGGCTCGAATTGACGATGGGCTGCAATGGTGTCAAATAGTTCATGGGATGTTGACGGGCTGAATTGGCACATCTTGTATGTGTCATGGTCTTAAATGGACCAGACACAAGTAGGCCTTATATGGGTCGGCTTGCTAATTTTGACTGGGCCGGCCTCTTTCACCTAAATGGGCCACTGTTGGACCTTGCCACGTGCTAACGTATCATAGGCGCCTCACGTACAATGAGTGGCTGACATTTGTCCCAACGCTGAACCGACCCATGGATAATCCGGCGAATGAGAATTTTACACATGGAAAATCCCCATTGGTCGGGGTTGTTAACGGGTTATCGGATCCAAACTGGAACCCGATAGCTTAACAGCGACCTGTTACGGTCGATGCCATGTGTCGATTACCCTTGACGAAAATACTTCCATGACGCGCCATTTATCGTCATGGAAGTGGACACTTCCGTGATGATAATTTTGGTGTTTTCATGGAACACTTGTACGATAGCACATGTATTACTATCTTGATTCTATCGTAAAATCGTCATGGATGTACATGAAGGAAATATGCCCTGTAGGTAATAATAAAGTTATTTTTTATTTCCTTACATCATGATAAATGTTCATTATTCATGCTAGAATTGTATTAACCGGAAACTTAGTACATGTGTGAATACTTAGACAAAACAGAGTGTCCCTAGTATGCCTCTACTTGACTAGCTTGTTTGTCAAAGATGGTTTATGTTTCCTAACCATAGAAATGTGTTGTCATTCTATGAACATGATCACATCATTAGGAGAATTGATGGACAAGACTCATTCGTTAGCTTAGCATTATGATCGTTACAGTTTCATTGCTACTGCTTTCTTCATGACCTATACATGTTCCTCTGACTATGAGATTATGCAACTCCCGAATACCGGAGGAACACCTTGTGTGCTATCAAACATCACAACGTAACTGGGTGATTATAAAGATGCTCTACAGGTGTCTCCGAAGGTGTTTGTTGGGTTGTCATAGATCGAGATTAGGATTTGTCACTCCGAGTTTCGGAGAGGTATCTCTGGGCCCTCTCGGTAATGCACGTTACTATAAGCCTTGCAAACAATGTGACTAATGAGTTAGTTGTGGGATGATGCATTATGGAACGAGTAAAGAGACTTGCCGGTAATGAGATTGAACTAGGTATGAGGATACCGTCGATCGAATCTCGGGCAAGTAACATACTGATGACAAAGGGAACAACGTATGTTGTTATGCGGTTTGACCGATAAAGATCTTCGTAGAATATGTAGGAGCCAATATGAGCATCCAGGTTCCGCTATTGGTTATTGACCGGAGATGTGTCTCGGTCATGTCTACATAGTTCTCGAACCCATAGGGTCTGCACGCTTAACGTTCGATGACGATTTGTATTATGAGGTATGTGAGTTGATGACCGAAGTTTGTTCGGAGTCCCGGATGAGATCACGGACATGATGAGGAGTCTCGAAATGGTCGAGAGGTAAAGATTCATATATTGGAAGGCTATATTCGGACACCAGAAGTGTTCCGGGTGATACCGGGTCACTGGAAGGGGTTCCGCGCAACCCCCGGCAAAGATATGGGCTTTATGGGCCAAGTAAGGGAACACACCATCCCACAAGGGGCTGGTGCGCCCCCTATAGGGCCAGCCACTTGGGGAGAAAGGGAAAGGAGAGGAGGAAAAGGAAAGTATGAAGTAGGACTCCTACTTCCTTCCCCTCCCCCCTCCTTCCACTACAAAAAAAGACACATCCGTGACATTTTGGGTCAAACGAAAAAAAATTATGTCATACTTATGACACTTCTATGACGATAATTGTGACAAAACCCAGTATCATCATAGATGTGGTGGGGTCCTACTTCTATGACAAAAAATCATGACAGAAAATGGGCTTTTCGTCCTGGGCGGGCCGGAGACGCAGCTGCATGACATTCTTTGGGCCGTCCATGACGGAAAAAACCGTGGTAGAAGCGAGGACGAGGAAAATATCGGGGTGTTCCCAGTTACGGTGGGTGGTCGGGCCGAGCGATGCGCGTTTCTCTCGTACACGCACACGCATGGGGTGCAAGGCGTTGGGCTCTAACTGAACCCGAGCGAGGCGTTGGGCTCTAACAGTAACCCGAAAGCGACAGACCGCAGTTACGCGTTCATCGAACTCGAGCGATCTATCGATGGCTATTAACTGAACCTGATTGAGGGATTCCTTCGCTACTGCTGCTAACTATAGCCGATCGATACTGCCTCTGGATGAACAATGAGCGTTGCTGGGGGGTTTGGATGAACAGTTCCCGGTGGGGGTGGATGAACAGGGCCCTGTGGTGTTGCCTCTGGATGGACAGGACCCCAATCGATCGAGCCGGTTGGGGCTGGATGAACAGGACCCCGTGGAGGGCTGGATGAACAGACCACCCCGTGGAGGGCAGGATGAACAGTAGACGATGGAGGGCTGGATGAACAGTAGCCCATGGAGGGGTGGTTGAACAGGAGCCCGTGGAGAGGGCTGGCTGAACAGTAGCCGGTGGAGTAGTGCACGGTGGAGGCTGGATGAACAGGAGCCCGTGGATGAACAATCGTAGGTGGAGGCTGGAGGAGGTCGACGGTGGATGAACAGTAGCCCATGGAGGCTGGAGGGGGTCGATGGTGGAGATGAACAGTATCCCGTGGAGTCCCATTTTGCGGTACGCCACACCCCTCCCGATGAACAGGACCCCCGTTTCGACCGTAGCGCTCCAACACAAGTCCGTTTCCTCCGTTTTGCGGTACGCCACACCCTCCCGACCAACAGACCCCGTTTCGACCGTGACGAGGTCTGCTTCCTCCGCTTTTGCGGCACGCTGCACCCTCCCGGCGATGAAACAGGATCCCGTTTTGACCGTGGCCGGTTGAACACAAGGCCGTTTCCTCCGTTCTGTGGTATGCCAGGCCTCGTTTCCATCGGCTGTTCCATCCAAGCTGGTTGGCTCCCACGCGTTCCTTTGCCTCCCGATGAACACGACGCATTCCGTTGCCTCCCCATGAATGTGACACTCCAAAAAAATTTACTTGGTTTTTGACAAAACCCTTTTATTTAATTTGAAGGAGGCCATTTAAAATCTTTCCAAAATCCCCTCCTTCTCAAAAAATTTCTCCTATGACAAGTATTTTATTTTTGTATCTTCCTCAACCTTGGTGTTTGGTTTTAAAAACCTTCCTTCTGATTTTAACTCACCTCTATAAATTGTGGCAATTAAAGTTCTATTAAAAAGAGACCATATGGGTTTTGGGGCTATTCTTTTGTTTTGCAAACCCCATTGTTTTACCATGCCTCATGTCAAAATTTCTCCCAAAACCCCTCCCTCCACTTTGGGCCAAGCCAAATATTCTATTCCAACAAGATCAACCCATTTTTGAATTTTATTTCGTTTATTTTATCTCCAAAAGTAATTCTGTCTTTTATTTTGGGCCTAGGTGATTTACAAAGGAAGTGTCTGATTTCCTTTGAGTTTTGACCTCAAACCAACTCCTCTGGCTAATCCCTAGCACCCCCAACCTAGATCCATCAAGATCCACTCTTCCTTAGTTCAAAATTTTCAAGTTTCACACACTGCAAGTTTGGACCAGATTTGGCAAATTTGGTGAAATTCATATTTTTCCTTCTCCAAAAATTCTACCAAAATTCAGGCAGCCCCCAGGTGCATTGAGAGGCCACCCCACCAAAGATCAGCTCCAGATAAAATCCCCACATACCAAAATCATTTCATCGAACACCTGATAGGCACTATTGCTGTTCATTTTCAGAGAGTTCAGTGTTCAGTCGACTGACAGTGTCGTTTTCTTCAGAGTCGGGGCGTCGATCTCACCAGTGCCCATTCTGGAGCCTTGCGCACTTCACCTTCCTCTTATCCAGAGCGCCGCACGATCCCTTGGATGGACGCCACCGTCGGTGGTGACGTGTCCCACCGACGCCGGCAACTTCTGCGGTGGCAGAGCCAACCGAGGCGGCCAGCAGGGATCAGCCCAGCTTTCGGCGCCGTCCAGCACCGCCCAAACCACCCGAGGCCTCCGCGTGGCCGTCTGCTTGCCTGCACGCGCTGCGAAGCTGTCACCGTGGCCTGGGCAGCGTAGAGCGCGCTCCCTGCCGCCGACGTGCTCCGTTCGCCGTTCCGTTCGGAACTTGGAGTAGCAGCCAAGGCAGGCCAGGTTTAGCGCCTAAAACAAACCCGTAAACCTCCACGGTGATGCCTAGCCCCCTAAACCGCCTGACCAACTGTTGCACCGCCGTAATCGTCGCTGGAGATTTCCCGTTCACGGCCACTGCCTCGGATCATCTATAAAAGGAGGTCCCGAGCACGTTCTCGATCGCGCACCACCACTCCACCTCACCAGAGCCCCGCCAAGCCACCAGGAGGCCCCGAGGAGGTCTCCTTCCCTGACTCCGGCCGACCCGATCCGCCTCGGGCTCCGGCTTGATCCACTCAGGTGAGGCCACCTCCGACTCCCAAACCACGTCAACAGCCCTCTGTTGCACCCAGTGTTCTAACCCGAGCCTCAATTCGTTCTGTGTAGCCCTCTGCGACGAGATCCACCAACGCCCGAACCACCACCCGCCGGAGTTGAGGCCGCCGTCGACGTGGTGCTCGCCGTCGACCAACTCCACCACCCTCAGGTGCGGAAGGACCCCAGGAACCCATAGGTACCACTCACTCCTCCTGGCTCGCCGTGGATCGCCGCCGGCGACCACCGCAGCTCTCGGGCGCCGATGACTCTGTTTCAGAGTTTAAACCCGACAAGTGGGACCCCCCGTCAGCTTTTTATTATTTTTGAAATGTTTTCTGAAAACGCCTTCGGGCAGGATACGCCTTCCTTTGGAGTTGGCAGGTTTTTAATCGAACCGTTTTCTGTTTTATAAGCTAGCCCTCGGGAACTTTCGTTTCATTACGCATAAGTCCTGGACTAAAACCTTTATAACTTTTAAACAGAAAATGATTTCTGATTGATTCTTTTTCTGTCACCTTTATTTTTCTGTCTAGTTTTTTATCATATTTATTAAAAAAATATTTGGAACACCTTTTGTGCACACACGGTATTTACGTTAGTACGTATCTTTTTCTTATACCGTAGATACCGGAAGAGGTGACGGGACCGCGAACTTCACCGAGCTAGACTCCGACTACTCCGAACCAGGCAAGCATGTTTGAACCTTTGATATGATGAGTGTTTTGGCATGTTTGCATTGAGTGGTCAGTTCACGGCATGATTATATGCATACCGGTAAGAGTTATATTACATGCAAAGCCATTGCAAGTGAGCTTCGAAACTCGATGTGTGATTTGATGTGAGTTTACATGATCATGTGGTGACATGATGGGTGGTAAGATGGTATTGTGGTAGCATGCCAGTCTTACGCCAAACAAATTAACTCCAGGGTCAACGTGAATCAAGTCACGTGAACACCCGTTCTTTTCCTTGTACTACCACATGTTTTCCTTATGGAATATGGTTTAGTAAGTTGCAAACCTCTTTCCTGGTACACACCAAACAGAGGGGCCGGGATGAGGGTTCCATGGCCCTGGATTAAATCCCGTCATCCGGTCAGGGAGCATGGGTGTTTCCGGTTGGGACCGAGAGGGGGGCACCCCTTAGAGCGCGCGAGATAAATTTGATCCCATGCTATTCGAGGTTGTGACCTCCCCATCTTAGAGTCTTTCTTGAACGTTGCCTAGGGTGATTCCTGGCAGCGGAATGTGGAATTGGGTGTGCACTGGATTGATGTGTTTCTTCTCAAATGCCGTAAACGGAACTAGTCCCTTGCGACTACTGAAATCCGTTGGCTGTGGTTTAATAGTACAAACTCTGCAGAGTCAAACTCATCCAAGTAACCGTATCTATGATCAAGGTCGGTGTTCAACTTGTCCTTGTCAATCTCAGTGTCAGTATCCTTGACGATCTCCGGTGAACAACCATGTGTGGAAAACTTGGCTATACGATTATTCCTGTGGATGGACTAACCCGTTTATTATTATTATGTGCTGAGCCTTTTCCTTGAAATGGTCTATACTGCTTGAATACGACGATGAAATATAAGCCCTTTATGTGATGTCGCTCAGACGTCCGACTGTGGCATTTATGTTGTTTATTTTCAATATAAGCCCTTTATGTGATGTCGCTCAGACGTCCGACTGTGGCATTTATGTTGTTTACTTTCGATATAAGCCCTTTATGTGATGTCGCTCAGACGTCCGACTGTGGCATTTATGTTGTTTACTTCTGATATAAGCCCTTTATGTGATGTCGCTCAGACGTCCGACTGTGGCATTTATGTTGTTTCATTTCCATATAAGCCCTTCATGTGATGTCGCTCAGACGTCCGACTGTGGCATTCATGTTGTTTATTTTCGATATAAGCCCTTTATGTGATGTCGCTTTGACGTCCGATTGTGGCACGCATTGTCATTTACTTTTCAATATAAGCACTTTATGTGGTGTCGCTTAGACGCCCGACTGCGGCATGTTAATTTATTCGTTCACCATTCGAGGCGTCGTTTCAGACACTTGGTCGGTTTTCAGTTATTTCTATTGGGATTTCGGGAGGACTACCGCCCGACTTCCTTTTATTATTCATGTCGTGCAAGTTTATCATTTGAGTGTGCATTGCAAATTACTCATGTTTCATCATGCTTACATTTGTTATATCTTATGTCCGAACTGTCTTGCGAGTACATTCAAAGTACTCACCTGGCTTGTTGATTTGGCCAGATGTTGACGAAGGCGATCTTATGGATGAAGAGTTCGATAGCGAATCCGACGCCTAGAGGAGTCCTACCAGTCCTGCGCGATCCTCGAATTTATCACTTGTACCGTATTCGCTTCCGCTACCGAATAAATCATCGAGCCTCACTTGAAGCTCGATGAGCTGCAAGAGTAGGAGTCAATGTCACCCACTTCACTATGACATATCCACCACCAAGTTTAAATACGAGTCAAGAGTATGCCACCACACCCCATGCCATATCCGCCTTTATGTATATTATTGGCGTGCTTGTAACAAAATTGTTGAGCAACCTCAGCTCAACCCTGTAATATAATTAGTACTTCTGGATTTCTGAATCAAGAATTTGTCTACCAGTAAGGAGGACTCTCTTGTACTGGGAATAACAAGATCGGTTTCTCAATAAGTATTTTATTGAAAAACCGGTTGTGACAATGGACACGACGACGACGTAGTTTGTCCATTCCGACCCATCGATGCAAACGAGCCCTGGCCGTACGTATGCGCGAGTAGGCGTTCGAGACCCTACCCGTATGTATGTACATGGCCGTATTTTCTTTCTTGCACACTCGCCGCTGTACGTACGTGTACATGCTACGTGCGCACCTCTATTACGACACGTGCGCGCCTCTACATCGACCAGTATGTACGTACACGTTCGCGACCAGAATGACAACGCTACGTATGCTTCGACCAGGTGGGTCCCGACTGTCAGGCACTTCCTTGCGTGCGAAGATGTAGCTGGTGGGTCCCAGCAATCAGGGGGGCGAATCGTTTTTTTTTGCCCTGACGCACTTCCTTGCGTGCGAAGATGTAGCTGGTGGGTTCCAGCAGTCAGGGGGAAATGTTTTTTCACGAAACACAATGGCCCGTCCGATGGGTCTGAGCTGATAGCGGGGGGAACGTTTTTCTTGCGAAATACAGTGACCAGTTTGGTGGGTCCCAGCAGTCAGTGGGAAAATGTATTTTTTTTGCAAAATACGGTGGCCCGTCCATTGGGTCCCTGCTGTTAGGTGGAGGAATCATTATTTTCCGCAAAATAAGGAGGCACTTCCTTGCTGCGGCTGTGGACCTAGTTGTCAGCCTCTCCACGTACAGTACAATTTCGATGGAAGTCGTTCCTTGACCACGTTGACCACGCAGCGTTCCGTTGCATGCATGCGTCCATGGGCGTGGTGCATCCCCACTGTCGACCTTCTCACGCATACCATCTTCCGATGACTCTTGGTTGTTGACCATGTTGACCACACCGTGCCGAGCGCACCAAAGGCCGGTGGACAACGGCGAGGCCCCAGACTGGAACGACTCGGAGATGGGGAAGACGGGGCAGTGGAGTCGCAGATGGAGAGGAGTGCGAAACTTGATCGGTTCATGCGTCTTGGCAGCAAGACAAGTGCCGCCCACGGGAGACAGGAGCAAGAACAGAGGTTGAAGAAGGAGCACGGCTATTGGATTAACATCCAACGGTCCAGCTGCTAGAATCATTTGTTGATTAAGTTGACAAAGCCCTGCGTACACGTCCGCTTAGTAGGCCCACAAGTCAGCCACCAAATCTGACGGGTCCCAGCTGTCAACAGGAGGAATAATTTTTTTCGCATAACAAGGAGGCACTTCCTTCCGTGCGAAGATACAGCTGGTGGGTCCCATCTGTCAGGTGGAGGAAACATTTTTTTCAGCTTAATAAGGAGGAAATTTCCTTGCGTGCGACCATGGACCTCATGGGTCCCAGCCGTCAGGCTCTCCACGTACAGTCCTCTTCCAATGACTCTCATTTGTTGACCACGCCGCACCGAGCGCAGCGAGGTGGTGGACGACGGCGAGGCCCCGGACGGGAACGACTCGGAGATGGGAAGACGCGGCAGTGGAGTCGCAGATTGAGTGGAGGAGAAGGGTTATAACTGGTTCTGGTGCGGCATGGGGCTGCAGTCGGTGGAGAATAACAGGAGGTGTGGAGGGTGGAGGGATAGCCTGGCCGGCGGTGGGGTAGAAACCCATGGCGATGCATGCTAAGCAGAGCCGCTTAGTCACGGAGGCCGCATCAAAGCGGTCCCAAGGCTACTGGAGGAAGAAGACGAGAGATTGAAGGTGCATGCCGACCAAGTTGACAATGCCCTGCGTAAGCTTCGACCTATTGGCCCACATTCAGCCTGCAAAAATGTGGCATATATTTAACCCATGTTTTCTAGAATGTACAGTCCATTTGCTGGGCTGGGTGAACAAATAATTTTGCATCAATGCGGCCCATTTATATTATCTAAGAAATCCCAGCCCATTTGCACTTCCTTCAAATACACGAATTAGCTGGGCTCGTTATATATATAATGTTATGTTAGAAGGAGCAATTAATATCAAAAATAAACCTGAGAGGCACATTTTTTATATACATAATTAACAAATTAGCGAGTTATTTCTCAAAATAAAAATGAGCGCGTTATTATTATATGGTCCTTAAAATCTTCGCAAGCTTTTGTACGCAATCACCAGGATTTTCCTTGCGTGTGAGTCAAAAACAACCAGGATTTTCCTTGCCAACTTCTATTAAACATCTACTTTTATAAGTTAATAACACGTGGGATGTTTTTATAATGTATATATAAGTCTCTATAAAATATACGATAACAGTAATAATATAAAATATATATAATGTGGTTAAAAAAATACATTGGGCTGCCGATCTTCAAGAAAAAGCCCATAGGCCGGTATGGAGGGGGCCGGCGGCACGACTAAAGAAGCACATCAGGAGCAAATTTTTTGCTTCCGTGGATGGCTCTCGATGGCGTTTTTTTACTTGCCTCTGCACCATACACCTTGTATTTTTAGCCTCCCAGTCCGTGGTGGACCAGCAGCCCATTTGCTGGGCAGGCCAATCTAAAGAAACCAGCACTCAATTTTTCATCAAGCCCCAAAAAAACGCAGTACTATGTTTGTTTTGAGGCCGAAAACATTACGGCAGGGGTTGAGCGGGGGAGGGGGCAAGACAGAGCAAAAAGATTTAAAAGAGCTGATGCGTCGTTGCTACCCTAACAAAGTAGGTGCAATTCTTCTCAGGAAGAAGGTGTGCCATTGACACCCACACGTCATATACCCCACAGTAGGCATACTAACAAGTTCACACACAAGCACAACAGAAAAGGTAAACATTCATATCAAACTCAGGTTCACAGGACACGTTCATATTCATAGCCAACATTCAGTATCAAGAACTCAAAAGATTCATATATACACAAGTTTAGCATGTCTATGGATCCAAATGATTGATAGATCACACAACAATATTCATAGATAATTCACAAAAAGATTCGGATATACACATGTTCAGTATGTTTATGCATCAAAATGATTGAGATCACAGCCAATATGATGCATGGACGAACTTTAATTACCTAGGGTACAGACTGGTAAATGGTGTTCAGTCGGAGGTACTTCTTGCTAAAATTAATGCTTCTACGAGTAAACTTTCGAGTACATAAGAGGCAAAGATGCATAATCTGAACTTTGCTTGTAGTTTTATCCTCAAATAGTGGCCTTGTGCCGAGGGAGGTTTGAGCAACTTGGCCACTACTTTCATCCAACTAGTTCTTTGGATCATCTTGGTCCAAAGAGCTCGCCAAAATTCTACATTGCGGTGGTAAATGGTGTTCAATCGGAGGTACTTCTTGCTAAAATTAATGCTTGTACGAGTAAACTTTCGAGTACATAAGAGGCAGCACACATAGTCTGAACTTTGCTTGTAGGTTTATCCTCAAATAGTGGCCTCGTGCCATAGGGACGTTTGAGCAACTTGGCCACTACTTTCATCCAACTAGTTTACTGGCTCATCTTGGTCCTCAGATCTCGCCAAAATTCTACATTGCGCATTTAGAAAGGAGGCGGTTGAGAAAATGAACCACCCAATTTTTTTGTGCAGTTCAACTGAAATGGAGCATCCCTAGCGTGCAGACTAATTAAGTGCCAGATGAAGATACGTGTCAACCAACTTGTCTGGAATCTTTAGACTCCATGCCATACAGTTCGCTACCATATGTGCCGATAACCAAAAGGCACAAGTTGGGACCAAAGACTGGACTGCATTTTTCTAGGCTATGCGCCAAGCAATATTTTTGGCGTTCACTCTCCTAATACTTGGAGTTTGACAATTGGTTGACGCTGGTTGATACTCGAATGAATATAGGCACTTCTTCTTGTCAACATCGATGCTTGTCTGAGTGAACTTTGGAGTACATAGCAGCAGCATAAGTACCTGTCCATTTGATCCTTTTGTGCGCTTCTACCGAAATCACCCGATGTAATGATTTGCCTCATGAAGTTCGTGATCCAAGTTACTCCTTTATGAAATCGGCAAATAGTATCACAATACCAAATTACCAATACATATGACAAGCACAATAATCAGGATAAAGACTAGTACCAACCTGTGTGAGGTAGCATACAAATTACTATTTCCTTTGACTGGAAGCCAAGATAAGCCAAGTGACTGACAGCAAAGGAAGAATGCAAGCCGAGATTAGCGACTAATAGGAAAGGAAGGAAGTTGTTGAGGCAATGAAGCACCCGAAGTTTTTGTGCAGTTCCACCAAAATCGAGCATCCCTGTTGACACATATATTGAGAGAGTGAGATTACTGTAATAGTGGGACTAGTTGATGAAACATACACTAACAAATAGAAGACCCCTCAGTATATTAATGGGTAAAGTTAGCATTCCCTCCCTGCTCCACCACATGATTCACCTCCATAGACAAACATACACACGTACATGATTCAGCATAGGGTGGTACTAAATATTTGTTTAACTCCGATAGGAAAATTAGGCAGCAATAAATTAGTGGTACTTAAGTACTCCTAATTAATTAAGTGAGACAACAGAAGTGGAAGGGCTCCCTGGAGGATCATCTGACATGTAAGGTAGTCATTGCCGGAGCCCTTGAATGGCCTGTACTGAGGCCTCTGGCTTCAAAGAAGATCGCCTTTGGCACTGCTTACTCTTCTTCTTCTTCCTCTTCATGCTCTGTTTCTCATTCTCCTCACCAGTTGGTGAAACCAAGTACATGATTGGCCTTCTATTTCAGAATTGGTTTTGTCAGTGAGGGAGTACAAGTGTACTAGCAAAAAAATAGCATTATTTTCTCATGGCAGTCACAAAATAGAGACGAACACATGCATTAAATATCATTCTTACCTAAGGAAGGTTATGGTGCCAATATGGATGATGAGGATTGGAACACAGATCTCCCTTTGTGCAGTTCCACCGAAATGAACCAACTGTTCCATTCTGACATTCCAGTTAAACAGCACAAAAGTCACTTCTTTTAAGAAGAGTTTTGTGCAGTGCACCAAAAGGTCACAACAGCAACCAGGTGAACTGGATATCCCTGTTTGCACAAAAAGCTATAGAGGAAACAGCCAGAGTCTCAAAAAATTACAGGCAAAAAAATTTGGCTAAACTTGTCATGGATTATAACAGTGGCATGGCTTCATTTTTACCAGGGGGATTACATTAAGAACAGCTAAATATTTGGTATAAGGGCAAGGGACAGTGGGTGCACCAGCAGTCCAGCACCATGTACCTAAACAGGGGCATAAAGTGGTGATTCATAGTTTGTTGCCCAGAGAAACAAACATCCAAGAAACATATCTGGGTTGGTCCCATTTTTGTTCACTCTAGCCACCTACACCTATGTGTGGATAGCAAATCTAGTCCTGGTCATACCACTGCGTACAGCGTTACCCCTATATTTCCCTTTTCGACCAAGAGACCGGTTGGATGACCATTCTGTACTACTTTCACCCCCTTTCCTTCTTGTTTGTACCAAGTCTGATGTACTACATACTCCCTCCATCCATAAATACTTGTCGGAGAAATGAATAAAAATGGATGTATCTAGAACTAAAATACGTCTAGATACATCCATTTCTCCGACAAGTATTTCCGGACGGAGGGAGTACTAAATTCCCCCACCCCCACTTTATTTCTTGTTTGAACCAAGTACAAGATTCGACTCCATGAAGTAGCTTTACCTCTAACAATAGAAGAAGAAAATAGGTGACGTTGGACCATCCGATCAAGAGGGGCTGAGAGGTAGAAAATGATGCCCATGCAGCGACGTAGCGAGCTGGGGAAGTAGAGCTAAGGCGGTTTCGAAGGAAGATATACCTGAAGGTCGTCGAGATGTGGATAGGTGGGCGGCGGGAGGCCGGATCCGCCCACACTAGGGCAACGACGAAGGGATCGGAGGAAATCCCGCGCCGGCTCTTGGCCAGAGATAATGGTGCGGACAGCAGTGGGTCTCCTCCCTCGCTGTCGACGACGGCCTAAACGCTGCCTCTCCTTCCTTTCATCGGCGGAGGGGGATACGTCAGGATCTGTAACCAGCGGTGAGGATAGAAAGACAGTGTTTTTTGAAGGGAGAAATACAGTGTTACCACTCCTATCTTGTTTAGATCTGGAGAGGATGAGAGTGTGTGAATAGAGCAACCCTAGCAAGCAAGCGCGGAGGCTCCGACCTATATATACGTAGTGGGGTAGTTTTCCTTTTTCACTCCATCAAAACAATCGTTTAAAATCGTGTACTACATGCCAGGTCGCCGTTTTTTTAGTTGTTGATTGTTTTTTGAGATAGCTATCCGCTTGTTCCAAGTGGTGTTACGGTGTGCCAGGTCGCACTTTGTATCATTTAAGTCTGGTACAAGTCCCTCCATTAAATGAAGAACCACCCCCTCGTAAAAATTGTGAACAAGCCCACGGCTAAAATTATCGAAAACGTGGGTTGCCCCAACATGCATTATTATTTATATTTTCTACTCCCTCCGTTACTAAATATAAGTCTTTTTTATTAGCCACACCTAAGACAAGAATTTTATTATTAGCAGTGAACCCCACATGTCATAGACACAAAAAGTGTGGCAAGATTCCCTTAGGCAAGCCAAAGTGTGTCTAACAATTTGAGCAACTCAAGTTAGGCAAGTGTGGCAAGTGAGGGAGTCCTGGACTAAGGGGTCCTTGGGCGTCCAGCCTGTTAGCCATGGGTCAGACTGATGGGCTGTGAAGATACGAAGACTGAAGACCGCACCCGTGTCCGCATAGGACTCTCCTTGGCGTGGAAGGCAAGCTTGGCGATCAATCATGTAGATTCCTTTTTATGTAACCAACTCCATGTAACCCTAGATCTCTCCGGTGTCTATATAAACCGGAGAGCATAGTCCGGATAGGCGGATACCCATTATCATAGCCATACAGGCTAGGCCTCTAGGGTTTAGCCATTACGATCTCATGGTAGATAAACTCTTGTAATACTCATATTCATCAAGATCAATCAAGCAGGAAGTAGGGTATTACCTCCGTAGAGAGGGCCCGAAAACTGACTGTCATGATGCGGCGAGAGCCGGTCAGCTATTCGAGAGGTCTCAAATCCTTAGACATTTTGTCCGCTTTATGCGAGGAATCGGTTTTTCTCCAATTAGGCATGTATAGCGCCCCTACTTCGGCTTTCCGAACACCAGGGGCTTCACCGAACTTTTCATTGTCAAACTCCTATGGCTAAGTGAGGGTGATAAAGGTCGTATAGGCTGATTGCCTTGTTCTTTGCGCTAAACACCTCCTTGAAGGACCAGAACATGGAGTAAAGAGTGTTTAGATTCATCCCGAACACCCCTGTACTATCTACGTCAGGGCAGAAGCCGACGACTGACCAGCCCTCAGATTTCATAAACAGCCGCATAGAAGGGAAATTTTAAAAAATCGCAAGCATCATATTACATAAAGATCTTGTTCCATATTACAGGGCTGGGTAACCCGAATGCCTTCAAGGGAATATAAAGTCCTTCGTACATTGATCCGCCACAAGGCGGGACCCCTCGAGGACACTATCATAATACAGCTCGGGTCGATGATGCTCCTTACCCTCAGGCGGCCCCTCGGTCATCAGCTTCTTGGCATCCATTTTCGCCCAATGCATCTTGACACGGGCAAATGCCATCCGCGCACCTTCAATGCAGACTGACCGCTTCACGGCTGCAAGCCGCAGTCAGGCGCTCACAAGCCGCTTTACAAGCCCGAAGTAGATGCCGGCCACGGCCTCGAAAGGACACAGCCGGACTATGAAGTCCTTCATGGCTAGCTCGGCCGCCCTGTGCAGCTCGACCAGTTGTTTCAGCCGGTCGCTAAAGGACGTCAGAGGGTCTGATCCAAGATATTGAGACCAGAATAGCTTCTCCGACGACATCCCTTCTTCGGCTCGATAAAACTTGACAGCATCTGATATGCTGCGCGGCAGATCCATGAGCGCCCCTGGAAAACCTAATTTCAGGTAAGTACAATGAAACGTTTCCTTCGCATACCTGATTCACGTAGCGAAAGCCTTACCTGCCACAATCTCCTCGGCCGCCTGAATTTCCTGGAGGGCTCTTTGGGCTTCGGCTCGGGCATCTCGTGCGCTCTGGCAGGCCTTCTCCAGTTCGGACTCTTGCGTCTTCGAATAAACCTCCAAGGATTCGCACTTTGTGACGACATCCTGGAGTTCTTGTTGGACCCTCCCGACCCACGCCTCGTACTCCTCGCGTGCGGTGCGTTCCTTGGCCGCTTTATCTTTGGCCTCGGCTAACGCCTTCTTGAGGGCTGCCACCTCGTTCGTGGCCCCTAATAAAGTTCGCGACAGTTTAGTTAGCACGAACCTTTCCTTCTTTGAAAATATATATGCAGGTTACTGCATACCTTGGTTGTCTTCCAGCTGCTTCCTCGCGAGGCCGAGCTCTCCCTCGGCCCGCTCCAGGCTCCGCTTCAGTCCGGAGACCTCCGCAGAATGAGTGGCAGCAGCCCGCAATGACGCCTGCTTATTCACATAGACACCTTCTGTTAGACTCCTACGAAGGTTACTTCGATCCTCTGTTCAGTTTTTCTTCCGAACACCGAACGGAGCATCAGGGGCTACTGTCTACACTATGATATTTCTCTACAATCATTACCTCAAGCCTGTTAAGAGGCTCGTGCAGGCCTCGATCAGCCCGCTTTTGGCGGACTAAATCTTTTCGATCACCGCACCCATAAGGACATGGTGCTCGTCCATAATGGAGGCACCTTGAAGTGCTCCCAGCAGATTATTCGATGCCTCTAGTTGGACAGAGGTCACCGGCGGAACAGATACACCTCCTCCTTTTGGAGATGGCCGTTCGCTGGACTCCAGAGCCATATATGTCTCTGGAATGGTATCCGGAGGAGGGCCGAATGAAATCCGGCCCCCATCACCAGTTCCCATGAGGGCTTTTTTCCCCATGCGTCCGCCTGCGGAGGAGTCATCCTGGGGCGCCGCCCTGACGATCTCTGGAACCTCCCCCTGGTCGAGGAGGGTCCTCTGGGACACCACCTCGTCACCACCCTTGGGCGAGACAGAGTGTGCGGGTGGCAGAGACATGCTAGCCATCTCCTTTGAGTCCAGAGAATCCTCTGTAGAGGATCCTGGGGAGCCATCGCGGGCCGGACTGAAATGGCATAATTTGAACATGTTAGTATCGTAAAGGAAACAAACCCGGATACTTATAAGACCTTTTTTACTTACAAAGCGGCCCGAGGCTTAGCCCGAGGTGTTCGCTCCAGGCTGCTACTAGCATCCCACGCAGAGTTGTCCACAAAGGAACCCTTCCCCCTCTTGGGCGCCTCCGCCTCCAAATTCGTGGAGGCCTCCCTTTTCTTCCTTCCTCCCGTAGGGGGGAGTCGCTTTCTTCCTCATCGCCATCTTTGGCGGCTGAGTGGTCTGTCTCGTCGTCACACGAGATGACCAAGGCGCCCCTTCGGTGAAGACCACTCCTGGTACCCTTGGCCGTAGTCTTGACCTTTTTTTCCGGCACATCATAAGGCGCCGGAAACAGCATCTCCGTCAGGAGCGGAGTTTCCTCGTCTTCGGGTAGCGGAGCCGGACAATTAATCCGTCCCGCTAAATCGGCCCAGGCCTAAAAAAGAAATTGATGAGAAGGATTAGTATCATTCCTCGAAATATGTCCTTAAAGACTATACCTTTAAAGCTTACCGAATTGGCCTGACGCTTTAAGTTGAGCCCGCGATCTTTGGTCGTAGGTGGTGGTGTCTCGCTGGTCTTGAAGAGCACTTTCCCGATATCTTTGTGTGTCGTGCCGAAAAGCCTCAGCAGCGTCTGGTGGTCGGCCGGATCGAACTCCCACAAGTAGCAGGCCCGACGCTGACACGGAAGGATCCGGCGTATAAGCATGACCTGGATCACATCGACGAGCTTGATCTTCTTGGTTATGATGTTCTGTAGGCACGTCTGGAGCCCAGTTATCTCGTCCAAAGATCCCCAGGTCTGGCCCTTCTCTTTCCAGGAGGCAAGCCGCATCGGGACTCCAGATCGGAATTCGAGGGCCGCAGCCCAGTTGGTGTCGCACGGCTCAGTGATGTAGAACCACCCCGATTGCCACCCCTTCACCGTCTCCACAAAAGAGCCTTTGAGCCAGGTGACATTAGGCATCTTGCCCACCATGGCACCTCCGCACTCGGCCTGTTGGCCGCGCACCACCTTTGGCTTCACATTAAAGGTCTTTAGCCATAGGCCAAAGTGAGGTGGGATATGGAGGAAGGCTACGCATACAACTATGAATGCGGAGATATTGAGGATCAAGTTGGGGGAAAGGTCATGGAAGTCCAGTCCATAGTAAAACATCATTCCACGGACAAATCGGTGGAGTGGAAATCCTAACCCACGGACGAAATATGCAAGGAACACCACCCTCTCTTGAGCTTCGGGGGTAGGCACGATCTGTCCCTTGGTAGGGAGCCGATGAACAATCCCCTCGGCCAGGTATCCGGCCTCTTGGAGCTCCTTGATATCTTTCTGCTTCACGGAGGAAGCCATCCACTTGCCTCCCGCTCTGGATCCGGACATGGCTGAATGCTTTTTGGAAATAGAGGAAGATGGGAGCTTTTGCGCTGGTGCTCGAGGACGGAAGGACAGAGAAGGAGAAGGCGTGGGTGAGAAGGGCGAATCCTTATCCCCTTATAAAGGTCATGAATGTCAGCCGCCTCCCCACTAGCCATAAAATTTGCCTGTTCCCAACGGGTAGTGTAAACGGCGCAGTTGGATTACCCATGCCCGTATTAATGGAAATCCCGCGATAAGGGGACACGATCTCTGCTTCGACAAGACGTGCCAATAAAACCGCTTCTCAGGACGTGGGACGGTGGGCTAGCCAACGGTTCAAAAAGATGACCGGGCAGGCATGACGACGTGTTACCAAAAAATTATCAGCGGATTGGGTTCATAAAATATTGTATTCTCTGCAATTGCATACACAGGTCCGGATATGCTTACTACATCCAAAGACTATCCTAGAGTTCGGAAGGAGGGAACCCGCCTTGCAATGCTGAAGACAAATCTGCGCGCCGGACTCCTCGTCATTGAAGCCAGGTTCAGGGGCTACTGAGGGAGTCCTAGAAAAAGGGGTCCTCGGGCATCCGGCCTGTTAGCCATGGGCCGGACTGATGGGCTGTGAACATACGAAGACCGAAGACCGCACCCATGTCCGGACAGGACTCTCCTTGGTGTGGAAGGCAAGCTTGGCGATCAATCATGTAGATTCCTTTTTATGTAACCGACTCCATGTAACCCTAGATCTCTCCGGTGTCTATATAAACCGGAGAGCATAGTCCAGATAGGCGGATACCCATTATCATAGTCATACAGGCTAGGCCTCTAGGGTTTAGCCATTACGATCTTGTGGTAGATCAACTCTTGTAATACTCATATTCATCAAGATCAATCAAGCAGGAAGTAGGGTATTACTTCCATAGAGAGGGCCCGAACCTGCGTAAACATCGTGTCCCCCATCTCCTGTTACCATCGACCTTAGACGCATAGTTTGTGACCCCCTACCCGAGATCCGCCGGTTTTGACACCGACAGCAAGTGTGGGAAAAATAATGTGGCAACATAAGAAAAACATAGTCTCAATCCAAACAGCCCCGTAATTTTTTGTGACATGCATGAAAATTTTGTTAGTTAAATTTATAGTCAAAATTTGGCAAGGTGCATCAAATCAACACATGCAAGTATCAAAAGGGAAGTCACGGCATGCATGCATGCGTTGTAATCCCTCCATTTCCAAATATAAGTCTTTTCAGAGATTGCAACAAGTGACTACATACGAAGCAAAATATGTCTACATACATCTATATGTAGTCGTCCATTTGAAATGTGTAAAAAGACTTATATCGAGTGCAGTGCTTTGATGTGCCGCGTCAACTCATACAAGACCGAGAAGTTTGATTACTACAACGCCCTCTCCCTCGCGGATTGAGCTCCCGTGCCTTAACAAAGACTCGCTTTGGCTGCATGATGTGGGCCAGCCACTGTTGGGCCCACCTGTCATAGACGCAAAGGCAGGAGCAGTAAGTCAATGAAGCTGCGTCCCTCCCTCGCGCATGAGCGTGGTGGCTGGCATGACTAGTAGGAGCTTTCTCTACATGGTTCTTGACGGTGGCGAACTTGCGGATGGAGTTGACCATCATGTCGTCCATGCGAGAGGCGAAGCCGGCATCGGCGAGGGCTACGACGCTGGCGGTCGCCAAGATCGTTCTGAACGCTGCTGCAGTCTTGGGCTGGCCGGGCGCCTTGGATGATTTGGCATAGCCGACCGCCGCTCGTGTCCATCGCCTCCATAGGTGCTTCTGGCTTCTCGTCACTTTGTCTTGGATTGGAGTGAGCAGTGTTGCGCAGAGACTAAGGAGTAGATGGATTGGAGTGGGGAGGTGCCTTTATATGAGAATCCAAACTCTATTGCATTCACATCATGCTGGCTCTATTCTGCTTCTCCAATTAATTCCCTCTGTATGTAGAGTAATTTGAGGATGCATGATTGACCGTTCAACGTCTCGGGAACCGCTACCCTCTCCCTCCTTGGCATTCAAGCACCTATGGAGGAGACGTTCCCGTCGACGACGAGGTGCCTATGGTGACTTCGTAAATTTCAAGATGATAGTACTAGTATAATCAATATTGTGCACCGCGACCAAGGCCGAGAGAAAACGAGAGAACTACGTATTTATTTATGGTGTAGATTCACTCATTTTGCTCCATATGTACTCCGTCTCGATGTAGTCTAGCCACTTGTTGAAATCTCTAGAAAGGCAAATACTACTTTCTGGTTTACAGGGCTATACTAGCAAGTACTACCTCCATCCGAAAATACTTATCATCAAAATGGATAAAAAAGATGTATCTAGAACTAATATACATCTAGATACATCCCCTTTTATTCATTTTGATGACAAGTATTTCCGGTCAGAGGGAGTACTACAATAGTGGGCTCACATAGCAATTTTGTCTCATGTAAGAGCCTGGCTATATGCGTGCTCCAAGGTTCGCAACTGCCACATTCGGGTTGCACTTGGCTCTTCGCCTCTTCGAGAAGACGAACAATGATGTTACTACTATCGCTTCTACAAGATTTAATCCATCGCTGCATGTCCGTCCACCGCGAGCGGGAGGAATAGCAGTTGTAGTACTATAAGCAAAAGCCTGTCCTCGTCTGCGAGCCACCGCGCGCATGGGCGAGGGAGAAGGCGTGTAGTAGTAAAATCAAGCTTCTCCTTGTTGTACGAGTTGACGCGACGCATCATAGCACTGGCCCCACATGGTCGCCTCTAAACTTGGCTGAAAGACCCATGATGTACAATACTCCATTTGCTGCAACCTCTAACATTTACCCCACCACAAATTAAAATATATATTCCTGTCTTGACCAGATGAGCGTGCAAACTAGAATCACCGGGATGACAGGTAGGGCCGAAGATTATATTAATCAAAAATATAGCATGGAGCCGACCCCAACGATTTTAAGCTTACAGTGCACGGTACACGCTATCCTAGACTACTCTACACATGAAACCGCCACACGAGCATCCGGGTTGCGCTTGGCTCTTCGCCTCTTCGAAGTCGAACAAAATGATGGAGTACTACTTGGTGGAGGAGTACTACAGATGCTTCCGCCATCCGACACCGATTGAACTATCGCATGTCCACCGTGACACGGGAGGGAGAGCGTGTAGCGAGCTAGCTTCTCCTAGTCCTGCCAGCCACCACGCTCATGGGCGAGGGAGGGACGCAGCTTCATTGACTTACTGCTCCTGCCTTTGCGTCCATGACAGGTGGGCCCAACAGGTCGGAAGCCCACCTGTCATGCAGCCAAAGGCAGGTGCGGTTAAGGCGAGAGGGTGTTGTAGTAATCAAACTTCTTAGTCTTGTATGAGTTGACGCGACACATCAAAGCACTACACTCGATATATTTCAATAATTTGCGTTTACCGATGCATTAATTACAACGCATGCATGCATGCCGTGACTCTCCTTTTGATACTTGCATGTGTTGATTTAATGCACCTTGAAGTAGTATGAATATGTGACGGTAAAGCTTTGTAATGCCCCAGCCCTAATAAAGCGAGAGATGGTTGTGCACGAGGAGGGCGAGATCATGCAGACGGAACAGGACCCGACGATGGAGCTCTCCATGGTCTCGATGGACCTCACCTTGCTCCAATGCCCCTTATGCCTCCGCCCCTTGAAGCCTCTAGTGTATGAGGTTCGAATACACCCCGTCCGTTCGGCTCATCGAGCAAGGTGCAGGTTTCTTGATTGATGTGTTGTTCGATTGATTTGTGCGGTAAGGGAGGGCACACGGCTTGCACGGACTGCCGCGTCGGCGCCCGGGAACTAAGCGGCGATGCAGTGCGCGAGCACGGTGGTGGCTTCGACGTGCGGAAAACAGCGTTGGACGCCGTCCTCTCCTCGGTGAGGGTGGAGTGCCTGCACGAAGGTTGTGGGCTCTATCTCACTTACCACAAGCTCGCCGATCACCAGAGCGTGTGTCCGCTCGCGCCCTGCAAATGCCCCGTGCCCGTCTGCGGCTACGAAGGCCCGCCGATGTGGCTCTCCCACCACATCAACACCGTGTATCCCATGCCCGTGCACAGGATCTAGTACGGCAAGGCGCTCCAGCTACAAGTGCCACTGTCGGAGCCACGACTCTTGCTGTTCACGGAGGAGGACGGTCGCACGTTTTTCTTGGTCAGCGGCGTGCTCGACATCGGGGCGCCTATCACCATGTCGGTCGTCTGCATCATAGCGGGGGCGTCCCCACTGCCGCACTACGTGGCCAAGCTGTGGGTGAACAGCCCGCCGGGGGATCCCAAAGGCAGGACCGACACCGTCAAGGTGGAAATGGAGGTGACAAGCAGCAGGGATCCCGGCGACGTCGCAGTGCAGGAGCTGACCTTGTTCACAGTTCCGCCTAGGCTGCTGGCCGGGGCTAAGCTGGTGTGCCTCCACATTCAGATTGACAAGCTCACGTCCTAAATGATTCTACAGTGCCTTCTGTTTATCTTAGTAATATGCTAATATAGGGGTTAGCTCGGTCTACTTTAGCTTAAGAGATGGTGGGTTTTGGTGGCGATGCAACAATTACCTGGACATCAGATTAGCAGCGAAAGTAAGTTCGAACAGTCGAATGGATATTTTGTGTCTGTTGGATATAAAGATCCTTTGGGTAAGAAGTAACAACTTATATGCTTTTTTTTGAAATGAAACAACGATACTAGTATAATTTTTGTTGACATGCACTAATATTTTCGAAACGGACGTCGGGCTGTAGCTAGAAGGGCGGTTGGGACGCGGCATCGGCCCATACCGCGGTGACCCCCGATTGGGACGCACCGACTATGGATTTTCTCCCTCGCCGATGTCGACCGCGTCTACGCAGAACATTGTTCCCTTCCCCCAGCTGTGGGATCAGGCCGGATATGTGACCAACGGTGTGGCCACCGTCGTTCTATGCTTGTGAAGAGAGCAACCCAAGCAAGCAGGCTTGTAGCTTAGGCTCTTGCTAGTGTATATATAGTGGTTTTCTTTTTCTCTCCATATCAACCATTTTATATTGCGTACGTGTCACTGAAGAGTGAAATGATGGTTGCTTCTTCCGACTAACTTACTGTGTGATTTGACTGCTCCTTTAGTGGCCGCTACACGTACTCCCCTATGTGTATGCAATAAATACACGTACACATGGACGCAAAACGCAGCGACGCCCTAATGCATGCATGTCCGAGCACACGACGGAACACACACGGTCACGCTCAAGTGCTCAACCTACACGTGCATGCACACACATACTCAGCCGAGGTGAGCTAGTGACCGTATAAACGCCGGAAAATGTATATATTGAGCGCAATGAGCGTATTATGAAGTCCACTGACCGTATTTTTACAAATATACAGTGACAGACAGTGTATTTATCTCATTTGAAATTAAGCCATATTAACCGAAGAGGAGGCAGTATGGACTAGCATTACTTTGATGTGTCCTGTCAACTTGCCGAATGAGGAGAAGCTTGCAGGACGGGAGAAGCTTGCGTGCGGTAGCTCGCAGGACAAGGAGAAACTTTTGACTAATGCAAGTTGTCCTTCGCTCAGGCGGTGGACGTGCAACAGTTAATTCGGTGTCGGATTTCCAGAAGCATACACTATACTAGTACTATTATTGTTGCACTTCCTGAAGAGGCGAACAGCCAAGCGCAAAGTTTACTAGTACTAGTACTACTACTATAGTCTATATAGGTACTATACTAGTACTAGGAACCGGATGGAGGAGCGTCTGCACTCTTATTATATTTTTAAAATGTGATAAAGCAATCTTCAACACATTTGGTTCTCTTCGAGGGTTCTTGCATGTGATAATGGAAGTTGATTGCATGGAACACTCGCCACAATTCTCGCTTAATTCTGGCTCATATCCTGTTACAAATAGGAGCGTTCGGTAATATTTCCTCTCTTTTTTGTTATTCAGCATGTAAACAGGTCAACAAACCTTGCGGCGCATCTTTGTGCGAACCGTGCTTGCTGCACTTTGAATGTGGCCGAGAGCTGGCTTGATGAAACACCTCGCTTCCTACTTTTTTTGCGGGGTACCTCGCTTCCTAGTGACCAGTGTCTTGGCTGATCGTCCTAAGAATGCTTATATATGAATAAAGCTCTCTCATTTACCCGCAAAAAATATTAAGCCATATTAACCGGAAAGGAGGGAGTATGGACTAGCACTACTTGTTGGTGTGTCCAAATAACTCACGTAACAAGGAGAAGCTTGCGGGACAAGGTGAAGCTCGCCACGCCTTTTGACTAATGCAACATACCCTCGCCCAGGCGGTGGACATGCATCAGTTCATTCGGTGTCAGATTGCCAGAGGCATACACTGTAGTACCGAACATGCGGAGTACCATCATTGTTCGACTTCACGAAGAGGCAAAGAGCCAAGCGCAAGGTTTAGTAGTACGAGTAGTACTACTACTAGAACCGCATGGTGGAGCCTCTGTACTCTTATTTTTCTTAATCTCTGATAAAGTACACATTTATTCCGGAGAAGGGCGGAAAACGGCAGCCCAACATGTAATGATGATATCGAACCATGCTCGAATATATCTTGGCCTCCGTGCGAGCCCGTCTGTGTGTTCTCGCTCCTCATCTCTCTCAAGGAACGGCGGGTTGGCCATTTTGCCGTCAATTGAGATCGGTTTGCTCACACTCCGGTCCCACATGTCAGTGATATGCCAAGAGGAGGTGCGTTGACCGACTGTCAGACGTCTGGCGATACTTGGTTTTGCACCTTCATACTACTCCTCCCTCATCACACAGTTCTGGTATGGCGCTTCATTATGATGCATTTCTCTCAATGCATTTCCACCACCAGAGAGACTTTAGACGCGTTTGGTTTAATGCTCAATTAATTAGGGTGTGGTAACCGCAATTTTCTCTTGATGTAGTACTACGGAGTGGGGTAAGTGCATGCATGTGTGTACCCGGGGTGGAAGCACAACATACATGTGTGTACGCATTATTTCCTCTAGTAATAGACGCCATGCTATAACTACCTATGCTATTTTTTAGGCCGATCGCTAGTCGCCTTGGTCCCAGAGATTTTCTCTTTTTAAAGCGCTCAATAAACAAAGTGATGTATGGCGTGGTATGAGCGGATTCAAAGAATAAGCGTATTGATGGTTGCTTCTTCCGAGCAACTTACGATTGGGAAAGGTGGGGCTTATGATTTGACTGCTCATTACTCACTATTAATGCGGTATAACGACCGGTCTAAGTCTCCCATGCGGCTGTGCACTACCCCTCGGTTCTTAAATATACTCCGGAGTATTTGTCTTTCTAGAGATTTCAACGAGTGACTACTCAAATATTTGTCTTTTTAGAGATTCAAATGGACTACTACATACGGATGTATATAGATATATTTTAGAGTGTAGATTCACTCATTTTTCTCCATATGTAGTCACTTGTTGAAATCTCTAGAAAGAAAAATATTTAGGAACGGAGGGAGTACACATATGAAGCAAAATGAGTGAATCTACGCTCTAAAATATGCCCATTTGAAATTTGTAAAAAGACAAATATTGTTGATGACAGTTGCGACGACAAAAAAGAAGCACATTCCTTTTCCTAAGGGAAGATAACAACACGGTTGTGTTTGTCTAAAACGGTGTGAGGACGAGATAGCAATATGGAAAGTATGCCATACGAGCTATGTTTTGTGCAAAGAACTATGGAAGATCCACATGCAGCGACATGGGAAAACGGGCAGTGGAGCAAGGCCGGAGGGGATACCTGGAGGTCGTCGGGATGTAACTAGGTGAGCGGCGACGGGCGGAATCTGCCCATACTGCGGCAACGAGCAGGTGCCGTAGGCCCTACCGCGCCGGAGCTAGGTCAGAGAGAACGACGTGTACCGCTGATACGTCTTTAACGTATTTATAATTTTTGATTGCTCCATGCTATATTATCTACTGTTTTGGACCATATTGGGCTTTATTTTCCACTTTTATATTACTTTTGGGACTAACCTATTAACCGGAGGCCCAGCCCAGATTTGTTGTTTGTTTGCCTATTTCAGTGTTTCGAAGAAACGGAATATCAAACGGAGTCCAAACGGAATGAAACCTTCAGGAACGTGATTTTCTCATCAGATATGATCCAGGAGACTTGGACCAAACAGAATATTCCAGTTGGCAATCTTGATGCTGTCAAAACCTTGAATGCTAAGTTTAAAAACTTAAGAAGAGCTTTGAAGCTGTGGGCTAAAACCTTGTCTTGTCTGAAAACTCAAATTACAAAGTTGAATGAGTTCATATTACTGTGGGATCTCTTTGAAGAATTTAGAGAGTTGGACATTCATGAATGGAATTGCAGGGCTATTCTTAAAGAACATCTGCTTATTCTATTGAGGAATCAAAAGATTTATTGTAAGCAAAGAGGGAAAATCAAGGGGGTGAAGTTTGGAGATGAGAACACAAAGTTTTTTCACACTAAAGCTTCAATTAATTACAGGCATAATCATATTGCTGTACTCCAAAATGATGACCAAGCTGAGATATCTGATCATTCTGGGAAAGTTGCAATTCTATTGGACACTTACAAAAAAAGAATGGGCACATCTCAAAAAACCTCAATGCATTTTGATCTGGCTTCGTTGTTTGGGCAGAGACAACATTCAGATATCTTTGATAAACTTGAATGGCCTTTTACTGAAGAGGAAATTGATGCTGTGGTCAAAAATCTTCCAACAGACAAATCACCAGGCCCTGATGGTTTTAACAATGAATTTCTCAAGTCTTGCTGGGACATTATTAAGGGAGATGTGCTCAAATTCATATATGATTTTCATGCAGGGCAAATTTCTATTGAGAGCTTAAATACTTCATACATTACCCTCATTCCAAAGGGGAGTACCCCCTTGACAGCAAATGATTTTAGACCAATCTCTTTACTAAACTGTTGTCTGAAGATTGTCACTAAGCTGCTGGCAAGCAGGTTGCAGAAAGTGATTCTCAAGTTGGTTCATATCAACCAATATGGTTTTCTTAAAGAAAGATCTATTCATGATTGTTTGGGTTGGGCATATGAATATCTACACCAATGTCATAAGTCTAAAGATGAGATTATTGTACTTAAACTGGACTTTGAAAAGGCTTTTGACACAATTGAGCACCAGGCAATGCTGGATATTTTAAAGGCCAAAGGTTTTGGGGACAGATGGATTTCATGGATCAAAATTCTCTTCACTTCTGCTTCATCTGCTATCTTGCTAAATGGTGTCCCTCGAAAAAAAATTATTGTCTTAGAGGTGTCAGGCAGGGGGACCCTCTATCCCCCCTCCTGTTTGTGCTTGCTGCAGATCTTCTTCAGTCAGTTCTCAACAAGGCAATGCACATGGGATTGTTATCTGCTCCCTTACAAGTGGAGTCATGCCCTGATTTTCCAATTGTCCAGTATCTTTGATGACACCCTGGTTATTCTACAAGCAGATGCCAAGCAACTACATTGCCTTAAAGCCCTCCTCAATACTTTTGTAGATGCCACTGGACTTAAAGTAAACTACAATAAATCCAGTATGATTCCAATAAATGTGTCAGAAGAGAAGATGGAGATTTTGATAAATACTTTTCATTGCAAGAAGGAATCTTTTCCAATCCAATATTTGGGAGCACCCTTAGGCCTTCATAAACCCACTGTTGAGCAATATTTTCCTCTTGTCAAAAGACTGCAAAAGAAGCTTCTGGGTTTGTCCTCCTTTATGACAATGGCTGGAAGATTGCTGTTGGTGAAATCTGTCCTCAATTCTTTGTTGATCTATCTCATTGGATGCCTTGATGTGCCTGTCACCATAAAAACCCAAGCCATAAAGTATTTGAGACACTGCCTGTGGAGAGGCCCAGATCTGGAGGACCACAGACCTGCCATGGTGGCGTGGAGCACTGTGTGTAGACCCAAAAATCAAGGAGGTTTGGGCGTCATGGATATCTTTATTCAGAATAAGGCCCTACTACTTAAGAATCTTCACAAGTTCTATAACAGACACAATACCCCCTGGGTCAGCTTGATCTGGGAATCATATTACAACAATGATACACTGCCTGGTAATCACTGGATTGGATCTTTTTGGTGGAAGGCAAACCTTAAGCTTATTGATAACTATAAGTCCTTGGCCAGATGCAACATAGGTGATGTCAAGAGTGCCTTCTTTTGGACTAATTTGTGGCACTCTGCTTGTTTGCAGGACATGTTCCCTCATTTATTATCTTTTGTGAAGAACAAGAATACTACTGTCCACACCATTCTCCAAGCAGAATTCTTAGAGGATCTATTCCATCTACCCCTGACTGTGCAAGCTTTCCAGGAATTTGAGGCTATGGAGGACATTTGTATTGATTTAAGGGCTTTTGATGCACTAGATTGCACTGACGCTTGGAGTTACATTTGGCGAAATGAACACTTCTCAGTTGCTAAGGCCTATAAAGTTATGATGGGAGTTAAAATTGTGCCACAACAGTTCATTTGGATCTGGAATAGCTCTTGTCAGCCAAAGCACAAGGTGTTTTTTTGGAGTTTGCTCCATGACAGGCTCAACACTAGAAATCTTTTGAGAAGGAAAACTTTTCATTTGGCCAACTACAACTGTGCTGTCAACAATTGTCCACAGGAAGAAACTCTTCAGCATCTTTTCTGGACCTGTCCTTTTGCAGCTCAATGTTGGGACTTGATTTGCCCTTCACGACAGGCAAATGTTTCAATTCTGGAAGCTTTTCTTGATCTCAAACTGAAGCTACATGTACCTTTTTTCATGGAAATAATCATCCTTGCTTCTTGGGCTATCTGGATCTCAAGGAACGATTTGATCTTCCAAGCAGTTCAACCTACCATCCAGAGGTGGAAAGCTATTTTCCTGGAGGAGCTCAATCTTCTAAGATTTAGAATTAAGAAGAGTTATGCTGGAGACTACTGTTCTTGGCTTGACAATCTTGTGCTGTAATTCTAGACTCTAGTTTTTCCTCCCTAGTTTTTTTCTCTTTTCTTTCTTCTTTTTTTGCTCTTCTGGCTTATCTCAAGCCTTTTGTACAGTGGAACCTTTTTGTTTTTGTCTTATTTAATAAAAATTGCAGGGGGTTTTGCCCTACTGTGTACAGTCAAAAAAAGGAGACTTGGACCCTTGGTCAAGAAAGGAGGGAGGCGGCCACGAGGGTGGAGGGCGCCCCCCTAGGGCGCGCCCCCTGCCTCGTGGGCCCCCCGAAGCTCCATCGACATACTCCATCCTCCTATATATACCTATGTACCCCCAACAGATCAGATACGGAGCCAAAAACCTAATTCCACCGCTGCAACTTCCTGTATCCACGAGATCCCATCTTGGGGCCTGTTCGAGTTCACCGAAGGGGAATCCACCATGGAGGGCTTCTACATCATCATCATAGCCTCTCCGATGAAGTGTGAGTAGTTTACCTCAGACCTTCGGGTCCATAGTTAGTAGTTAATGGCTTCTTTTCTCTTTTTGGATCTCAATACAATGTTCTCCCCCTCTCTCGTGGAGATCTATTCGATGTTTTGCGGTGTGTTTGTTGAGACCGATGAATTGTGGGTTTATGATTAAGATTATCTATGAGCAATATTTGAATCTTCTCTGAATTCTTTTATGTATGATTGGTTATCTTTGCAAGTCTCTTCTAATTATCCGCTTGGTTTGGCCAACTAGATTGGTAGTTCTTGCAACGGGAGAAGTGCTTAGCTTTGGGTTCAATCTTGCGGTGTCCTTTCCCGGTGACAGTAGGGGCAGCAAGCCACGTATTGTATTGTTGCCATCGAGGATAACAAGATGGGGTTTTTAAAATATTGCATGAATTTATCCCTCTACATCATGTCATCTTGCTTAAGGTGTTACTCTGTTTTCATTAACTTAATACTCTAGATGCATGCTAGATAGCAGTCGATGAGTGGAGTAATAGTAGTAGATCCAGGAAGGAGTCGGTCTACTTGTCTCAGACGTGATGCCTATATACATGATCATACCTAGATACTCTCATAACTATGCTCAATCCTGTCAATTGCTCAACGGTAATTCGTTCACCCACCGTAAAATACTTATGCTCTTGAGAGAAACCACTAGTGAAATTATGGCCCCCGGGTCTATTCTCATCATATTAATCTTCCTACGCTTTATTATTGCTTTGCTTTTTTACTTTGCCTTTTATTTTACTTTGCATCTTTATACCAAAAATACCAAAAATATTATTTATCATCTCTATCCTGTCTCACTCTCGTAAGTGACCGTTAAGGTATTGACAACCCCTTATCGCGTTGGTTGCGAGGAGTTATTTGCTTTGTGCAGGTACGAGGGACTCACGCGTAGCCTCCTACTGGATTGATACCTTGGTTCTCAAAAACTGAAGGAAATACTTACGCTACTCTGCTGCATCATCCTCTCCTCTTTGGGGAAAACCAACGCAAGCTCAAGACGTAGCAAGAAGGATTTCTGGCGCCGTTGCCGGGGAGTCTACGCAAAAGTCAACATACCAAGTACCCATCACAATCCCTTATCTCCCGCATTACATTATTTGCCATTTGCCTCTCGTTTTCCTCTCCCCCACTTCACCCTTGCCGTTTTATTTGCCCTCTCTTTTCCATTTGCCCTTTTCCCGTTCGCTTGTTTGCTCGTGTGTTGGATTGCTTGATTGTCACTATGGCTCAAGATAATACCAAATTGTGTGACTTTACCAATACCAACAATAATGATTTCCTTAGCACGCCGATTGCTCCTCTTGCCAATACTGATTCTTGCGAAATCAATGTTGCTTTATTGAATCTTGTTATGAAAGATCAATTTGCTGGCCTTCCTAGTGAAGATGCTGCTACTCATCTAAATAGCTTCGTGGATTTGTGTGGTATGCAAAAGAAGAAAGATGTTTACAATGATGTTGTTAAATTAAAGCTATTTCCTTTTTTGCTTAGAGATTGTGCTAAAGCTTGGTTTTTGTCCTTGCCTAAAGATAGTATTGATTCTTGGAACAAATGCAAAGATGCTTTTATCTCTAAGTATTTTCCTCCCGCTAAGATCATCTCTCTTAGAAACGATATTATGAACTTTAAGCAACTTGATCATGAACATGTTGCGCAAGCTTGGGAGAGGATGAAATTAATGATACGTAATTGCCCTACTCATGGTTTGAATTTGTGGATGATTATACAAAAAATTTATGTCGGATTGAATCTTGCTTCTAGAAACCATTTAGATTCGGCCGCGGGAGGCACTTTTATGGAAATCACTTTAGGAGATGCTACTAAAATCCGAGATAATATTATGGTTAATTATTCTCAATGGCACACTGAAAGATCTACTAATAAAAAAGTGCATGCGATAGAAGAGATTTATGTTTTGAGTGGAAAGATGGATGAACTTATGAAATTATTTGCTAATAAGAGTGTTTCTTCTGATCCTAATGATATGCCTTTGTCTACTTTGATTGAGAATAATAATGAATCTATGGATGTGAATTTTGTTGGTAGGAATAATTTTGGTAACAACGCCGTATAGAGGAAACTTTAATCCTAGGCCTTATCCTAGTAATTCCTCTAATAATTATGGAAATTCCTACAACAAGTCTTATGGAAATTTTAATAAGATGCCCTCTGAATTTGAGACTAGTGTTAAAGAGTTTATGAATTCTCAAAAGAATTTTAATGCTTTGCTTGAAGAGAAATTGCTTAAAGTTGATGAATTGGCTAGGAACGTTGATAGAATTTCTCTAGATGTTGATTCTTTAAATCTTAGATCTATTCCTCCTAAGCATGATATCAATGAGTCTCTCAAAGCCATGAGAATTTCCATTGATGAGTGCAAGGAAAGAATCGCTAGGATGCGTGCTATGAAAGATGCCTTTATTAAAGCATGTTCTTCCAATTTACATGAAAATAAAGATGAAGATCTAAAAGTTATTGATGTGTCCCCTATCAAATCTTTGTTTTGCAATATGAATCTTGATAATGATGAGATTGAATATGATCCACCTTTACCTAGAAGGCGTTCCAAAAATTCGGAGTTTTTAGATCTTGATACTAAAATTGATAAAAGTGGGATTGAAGAAAGTAAAACCCTAGATGTTGCTAAGCCCACTATTTTGGATTTCAAGGAATTTAATTATGAAAGTTGCTCTTTAATTGATTGTATTTCCTTGTTGCAATCTGTACTAAATTCTCCGCATGCTTATAGTCAAAATAAGGCGTTTACCAAACATATCGTTGATGCCTTGATGCAATCTTATGAGGAAAAACTTGAGTTGGAAGTCTCTATCCCTAGAAAACTTTATGATGAGTGGGAACCAACTATTAAAATTAAGATTAAGGATCATAAATTTTATGCTTTGTGTGATTTAGGTGCTAGTGTTCCACTATTCCCAAAACTTTGTGTGATTTGCTAGATTTCCGTGATTTTGATGATTGCTCTCTAAACTTGCACCTTGCGGATTCCACTATTAAGAAACCTATGGGAAGAATTAATGATGTTCTTATTGTTGCAAATAGGAATTATGTGCACATAGATTTTATCGTTCTTGATATAGATTGCAATCCTTCATGTCCTATTATTCTTGATAGACCTTTCCTTAGAACGATTGGTGCAATTATTGATATGAAGGAAGGGAATATTAGATTCCAATTCCCATTAAAGAAAGGCATGGAACACTTCCCTAGGAAGAATATAAAATTACCATATGAATCTATTATGAGAGCCACTTATGGATTGCCTACCAAGGATGGCAATACCTAGATCTACCCTTGCTTTTATGCCTAGCTAGGGACGTTCAACGATAGCGCTTGTTGGGAGGCAACCCAATTTTATTTTTAGTTTTTGTTTTTGTTTCTGTTTAGGAATAAATAATCCATCTACCTTCTGTTTAGATGTGGTTTTATGTTTTAATTAGTGTTTGTGCCAAGTTAAACCTATAGGATCTTCTTGGATGATAGTTATTTGATCTTGCTGTAGTTTCCAGAAACTTTCTGTTCACGAAAACAATTGTTAAAAATCACCAGAACGTGATAAAATAGCGATTCCAATTTATGATGATCAATAAACAAATTTCCTAGGTCTTCCTATTTTGGCTGATTTTTTGGAGTTCCAGAAGTTTGCGTTAGTTACAGATTACTACAGACTGTTCTGTTTTTCACAGATTCTGTTTTCCGTGTGTTGTTTGCTTACTTTGATGAATCTATGGCTAGTAAAATAGTTTATAATCCATAGAGAAGTTGGAATACAGTAGGTTTAACACCAATATAAATAAAGAATGAGTTCATTACAGTACCTTGAAGTGGTCTTTTGTTTTCTTTCTCTAACGGAGCTCACGAGATTTCTGTTGAGTTTTGTGTTGTGAAGTTTTCAAGTTTTGGGTGAAATCTTTTGATGGATTATGGAACAAGGAGTGGCAAGAGCCTAAGCTTGGGGTTGCCCATGGCACCCCCAAGATAATCTAAGGACACCAAAAAGTCAAGGATTGGGGATGCCCCCGGAAGGCATCCCCTCTTTCGTCCACTTCCATCGGTAACTTTACTTGGAGCTATATTTTTATTCACCACATGATATGTGTTTTTCTTGGAGCGTCTTGTATTATTTGCATCTTTTCTTGTTAGTTTGTGAAAGAACATGCGGTGCCCCCATGTTTGGTTTTGGCAATTGATGACAATCTCTATGGACTAATGGTTGCCTTGAGTTATATTTGAAGGGTTTGTCCATAGGCTTTTCTTGGAGTCCATTTGTTGGTTTCAAGGAGAGTTTGTGATGACCACGGTGCTATTAAGGAATTATCCAAAGACCGGTCATGTGAGTGTTGAGCTTATTGCAAGCATGTCTTGAAGAATAAGATTGTGTTATCATTCATGTCCACCTTCAAGACATCATCCAAATGAAGAGAGTTGGAAAGATTCAACACACAAAGCACACAAGATGTACCGAGGGATCAAGTGATCCCATGGTATGGTAAGCATTGTCCATTACGCTTTGTGTGCTAACCCATGGTCTTCGTGAGAGTTCTTTGTGGGGTTAGGTTGCGGTGTGCAAGTTCAAGTGATGCATCACGAAGAGATCAAGTGCTTGAAGCTTGCCGTCCATTGTGGTGACAATGGACTTGTGAAGATGAGCGGAAGAGTGGCTCACCCATAGTGGAGTATGGGGGAGCAATCAACTAGTCTTCATCGAGCCAACGCAATCAAGAGAGGTGGTCCATCTTGAGGAGGAGTAGATCGTCATCATCTAGCACAAGTGGACTTTGTGCAAGGCAGAGGTTTGCCCTTGATAGGTTTTCTATTTTACCGGTCTCATGGTGGTAGTTGGGAGACCGGGTTTTAGGATCGATTGCCGTACTATCAAGGGGGGCTCTCGATGAGTTGCTTGATCATATCGTTTGTAGAGAGCTCAAACCATTGCAACCTTGCATCATCTTTATTGGTTCTTGTTTGGTTCTTCTCCTTGTGAGATTTGGAGCTTTTGGTCATTTTCATGACAAGCTCGAGTTCATCGAAAACGGAGTTCGCATGCTTCTTCTATGATGTTTTCGATGTTGGAAGGTATGCCGATTCTTCTCTGTTTTGATGCTACTCGTTGTCTTGTATCCAACAAGCTTGAGTTTGCTCAATTCGGAGCTCATTTGCAGAAGTTATGGCAGTTCTGGTTTTATTGTTTCCCTCTGTTGTCTTCTCTGCAAAATGAAGGACTCCTAGTGTTGCTGATCTGGGGCATGCGGTAGTACTGCTCTGCGGAGCGGTAGTACCGCCGGCCCTCTTGATAGTACCGCAGTCCCCTATGATAATCGCAGGTGCTCCACGGTAATCTTTGCTCTGTAGGAAGCGGTAGTACTGCGTGGCCTCGAGCGACCTTGTTGCTCGAGCGGTTGTAGGGGTGGATGTAATTTTTTACATCCGTGCCCTACACGGTAGTACCGCGCCGCGGGCACGGTAGCATCGTGGGCTCTGGCCAGGCTTAGCAGCATGAGCGGAAGTAGGGGCAGATGTAATCTTTTACATCCGCGCCCTACGCGGTAGTACCGTGCCGGAGTTTTGCGCAGGTCCTCCCTCAGCGGAAGTAGGTACAGAAGTAATTTTTTACTTCCATGCTTTCTCTGCGCCTAGTGTTGCCTGCCTTACGGTAGTACCGTAGGGCAGATGATAATCTTGCTCGGCGGTTCTACCGCTCATTGCCTTGTGCAACAGGTCTTCATCTGGCCAGTACTACACATGCGGTAGTACCACAACCGGCAGCGGTAGTACCGCAGCCAACGTAGTAATCTGCAGCTCCGTCTTGATAGTACCCGCGTCGTCTGCAGCTGAGTGAGGGATAACGGTTGGATTTCTCCCCACCTATAAAAGGGGGTCTTCTTCCCCATTGAGACTTATCCTTCGAGCTCGTGTTCTTCCCCAATTGTTGACCTTCTTCGAGCTTGCTAACTCTCATTCCCTCCATGGATTCTTGCTAGTTTTTGAGGGAAAAGAGAGAGGAGATCTAGATCCACATTTCCACCAATCTCTTTATACTCTATATGAGGGGAACCCCTTGGATCTTGATCTTGGAGTTCTTGGTGTTCTCCTTCTTGTTCTTCCTCTCATTTTCCTCCCTAGCATTAGTTGCTTGGTGGGATTTGAGAGAGAAGGACTTGGGCACTTCGTAATGCGCTTGCCATTGCATTTGGTGCATCGGTTTGAGTTCTCCACGTGATACGTGGAAGTTACAAGTTGAGAAGCTTATTACTCTTGGGTGCTTGGTACCCTTGAGCTTGTTCCTCTTGGGTGCTTGGGCGCCCTAGACGGTTGGTGGTGTTCGGAGCTCAATCATTGTGGTGTAAAGCTCCGGCAAGCGTCGAGGTCTCAATTAGGTTGTGGAGATCGCCCGAGCAATTTGAGTTCAGTGACCGCCCCAAGGGTTGCCAAAGCGTCTGGGTTCGGTGACCGCCCCAAGGGTTGCCATTTGTACGGATTCAGTGACCGCCCTCAAGGGTCCCTTAGTGGAATCACGGCATCTTGCATTGTCTTGGCGTGAGGAGATTACGGTGGCCCTAGTGGCTTCTTGGGGAGCATTGTGCCTCCACATCGCTCCAAACGGAGATTAGCATCCGCAAGGGTGTGAACTTCGGGATACATCGTCGTCTCTGTGTGCCTCGGTTATCTCTTACCCGAGCCTTTACTCTGTGATAGCCATATTTTTTCTTGTCATATATCATGCTATCACCTAGTAGTTTATCTTGTTTAGCATAAGTTGTTGGTGCACATAGGTAAGCCTAGTTGTTTTAGGTTTTGTGCTTGACAAATTAACCGCTAGGTTTATTCCGCATTTGTTCAAGCCTAAACCGTAATTATTTTAAAGCGCCTATTCACCCCCCCCCCTCTAGGCGACATCCAAGATCTTTCAGTTTGCCACAATCATCCTTGCTGTACACACCTTTTGAGAGAGCCATACATGAATTGGAATTTGATAGAATACTCTATGTGCTTCACTTATATCTTTTGAGCTATATAGTTTTGCTCTAGTGCTTCACTTATATCTTTTAGAGCACGGTGGTGGATTTGTTTTATAGAAACCTTTGATCTCTCATGCTTCACTTAGATTATTTTGAGATTCTTAAATATCATGGTAATTTGCTTAATAATAATAATATTCTTGGTATTCAAGATTTGTAAAACTTTCTTTTGAGTGCGTTGAATACTAAGAAAAGTTTGATGCTTGATGATTGTTTTGAGATATGGAGGTAATAATATCAGAGTCATGCTAGTTGAGTAGTTGTGAAATTGAGAAATACTTGTTATTAAGTTTGCAAGTCCCGTAGCATGCACGTATGGTAAATGTTATGTAACAAATTTGAAACATGAGGTGTTCTTTGAGTGTCCTCCTTATGAGTGGCGGTCGGGGACGAGCGATGGTCTTTTCCTACCAATCTATCCCCCTAGGAGAATGCGCGTAGTGCTTTGGTTTTTGATGGCTTGTAGACTTTTGCAATAAGTATATGAGTTCTTTATGACTAATGTTGAGTCCATGGATTATACGCACTCTCACCCTTCCATCATTGCTAGCCTCTTCGGTACCGTGCATTGCCCTTTCTCACATTGAGAGTTGGTGAAAACTTCGCCGGTGCATCCAAACCCCGTGATATGATTCGCTCTTTCACACATAAACCTCCTTATATCTTCCTCAAAACAGCCACCGTACCTACCTATTATGGCATTTCCATAGCCATTCCGAGATATATTACCATGCAACTTTCCACCATTCCGTTCATCATGACACATTATCATTGTCATAGTGCTTAGCATGATTATGTAGTTGACATAGTATTTGTGGCAAAGCCACCATTAATAATTATTTCATACATTTCACTCTTGGTTCATTGCACATCCCGTTACACCGACGGAGGCATTCATATAGAGTCATACCTTGTTCTAGTATCGAGTTGTAATCATTGAGTTATGAATAAATAGAAGTGTGATGATCATCATTTTCTAGAGCATTGTCCCAAGTGAGGAAAAAAAGAGAAAAGAGGCCATAAAAAAAGAAAGAGAAAAGGCCCAAATACAAAAATGAGAGAAAAAGAGAGAAGGGACAATGTTACTATCCTTTTACCACACTTGTGCTTCAAAGTAGCACCATAATATTCATGATAGAGAGTCTCTCATTTTGTCATTTTCATATACTAGTGGGAATTTTTCATTATAGAACTTGGCTTGTATATTCCAACAATGGGCCTCCTCAAGTGCCCTAGGTCTTCATGAGCAAGCAAGTTGGATGCACACCCACTTAGTTACATTTTGTTAAGCTTTCATACATTTATAGCTCTAGTGCATCCGTTGCATGGCAATCCCTACTCCTTGCATTAACATCAATCGATGGGCATCTCCATAGCCCATTGATTAGCCTCGTTGATGTGAGACTTTCTCCTTTTTTGTCTTCTTCACATAACCCCCATCATCATATTATATTCCACCCATAGTGATATGTCCATGGCTCGCGCTCATGTATTGCATGAAGGTTTATAAGTTTGAGATTACTAAAGTATGAAACAATTGCTTGGCTTGTCATCGGGGTTGTGCATGATGAGAGCATTCTTGTGTGATGAAAATGGAGCATGACTAAACCATATGATTTTGTAGGGATGAACTTTCTTTGGCCATGTTATTTTGAGAAGACATAATTGCTTAGTTAGTATGCTTAAAGTATTATTATTTTTATGTCAATATGAAATTTTGTCTTGAATCTTTCGGATCTGAATATTCATACCACAATTAAGAAGAGTTACATTGAAATTATGCCAAGTAGCACTCCCATCAAAAATTCTTTTTTTATCATTTACCTACTCGAGGATGAGCAAGAATTAAGCTTGGGGATGCCTGATACGTCTCCAACGTATCTATAATTTATGATTGCTCCATGCTATATTATCTACTGTTTTGTACCATATTGGGCTTTATTTTCCATTTTTATATTACTTTTGGGACTAACCTATTAACCGGAGGCCCAACCCAGATTTGCTGTTTTTTTTGCCTATTTCAGTGTTTCGAAGAAACGGAATATCAAACGGAGTCCAAACGGAATGAAACCTTCGGGAACGTGATTTTCTCATCAGATATGATCCAGGAGACTTGGACCCTCGATCAAGAAAGGAGGGAGGCGGCCACGAGGGTGGAGCGCGCCTCCCATAGGGCGCGCCCCCTGCCTCGTGGGCCCCCCGAAGCTCCACCGACGTACTCCTTCCTCCTATATATACCTATGTACCCCCAACAGATCAGATACGGAGCCAAAAACCTAATTCCACCGCCGCAACTTCCTCAGATCCAGGAGATCCCATCTTGGGCCTGTTTTGAGCTCACGAAGGGGAATCCACCACGGAGGGCTTCTACATCATCATCATATCCTCTCTGATGAAGTGTGAGTAGTTTACCTCAGACCTTCGCGTCCATAGTTAGTAGCTAGATGGCTTCTTTTCTCTTTTTGGATCTCAATACAATGTTCTCCCCCTCTCTCGTGGAGATCTATTCGATGTAATCTTCTTTTTGCGGTGTGTTTGTTGAGACCGATGAATTGTGGGTTTATGATCAAGATTATCTATGAGCAATATTTGAATCTTCTCTGAATTCTTTTATGTATGATTGGTTATCTTTGCAAGTCTCTTCGAATTATCCGTTTGGTTTGGCCAACTAGATTGGTAGTTCTTGCAATGGGAGAAGTGCTTAGCTTTGGGTTCAATCTTGCGGTGTCCTTTCCCAGTGACAGTGGGAGCAGCAAGGCACGTATTGTATTGTTGCCATCAAGGATAACAAGATGGAGTTTTTAAAATATTGCATGAATTTATCCCTCTACATCATGTCATCTTGCTTAAGGCGTTACTCTGTTTTCATTAACTTAATACTTTAGATGCATGCTGGATAGCGGTTGATGAGTGGAGTAATAGTAGTAGATGCGGTGAGTCGGTCTACTTGTCTCGGACGTGATGCCTATATACATGATCATACCTAGATACTCTCATAATATGCTCAATTCTGTCAATTGCTCAACAGTAATTCGTTCACCCACTGTAAAATACTTATGCTCTTGAGAGAAGCCACTGGTGAAATCTATTGCCCCCGGGTCTATTCTCATCATATTAATCTTCCTACGCTTTATTATTGCTTTGCTTTTTTACTTTGCCTTTTATTTTACTTTGCATCTTTATACCAAAAATACCAAAAATATTATTTATCATCTCCATCAGATCTCACTCGTAAGTGACCGTGAAGGATTGACAACCCTTACCGCGTTGGTTGCGAGGAGTTATTTGCTTTGTGCAGGTACGAGGGACTCGCGCGTAGCCTCCTACTGGATTGATACCTTGGTTCTCAAAAACTGACGGAAATACTTACGCTACTCTGCTGCATCATCCTCTCCTCTTTGGGGAAAACCAACGCAAGCTCAAGACGTAGCAACCGCAGATCGGGACGTGCTGCCTCGGCGCCGTCGAACGGAGAAACGATGCACGTCCTCCCTTTCCGCTGGCGGACGGGATGCGGCCGGATCAGTGAACAACAGTGAGAGAGAGAGAGAGGCCACCGCAGCCTTGTGTGAGATACTCTGAAGAGAGACAAACCAGGTAGGGAGGATCCATTGTATATAGTGGAGCGGACTACCTTTTTCTCCAAAAAATCGTTTTATATTCTGTGTACGTGCCATTGAGCGATATAACTTTATTTAAAAATAACGCGCCAACGCATCAAGTCGAACTTTGTTTCGTGCACGCGTGGTACACGACCTCCGTAGGTAAACAACCGCTACACGCGTTCAAATTAGCACGTGGGCTGCCATTTCATACAGAAATGAGCTCCATCGTGTACCCGCGCGGGTGTGGCTGGGCACGAAGCGTGAGTACGTGCATGGTGCACCTATTCTCTTCTTGTATACGTACACCACCTACATGGGGTTGTGTGAGAGAGATACAAACGTAGAGAGATATAGTGTGTGGGTTTGTGAGAGTTTTTTTCGGGGGGGGGGGGGGGTTAATCAAAAAATGTAAAATATGCAATGTGTGTGAAATAGAGTCCTGGATATATCATATATATAGAGGGGGCGATCCACGAGAAGAGAGTGGAGGTATCATCGACTTGAGGTGTCCATAGAATCGAAGAGAGGGATGATGTGTGTGTGTGTGTGCGCGCGGTTGATAAAGAGTGACATCAAATTTGTGTGTGCCCACGTCAAAGATATAGAGTGGATGGCCTACTAGAACGAGAGAGGGGACATGTGCAGTTTGTCTCTGTGGCATGGATACCTACCTACAGTGCTCGGCTATCGGTGTGTGGTGGGGGGAGGGAGGCCTAATTAACTATAGAGGTACAATGGCTGGTATATGTGTGGAGGAGGAGAGAGGCCTACCTCGTGTATTAAGGGAGATTGATCTACCTCATGTATTAAGGGAGATCGATCAACATCCATGCATATGTGTAGGAGAGGAATAAGGTTGGGAGAGAGATAGAGCTAGAGTGTTGGAGGGGGTGGTAGTGGAGTTGCTTCTAACAAATGGTGGGATAGGCTTGCTAGAAAACCGGAGGGCACGCCTGCAATATCAATAAGAGAGGGGATGGCTGCCTGTCTGTGCATGTGCGTGTGAGAGACAGGTCAGGAGGCATGCACGAATGATGAGGGGGAACGATATGGATGTGGTAAGCAGACATAACTACATAGGAAGATCAATCATCCTTTGTCATAGAAAGGAGAGACATAACTTGTGAGCTACGTCGATCGATGGGGGGGATAGTTAAAGTCGACCTAGGTATATGTTGGGAGATCGATCGGTATACATGCATGTGTGTGTTAGAAGCAAATGAGGCACGGGGAGAAGGATAGAGAAAGAGGGATGCATCTAGGAGGTGGTGCGAGAGTCATACAATATCGAGGGGGAAGGAGTGTGCGAGTACGAAATCGATGAAAAGAGTGGTGGGAGTGAGGCAGGGACGGTGATAAGAGAAGAGGGGAAGCTTGTGTTTGTGCTAGGCACACCTGGCTAGAGAGGCATATCGATCAATGTGTGCCGTTGTAAGGGCATTCTTGTCCCTCAGTAGTTTTGGTGATTGATGACAATGCCTTTGCGGACTAATCGTGTGTATGGAGCCTTTCAGATATATCACGACTAAACACAAGACGGTTTGATGCCCCTCGAAGACTATTGAAGACGGCGTTTCTCTACGGTTCGGTTCGGTGGAGTTGAGTCGTAGGAAAGCCGTACTATTAAGAGGGGGTCCGCTTTGGAAAGGTTTGGGTGGAATCTCTACACGTTTCCTTATGCAGCGCCTTTCCTCCAGCTCTTTGGAGTGTTCCTCCGTCTCTCCTTGTCTCTGCGAAATGAAGGTCTCCACATTGTTCCTCTTAGGCTAGCGGTAGTACTGCTTCTCAAAGCGGTACTACCGCAGGAGGCAGTGGTAGTACCGGGCCCAGGCACGGTAGTACCGTGAGCTCCCACGGTAGTACCGCTCCTCAAGAGTGGTAGTACCGTGAGTTCTGCAGCAGGAGCGGAGGTAGGAGCGGATGTAATTTTTTACATCCGCACCTTCACGGTAGTACCGCGCCCTGGTCGCGGTAGTTCCGTGTCGGACTTTCGCACGACAATATCTCAGCAGATGTAGTCACGGATGTAATTTTCTACATCTGTGCCTACTGGGCCTGGTCTGTGGCTGTCCTGCGGAAGTACCGCATGGGGTCATGGTAATACCGCTACGCGGATCTACCGCGCCCGTCCGTGCTTTTATTCAGGTCCGCCCCTGCCGCGCCCATGGTAGTACCATGTTCGTCATGTAGTACCGAGGCCCATCTTGGTAGTACCGCCTCCCTTGGTGCGGTACTTCCGCGGGTCGCGTGCTGAGTGGTGGGTAACGGTTGGAATTGTCCCCCACTATATAAGGGGGTCTTCTTCTCCAAGAAGACTCACCTCTTCCAACCCTAATCTCCGTTGTTGCTCCAAGCTCCATTTTCGCCGATCTCTCCCTAGCCAATCAAACTTGTTGATTTGCTCGGGATTGGCTGCGAAGGCCCCGATCTACACTTCCACCAAGAGAAATTTGATTCCCCCACCAATCCCTAGCGGATCTTGTTACTCTTGGGTGTTTGAGCACCCTAGACGGTTGAGGTCACCGTGAAGCCATAGTCCATTGTGGTGAAGCTTCGTTGTGTTGTTGGGAGCCTCCAATTAAGTTGTGGAGATTGCCCCAACCTTGTTTGTAAAGGTTGATGCCGCCTTCAAGGGCACCAATAGTGGAATCACGGCGTCTCGCATTGTGCGAGGGCGTGAGGAGAATACGGTGGCCCTAGTGGCTTCTTGGGGAGCATTGTGCCTCCACACCGCTCTAACGGAGACGCATTTCCCTCAAAAGGAAGGAACTTGTAACACACCCTCGTCTCCACCGACTCCACTCTTGGTTATCTCGTGCCTTTACTTGTGCAAGCTTATTTGTGTTATATCCTTTGCTTGCTTGTGTGCTTGTTGTTGTTGCATCATATAGGTTGCTCACTTAGTTGCATTTCTAAACAACCTACTTTGATGCAAAGTTTAATTTGGTAAAGAAAAGCTAAAAATTGTTAGTTGCCTATTCACCCCCCTCTAGTCAACTATATCGATCCTTTCAATTGGTATCGAGCCTCGTCTTTTTAAGGACTTTACCGTCCAAAGAGTATGGTTGACATCGTGAGACGATGTGGGAGAGCACTCGGTGTGAATCGATATCGCCTACGGAGATGGGGTAACTCGATCTCACGTGAGGAATTCAATGTGGCCTTGGACACATTGAAAACCTCCATGACGACCGAGGTCAAGGACATGTTTAAGGAATTCTTAGAAGGGCTTAAACTTTCCACCGCACCCGTGAAAGTGGGTGATCCTACCAACACGGTGACGAATGCTAACCCCGACAAGGGGAAGCTACTAGTGAGAAAGCTCCTTCATCTAGTGGTAAGAATGGCACCGGCATCTTTGCCCATGTGCAACCTCCACCCGTTTATGGTGGACCGATTCCTTCTACTCATTTGAATCATGTCGGTCCTCCCCCCCACAAGATTGATAAAAAGGAGGATTTTGATTCTTGGGTCTATCGTTTTAAGCGTCATTTAAATCATGTGAACACTAACCTTTGGAGAATCATTGAAGAAGGTTTTTATCCGCAAGATCGGAGCAACTTCACTCCAAAAGAGAAGTCGTGGATGATCAATTCAACGAGAATGCTCTCTTCATCATCCAAGAAGCAATTCTTCCCGAAGACCTCCCGCATCTCCGGCCCTACTCATTGGCCAAAGATTCTTGGCTCAAAGTGGTTTCCCTCTATCGGGGAAGCGCAAGCATTCAATGTTCCAATTATGAAGTGGTTCAAGATGAAGCCGATGAGTTTGCAATGAAAGAAGATGAAGAACCTCGTGAGCTTTATCGGAGAGTTACCAAGCTCGCGGTCTCTCTTCGGGGTCATGGAAGTAAGGACACGGATGACAATTGGATCAAGCGCAAATTCCTCAAGGCAATGATGCCCTACCACAAAGCCATGTCCTCCGTCATCCATCAAAGGCCGGACTTCCACACCTTATCCTCAAGTGATGTGTTGGATGAGCATATTGGACAAGACCGCCGACAATGTGGTGCTTCGCTCCCAAAGAGCAAAGAAGCCCAACCTTGCATTGAAGGCCAAGGTTTGTGTCGAAGAAGAAGAAGAGGAGGAAGAAGAGGAGAGCAACCTCGAAGATACAGTATGCCTATCATGAACACATGGCCCTTGCTTCAAGGCAATTTTGGAGCAAGAAGAACGCAAGGCCCAACTTCAACAAGAGCAACTCAAGTGGCGCAAAGGGCAAGCAACGAGTGAGGACTTGCTTCAATTGTGGCAATGTGAGTCATTTGTTGCGGAGTGCCCGTATGAGAAGAGGGAATACAATGGTGGCAAGCTCATCCGTAAGGACAAGGCCAAGTCTTTCCCCAACAAGAGCAACTTCACCAAGAAGGCTATCAGCGTTCCGGGAACGGGGGTACCCGGACTTGCCTGCCTATGGCCTGCGGCGTGGCTCAAGGGGTGGCCCAGTACGGCCCATCTTCATCAACACAAGCTCAAGACCCTCGCAAGGGGCCAAGCCTCGCGGGGCGGACGACAGAAAGCTTCCTCAGGCACGGCCTCGTCAGGCTGGCTCGCGAGGAGGCGGAGAGATCAAGGCGGGGTACCTCACGAGGTGCCCATGACGCAAGCCATGACGACCGAGGGTGCCAGGCGGGCGCCAGCCCGCGCAGTGTCCTCATTTCCCCTTTTGCGCAAAGGAGGCAAGTGCAGGACAAGGCATCAGGCAAAGGCAACCATTTAGGTGCAACAAGACCAAGACCAGCAGAACGGCAGGAAGGAGGTCATCGTGGAGCCCAAGCCGGCGTCACCGTCAGAGTCTTTGGCAGGCGAAGACCGACTTTAGTCAGGATAAGTGTACTAGATGTTCCCCTTCAAAATGGTCAATTGTTGGCGCCCTTCCCGCTCAATATTTGGGAAGAGGCCCAGGGCCTCCCACTATAAATAGAGGTAGCCGCCACCAAGGCAGGGGGATCGATCGGATCGGCATCTAGAGAGAGAGAAATAGAGGCGACTGAACTCCCCTAGCAATTCATCGCACCAGCTCAAGAACATCCCCTCGCGAGGCTGTTCTTCCCTTGTATGGTTCATCATCAGCCCCAGAGGCAATCCACCACACCACACACTGGAGTAGGGTATTACACCGCAATGGTGGCCTGAACCAGTATAAACCTCGTGTCCTCTGTGTTGTTCCTCGTGTAGTTTAGATCCTTGCGAGGCGACGAGACGTAGGCAGGTTGGAGGTGCGATCTCCGCGTGCACCCCAGAGTTCGAACCTAGAGGGTCCGCCGGAACCCGAAATCCGACATTTGGCGCGCCAGGTAGGGGTGCACCGGAATCCGCCTTCCGCCGCCCTGCTCTTCGCCGCCCCTCGCATCCATGTCAGACGCTTGTCGAGCCCGTGCCGAGCGCTGGGCCGCTCTCGCTGCTCGCGTCGCCCAGACGGCCCCCGTCGGTGGCCGCCCCCGCCGTTCCCCGTCGCCTGCCATCAACGCCGCCACCGGCCCGGCGGGGAACGAGCAGCAGGCGTCGTCTCTGCATCCTTCGGTGCGGCGGGAAGGCCGCACCGCCACCCCGTCGCTGACTCCAGCCGGCTCTTCGTCCCACGCCCGTCGCGCTCCTGTGGACGCGCACGTCGCGTTACTCCTGGCACAGGAACTCCTGCACTACCGTCCCGTCAACGACCTCTACGACGAGTGGCTCGCCCGCATCACCGAGCTCGTCAGCGCCACTGGGGGCTCCCCTGCGCCATCCCTTTCGCTGCACCGCGCCCCACCTTGCGCGGGCGATGAAGCTCCGGGGGCGCCTCAGCCGCCTCCCCCTCAAGAAGGCGCCTTGGCCCCAAGGCGCGTGGCCCCTGGGCGGAACCCACTCCGTCCGGCATCAGCACAGCAAGAGAAGAGCTGCCAAGAGGCCCCTCGTCCCCAAGAAGCTGCCCGAGTGCTCCCCACACCGGCCCGTCACGACCGCGCTCCTGCTCCAGCGCACCAAGACCCCGCGCTGCTCCTGGCGGCAGCGCACGGAGACCCCCAAGATCAAGCCCTCCATCACCAATGGCCTCCCGTGGCCACTGCAGGCTGCCGTGCCTTCACCGCCGAGCTGCGCAGCGTGGCCTGGCCAGGCAAGTTCAAGCCAGACCTGCCCCCACGCTACGATGGCACGGCCGACCCTGCGGAGTTCCTCCAGCTCTATGAGCTGGGCATCGAAGCCGCCAACAGGGACGAGAAGGTCATGGCGAACTGGTTTCCCATGGCGCTCAAGGACGGTGCCCGCACCTGGCTCCTGAACCTGGCTCCTGGCACGATTTCCTCCTGGAACAAGATGCGCACCCGATTCATCGCCAACTTCCAAGGCACCCGCGATCGGCCCCCGGCCATGAGTGACTTGCGCCGCATCAAGCGGCGATCGGGGAGACCTGCAAAAGTTCACCCAATGCTTCAACAACGCCGCCTTTAAGATCCCTGTGGTGTTCGAGGAGGCCATCATCTCAGCCTTCTCCGACAGTGTGCGTGACGTCAAGATGAAGGAAGAGCTCGCGATCCATGAAGACCTGTGCACATCCCTAGAGCTGTTCAACTTGGCAACCAAGTGCGCCAGGGCTGAGGAAGGATGCCTTTCCCTCCTCAAGCTGCCGGATGCTGACCCAGAAGAGAAGAAGCCCAAGGTCAAGGACGTGAACCTCAAGGGGGCTGCCGTGCTTGCAACAGAGCCGGACACCAAGCGAGGAAGGGATCAGCCTGAGTCATCCAAGGGCAGTCGGTACTGCGTGTACCACGACCTCCACACCCACAACACCAACGAATGCCAAGAGCTCAGGGCCGTGCGGGACGTGCGTGCCGGCCGACGCCCCGAGCGCAGCGACCGGGGCTCTGGCCGAGGAGGAGGAAGAGGTGGAGGACGATGGGAAGACCGTGGCCCTCGCCAAGGGTGGCGTGACAGACCTCGCGAGGACCGCTGGCAGGATTAGCCTCATGAGGGAGGTTGGAGGGACCCGCCTCGAGGTAGGCTGGAGGGATCAGCCTCGCGAGGATCGCCCACAAGGCAACGCAGGCCTCCCTCCTCTGCAACCGCAGCCAAGGATAAATGAAGACCATCATCAGGACGAGGGGGCTGGGGGCTTCCAGGAGCCGCGCGCAATCTCTTGCATCCTGGGCGGAGCTCAAGCCCCAGCCTCTCAGCGCATCTTTAAGAAGTTCGCCAGCGAAGTGAATGCAGCCCTCCCGGGCTCGGCCACACGCCTCGGGTGGTCAGCGTGCGCCATCACATTCAGCTCGTGGATCAGCTCAAGTGTGCAGCCACAGTGAGTCCTCCCGATGCTTTGTTCCCCAATCATCAGCAATGTGCAAGTCACCAGGACCCTCATCGATGGCGGAGCAGGGCTCAATGTCCCGTCCGTCGAGACATTCAACAATCTCCAAGTGCCATACAATCAGCTTCAGCCAACCAAGCCTTTCTCCGGAGTCACTGATGGTTCCACAGTTCCGATAGGGCAGGTCCGCCTTCCTGTCACCTTTGGGACGCGCGACAACTACCGCACCGAGCTCATTGACTTCGACGTCGCTCACATTCGCCTGCCGTACAATGCCATCCTCAGGTACCCAGCCCTGGCCAAGTTCATGGCCGTGACTCATCACGGCTACAATGTCCTCAACATGCCAGGAAGCGGTGGAGTCATCACGGTGCCTTGTGAAGAGAGAGACGTTGTGTGTTCTCTGGAGCGTGCTTTCCAAGCCGCACCAATTGAAGACCCAGATCACAGGAGCGGGACGCTTCCCAAGGCTGCTCCTAAGAAGAAGAAGACATCGCCTGGCCCGACCCCATGGGAGGCAGGCCCCTCAGGGTCCGCGCCTGTTCAGGGGGCACCTCCCTCTGTCGCATAGGAAGGCGCGCCCGGCGCCCTCCTCGAGCAAGGCTCGGGGGCTCTCTCCTGGAGGGCCACCGACTTCGCTAAGATCACGAGGGAGGCGCTCGGGCACCACTTGGAGGCGTGTTTCAAAGCACGCTTCCCTCGTGAAGGAGCAAGGCAAGGAGGGCCAAACCCTCAGGAGTTCGTCAGCAAGATCATTCAGGAGCTGCAGGAGTCAAGAGTCATGAGTGGCAGCCGCCGCTTACCCGCCGTAGCTCCCCATCCAGGCGAGGATGATGGGCTGCATGTCTGCATTGACATACCAATGCTCAACCGAGCCGCCTCTCAGGAGCGCCTCTGGCCCTCGCGTGTGGGGCGCTGGGAAGATCCACCCCACAGCTACGTTCGCATGCCTTACGGCCTGCCGAACGCGGCTGCCGTGCGTTAGCGCCTCATGAGGAGCATCCTGGAGGCTCAAGTGGCCAGGCGTTCCGCAGTCCTGGCGGAGATGGAGATGGTCCGCGAGGAGCCACCAGCGCCTCCGGAGCCTCCCGAGGCTCCTGTGCCTGGGGGCTCGTGAAGATCGGCTTCCGCAGCGCACGATGTCCGCTACTTCAGCATCCCTTCATCTTCAACATTATCAAGTGACATCCTTCGAGTTTCATTTTCAGCTGGGAGCGCCCCCAGGGCCGCATCATTCCCAGGCCGCGTGGGTCCGTCCCTGCGGCATGTATCCCTTTTGATTCATGTTTCTAGTTTACTTTATTGGGGGCGCCCCTCGGGCTGCATTATCCCCAAGCCACCCGGGCCAGACCCAGTGGCATGTATCCCTCTTGTGTTTATTCGGGTCGTGCGTTTGACCCATCATGATCGTTATTTGATGCCTGCCCACGACACCCTTCTTCCTTCATGTCGGCCGCTTGCACGTTAAAGGGGGGGTACCTGAGCATCACGACTCATGAGCTCCTACTAGCTCTCTAGTCCTCACCCTCTGGCCTTGTCCACGGCATCACGACCTGGCATACCAGCGACGGCTGAGCCCGCTCGAGGGCCGGGACCCGAGGACGTAGAGCACCAACATCTAACCAAATTTGCAGGAACACATTACAAGTAAAGGCTCAGCAAAGCGCAACCCGCCTTGAGGTAGGGCCCCGTGAGTCCCGCGCTGGCTCACGGGTGCCCAGATACACCTCGCCAAGCTCTACCGTGCCAGCCACTTGTCAGGGCGGGGTTGTACATGCCCAGGGGGCTCCTCCCGGAGGGGAGCCCCCTCCCACGCACCAGTGGAAGCACCATGCTCAAGGCCGGGGTGACACTGCCGAGGAGCGGCTATGCCCGTACACATACGGAAGTGCTATACTCCGCACTGGTGATAAACAACTAAGGGTGGCCCCCGGCCGCATCAACCTCAGGGAGCCCAGAGCTCAATGTCCGGCCTCATCGTAACGCCTCCCCTCGGGAGTGCCGTGCGAGGGGGCTGGGCACGGGGGCTACGCCTGGGTCACGCCCAGACGCACGCCACCCAGCCAGGCCCCTCGGGCCTGGTTCGTCGCACGTCTCTCCCGGCCGGAGCCAAGGTACGAAGGCTGTTTGAGCGTCAAGGGGACTCTGAGCATCGCGACTCAGAGCCTAATCGTCACATAGCCCCTCACCCCTTAGTTCCGAAAGGCTAACGGCGGTTGAGGTATGTGCGGGGCCGGGCTCTGCCGAAGTAGAACGGTAAATTCACCCATACATCTCACCTCCCTACTTGTTGTTCGTGCATCAAGGGGGACTCCCGAGCATCGCGACTCAGGAGCCTAACTTGTCACGTAGCCCCTCACTCCTTGGCCCCGGCCCCTGGTTTCCGGCCGGGATAACGGTGGCTGAGGTATCTTGTGAGGCTGAGCTCTGCCGACGTAGAACATAAGCAAGTAGGAAGGAAAAGCGCAAATCTCAAGGAATTCAAAAGCAAATATTACAGTCCATAAAGTGCTTTGACAACGCCGAACACAAGTTTAAATGTCTCCACGAGGCAGGATGCATGTTGCAGGAACTAAAAGCAGGACGGGAGCCGCGAAGGGGTCACTTTCTGGCGGTGCCATCGCTGGTGACGGAGCTGCGCTAGGCGACTTCGCCTCGTGGAGCCTCAGGATTGGCAGCACCTTGCTTTGGCTTGGTGCTGAAGGCCTGAAACTTTGCCAGCAGGGCCTCCGCTCGACCCTTCACGGCCTCAGCAGCGGCAGCGGCCAGATCACCGCTCACAGGCTCCAGCAGGCTGTCAAGGTCAACGTTGGGGTCGCGAAGGTAGACATGGGTGAAGACGCGCGTCAGCGCTGCAGAAGAAAGGACACGCGCCTCGGCCTCAGCCGTGGGGCCAAGGCCAAGGGCGACATCTTCAAGGGCGCGGACCAGGAAGGGAAGCAGCTTGGCGGGGCCGTCCTCGGCGCCGGCCAGCGGGCTTTCCAGGCCGCTGTCGTAAAGCGACTTCAGCAAGGTGCGAGCCTTCACCTCCAGCTTCGTGAAGGCCACGCGGTCCTCGGCCAGGACCCGCGCCTTGCCATCCAGCTCGATCCTCTTCGCCTCCAACGCCTGCTCCATCGCACCCAAGTGGCCATGGCATTCATTACGTTTGGCATCCCGGTCCTTGGCGGCAGCCTCGCGAGCCTTCATGTCTTCCTCCTGCTCCTGGCGGACACGGGCCTCCTTGGCAAGCTGGTCGCACAGGCCTTGCAGCTCGCTCTCCAGCGTCGTGCAGCAACCCCGAACATCTGCTACCTCACCCAAGGCGGCGTCGCGAGCGGCCTTCGCCTCACGGATGGCCTGCTTCTCTTCGTTGCAGGCCGACGCGGCCTGAACCAGCGCCGCTCAAACTGAAGCATCAGAGCGGACCCAGCCGGAGGCCAGCTCCAGGCGCCCGGCCACCAGGCGAGGGTCGGCGCCCTGGAGATCTCCTCGCAGCCGGTCCAGTTCAGCAGCAGCACGATCCAGGACAGTAGAAGGAGTCGGAGAGATGGCAGTAGGCGGAGTGGGGGGAGAAGACGGCAGCGTAATCTCAGCACCATGAGTCGGGACCTTCTGCGCCCCGACGACTGCAGCAGTGGCGTCAGGCAAGGACACCTCGGGAGTCGCTTGGGCCATGGGGGCTGAGCTCGCCCCAGCTAGCCCCACCAGGCCTCACAAGGATGACCAGGCAGGAGAGGCCCGCGTCTTGACGCCCCCTTCTCCCGCAGATGGAGGTGCTGCCCCGGGCGAAGCCTCAGGAGCCCCCTTCAGCTTTTTCGCTGCAGGCACCGGCCTAGCCATGGAATACCGACATCAAGCCTCAACAACAAAGCAAGAAGCAAAACAAGAATCAAGCACTCACTAGTCATCGCTCACGGGCTCAAGCAACCTCCGGCCGAACTTGAAGCCCGAGAGCCTGCTGCTGGGATCAACCTCAAGAGGCTCGGGAGCAGGAGGCGCGTCTGCAGATCGCCTCGGAGCCGGAGCAGACCCGCGGGGAACCAGCCCCGTCTTGTACTTCTTCGGGATCAGGGGCAAGCTCTCGCCACCTTGCTCGTCGCCATCCTCGTCGTCGTCCGGCAAGAGGCGGAGAGCATGGGACCTACGCCAAGGGAGGGGTGCTCTCGACTCCCCGTCGGTCGCCTCGGAATCGGGCTCCTCTTCCCGCTCCTCTTCTTCCTCCTCTTCACTGGAGTCGCCGGAGGACACGTTCACCGTCGCCAGGGCCGCCAGGTCCTCAGGAACCTCCGCGGGCACAGGTCCGTCCCCGTTGAAAGCGGGCATGGAGTTCACCACCTGCTCCCAATCATCTCAAAGGAACAGGGGTACAGGAGCACCCTCCAACCTCGCCACGTCACCCCCGACCAAGGATTGGAGGACCGCGGCCAGATCTTCGTCGACCAAGACTACGGGGCTTGGGCGAAGCCTCCACAGCGGGAGCGAGTATTGCCGAAGCGGGGCCATTCGGTGCTCCAGGAACTCCCTCAGGAGCGACGCCCCGGTCAGCTTCGCCATCGCCATGTTGCCCGGCCACAGGTCCGCATCCATCCTCTCCAGCACTGGCTTCGCGCGGGGATCCATGAGCTCAGCGCGAGACCAAGCGTCGATGGGCTTGGGCTGCTCCGTGGGCAGAATCAGCCGGGGATGGATGCACCCAGCATCCACCATGACCCACTAGCTCCTGAAGCCTTCAATCCTCTTCCCGGGCTTCGAGATGGTGTTGGAGCTGCCATACGCGACAAAGCTCGTGCACGCGGTGATGGAGCCGCGAGAGACCCGGAGGTAGAAGTAATGGCGCAGCAAGGCCAGTGAGGGCTGCACCCCGACATGAGTCTCGCAGTAGTAGGCGAAGATCGCCAGGAGAAGAACAGAGTTGGGGTGGAGGTGCAGAGCTTGCAGGTTGTAATGGCGGAGGACAGAAAAGAAGAACTTGGAAAAGGGAGGCACCAGACCGGCGGCAATAGCGCTCACGAAGAGCGGTAGAAGGTGCTTCCTTGGTCCTCGGGAAGGGCGGAGCCAACCTTGAGCACCGCCGCCCCATCGTTGCCTTGCGTCACCATCATCTGGCGCGTCCGGGCAAGGCTCTTCTCTGACACGTTCGGGGAGTCCAAAGCGGGTGAGAACGAAGCTCCGGCCGGGGTTTGGCGAGGCGCCATGCCTTGCTAGGGCGCAGGGTTGGAGTAGATCTGGGGATTTCGGAAGCAGGAAGGATAGGAGCGAGAAAGGGGATCTGGGCAATGACTGGAGAAGGCAAAGAAGGTAAAGCCTAGACGGGTACCGCTCTCTTGTCAATTCATGCGGTTACCAAGGCGTCGTGAGGGAAGCGAGGGACGCCCGTATCGATCAACCACCACGCTGGCGCCCAAGGCCGCAGGCTGTTGGGGCTCAAGCGCGCAGACTTTCCCTTCGCTTCTTTGCTAAGCCAAGTCCAGGCGCGCCTTGGGCCCGGGAGCTACTGTCGGCGTTCTGGGAACGGGGGTACCCAGACTTGCCTGCCTGCGTGTCACGTCCCTAGCCTTTGCTATGCACTAGGACTAGCTTGGATGTTGCATCATGTCTAATTTATTTGAAAGTTGAAATGGGGATTGCTCAAACCCTAGCACCAGATCAAATCAACTAGGTTAAAATAAAAATATTCTCAATGAACCAAAATGCCCTTTAGAAAAGTTCATCATTATTGGATTAGTCTAGAACCTCTCCCAAAAATGGTGCACATTTTTCTAGGCCATTCTAGATTTTTTGAATTAAATCATATGTTATTTGCATTTGGGCATTTAATTGCTAAATAATATTTTAAATGCCCAAATAATCACAAATTGAAATGTTTGTTGTTGGAAATATTCCAAACAGTGACATTGAGCAGTTTCATGATTTTTGGAAATGCCCTGGCATTTTTATTAAAGCCAAACACAATTACAGAAAATAGAAAACAGAAACAATTTAGAAAGAGAGAGAGTAACCTTACCTGACGCTTACCTGAGGCCCACTCACCTGGTGGCCCAGCAGATTTGGCCCAGCCCACCCCGAGCCGCCACCGTCTCCCACCTCACGACAGTAGGACGAGAGGCGTGAGGCCGCCGTGCGCGCCCATGCGCCACGGCCACCTCCTGCTTCCACCGACGCCCTGGGCGCCCCAGACGGCGCCACGACACCCCCTGCATCTTCCCCCCCCCCTCTCTGGTTCCTCCCTCTCCCCCCAGCGCTCGCGCCCGCAGCCACCCGAGCGAGCCCGTCGCCGCCGATCGCCATAGCCGCAGCCACTACCTCCCTCCCGCCTCTCCGACGCGTCCCAGGGATCCGCCTCGTCGCCTTCGTCCTCCTCGTCGAGCCACGCATCGCCGGGAGCTCTACTTCGCCGGGAGCTCTACTTCGCCATCAATGCCGTCGTCTTCAACCTCTCGGTCACCGAGATCGCCGGCGCCCGTTCGTCGTCTCCGACGCGTCCCCGAGCCCACTGAGACCTCCTCCGGCTTCGCTGTGAGCTCCTCTTCCTCTTCCCCTAGTCCCCGTGCTCGTTCTCGTGCCGTAGCTGCCGTCCCCGCAAGCACCAAGCTCCGGCCATCGCCATGGCCGTCGAACCTTGCGCCCCCAGAGCTCTTCAGCTCGCTCCAGTAGCTCCCGCGTGCTCTCCAGGTCCCCAGGGTCCCGACGCGCTCCTCTGCTCTCCGCTAACGCCACTGCAGCCACTGCTGTGCTAGCCCGAGCTCCAGCCGCCAAAGCCGGGCCGTGGTCGCTGCTCCCGGCCACCCCACAGCCTCCAGAGGCCTCCCCTAATTCGCGCACGGCACGGGCTACCTTCCGTGCCCACAGCGCGTTGATCCGTCGCCTCCGGCGAGGTCCGAGCGAACTCCGCCCATGATTCGAGGTCACCGTCGTGACGCTCGGTGACCGTCGATGTGGCCATCTATTTAGCGCTAATCCGCCACCACTTAACCCCCTGACCCACGTACCTATGGGACCCACGCCCTGAATCAACCACAGTTAGTTCCTGCTTAGTCTTAACTAATCACAGTGGCCCCACACGTCAGCTTTGACCAAGTTGACATGGACTTTGACTGGGCCCACTTGTATGTGAGACTAACCAGCCCCGGGTCACTGACCAATGGGCCCCACTGGTCAGTTTGACCTGGACCGCCCCTGTTGACTTGCTGACATCACACCGACGTCATGCTGACGCAGTTAATGATTTTCTGGAATTTAAATAATTCAGGAAATTCCAGAAAATAGTATAAACTTCTAAAAATCATAGAAATTCAACCGTAACTCCAAATGAAATAATTTATATATGAAAAATGATCAGAAAAATCCAATCTATACATCTGTACCATTTTCATGCATGTTAGAACAACTTATAGCTGCTGTTTAGAACAAATCATATAAAGGGCATTTAAACCATCACATATGGAGTTTGAATTTGAATATTTGATTCAAGCCAACTTCATTTAACCTGTTGCTAGTTGCATTAGCCCAAACAACAGCATATTGCCATGTCACATTCATGCATCATATTGTTGCATTGCATTGATTGTGTTCTTCCTTGTTTGCCGGTGATTGTCCCCTCTCAGTAGACGACGTTCGACGATGAGATCGATGACACCGATGAAGAACTATATTATCTTCAGTAGTGCCAGGCAAGCAAAACCCCCTTGTTCATTCCGATATAATCCCACTCTCTCGCTCCTACTCTATTTTACTGCATTAGGACAACAACGACTCATGTGTTACTTGCTGCGGTAGCTGAACCCCTTTATCCTCTGCATGACCTGTCATTCCACAGTAATTAGATGATACCCACTAGCATGAGTAGGAGTTGTTTGAGCCCTGATGTGCCTACTCATTCATGCTTGTTGTCATGCCTGCTATTGCTTAGAGTTGTGTCAGGTTTGATTCATCGGGAATGAATTGGAAAGTGGTGAACATGTCCTACTGTGTGTGAGCTAAGTGTGTGAACACGATTTGGTAAAGGTAGCGGTGAGAGGCCATGTAGGAGTGCATGGTGGGTTGTCTCATTGCAGCCGTCCTCAGGAACTGAGTTACGTGTTTGTGATCCATGAGCAGTTACTACCACACATTGGGCTCCAGAACTCGACCCCTCTCGACTTATTAATCAACTTGATCTCTGTCCGGGGAGTTGCAACTAGTTTACGGTGTTTGTAGGTAGTGTTAGTAGTCTACCAAGTGGCACCTGCAGGTGGGCTTGGGACAGACTAGGCACCGTGGCACGGTGTAGCAAGCATAGATCCACCCGTCGAGGTGGGCTTGGGAACCCTCAAGACATCGTTTGGGGCCGTGGCGACACCCGGCGGATCTCCTTGCGGATGGAACCCGAATAGGCGATAAACCTGGACTAGAGACTTGTGTGGTTAGTCGTGTCGTGGCCGACTCCCTCGCCCGGCTTCCGCTTGAAGGTTGCCGAGGTACATGACGCGATGTCTGAGGCGATATGTGGCGGCGGCGTGTGTGAAGAAGTACACCCTGCAGGTTAATATGATCTATTCAATAGCCGTGTCCGCGGTAAAGGACTTCAGGTTGCCTATAACAGTTCATAGACAAGTGAAAGTGGATACTTTGTAAAACTGCAAGATAAGCATGAGTGCTATGGATGGCGTTCTCGTGAGGGAGACGGAGGCGGATCCATAGTGGTGTATTGATATGGTGAATATGTGGACTCGTAGCGCCACCTCAAAAGAGTTACTTGCGATTAGTTCAGGATAGCCATCGAGTCAAAGCTGGCTTGCTGCAGTCAAACTCCACCACCCCTTTTGATAATGATGCATATGTAGTTAGTTCGATGTAAGTCTTGCTGAGTACGTTTGTACGCACGTTTGCTTATTTTATGTTTTGCGAGAGAGACCTCGGTCTCGCTAGTAGTTCCGCGTGGATCAGACGTTTAGCTTGTTACCTCAACTACGATCTTGTGCCCTCGGCGGGATCTGGTAGATAGTCGTGCTTCTCAGCCTTTTTCATTTGTAGATGTCTCAGACTCGGACATGTTAAGCTTCCGCTTGTGCTTTGACTTGTATGCTCTCGAGTGTTGGGTCATGAGACCCATGTTTGTAATATCTCGCTCCTCGGAGCCTAATGAATAAATATTGAGTCGTAGAGTTATGTTGTGATGCCATGTTGTATTTACACATATTGAGCATATTGTGTGTATGTTTGAAATGCTTGGTATGTGTGGGATCCGACAATCTAGTTGTTTATCCTTGGCAGCCTCTCATATGGGGAAATGTAGTCTAGTGCTTCCTGAGCGATAGTAGTCCGCTTCTGACCGGTTCACCGAGTCTCGCTAGCCCAAAGACTACTGCTCTGGACACTTGACCGGCCGGCATGTGTTTCACTTCGTTCCTGTGTCTGTCCCTTCGGGGAAATGTCACGCGGTGACATCCGGAGTCCTGCCTAGCCTGCTACAGCCTGGGTTACCGGAGTCCTGTTAGCCCAGTGCTACAGCCCGGATTCACACGCTGCTGACCGACATGCTCGATGTCATTCATGTATGCCTGTCCCCATGGGTTAGTGCCGCTTTGGGTTCACGACTAGCCATGTCGGCCCGGGTTCTCTGTTATATGGATGCTAGCGACACTATCATATATGTGAGCCAAAAGACGCAAACGGTCCCGGGCCATGGTAAGGCGACACCCGTGGGAATACCGTGCGTGAGGCCGCAAAGTGATATGAGGTGTTACCGGCTAGATCGATGTGACTTGGAATCGGGTCCCGATAGCTTTGGTACCAGAGCCCGATCATCAGAGGATTACCAAGCCAAATCGGCCAAGTTGTGTCTAGAAATGCTTTAGTTATATAAGGGAATTGATTGTGGAAGGGAACGTAAGGCTCTTTTTACTCCTTATACCTCATGGCCTTCTAATCTGAGTCATCCTCTTCTCTTCTACGGGGTTTAAGAACTAGGCTTCTCATCTATCTATTAAGATGACGTGTTACTAATCCATAGACTTTTAAGATTGTTTGTTTTACGCCCCAGTTCAGTTTCTACTATTTCTGTATGTTAATTGTTGATCTCAGAACCGTGATATGATGATATTGAGTGGTTATGCCACCATTTTGCATGATGTCCCAAATCTTTTTGAGCATTTACAGCCGTTATGCTGTCCGAGTCATCCCAGGTTTCTAAACTATCTGATGCATTTGCAAATTCTTCCTTCCTGTTCACGGTGTCCTTTTGGTCAGAATAAGCACACTAATTACCTGTTGAGGTACTCTTTGCCTCGACATATATGTTGGAGTTATTATTATGACCCTAGGTGTCTAGAGTATCACTTAGTAATCCAGCCATGCTTTGTGTTCCCAGTGTGATGATTCTGGCCATCCTTCCAGATAGCATCCCGTGATGCCACTTAGTAGTAGGTATTCTACTCCTGGGTTTTGAGTCCAAAATTCACCCTACTCACCTCATGTTGGTAGTGTTTGCTAGTTCCTTTAGGATATTAGCAACCTTTGTGATAGTCCTCGAGGTCCGTGGTATTTCCTTCTTCCAAATACCATGAACTATTTAAGGCAGAAGTTATTTGAACCAAAAGATCACAATCGAGTACTCTTGAGGAGTTCTCCATTCATAATTGTGACTCTGCCAGTCCTACCTCTCTGCATGGGTTATCCGGAAGAAACATGTTGAACTTGGTTCGACATACTAATCTATGCATCCACAACTCAGAAAGATATATGATCCTTTGAGTTTTTTCCATTGTAGTTGTATTCTGACCCCCGCCTGTCAATTGATAGTCAAGGGTATGCGTACATTCGTTTATCGATGCCTATTACTCTTGTGGTCCGTCAAGCCATTCTGTCCTGAATGACTTGGAGAAACAAACTCCAGTACCTCATCCATATCTAGGATTGGGTCAAAGTAGTTGTATCCCGCAGATCAAATGCCAATCCAGCTTTTGATTCTGTTCTACCCTGAAGTATTGCCATCTTATGTCAAGAATGTCATGGGAATTGCACAACCTCTTAGGAATTCTTGATGCAGTGATACTTCCCGCCATCATTATTCATTCCTCGGTTCCGTTGTCGCAACCGGAATGCCGACTAGTGAATTGTGGTGTGTGAAATCGATACTCCTAGCAACCTCGTTGCTTGGTAGTAAATGGACAATATTCTCATTCTTAGCGTGTTGGTTATTGAATCATCATCCTAAGATTAATCGTGCTACCTAGTCCTTAGTTCTGGTGCACTCTTCGATCTATGAGTTAGGATTGTGTCAATCCCTCACTCTTTTGATCATATCGTCTTGCCCTCAAAAGCAAGATTGTTCTCGAGCTTAGTAATATATCGGTGGTTCGTGACTTTCCAAATATCTTCTTGGAAGTGTTACCAGGTTGTCACCGACCGCTATGTTGAGTTCGTGATCATATTGGTTTTCCTCTAAACCACCCATTCTCCAAGACTCTGTGTTGGATATCCCTGAACTAGTTGGTTGAGCTATACAACAACTTGGAGAGTTGGAAGATAAAGCTTTCTTAACTTAGTTCATCCCTAAGGGATGTCTTCTGTGCGTGTGTGTGTTGAAAAAAGATGATATCTCCATTGATTGGTCCTCATGATCAGTTGTTGGATCTATTGCCTTGTCAGAACTTTGACTTGAGTATGGGCTATTGTCAAGTCAAATCAGAACCAACGATGTTCGTAATGTTGTCTTACTCGTGGTTGATCCCTTGAGCATACACCATTACATCTTTTGGTCTCGATCAATGCTATCACCGTGTTCACATGATGGTGGAAGTCCGTGTGATATGGAAATTCCGATGAGTTGTTGTTGAGCCCATCAGCAGATTTTGTCTCCCCCATGATTCATGTTGAGCATCAACCTAGTGTTGGAAACTTTGTAAGCATTGCCTTCGTGTTCCGCTCATGAGGTATATGTTTTGGTGAAAAAAAGTGACTTCCTCGAATTCATGTGCTTTAGGTGTAAGTTGCCGCCATGAATTTGAGAAAGGTTTGTTTTGTTTCCTTTGGAATCATCCCAAGTCCGTCATGCACGCATGGAGTATTCTATGGTCCGATAGACTGATCATCTTCATTCCATATGAATTCCATAGCACACTAAGCCACTGATTGACTTGTTCTAGGAAAAGGAGTTAAGTGCTAATCCATGGTAATGCACAAGACTTCATCATCCTCGATGATGGTTCCCAACCTGAACTCGGTAGTGTTTTATTATAAGACTACTAGGTGGTAATGCTTGTCTAGGACAGCTTGTCCACATGTATGTAGCAGAACCAGCTCATGTTTTGGAGCTTGCTATCGTAGCTCATTTCCCGAGAATCTTGCAACGCCATCTCGTCGAATCGTGTTGCAAATGTTCTTTCAGACATGCTGAGTCTAAAGTATCCTATCACCAATCGGATCTGAATCTCAGGCAGATATAATGGTTGGAACATTCCAACAGTTGCATTTCGTTCCCAGCTTGCACCGTCCTTGTGCCATTTCACTATGGGCTGCCTTCTTAGTAATTCTTGTTCAGGATCATCCTCAAAAGTGGTCCTACCATGGGTCCCCTCCACCTCCGATGATAAGCAAAAATCATCCATTGCGTTGTCTTCAACAAGGTAGTCCACATCATCCATTCTAGTCCGGTGTACCATTCCTTTGCACTCCGCCAAACGATCGCTAGAATTGCCTTAGGCTGGTATGAAGAGTTTCAATGATCTCTGAATCAAAAGTAATTCTTTTTGCCACTTAAGGGAATAGTTCCTCGCGTCACCTCCCCTGAGGTGCCCCGTTATGGAATCATGGCAATCATCTCCTTGTTACTTTGAAACCATGCACCATTTTACTTAAGCGTGGAATGGTTGCCTACCAATTTGAACCTTCGTCATCCATTTCTTTACCATCATTCCTAATGTGTGTTGGTGTCTCAACTCAAGAGATGTTCTTACGTCTCACTCCATGAACTGATCTTGAGTTGCTCGATCTTCAAGAAGATTAAATCCTGTAGGGTTTTCCCCTCTTTCTGTTGTCGTGTCGAGTGAAGATCTCTAAAGCAAAGACGTCAAGACCAAGATGATGGAATGAATCAACATCTTCGAGAAGGGCAATTGGGTCGAGAAGATTGTGATAGTTTTGTGCCCCTCTGTCAACTTACCTCACGTCCTGAATCTCGGGACGAGATTCCTGTTTAGTGGGGGTGAGTTGTCACGTCCCTAGCCTTTGCTATGCACTAGGACTAGCTTGGATGTTGCATCATGTCTAATTTATTTGAAAGTTGAAATGGGGATTGCTCAAACCCTAGCACCAGATCAAATCAACTAGGTTAAAATAAAAATATTCTCAATGAACCAAAATGCCCTTCAGAAAAGTTCATCATTATTGGATTAGTCTAGAACCTCTCCCAAAAATGGTGCACATTTTCTAGGCCATTCTGGATTTTTTGAATTAAATCATATGTTATTTGCATTTGGGCATTTAATTGCTAAATAATATTTTAAATGCTCAAATAATCACGAACTGAAATGTTTGTTGTTGGAAATATTCCGAACAGTGACATTGAGCAGTTTCATGATTTTTGGAAATGCCCCTGCATTTTATTAAAGCCAAACACAATTACGTAAAATAGAAATGTAAACAATTTAGAAAGAGAGAGAGAGAGAGTAACCTTACCTGACGCTTACCTGAGGCCCACTCACCTGGTGGCCCAGCAGATTTGGCCCAGCCCACCCCGAGCCGCCACCGTCTCCCACCTCTCGCCAGTAGGATGGGGCGCAGGCGTGTGGCGCGCCCACGCCGCCACGGCCACCTCCTGCTTCCACCGACGCCTGGCGCCCAGACGGCGCCACGACACCCCCCCATCTCCCCTCTCCTGGTTCCTCCTCTCCCCAAAGGTTTCGCGCCAGCCACCCGAGCGAGCCCGTCACCGCCGATCGCCATAGCCGCAGCCACTGCCTCCCTCCCGCCTCTCCAACGCGTCCCAGGGATCCGCCTCGTTGCCTTCGTCCTCCTCGTCGAGCCACGCATCGCCTGAAGCTCTACTTCGCCATCAATGTTGTCGTCTTCAACCTCTCGGTCACCGAGATCGCCGGCGCCCGTTCGTCGACTCCGACGCGTCCCCGAGCCCACTGAGACCTCCTCCGGCTTCGCTGTGATCTCCTCTTCCTCTTCCCCTAGTCCCCGTGCTCGTTCTCGTGCCGTAGCTGCTGTCCCCGCAAGCACCGAGCTCCGGCCATCGCCATGGTCGGCGAACCTCGCGCCCCCAGAGCTCTTCCGCTAGCTCCAGTAGCTCCCGCGTGCTCTCCAGTCCCTGTGGTCCCGACGCTCCTTCCGCTCTCAGCTAACGCTACGCAGCCATCAGCCGTCTTGGCCCGAGCTCCAGCCGCCGCCAAAGCCGCCGTGGTCGTCGTTCCCGGCCAACCCACAGCCTCCAGAGGCCTCCCCTAGTTGCGCACGGGCACGGGCTACCTTCTGGTGCCCCTGGCGCGTTGATCCGTCGCCTCCGGCGAGGTCCGAGCGAACTCCGCCGCGATTCGAGGTCACCGTCAGCGACGCTCCGGCGACCGTCGACGTGGCCATCTAGTTAGCGCTAACCCCCCACCACTTAACCCCCTGACCCACTTACATATGGGACCCACGCCCTTAATCAACCACAGTTAGTTCCTGCTTAGTCTTAACTAATCACAGTGGCCCCACACGTCAGCTTTGACCAAGTTGACGTGGACTTTGACTGGGCCCACTTGTATGTGACACTAACCAGCCCTGGGTCACTGACCAATGGGCCCCACTGGTCAGTTTGACCTAGACCGCCCCTGTTGACTTGCTGACGTCACACCGACGTCATGCTGACGCAGTTAATGATTTTCTGGAATTTAAATAATTCAGGAAATTCCAGAAAATAGTATAAACTTCTAAAAATCATAGAAATTCAACCGTAACTCCAGATGAAATAATTTATATATGAAAAATGATCAGAAAAATCCAATCTATCCATCTGTACCATTTTCATGCATGTTAGAACAATTTATAGCTGCTGTTTAGAACAAATCATATAAAGGGCATTTAAACCATCACATATGGAGTTTGAATTTGAATCTTTGATTCAAGCCAACTTCATTTAACCTGTTGCTAGTTGCATTAGCCAAACAACAGCATATTGCCATGTCACATTCATGCATCATATTGTTGCATTGCATTGATTGTGTTCTTCCTTGTTTGCCGGTGATTGTCCCTCTCGAAGAGACGACGTTCGACGATGAGATCGATGACACCGATGAAGAACTATATTATCTTCAGTAGTGCCAGGCAAGCAAAACCCCCTTGTTCATTTCGATATAATCCCACTCTCTCGCTCTTGCTCTATTTTACTGCATTAGGACAACAACGACTCATGTGTTACTTGCTGCGGTAGCTGAACCCCTTTATCCTCTGCATGACCTGTCATTCCACAGTAATTAGATGAAACCCACTAGCATGAGTAGGAGTTGTTTGAGCCCTGATGTGCCTACTCATTCATGCTTGTTTGTCATGCATGCTATTGCTTAGAGTTGTGTCAGGTCTGATTCATCGGGAATGAATTGGAAAGTGGTGAACATGGCCTACTGTGTGTGAGCTAAGTGTGTGAACACGATTTAGTAAAGGTAGCGGTGAGAGGCCATGTAGGAGTACATGGTGGGTTGTCTCATTGCAGCCGTCCTCAGGAACTGAGTTCTGTGTTTGTGATCCATGAACAGTTACTACCACACATTGGGTTCCTAACTCGACCCCTCTCGACTTATTAATCAACTTGATCTCTGGCCCAGGAGTTGCAACTAGTTTCTGGTGTTTGTAGGTAGTGTTAGTAGTCTACCAAGTGGCACCCGGTACAGGTGGGCTTGGGACAGACTAGGCACCGTGGCACGGTGTAGCAAGCGTAGATCCACCCATCGAGGTGGGCTTGGGAACCCTGCGCACATCGTTTGGGGCCGTGAGCGACACCCCGGCTGGATCTCCTTGCGGATGGAACCCGAATAGGCGATAAACCTGGACTAGAGACTTGTGTGGTTAGTCAGGTCGTGGCCGACTCCCTCGCTCGGCTTCCGCTTGAAGGTTTCCGAGGTACATGACGTGTACAGGGCGATAAGTGGCGAGAGCGTGCGTGAAGAAGTACACCCCTGCAGGGTTAATATGATCTATTCGAATAGCCGTGTCCGCGGTAAAAGACTTCTGGGTTGCCTATAACAGTTCATAGACAAGTGAAAGTGGATACTCTAAAACTCGCAAGATAAGCGTGAGTGCTATGGATGGCGTTCTCGTAGGGAGACGGGAGCGGACCCATAGTGGTGTATTGATATGGTGAATATGTGGACTCGCAGCGCCACCTCAAAAGAGTTACTTGCAAATGTAGTTCAGATAGCCATTGAGTCAAAGCTGGCTTGCTGCAACAAACTCCACCACCCCCTTTTGATAATGATGCATATGTAGTTAGTTCTGATGTAAGTCTTGCTGAGTACGCTTGTACTCACGCTTGCTTATTTTATGTTTTGCGAGAGACCTCGGCCTCGCTAGTAGTTCCGCGTGGACTTGACGTTTAGCTTGTTACCTTAGCTACGATCTTGTGCCCTCGGCAGATCTGGCAGATAGTCGAGCTTCTCGGCCTTTTTCATTTGTAGATGTCTGTACTCAAACATGTTAAGCTTCCGCTTGTGCTTTGACTTGTATGTTTCGAGTGTTGGGTCATGAGACCCATGTTTGTAATATCTCGCTCCTCGGAGCCTAATGCATAAATATTGAGTCGTAGAGTTATGTTGTGATGCCATGTTGTATTTACACATATTGAGCATATTGTGTGTATGTTTGAAATGCTTGGTATGTGTGGGATCCGACAATCTAGTTGTTTATCCTTGGCAGCCTCTCATATGGGGAAATGTAGTCTAGTGCTTCCTGAGCGATAGTAGTCCGCTACAGCCCGGTTCACCAGAGTCCTGCTAGCCCAAAGACTACCGCTTTGGACACTTGATCGCCGGGCATGTGTTTCACTTCGTTCTGGTTCCGTCCTTCGGGAAATGTCACGCGGTGACATCCGGAGTCCTGCCTAGCCTGCTACAGCCCGGGTTACCGGAGTCCTGTTAGCCCAGTGCTACAGCCCGGATTCACACGTTGATGACCGACATGCTCGATGTCATTCATGTATGCATGTCCCCATGGGTTAGTGCCGCTTTGGGTTCATGACTAGCCATGTCGGCCCGGGTTCTCTGTTATATGGATGCTAGCGACACTATCATATACGTGAGCCAAAAGACGCAAACGGTCTCGGGCCATGGTAAGGCGACACCCGTGGGAATACCGTGCGTGAGGCCGCAAAGTGATATGAGGTGTTACCGGCTAGATCGATGTGACTTGGAATCGGGGTCCTGACACTGCGGCCTGCGGCGTGGCTCAAGGGGTGGCCCAGTACGGCCCATCTTCATCAACACAAGCTCAAGACCCTCGTGAGGGGCCAAGCCTCATGGGGCGGACAACAGAAAGCTTCCTCAGGCACGGCCTCGTCAGGCTGGCTCGTGAGGAGGCGGAGAGATCAAGGCGGGGTACCTCACGAGGTGCCCATGACGCAAGCCATGACGACTGATGGCGCCAGGCGGGCGCCAGCCCGCACAGTGTTCCTCATTTCCCCTTTTGCACAAAGGAGGCAAGGGCAGGCCAAGGCATCAGGCAAAGGCAACCATTTCGGTGCAACAAGACCAAGACCAGCAGAACGGCAGGAAGGAGGTCATCGTGGAGCCCAAGCAGGCATCACTGTCAGAGTCTTTAGCAGGCGAGGACCGACTTTAGTCAGGATAAGTGTACTAGATGTTCCCCTTCAAAATGGTCAATTGTTGGCTGTAAGTGCATCTAGTGCCCCTTAGTGATTTTGGTGGATTGAAGACTTATAGGTTAAGGAACTAATGCGTTTGTGAGTGTACACAGGTCTATAAGTCTATGAGGAGTTTGATATTTACAGAGAAAGTCGACCCCTAAAAATGAAGTTCTTCGATCAAGACTTTGATATTTTGAAGACTTTCAAGACTTTGAAAGTGAAGAAATTGGTGTGAACTTGAAGACTTGGTATTCATTTGAGGAACATGAAGCGCGAAGACTTTTGTTTTCATAGTTTCGTTTTTTCTTTTTTTTGAGTCATAGGAAACACCGTACTGTTAAAGGGGGTCGAGGAAATACTAAGGAAAAATTTACATTTGATGCTAAACTCAAAATACAACACCTACCAATCCTTCGAAAGTGAAGCCTTTGGAAATCTCATACAGTTCACCAATTTCTTGATATGAGACGAAGTTCTTCCGATCACGAGGAATTTGTTCTCGACCGAGGAGTTAGGAATTCGCCAAGTCGGATTGCCTACACAAGGAGGAACATGATAGCTACGAGGAATTTGATATTCAAATTTCCGACCGTTCTTTATCTTCTTGCGGCTGTCCCAAAATATCTTATCCACCTAACGGTCATATCATTGGAGGCATTTATGTCTTATCATGTCGGGCTGCTCCCTAGGCTATAAATAGCCGCCCCTACAACCACTAGCTGGTTGGCTGCTCCAAGAGAACTAGACACTTGTCATTTGAGAGCAACCCATCCTCCGAGGACTTTGAGCGAAAATCATCGAGTGAGGAAAACCCAAAAGCCAAACCCTACAAACCCAAAGTGATTGAGCATCATCAAGAGATTGATCCTGCGTGGATCCGACGCTTGTTACCTTTGAAGAATGTGCTTCTTCCAGACGGTTAGGCGTCATGGTCTAGAGCATCCAAGAGGAATTGTGGATCGCTGAGTGACCAAGTCTGTGAAGGTTTGGAAGTCGCTCAAGACTTACCACGAGTGATTGGACGAGGTCTGTGTGACCTTAGTTCAAGGAGAATACGATGAGGACTTGGTGTCTGAGCTGCGTGCTTTCAGCCGACTGGGTGTCCTGGACTGTGTCCTCGAGTTTAAATACTCGGCCGCTCCAACCAGACGTACAACCGAGACAGCAGTTGGAACTGGTCTACCAAATCATTGTCTTCACCAACCTTATCGGGTTCTATCTCCTCAAACCTTTCATTTCCTCATTCGTGTTGAGTGTTTGTTCATATCTATGTTTGAAGACTTTGATCAAGACTTTCTCAATTTCCTCAGTTCAATTTCTTGATCAGTTTGTCTTCATCTTGTGTTATCCTGTGATTACGCTTTCAGTACTGTGTTTGTCTTCATTTCATCATGATGACCATGCGTGTATTCTGTTATGCTTACTTCGAGTACTTATTCCGCTGCAAGTAGTTCTTCGCTAAGGAATTTCCTCACCGCAAATTCCTCGATGAAGAATTCATAAAATCGCCTATTCACCCCCCTCTAGTCGATATAACGCACTTTCAATTGGTATCGAGCAAGGTACTCCCTTGTTCGCGGTGATTTTGGTTTAACCACCTGGAGTTTTAGTTATGTCGACCGCAGGTATGAAGAAAGTGACATGCCCTATCTTTGACGGTCACGGTTATCCCAAGTGGAAGGCCATGATGAGGAAGCGCCTCATGGCAATGGACAGCAAGCTGTGGACCGTCACTGATATTGGCCTTACTGATCTATGCAAGATGGCGAACGCAGATGATATTCGCAAGTACACTCAACTTAACATCATGGCGAAGGATATCATCTGTTCCTGCCTATCTAGAGATGAATTCAAGCGCATTATGCATCTTTGCAATGCGAAGCTTATCTGGGACCGAATCTCCGACGTCTATGAGGGTCATCGAACCCGTCATGATCCCTGGTTTGAGGACTTCAAGGAATCTCTCAAAACGATGACTTTCGAACCAGGATCATCATCTTCAGCATCATGTCTCATGGCAAAGGGTGTCGAGGTAACCGAATGTTCCTCATCTGAATTTAGTGACTATGAATCTGATGATGATGGATCAGATGATGATATTGAACCTAGCTATACCAAACTTGTTTGCATTGCCACCAAACAACAACATGCCTTGGAAAAGGTTCAAAACATGTTAGGTAAAAGTGATGATATGTTAGGTGAAGAAATGGATCGCACTAAAGCCCTGACTGAAAATCTTCAGAGACTTCAGTCTAGGTTTGACAGCCTTCAAGGTCATCATAACACTCTCTTATCTGATCATGAGAAACTTTCTTATGAATTTCTTCAAAGAAAGCAAGATCTTGAGAAGCTAAGAGTGAGTTATGAAGATCTTCGAAGGAGCGCGATTCATTACTTGCTCAACAAATCAGCGCTTCTCGTGAAGAATTTGTTCCTCCATGCTTAAAGTGCATTGAACGTGAATCGCTAATTCTTCACCTGAATGTTCAAATGCTTCAACTGTTACAAATTCTTCACCTGCCTCTGCTATCACTAATTCCTCATCTCGAGGACATTGCTAGTATCACCGACGATGCAGTGGTTGAAGGAATTGTACATGACAGCATGTACAAAAGCCTCAAAGGGCATCAGACTCTTTGTGATGTGCTTAAAAGCAGATCCTCAACAGAACCCTAGGAAAGAGGGTATTGCCTTTGAGAGGAAACTCAATGCCGATGGAACATATTGGAAGCCCGAGCGGTATCCCAAAACCTCATGGGTTGCTGCAAAGGGACCTCCAGCTTGATCCATCTAACTTATCTGACTTTACATGCGAATCTCCTCATTCTTCTCGATGAGTCATTTGACTCCAACTATAAACTGTTCAAAAATCAGAATGGTGAAGTATTTGCTAGATATGTTGGCACTAACTGCAGGAACGGTTCCCCTATGAAGAAAATCTGGGTTCCCAAGAAGTGCCTTGAAAGTCTTCAGGTGAATGTCCACATGACACCACCTATGAAGAATAGGAACCCCAGATCAAATTCTTCATATGGACCAAATTCTTCATATGGATCCAAGTCCTCATACGGACCAAATTCCTCACGTGGATCAAATTCCTCAAAAGGATCAAAGTCCTCATATGATTATCATCGTGCTAACAACTCTGCTTTCGCAGGTAGAGCTAAGGGCTATGAATATGTGCATTATTCTTCAAACCAATATGTTCATAAGTCCTCGAAGAATTTCTCCGCTTATTCATATGCTTACCCTAACCCCTCTTATGTGAAACGAAATGGTTTGGCTTCTATGCCACCATTCTCGTATGGTGCTCGCAGAGTAATGAACTCTTTGCCACCCCTTCAGATGTGGGTGGTGAAGAAAAATAACTAATCTCTTCTGCAGGGTCAGGTCTCCAGACGTGCCTTAACGTCTGAAGAATTTGTTGGGGACCTGACAAAATTGCCTGAAAGGACGCAGGCTAATCATGATGAAATGAACTTTCATTTCACACGTCCTCATACTGCTTATCTCATATAATCTTGACTGATGAAATTCATCTGATGAACTTGATATCATATTCTTCACTGATGAAGTATATGAGATCGTAAGTTGTACCAATTCATCTGCAGGATGATCAACCCAAAGCCACTGAGTGGGTTCTCGATAGTGGATGTGCAAATCACATGACTGGTGACAAGAATCTATTGATGGATGCTCCCTTATCACCGTCACATCTGAAGCATATCATCTTTCTTGACAAAGGCAAAAGTCGGTATTGGGTCTTGGTAAGGTTGCGATCTCTAAGGACATACACATGGACAAAGTCATGCTTGTTGAGTCCTTAGGATACAACCTCATGTCAATCTCAATGCTTTGTGATCTTGATATGGTTGTTATCTTTGGCAAGTATCGTTGTGTTGTAATTATGGAAGCTGACAATTCCAAAGTCTTCGAAGGCTTTAGGAGAGGAGACTTGTATATTGTTGATTTCTCTACAGGACCACAACCAGCCGTGTGTCTACTTGCAAAAGCTTCAGAAGGTTGGCTATGGCATCGGTGACTTGGTCATGAAGGCATGAGGAATTTGCACACGCTTGCGAAGAAGAAGCATGTCATTGGCATTGAGAATGTCAAATTCCTCAAGGATCACTTATGCGGAGCCCTGTGAAGTCGGAAAAATGACCAAGGCCAAGCATCCAAATAAGACTATCATGACCACTACTCGTCCTTCAATTGCTTCACATGGACCTCTTTGGTCCCAATCATTACTCAGCTATCGTTAATGATGCATCTCTATATGGCTTTGTTATTGTTGATGATTACTCTCGCTACACATGGGTACACATTGTTACTTACAAAAATCAAGTGCAGGAAGTCTTCAAACGATTTTCCTCGAGGGCTTCAACTAACTTTGGTGTGAAGATCAAGCACATCAGAGTGACAATTGAACTTAGTTCAAGAATTCTGGTCTTGATTACTATAATGAAGAACTTGTTATCACTAATGAGTTATCTGCTACTTATACTCCTCAGAAAAATTGCGTCGTGGAGCGCAAGAACAGAACTCTTGTTGAGATGGCTCGCACTATGCTTGATGAATACAAAACGCCTAGTCATTTTTGGATTGATGCAATTGATACGGCGTGCCACATCATCAACAGAGTATATCTTCACAAATTCTTCAAGAAGACTGCCTATGAACTCCTCAACGACAAGAAACCCAATGTAAGTTATTTCAAAGTCTTGATTGCTAAATATTGGATTAGAGATCCTCATCACAATTCTAAATTTGCAATCGAAAGCACATGAAGGTTTTATGCTTGGTTACGGAAAGGACTCGCACACCTACTGAGTCTTCAACATCACTCTTCACAAGATTGTTGACATCAGATGTGTGGTTCGATGAAACTAATGGCTCGCAAAGAGAGCACGTACCTTCTGTGTTAGATGAACCAGCACCTGAGGAATCTATCAAGTTCAAGGCAACTGAGGATGTCATTCCTACTGAAGAATCTGCTGAAGAATTCATTCCTGTACGCGAAGAACGTCGAGATGATGCACCTGAAGATAATGCTGAAGACAATGGTGCTGAGGAAAATGATCAAATTCCTCGACGACAACCAGCTCATCCTCGCGTTGCAAAAGAAGTGCAAGTGGAGAAGATCATCGATGACATTAAAGCGCCAGGTCCTCTCACACGCTCAAAAGCTTCACATTTACCTAACTTTTGTGGGCACTATGCTTTTGTCTCTATCACAGAGCCCACTAAGGTAGATGAAGCATTTCTGGAGCTGGAGTGGATTCAGGGTATGCAAGAAGAATTACATCAGTTCGAGCTCAACAATGTCTCGAACCGTCAAACGTCCAGATCCTCGCAAGCATAATATCATTGGCACAAAGTGGATCTACCGCAACAAGCAAGATGAAAATGGCCTTGTGGTGAGGAATAAGGCACGACTAGTAGCTCAAGGCTACACACAGGTTGAAGGAATTGATTTCGATGAAACTTTTGCACCTGTTGCTAGACTTGAGTCTATTCAAGATATTACTCGCCTATGCTAACCATCACAATATCACTTTATATCAAATGGATGTGAAAAGTGCATTCCTCAATGGTAAGCTTAGGAAGAAGTATATGTTGTTCAACCCCGTGTTTTGAAGATCCAAAGAATCGACAAAGTCTTCGTGACTTAATAAGGCCCTCTATGGTCTCAAACAAGCCCCACGGGCGTGGTATGATACATTGAAGGAATTCTTCGTGAAGAATGGCTTCACACCCTTCACTCGACCCTACTCTCTTTACTAAATCTTATGATGGTGAACTGTTTGTGTGCCAAATATATGTTGATGATATTATCTTTGGTTGTACTGACCAACGTTATAGTGATGAATTTGCCTATATGATGAGTGAAGAATATCAAATGTCTATGATGGGAGAGTTAAAATTCTTCTTAGGTCTTCAAATTCGTCAACAGCACAATGGCATATTCATATCTCGTGAGAAATACCTCAAAGATGTCCTCAAGAAATTCGCATGCAAGATTGCAAAGGCGTCTAAATTCCTATGCCCACAAATGGCCATCTATGCACTGATGAAAATGGTATTGACTTAATCACAAGGTATACCGCTCCATGATTGGTTCTTTATTGTACTTATGTGCATCTAGGCCAGATATAATGCTTAGTGTTTGCATGTGTGCCCGATTTCAAGCTACACCGAAGGAATCACACCATAAGGCTCGTGAAGCATATTCTTCGATATCTAGCTCACACACCAACACTAGGATTATGGTACCCCAAGGGCTCGCTTTTGATCTCATTGGATATTCTGACTCGACTATGCCGGTGATCGTGTGGACCGCAAGTCAACTTCCGCACTTGTCATTTCCTCGGATGATCTTTGGTCCGTTGGTCCTCGAAGAAACAGAATCGCTGCGTATCCTTCATCATGCGAAGCTGAATACATTGCTGCTGGCTCGTGTTGTGCTCAATTGTTGTGGATGAAGCAAACTCTCAAGGACTACGGCATCAATGTGAAGAATGTGCCTCTCTCGTGACAATGAGAGTGCCATCAAGATTGCTCACAACCCAGTTCAGCACTCGAAGACAAAGCACATTCAAATTCATCATCATTTTCTTCATGATCATGTGTTGAAGGGCGACATCTCTATCGAGCACGTGAAGACTGAAGAACAGATAGCCGATATCTTCACTAAGCCCTTGGATGAGAAGAGATTTAGCAAGTTGCGGTGTGAGCTAAATATCTTAGAACCTTCGAATGTTCTTTGAAAAAGACACACATCCTAACACTTATGCAAAATTGATGACTTAGATGTGCAACACATGAAGAAACGTTTTCTTCAATCAATGAAGAATAACACTCTAAGTGTGAAGAAATTAATGAAGAATTTGATTCTCAGAACCCTATGACAATTGTACGCGGTGTCTGAAATCATCATTCTTATACGGTGGGTCACGCCACCACCAAAGTTGAAAATCTTCAATTTGAGTTTTTCCTCAGTTTTGAAATTCTTCAGTTTTCAAATTCTTCAACTTTCAAAATCTTCACTGTTTCTGTTATCTTTCTTCATTGGCTATATATATATATATGGGTTTATGTCCTCTACAGCATTCACTTATAGTTATTTTTTCAAGTCGTCTTTTTCTGCTAAGTGAGTGTGATCGGACCCTTCCCCCTCTATGCTATACTCAACCCAATCTATTCACAAATTCTTCATGTGCGTTCTATTTGAAACTCGTTCAAAATCTTCACTGAGTCCTGTCAGCTGAAGAAATTGCGAATGAAACTTTAAAACTAATCTTATCCAAATTTTTGGTTTTGCCGCTCAAACCGTTCCGCATCCCACGATGCATTATTTTACTCACCCACGATCGTACACGATCTCCACTACACAGTACGTGGGTGACACATGTCGTGAGAAGGAGAATGGTCAGGGGCACGTTCGTCCCAAATCTTCGGGCGAACAGTTTTTCACCTTGTCTATAAATACCCCTCTCCCCTTCCTCACTTCTTTTACCCCGCTCGACCTCTCTCTCCCGTTCGAGCTCCTCAAACCCTAGCGCCGCCGCTACTCCATCGTCGCTGGTGAGGAAGAGCTTCACTGCCTCGACCTCGTCGCCGTCGTACTCACGCCGACCGCGGAATTCCTCACACTAAACAGACGAGCTTCACATCTACAACACCCAGTTCGTCGTGTTCTTCATTTAGGGTAAATAAAAGTTACTTTTATTACTCTCTTTGATTCTCAAGCTTTCCTGAAAATCTTCAAAGGTGTTTATTCTTCAAATCCTCACACACAAACACCTCACAAGCTATCTTCTCTTGATTCGTTTCTCTAAGCAATCATTTTCTTCAAGATTCCTTAATTGTGTGGATCCTCGATCTGTACAACTCTGGAACCTAAGTCAAAGAACGCTTAGTGAAATTCTTCAAGGCTCATCTGGTCAAAATCCTCAAAACTTGTTCTTTTTGAAAAACCTTCTGAGAACGCATATGACCTCTCCAAATTCCTCGCAACTATACTCTCATTCACAGGTACACATGTCCGCCATGAATCACTAGGTTCTCATCAACTTAACTCATTTGCAGCGTTCCTCGAAGAAAACTGCATACTTCTTCAGAGAACTCAATTGTTCAATTTCCTCAACTGAAGAATATGGCAGACGGTAAGAAGCCACAGAAAGGAGGAAAGAAACCTGAGGTTATGCCTGCTTTTGAGATCCCTGAGGAAATTTATGTTGACTACTGCACACCTGATGAAGAAAACAAAAATCAGCGCAAGGTGCGTATTCAGAAGATTGAACGGAGATGGGCAAGGGAATGGAGGGAATACAGATATGTGACTCCAAAGTACATGAAGAAATTCGCTCTCAATCCTCCATGCCCAAGAGCTCCATTGGCACTGGCCAAGTAGTGACCCCACCAGCATCAAGCGTGGTGAGGACTTTCTGAAGAATGGGCTAAGCGCCAAGCTAAATTGGCAAGACAAGCCAAGGAGGCGGTGAAGAAATTCAATGAGGATTCTACCATCACATACTCATCGAGGCCTCGGTCAAACCGAGGAAATCCATGCCAAAGAAGCCTGCTCATAAGCCAAGTGCTTCACCATCAGCGCCCTCACGGCCAAGTTCCTCAGCAGCGCCCTCACGGCAAATTCCTCACACTGCTACAGCTCCACCAAAGTCCTCAACAGCTCCGTCAAAGTCCTCACTCCTGTGCATCTGGCTACATGTCAAAGGACTGCTGGTTTCTCGATTGCCTCTGGAGTTTCAGCAAGTTCCTCAGCAGCAACAATTTCATCATCTGGCCCGACTCTGCTAAAGACCAAAGCAACAGCTGGACGAGGTCCTCGGCCAAGTCCAAAGAAGAAACAAGTTGCATTCCATGTGCCTTCAGCAAGTTCCTCAGTAGCACCAATTTCATCATCTGGCCCGACTCTGCTGAAGACCAAAGCAACAGCTGGATGAGGTCCTCGGCCAAGTCCAAAGAAGAAACAAGTTGCATTCCATGTGCCTTCTGATGATGAAGCTTCTGATGATGAACTTGCGGAAATCATCAGAGATCGCCAAGAAAGGGCCGCTAGAGCCAAAGGCACATTTGTGCCATCTTTGTTGGATCCGAGGAAAATCCTCGATTATATTGATCTCCGCACAAGGATCCAAATAACCCCTATGCCTCGACTTTCATCCGACCCTGGACAAAGTCATATGTTGACCCATTTCATCGCTGAAGAGAAATGGAAGTTTGAAAAGGCAAGAGAGATCAAGAAGGCTCAATACGTAAAGGAGAAGTTCACGAAGAAAACGTTGTCAAAATGACACCGAGGAACTTCTCAAGGTCCGCATCGAAATTCAAGACCTCGGCAAAAACTTCGATTCTTATTATGCTTTGATTGGCAAGGAGCCAAGGTCGATTAAATCAATCGACGAAGAAATTCACAAATGTTGCTGCCCCAACGCAACATGAAATTCCTCAGTATGTAGCCTCAGCTCAGCCGATCGAAGAACATGCCAAAGACCGGCCGATGACGTTCAAAGGCTGCGATGAAAATGCTAGTTCCAGGGCTGATGATTCCATTCCAAATTACCGAAGAAATTGCCGGGGCATCCACTAGTGGTGCGCTGAAGAAATCGAACAAGACAGCAACCATCGATTGCGCTGAAGAAATTCAACCAGATTCCTCGGCTCCTCCTGCGCCAACACCAACTCCAATTCTTCCATCCGCCTCAAGTGAAGAAAACCAAGGCTGCGTAACGAGCTGCGATGAAGAAAAGGAAGGCATCGGTGTGTCACATTCTTGACTGCGAAGAAAATGAAGCCAATGACCAGCTCATTTGAAAATCCAATTGATGTTGTTCCGATTTCCTCCATGCCATCAAAGGACCTTGTTCCTTTTGGAGAAGACTATGAGATCCCAATCGGATCGATGAAGAACATCATTCTCACGCTTCGTCGGAGCAGATTGATGAAGAAATTGAAGTGGGCGCAATCCCTTCAACCCCAGTCATTTCCTCACCTATGCCTCGGTTCACGGTGAAGAGGCTGGTGTTGAGGAAATTGAAGATGAAGATGTGGATATAGGGTGCACCACACGGTGATGAATGATGACTTTTGGGAAAGTCTGCATCCCAATACTCCTCTCTTCACCCCGCTCAACAGATTCCTCAGTCCCCTGCACAAACAGTCCAAATGGACTCTGAAGAAACTCAACCCACCTGCTCTGTGCATGAAGAAATTCCAGCCACTAGTGCTGATGAACTCTTCACGATCCACAGATCGCACTGTTGAGGAACAAGAAATTCCTCACCTGAAGAACCCGAACTTGCGATTCACGAGGTGGTGATGCAACTCATCGACACTCCTCTTGCCCAAGCAAAAGAATCCGCTCTCAAGCAAACAAAAGTTCAAGGCTGATGATTTCTTTGCCGAACACGTATTCTTCACTAACTATAATCCATATGATTACGCTCGCATAAGGAAGAGGCGTTTGGACTGCCACCAAGCCAACTTCTATTCCTCGGTGCTCTTCAACAAAGACAAAGTCTTCGATCATGCTCATATTCCTCATGTGGACATGGAGTCTCTGCCAGCTTTGAGCCAGTCCTCGGTGTTCTTCTTCACGCAGGACTTCAATTTCTGCTTGATATATCTGTGGATCGAATGAAGAACTAATTCTTCAAGTCTATGCAACGTTGCACATCACCGGAGGCAAGAAGGCGTGAACTCATGGGTATTAGACTGGATGTTTGAAAATACTCACTACAAGGCACCAGCAACTGAATTGCTTCGTGCTCTACCACTAAGTACTCCACTTGATGGTGCACGTTGTATCTACAACGAACCAGAACTTTCAAATCACTATATGCAAGTGCTGATGAAGCCTTTGAAGCCAAGGCAGGCCCCAAGAACCAAATTTCTCGTCAAGGAATTATTGTATGTGCCTCGGACTGTCTATCGGATTCTGACGAAGACAATGAGTCCTATCAAAGGCCACGACTCGAATGATGAAGAAGTCATTGGCATCATGAAGAATATTCTTTTCAACATCATCCATGGCGTTCCGTCAACTTCCATGATTTCTTCATGAGGACTCGCAAACATTGCTATGCCACCATTTGAGCTGAAGCCTTATGCGCCTTGGATAATGAGATTCATCGGGACAAGGTCTTCACTCAATTACAAGGCTGATACTCTGAACCACTGTAGCTACTTGCCCCCGATTGAAGTCCTCAAACGGACATTTACCTCCGCTGATGACAAGGGCAATGCTACTGCTGTGATAGATGAAGGCATTCATCCATTGGATGGACAGTTTCGCAAAGCAGCATCCTACTCCACCAATGATGACTCTGCCACCCATGACTCTGCCGCAAATACCTCAGTCAAGCAAAGTCCTCAAGCCACAGCACCTGTGGTGATGATCGATCGTGAGTTACTTCTCAATCTTCATCAAGGTTGATCGCAATCATAAATGGGTCAAGCGTCGGTTTGGTTCAATTATTCACAACATGACCACAACAAAAAATGAAGTGAATAAAAACCACTACTACCACCATTAAACCTTCAAACGCCCCTGGGCTGTTATTTCACTTGTATAAAATGCGGAAGAACTAACGACTATGGGACTCAAGGAAGAATTTGACTGGTCTGCACCTCCTCCGAAGAAATACAAGAAGGTCAAAGTTCCGTCCTTGGTGGCCAGCTCCTATTCGTCATCGCGACATGACACCGATGAAAATGAAGACTTGGGCGACACCGCGTCAGTCCCACTACAACAACCGACCCCAACATCGCTGGCGCTCCTTCTTCAACTTGAAATTCTTCAGAGCGTTAGTCCTCGGTTCGATCCTTTTGGTCATTCGATGACAAAGGGGGAGAAATTTGAGTTAGTCTTCAAGCGGGTCTATTTTATTGCTTAGTTTTGTTAAGTTACAACTCTCGTTCTTCTGAAACTTTTATTGGATCGAGTTGTAATCTTAGACCCGATGGTGCTTTGATACTTTTGATGCATTATGCTCTTGCACTATACTCTGATTCTCTTGAGCTTCTTGAAAATCTTCAAAGCGGATCTATTTGAGCTCGATACTCTTGATGCATTATTTTGCATGCTTGTTCCTCATTAATGTTATCATACGCATGCCGAATTACATCAAGCACCATATTTCATCATGCATTTCAAATTCTTCATATTATATGACAAATGCGTGTATGAATTACAAGATATAGGGGGAGATCTCCATGATTCAACTCTTCAAATGTGCATTGCCTCAAAAGCAAATTCCTCACTATGCACATCTTCGTGGGGAGTTCTTCTATATCTTGCAATCAAATTCTTCATTATCAGTATTTACACTTCATATGTTTATCCCGTTGAAAACTTAACCTATATTGTCATCAATCACCAAAAGGGGAGATTGTAAGTGCATCTAGTGCCCCTTAGTGATTTTGGTGGATTGAAGACTTATAGGTTAAGGAACTAATGCGATTGTGAGTGTACACAGGTCTATAAGTCTATGAGGAGTTTGATATTTACAGAGAAAGTCGACCCCTAAAAATGAAGTTCTTCGACTGAAGACTTTGATATTTTGAAGACTTTCTGAAGACTTTGAAAGTGAAGAAATTGGTGTGACCTTGAAGACTTGGTATTCCTTTAAGGAACATGAAGCGTGAAGACTTTTGCTTTCGTAGTTTCGTTTTTCTCTTTCTTGAGTCATAGGAAACACCGTCTTTGTTAAAGGGGTCGAGGAAATACTAAGGAAAAATTTCCATGTGATGCTCAACTCAAAATCCTACACCTACCAATCCCTTGAGTGAAGCCTTTGGAAATCTCATACGATTCAGTCAATTTCTTGATGTGAGACGAAGTTCTTCCGATCGTGAGAATTTGTTCGACCGAGGAGTTAGGAATTCGCCATGGATTGCCTACAAAGTGAGGAACATGATAGCTCGAGGAATTTGATATTCAAATTTCCGACCGTTCTTTATCTTCTTGGCACCTGTCCCAAAATATCTTATCCACCTAACGGTCATATCATTGGAGGGCATTTATGTCTTATCATGTCGGGCTGCTCCCTAGGCTATAAATAGCCGCCCCCTAAAACCACTAGCTGGTTGGCTGCTCCAAGAGAACTTGACACTTGTCATTTGAGAGCAACCCATCCTCCGAGGACTTTGAGCGAAAATCATCGAGTGAGGAAAAACCCAAAACCAAACACCTACAAACCCAAAGTGATTGAGCATCACTGAAGAGATTGATCCTGCGTGGATCCGACGCTTGTTACCTTTGAAGACTGTGCTTCTTCCAGACGGTTAGGCGTCATGGTCTAGAGCATCCAAGAGGAATTGTGGATCGCCGAGTGACCAAGTCTGTGAAGGTTTGGAAGTCGCTGAAGACTTACCACGAGTGATTGGACGAGGTCTATCTGACCTTAGTTCAAGGAGAATACGGTGAGGACTTGGTGTCCTGAGCTGCGTGCTCAGCGATTGGGTGTCCGGGACTGTGTGTCCTCGAGTTTAAATACTCAGCCGCTCCAACCAGACGTACAACTGAGGCAGCAGTTGGAACTGGTCTACCAAATCATTGTCTTGACCAACCTTACTGGTTCTATCTCTTCAACCCTTTCATTTCCTCATTACTGTGTCGAGTGTTTGTTCATATCTGTGTTTGAATACTTTGACTGAAGAATTTCTCAATTTCCTCAGTTCAATTTCTTCAGTCAGTTTGTCTTCATCTTGTGTTATCCTGTTATTACGCTTTCTGTACACTGTGTTTGTCTTCATTTCATCATGATGGCCATGCGTGTATTCTGTTATGCTTACTTGAGTACTTATTCAGCAAGTAGTTCTTCGCTAAGGAATTTCCTCACTGGCAAATTCCTCAGTGAAGAATTCATAAAAATCGCCTATTCACCCCCCCTCTAGTCGATATAACGCACTTTCATTGGCACCCTTCCCGATCAATATTTGGGAAGAGGCCCAGGGCCTCCCACTATAAATAGACCTAGCCGCCACCAAGGCAGGGGGGATCGATCGGATCGGCATCTAGAGGGATCGATCGGATCGGCATCTAGAGAGAGAGAAAGAGAGGCGACTGAACTCCCCTAGCAGTTCATCGCACCAGCTCAAGAACAGCCCCTCGCGAGGCTGTTCTTCCCATGTATGGTTCATCATCAGCCCCAGAGGCAATCCACCACACCACACACTAGAGTAGGGTATTACACCGCAATGGTGGCCTGAACCAGTATAAACCTCGTGTCCTCTGTGTTGTTCTTCGTGTAGTTTATATCCTTGCGAGGCGACGAGACGTAGGTAGGTTGGAGGTGCAATCTCCACGTGCACCCCAGAGTTCGAACCTAGAGGGTCTGCCGGAACCCGAAATCCGACAAAGGCTCCTCACAAGGCATTGGTGGTACAAGAAGAGTACAATGAGGATGATGATGATGATGAAGATGGTGAGTCGGTTGCCATGGCCTCCGTTGCCATCACGACGACTCCTGGGGTGTCTCTGTTCGACTCACCCAATGAAAGCATCACCACCAAGTGCCTCATGGCTAAAGCCACCAACAAGGTAACCCCCAACATCAAAACTACCGTCATCAATCATTCTTCTTTGACGGATAGCATTGATGAACATGAGGGAACTAATGTGGAGGAGAATGAGTTTGAGGCCTTTATGGGTAAACTCAAGGGCAAATCCAAGAAGCACTTAGTTGCTCTCTTGGAACAACTTGGTGAAGCCAATGACATGATCGAGGCTCACAAAGATACCATCTCTAAGATGAGGGGCATAGTCGTGACTATGCCGATGAGATTTCGGATCTTTCTAATGCTCTTGAGGAAGAGCGTGGTCTTCGTTTGGTTCTTGAGGAGTCACACAACAATGATCATGCTAAACTAAAGAAAGATCTTGATCATGCTCTTGTTGTTTCTCGTGTGCTAAACTCCGAGAAGGCAAAGCTTGGGGTTGATCTTGCTAGACTCAAAGAGGAGTTTGACATTCTCGACAAGGCTCACAAAGTCTTGAAGGGCGTTCATGCTAGCCTCAGAGAGTCTCATGATCAACTCCAAGTAAAGCTAACCAAGGAGAAAGCCACCTTTCCTCATATGGTTTTAATTGATAATGCAAATGCTACTAACCCTTGTTGTGAGCATGAGCATCTTGTTGAGGAGAATGCTAAGTTGAAGAAGCAACTTGAGAAAGGCCTTGTGTCGTGCATACAAGGTGAGAAGAGCCTCAACGACCTTTTGAGTAATCAAAAGGAAGTGGTTGCCAAGGAAGGGATTGGGTTCGCACCCAAGTCCAAGAGCAAGAAGAAGAATGACAAGACCAAACGACCTCCTGCTCTCAAGCAAACGTTTGTGAAGGAAGAAGAGGGTGCTCCCAAGGAGAAGAAGAACAATGAGAAGGGTGGTAATGTAAAGAAGTGCAATGCCACCCCTTCCAACCAAGCCGGCGACTTTAACCCTTCTTATGTGTTGTGTCGTGCTAGTGATGGGCATGTCTATGCCAAATTTGTTGGTTCTCTTTATGAGTACATTGAATGGTCTATTTGGGTTCCTAAGACCCTTGTCACTAACATAAAAGGACCCATTACAAAATGGGTACCTAAATCCAAGCATTGATCTCTTGTAGGGGTTTGCTTCCGGTGGGGGATCATGGTTGCTCGATAGTGGAGCTACAAATCATATGACCGGAAGCAAGGACTTGGTGGTGGACGTTCACAAGATTCCATCCATGCCCACCAATGTCGAGTGGGGTGATGCCTCATCTTCTAAGGTATTGGGACTTGGCAAGGTTGTCATTTCTTATGATCTCATGATCGAGAAGGTCATGCTTGTCGAGTCCCTTGCATACAATTTACTTTCCGTTCGTCAACTTGCTATCATGGGCTTTGCCACTTTCTTTGATATTGATACCGTGGCCCTCTTGTGGAGCAAGACACTTAAAGTAGCCTTTGTTGGGCATGTCAAGAACGGTCTATATGTGATTAACTTTTTGGAGCGACCCACTAAGACTGCGACATGCCTAATGGCTAAAGTTGACGTGGGATGGCTTTGGCATCGCCGTTTAGCCCACGTCAATATGAGATCTTTGCAAAGTCTTCTCAAGGGGGACCATGTTCGTGGACTAACCAACATTAGTTTTGCCAAAGATCGTGCTTGCAGTGCATGTATCGAAGGAAAGCTACATGAGAAGGCTCACCCTCCCACAACTTTGATTTACTCAAAGAGGCCGTTGGAGCTCCTCCACATGGATCTCTTTGGGCCTCCATCCTTTGATAGTCTTGGGGGTAGGAAGTATTGCTTGGTGATTGTGGATGACTATTGAAGATACACTTGGGTATATTTCTTCAAGAGGAAGAGCGAGACCCAACAAACCGTCGTTGACTTTGCAAATGAAGCTCAATGTCAACACAATGCAAAGATCTTGACAATAAGGAGTGACAACAGCACCAAGTTCAAGAACTACACCTTGGATGAGTTTCTTAGTGATGAGGGGATCAAGCATCAATATGCTGCACCATATACCCCTCAACAAAATGGTGTCGCGGAGAGGAAGAACTGGACGTTGATGGATGCGGCAAGGACCATGATGGTGGAGTTCAAGTCTCCATACAACTTTTGGGCCGAAGCCATCAACACAGCATGTCATGCATCCAATCGGCTCTATCTCCGCAAAGGCTTGAACAAGACTCCTTATGATATACTCACCGCTAACAAGCCCAATCTCAAGTACTTTCGGGTGTTTGGGTGTAAGTGTTTCATTCTCAAGAAAGGGGTTAGTTTGTCTAAATTTGAGGCTAGAGCTTATGAGGGCATATTTATTGGTTATGCTACAAACTCCCATGCTTACTGTGTTCTCAATAAGTCCACGGGACTTATTGAGGAGACTTGTAACGTGGAGTTTGATGAGAATAACGGCTCCCAAGTGGAGCAAAGTGGTACTTGTGATGTAGGTGATGAAACTCCTCACCAAGCCATAAGAAGAATGGGTGTTGGTCATATCCTACCCATTGAGGAACCCCTTGTGGCCGAAGAAGAAGGACAATGTTCCACCCAAGTGGAGCCATCACCAACCCAAGACCCACACGCTTCCGAAGAACAAAGTGAAGGCCCTCAACCTTGTGAACAAGATCAAGGGCAAAATCAACCTCAAGATGGTGGTGAACCACCAAATGATGCCCAAGATCAAGTTCTTCCCCTCGAGCAAGTCCAAGATCGAGGACAAGCTCAAGACGGTGCTCAAGATGATCAAGTTACCCCTCCTCGTCTCACTTCCGAGGAGGAATTGGAACGTCGTGCTGCGAAGATCGCTTCCAAGCTCACCACCAAAGGTCATCTCATGGAGAATGTGGTTGGAAGCCTAAGAAAGGGGGTAAGCACTCGTAGACAATTAGCAAACTATTGTGAACATCATGCGTTTGTCTCTTGTGTGGAACCCCAAAAGGTTTACGAGGCGCTCAAAGATCCGGATTGGCTCAATGCCATGCATGAAGAACTCAATAATTTCAAGTACAACAAGGTGTGGAGATTGGTGCCAAGGCCAACGGGGAACCACAATGTCATTGGAACCAAGTGGATTTTCAAGAACAAGCAAGATCCCAAGTCGAGGGTATCGACTACGGTGAAACCTTTGCTCCCGTTGCTCGTCTTGAATCCATTCGTTTGTTGATTGCATATGCTTCTCATCACAACTTTAAGTTGCAACAAATGGATGTTAAAAGTGCGTTCCTTAATGGTCCTATTAATGAGTTGGTATACGTCAAGAAACCCTCTGGGTTCGAGGATCCCTACTTTCCCGATCATGTGTATCAACTCGACAAGGCACTCTATGGCCTTAAACAAGCCCCACGGGCGTGGTATGACCACCTTACCGAGTTGTTACAAGACCGTGGATTTGAAGTTGGGCTAATCGGCCCCACTCTTTTTACTAAGAAGGTCAAAGGGTAGTTGTTTGTATGCCAACTATATGTTGATGATATTATCTTTGGTTCCCCTAACAAAGCTGAAAGTGCGTTATATCGACTAGAGGGGGGATGAATAGGCGATTTTTATGTATTCTTCACTGAGGAATTTGCCGGTGAGGAAATTCCTTAGCGAAGAACTACTTGCAGCGGAATAAGTACTCAGAAGTAGGCATAAAAGAATGCAGGGATGGTCATCATGATGAAATGAAGACAATCACATAGTACAGAAAGCGTAATCACAGGATAACACAATATGAAGACAAACAGACTGAAGAAATTGAACTGAGGAAATTGAGAAAGTCTTCAGTCAAAGTCTTCAAACACAGATATGAACAAACACTCAACACAGTAATGAGGAAATGAATAAGTTGAGGAAATAGAACCAGTAAGGTTGGTGAAGACAATGATTTGGTAGACCAGTTCCAACTGTTATCTCAATTATGCGATGCAGTTGGAGCGGTGAGTATTTAAACTCGAGGACACACGATCCACGGACACCCGGTCCACGAGCACGCAGCTCGGGACACCAAGTCCTCACCATATTCTCCTTTAACTAAGGTCACACAGACCTCGTCCAATCACTCGTGGTAAGTCTTGAGCGAGTTCCAAACCTTCACAGACTTGGTCACTCGGCGATCCACAATTCCTCTTGGATGCTCTAGACCATGACGCCTAACCGTCTGGAAGAAGCACAGTCTTCAAAGGTAACAAGCGTCGGATCCACGCAGGATCAATCTCTTCAGTGATGCTCAATCTCTTTTGGTTTGTAGGGGTTTGGTTTTGGGTTTTCCTCACTCGATGATTTTCGCTCAAAGTCCTCGGAGGATGGGATGCTCTCAATTGACAAGTGTCAGTTTCTGTGAGCAGCCAACCAGCTAGTGGTTGTAGGCGGCTATTTATAGCCTAGGGAGCAGCCCAACATGATAAGACATAAATGCCCTTCAATGATATGACCGTTAGGTGGATAAGATATTTTGGGACAGGTGGCACGCAAAGACAAGAACGGTCGGAAATTTGACTCTCAAATTCCTCGGGGCTATCATGTTCCTCCTTTGTGTAGGCGATTACATGGCGAATTCCTAACTCCTCGGTCGAGAACAAATTCCTCGTGACCGTAAGAACTTCGTCTCATCCTTTGAAGAAATTGACTGAATCGTATGAGATTTCCAAAGGCTTCACTCAAAGGGATTGGTAGGTGTAGGATTTTGAGTTGAGCATCACATGGAAATTTTCCTTAGTATTTCCTCGACCCCTTTAACAAGACGGTGTTTCCTATGACTCAAGAAAGAGAAAGCGAAACTACAAAAACAAAAGTCTTCACGCTTCATGTTCCTCAAATGAATACCAAGTCTTCAAGGTCACACCAATTTCTTCACTTTCAAAGTCTTGAAAGTCTTCGAATACCAAAGTCTTCATCGAAGAACTTCATTTTTAGGGTCGAGCTTTCACTGTAAATATTAAACTCCTCATAGACTTATAGACCTGTGTACACTCATAAACACATTAGTCCCTTAACCTATAAGTCTTGAATACACCAAAATCACTAAGGGCACTAGATGCACTTACAATCTCCCCTTTTTGGTGATTGATGACAATATAGGTTAAGTTTTCAACGGGGATAAACATATGAAGTGTAAGTACTGATATTGAGGAATTTGATTGCAAGATATAGAAGAACTCCCCCGGAAGATGTGCATAGTGAGGAATTTGCTTTTGAGGCAATGCACATTTGAAGAGTTGAATCATGGAGATCTCCCCCTATATCTTGTAATTCATACACGCATTTGGCATATAATATGAAGAATTTGAAATGCATGATGAAATATGGTGACTGATGTAATTTAGCATGCGTGTATTAACATATAGCGAGGAATAAGCATGCAGAGGAACACATGAAAAGTATCAAAGCACCATCGGGTTTAAGATTACAACTCGATCCAATAAAAGTTTCAGAAGAACGAGAGTTGTAACTTAGCAAAAAAAACGCCCATATAATAGACCCGCTTGAAGACTAACTCAAATTTCTCCCCCTTTGTCATCAAATGACCAAAAGGATCGAAACTGAGGACTAACGCCCCTGAAGAATGTCAAGTTGATGGAGGAGCGCCAGCGTTGTCGGGGTCGGTTGTCGTAGTCGAGCCTGTCGCAGTGTCGTCCAAGTCTTCATTTTCATCAGTGTCGCGCGATGAAGAATAGAAAGTGGCCACCAATGAAGGAACCTTGACCTTCTTGAATTTCTTCGGCGGAGGTGCAGCCCAGTCAAATTCTTCTTTAAGACCCATTGTCTTGATTCTTCATCTTTGTAGACATGAGATAGAACAACCAGTGTGGTTGAAGGTTTCATGGAGGTAGTATTGGTTTTTCTTCACCGCATTGTGTGTTGAGGTCATGTTGTGAAGAATTGAACCAAAGCGACGCTTGACCCATTTATGATTGCGATCAACCTTCCGATGAAGACCGAGGAGTAACTCATGATCAGTCATCACCACAGGTCTTTGTGGCTTGAGGATTTTGCTTGGCGAGTTGTTGGCGGCGAGTCATGTGTGGCGAGTCGTCATTGGTGGAGTAGGATGCAGCCTTGCGAAATTGACCATCCAATGGACGAATGCCTTCATCTATCACAGCAATGACCTTGCCTTTGTCATCGGTGAGGAAAATGTCCGTTTGAGGACTTCAATTGGAGGCAAGTAGCTTCAGTGGTTCGTAGTATCGACCTTGTAATTGAGTGAAGACCTTGCCTGATGAACCTCATAATCCATGGTGCATAAGGCTTCAGCTCAAATGGACATAGCAATATTCGCCAGAGTCCTCATGAAGAAATCATGGAAGTTGACGGGAACGCCATGAATGATGTTGAAAAGCATATTCTTCATGATGCCAATGACTTCTTCATCATTTGAGTCGTGGCCTTTGATAGGACTCATTGTCTTCGTTAGAATGCGATAGACAGTCCGAGGCACATGCAATAATTCCTTGACGAGGAATTTGGTTCATGGGGCCTGCCCTGGCTTCAAAGGATTCATCAGCACTTGCATGTAATGATTTGTCAGCTCAGGTTCATTGTAGACGCAACGAGCACCGTCAAGGGGAGGACCGAGTGGGAGGGCACGAAGCAATTCAGTTGCTCGTGCCTTGTAGTGAGTATTTGCAGACATCCAGTCCAGCACCCATGAGTTCACATCTTCAGAGTTTCCTGTGATGTGCAGCGTCACATAGGATTGAAGAATGAGTTCTTCATTCCAATCACAGATGTCAGTGCAGAAATTCAGCAACCCAGCATCGTGAAGAACACTGAGGACTGGCTCGAAGCCTGGCAGAGATTCCATGTCCACGTGAGGAATATGTGCATGATCGAAGACTTTGTCTTTGTCGAATAGCACAGAGGAATAAAAGTTTGCTTGACTAGCAGTCCAGAAACGCCTCTTCCTTATGCGAGCAGAGTCATAAGGGTTGTAATCAGTGAAGAAAACATGCTAGCCAAAGAAGTCTTCAGCCTTGAACTTTTGCTTGCGCGAGAATGGATCCTTTGGTTTGGGCAGAGGAGTGTCGGTGAGTTGCATCACTACCTCGTGAATCGCAATCTCGTGTTCTTCAGCTGAGGATTTTCTGGTTCCTCTTCATATGTAGTCTGCGAGTTCGGAGGATCGTGAAGCAGGTTCTTCAGCACTAGTGGCTGGAATTTCTTCATGCACAGACGAGGTGGGATGAGTTTCTTCAAAGCCCAGTTGAACAGTTGGTGCAGGGGACTGAGGAATTTGTTGGATTGGGGTGAAGAGTGGAGAATTGGGATGCTGACTTTCCCAAAAGTCATCATTCATCACAGGCGTGGTGCATCCAATATCCACGTCTTCGTCTTCAACTTCTTCAACACCAGCCTCTTCAGCTGTGAACTGAGGCATAGGTGAGGAAATGATTGGCGTTGAAGGGATTGCATCCACTTCAATTTCTTCATCAATCTACTCTGACGAAGTAGCAGAATGATTTTCTTCATCAGATCCGCTTGGGATCTCATATTCTTCACCAAAAGGAACAAGGTCCTTTGATGGCATGGTGGAAATCGGAATAGCATCAATCGAATATTCAAACGAGCTGGTCATTGGCTTCATTTTCTTCGGGGCTGAAGAATTTGACGTAGCTGATGCTTTCCTTTTCTTCACTGCAGCTCGCTCTGCAGCCTTGGTCTTCTTCACATCTGATGCAGATGGAAGGATTGGAGTTGGTGTAGGCGCGGGAGGAGCTGAGGAATCTGGTTGAATTTCCTCGGTATGGCCAGTGATCTGATTGCCGACTTCTTCGATTTCTTGGTAGCACCACTAGTGGATGCCACGGCAATTTCTTCGGCTGGAATGGAGTCATCAGCCCCGAACTAGCATTGTCTTCAGCAGGCTGAAAATCATCAGGTCTTTGGCATGTTCTTCAGCGGTGGCGGAAGGCTCCGGCTGAGGAATTTCTTGTTGCGTTGGGGCTGCAACATTTGTGAACTTCTTTGTCAGGTTGACAAATCTGACTTTGGCTCCTTGCCAATCAGCATAATAGGCATCAAAGTCATCGCTGAGGCCTTTGATTTCAGACTGGATCTTGAGGAGTTCCTCAGTTGTCATTCTGACAACATTTTTCCTCGGGAACTTCTCTTTCCTAAACTGAGCCTTCTTGATCTGCCTAGCCTTTTCAAATTTCCATTTCTCTTCAGAGATGAAATGGGTCAGCATGTGACTTTGTCCAGTGAAAATCAGGCATAGGGGTGTCTGGATCCTTGTGCCATAGATCAATGTATTCAAGGATCGCCCTTGGATCCAAAAGCGATGTACAGTGTGCCTTTGGCTCTAGCGGCCCTAACTTGCCTGTCTCTGATGATTTCTGCAAGTTCATCATCATCAGCTTCATCGTCAGATGGCACTTGGAAAGCAACATGTTTGTTCTTCGGACTTGGCCGAGGACCTCGTCCAGCAGTTGCCTTGGTCTTCAGCAGAGTGGGGCCTGATGAAGAATTTGGTGCAGCTGAGGAACTTGATGAGACACCAGAGGCAATGGAGATGCCTGCAGTCCTTTGGCATGTGGCCAGATGCACAGGTGCTGAGGACTTTGCCGGAGCAGCTGAGGACTTTGGAGGAGGAGCTGAGGATTTAGGAGGAGCAGGAGCAGCATGAGGAACTGGCCATGAGGGCTTTCAAAGTTCTGGCCGTGAGGGCATTGCTGTTGAAGCACTTGGCTTGTGTGCGGGCTTCTTTGTCATAGATTTTCTTGGCTTGACAGCGGCCTCAGTTGCAGCAGCAGTAGCAGAGTCCTCATTGAATTTCCTAACTGCCTCCTTGGCTTGTCTTGCCAACTTGGCTTGGCGCTTGGCCCATTCTTCAGGAAAATCTTCACCACGCTTGATGCTGGTGGGGTCAGCTTCTTGGCCAAGTGCCAATGGAGCTCTTGGGCATAGAGGATTGAGTGTGAATTTCTTCATGTACTTTGGGGTAACATACATGTACTCCCTCCATTCCCTTGACCATCTCCTTTCAATCATCTGTATGCGCACCTTGCGCTGATTTTTGTTTTCCTTGCCAAACTTGGCTTCATCAGGTGTGCAATAGTCAGCATAGATGTCCTCAGGTATCTCAAAAGCAGTCATGACCTCAGGCCTCTTTCCTCCTTTTTGTGGCTTCTTTCCTTCTGCCATATTCTTCAGTTGAGGAATTTAAACAATTGAATTCTCTGAAGAAGTATGCAACTTTTCTTCAAGGAACGCTGCAAATGAGTTAAGTTGATGAGAACCTAGAGATTCAGCAGTGGACATGACTACCTGTGAACAGAGTATGGTTGCGAGGAATTTGGAGAGGTCATATGCGTTCTCAGAAGGTTTTTCAAAAAGAACAAGTTTGAGGAATTTGACCAGATGAGCCTTGAAGAATTTCACTAAGCGTTCTTTGTCTTAGGTTCCAGAGTTGTATAGATCGAATTGAGGAATCTTGAAGAAAAATGATGCTTAGAGAAAAGAATCAAGAACAGATGACTAGTGAGGTGTTTTGTGTGTGATGATTTGAAGAATAAAACACCTTTGAAGATTTTGAAGAGAAAATTTGGATCAAAGAGGGCAGTAAAAGTAACTTTTAATTTACCCTAGATGAAGAACACGACGAACTGTGAAGTGTATATTTGAAGCTCGTCAGTTCCGATCTTCCACGCCCTAACTCGGCTGAGGAAGACAGCTACGGCAACGGCGGAGTGAAGATTTCCGCAGCCGGCGTGAGTACGACGGCGACGAGGTCGAGGCAGTGAAGCTCTTCCTCACCGGCGACGATGGAGTAGCGGCGGCGCTAGGGTTTGAGAAGCTCGAGCGAGAGAGAGCGGTCGAGCGGAGTAAAGGAAGTGAGGAAGGGGAGAGGGGTATTTATAGCCACAGTGAAAAACTGTTCGCCCGAAGATTTAGGACGGACGTGCCCCTGACCCTTCTCATTCGCTTGACATGTGTCACCCACGTACTGAAGAGTGGAGATCGTGTTAGATCGTGGGTGAAAAGATAAGTCTATCGTGGGATGCGGAACGGTTTGAGCGGCAAAACGGTCTGAAGATTAGTTTTAAAGTTCCATTCGCAATGTGAATAGATTGGGTTGAGTATAGCATAGAGGGGGAAGGGTCCGATCACATTCACTTAGCAGAAAACACAACTTGAGGAAATAGCAATAAGTGAATGCTGTAGAGGACATAAACCCATATATATATATAGCCAATGAAGAAAAACAGCGGAAACAATGAAGATTTTGCAAAGTTGAAGAATTTGAAAAACTGAAGAATTTCAAAACTGAGGAAAAACTCAAATTGAAGATTTTCAACTTTGGTGGTGGCGTGACCCACCATATAAGAATGATGATTTCAGACACCGCGTACAATTGTCGTAGGGTTCTGAGAATCAAATTCTTCATTAATTTCTTCACACTTAGAGTGTTATTCTTCATTGATCGAAGAAAAATGTTTCTTCATGTGTTGCACATCTAAGTCATCAATTTTGCGTAAGTGTCAGGATGTGTGTCCTTTTCAAAGAACATTTGAAGATTCTAAGATATTTAGCTCACACCGCAACTTGCTAAATCTCTTCTCATCCAAGGGCTTTGTGAAGATATCGGCTAGTTGTTCTTCAGTCTTCACGTGATCAATAAAGATGTCGCCCTTCAACACATGATCGCGAAGAAAATGATGACGAATCTGAATGTGCTTTGTCTTCGAGTGCTGAACTGGGTTGTGAGCAATCTTGATGGCACTCTCATTGTCACAGTAGAGAGGCACATTCTTCACGTTGATGCCACAGTCCTTGAGAGTTTGCTTCATCCACAACTGCATAGCAAGAACCAGCAGCAATGTACTCAGCTTCCATGATGAAGCGGTGATACCACAGTTACATTTCTTCGAGGACCAACAGACCAAAGATCGTCGAGGAAATGACAAGTACCGGATGTTGACTTGCGGTCCACACGATCACCAAAGCATAGTCGAGTCAGAATATCCAATGAGATCAAAAGTAGAGCCCTTGGGGTACCATAATCCTAGTGTTGGTGTGTGAGCTAGATATTGAAGAATATGCTTCACAGCCTTATGGTGTGATTCCTTCGGTGCATCTTGAAATCGGGCACACAGGCAAACACTAAGAATTATATTTGGCCTAGATGCACATAGGTACAATAAAGAACCAATCATGGAGCGGTATACCTTGTGACCGAAGTCAATACCATTTTCATCAGTGCATAGATGGCCATTTGTGGGCATAGGAATTTTGACGCCTTTGCAGTCTTGCATGCCGAATTTCCTCAGTACATCTTTGAGGTATTTCTCCTGAGATATGAATATGCCATTCTTATTTGTTGAATTTGAAGACCTAAGAAGAATTTCAACTCTCCCATCATAGACATTTGATATTCTTCACTCATCATATAGGCAAATTCATCACTATAACGTCGGTCAAGACAGCCAAAGATAATATCATCAACGTATATTTGACACACAAACAGTTCACCATCATAAGATTTAGTAAAGAGAGTAGGGTCGAGTGAACCGGGTGTGAAGCCATTCTTCACGAAGAATTCCTTCAAAGTACCATACCATGCCCGAGGTGTTGGAAATATGCCCTAGAGGCAATAATAAAAGCATTATTATTATATTTCCTTGTTTATGATAATTGTCTTTTATTCATGCTATAATTGTATTATCCGGAAATCGTAATACACGTGTGAATACATAGACCACAATACGTCCCTAGTAAGCCTCTAGTTGACTAGCTCGTTGGTCAACCGATAGTCATGGTTTCCTGACTATGGACATCAGATGTCATTGACAACGGGATCACGTCATTAGGAGAATGACGTGATGGACAAGACCCAATCCTAAGCATAGCACAAGATCGTGTAGTTCATTTTGCTAGAGCTTTTCCAATGTCAAGTATCTCTTCCTTAGACCATGAGATCGTGTAACTCCCGGATACCGTGGAGTGCTTTGGGTGTACCAAACGTCACAACGTAATCGGGTGACTATAAAGGTGCACTACAGGTATCTCCGAAAGTGTCATTGGGTTGACACGGATCGAGACCGGATTTGTCACTCTGTATGACGGAGAGGTATCTACGGGCCCACTCGGTAATGCATAATCATAATGAGCTCAAAGTGACCAAGTGTTTGGTCACGGGATCATGCATTACGGCACGAGTAAAGTGACTTGCCAGTAATTTAGACTGAACAAGGTATTGGGATACCGACGATCGAGTCTCGGGCATGTAACGTACCAATTGACAAAGGGAATAGTATACGAGGTTGCTTGAATCCTCGACATCATGGTTCATCCGATGACATCATCGAGGAGCATGTGGGAGCCAACATGGGTATCCAGATCTCGCTATTGGTTATTGACCTGAGAGCTGTCTCGGTCATGTCTGCGTGTCTCCCGAACCCGTAGGGTCTACACATTTAAGGTTCGGTGACGCTAGGGTTATTAGGAAGACTTGTATGTGATTACCGAATGTTGTTCAGAGTCCGGATGAGATCCCGGACGTCACGAGGAGTTCCGGAAGGGTCCGGAGGTAAAGATTTATATATGGGAAGTTGTCAAACGGACACCGGAAAGTTTCGGGGCATATCGGTGTGTCTGGGGCCACTGGAAGGGTTCGAGGTCCACCGGGAGGGGCCACCCCTCTGGGGGCCTATGGGCTGCATGGGGCAGGAGCCAGCCCATGGTGGGCTGGGCGCCCCCTTGGGCCCATGCACCTAGGGTTGGGGGAACCCTAGAGGCGCCCCTTGCTTGGGGGCAAGTCCCCCTCCCTTGGCCGCCGCCCTCTAGATGCCATCTAGAGGGCCGCCCCTGTCCCTTCCCCTATAAATAGAGGGGTGAGGGGAGGGCTGCAAAACACTTGAAGGCGCAGCCCCTCCCCTCCCCAACACCTCTCCTCCTCCGCGTGTGCTTGGCGAAGCCCTGCTGGAGAACTGTCACTCCACCATCATCACGCCGTCGTGTTGCTGCTGGAGCCATATTCCTCAACCTCTCCTTCCCCCTTGCTGGATCAAGAAGGAGGAGACGTCGTCCATACCGTACGTGTGTTGAACGCGGAGGTGCTGTCCGTTCAGCACTTGGTCATCGGTGATCCGAATCACGGCGAGTACGACTCCATCATCACCATCCCCTTGATCGCTTCCTTTTCGATCTACAAGTGGTATGTAGATGCAAACTCACTCCCTTGACTCGTTGCTTAGATGAACTCATAGATGGATCTTGGTGAAACCGTAGGAAAAATTTTAATTTTCTGCAATGTTCCCCAACAGTGGCATCATGAGCTAGGTCTATGCGTAGTTTTCTATTGCACGAGTAGAACACAATTTTGTTGTGGGCGTAGATCTTCTCAACTTGCTTGCCGCTACTAGTCTTATCTTGCTTCAGCGGTATTGTGGGATGAAGCGGCCCGGACCAACCTTACACGTACGCTTACGTGAGACCGGTTCCACCGATCGACATGCACTAGTTGCATAAGGTGGTGGCGGTGTCTGTCTCTCCCACTTTAGTTGGAGCGGATTCGATGAAAAGGGTCCTTATGAAGGGTAAATAGAAGTTGACAAAAATCACGTTGTGGTTATTCGTAGGTAAGAAAACGTTCTTGCTAGAACCCAATTGCAGCCACGTAAAAGATGCAACAACAATTAAGGACGTCTAACTTGTTTTTGCAGCAATTGTCATGTGATGTGATATGGCGTAAGTTGTGATGAATGATGAATGACATATTGTGATGTATGAGATCATGTTCTTGTAATAGGAATCCACGACTTGCATGTCGATGAGTATGACAACCGGTAGGAGCCATAGGAGTTGTCTTTATTTTGTATGACCTGCGTGTCATTGAAGAACGCCATGTAAATTACTTTACTTTATTGCTAAATGCGTTAGCCATAGAAGTAGAAGTAGTCGTTGGCGTGACAATTTCATGAAGACACGATGATGGAGATCATGATGATGGAGATCATGGTGTCATGCTGGTGACAAGATGATCATGGAGCCCCGAAGATGGAGATCAATGGAGCTATATGATATTGGCCATATCATGTCACTACTATATAATTGCATGTGATGTTTATTATGTTTATGCATCTTGTTTACTTAGAACGACGGTAGTAAATAAGATGATCCCTTACAACAATTTCAAGAAGTGTTCTCCCCTAATTGTGCACCGTTGCTACAGTTAAATGCGTTTGAAGCACCACGTGATGATCGGGTGTGATAGATCCTTACGTTCACATACAACGGGTGTAAGACAGTTTTACACATGCAAAACACTTAGGGTTAACTTGACGAGCCTAGCATGTACGCACATGGCCTCGGAACACGGAGACCGAAAGGTCGAACACGAGTCGTATGGAAGATACGATCAACATGAGAATGTTCACCGACGATGACTAGTCCGTCTCACGTGATGATCGGACACGGCCTAGTCGACTCGGATCGTGTAACACTTAGATGACTAGAGGGATGTCTAATCTGTGTAACATCCCAAAATTCTAAATTTTGGAATGTTATATTAAATAAAAATTCTGATTGTTTGTTTGATTGTTGGGTGATTGCTTGTGTGAAATTGAGTGAAATTTGAATCTTTCTGAAAGTTGAATGAGAGGGAATGAAATGGTTTTTCCCAAACTTCCACCTTGCATTTATGATCTCCATGAATTCAAATTCATTTCATCACAAAGCCCTAGAGTGAAGATGATATGACTCTTCCATTTAAATAAATGAAAAAGGGTTTTGAAAAGAATTGAATTCCATCTGAAAATATCTCAAATTTTAGAAACTTTATGCAACTCAATGATTTTCATGAGAGAAGATAAAATGACTTCTTAAATTATATGAAATATGAGTTGGAGGTTAAAAAGAATCAAATTGAAAGTCATTTGAAAGTATTTTGAAACTCCCTTTTCAAATTTGGAATTATTTGGATTTTATTCAAATTATTTTTCTCCTAAAAATAAATAAATGGAAATATGGGTAAAATGATTCCCTTCAATGGAAAATTAGGAGAAAATAAATTTGAAGTCATTTTGGTATTTTTAAAATGATTTTTATTGGATTTTATTAGAGCAGAAACACTCTTTATTTTATTTGAATTTTTGTGTATTTTATTTGAAGCTGGAAAATAGTTCATGTTGTAGGAAATCTTTTTTTGAAATTTTTGATATATTATATGTCTATATAATAATATTATTTATTTATTTGTGTTTGTTTTGTTGTCTATGTTTAAAAAAAAAAGAGGAAAAGAAAACCCTAGGCGCCAGCCAACTGCCCAAATACCCGGCCGAGGCACCCACTGTGCCCACCAGCCCACCAGCCCGAGCCGGCCTGCCCCGAGCCGGCACCGAACCCCTTCGCCTCGATCGCCCGCTCCTCTCTCTCTCGCCCGTCACGACCGCTGGGTCCCACCGCCCGATCGCCCGCGTCTTCTTCTTCCCTTCCCCACGCCCAGAACCACTTGGCCAAGACTCACGGGAGACCCCGGGATCCTCCCCGGTTCGCCCCTCCTCCAAGCCGACCCCTATATATACCCTCCTCTCCCGTTCCGCCCCCCTCGCCGCCCGAGACCCTCTCCCGTCGCCGCAATCGCCGAACCCGAGTGCCCGCCGCCATTGCCGCCCATGCTCCTCCGACGCCCCGAGCTCCAACAACTCCACCTCCGGACTCCCCTCGCTCGTCCGCACCACGGACGTCTCCGCCGTCGTCCCCGACCACCGAGCCACCAGCGCCGTCGCCGCCCGAGCCGACCGTCGCCGTCGCCGCCACATGATGGCCGCGGAATCGCCACCACCGCTAGATCTAAAACCTAGGGCCTAGATTAGATCACACGAAGGGTTAGGTTTATTTAGATTAGACCGGTTTAAGTTACGGTTTTATTTGGTTTAGTTAGCAGTTTAATTAGACCGGCCCGATCGGTTTATTTCCTGTTAGCCGCGGGCACGCTTTAGTTATATTACGCCCAGGGCGCTAGATAGGCCCATTAGCCCGTTTTTCTTTATTTTTCTTTTTCTGTTTTAACAGAATAGTTTCAGTTTTGTAAAATCCATAACTTTTAATATACTTAATATTTTTAATTGATTCTTTTTTTGTTGATTTGAAAATTTATTGTAGTTTCTGCAGAAAATATGTTTAGTCATGTTAAAATTATTAAAAATTGTTTTATTTTAGTTTTAGACAGATTAGTAATTCTGCTATAAAAAGAGTTAGGAATATTATTTTTTAGTGATTCTTTTTGTCACTACTTTGTTTTGACATTGCCTAACCATAGGAATTTATTTGGGCATTTTAGATTTAATAAAAAATAGTTTTAATCAAAACCATGTAGTTCTTAATTATTTAACTAGCTACTGCTTTTCCTATTGTTTTAATTAGCAAATAATTTTATTTTTCATATGTGATAGTTTATTCTAGGTTAGTTTCTGTAACTTTAGAGCATGAACTTTTATTTACAATAAATAAAACTTTTATTTTATTTTTCTTGCTAGGGATTGTTTTAGGCATAATAGGAGTATTATAATATCTTTTAATGTGATTCTTTTTGCTCCTAGTTGCTTGATGAATTCTTTTCTGTTAATTAGCAAAACCCATGCTTAGGTTCTGTTAAGAAAAATTTTGTTGTGCAAAACTATTTCTTGATTGTTGTTTGATGTGGTAAAAACTTTGATTTGGATTTCTTGAGTTTGTCTGTGGGTTTGATTCGATTGTTTTGTGTGTTTCATATTAGTATGTTGTTATGTTAAGTGATCATATGCTTGTATGCTTATATGATTGTTGTTTGCCTCGGTAGAATTTCCGGAGTGCGTAAGCTTGCTACCACGAGTCCCTAGCTTTCGAGGATCGTCAGCAAGGCAAGTTCACTTTGACCATGTTTTTCATACCTATGTGTTTTATTGCATCTAGTGTCATCTTCGCAACAATCCCTCGAGTAGTGATATTGAATCCTTGTAGTTGAGTAGTATGCATGAGGTAGGAAAACCATCACCCTGTTACCAAGCCCGGGACGTCACTTATTTTACTGCTACGCTATAGTAGACGGGGTTGGTATGAGTGCTCGAGAGTGGTGTGAAGGAGGAGGACTCTACGTCAATGACGACAACTCCATGATGGAATCTGCAAGGACTGCATCTTCAAGGCCTCAAGACTTCAAGACTCGAGACAAGAATTCAATACACACTACTGGGTGAAGGATGGTTGACGGGCACCTGGAGAAACCAGTGGTTGGCCGGGATGCATGGAGAAGCGCCATGACATCTTGCGGAAAGCTTCACCCGGACTCAAAGAGACGGAAGAATACTTCATGCCCGGAAGCTTACTGTGCAAACGCAAGTCACTATGGGCTCGCTTGGTTGACCTTAGTGGTGAATCTGGCTGGGACGGTGCTAGCAGATGTAGAACTACGGTAGGATGGGATGAGCACCGGACGGTGGTCAGAGGAACTCTTCGGAAGACCATGTTTCGGTCATCTTGTTCTCAAACACCCTGAAGTGCGAGAACGTAAAGAGAGGGATCGAATCTTGCGGGTAAAGTGTACAAACCTCTGCAGAGGGTTTAAAACCTAATTGATTAGCCGTGTCCCCGGTTATGGACAATTTGAGCATCTGGACTTGGATCTATCTCGGAACTCTCAACACCGGATTGATAACTTAACTGTGGGCAACATATGATGATTTTGGGCTATGGACATCGGTTGGCGGAACCATGTCATGATAGAAAACTCCATAGTACAGACTCCAGTTATTCCTTTGATATAGGGAAAATAAATCAGCTTTTACGCAAACAAAACTCAGACCACGAGCCACAAAGCCATATTGCATATAGTATAGTTTTATCATCTGTTTTCTCATGTTGTGATCTTGCCGGTACATTCAATGTAATCGACCTACACGGCTGCAACGTATCATGTTGCGTATATTTACTTCCGACGAGTAAGAGTATGCAGTGCAGGGTTACGGTCTACACTCAACTGCCGATGGCGTTGATGGGACTCCACACCCGATTACTTGTTTCACGAGACTTATGAGGTATATATCAGTTTTACGTTAATTATACATGTGATTGCACTTTGATATATACACCGATGTACTGTGTGCCAAAGATATCTTGATCGAGGATGGCACAAGAACACGCAGGCTTGACCGTCTGAGGTCGGGTCGCTACAATCTGAGTGGGAGTTCATTAAAATAATTTGATTAGATGAACTTAATTATCATGAACTTAGTCTAAAACCTTTGCAAATATGTCTTGTAGATCAAATGGCCAACGCTCATGTCAACCTGAACTTCAACGCGTTCCTTGAGAAAACCAAGCTGAAAGATGATGGCAGCAACTATACGGATCGGGTCCGGAACACGAGGATCATCCTCATAGCTGCCAGAAACAATATGTCCTAGAAGGACCGCTAGGTGACGCTCCGTCCCGAGAGAACCAAGACATTATGAATGCTTGGCAGACTCGTCTTGATGATTACTCCCTCATTCGGCGGCATGCTTTACGACTTAGAACCGGGGCTCCAAAAGTGTTTTGAGCAACACGGAGCATATGAGATGTTCGAAGAGCTGAAACTAGTTTTTCAAGCTCATGCCCGGGTCGAGAGATATGAAGTCTCCGACAAGTTATATAGTTGTAAGATGGAGGAAAACAGTTACAAGGAGCACATACTCAAAATATGCAGGTTGCACAACCGCCTGTCCCAAATTTGGACATAAACCTCCGGACGAGGCGGTCATTGATGTAATCCTTGATCACTCCCACCAAGCTACAAGAGCTTTGTGATGAACTACAATATGCAGGGGATGGTGAAGACCATTCCTGAAGTATTCTCAATGCTGAAGTCGTGAGAGGTTGAAATCAAGAAAGAACATCAAGTGTTGATGGTCAACAAAACCACTAAGTTCAAGAAGGGCAAGGGCAAGAAGAACTTCAAGAAGGACGGCAAGGAGGTTGCCGCCCGGTAAAGCAAGTTGCCGGAAGAAGTCAAAGAATGGACCCAAGCCCGAGACCGAGTGCTTTTATTGCAAGGGAAGGGTCACCGGAAGCGGAACTGCCCCAAATACTTAGCGGATAAGAAGGCCGGCAACACTAAAGGTATATTTGATATACATGTAATTGATCCGTACCTTACCGATTACTCGTAGTAACTCCCGGTATTTGATACCGTGCCGTTGCTCATATTTGTAACTCACGGCAGGAGCTGCGGAATAAGCGGAGGCTGGCGAAGGGCGAGGTGACGATCTTGGCGTCGGGAATGGTTGCAAGGTCGATGTGTTCTCCGTCGGCTCGCTACCTCTACCTTTAGCCACGGGATTAGTTATGAACCTCAATAATTGTTATTTAGTGCCAAGTTTGAGCATGAACATTGTATCTGGATATCGTTTAAGGCGAGATGGCTACTCATTTAAATCCGAGAATAATGGTTGTTCTATTTATATGAGAGATATGTTTTATGGTCATGCCCCGATGGTCAATGGTTTATTCTTAATGAATCTCGAGCGTAATGTTACACATATTCATAGCGTGAATACCAAAAGATGTAAAGTTGATAACGATAGTCCCACATACTTGTGGCATTGCCGCCTTGGTCACATTGGTGTCAAGCGCATGAAGAAGCTCCATGCTGATGGACTTTTAGAGTCTCTCGATTATGAATCATTTGACACATGCGAACCATGCCTCATGGGCAAAATGACCAAGACTCCGTTCTCCGAAACAATGGAGCGAGCAACCAACTTGTTGGAAATCATACATACCGATGTGTGCGGTCCAATGAGTGTTGAGGCTCGCGGAGGATATCATTATGTTCTCACTCTCACTGATGACTTGAGTAGATATGGGTATGTCTACTTAATGAAACACAAGTCTGAGACCTTTGAAAAGTTCAAGGAATTTCAGAATGAAGTAGAGAATCAACGTGACCGAAAGATAAAATTCTTCTGATCGGATCGTGGAGGAGAATATTTAAGTCACGAATTTGGTACACACTTAAGAAAATGTGGAATCGTTTCACAACTCACGCCGCTTTGGAACACCTCGGTAACAGAACGGTGTGTCCGAACGTCGTAATCGCACTCTATTGGATATGGTGCAATCTATGATGTCTCTTACAGATTTACCGCTGTCATTTTGGGGATACGCTCTAGAGACAGCTACATTCACTTTAAATTGGGAACCATCTAAATCCGTTGAGACGACACCGTATGAATTATGGTTTGGGAAGAAACCTAAGCTGTCGTTTCTAAAAGTTTGGGGATGCGATGCTTATGTCAAGAAACTTCAACCTGAAAAGCTCGAACCCAAGTCGGAAAAATGCGTCTTCATAGGATACCCTAAAGAAACCATTGGGTATACCTTCTACTTAAGATCCGAGGGCAAGATCTTTGTTGCCAAGAACGGATCCTTTACGGAAAAGAGTTTCTCTCGAAAGAAGTAAGTGGGAGGAAATTAGAACTCGATGAAGTACTACCTCTTGAACGGGAAAGTAGTGCAGCTCAGGAAAATGTTCCTGTGATGCCTACACCAACTGAAGAGGAAAATAATGATGATGATCGAGGTACTTCGGATCAAGTTGCTACTGAACTCCGTAGGTCCACAAGGACACGTTCCGCACCAGAGTGGTACGGCAACCCTGTCCTGGAAATCATGTTGTTAGACAACGGTGAACCTTCGAACTATGAAGAAGCGATGGCGGGCCCAGATTCCAACAAATGGCTAGAAGCCATGAAATCCGAGATAGAATCCATGTATAAAAACAAAGTGTGGACTTTGACTGACTTGCCCGATGATCGGCGAGCGATAGAAAACAAATGGATCTTTAAGAAGAAGACGGACGCGGATGGTAATGTCACCATCTATAAAGCTCGACTTGTCGCTAAGGGTTATCGGCAAGTTCAAGGGATTGACTACGATGAGACTTTCTCTCCCGTAGCGAAGCTTAAGTCCATCCGAATCATGTTAGCAATTGCCGCATACTATGATTATGAGATATGGTAGATGGACGTCAAAACAGCGTTACTTAACGGTTATCTTAAGGAAGAGCTGTATATGATGCAGCCGGAAGGTTTTGTCGATCCTAAGAATGCTAACAAAGTATGCAAGGTCCAGCGATCCATTTATGGGCTGGTGCAAGCATCTCGGAGTTGGAACATTCGCTTTGATGAGATGATCAAAGCGTTTGGGTTTATCTTGAGACTTATGGAGAAGCCTGCGTTTACAAGAAAGTGAGTGGGAGCTCAGAGCATTTCTCATATTATATGTAGATGACATACTTTTGATGGGAAATGATATAGAATTCTTGGACAACATTAAGGCCTACTTGAATATGTGTTTTTCAATGAAGGAACTTGGAGAAGCTGCTTATATATTAGGCATCAAGATCTATAGAGATAGATCGAGACGCCTCATAGGTCTTTCACAAAGCACATACCTTGATAAGATTTTGAAGAAGTTCAAAATGGATCAGTCCAAGAAAGGGTTCTTGCCTGTCTTTGCAAGGTGTGAGATTGAGCTCAGCTCAATGCCCGACCACGGCAAAAGATAAAGAAGAGATGAGCGTCATCCCCTATGCCTCAGCCATAGGATCTATTATGTATGTCATCTTTGTGTACCGGACCTGATGTAAACCTTGCCGTAAGTTTGGTAGGAAGGTACCAAAGTAATCCCGGCAAGGAACACTGGACAGCGGTCAAGAATATCCTAAAGTACCGAAAAGGACTAAGGACATGTTTCTCGTTTATGGAGGTGACGAAGAGCTCGTCAGTAGGGTTACGTTGATGCTAGCTTCGACACGGTCTGGATGACTCTAAGTCACAAATCGGATACGTGTATATGTTGAATGGTGGAGCGATGGCTGGTGCAGCTGCAAGCGAAGCGTCGTGGCGGGATCTACATGTGAAGCGGAGTACATGGCAGCCTCGGAGGCAGCGCATGAAGCAATTTGGGTGAAGGAGTTCATCACCCACCTAGGAGTCATACCCAATGCGTCGGGGCCGATCAAACTCTTCTGTGACAACACGGAGCTATTGCACTTGCCAAGGAGCCCGTGTTTCACAAGAAGACCAGCACATCAAGCGTCGCTTCAACTCCATCCGTGAAAATGTTCAAGATGGAGACATAGAAATTTGTAAAGTGCATACGGATCTGAATGTCGCAGATCATTGACTAAACCTCTCTCATGAGCAAAACATGATCAACACGAACTCTATGGGTGTTCGATTCATCACAATGTAACTAGATTATTGACTCTAGTGCAAGTGGGAGACTGTTGGAAATATGCCCTAGAGGCAATAATAAAAGCATTATTATTATATTTCCTTGTTTATGATAATTGTCTTTTATTCATGCTATAATTGTATTATCCGGAAATCGTAATACACGTGTGAATACATAGACCACAATACGTCCCTAGTAAGCCTCTAGTTGACTAGCTCGTTGGTCAACCGATAGTCATGGTTTCGACTATGGACATCGATGTCATTGACAACGGGATCACGTCATTAGGAGAATGACGTGATGGACAAGACCCAATCCTAAGCATAGCACAAGATCGTGTAGTTCGCTTTGCTAGAGCTTTTCCAATGTCAAGTATCTCTTCCTTAGACCATGAGATCGTGTAACTCCCGGATACCGTAGGAGTGCTTTGGGTGTACCAAACGTCACAACGTAATCGGGTGACTATAAAGGTGCACTACAGGTATCTCCGAAAGTGTCTGCTGGGTTGACACGGATCGAGGCTGGATTTGTCACTCCGTATGACGGAGAGGTATCTCTGGGCCCACTCGGTAATGCATAATCATAATGAGCTCAAAGTGACCAAGTGTTTGGTCACGGGATCATGCATTATGGTACGAGTAAAGTGACTTGCCGGTAACGAGACTGAACGAGGTATTGGGATACCGACAATCGAGTCTCGGGCATGTAACGTACCGATTGACAAAGGGAATAGTATACGGGGTTGCTTGAATCCTCGACATCGTGGTTCATCTGATGACATCATCGAGGAGCATATGGGAGCCAACATGGGTATCCAGATCCCGCTGTTGGTTATTGACCTGAGAGCCGTCCCGGTCATGTCTGCGTGTCTCCCGAACCCGTAGGGTCTACACACTTAAGGTTCGGTGACGCTAGGGTTATTAGGAAGACTTGTATGTGATTATCGAATGTTGTTCGGAGTCCCGGATGAGATCCCGAACATCACGAGGAGTTCCGGAAGGGTCCGGAGGTAAATATTTATATATGGGAAGTTGTCAAACGGACACCGGAAAGGTTCGGGGGCATATCGGTATTGTACCGGGGCCACCGGAAGGGTTCCGGGGGTCCACCGGGAGGGGCCACCCCTCCCGGGGGGCCACATGGGCTGCGTGGAGCAGGAGCCAGCCCCTGGTGGGCTGGGCACCCCCCCTTGGGCCCATGCGCCTAGGGTTGGGGGGGGAACCCTAGAGGGGGCGCCCCCCTTGCTTGGGGGGCAAGTCCCCCCTCCCCTTGGCCGCCGCCCCCCCTCTAGATGCCATCTAGAGGGGCCGGCCCCCTTGTCCCTTCCCCCTATAAATAGAGGGGTGAGGGGAGGGCTGCAAAGCACTTGAAGGCGCAGCCCCTCCCCTCCCCAACACCTCTCCTCCTCCGCGTGTGCTTGGCGAAGCCTGTTTGAGAATCGTCACTCCACCATCATCACGCCCGGCGTCTTTCTGCTGGAGCCATCTTCCTCAACCTCTCCTTCCCCTTGCTGGATCAAGAAGGAGGAGACGTCGTCGCACTGCACGTGTGTTGAACGCGGAGGTGTTGTCCGTTCGGCACTTGGTCATCGGTGATCCGAATCACGGCGAGTACGACTCCATCATCACCATCCCTTGATCGCTTCCTTTTCGATCTACAAGTGGTATGTAGATGCAAACTCACTCCCTTGACTCGTTGCTTAGATGAACTCATAGATGGATCTTGGTGAAACCGTAGGAAAAATTTTAATTTTCTGCAATGTTCCCCAACACGAGGGGCCTGCTTGAGGCCATAGAGGGCCTTGTTGAGTCTGAAGACTTTGTCAGGATTCTTTGGATCTTCAAAACCTGGGGGTTGAGCAACATATACTTCTTCCTCAAGCTTACCATTGAGGAATGCACTTTTCACATCCATTTGATATAAAATGATATCATGATGATTAGCATAGGCAAGTAATATGCGAATAGCCTCAAGTCTAGCAACAGGTGCAAAAGTTTCATCGAAATCAATTCCTTCAACCTGTGTGTAGCCTTGAGCTACAAGTCGTGCCTTATTCCTCACCACAAGGCCATTTTCATCTTGCTTGTTGCGGTAGATCCACTTTGTGCCAATGATATTATGCTTGCGAGGATCTGGACATTTGACCGGTTCGGACATTGTTGAGCTCGAACTGATGTAATTCTTCTTGCATGGCCTGAATCCACTCAGGCTCCAGAAATGCTTCATCTACCTTAGTGGGCTCTGTGATAGAGACAAAATCATAGTGCCCACAAAAGTTAGATAAATGTGAAGCTTTTGAGCATGTGAGAGGACCTGGTGCTTCAATGTCATCGATGATCTTGTCAACTTGTACTTCTTTTGCAACGCGAGGATGAGCTGGTTGCCGTCGAGGAATTTGATCAGCATTTTCTTCAGGACCATTTTCTTTAGCATTATCTTCAGGTTCATCAGCTCGACGTTCTTCACGTTCTGGAATGAATTCTTCAGCAGATTCTTCAGTAGGAATGACATCCTCAGTCGCCTTGAACTTGATAGAATCCTCAGGTGCCGGTTCATCTATCACAGAAGGTAGGTGCTCTCTTTGCGAGCCATTAGTTTCACCAAACCGCACATCTACGCTTTCAACAACCTTGTGAAGAGCGTTGTTGAAGACTCTGTAGGTCTTGTGAGTCCTTTCCGTAACCAAGCATAAAACCTTCATGTGCTTTCAGTGCAAATTTAGCATTGTGATGAGGATCTCTAATCCAACATTTAGCACCGAAGACTTTGAAATAACTCGCATTGGGTTTCTTGTCAGTGAGGAGTTCATAGGCAGTCTTCTTGAAGAATTTGTGAAGATATACTCTGTTGATGACGTGGCACACGGTATCAATTGCATCAATCCAAAAACGACGAGGCGTTTTGTATTCATCAAGCATAGTGCGAGCCATCTCAACAAGAGTTACATTCTTTTCGCTCCACGCGCCATTTTCTTGAGGAGTATAAGGAGCGAGATAACTCATGAGTAATACCAAGTTCATCAAGATAGTCATCGAGACCCGAATTCTTGAACTCAGTGCCATTGTCACTTCTGATGTGCTTGATCTTCACACCAAAGTTGGTTGAAGCCCTCGAGGAAAATCGTTTGAAGACTTCCTGCACTTCATGTTTGTAAGTAACAATGTGTACCCATGTGTAACGAGAGTAATCATCAACAATAACAAAGCCATATAGAGATGCATCATTATTGACTGCTGAGTAATGATTAGGACCAAAGAGGTCCATGTGAAGCAATTCGAATGGACGAGTAGTGGTCATGATAGTCTTCATTTGGATGCTTGGCCTTGGTCATTTTCTAGCTTCACGGGCTCCACACGAGTGATCCTTGAGGAATTTGACATTCTCAATGCCAATGACATGCTTCTTGTTCGCAAGCGCAGTAAATTCCTCATGCCTGCATGACCAAGTCATCGATGCCATAGCGAGCCTTCTGAAGCTTTTGCAAGTAGACACACGGCCGGTTGTGGTCCTGTAGAGAAATCAACAATATACAAGTCTCCTCTCCTAAAGCCTTCGAAGACTTTGGAATTGTCAGCTTCCATAATCACAACACAACGATACTTGCCAAAGACAACAACCATATCAAGATCACAAAGCATTGAGATCGACATGAGGTTGTATCCTAAGGACTCAACAAGCATGACTTTGTCCATGTGTATGTCCTTAGAGATCGCAACCTTACCAAGACCCAATACCTGACTTTTGCCTTTGTCAGCAAAGATGATATGCTTCAGATGTGACGGTGATAAGGGAGCATCCATCAATAGATTCTTGTCACCAGTCATGTGATTTGTACATCCACTATCGAGGACCCACTCATTTGCTTTGGGTTAATCATCCTGCAGATGAATTAGTGCAACTTACGATCTCATATACTTCATCAGTGAAGAATATGATATCAAGTTCATCAGATGAATTTCATCAAGCAGTAAAACAGATATAGCAGTAGGAGGACGTGTGAAATGAAAGTTCATTTCTTCATGATTCGCCTGCGTCCTTTCAGGCAATTTTGTCAGGCCCCAAAGAAATTCTTGGGACGTTAAAGCACGTCTGGAGACCTGACCCTCTGAGAAGAGATTAGTTCTTTTTCTTCACCACCCACATCTGAAGGGATGGCAAAGAGTTCATCACTCTGCGAGCTCCATATGAGAATGGTGGCATAGAGGCCAAACCATTTTGTTTCACATAAGAGGGATTAGGGTAAGCATATGAATAAGGAGAGAAATTCTTCGAGGACTTATGAACATAATGATTTGAAGAATAATGCACATACTCATAGCCCTTAGATCTACCCTGCGAAACAGAGTTGTTAGCACGATGATAATCATATGAGGACTTTGATCCATGTGAGTAATTTGGTCCGTATGAGGACTTGGGTCCATATGAAGAATTTGGTCCATATGAAGAGTTTGATCTGGGGTTCCTATTCTTCACAGGTGGTGTCATGAGGACATTCACCTGAAGACTTTCAAGGCATTTCTTGGGAACCCATATTTTCTTCATAGGAGACCCGTTCCTGCAGTTAGTGCCAACATATCTAGCAAATACTTCACCATTCTGATTTTTGAACAGTTTATAGTTGGAGTCAAATGACTCATCAGAAGAATGAGGAGATTCACATGTAAAGCCAGATAAGTTAGATGGATCAACTGGAGGTCCCTTTGCAGCAACCCATGAGGTTTTGGGGTGCTCGGGCTTCCAATATGTTCCATCGGCATTGAGTTTCCTCTCAAAGGCAATACCCTCTTTCCTAGGGTTTCGTTGAGGATCTGCTTTTAAGCACATCACAAAGAGTCTCGATGCCCTTTGAGGCTTTTGTACATGCCTGTCATGTACAATTTCTTCAACCTGCATCGTCAAGGATACTAGCAATGTCCTCGGATGAGGAATTAGTGATAGCAGGCAGGTGAAGAATTTGTAACGATTGAAGCATTTGAACATTCAGTGAAGAATTAGCGATTCACGTTCAATGCACTTTAAGCATGGAGGAACAAATTCTTCACGAGAAGCGCTGATTTGTTGAGCTAGCAATGAATCGCGCTCCTTCGAAGATCTTCATAACTCACTCTTAGCTTCTCAAGATCTTGCTTTCTTTGAAGAAATTCATAAGAAAGTTTCTCATGATCAGATAAGAGAGTGTTATGATGACCTTGAAGGCTATCAAACCTAGACTGAAGTCTCTGAAGATTTTCAGTCAAGGCTTTAGTGCGATCCATTTCTTCACCAACATATCATCACTTTTTTCTAGCATGTTTTGAACCTTTTCAAAAGCCTTTTGTTGTTTTTACAGCAATCTTAGCAAGTTTAGAGTAGCTGGGCTTGAGATCTTCATCAGATTCATTCTCACTGGATTCAGAGGAGGTATATTTGAGTACCTTTGCACCTTTTGCCATGAAGCAATAGATGGGAGCGTAGTCATTATTATCTTCGTCAGCCTTGTTGGTGAGGTCAGTTTCTTCAGCGTTGAAGATGGACTTGCTGACGAATGCAGTAGCGAAAGCCAGACTCGCCACACCAGACTCGGACTCCTCAGATGCCTCCTCTTCCTCATGTTCCTCGATTCAGCTTGAGAGTCCATTTCCTTGCCAATGAATACCCGAGCCTTCTTGGAGCTGCTCTTCTTGTGAGATGAAGACTTGAGGATTTTGATGATGAAGATTTTGACGATTTCTTCTTCTTCTTAAGCGTCATCAGAACTGTAATCCTTGTATTTCTTCTTCTTTAATTCATTTTCCCACTGAGGACAATCTTGAATATAGTGACCAGGTTTCTTGCATTTCTGGCATAGCCTTCTCTTATAGTCACTGGATGAGGAATCACTGCTTCTTGAGGATTTTCCAAAGCGACCACGTCTTGAGAACTTCTGGAATTTCTTCACGAGTAGTGCTAGATCCTGGCTCACTTCTTCAGGATCACCAAGGCTACTTCCAGAATCTTCACATTCAGATTCATACACAGCCTTGGCCTTCAGGGCACGTGGTTTGCCATAGCTCGAACCATAGAGATCTCTTTTTTCAGCAAGCTGGAACTCGTGAGTATTTAGCCTTTCGAGGATATCAGCGGGATCAAGTGACTTGTAGTCAGCACGTTCTTGTATCATCAGCGCCAGAGTATCGAATGAGGAATCAAGCGATCTCAATAATTTCTTCACCACCTCATGGTCGGTGATGTCAGTGGCACCAAGTGCTTGAAGCTCATTTGAGATGTCACTGAGGCGATCGAAGGTTTGTTGAACATTTTCATTGTCGAGTCTTTTGAAGCGGTTGAAGAGATTTCGGAGAACATCAACTCGGGAGTCACGCTGAGTTGAGACTCCTTCATTTACTTTGGACAGCCTATCCCAGATAAGCTTAGCAGTTTCCAAAGCACTCACTCTTCCATACCGTCCTTTGCTCGAGATGGCCACATATGATATTCTTAAGCTTGAGAATCGAGTTGCTTGTGTCTCTTCACATCGGTAGCATTCAGTGAGGGTGAGACAGAGGGAACACCATTTTCCACAACATACCAGAGATCGTTGTCAATTGCTTCAAGATGCATTCGCATCTTGTTCTTCGAGTAGGGGTAGTCCGTTCCATCAAAGGTAGGACACCCAGCCGAGACCTTGATCATACCTGCGGTCGACATAACTAAAACTCCAGGTGGTTAAACCGAAATCACACAGAACAAGGGAGTACCTTGCTCTGATACCAATTGAAAGTGCGTTATATCGACTAGAGGGGGGTGAATAGGCGATTTTTATGAATTCTTCACTGAGGAATTTGCCGGTGAGGAAATTCCTTAACGAAGAACTACTTGCAGCGGAATAAGTACTCAGAAGTAGGCACAACAGAATACAGGGATGGTCATCATGATGAAATGAAGACAATCACAGAGTACAAAAAGCGTAATCACAGCATAACACAAGATGAAGACAAACAGACTGAAGAAATTGAACTGAGGAAATTGAGAAAGTCTTCAGTAAAAGTCTTCAAACACATATATGAACAAACACTCAACACAGTAATGAGAAAATGAATGAGTTGAGGAAATAGAACCAGTAAGGTTGGTGAAGACAATGATTTGGTAGACCAGTTCCAACTGTTGTCTCAGTTGTACGTCTGGTTGGAGCGTCTGAGTATTTAAACTCGAGGACACACAGTCCCGGACACCCAGTCGCTGAGCACGCAGCTCAGGACACCAAGTCTTCACTGTATTCTCCTTGAACTAAGGTCACACAGACCTCGTCCAATCACTCGTGGTAAGTCTTCAGGCGACTTCCAAACCTTCACAGACTTGGTCACTCGGCGATCCACAATTCCTCTTGGATGCTCTAGACCATGGCGCCTAACCGTCTGGAAGAAGCACAATCTTCAAAGGTAACAAGTGTCGGATCCACCCAGGATCAATCTCTTCAGTGATGCTCAATCACTTTGGGTTTGTAGGGGTTTGGTTTTGGGTTTTCCTCACTCGATGATTTTCGCTCAAAGTCCTCGGAGGATGGGATGCTCTCAATTGACAAGTGTCGGTTTCTCATGAGCAGCCAACCAGCTAGTGGTTGTAGGGGGCGGCTATTTGTAGCCTAGGGAGCAGCCCGACATGATAAGACATAAATGCCCTTCAATGATATGACCGTTAGGTGGATAAGATATTTTGGGACAGCTAGCACGCAGCACAGCAACGATCGGAAATTTGACTCTCAAATTCCTCAGGGCTATCATGTTCCTCACTGTGTACGCGATTTGCACTGGCGAATTCCTAACTCCTCAGTCAGAACAAATTCCTCAGCGACCAGAAGAACTTCGTCTCATCCTTTGAAGAAATTGATCGAACTGTATGAGATTTCAAAGGCTTCACTCAAAGGGATTGGTAGGTGTAGGATTTTGAGTTGAGCATCACATGGAAATTTTCCTTAGTATTTCCTCGACCCCTTTAACAAAGACGGTGTTTCATATGACTCAAGAAAGAGAAAAACGAAACTACGAAAACAAAAGTCTTCACGCTTCATGTTCCTCAAATGAATATCAAGTCTTCAAGGTTACACCAATTTCTTCACTTTCAAAGTCTTCAGAAAGTCTTCAGAATACCAAAGTCTTCAGTCGAAGAACTTCATTTTTAGGGGTCGACTTTCACTGTAAATATCAAACTCCTCATAGACTTATAGACCTGTGTACACTCATAAACACATTAGTCCCTTAACCTATAAGTCTTAAATACACCAAAATCACTAAGGGGCACTAGATGCACTTACAAAAGCTTTCAATGAGGAATTTGCCACTCTCATGACCTCCAAGTTCAAGATGTCTTCGATGGGAGAGTTGAAGTTCTTCCTTGGTTTTGATATCAAGCAAAGAAGAGAAGGTACCTTCATCAACCAAGCCAAATACACTCAAGACATGCTAAAGAGATTCAAGCTAAGTGATGTCAAGCCAGCTACTAATCCAATGCCTACCAAGTGCCAACTTGACATTGATCCGAATGGTAAAGCGGTGGATCAAAAGGTATATCGCTCCATGATTGGCTCCCTGCTTTACCTTTGTGCATCTAGACCGGATATCATGTTGAGTGTGGGAATATGTGCACGGTTTCAAGCTGCACCAAAGGAAAGCCACTATGTGGCGGTCAAACGAATCTTTCGATATTTAGCTCATACCCCAAACTTTGGCTTATGGTACCTGAGAGGAGAAAATTTCAAGCTTGAAGGATATCACAGTTCCGATTGGGCGGGAGACAAAGTGGACAGGAAGTCAACTTCTGGAGGGTGCCAATTTCTGGGTTGCTCTTTGGTGAGTTGGTCTTCCAAGAAGCAAAGTTGTTTGTCTCTCTCGTCCACCGAAGCGGAATATGTGGCGGCCGGTAGTTGTTGTGCACAACTCCTTTGGATGAGACAAACTTTAAAGGAGTACGGTGTCATTTGTGACAAGGTGCCTCTTTGGTGTGACAATGAAAGTGCCATCAAGATTTCTCTCAACCCAGTGCAACACTTCAAGACGAAGCATATTGAGATTCGGTATCATTTCATCCGAGATCATATTAGGCGAGGGGAGATCAAGCTCAAGTATGTCAACACTCATGATAACCTTGCAGATATTTTCACGAAGCCCTTGGATGAAGCAAGATTTCGCGAGTTAAGGCATGAGCTAAATATCATTGATTCGAGCAATGTTACTTGAACCCTTGCACACCCCACCATACTCAACTTGTTATCTTGTTTAGGTGTAGGCATGGACATAGGGGGAGTGTTGTTCTCTCAATGAACTCTCCCTCCCCCCATTATGCATAAATTGATCAAGTCTTTCACATTAGCCATTTTTATGGTACTTGTGCTTCAAAGACAAGTTTTGGTCATGGACCCAAGGATAATTATTCGCGGTGCCATACCAATTGACTCAAACATAGGTCGCTCCGGCCACCGCTCTCCTCATGGAGAAGTTGTGTCTCGTAGTTGGTCTCGATCGTCGTGTGTGTTCACCTCTTAGTTGGTCGGAGTTTCTTCTAGAGGTTGTTTTTGCCTTTTCTCTCTATTCTCTCGTGTGTTCTTACACTTTCTTGGTTTTATGGTACTACCATGGTGAGCCACGGTACTACTGCAGGAGTTGGTGGCTCTATGTTTAGTGTGTGGCCCTCCAGGGGCACGGTACTACCGCTACCTCCGCGGCAGTAATTTTTACACGAAAGAGCGGTACTACCGCCCAGTAGCAGTACTTCCGCCAGGCGGTACTACCGCTGATTACCAGCAGTACTTCCATGCCACGAGCGGTGGGGGTTAAGAGCGGGATAGGGGGAGTTCTAACTCCCCCATACCCATTCATCTCTATTCCCCACCCCATCTCTCTCTCTCCTGACCAAGAACGGCGCCGGAGGCCCTCGCCGGATCTCCGTCTCTGGCCGCTCTCCTCGGATTCCGTCCGGTGGGATCGTTCCCCACCTCGCCCTGTTGCCATGTACCCAGGTTTTTCCCAAGTTCCTCTCCTTTTGTATTTTCTTGTGCTTTTAGGATTTGGGGAGATGCATGTGGTGTTCTTGAGGTTTTTGTCTAAATCTTTGCAAGTGGGATCCGTAGGAGAGTGGTAGTGTAGTTGGCATGCTCCTTGGATAGTCAAAATAGTTCCGGTTGATCGATGGTAGTACCAAAGTTGTCATGCGGAGGTTCTAGATCTAGATCTGCGGTCTCTGGCGCGGTTTTAGATCCGTGCGGTACTACCGCTCCTTCTGGAGCGGTACTACCGCAGCCTCACCTGGTTCTGACGTCGTGCGGTACTTTTGCACCTCGATTGCGGTACTACCGCATGGCGCCCGGAAGTAAAAAATTACTTCCGCCCCAAGCACGGTACTACCGTGCCACCCGGCACTGATACTATCATTTGGGCGGATGTAATTTTTTACATCCGTAACCCTGGCCGATACTACCGTAGATTCTTCTTGCACTATTTTGTTTTGTCCAAATCTCATGCTTTGTACTTCTTTCGCCTTGTTTTTGATTCGTCTTGTTCCCTTGCGTGTTTATTTTGTTTTTGTGTCTAGGTGGTGGCTCTGGTTCCTTTGCTCGTCGCTCGAATCCCAGTAGTGACCACGGGGTCCAAGCGTCTGCGCAATCAAGATGAAGCTCCTGAGGGCTCCAGTGCCCCCCAACGGAGGACTAAGACCACCGCCAGCAAGCAAAAGGAGCCCACCACGGGCATGGATGAGATTCCGCAGGCCGAGTTTGTCATTCGAAGGAAGCTCAATCCCTATGTGAATCCCCGGGCTAACTTGCAAGGCAATGATCTCTTCTGGACCAAGCACCAGAATCTGATCTATCTGGATGTGATCAAGGCCAAGCAGAACCTCTATGTGGAAGTTCACTACATTGACATGCATCATATGAGGCAGGACAAGCACCGTGGGTACTTTGGAGAGGCCTTGGATCTAGTGGAGCAGTTCGCCATTGAGCACTTGCTCACCTTCCACAAGGATTTTGATCCAGAGATCATCGCACAGCTCTTTGCTTTAGTCCATTTCAGCGTCGATGATGCAAGAACCATGACTTGGATGACTAATGGTCGCCGACTGTCTGCTACTTGGAAGGAGTTCATGGAGTTGCTTAATGTTCCAGATGAAGGGTTCAACACGCTAGTTGGAGTTCGCCCTCATGCCAACTCTGAGTCTGCCAACAAGAACAAGCTCATGCCATTCCTTGTTCCGAAGACTCTTCCCAGCAAGAAGACTGCGTGGGTGCTTAATCCCTTCCTTGACATCATGCATCGGCTCTTCCGGAACACCCTCTTCCCACGCATTGGGGACATGGGCCAGGTACATGCTTACCTCATTGACATGATGCTTATCTGCGAGGAGGCCCGTCAGGCTCAGACTCAACCACTTGATGTCTCACATATCATGTGGTGTGAGCTTTAGTTCGCCGTGTTCAACCGTAAGGTCCCCATCTATGGGCCTTACCTGTTCCACTTGATCTCCAAGACATGGGAGAGGCTGTTTCCCAATGATCAATTTGAAGCTCCAGGGTGGATTCGTCATGAGCCCATCAGGCTCCGCATCAAGCCACAATGGGATAACACCACCACTTCTGCTGAGGCTGCCAGGAGGGTTGTGGATGAGGAGGAAATGGAGGGGGAAGAAGCTGCTGCAGACCGTTCTGCATTCACTACTCCCTCTGCCGAGCCATCTTGAGCAAAGAAGCTGCAGATCAAGATGAAGAGGCTTTTCTGCATGCAGGTCCAGAGTTAGTTCAAGGCTCATGTTGCTCAAAAGGAGGCCCGTCGTCGCGACAACAGGATTTTGAGGGCATGCGGCGAGGACGTGGCCAGCGGCTCTGAGAGGCACATCACCCCCGAGGCTGCCTGGATGGCTAAGCAGGGCTACAAGTGGACCGATTTTGAGGAAGAGTACGTTCCTGCTGTGGAGTCTGACGACGAGGAGTCCTTTTCCGCCTAAGCTACCACCTTCGTTGTAGGTGACCTCTCTACCTTTTTGGTGTCTGGATGCCAAAGGGGGAGAGAGTGTAGGATTTGCGTGTCGTGTGTTTCGCCGTTTGCTTTGCTTTTTCCGTCATTGAACTTGGTTGCTTTGGTTTGGTTGTGCTCATGAGACTAAGTTTATCATATGGTGTAAGACATATGCACTCTATCATACCTTATTATCTTATTGAGCTTATGCTACATCGTTCTATTCATGCTATGCTCATATTTACTATCTTATTTACTGTCAGCCTTATCATTGCAAGATATGATTTGTCTCTAAAATATAGGGGGAGTGGTGATCCTAGTATTCGTGCCGTGTAGTCCAAAGCACCTTACTCTCTAGCACGAATCTAGGGGGCTCGTCTATATTCTAGAGATGTGGGGTTTGCTTGTGCTATATTCTCTCCCTTTGTGAAAATCCCGTATTGTCATCAATCCACCAAAAAGGGGGAGATTCTAAGGGCATTCTTGTCCCTCAGTAGTTTTGGTGATTGATGACAATGCCTTTGCGGGCTAATCGTGTGTATGGAGCCTTTCAGATATATCACGACTAAACACAAGACGGTTTGATGCCCCTCGAAGACTATTGAAGACGGTGTTTCTCTACGGTTCGGTTCGGTGGAGTTGAGTCGTAGGAAAGTCGTACTATTAAGAGGGGGTCCGCTTTGGAAAGGTTTGGGTGGAATCTCACGTACACATTTCCTTATGCACCGCCTTTCCTCCAGCTCTTTGGAGTGTTCCTCCGTCTCTCCTTGTCTCTGTGAAATGAAGGTCTCTGCGTTGTTCCTCTCAGGCTAGCGGTAGTACTGCTTCTCAAAGCGGTACTACCGCAGGAGGCAGCGGTAGTACCGGGCCCAGGCACGGTAGTACCGTGAGCTCCCACGGTAAGCAGTAGTACCGTGAGTTCTGCAGCAGGAGCGGAGGTAGGAGCAGATGTAATTTTTTTACATCCGCACCTTCACGGTAGTACCGCACCCTGGTCGCGGTAGTTCCGTGTCGGATTTTCGCACGACAATATCTCAGCGGATGTAGTCACGGATGTAATTTTCTACATCTGTGCCTACTGGGCCTGGTCTGTGGCTGTCCTGCGGAAGTACCGCATGGGGCCGCGGTAGTACCGCGCCTGCGGATCTACCGCGCCCCGTCCGTGCTTTTTATTCAGGTCCGGGCCCTGCCGCGCCCACGGTAGTACCGCGGTTCGTCGCGGTAGTACCGCAGGCCCATGCGGTAGTACCGCTCCCTTGGTGCGGTACTACGCTGGTCGCTGGGCTGAGTGGTGGGTAACGGTTGGAATTGTCCCCCACTATATAAGGGGTCTTCTTCTCCAAGAAGACTCACCTCTTCCAACCCTAATCTCCATTGTTGCTCCAAGCTCCATTTTCGCCCGATCTCTCTCCTAGCCAATCAAACTTGTTGATTTGCTCGGGATTGGTTGAGAAGGCCCTATCTACACTTCCACCAAGAGAAATTTGATTCCCCCCACTAATCCCTAGCGGATCTTGTTACTCTTGGGTGTTTGAGCACCCTAGACGGTTGAGGTCACCGTGAAGCCATAGTCCATTGTGGTGAAGCTTAGTGGTGGTGTTGGGAGCCTCCAATTAAGTTGTGGAGATTGCCCCAACCTTGTTGTAAAGGTTCGGTCGCCGCCTTCAAGGGCACCAATAGTGGAATCACGGCATCTCGCATTGTGCGAGGGCGTGAGGAGAATACGGTGGCCCTAGTGGCTTCTTGGGGAGCATTGTGCCTCCACACCGCTCTAACGGAGACGTACTTCCCCTCAAAAGGAAGGAACTTCGGTAACACACCCTCGTCTCCACCGACTCCACTCTTGGTTATCTCGTGCCTTTACTTGTGCAAGCTTATTTGTGTTATATCCTTTGCTTGCTTGTGTGCTTGTTGTTGTTGCATCATATAGGTTGCTCACTTAGTTGCATTTCTAGACAACCTACTTTGATGCAAAGTTTAATTTGGTAAAGAAAAGCTAAAAATTGTTAGTTGCCTATTCACCCCCCCCCCCTCTAGTCAACTATATCGATCCTTTCAGCCGTAAAGAAGGAGCTGGGGGCCTACACACACCGTGGGTGAACGGCCTAAAGTGAAAAGATGAATTTGCGTGATGGAGCTAGAGAATGTTGAGGGAGGGTGAGAGGGATGCGGGTGTGTGCATGCATGAGAGAAAGTTAGCGCTAGCTAGCTACAAAGATAAGAGGATTGTGTGGGTATAAAAGACGAACAGAGATCATACTTCATTATAAAAAGTGAATTCAGATATTTGAAGAATTTATCATAGTGTTTTAAACCGACGCATGTGTGAATATATATAACAATGATGCACATGGTGTGGTTATGAACATGTTATACTACATATAATATATTTTATCTCTACTCTTATAAAAAACGGAGTTGTTGATGATGGTGTGCATGCCATCCTGCAATATAGGTTGTCCGATTTATATCTGACGGATAGGAAGGAAACTATGGCAATTTTGAAAAAAGATACCCACACCCCTATCCATATTTGCAAATTAGGCCTCCCCTTGATCATGTTGATGTTCTGTGGAACGCATGGGCATATTGCTAGTACTACGTATATTATATAGAACATTGATCATAATTTGGGCTAATGTGTGGCTTTTGCAGCTCAGGTCTAAATACTTGTCATAATGTAGGGGGCGGGGCACTATACTATGTGTGATAAACACGGTGTACACGTATGGGATATGTTTTAGATTATGAATATATAGTTAGTACATCAAATGTACTATTATTTGGAATCAACATCAAGTGTATTCAAAAAATAGAATTTGAGTTCATGTAGTACACATAGTTCATATCTATCTCTATAGTAATCACGTGGTGTGTTACTAAGGTAATACACAAATGATGGTTGAAGTTGGAAACAATCATGATTGTAGATTGTTATTGAAATAGAGAAACGAATTCAAATTCAGTTCGAATTGCAGCGGTAGTATAGACATTTGGAATGCACTAATATGTTGGTATGAGTAGGTTACATGCATTATACAGCAAGCGAAAAAAATTAATTGGACATAACATGGATTCATACTACCGAATAGCATTTAATAGCACTAAATTGTTGGTATGAGTAGCTTTAAATAGCATTTTTATAGTAAAACGGGGCAAGACTCTCTCTTTGTGTGGTGTGAATAGTTTTATTTTTTGTTTTCCTTTTGGTTGAGGGAAGTGCGAATTGATTTGGTACGTACAAGTACAATATTACATGTTAGACTTGTCCCTAAAATTCAACTTGCGCCTTATTATATCCCAAAAATTCAGATAGCGTGCTCCCAAAACTGGCGCCTTCACAACCCGCGCCTTGCTATCCCGAAATTACAACACGCGCGAAAACTCCCTCCAGCTGCCAAATCCCGACACGCGAAATCCCCCTTCTAACCCTGAGCCGAAAGGGCCGCTAGTTCAAATTGGTGGGGGGTACTTTTGTAACACACCCTACATTTTGGACAAGCGGGTCCCTAAGTCATGGTTCACCCCCTCCCATCGCCTCCTTTTTGCCATTCAAAATCCCAAGCCGCCATAACCTCTCTGCTCCAGCCGCGAAACACCACCCTCCTCCGTCCACCACCTCACCGCTGCCCAGGTGGAGCCTCTTCCCCGACGACGTCGTCCACCACAACAGCTCGAGCAGCTCCCTCGTCCACCTCCCCAGATGAGGATCCATCGTCCATCTTGTCGTCCCACCGGTTCAGCCTCCCCGTCCTCCACCTCCAAGGAGCTGCTCCGACGATCGCCTCATCTATCGCGGCTGCTCCATCCCCACAACGCCGCCTTAACCTGCTCCACCAAAACCACAACATCCTCACCGACTCCTCGGACGAAGCCGAGGCCTACTCAGCGCCACCAAAGAGGTTGTACACTCATCGCATCGCACCTTCTCCTTAGCTCGACCTCCCGGCGCCGACGGTGCTCCATCCCGCACCCCCATGGAGCGGCTACCTTGAAGCTGGCGCCATGGCGACATCTCCACGGGCGGCTCTCCCGGTCTGAGGCCCCTTCACGGCAGCCATACCAGCCAGATCTGTCTGCTGCTCGGCTCTCGCTTCGCTCGTCTTTCTTTGCTCTGCTCCGATTTAGCTACACTTGATCGGTGAATCGACTTTTGGGTCGATCGATTTTCAGGATGGGGGCTCGCGGAGTTAAGGAAGAACCACCGGCGGGAGGGACGGGGCTCACGGAGAGGTACCCCACTATCTATCTTAGGGTTCGAGGGTGGGGCGGGGGCTATAGGGCTGACCGACGGCGGACAGCCGGCGGTGAGGAGTTGTTTCGGGGCGGCGAGGCGGCGCTGGGGCTGGCGGTTCGGCCGGTGGTGGCTGGCGGTTAAGGGGGGTGCAGGTTGAAGATGAACTGCAGGCCCTCCCTAAACTACATGTCAAGTGCCTCTCTGCTACCATTGCATTCAGTTTCGAAAGTAACATTCAGATTCCACAGTAAATTTCAGTTTCGACAGTTAAGTTCAGAGTCAACAGTTTCTACCTCATCTGTTGTAGTCAGGTGGTTTTTGGTGATGTAAATTTTACATCATCTATTAGAGATGCTATTAGAATCCCACTTGAGATTGACGATGTCTGTCTTGTGCTGCTTCAGCCTTGCCGTCTTACGGCTCACCGGGGCTACTCCAACGACAGAATGATCCATCACAACAGAGCGGTGTCCTGGATGCCGTCTACAGTCCTCAGATCTTCCTCCACACCTACGACAGCCACCTCTGCCTCAACTGCTTCAGCGACCAACCCAATGATGCTGAGGTCGACACGGCTACGGCAAAGAGGTTGTACACTTATTGCATCACTTATTACTATACATTCATGTCGATCCATTAGGGCTATTTTGGTTTGACGGAAAAACATAGAAATAGGGAATTTTCCAATGGCACTCTACTATTCAATTATTCATGCATTTTGTTGAAAGGAATGAAGCAAAACATCCACCTGGACCTACTTTTCAAAATCCTATGCATGAAAATAAGACCAAGTGCATTAATGGCAGAATAACATTCTAACTGTACACGCTTTCATATGGTTTCACTTTATTTTGGCCATGTTTCTTTGCATTCCTCTGCTCTTCCAATTCATGTAAACCAAACATCCAAGTTGATAGAAATCTTGTGTTTACAAATGCTCTGTTTACCATGTGCATTCCTGTCGGCGTTCTGGGAACGGGGGTACCCAGACTTGCCTGCCTGCGGCCTTCGGCGTGGCTCAAGGGGTGGCCCAGTACGTCCCATCTTCATCAGCACAAGCTCAAGACCCTCGCGAGGGGCCAAGCCTCGCGGGGCGGACAACAGGAAGCTTCCTCGTGCACAGCCTCGTCAGGCTGGCTCATGAGGAGGCGGAGAGATCAAGGCGGGGTACCTCACGAGGTGCCCATGGCGCAAGCCATGACGACCAAGGGCACCAGGCGGGCGCCCGGCCAGATGTCCTCATTTCCTCTTTGTTGCAAAGGAGGCAAGCGCAGGCGAGAGTATCAAGCAGAGGCAACCATTTCGGTGCAACAAGACCAAGACCAACACAACGGCAGGAAGGAGGTCATCGTGGAGCCCAAGCCGGCGCCATTGTCAGAGCCTTTGACAGGCGAGGACCGACTTTAGTCAGGATAAGTGTACTAGATGTTCCCCTTCAAAATGGCCAATTGTTGGCGCCCTTCCCGCTCAATATTTGGGAAGAGGCCCAGGGCCTCTGCCTATAAATAGGACTAGCCACCCACAAGGTGGAGCATCTTGAATCCAGAGAGAGGGAGAGAAGCGACTGAACTCCCCCTAGAAGTTCGTCGCACCGGCCAAGAACAGACCCTAGCGAGGCTGTTCTACCTTTGTACTGTTCATCATCAGCCCCTGAGGCAATCCACCACACCACACACTGGAGTAGGGTATTACACCACAATGGTGGTCCGAACCAGTATAAACCTTGTGTCCCTTGTGTTGCTCTTTGTGTAGTTAGATCCTTGCGAGGCGACGAGGTGTAGGTAGGTAGGAGGTGAGATCTCCGCGTGCACCCTAGAGTTCGAACCTAGAGGGTCTGCCGGAACCCGAAATCCGACAATTCCTATCCTATTCCGGTGTTTTTCCTATCCCTGCGTTTTTAGAATAATGCAAGCCAAATGAGCCCTTACAGAATTACTTCACTTACAGGTAGGTGTCGAAGGGAACTTTGTGTGGTTTGTCCTGCTCCTGCCGCGACGTCGACCACCTCACCCGAGGTGCTCCATCAACAGAAACATCCACCAAACCAGACATCACGACTCCTGACCATCTTTCGCCGCCTCAGATCTCCTTCCCTGCCGCCGACACCCACCGCAACGGCATCACCATCATCGACTCAGCAGATGAACCTGAGGAGTACACGGGTCCACAAGAGAGGTCGCACTCTTTTGATTCTGCTTATGTTATGCATTGCTTGAAATTACTTGCTACTTTATCATCCTGTTCACCTCTTGGACTCCAAGTCAGGTCCAAATTAATGTTCAAACTTGAGTTCTAAATTAGTTGTGGGGCACATATCGAGGAAGCAATGAATAGTATCTCTGTCTAATATCGGGTTCACCTAGAGTATGCCTATGTTGTTCATCTTGGGTGGGAAACAAATAGTAAAGCAATCATCATCTGTCTTCTTATTAAATTAAAGCAATCATCAGCCTGCTATCATTATTTTTGGATCCATCCACTAGTTGTTACCATCACTCTAAATTTCTGCATGCTCTCCTTACATAATCTCACCATATTTTTTTCGTATGCATGTCAGATATTGTACATAGTCATGCTGAACATGTAGAGAAAAAGAGAAGAGTTTTATGCTGACAATACAATGTCATGCAGACATCGCTCCATGGTGGTCAATGGCAAACCCTCCCCACCCCTCTCCAGTTGTAATCCGAGAGGAAGATATCTGTTACGAGGCGGATTCGGACATCACGACCACTCCTATTTACGCCCAAGGTGTTTGCTCTACCTTGGCATGATGATGTTAGTCATATCATACATATGTTGCCTTGCAGTGCCTACTTTTGACAGCATATATGTCATGTGCTTAGTTTAGACATGTTCTGTCGCCACCTGTTTAGTGTCTATATCATATATGGGAATTATGCAGTCTCATGTCTTCTATCCAGCCATAATATATGTGAAATGTGCAATGCCATCTTGTTTAACAAGGCATCATATATTTGAATGATATCTTGCCCATCATTATATATTTGGAAACTCAGGATGAGGTAACCTGTGCTAATACCTCTACTATATTCAAGAATGCTTGGTGGCAGTATCAGAATTACCTCAAGAAAACGTACTTCACCGGCAAAGAAACTCATCAAGTTCCCTTACGTTCTCCTAAGACACATTTACTGGACGATGACTAGGAATGCCTTGTTCTGTACTGGTCCCGAACCAAGAATGTGGTAAGGTCTATGAGCTCATTTTCTATTTTTAAGTACTATATTCTTGCGTCTTACTGTACTTTGTTCATGTAGAACAAGTGCCTAAACCTGAAGAACAACTGTTCTAATTTAAGATTCCATTGCTATCATAGTTCCAAAAAGCGCTAGGCATTAATTGTGTGTTTTGCCACCGCCTTGCGCTTTACTGACCAAAGCGCATGCTTATGCGTAGTTATGCACAGATTAAGCGTAGTTATGCGCAATGCATTTCGCCAACGCCTAGAGCCTAGGCGCGCTTAAGCGCTCGCTTAGGCGTGCCTTTTTTAACTATGATTGCTATCGTGCATACTGCTTCGCTCTTGTATCACTGTATTTACTCATATAAACTTATTTTTAAATTGAAGGATCCAATCGGAACTCCAATGGCACAGCAGGTATGTTCACGCATGTTTCTTTAACAGGCTTGCTCTTATCAATAGCTCTGTTGATTTCAATTTCAATTGTGTATACAGTTGACTTCTCATATCATGCACATTACTAGCATCACAACAAAGCAAATAGTGTTGTTGTACATGTAGACCCGTGGTACCCATCTGAAATCTTGTTGTGTCGTGTAGTTTCCCACGCTTTGTATTCTTTGACTGCTGCTTTGTCTTGAACTGATATGATTTGAACCGTGTCTCTATTTTGATTTGGCAAGACAATGCACAGGACCATAGGACATAGATATATGTTTTTTTGATGCTTTTATTATGTACTAGTACTTGGCAATAGAAGACTTGGTAGTTTAATCATGTCCACCTTACTAATGAGCTGGTTCACCGAAATGAGTTTCATATACTAGTACATGCTAAACTGTTATGTGTCTGCTTGTTTCTTCTTCTAGAATGCTGACAGAATATTGGGGAGGAGTGCCTTATTAAGCAATGGTAAAGGAAGTAATGCAGATAAGGTTCAGGATAGTGACACATCCTTTTTGGTCTCCAACAAAGCTGATAAAATAGCTAAGGAAGACTATCTCGAAGACAGTGAGACAACCCCAAAGTCCTGCCTTGGTTTAGTGTTGGACTTACTGGCCACTACCGCTTGCACAAGCTATTCAAAATCACTGTCTGAATCAGTTCGGTTTCTTGAGTCTCAACTACAAGCTAAAATACATCGATCAGCTGTGCTGCGACAAGAAGCGGAAGGACTGCGGAAGTCCCTGAAGCATTTAGATGCATACTTTCTGGTGCAACGGCAAGCGTTGGAGGATTTTAGCGCCAAACAGGACAAAGCTAATAAGCTTGCTAAGCTTATTGCTAGCATGGTGGATACATGTTTCTTGAGCTCTTCTGAAGTTGTTTCAGTTATGCTCTTGTTTTCTTTGCAGCGTTTATTTACCTTTGGTGGCCAATTTTGGCCAGTCGATTGTATGTAATATCTTTGCTTTGTTCCCTATATTTGCACTGGTGGCGAACTTTGATGCCCAGTGGATGTAATATGTGTAATAGCGGTAATAGGCTAGCGTTAATTGCTTGCTTATTTATTTCCTTATTGTCTTGTTTAGTTGTTTGCTTGTAGTCACTGCAGTTCTTTTTCTATGTTTTTCTAGTGGCCACAATAACCTATCTATGGAAACTAGGCCAAAATAATCATGGCAACACACAGACTGTTGTAACCATGGGCCTCCTGCGGGCCGTATGATCCATGGGCCTTCTATGGGCTGTAGGATCCATTGGCCTTCTATATGGGTCGTAGGATCCCTGGGCCTTCTACGGTCCGTACGATTCATGGGCCTTTTACGAGTCGTAGGATCCATGGGCCTTCTACGGGGCGTATCATCATTTTGCCAATCATGGGCCGTACTATTCGTGGACAATACCAGGCCATTAATAGGTCGTATTTGATAACTCTATGAAAACAGCCCAACGGGTTTTTTTGACATGAAAATGGCCCAACGTATTATCGGGCCACAAACGGGCTGACTGTAACCACGGGCTGAATTTGGCCCGCAAGCAGAAAATGACAGTAACGGGCCGTAAGTAAACGTATGTGGAAATGAGCCCAAGAATAAATGGGCCCCGAGAAGGCCAAAAGATAACATGGGATGGAAACTGCCCAACGGAATAATGGGTCGTTAATGGGTATAAAGTGATGCATTGTTCATTACGGCCTAGTTTCACCACATGCCGTTAATGGGTATAAAGTGATACACTGTTCATTACGGGCCAGTTTTACCACGGGTCGTTAATGGGCCGAGAGTAATAAGGGCCTCATATGGGTTGAAAGACGTCATGGGCCATACATGGGCCGGAAGTTAAAACAGGCTGGAATTATATTGGACGGCCCAGATGACGCTACTAGGCCTAATTCGGATAGACCGTAAATGGGCCCTGGTTTAGCGGGCTGTAAATGGGCTATATGCGAACAGGCAGTTCACAGGCTCGCCATGGGCCGGCCCGCCACCTTTTGACCAAGTCAAACGGGCCGGCCTTTTCACTGGAATGGGCCTCTGTTGGGTTGTGCCATGTGTCGGCGTATCATAGGCGCTTTGGGTCCAATGAGTGGATGACATCTGTCCCAACGGTGAGCCGACACGTGTTTCCTCCAGCCAATGATGATTTTACACGTGGAAAATCCCCATTGGTCGGGGCTGTTAACGGGTTATCGGATCCAAAACCGGACTCGATAGCTTAACAAAGATTCCGTTACGGTGGATGCCATGTGGTCGCCCTTGGCGAAAGCACTTCTGTGACGCGCGATTTATCGTCATGGAAGTGGACACTTCCGTGATGATAATTTTGGTAATTTCATGGAACACTTCTCTGACACAGGTATGACTATCTTGATTCTGTCATAAATTTGTCATGGATGTACATGCATGACAGAAAACGTGACCTACTGTGACAAAAACGTATCATCACAGAAGTGTATTTTTTTGTAGTGTTCCTTTCCCCCTTGTCCAAATATGGTAAGGGGGGAATTGGACTAGGGGACCAAGTAGGATTCCTCCTACTTGGGCGCGCCCTAGGCTGCCTCCCTCCCTCTCCCTCTCCCTCCTTTATATACGTGGGGAGGGCACCCCTAGAACACACATCAATTGTTCCAAGCCGTGTGCGGCGCCCCCCTCCACAGTTAACACCTCGATCATATCGTCGTAGTGCTTAGGCGAAGCCCTGCATCGGTAACTTCATCATCACCATCACCACGCCCGTCATCTTGTGGAACTCTCCCTCGGCCTCGGTTTGGATCTAGAGTTCGAGGGGCGTCCGAAATGAGCGATATGCAGATCATGGAGGTGTCGTGCGTTCGGTACTTGATCGGTTGGATTGCGAAGACGTTCGACTACATCAACCGCATTACTTAATGCTTCCGCTTTCAGTCTATGAGGGTACGTGGACACACTCTCCCCACTCATTCCTATGCTTCTCCTAGATAGATCTTGCATGATCGTAGGAAATTTTTGAAATACTACGTTCCCCAACAGTGGCATCCGAGCCAGGTCTATGCGTAGATGTTATATGCACGAGTAGAACACAAAGAGTTGTGGGCGATAATAGTCATACTGCTTACCAGCATGTCATACTTTGATTTGGCGGTATTGTTGGATGAAGCATTCCAGACCGACATTACATGACTGCATTCATGAGACTGGTTCTATCGACGTGCTTCGCACACAGGTGGCTAGTGGGTGTCTGTTTCTCCAACTTTATTTGAATCGAGTGTGACTACGCCCGGTCCTTGTTGAAGGTTAAAACAACACACTTGACAAAAAATCGTTGTGGTTTCGATGCGTAGGTAAGAACGGTTCTTGCTAATCCTGTAGCAGCCACGTAAAACTTACAACAACAAAGTAGAGGACGTCTAACTTGTTTTTGCAGGGCATGTTGTGATGTGATATGGTCAAGACGTGATGATATAATTTGTTGTATGAGATGATCATGTTTTCTAAAAGTTATCGGCAACTGGCAGGATCCTTACGATTGTCGCTTTATTGTATGAAATGCAATCACCATGTAATTGCTTTACTTTATCACTAAGCGGTAGCGATAGTCGTAGAAGCAATAGTTGGCGAGACGACAACGATGTTTCGATGGAGATCAAGGTGTCAAGCCGGTGACAATGGTGATCATGACGGTGCTTTGGAGATGGAGATCAAAGGCACAAGATGATGATGGCCATATCATATCAATTATATTGATTGCATGTGATGTTTATCCTTTATGCATCTTATTTTTCTTAGTACGGCGGTAGCATTATAAGATGATCCCTTACTAAATTTCAAGGTACAAGTGTTCTCCCTGAGTATGCACCGTTGCGATAGTTCATCATGCCGAGACACCACGTGATGATCTGGTGTGATAAGCTCTGCGTTCACATAAAATGGGTGCAAGCCAGTTTTGCACACGCAGAATACTCGGGTTAAACTTGACGAGCCTAGCATATGCAGATATGGCCTTGGAACGCTGAGACCGAAAGTCGAGCATGAATCATATAGTAGATATGATCAACATAGTGATGTTCACCATTGAAAAATACTCCATCTCACGTGTGATCGGACATGGTTTAGTTGATTTGGATCACGTGATCATTTAGATGACTAGAGGGATGTCTATCTAAGTGGAAGTTCTTAAGTAATATGATTAATTGAACTTTAATTTATCATGAACTTAGTCCTGATAGTATTTGCATATCTATGGTGTAGATCAATAGCTCGCGTATAGCTCCCCTGTCTTATTTTTGATATGTTCCTAGAGAATACTAAGTTGAAAGATGATAGTAGCAATGATGCGGACTAGATCCATGGTCTGAGGATTATCCTCATTGCTGCACAGAAGAATTATGTCCTTGATGCACCGCTAGGTGATAGACCTATTGCAGGAGTATATGCAAACATTATGAACGTTTGGCAAGCTCGATATGATGACTACTTGATAGTTTAGTGCACCATGCTTTACAGCTTAAAACCGGGATTTCAAAACATTTTGAACGTCATGGAGCATATAAGATGTTCCAAGAGTTGAAATTAGTATTTCAGACTCATGCCCGTGTCGAGAGGTATGAGACCTCCGACGATTTCTTTGCCTACAAGATGGAGGAGAATAGCTCAACCCGGTGAGCATGTGCTCAGATTATGCAGGTACTACAATCGCTTGAATCAAGTGGGAGTTAATCTTCCAGATAATATAGTGATTGATAGTGTTCTCTAGACTATCACCAAGCTAATAGAACTTCGTGATGAACTATAATATGCAAGGGATGACGAAAATGATTCCCGAGCTCTTCGCAATGCTGAAATTGGCGAAGGTAGAAATCAAGAAAAAGCATCAAGTGTTGATGGTTGAAAAGACCACTAGTTTCAAGTAAAAGGGCAAAGGGATAGAAAGGGAACTTCAAGAAGAATGACAAGCAAGTTGCCACTCCCATGAAGAAGCTCAAAGTTGGACCTAAGCACAGGCTGAAAGTGCTTCTCTTACCAAAGGAATGGTCACTAGAAGCGGAACTACCCCAAATATTTGGCGAATAAGAAGGATGTCAAAGTGAACAAAGGTATATTTGATATATAGATTATTGATGCGTACTTTACTAGTGTTCATAGCAACCCCTGGGTATTTGAGACCGGTTCAGTTGCTAAGATTAGTAACTCGAAACGGGAGTTGCAGAATGAACTGAGACTAGTTAAGGGTGAAGTGATGATGTGTGTTGGAAGTGGCTCCAAGATTGATATGATCATCATCGCACACTCCATATACTTTTAGGATTAGTGTTGAAACCTAAATAAATGTTATTTGGTGTTTGCGTTGAGCATGAATATGATTTGATCATGTTTATTGCAATACGGTATTCATTTAAAGTCAAAGAATAATTGTTGTTTTGTTTACATGAATAAAACCTTTGATGGTCATACACCCAATGAAAATAGTTTGTTGGATCTCGATCGTAGTGATACTCATATTCATAACATTGAAGCCAAAAGATGCAAAGTTAATAATGATAGTGCAACTTATTTGTGGCACTGCCGTTTAGGTCATATCGGTATAAAGAGCATGAAGAAACTCCATGCTGATGGGCTTTTGGAATCACTTGATTATGAATCACTTGGTGCTTGCGAACTGTACCTCATGGGCAAGATGACTAAAACTCCATTCTCCGGAACAATGGAACGAGCTACTTACATATTGGAAATAATACATACCGATGTATTTGGTCCAATGAGTATTGAGGCTCGTGGAGGGTATCGTTATTTTCTAACCTTCACAGATGATTTGAGCAGATATGGTTATATCTACTTAATGAAGCATAAGCCTAAAATATTTGAAAAGTTCAAAGAATTTCACAGTGAAGTGGAAAATCATTGTAACAAGAAAATAAAGTTTCTACGATCTGATCGTGGAGGTGAATATTTGGGTTACAAGTTTGGTCTTCATTTGAAACAATGTGGAATAATTTCACAATTCACGCCACCTGGAACACCACAGCATAATGGTGTGTCCGAACGTCGTAACCGTACTTTATTGGATATGGTGTGATCTATGATGTCTCTTACCGATTTACCATTATCGTTTTGGGGTTATGCATTAGAGACAGCTGCATTCCCGTTAAATAGGGCACCATCTAAATCCGTTGAGGCGACACCGTATGAACTCTGGTTTAGCAAGAAACCTAAGTTGTCGTTTCTTAAAGTTTGGGGCTACGATGCTTATGTCAAAAAGCTTCAACCTGATAAGCTCGAAACCAAGTCAAAAAAATGTGTCTTCATAGGATACCCAAGGAGACTGTTGGGTACACCTTCTATCACAGATCCGGAGGCAAGATATTCGTTGCTGAGAATGGATCCTTTCTAGAGAAGGAGTTTCTCTCGAAAGAAATGAGTGGGAGGCAAGTAGAACTTGATGAGGTAATTGTACCTTCTCTCGAATTGGAAAGTAGCTCATCACTGAAATCAGTTCCAATGATGCCTACACGAATTAGTAAGAAAGTTAATGATGATGATCATGAAACTTTAGATCAAGTTACTACTGAACCTCGTAGGTCAACCAGAGTACGATCCGCACCAGAGTGGTACGGTAATCCTATTCTGGAAGTCATGTCAATAGACCATGATAAACCTACGAACTATGAGGAAGCAATGATGAGCCCAGATTCCGCAAAATGGCTTGAGGCCATAAAAACTGAGATGGGATCCATGTATGAGAACAAAGTATGGACTTTGATTGACTTTCCTGATGATCGGCGAGCCAGTAAGAATAAATGGATCTTCAAGAGGAAGATGGACACTGATAGTAGTGTTACTATCTACAAAGCTCAAATTGTTGCAAAAAAAATTCGACAAGTTCAAGGTGTTGACTACGATGAGATTTTCTCACTCGTAGTGAAGCTTAAGTCTGTCCGAATCATGTTAGCAATTGGCACATTGGATGAAATCTGGCAAATGGATGTTGTCGTGGAATTAACACGTCAGATGTCCTAGTGTGAGGACTTCGTCGCGAGGCCAACACATCTATGTGGTAGCTTGAGAGGGGTTGAGTGGAATCGAGAGACGCAGGGCGTATCAACATGCAAGACAAGGGTTTAGACAGCTTCGGGCCCCGGGAAACATCATCCGGCAATAGCCCTACATGCTGTTTGAGGCTAGGTCTCATTATGCTCATGAGGGATTCGCCGTAAACCGGCTCTCCTCTAGTTGTGTCTAGCCCTAGAGATTGTTTCTTGTTGCTTGTAGCCTGTCCCTCTTTGGGGAGCCCTGCCCCTCCTTATATATGTTGAAGGGGCGGGTTACATGTGGAGTCCTATTAGGATTAGGACTAGTCTATCTCTAATGCAAACCGGATACAAGTCCTGGTCTTAACTCCTTGTAAGGTAAATATTCATCATGCCTTTACTAATAAACCGCACCACAATAGTTGAACCGGCATTCATGAACCGCCAGAAGGGCCACCGGGTCTTGTCGCTCCTCGGACCCGTCCATGAGTCACCGATGAGTTACAACGTCTGGCGGAGTTCTTTGGTAAATTGCCAGTGCAGGCGGGTCACCAGATGAATATCGCCAAGTGCCGGTGGGACCTCAAATAAACCGCCAAGTCCGGCGGGTTAACTTCCGGCGGTTTACACCTGTGAGGTATATCCCGACATTAGCCCCCAAGTTTAGCTTGGATTTATCCATGGTAAACTTATGCAAAATAAACACCGAACAAATTTGGCAGGTTGTGCTCCGGGTTAAGAATTCTTGTAGACCGGCACTGATCGTCCTTAAGTCCTTTGTCATTTCCTCCTTCTAGAAAATCCGGGTCAATAACCAGCTTTATACTCAAATTGCTGATTTTGGCTTTTTATATTAAAAATATTGTGAAGAATAATACACTTGAGTCGGCTTCCAAAGCGCCGGTTTAAGAAATATTGGTCTTGAAATACTCATCTGATATTCAACCGGTTTGAAGATGCAGAACTTGCCGGTTTTATCATTGCCAAAGACTGTCGGGTTATAAAAACTTGATAATTTCGAGTCATGATTGTTGCGTACACGGTTCATGATTGTTGCCAACGCCGGTTCATGATTATTAATGACGCCGGGTTGCAGCCACGAGGTCATAATGATTGGTGACGCCGGGTCAACCTAGTTTGCTCAATCGGAGAATTTGAAAATATTTCTTCGATAATAATATAATACCTGTAGCCCCCAAGTCTTTGAGCGAGAACAAAGTGGTGGCTTAAGACCTTGCTTCAATATAAATACTGCCACTTTCAAAGAAATCCATGTTGTTCATCCCGGTGACTAGTAAAAACTGAATACTCCATACTATGTAGCCCCCAAGTGCCGGGTTGTCATGCTTGCGACAACACAGGACTTGTAATTGTCTTATACTCATAAAACTTCAACCAGTGTAACCCCCAAGGGCGGGTCATTATGCAATAATGAGCGGGGACTTTGTAGGTATAATCATGTAAATTTGAGCAATGATGTGTAGCCCCCAAGGGCGGCTCGATAAGATAATATTGAGCTGGGACTTAATATATACTTCAATGAAAATAACATCATATGATGTAACCCCCATCATGGGACTTGAATCCACGTCCACAAGGTTAAGAGCCTTGTGCCTTACCAACCGAAAGCAAAGGACCCTTCAATATAATAAAAAAAACCTTTGGACCTTCAACTGTTGACAGGAGTAATTGGTAGCCCCCAAGGGCCATCTCATTATGATGTAATGAGTCGGGTCTTCAATAAGGCCAATAAAAATAACTTTGCCTTAGCCCCCAAGTGTCATCGTGCATGCTTGCAGCGACATGAGATTTGCATATTTGATGTAATCTCAATTTGAATAATGTAGCCCCCAAGTACCGGGTCGTAAGCCTGCAGCGACTCGGGACTATTCCTTCAATTGTAGAATAAATCATATCCATTAATAATATGATAACCATTGCGCTAAAAGCGACTTTGAAAACCTCAATTATAATATTGGTTATTGATAACCATAATAAAAATCCAGCCGTGTTGGCTATTAAAGATAACATAATCTGGTATGAAAAACCTTATTCATTCAATATCATAATGAAAATTCAGCCAAGTTTGGCTATTTGAATAATATAACCCAATGATTTATAAGCGCATGATTCCAATGGCGCAATCCAAATATGTCTTGGCGACTTATAGTCCAAAGCCGGGCGGGTTAACAAACACCGGATAATTTCTCATCATATCTTTGGCGACTTATCGTCTTAAAGCCAGCGGTTTAATAAACACCGGATAATTTATCATCATGCTTTATTCAACCTGTCTGCATACAACAAGTTTAAAGTGTCATGGCGGCTTACATTTGGGACGGGTCATAATGCCCAACATATAACCCAGGTTTATAACCAAGGCCGCACTTAAGAATAATCAATGAAATATATCATACCTGTGACATTGAATCACATCATTGGTTTACCAACTTTTTGTAGTAAGGGTGATAAACCCCAATCTTGAGTAATGATAACTCCTTTCATACTGTGCCGATTTATGATAAAACCGTACCGGGTTGTGATAAACACCGGTTTAACCATATATAATACTGGCGACTCGTAGTCAAACCAGACCGGGCGAATAGTCTCTGGATTATGATTTGATCATGTACTGACAACTTGTAATTGAAAGTTTGAACCGGATTAACAATGTCAGTTTAAAAACGCAACAGAAGTAAAAGTTCTTTAGCAAAAAAGAACAGGATTCAAGCAAAGGCAAAATAAAACCATTGCAAATGAGGCTTTACTGAGCCGATCAGATGGTGTTACCATGGTCGGACACGACCAAGCTCCCAATAAGGTGTAGCTATGGTTCATGTCAGCCAGGTCCCCAACTGAAACCGTGGCATTATGCCGATCAAGTGGTGTGGCAATGGTTCGGGTTCGACCAAGCCCCCAAGTGACTCTATGGCCTTAGGTCGATCAAGAGGCGTGACTGGTTCAGACTTGACCATGTCCCCAAGTGATCTGGTGGCTTTCGCCTATCAAAAGGTGTTGCATTGATTCGGACACGACCAAGCCCCAAGTGATATTGTGGCACTAGGCCGATCAAGAGGCGTGGCTATGGTTCGGATCTGACCAAGCCCCCAAGTGATCAATAATATGATAAGCCAATAAGGCATGATACCCATGTTTGAACCACAAGATCATGGCAGCGGGTCCTCTTTGGCACCCTTTAACTTTTTGCAAGAGATAAATCCTTCTTGAACCGGATGTTAAACCGGATATTGAGAGCTTCAAAGCTTTGTGGGAGACATCTTTCCCTTGAACCGGATTTTAAACCGGAATCTTCATTTTCCGCCGGAAATTTTCTCGACGGCCTTTAAACTCGAACTTCACGAGAAGTTAATTCCTTTTGAACCGGACATTTTTAAACCGGATTTGAGAGCTTGAGCTTATGCGGGAGGACAGATTTATCTTGAACGGATTGTAAACCGGATCCTTTCGATGACCGGAACTTCTTCATTGAACTGGGATTTTGTAACTGTTATATGCTTTCTAAACCGGAAATTTTCATCCATATGGTAATAGCCTCCGGGACCTGGTCATCTTTCCCTCCAACATCCTGGGGTTCTTGACTTCACTGAAAACCGGCAACATTTGCTGAGTCATATTACTGTAGCCCCCGAGTCTCAAGGTGACTCGAGGAGTTGACTTGAGATTCTCCATATTTGACCGTGATATAAACCGGCATAACTTGTATATCATTGGTGTTGATAGCACGATGTGAATCCATGAAGGTTGAGGTGATCATGGCGGGTTCTAAATGATCCCGTATGAACCATGTCGAATCTCGGCCAATGGTTCCTTCCAATGGCGATTTGAAGTTAACCAAAACTGTAGTGGCGGCGACTTGTGCACCTGCCTATTGAGCCATCCAGTGCAAACGGCGGTTGATGATAATTTGCCTCCAATTTGAAAGAAAATCGGGCTACCCAAGTTGTGACTTGCTCATACCCAATAAACAGCTCATGCAGACAGGTGCGGCCCAATGTGTTGATGTAGACCAGGCCGCGAGAGACGGACGGTAAAAACAACCGCAGCATCAAAGGCAACATAGACGAGTCAGCCACGGTGTTGTACGCTAGTGCGGACAAGCAAGTTGTCCTCCTCGTTATGGCCGGGCGCGACGTGTGAACCGGACGCGAGAGCGACGAAGCGGAAGTCGTCCGTGGTGTTGTAAACCGGTGCGGACGCGCCAAGAATCAATCGTAAGGCGCAATCGGCTAGTTGATGTAGACCGAACCGTACGGACGACACTCGTCGGGTAATATGTTACGGACTATCGCCGGGCGGAATATTGTCAACCCGTGCTCCATACCCATGGTATAAAACATATTTGTAGTGAATGATTGTCCTGTATATAAAAATACACAGATCAAAGTAATTGTTCTTTGACAAAAAATAATACGTGCTAATAAAATATACTTTAGATGGATAGCACCTGATTCGTTTAAACCAGAAATAACCCGCCATGAAGTTGATGATCACTAGGTGAAACTGAAATCAGTCACGGGTGAACCGGCCGCAGTGTGGTAAACTGGTGCGGACTGGCGACCGCCGTGGCGCTTGCAAGCGGACGTTGACAACAAGTCAGCCGCATGCGCGGTCGGATGTAAACCGAACAGCGGGTGACGACTTGCACGCGTATCGTTGAGCAACATGACACGGACGAATGCCAATGCAGAGTTATCTTTGGTCTGCGCGTTCCATATCCGATGTATACACCTTTGTCCTGAATGACTATCCTGCGTAAAAATAGTACGTGACAAAATAATTGTTCTCACAAATTAATATGTATGTTAAAACAGATTGGAAGAATATCACACGATGTTTGAACCAGGGATGATCTGGTCATGTCGCTATAAACGATAAGCCATTGTCCCTTTTTTTGTGGGACAAAAGATGACTTGTCGTCGTCCGCCGGGGCACATGGGCGAAGTTAGTAGTGCGGTTGCTTGTTTCAGCCGGGATCAGCAGTGCTCGAGGTGAGGTAACAAAGCGGCGATGTCGGCCATGGCGTAACCAACTGCAGCGGTAGAGTGGCCAGGTCAACTCAGCCGGTTTGACCCAATTGTGGTGGCCGTGGATGTAGTACGTAGCACTCATGGTGACTAGTATGGTGACTCCGTAAGATGTGCTAGTATGGTGAGTTGGTGACTAGTCTTTTGGATTTGTTGGATGCATGCGGATGTAGCACTATGGTCTTCCCGTGAGTAGTGTTTTAGATTCCCTGCGTCATTGTTTATACTGGCGTGCGAGAACCGGCCGGTCGTTGACTCGGAAAAGGCTGCTAGATTCCGTAAAGTGCTCCAAAGATTGATCTCCTGGTCTCGTTGTTTGTTTCCTCTTTCTAAGGCAATTTGACTTGCTTTTGGTGCTTGATGTACGAGTCCGTCTCGGGACTTGCTTTTTCCAACATAACTGGATAGGAGCGGCTCGCGGTTTAATGACGGCCACTTTAATGGACAAACAACTGCTGCCTTGGTGACTTGCACACGATGGAAAATCCTGTTAATCTGAACTTCTAGCGATGTCGGCGCGCCCGAAATCAATCGGCTTCAGATCAATAGATCGCCAGCCACCGATGGCGTAAAGATGGAACCCTAATTTTTCTTTAAACTTCGAATCTCACAAATCTAAAATCTGGTCCGATGGACTTGATGTTTATGCAGATCTTTTCAGACCGGCTCTTCTTTGCCCAGATAATTGCGAGCTTCTCGATCCCTGGGGAAGATCCCTCCAAGAACTCAACACCACCGTGCGCAGGCCCCACGGTGGGCGCCAACTGTCGTGGAATTAACATGTCAGATGTCCTAGTGTGAGGACTTAGTCGCGAGGCCAACGCATCTATGTGGTAGCTTGAGAGGGGTTGAGTGGAATCGAGAGACACAGGGCGGATCAACACGCAAGACAAGGGTTTAGACAGCTTGGGCCCCGGAAACATCATCCGGCAATAGCCCTACATGCCGTTTGAGGCTAGGTCTCATTATGCTCATGAGGGAGTCGCCAGAACCGGCTCTCCTCTAGTTGTGTCTAGCCCTAGAGATTGTTTCTTGTTGCTTGTTGCCTGTCCCTCTTTGAGAGCCTGCCCTCCTTATATATGTTGAAGGGCGGGTTACATGTGGAGTCCTATTAGGATTAGGACTAGTCTATCTCTAATGCAAACCGGATACAAGTCCTAGTCTTAACTCCTTGTAAGGTAAATATTCCTCATTCCTTTCCTCTTAAACCGGCACACAATAGTTGAACCGGCCTTCATGAACCGCCAGACGGGCCACCGGGTCTTGTCGCTCCTCTGACCCGTCCGCCGGGTCACCAGTGAGTTACAACGTCCTGGCGGGTCATCTGGTAAATTGCCAGGTCTGGGCGGGTCACCAGATGAATATCGCCAAGTGCCAGCAGGACCTCAAATAAACCGCCAAGTCCGGCCGGGTTAACTTCCGGCCGGTTTACACCGCGGGGTATATCCCCGACAGATGTCAAAACTGCATTCCTTAATGGATTTCTTAAAGAAGAGTTGTATATGATACAACAAGAAGGTTTTGTAATCCTAAAGGTGCTAACAAAGTGTGCAAGCTCCAGCAATCCATCTATGGACTGGTGCAAGCATCTCGGAGTTGGAATATATGCTTTGATGAGTTGAGCAAAGCATATAGATTTATACATACTTGCGATGAAGCCTGTATTTACAAGAAAGTGAGAGGGAGCACTATAGTTTTCTGATAAGTGTATGTGAAAGACAGTTGATCGCGAATGATGTAGAATTTTCTGGAAAGCATAAAGGAGTGTTTGAAAGGAGTTTTTCAAAGAAAGACCTCGGTAAAGCTGCTTACATATTGAGCATCAAGATCTGTAGAGATAGATCAAAACGCTTGATAAGTTTTCTCAATGAGTACATACCTTGACAAGATTTTGAAGCAGTCAAAGAAGGAGTTCTTGCCTGTATTGCAAGGTGTGAAGTTGAGTAAGACTCAAAACCCGACCACGACAAAAGATAGAGAGAGAATGGAAGTCATTCCCTATGCCTCGGCATAGGTTTTATAAAGTATGTCATGCTGTGTGCCAGACCTATTGTATACCTTGCTATGAGTTTAGCAAGGGAGTACAATAGTGACCTAGGAGTAGATCACTTGACAGCGAATCTTTAGAAGACTAAGGAAATATTTCTCGGTTATGGAGGTGATAAAGAGTTCGTCGTAAAGAGGTACGTCGATGCAAGCTTTGACACCGATCTGGATGACTCTGAGTCTCTATCTAGATACATATTGAAAGTGGGAGCAATTAGCTAGAGTAGCTACATGCAGAGCATTGTAGACATAGAAATTTGCAAAATACTTACGGACCTGAATGTGGCAGACCTGTAGACTAAAACTTCTCTCACAAGAAAAACATGATCACACATTATTACTCTTGGGTGTTAATCACATAAACGATGTGAACTAGATTATTGAATCTAGTAAACCCTTTGAGTGTTGGTCACATGGCGATGTGAACTGTGGGTGTTAATCACATAATGATGTGAACTATTGGTGTTAAATCACATGCCGATGTGAACTAGATTATTGACTCTAGTGCAAGTGGGAGACTGAAGGAAATATGCCCTAGAGGCAATAATAAAGTTATTATTTATTTCCTTACATCATGATAAATGTTCATATTCATGCTAGAATTGTATTAACCGGAAACTTAGTACATGTGTGAATACATAGACAAAACAGAGTGTCCCTAGTATGCCTCTACTTGATTAGCTTGTTTGTCAAAGATGGTTATGTTTCCTGACCATAGACATGTGTTGTCATTTGATGAACAGGATCACATCATTAGGAGAATGATGTGATGGACAAGACTCATTCGATAGCTTAGCATTATGATTGTTACAGTTTCATTGCTACTACTTTCTTCATGACTTATACATATTCCTCTCACTGTGAGATTATGCAACTCCCGAATACCGCAGGAACACCTTGTGTGCTATCAAACATCACAACATAACTGGGTGATTATAAAGATTCTCTACAGGTGTCTCTAAAGGTGTTTGTTAGGTTGGCATAGATCGAGATTAGGATTTGTCACTCCGAGTTTTATAGAGGTATCTCTGGGCCCTCTCGGTAATGCACATCACTATAAGCCTTGCAAGCAATGTGACTAATGAGTTAGTTGCAGGATGATGCATTATGGAACAAGTAAAGATACTTGCCGGTAATGAGATTGAACTAGGTATCAGGATACCGACGATCGAATCTCGGGCAAGTAACATATCAATGACAAAGGGAACAACGTATGTTGTTATGCGGTTTGACTGATAAAGATCTTTGTCGGTGTCAAAACCGGCGGATCTCGGGTAGGGGGTCCCGAACTGTGCGTCTAGGCGGATGGTAACAGGAGACAAGGGACACGATGTTTTACCCAGGTTTGGGCCCTCTCGATGGAGGTAAAACCCTACTCCTACTTGATTAATATTGATGATATGGGTAGTACAAGAGTAGATCCACCACGAGATCAGAGAGGCTAAACCCTAGAAGCTAGCCTATGGTATGATTGTTGTTCGTCCTACGGACTAAAACCCTCCGGTTTATATAGACACCTTTGGAGAGGGCTAGGGTTACACGTAGTCGGTTACAATGGGAGGAGATCTACATATCCGTATCGCCAAGCTTGCCTTCCACACCAAGGAAAGTCCCATCCGGACACGGGACGAAGTCTTCAATCTTGTATCTTCATAGTCCAGAGTCCGCCAAAGGTTATAGTCCGCCATCCGGACACCCCTAATCCAGACTCCTCAAGAGCTCCCCTGAACCAGGCTTCAATAACAACGAGTCCGGCGTGCAGATTGTCTTCGGCATTGCAAGGCGGGTTCCTCCTCCGAATACTTCATAGAAGATGTTGAACACAAGGATAGTGTCCGGCTCTGCAAAATAAGTTCCACATACCACCGTAGAGAGAATAATACTCACACAAATCCAATCTACTGACGTATTCTGCAGCGTGACATCACACCACGGCCAAGCCTTTATTCGAATCATTTTTACTGTCCCACCTCAGCGCGTTTAGCGAGGCGGTTTCCTTGGCACGTCTCGTCGAAGCAGAGATCGTGTCCCCTTATTCCGGGATTCTCATCAATACGGGCGTGGGTAACCCAACCGCGCCATTGATCACGGCGCTTGGGAGATAAGTGAGTTTTACTAGGCTGGTGGGGGCATGTAGTCTCGTCCGCCCATGTAAGGGGATAAGGATCTACCTTTTCCATCTACGCCTTCTTCCTCCTTTGCTTATCCATTTTCGTGCACTCGAGCTCCAGCGCCCAAGCCCGCACATCCCACCTCAACCTTCTCCAGCCATGTCCGGAGCAGGAGGCAAGTGGATGGTCTCCTCCATCACGGAGGGACACATAAAAAAGCTGAGGGAGGCCGGATACTTGTCTAACGACATCACGCACCGGCTCCCAGATAAGGGGCAGATCATCCCCACCCCCAGGCCCCATGAGAGGGTGGTGTTCCTCACCCACTTCCTCCACGGACTAGGTTTTCCACTTCACCCATTTGTCCGGGGGCTCATGTTCTACTACGGCCTGGATTTCCACGATCTGGCCCCGAACTTCATCCTCAACATCTCGGCGTTTATCGTCGTGTGCGAGGCTTTCCTCCGCATCAAGCCCCACTTCGGCTTATGGCTGAAGACCTTCAATGTCAAGCCGAAGGTAGTGGGTGGCCAGCAAGCGGAGTGCGGAGGCCCCATGGTGGGCAAGATGCCCAACGTTATATGGCTCGAGGGCTCCTTCGTGGAGACCATAAAGGGGTGGCAATCAGGGTGGTTCTATATCACCGAGCCGCGTGACCCTGAGTGGGCAGCGGCCCCCGAATTCCAATCTGGCATCCCCACACGGCTCACCTCCTGGAAAGAGAAGGGCCTGTCGTGGGGTAATTCGAAAGAGCGGACCGGACTCCAAACCTGCGTCCAAGACCTGGTGGACAAGAAGGTTAAACTCGTCAACGTAGTCCAGGTCATGCTCATCCGCCGGATCCTCCCGTGTCAACGACGGGCTTTTAACTTGTGGGAGTTCGACCAGGCCCAGCACCAAACTCTGACCAGGCTCTTTGACACAACGCACGAGCATGCCTGGAAGGTGCTATTCAAGGGCGCCGAGGTTCCCCCTCCCGTTACCGAGGATCGCGGATACCGCGCGAAGCGCCAAGCCAGCGTAGTAAGCTTATTTTACCATTTATGGGATGATTGTTTTTCATAGTTTGACTCTATGCAGGATCTAAGCTCCCGTTCCTTTGACAGGCATGACAGAAGAAGTCCGGACAGATCGACCGGCTCCTTTGCTCAAGACCCAGCGGATGCCCGCTTAGCAGGGTTCTTGGCTCCGCACCTTACATGGTGCCGGAGAAGAAGGCCAAGAAAAGGCCACGGGAACTTCGAAGAGTTCCGGCGCTCGTGATGTCGGATTCATCATCCGATGACTCTGAGGCGCGCTCCTCCCCCGAAGACAAGGAGGAGGAAGAAGAGGCCTCTCCCCCTCCAGCGGGGGGATGACAGAAAAGGAAGGCCGCCCCAACTGGGGGGGCAGAGGGTCCAAGAAGGGAAGGACCCTTCCTCCGGACTACTCCACCAACGCCGACGACGGCGAAGAGGAGTGGCCATCCAGGGCCAAGCCCCTGGCAAAATCGTAAGTATCTGAATACAAGAATAACTCATGTCGTTCCTTTGTTGCACAGTACCTTCTGACGTCGAATATAATCATGCAGTCCGCCCAAGGCCGGGCTCGGCAACTTCGACGAAGCGGCTCCACTGGTTTCGTCGGATGTGAATAGCACTTCACTTCCGCCGCCTCTTCTCCTCGCTGCCGGATGATGCCGAGGTGGAGTCCCAAAAGGGTCCAAGCCAGGAGGAGGTGGTCCTGGAGGCGCCGCAAGGCAACCTCCCGGACTCCAGGCGCAAAGGGGATAAAACCCCAAAGGGCTCTAAGTCCGGCCCTGGGCCGGACTCCGTACCGGAACCTTCAGTGGCTCCGGAGTCCGGCAGGCGGCCCCCACGTAAGAAGGGCAAGCCTACGACGCCGGTGACCTCCATCCAACCGGAGGCACCGGATAATTTGCTGGAGGTGCTTAACAGCGCCTCCATCGACGAGGAGCACCGCACTATGATGAGTGTGGTGATCCAGAAGGTTCAGTCCGCCAAGAGCGGGCTGACTGGCTTGTGCCGACCTTCTAACGAGCTTTGAGGTATGTATTAAGATATGTAAAAATATTACCGCATAGACAGTAGCCCCTGATGCTCAGTTTGGTGTTCGGAAAGAAAAGCCGAACTGAGGATCTAAACGATATATGCAGGAGTCTAACATAAGTATGTCAATATGGGAATGCAGGTTGCGCTGCTGACCTCTGCCGCACTGACTGCGGAGGTCGATGCATTGAAGCAGAGCCTCGAGCGGTCCGAGAACGAGCTCGGCCTTGCCAAGAGGCAGCTCGAGGACAAGGAAGGTAAGTAATGCCTTATGTAAGTATATAAAAAGATGTGGTTGCAAAAAATGACAGGACCAACGTGAGTATTGCAGGGGCCACGAACAAGGTGGCGACCCTGAAGGTAGCGCTGTCCAAGGCCGAAAACAATGCGGCCGTGGAGCGCACCGAGCGAGAGAAGCAGGAGGCGCGAGTGGCGGAGGTGCGGCAAGAGCTCCAGGCTCTCGTGGAAAAACACGAGAGGTTGGAGCTTGACTCAAAGACTCGAGAGTCCGAGCTTGCGTCGGCCCTTGAGAGCCCCAAATCTGCTAAGGCCGAAGCCCAAAAAGCCCTCCAGGAAATTGAGGCGATGAAGAAGATAGCGGCGGGTAAGGCATTCTTTATGCAAAGCAAGCACGTGAAAGTGAATTACCTGTTACTTACCCGAGTTCGAGCTCTCCAGAGCATTCCACAGATCTTCCCCGCAGTGTGTCCGACGCTGCCGCATTCTACCGAGCCGAGGAGGGGAGCTCGACGGAGAAGGTGTTCTGGTCTCAGTATGCTGAGGCCGGACACCCGATGCCCTTGAGCGACCAGCTGAAGCAGCTGTTCGAGCTCCATAAGGTGGCCGAACAAGCCATGAAGGGTCTCGTAGTCTGGCTGTGGCCTGGGGAAGCCATGCCTGGGAGCTACTTCGGGCTGGTAAGGCGGCTGCTGGATGCCTATCCATGGATTGAAGTCATCAAGCGCTTCGTATGCATCGAAGGTGCCCGTAGGGCCCTTGCCCGTGATAAAGTGCACTGGGGCAAGATGGACGCTGAGAAGCTTGTGACGGACGGACCACCGCCGGGCAAGGAGCATCGCAGGCCTGAGATGTACTATGAGGGCATCCTGAAGGGTGCCCGCCTTATAGCGGATGAATGCTCCAAAGATGTAATTTTTAAGTAAACTCGCATTTGTGATCCTGTACGCTGAAAACTTGTTCATATGCGCTAAGAAACGCTTTTGAATTTAAAATATTACCTTCTGTGCGGCCGTTTATTAAATTTGAGAGATGGCGAGTCGTCAAACCGCCCCCATGCCACGAAAGTCTTTGGGGTGTTCGGGATAAACCAGAGCGCTCTTTTTCCCATTTTTGGGTCCTTCGAGGGAGGCGCTCAACACAACAAACAAGGAAATCGGACTATAATGCTTGAACACTCTCACTTAGCCATAGAATTCTATAATTTTAAATTTCGGCGAAGCCCCTAGTATTAGGAAGACCGAGTTCGGGGCGCTATCCATGCCTAGGCCGGACAAAGCCGACTCCTCGCTCTAAGCGGCATGAGTCTTTAGGGACTCGAAAACCTCTCGAATAGCGACCAGCTCTCTCCCTATCATGACGGTCAGTCTTAGCTTTCTCCACTGAGGTGCTTAGCCCAGCTCAATCGGGGCACAATCGCAGTGGTTCTCCCAGCGCTACCTTAGCCGATATAACGGAAAGTAAGGTACCAAAACATGGGAGCCGGGCAAACCCAACTATTGACCCAAGACATGATTCGGAGCCGATGCATATAATGCTATAAGTTCGGGGTGCCGCACTTGTGAAAGTGTTCGGACTTATCACACCGTATTTTGGGGTACTTAAGCCCCTGGTGTATTGGCCGTACCAAAGTGTATGGTGCAACATGTCATTAATGAACATATACTGAGATAAAAAAGGAATGCAATAATAGACAAAAGCTATGTATTGTTTATTCGAAAAGGCTGTGGTAAAAGCAGAATGATACAAATAGTGCGATAAGCAAGAGATGGGACTATTTGACATGTCCCCCTCTAGGGGCGAGCTGTGGGATGATATGTGAAACAAGTATGTTGCTCGTTATAGAGACCACCTGGACACTCGACGTAGCTTTCTGCCTCCCTGGCTGTTGCATCGTGTGTTCGGCGATTGTACTGCCAGACAGGCCTTCCGGAGAGCGGAGTCCAGAAAGTTAAAGAAAAAAAGAATGACAAACGCGGGAGCCCCTAGTGTGGTTGAGCCGCATTTCGGGCATGCCGTGGTCGTGCCCCTCCCCCTATGCCCATGGTATTTCCAGAGCGTAATTGTGTACGCGTAGTACTGGTTTCGCAATTTCGCGAGGGCTGGGGTTGGGGCCGCATTGCTACGCGTGCTCGGAACGTGCCAGGCGGTCTTGTTGTAGGTTACTCCGGGCGCGCTTGACGGTGTCCGGACGTTTAATAGCCGGACTCGAGAATTGCCTTGAGAGGCTGCTTTGTACTTCCGCCGCAAGGGCCGCCGTATGCTCCTCCGTTCGGAGAGAGCGTTCGGTGTTTCCATTGACCGTAATGACTCCTCGAGGGCCTGGCATCTTGAGCTTGAGGTATGCGTAGTGCGGCACCGCATTGAACTTTGCAAATGCGGTTCGTCCGAGCAAAGGCGTGATAGCCATCGCGGAACGGGACTATGTCGAAGATTAACTCCTCGCTTGAAATTATCCGGGATCCGAAGACCACTTCAAGTGTAATCGAGCCTGCAGTTGGCCTCTACACCTGGTATGACGCCTTTAAAGGTTGTCTTTGTGGGTTTGATCCTTGAGGGATCTATGCCCATTTTCGCCGTATCCTCGATAAAGCAGTGTTCAGCTGCCGCCGCCGTCCATCAGGACTCTAGTGAGGTGAAATCCGTCAATGATTGGGTCTAGAACCAATGTGGAGAATCCGCCATGGCGGATGCTAGTGGGGTGGTCCTTCGATCAAAAGTGATCGGGCAGGAGGACCACGGGTTGAACTTTGGGGCGACTGGCTCAATCGCATATACATCCCTTAGAGCATGCTTCCGCTCCCTTTTGGGTATGTGGTTGCGTGTATCATGTTCACCGTCCGCACTAGTGGGGGAAAGCCCTTCTGTCCTCTATTGTTCGGGGGCCGGGGCTCCTCCTCGTCATCGCTATGCAGCCCCTTGTCATTGAGTTCGGCATTTAACTTGCCTCGCTGCTTGAACACCCAACAATCCATGTTGGTGTGGTTGGCTGGTTTTTGAAGTGCCGTGTATCCGCACGGCGATCGAGTATTCGGTCCAAATTGGACGGGCCCGGAGTATTTCTTTTGAATGGCTTTTTCCGCTGACCGGGTTTAGAGCCTCTGAATCCGGCATTGACTGTCGTATCCTCAGCATTATCGCCGTTAATGCGGCGCTTGTGCTTGTTGCAACGCGACCTGCCTGGTATCCGAATTACCAGGACTCTTGGCCATGTTCTTACTACGAGCTAGCCAGCTGTCTTCTCCCGCACAAAAGCGGGTCATGAGTGTTGTGAGGGCTGCCATGGATTTCGGCTTTTCCTGTCCTAGGTGCCGGGCAAGCCATTTGTCATGGATGTTATGCTTGAAGGCTGCGAGGGCCTCCAGCCCCGGACAATCGACTATTTGATTTTTCTTAGTTAGGAACCGTGTCCAGAATTGTCCGCCGATTCCTCTGGCTGCTGAATTATGTGGCTTAGGTCATCGGCTTGGTGGTCGCACATAGGTGCCACAAATTGTCGAGAATGCGGCTTCCGTGTCCTCCCAACAACCAATTGACTCTGGCCGGCAAGCTGTTAAGCCAATGTCGAGCTGGTCCTTTAAGCTTTAGTGGGAGGTATTTGATGGCGTGTAGATCATCACCATGGGCCATGTGGATATGAAGGAGATAGTCCTCGATCCATACCGCAGGATCTGTTGTGCCATCGTATGATTCGATGTTTACGGGTTTGAAACCCTCAGGGATTTGATGATCCATTACTTCATCTGTGAAGCACAGTGGGTGTGCGGCGCCTCTGTACCGGGCTATATCACGACGCAGCTCAAATGAGCTTTGTCTATTGTGTTCGGCCCGGCCGGAATTGCCATATCCGGCATGATGGTTATCATCATGTGTCGTGGGGCGCCCACGCGATCCGTAGATCGATCTTGTTTGCCTTGCCTTGTCCTCCAATATATCTCGCGGGTCTGGCGCATTTCCCAGTGCCTTGGTATTCTTTGAGTGACGCCGGGGTGCGGCTTGAGTGGAGGGCCGAGAGGCCTCTCTATCGCGACCACGAGGTGGCCGGTCGGCCGCATCATGCGCTAGTGATGTAGGTTTAGGTGCTTCCTCCTCTAACTGGGGTAGCAGCCTGCGTTTTGGGTAGCTCTTGGAGGGGCGTTCGAGTTCGTACTCTTCGCCGCAAGGACTTGATCCATCTGTCGGCTAGCAAGTCTTGGTCAGCTCTAAGCTGTTGGTGCTTTTCTTGAGGCTGCTTGTCATGGCCATAAGCCTGCGTTCAGCAGCTCTTGTTCGGCGGGATCCTCGAGCCACGACAAATTCATCGTAAATCGAGGCTTGCCTCGTCTTTGGAGGGAGGCATGTAATTATCGTCCTCTACCTCTCTCTGCCGCTCTCTCATGAGGGTTGGCTTCTCCATCCTCCCGTGTTGAATCCTGCTGGAGGGGTTCTCTTGACCTTTGTCCGGTGTTATTATCTCCGTGCGGAATCGCCTTTTGGTTTCAAGGATTTAGAGCGGCACCGCTGACGCTGGCGCTTAGGCTGCTTCTTGGAAGGGTCATCCTCCATTGTTCCATCGCCATTCCCTTCTTTTGGGATGTCCACCATGTATATGCCATATGACGAGGTGGCCTTCCAGTGCCCTGTAGGCGCTGGTTCTTGGTCGTCTCCTGCATCATCGTCCATACCGTCGATGTCTTCAGAGTCGAAGTCGAGCATGTCGGTTAAATCATCAACAGTGGCTACAAAGTGGGTGGTGGGTGGGCTTTGAATTTCTTCGTCGTCCGCATCCCAACCTTGCTGACCATAGTCCGGCCAGGGCTCTCCTGATAAAGAGAGAGACTTTAGTGAATTCAGGATGTCGCCAAAGGGCGAGTGCTGAAAGATGTCCGCGGCGGTGAACTCCATGATCGGCGCCCAATCGGATTCGATTGGCAAGGGCGCGGAGGGCTCGGAGTCCGGAGAGGAGTCCGGCACCTTGGAGTAACGAGCTTCACAAAGGACAGGTATGGTGTTCGGCTCGATCACCGTAGAGATTGCAGCCCCCGAGGCGGTGTCCAGCCACCCGTCCTCGATTGGCGCAGTCGGCTCCGAGCTGAGGGTCGGAGCGGACACTGGTGCGGCCTCCAGGGCACTGTTCGGCGGCAGAGCTAGATCATGCCCATCGTGACGCGCTTGGCTGTGGCTCGAACCGTCGAAGATCAAGTCTCCGCGAACGTCAGCCGTGTAGTTCAAACTTCCAAATCTGACCTGATGGCCAGGAGCGTAGCTTTCGATCTGCTCCAGATGGCCAAGCTAATTGGCCCGTAGTGCAAAGCCGCCGAATACGAAGATCTGTCCGGGGAGAAAAGTCTCGCCCTGGACCGCATCATTGTTAACGATCGGAGGAGCCATCGGGCGTAAAGATGACGACACAGAGGAACTCTCAATGAAAGCACCAATGTCGGTGTCAAAACCGGCGGATCTAAGGTAGGGGGTCCCGAACTGTGCGTCTATGCGGATGGTAACAGGAGACAAGGGACACGATGTTTTTACCCAGGTCCGGGCCCTCTCGATGAGGTAAAACCCTACTCCTGCTTGATTAATATTGATGATATGGGTAGTACAAGAGTAGATCCACCACGAGATCAGAGAGGCTAAACCCTAGAAGCTAGCCTATGGTATGATTGTTGTTCGTCCCCACGGACTAAAACCCTCCGGTTTATATAGACACCGGAGAGGGCTAGGGTTACACAGTCGGTTACAATGGGAGGAGATCTACATATCCGTATCGCCAAGCTTGCCTTCCACGCCAAGGAAAGTCCCATCCGGACACGGGACGAAGTCTTCAATCTTGTATCTTCATAGTCCAGGAGTCCGGCCAAAGGTTATAGTCCGGCCATCCGGACACCCCCTAATCCAGGACTCCCTCAATCTTCGTAGAATATGTAGGAGCCAATATGAGCATCCAGGTTCCGCTATTGGTTATTGACCGGAGATGTGTCTCGGTCATGTCTACATAGTTCTCGAACCCGTAGGGTCCGCACGCTTAACGTTCGATGATGATTTGTATTATGAGTTATGTGAGTTGATGGCCGAAGTTTTTTCAGAGTCCCGGATGAGATCATGGACATGACGAGGAGTCTCGAAATGGTCGAGAGGTAAAGATTCATATATTGGAAGGCTATATTCGGACACCGGAAGTGTTCCGGGTGATACGGGGTCACCGGAAGGGGTTCCGGGCAACCCCCGACAAAGATATGGGCTTTATGGGCCAAGTAAGGAACACACCAGCCCACAAGGGGCTGGTGCGCCTCTATAGGGCCAGCCACGTGGGGAGAAAGGGAAAGGAGAGGAGGAAAAGGAAAGTATGAAGTAGGACTCCTACTTCTTTCCCCTCCCCCTCCTTCCTTTCCCCCTTGTCCAAATATGGTAAGGGGGGGGGGGATTGGACTAGGGGCCCAAGTAGGATTCCTCCTACTTGGGTGCGCCCTAGGCTGCCTCCCTCCCTCTCCCTCTCCCTCCTTTATATACGTGGGGTGGGCACCCCTAGAACACACATCAATTGTTCCTAGCTGTGTGCGGTGCCCCCCTCCACAGTTAACACCTCGGTCATATAGTCGTAGTGCTTAGGCAAAGCCCTCCGACGGTAACTTCATCATCACCGTCACCATGCCGTTGTGGTAACGGAACTCTCCCTCGGCCTCAGCTGGATCTAGAGTTAGAGTGACGTCACCGAGTTGAACGTGTGCAAATCGTGGAGGTGTCGTGCGTTCGGTACTTGATCAGTTGGATAGCGAAGACGTTCGACTACATCAACCGCGTTACTTAACGCTTCCGCTTTCGGTCTACGAGGGTACGTGGACACACTCTCCCCGCTCGTTGCTATGCTTCTCCTAGATAGATATTGCGTGATCGTAGGAAAATTTTGAAATACTACGTTCCCCAACAGTACATGCATGACAGAAAACGTGACCTACTACGACAAACACTTATCATCACAGAAGTGTATTTTTTTGTAGTGAGAGGGGCACTGCACACGGCTTGGGGATCGTGGTGTGTGTTGCCCCTCTCCCTCCACACATATATATAGGTGGGGGAGAGGAGGGGAGGCAGCCCAGGGCAACCCGAAGGGGGCCGGCGTCCACCCTTGGCCCCTGCCCTAGCTGCCCCCCTTCCTTCTTGGGCGCGCGGGGGAAAGGCAGGAGGGGTGCCCCCCCCCCTTTTCCTTCCTCTCATGAGGAGGGGAAGGCAGGAGGGGCTAGCCCTCCCCCTTTCCTCCCTTAGGGCCGGGGGCCTAGAGGTGGGGTGCGCCAGGCCCTTGTGGGCTGGGGTGCTCCCCTCTTTTGGCCCATATGGCCCAATAACCTCTCGGGGCCTCCCGGAACCCCTTCGTGATCCGATGACTACGTGATACATTCCAAAACCTCTCCAGAGACCAAATAACATCGTCCTATATATCAATATTTACCTCCGGACCATTCCGGAGCTCCTCATCATGTTTGTGATCTCGTCCGGGACTCCGAACAACATTCGTCCATCAACTCACATAACTCATATAATACTATATCGTCAACGAACTTTAAGCGTGCGGACCCTACGGGTTCGAGAATGATGTAGACATGACCGAGACACATATCCGGTCAATAAACAATAGAGGGACCTGGATGCCCATATTGGTTCCTACGTATTCTGTGAAGATCTTTATCAGTCCCTTTATGACAACATACATAATCCTTAGTCACTTTGCTTGCAAGCTTCTTGTGATGTGTATTACCGAGAGGGCCCAGAGATACCTCTCCAATACACGGAGTGGCAAATCCCAATCTCGGTCCATGCCAACTCAACAGACACCTTCGGAGATACCTGTCGAGCATCTTTATGATCACCCAGTTACGTTGTGACATTTGATAGCACACAAGGTATTCCTCCGGTATCCGAGAGTTGCATGATCTCATGGTTGAAGGAATATGTATTTAACATTAAGAAAGCAGTAGCAATAAACTGAACGATAATATGCTAAGCTAACGGACGGGTCTTGTCCATCACATCATTCTCCTAATGATGTGATCCCGTTATCAAGTGACAACACATGTCCATGGTTAGGAAACCTTAACCATCTTTGATCAACAAGCTAGTCTAGTAGAGGCTCACTAGGGACACATCAATTGTTTATGTATCCACACATGTATTTAAGTTTCCGATCAATACAATTCTAGCATGAATAATAAACCTTTATCATGAATATGGAAATATAATAATAACAACTTCATTACTGCCTCTAGGGCATATTTCCATGAGTCTCCCACTTGCACTAGAGTCAATAATCTAGATTACATAATATTGAATCTAACACCCATGGAGTCTTGGTGTTGATCATGTTTTGCCCGTGGAAGAGGTTTAGTCAACAGGTCTGCTACATTCAGATCCGTATGTATTTTGCAAATTTCTATGTCTCCATCGTTGACCTTTTCACGAATGGAGTTGAAGCATCTCTTGATGTGTTTGCTTCTCTTGTGAAACCTGAATTCCTTCGCTAAGGCGATTGCTCCAGTGTTGTCACAAAAGATTTTGATTGGACCCAGTGCATTGGGTATTACACCCAGATCGGATATGAACTCATTCATCCGGACTCCTTCACGTGCTGCTTCCGAAGCAGCCATGTCTCCACTTCAAATGTAGATCCCGCTACGACGCTCTGCTTGGAACTGCACCAACTGACAGCTCCATCATTCAATATAAATATGTATCCGGTTTGTGACTTAGAGTCATCTGGATTAGAGTCAAAGCTAGCATCGACATAACCTTTTACGATGAGCTCTTCATCACCTCCATAAACGAGAAACGTATCCTTGGTCCTTTTTAGGTACTTCAGGATGTTCTTGACCGTTGTCCAGTGATCCACTCCTGGATTACTTTGATACCTTCCTGCCAAACTTATTGGAAGGCACACATCAGGTCAGGTACACAGCATGACATACATAATAGAACCTATGGCTGAGGCATAGGGAGTGACTTTCATTTTCTCTCTATCTTCTGTCGTGGTCAGACTTTGAGTCTAACTCAATTTCACACCTTGCAACACAGGTAAGAAACCTTTCTTAGACTGGTCCATTTTGAACTTCTTCAGAACTTTGTCAAGGTATGTGCTTTGTGAAAATCCTATTAAGCGTCTTGATCTATCCCTATAGATCTTGATGCCCAATATATAAGCAGCTTCACCAAGGTCTTTCATTGAAAAGTTATTATTCAGGTATCCTTTTATGCTATCCAGAAATTCTATATCATTTCCAATCAGCAATATGTCATCCACATATAATATCAGAAATGCTAAAGAGCTCCCACTCACTTTCTTGTAAATACAGGCTTCACCATAAGTCTGTATAAAACCATACGCTTTGATCACATCATCAAAGCGTATATTCCAACTCCGAGATGCTTGCACCAGTCCATAGATGGATCGCTGGAGCTTGCACACTTTGTTAGCACCTTTAGGATTGACAAAACCTTCTGGTTGCATCATATACAACTCTTCTTTAAGAAATCCATTAAGGAATGCAGTTTTGACGTCCATTTGCCAGATTTCATAATCATAAAAGGCTGCAATTGCTAACATGATTCGGACAGACTTAAGCATCGCTACAGGTGAGAAAGTCTCATCGTAGTCAACCCCTTGAACTTGTCAAAAACCTTTTGTGACAAGTTGAGCTTTGTAGAGAGTGACATTACCATCGGCGTCCGTCTTATTCTTGAAGATTCATTTATTCTCATTGGCTTGCCGATCACCGGGCAAGTCCACCAAAGTCCACACTTTGTTCTCATACATGGATCCTATCTCAGATTTCATGGCCTCAAGCCATTTGTCAGAATCTGGGCTCATCATAGCTTCTTCACAGTTCGTAGGTTCGCCGTGGTCTAATAACATGACTTCCAGGACATGATTACCGTACCACTCTGGTGCGGAACATGTTATGGTTGACCTACGAGGTTCAGTAGTAACATGATCTGAAGTTTCATGATCATCATCATTAGCTTCCTCTCTAGTTGGTGTAGGCATCACGGGAACGGTTTTCTCTGATGTGCTACTTTCCAATTCGAGAGAAGGTACAATTACCTCATCAAGTTCTACTTTCCTCCCACTCACTTCTTTCGAGAGAAACTCCTTCTCTAGAAAGGACCCATTCTTGGCAACAACGATCTTGCCTTCGGATCTGTGGTAGAAGGTGTACCCAATAGTTTCCTTAGGGTATCCTATGAAGACGCACTTCTCCGATTTGGGTTTGAGCTTATCAGGCTGAAGCCTTTTGACATAAGTATCGCACCCGAAACTGTAAGAAATGACATCTTAGGTTTCTTGCCAAACCAAAGTTCATATGGTGTCATCTCAACGGATTTAGATGTTACCCTATTTAGCGTGAATGCAGTTGTCTCTAATGCATAACCCCGAAATGATAAAGGCAAATCGGTAAGAGACATCATAGAATGCACCATATATCTAATAATGTATAGTTACGACATTTGGGCACACCATTACATTGTGGTGTTCCAGGTGGCGTGAGTTGTGAAACAATTCCATATTGTTTTAAATGAAGGACAAACTCGTAACTCAAATATTCACCTCCACGATCAGATCGTAGAAATTTTATTTTCTTGTTACGATGATTCTCTACTTCACTATGAAATTCTCTGAACTTTTCAAATGTTTCAGATTTGTGTTTCATTAAGTAGATATACCCATACCTACTCAAAACATATGTAAAGGTTAGAAAATAACAATACCTGCCGCGTGCCACAACACTCATCGGACCGCATACATCGGTATGTATTATTTCCAATAAGTCATACCATGCTCCATTGTTCCGGAGAACGGAGTTTTAGTCATCTTGCCCATGAGGCATGGTTCGCAAGTATCAAATGATTCATAATCAAGTGATTCCAAAAGTCCATCCGCATGGAGTTTTTCATGCGCTTTACACCAATATGACCTAAACGGCAGTGCCATAAGTATGTTGCACTATCATTATCAACTTTGCATCTTTTGGCATCAATATTATGAATATGTGTATCACTACGATCGAGATTCAACAAGAATATACCATTCATCAAAGGTGCATGACCATAAAAGATATTACTCATATAAATAGAACAACCATTATTCTATGACTTAAATGAATAACTGTCTCGCAATAAACAAGATCCAAATATTGAAGGAATTATGCCCTAGAGGCAATAATAAAGTTGTTATTTGTATTTCCTTATATCATTATAAATATCTATTATTCATGCTAGAATTGTATTAACCGGAAACTTGATACATGTGTGAATACATAGACAATAAAGTGTCCCTAGTAAAGCCTCTACTAGACTAGCTAATTAATCAAAGATGGTTAAGTTTCCTAACCATAGACATGTGTTGTCATTTGATGAACAGGATCACATCATTAGGCGAATGATGTGATGGACAAGACCCATCCGTTAGCTTAGCATAATGATCGTTAAGTTTTATTGCTATTGCTTTCTTCATGACTTATACATATTCCTTTGACTATGAGATTATGCAACTCCCGAATACCGGAGGAATACCTTGTGTGCTATCAAACGTCACAACGTAAATGGGTGACTATAAAGATGCTCTACAGGTATCTCCGAAGGTGTTTTGTTGGGTTGGCATAGATCGAGATTAGGATTTGTCACTCCGAGTATCAGAGTGGTATCTTTGGGCCCTCTCGGTAATGCACATCATAATAAGCCTTGCAAGCAATGTAACTAATTAGTTAGTTATGGGATGATGTATTATGGAATGAGTAAAGAGACTTGCCGGTAACGAGATTGAACTAGGTATGAGGATACCGACGATCGAATCTCGGGCAAGTAACATACCGATGACAAAGGGAAGAACGTATGTTGTCATAACGTTCGACCGATAAAGATCTTTGTAGAATATGTGGGAGCCAATATGAGCATCCAGGTTCTGCTATTGGTTATTAACCGGAGAGGTGTCTCGGTCATGTCTACATAGTTCTCGAACCCGTAGGGTCCGCACGCTTAACCTTCGATGACGATTTTTATTATGAGTTATGTGTTTTGGTGACCGAAGTTTGTTCGGAGTCCCGGGTGAGATCACGGACATGACGAGGAGTATGTAAATGTTCGAGAGGTATATATTGGACGATAGTATTCGGACACCAGAATGGTTTCGGAATGGTTCGGGGATTTTTTGGAGTGCCGAGGGGTTACCGGAACCCCCCGGGGAAGTATTGGGCCTACATGGGCTGTCGTGGATTTGTCACGGCAGATGTCCTTAGTGTCAGGACTTAGTCGCGAGGCCAATGCATCTATGCGGTAGCTTGAGAGGGGTTGATCAGGACGATAGACGCAACACACAAGACAAGGATTTAGACAGCTTTGGGCCCCGGGAAACATCATCCGGTAATAGCCCTACATGCTGTTTGTGGCTAGATCTCATTATGCTCATCCGGGAGACGCCGCATAAGCCGGCTCCCCTTTAGTTGTGTCTAGCCCTAGAGATTATTGTTTCTTCTTCCTCCCCTATCTGGGGAGCCCTGCCTCTCCTTATATAAGTTGAAGGGGCGGGTTACATGACTAGTCCTAGTAGGACTAGGATTACTCTATTACAAGTGGAGTCCTAGTCTTGCTTCCCTTGTAAGGGAATATTCCTTATGCCTTTCCTCGTAAATCGGCCCACTATAGCATGAGCCGGCCTTCTGGGCCCTGGGCCTTGTCATCCATCTAAAACACCCACCGGGTCACCAATGAGTCGGCAGGCCAGTGAACCGCCAGACCAGTGAATCGTCAGTCCTCCGGCAGGTTATCGATGAAGCGCCAAGCCCGGCCGGGTTATACTTCCAGCCGGGTTACGCCGCGGGGTATGTCCCCGACATGGGCCATAGGGGAGAGAGAGGGGAGTCCGAATTGGAGAAGGAGGAGGGGGCGCGGCCCACTTTGCCTCTCCCTCTCCCTCTCCTTCCCTCTTTCCCCTCCATGAGAAAGGAAAAAAGGGGGGCCGAATCCTACTAGGAGTGGAGTCCTAGTAGGACTCCCCCCCTTGGCGCGCCCCTTGGTGGCCGGCCTCCTCCTCCCCTCCTTTATATACGGGGGCAGGGGCACCCCAAAGCACAACAATTATTCTCTTAGCCATGTGCGGTGCCCCCCTCTATAGTTTACTCCTCCGGTCATAGCGTCATAGTGCTTAGGCGAAGCCCTGCGCGGATCACATCACCATCACTATCACCACGCCGTCGTGCTGACGCAACTCTCCCTCGACCCTCTGCTAGATCAAGAGTTCGAGGGACGTCATCGAGCTAAACATGTGCTGAACTCGGAGGTGCCATACGTTTGGTACTTGATCGGTTGGATCGTGAAGATGTTCGACTACATCAACCGCGTTAAACTAACGCTTCCACTTTCGGTCTACGAGGGTACATGGACATACTCTCCCCTCTCGTTGCTATGCATCTTCTAGATAGATCTTGCATGATCGTATGATTTTTTTTGAAATTGCATGCTACGTTCCCAACAGTGGCATCCAAGCCAGCTCTATGCGTAGATGATATGCACGAGTAGAACACAAAGAGTTGTGGGCGATGATAGTCATACTGCTTACCACCAACATCTTATTTTGATTCGGCGGTATTGTTGGATGAAGCGGCCTGGACCAACCATACATGACCACGTTCATGAGACAGGTTCCACCGACAGACATGCAACTTGTTTTGCATAAAGGTGGTTGGCGGGTGTCTGTTTCTCCAACTTTAGTTGAATCAAATTTGACTACGGCCAGTCCTTGTTGAAGGTTAAAACAACAAAATTGATGAAACATAGTTGTGGTTTTGATGCGTAGGTAAGAACGGTTCTTACTAGAAGCCCGTAGCAGCCACGTGAACTTGCAACAACAAAGTAGAGGACGTCTAACTTGTTTTTGTAGGGTATGATGTGATGTGATATGGTCAATACATGATGTGATATATGTTGATGTATGAGATGATCATGTTTTGTAAAAGTTATCAGTATGGTGGACACTCATGGCAAGAAACTGGGTTTAAGGGTTTTTGGATGCACAAGTAGTATCTCTACTTAGTACGATTTTTTGGCTAGCAAAAGATCCTACACAAACACCACATGTTGGAGGATCCATAACAATATAACTTCTATGCAAATATACCCAAACATAACTCATTACGTTGTCTTCCTTGTCCAACTTCAACTAACTTGCTCAAGTTTGAAAATAGTTAATGGGTATTCACAATCATAGAAAATGTCCAATATAATATATTTGTATGTGAAAGTTCTCTTCCTTATACTAATCATTCATGAATTGCTTGTATGGCCAATATTGTGATTGTCAAGCTTCAAAAGATTTCACTTTCTAAACCCAATGTGAAGCTACTACTAGGCATAATATGAACATATAATTTCAACTTCATGATATTCAATTCATTCACTGTAGCGACCCGACCCGAATGGATCGAAGTCTCTGTGCTTAAGTGTCATCCCTGGATTGGTATGCTGACACACACAGTACTTGAGGATTTATAACAGAGGTAAATCACATGTATAAAGTAATGTAAATACTATTACCTCAATCATATAGCGGAAGTAACAACAAGGTTGTGGAGTCCCAACAACACCAACAGCAAAGTTGAGTGTAGACATCGTAACCCTAACGTATCACTTACTCGTCGTAAGATTGCTGCAGCCATGTAGGTCAGTACATTGAATGTATTGGCAATTTCACACTGTAGAGCAATGTTGAATAATGGCTATCACTACATGCATATTTGGCTGGTGGAGGCTCTAAGTTTAACATTTGCATAAAGCTATTTTTTCCCTACAACAAAGGAATATATTTTATTTAACTACAAATTCTGTTGATAAACATTGAGAATGGAAACCCCATCTCAATCCCAAATAATAATCATTTACCCAAACAAATTAATTAAGTAAAGTGTTGAGATCAAATCAATAATTCAAGTACCACATACTCAAGATGTCCATAACCGGGGACACGGCTAACCATGATTAGTTTGTACACTCTATAGAGGTTTGCGCACTTCTCCCCACAAGACTCGATCTCCTCCGTTGAATTTCTCGCACTACATGATGTTTGAGAAACGGATGACCTAGACACAATCTTTCAGAAGCATTAACTCTTGACGACGGGTAGACCGTACCACCTACGTCCCCTACATCTGCTAGTCTACCAGTGTAAGAGGTCACGCAACATACTCAACTATGCCAGAGCCCATAATGGCTTGTGGCTGCACACGGAAGTTTCTAGCATGAATAATATTATGATCCCTTTGAGCATGGGTGGCGAATCATAGGATGATCACACGGGTACCCCGGGATCTCCTAGGACAACACTGGATTCCCCAGGTGTCCACAAACAATCCACCTAGATGTGTATTCAAGTAGCCACCTTAAATAATCCCTTAGTTCATAATAACACTCACATTTGTCATGAATCACTCAAACCAAACCACGTCTACGAGCATAGTATAGCAGTATAAGCATAACGTAGTAGCTCCCAAGGTTTGAATGGAAGGCAATAGGTTCTACCTCAACAACTACTTCCCAATACCCACATGTTAATCTGATCCTACTCATGCAATGTTTGAGGATTGAAACTAATGCATAAAAACTGGGTAATAAAGGGATATGATCAAAGTGTGAACTTGCCTTGTACCGTTGATGAAGATGATTCGCACTCATAACTCCTGATAGTTCTACTCATCACACTCCGGTCAATCTATCGTAAGCAATCAATAGTAACCACACATAAGCAATCATATAAAAGAATCGAAGAAAAGATCTCGGAAAACTTCAAAAACAAGCAATTAACTCTTGCAACAGAAAACACTTTCTAAGAGTACCAAAATTGAGTGAATTTGGTCTTATCAAAAAGTTTAGGTCAAGAGCTTCGACTTGCAAAAACAATCAATTAAATCGGAGTTATAAAACTCGAGTTATGAACAAAAGAAGTTTGAATTGAAATCTGTTTGAAAATCAAATTTTAAACTTTCAAAAATATGTTCAAGTTGATTATCTGGATAGAGGGGATCGTAACGAAGAAGTGGGTGTTGGTCTCGTTAGATTTGGACAAGCGAGCAAAAGGTTGTGATCATTTTAAGCTCAGGGGCTAATCTATAAGAAAACTAATTACATCTAAGTCCCTGGACAAAAATAAAAGAAAAAAGAAAAATCTATCGAGCGAACGCTCGCTAACAGTAACTAATCTAACAAATCTGTTCACTGAAGATCATATACGAACGAATGTTCGTTATATAGAACCGATCGGGTTTTTCTAAAGAAAATCGAGGAAAACGTATCTATAGAAAATAAACCGGAGCGGGGCGGTTATTTTTACCGGTTCGGTCTTTGACGATTTCGACGGATTCCCGGCGGCAGCAAATCGTTGGCGATGTCGGCGGCTGCGGGCTTTGGGCGGCGGCGGCTCCACGCGGCGGTGGGGCCAGGCGAGGGCATCCAGGTGCGGCCGCAGCACAAGGCCAGCGGCGCGGTGGCGAGGTTGTTTGGCTAGCGGCAGCAATGACGGTTAGCAACATGGCCTTGTGGGAGACCGCAGCGGTGCTGATGAGGGGGAAGAGGGACGGCGGCGACTTGGGGATTTGGGCCCCGGGGCGGCGCTACAAAAAGGGTCGGGGGCCTCAGGAGGCGTGTCCATGGCGGACACGGGCGAGGGGCGATGTGCCCTGGCCGAACTCGGGCGAGAGGCGGCGGTGGCGCTCGGCTGGGCTGGGCTGGCGACTTGGGCCGGCCCAGTTCGGCGGCAGAAGATTAAAAAAAACAGACAATAATTAAAAGAAAACCAAATAAAATAAAACAATATACTATAGGCATATAACATATCAAAATTTTCATAAAAAGATTTTCCATAACATGAACATTTTTCTAACGTCAAATAAAATCCACAAAAATTTAAATAAAGCAAACAGTACTACTGTTGCAATAAAACCCAATAAAATCATTTTAAAAAATACCAAAATGATGTTAAATTTATTTCTCTCCAATTTTCTAATGTAGGGAATCATTTTAACCTATTTTCCATATATTTTATTTTTGGAGAAAATAATTTGAATAAAAGCCAAATAACTCCAAATTGAAAATGATTTTCAAAACACTTCAAAGGGACTTTCAATTTGTTTCTTTTAAACTTCCAACTCATATTTCTTATAATTTGAAGAAGTCATTTTATCTTCTCTCGTGAAAATCATTGAGTTGCGTAAAGTTTCTGAATTGAAAATTTTCCAAATGAAATTCAAATATTTTCAAAAACCCTTTTCATTTATTTAAATGGAAGAAGTCATATCATCTTCACTCTAGGGTTTTGTGATGAAATGTATTTGAATTCATGGAGATTACAATTGCAAGGTGAAAGTTTGGGAAAGTCCTTTTATTCCCTCTCATTTAACTTTCAAAAAGTTTCAAATTTCACTCAATTTCACACAAGCAACCACAACACAATCAAAAAATCGATTAAAACTATCTATTTAATATAACATTCCAAAATTTAGAATTTTGGGATGTTACAAACCTACCACCCTTCAAATGAATCTCGTCCTCGAGATTCGGAGAGGCTAGGAAGAAATAGGTTAGGTTAGGGGTCTCCTAAAAATCCATCTATTGTACGAAGGTCTCGGGTGCTACCACCCTTAGAAACATCGTTACGGTTCCATCAAAACTAATATGCTCCATCCTTATTGTTGACAGGATCAGTCTTCTCAGATCTTCAGGACAATTCCTTCTCTGGGCTTTTCCGGTAGTGGCATAACCTTTTTCCTCAATTCCTATGTCCTTTCATCTTGGTACGGTTCCTCTGTGAGTGGGCCTTCTTAGCTGATAAGTCTGGCGCCAATACTAAACAACTATCGATATCTCATGGTGGTCAATAATTTATGGTTTCTCTTGCAGGAAATGGGTCTGGGTTGAACCACACTGTATGACCTACGATTGGCAACAGCTACCTTGTACAAGGGGAAAATTGTCATACCATTCTAAGGTTCAATTAGGCTTAACATCGTCGTCTCTCTACTATAGGTAAGTCACTCAGATTTACCATCCCATATAGCAAGGTGAATAATAAGAGTAAGTCGGTATGGTGATCAATCCATCCCACACCCAAATCATTATCTTGTATATGGTTTAGCGAATCTTGCATTCTAACACTCGGTCATCCTCACAAGCATTGCAGAATTTCTCTTGTCGACGAACCAAGTTCGAATAAATCCATTGATTCTGCAAGCCAACAAACATCTATCGTTCCTTCACAACTCTCAGGTTTTCCGTTACTCCTATAAGATCATCTGTTGATAAAGTTGTAACTTCTTCTAGGGTTTTTTCCTTCAGCAAGAGTGTGCTTGCTTATTGGCAGGTCCTGGAGCTTGTGGGTTATGGCCCACCTCGTCACTTGTAAACCTTGCACTCATCATCGGGGGCAACTGATCATTATTCCAACATCCAGCTTCCTAGCATTCTTAAATCCATCCAATTGTACTGTCTCCCTTCCTTCTATTGGTACCAAACTTAAGACGTGATTACTCAGACTCATCATGGAGTTACTATTTCTCCATATTACCAACATTATACCTCCTTTATATTCTTGGGTGTCCCGCATATCGAGATAAAACTCATGCCTATTTAGTCTGTAGTCCACATTCGTGGAATATCACTGTCCTTTCCAGGGGTCAAGTGTCCTCACAGGGTACTACCACCCTTGAAATGCCCTAATTCATCCATAGACCATATTTCTCATATCCTCGAAAATGGCCAAAATCTTTCTTCATAGAGTAACAACTCATAAAATCCAAATTAGTACCAATGATGCTGACTTTATTGATTCTCAAATTATTACAATCTCCTGCATTTCCATTACATGCCTCAACTCAACACCTCAATAATAAAAGAAATGTTCCCACTATTACTACTACTATATTTCATTTTTTTGACTCAACTATTTAGCACAAGCCTCCTTCTTTTTGGGACAATCTCTGGCAAAATGCCCTGCTTCATTACAATGAAAACATATTACTTCTGACAAGCCTCGAGGTTTCCTTTTTGGGCAACCGCTGAAGTAGTGCCCTCACTCCTTGCACCTGAAACAGGTGATATGACTCAGGTCCTTCCTGGAATCCAATCTACTTCTCTTCCTGGACTTTTCCGTGCCAATCAAGGCTTCTATTTCTTGTGGGTCATACTCTACTTCCACTGTCGGGAATGCTACTAGATCCCCCTTCAGACAATTTTGGGAGATGTGTCCTTCTTCTCCACATGAATAGCAAGACTTGGTGCAGGGTTTAATTGGGTCTTCTTTGGGTGTGTCCTACACCTCTTCCTTCATCACAGTTTCTTCTAAAATTTCCATGAGGGCTCCTTTCATTGCTTCTTTCTTCTGCGGGATGGTTCTTTGTACCATGGGGTAAATGTGACCTTTGGCGGGGTAGTGGGTAGTCCCTTCACACAAGAAACAAGTAATCTGTCTAGTTGGGCATTCTTCAGCTGGGTGACTTTCTTCACAATGAGGGCATTCATCCTTGTGTTCTTTATGGTTGTGTCCTATTTCTCCACAGAGCTTGCATGCACAAGGTTTCTTCATGTCATTTCCATAAGGCTTCAATCTCTGGGACACAAGATGAGACCTTTGCAGAGTCAACTTAAATTCTTCCCAAGTGGTTACTCCCTGCCATCCATTGATGGTTTGGTACATCCTCCACCAAGTGAAGCACAAGAGTAAAAGACAAACTACTCCAAAAATATATGTGAAGATCAAGTGAGTAGTTAAGTAAATGGGTAGCTGATTGAGGACTCTCTCTTATTTAAAACTTTCAGATTTTAGTTATTTATTAAAACAACAAGCAAAACGAAAAGAAACGACATTACAAGAATAGCACACATCATGTGAAGAAGAAAAAACTTGGCTCAACCGAGGCTAACCGATAATTGTTGATGAAGAAAGGTGGGATGCCTATCGGGGCATCCCCAAGCTTAGATTCTTGAGACTTCTTGGAATATTAACTTGGGATGGCTCGGGCATCCCCAAGCTTGAGCTTTTGTGTCTCCTTAATTCCTTTTATATCATGGTTTCCCTAAATCTTAAAAACTTTATCCACACAAAACTCAACAAGAACTCATGAGATAAGTTAGTGTAAATCAATGCAATAACCTTATCATTCTCTACTGTAACAAATCACTAGAATTATTATTTAACATTGCATACTAAATGCCTCTGCATATTTAATACATCTATTAAATATGCGAGCTGTTGGTGAAGCAAGGGGTCAGGCATATGAGGACCTCTACCAACGGTTAGGCACAAAGGAAGGTGAAAGGGACATCTATAAGATGGCCAAGATCCGAGAGAGGAAGACGAGGGATATTGGCCAAGTCAAATGCATCAAGGACGGAGCAGGCCAACTCTTGGTGAAGGACGAGGAGATTAAGCATAGATGGCGGGAGTACTTTAACAAGCTATTCAATGGGGAGAATGATAGTTCTACCATTGAATTGGACGACTCCTTTGATGAGACCAGCATGCGTTTTGTGCGGCGAATCCAGGAGTATGAGGTCAAGGAGGCTTTAAAAAGGATGAAAGGGGGCATGGCGATGGGCCCTGATTGTATCCCCATTGAGGTGTGGAAAGGTCTCGGGGACATAGCAATAGTATGGCTAACCAAGCTTTTCAACCTCATTTTTTGGGCAAACAAGATGCCAGAAGAATGGAGATGGAGTATATTAGTACCAATCTTCAAGAACAACGGGGATGTTCAGAGTTGTACTAATTACCGTGGAATTAAGCTGATGAGCCATACAATGAAGCTATGGGAGAGAGTCATTGAGCACCGCTTAAGAAGAATGACAAGTGTGACCAAAAATCAGTTTGGTTTCATGCACAGGAGGTCGACCATGGAAGCCATTTTCTTGGTACGACAACTTATGGAGAGATATAGGGAGCAAAGAAGGACTTGCATATGGTGTTCATTGACTTGGAGAAGGCCTATGATAAGATACCGCGGAATGTCATGTCGTGGGCCTTGGAGAAACACAAAGTCCCAGCAAAGTACATTACCCTCATCAAGGACATGCACGATAATGTTGTGACGAGTGTTCGAACAAGTGATGTCGACACTGATGACTTCCCGATTAAGATAGGGCTGCATCAGGGGTCAGCTTTGAGCCCTTATATTTTTGCATTGGTGATGGATGAGGTCACAAGGTATATACAAGGAGATATCCCATGGTGTATGCTCTTTGCGGATGATGTGGTGCTAGTTGACGATAGTCGGGCGGGGGTAAATAGGAAGTTAGAGTTATGGAGACAAACCTTGGAATCGAAAGGGTTTAGGCTTACTAGAACTAAAATCGAGTACATGATGTGCGGTTTCAATACTACTAAGTGTGAGGAGGAGGAGGTTAGCCTTGATGGCCAGGTGGTACCTCAGAAGGACACCTTTCGGTATTTGGGGTCAATGTTGCAGGAGGATGGGGGTATTGATGAAGATGTGAACCATCGAATCAAAGCGGGATGGATGAAGTGGCGCCAAGCTTCTGGCATTCTCTGTGACAAGAGAGTGCCACAAAAGCTAAAAGGCAAGTTCTACAGGACGGCGGTTCAACCCGCAATGTTGTATGACGCTGAGTGTTGGCCGACTAAAAGGCGACATGTTCAAAAGTTAGGTGTGGCAGAGATGCGTATGTTGAGATGGATGTGTGGCCACACGAGGAAGGATCGAGTCCAGAATGATGATATATGAGATAGAGTTGGGGTAGCACCAATTGAAGAGAAGCTTGTCCAACATCGTCTGAGATGGTTTGGGCATATTAAGCGCAGGCCTCCGGAAGCTCCAGTGCATATCGGACGGCTAAAGCATGCGGAGAATGTTAAGAGAGGGTGGGGTAGACCGAATTTCACATGGGAGGAGTCCATTAAGAGAGACATGAAGGATTGGAGTATCACCAAAGAGCTAGCTATGAATAGGGGTGCGTGGAAGCTTGCTATCCATGTGCCAGAGCCATGAGTTGGTTGCGAGATCTTATGGGTTTCACCTCTAGCCTACCCCAACTTGTTTGGGACTAAAGGCTTTGTTGTTCTTGTTGTTGTTGTTGTTGTTGTTGTTGTTGTTGTATTGCATACTAAATGCCTCTGCATATTTAATGCATTTATCCTCAAATCGAATCATTAAGCAAGCAAACATAACAACAATCTGTCAAAATAGTACGGTCTGTAAAAAATGCAAGATGATACATACTTCTGTAAATCCAAAAATTCTTAAAAATTACCACACTGTAGACAATTTTTTGTAGCTTATTGCGTAAAAAATTCAAGATTTTATCATGTTCTGACTTTCCAGAAGAATTCAGACAATGATAGAAAACTTACTGTTTTTAAACAGCAAGATGTAGACTTGCAAAATAAGCATGGTAAAGGCTACAGTTGACATTTTTATTAAAATAAAAGATACAAGACATTATTCTAAATATCAGCAAGCAAATCTCAACAAAAGAAAATGACACTACTGCTGGATGCTGCTAATGCTACACTACGATCAGAGACCCTTCGACGAAACTGTGCGCGATGCAATAATCGCAGACGGTGGTGTAAAAAACCGTCAAAAAAGATGTAAAACATTTGCGATGGAGGATGCATCAAACACGGTTTAGATTTTAGTTGCGTGTGCGATGCAGGGCATACGGTTCAGTTCAATTAACTGTTTGCGATGAGGAGGAACAAAAGAAACGGGCAACCAGATGAAGGTGTGTGCGATATACAACATACGGTTCACTCGGATGAACTGTTTGTGATTAGGCAACACAAAAGAAATGGTCAGCCAGATCAAGGTGTGTGCGATATACGGCATGCGGATTACTCGGATGAACTATTTGTGTTGAGACAAGAGAACAGAAATGGTTCAATATAACAAGATGTGTGTGATACGCGGCAAATAGAGTGCATGTCGAGAAATGTGTGCGAAGACCGATAATAACACAGACGATTGCTTCTAATAAGACGTATGTGATATGCTCTGTCTACACAACATCTAGTGGCCATTGGGGGACGGGCGGTCATCCGGATATGCCATAAGGATGCGAAGAGGCGTCTTATATCAGCAAGGACTAGTTGTTCCACCAGTAGCTCATGTAATAGAACTCTCAAGTTAAGTGTGCTCAGACTGGAGCAGCCATCAGATGGGTGACTGGATGGGAAGTTGTGTTGATGTTAAATTAACTGATAGGATGGGTCGTATTTGTCAAATTAAATGACTGATAATCGACCCATCCCATGAGTTAATTTAACCTCGAATCCTTGTTTTTATTTTTTAACACATGTTAAAGAAGGTCTAACGCATTACTTTTGACAATGTGCGATACGTGGCATCTGATTGATCCATCGACCTGTTTGTGATGGAATAAGGCGTGTGTTGAAAGTCGTTATATCGACTAGAGGGGGTGAATAGGTGATTTTATGAATTCTTCATCGAGGAATTTGCGGTGAGGAAATTCCTTAGCGAAGAACTACTTGCAGCGGAATAAGTACTCGGAAGTAAGCATAAGAGAATGCGGGCATGGTCATCATGATGAAATGAAGACAATCAAAGAGTACAGAAAGCGTAAACACAGGATAGCACAAGATGAAGACAAACAGACTGAAGAAATTGAACTGAGGAAATTGAGGAAGTCTTCAGTCAAAGTCTTCAAACACAGATATGAATGAACACTCAACACAGTAATGAGGAAATGAGAGGGTTGAGGAAATAGAACGAGTAAGGTTGGTGAAGACAATGATTTGGTAGACCATTTCCAACTGATGTCTCAGTTGTACGTCTGGTTGGAGCGGCTGAGTATTTAAACTCGAGGACACACAGTCCCGGACACCCGGTCGGCGAGCACGCAGCTCGAGGGCACCAAGTCCTCACCGTATTCTCCTTGAACTAATGTCACACAGACCTCGTCCAATCACTCGTGGTAAGTCTTGAGCGACTTCCAAACCTTCACAGACTTGGTCACTCGGCGATCCACAATTTCTCTTGGATGCTCTAGACCATGACGCCTAACCGTCTGGAAGAAGCACAGTCTTCAAAGGTAACAAGCGTCGGATCCACGCAGGATCAATCTCTTCAGTGATGCTCAATGACTTTGGGTTTGTAGGGGTTTGGTGTTTTGGGTTTTTCCTCACTCGGTGTTTTTCGCTCAAAGTCCTCGGAGGATGGGTTGCTCTCAAATGACAAGTGTCAAGTTTCTCTCGGAGCAGCCAACTAGCTAGTGGTTGTAGGGGGCGGCTATTTATAGCCTAGGGAGCAGCCCGGCATGATAAGACATAAATGCCCTTCAATGATATGACCGTTAGGTGGATAAGATATTTTTGGGACAGTGGCCAAGAACACATCAACGGTCGGAAATTTGAATCTCAAATTCCTCGGGGCTATCATGTTCCTCACTTTGTAGGCAATCCATGGCGAATTCCTAACTCCTCGGTCGAACAAATTCCTCGGCGACCATAAGAACTTCGTCTACATCCTTTGAAGAAATTGACTGAACTGTATGAGATTTCCAAAGGCTTCACTCGAAGGGATTGGTAGGTGTAGGATTTTGAGTTGAGCATCACATGGAAATTTTCCTTAGTATTTCCTCGACCCCTTTAACGATGCGGTGTTTCCTATGACTCAAGAAAGAGAAAACGAAACTACGAAAACAAAAGTCTTCACGCTTCATGTTCCTCAAATAAATACCAAGTCTTCAAGGTCACACCAATTTCTTCACTTTCAAAGTCTTGAAAGTCTTGAATATCAAAGTCTTGATCGAAGAACTTCATTTTTAGGGGTCGACTTTCTCTGTAAATATCAAACTCGTCATAGACTTATAGACCTGTGTACACTCACAAACACATTAGTCCCTTAACCTATAAGTCTTCAATACACCAAAATCACTAAGGGGCACTAGATGCACTTACAATCTCCCCATTTTTGGTGATTGATGACAATATAGGTTAAGTTTTCAATGAGGATAAACATATGAAGCGTAAATACTGATATTGAGAAATTTGATTGCAAGATATAGAAGAACTCCCCCTGAAGATGTGCATAGTGAGGAATTTGCTTTTGAGGCAATGCGCATTTGAAGAGTTGAATCATGGAGATCTCCCGTATATCTTGTAATTCATACACGCATTTGACATATAATATGAAGAATTTGAAATGCATGATGAAATATGGTGCTTGATGAAATTCAGCATGCGTGCAATAACATTAATGAGGAACAGGCATGCAAAATAACGCATCAAGAGTATCAGAGCACGTTGCATCAAAAGTATCAAAGCACCATCGGGTTTAAGATTACAACTTGATCCAATAAAAGTTTCAGAAGAACGAGAGTTGTAACTTAACAAAAAAATTGCCCATATAATAGACCCGCTTGAAGACTAACTCAAATTTCTCCCCTTTGTCATCGAATGACCAAAAGGATCGAACCGAGGACTAACGCCTCAAGAATTTCAAGTTGAAGAAGGAGCGCCTTGCGTTGTTGGGGTCGATTGTCGTAGTGGGGCCTGCCGCAGTGTCGTCAAGTCTTCATTTTCATCGGTGTCTCGTGATGAAGAATAGGAGCTGGACACCAAGGAAGGAACTTTGACCTTCTTGTATTTCTTCTGAGGAGGTGCGGACCAGTCAAATTCTTCCTTGAGACCCATTGTCGTCAGTTCTTCCGTGATGTAGACATTTGAAAGAACAGCCCAGGTGCGTTTGAAGGTTTCGTGGAGGTAGTAGTGGTTTTTCTTCACTGCATTGTGTGTAGAGGTCATGTTGTGAAGAATTGAACCAAACTGACGCTTGACCCATTTATGATTGCGATCAACCTTCTGATGAAGACCGAGGAGTAACTCATGATCAATCATCACCACAGGTCTTTGTGGCTTGAGGACTTTGCTTGGTGAGGTATTTATGGCAGAGTCATGTGTGGCGAGTCATCATTGGTGGAGTAGGATGCGACTTTGCTTAAACTGTCCATCCAATGGACGAATGCCTTCATTGATCACAGCAGCTTGCCTTGCCCTTGTCATCACCGAGGTAAATGTCCGTTTGAGGACTTCAATCGGGGGCAAGTAGCTGCACTGGTTCAGAGTATCCGCCTTGTAATTGAGTGAAGACCTTGTCCTAATGAATCTCATTATCCAAGGCGCATAAGGCTTCAACTCAAATGGTGACATAGCAATGTTTGCCAGAGTCCTCATGAAGAAATCATGGAAGTTGGCCAGGAACGCCATGAATGATATTGAAAAGCATATTCTTCATGATGCCAACGACTACATCATCATTTGAGTCGTGGCCTTTGATAGGACTCATTGTCTTCGTCAGAATCCGATAGACAGTCCGAGGCACATACAATAATTCATTGACGAGGAATTTGGTTCTTAGGGCCTGCCCTGGCTTCAAAGGCTACATCAGCACTTGCATATAGTGATTTGAAAGCTCAGGTTCGTTGTAGATACAACGAGCACCATCAAGTGGAGGATCGAGTGGTAGGGCACGAAGCAATTCAATTCTTTGGTGCCTTGTAGTGAGTATTTTCGGACATCCAGCCTAACACCCATGAGTTCACGTCTTCAGCGTCTCGGTGATGTGCGGCGTTGCATAGATTTGAAGAATGAGTTCTTCATTCCAATCACGTATGTCGGTCAGAAATTGAAGTCCTGCGTCGTGAAGAACACCGAGGACTGGCTCAAGGCTGGCGGAGACTCCATGTCCACATGAGGAATATGTGCATGATCGAAGACTTTGTCTTTGTTGAAGAGCACCGAGGAATAGAAATTGGCTTGACTGGCAGTCCGTAAAGCGCCTCTTCCTTATGCGGCGAGAATCATATGGATTATGTCGATTGAAGAATACATGCTCGTGAAGAAATCTTCAGCCTTGAACTTTTGCTTTGTTGAGAAGGGATTCTTTGGCTTTGGCAGTGGAGTGTGAGTGAGTTGCATCACGACCTCTGGAATCGCAATCTCAGGTTCTTCAGGCTGAGGAATTTCTTGTTCCTCAACAGTGCGATCGAGGATCAAGACGAGTTCATCGGCCTCTTGGCTGGAATTTCTTCATGGAAAGATGAAGTGGGATGAGTTTCTTCAGAGCCCATTTGAACTGTTGGAGCAGGGGACTGAGGAATTTGTTGGATTGGGGTGAAGAGTGGAGAATTTGGATGCTGACTTTCCCAAAAGTCATCGTTCATCACTGGCGTTGTGCTTCCAATATCCACATCTTCTTCAATTTCCTCAACACCGGCCTCTTCACCGTGAACCGAGGCATAGGCGAGGAAATGATTGGTGTTGAAGGGATTGCTTCCACTTCAATTTCTTCATCAATCTGCTCGACGAAGCGGCGGAATGATTTTCTTCATCGATCCGCTTGGGATCTCATAATCTTCATCAAAAGGAACAAGGTCCTTTGATGGAATTGAGGAAATTGGAACAGCATCAATAGGATTTTCAAAGGAGCTGGTCATTGGCTTCATTTTCTTCGCATCCGAAGAATTTGACGCAGCTGATGCTTTCCGTTTCTTCAATGTAGCTCGTTCTGCAGCCTTGGTCTTCTTCACATCAAAGGCAGATGGAAGAATTGGAGTTGGTGTTGGCGCAGGAGGAGCTGAGGAATCTGGTTGATTTTCCTCGGTGCAAGCGATGCGATTGCCCGACTTGTTCGATTTCTTCAGCGCACCACTAGTGGATGCCCCGGCAATTTCATCGTGGTTGGAATGGGATCATCAGCCACGAACTAGCATTGTCTTCAGCACTGAACTTCATCGGCCGGTCTTGGCATGTTCTTCGATCTGCTGGTGAGGCTCCGACTGAGGAATTTCTTGTTGCGTTAGGCAGCAACATTGGTGAATTTCTTTGTCGGGTTGTGAATCGACTTTGGCTCCTTGCCAATCAGCATAATATGAGTCAAATTTGTCGCCGAGGGCTTTGATGTCACCGCATCTTGATAAGTTCATCGGTTGTCATCTTGACAACGTTTTTCTTCAATGATTTCTCCTTCGTATCATGCGATTTCTTGATCTCTCCGGCCGTATCAAATTTCCATTTCTCCTCTTGGATGAAATGAGTCAAGATGTGACTTTGGCCGGTGTCAACTTGAAGTCGAGCATAGGAGTGTTTGGGTCCTTGTGCCGTAGATCAATGTAGTCTAGGATCGCTCTTGGATCCAACAATGTAAAAGGCGTGCCTTTGGCTCTAGCGGCCCTTTCTTGGCGGTCTCGATGATTTCCGCAAGTTCATCATCATCAGCCTCATCATCTTCGTGTGGCTCTTGGAAGGCGACTGTTTCTTCTTGGGACTTGGCCGAGGACCTCGTCCAACAGTGGCCTTAGTCTTCAGAAGTCGGGCCAGATGAAGACTTTGGTGCGGTGAGGAACTTCTTTGAAACACGGAGGCAATGGAGAAGCCTGCAGTCCTTTGGCATGTGGCGGATGCACAGTCTTTGAGGACTTTGTCGGAGCTAGCGAGGATTTTGTAGGAGCAGGTGAGGACTTGGGAGGAGTGGGAGCAGCATGAGGAATTGGCCGTGAGGGGCACAACGGTGAGAACTTGGCCGTGAGGGCACTGTTGGTGAAGCACTTGGCTTGTATGCGGGCTTCTTTGCCATAGATTTTCTTGGCTTGACAGAGGCCTCAGTGGCAGCAGCAGTAGCAGAGTCCTCATTGAATTTACTCATTGCCTCATTGGCTTGTCTTACCAATTTGGCTTGGCGCTTGGCCCATTCTTCAGGAAAGTCCTCACCACGCTTGATGCTTTGGTGGGGTCGACTTCTTGACCAGTGCCAATGGAGCTCTTGGGCATGGAGGATGAGAGCGAATTTCTTCATGTACTTTGGAGTTACATATCTCAGACTCCCTCCATTCCCTTGCCCATCTCCGTTCAATCCTTTGAATACGCACCTTGCGCTGATTTTTGTTTTCTTTGCCGAACTCGGCTTCATCAGGTGTGCGATAATCAGCATATATTTCCTCGAGGATTTCAAACGCAGTCATGACCTCAGGCCTCTTTTCTCCTTTACGTGGCTTCTTTCCTTCATACGCCATATTCTTGGTGAGGAATTTGAACAAACGAATTCTCTGAAGAAGTATGCAACTTTTCTTCGAGGAACGCCGCAAATGAGTTAAGTTGATGAGAACCTAGTGATTCAAAGAATGGACATGAGTACCGTGAGCAGTATAGTTGCGAGGAATTTGGAGAGGTCATATGCGTTCTCGTAAGGTTTTTCAAAAGAACTAGTTTGAGGAATTTGACCAGATGAGCCTTGAAGAATTTCACTAAGCGATCTTTGTCTTAGGTTCGAGTTGTATAGATCGAGGATCCACACAATTGAGGAATCTTGACGAAAATCATTGCTTAGAGAAACGAATCAAGAGCATATTTTGTTTGACGTGTTCATATGTGTGAAGATTTGAAGAATAAACACCTTTGAAGATTTTCAGGAAGGTTTGGGAATCAAAGCGAGTAATAAAAGTAACTTTTAATTACCCGAAGTGAAGAACACGACGAACTAAGAAGAACAGATGGGAAGTTCGTCAGTTCAGATCTTCCACGCCCTAACTCAGCGGAGGAAGACAGCTACGGCGGCGGCGGAGTGACGATTTCCGTGGTCGGCGCGAGTACGTCGGCGACGAGGTCGAGGCAGTGAAGCTCTTCCTCACCGGCGACGATGGAGTAGCGGCGGCGCTAGGGTTTGAGAAGATCGAGCGAGAGAGAGCGGTCGAGCGAAGTAAAGGAAGTGAGGAAGGGGAGAGGGGGTATATATAGCCACGGTGAAAAACTGTTCGCTCAAGATTTGGGGACGAACGTGCCCTGACCCTTCTCATTCGCTTGACATGTGTCACCCACGTACTGAAAAGTGGAGATCGTGTTAGATCGTGGGTGAATAGATAAATCCATCATGGGATGCGGAACGGTTTGAGCGGCAAAAGCGAAAGTTTGGATAAGATCAGTTTTAAAGTTCCGTTCGCAATTTCTTCAAATGACAAGGACTCAGTGAATATTTTGAACGAGTTTCAAATAGAACGCACATTAAGAATTTGTTAATAGATTGGGTTGAGTATAGCATAGAGGGGGAAGCCCCCGATCACATTCACTTAGCAGAAAAAGCGACTTGAAGAAATAGCCATAAGTGAATGTTGTAGAGGACATAAACCCATATATATATATATATATAATGAAGAAAAGCAACGGAAAGCAGTGAAGATTTTGCAAAGTTGAAGAATTTGAAAAACTGAAGAATTTCAAAAACTGAGGAAAAACTCAAATTGAAGATTTTCAACTTTGGTGGTGGCGTGACCCACCGTATAAGAATGATGATTTCAGACACCGCGTACAATTGTCGTAGGGTTCTGAGAATCAAATTCTTCATTCATTTCTTCACACTTAGAGTGTTATTCTTCATTGATTGAAGAAAAATGTTTCTTCATGTGTTGCACATCTAAGTCATCAATTTTGCATAAGTGTCAGGATGTGTGTCCTTTTCAAAGAATGTTTTAAGATTCTAAGATATTTAGCTCACACCGCAACTTGCTAAATCTCTTCTCATCCAAGGGCTTAGTGAAGATATCGGCTAGCTGTTCTTCAGTCTTCACATGCTCGATGGAGATGTCGCCCTTCAACACATGATCACGAAGAAAATGATGACGAATTTGAATGTGCTTTGTCTTTGAGTGCTGAACTGGGTTGTGAGCAATCTTGATGGCACTCTCATTGTCACGATGAGAGGCACATTCTTCACGTTGATGCCGTAGTCCTTGAGAGTTTGCTTCATCCACAGCAATTATGCACAACACGAGCCAGCAGCAATGTATTCAGCTTCCGCAGAGATGAAGTGATACGCAGTTCTGTTTCTTTCGAGGACCAACGGACCAAAGATCGTCCGAGGAAATGACAAGTACCGGATGTTGACTTGCGGTCCACACGATCACCAAAGATAGTCGAGTCGTAATATCCAATGAGATCAAAAGTAGAGCCCTTGGGGTACCATAATCCTAGTGTTGGTGTGTGAGCTAGATATCGAAGAATATGCTTCACTGACCTTATGGTGTGATTCCTTGGTGTAGCTTGAAATCGGGCACACATGCAAACACTAAGCATTATATCAGCCTAGATGCACATAAGTACAATAGGGAACCAATCATGGAGCGGTATACCTTGTGATCGAAGTCAATACCATTTTCATCGGTGCATAGATGGCCATTTGTGGGCATAGGAATTTTGACGCCTTTGCAATCTTGCATGCGAATTTCTTCAGACATCTTTGAGGTATTTCTCTGAGATATGAATATGCCATTGTGTTGTTGACGAATTTGAAGACCTAAGAAGAATTTCAACTCTCCCATCATAGACATTTGATATTCTTCACTCATCATATAGGCAAATTCATCACTATAACGTTGGTCAAGACAGCCAAAGATAATATCATCAACATATATTTGGCACACAAACAGTTCATCATCATATGATTTAGTAAAGAGAGTAGGGTCGAGTGAACGGGTGTGAAGTCATTCTTCACGAAGAATTCCTTCAATGTATCATACCACGCCTGGTGGGCTTGTTTGAGACCATAGAGAGCCTTGTTGAGTCTGAAGACTTTGTCGGGATTCTTTGGATCTTCGTAACACAGGGGTTGAGCAACATATACTTCTTCCTCAAGCTTACCATTGAGGAATGCACTTTTCACATCCATTTGATATAAAGTGATATTGTGATGGTTAGCATAGGCGAGTAATATGCTTGAATAGACTCAAGTCTAGCAACAGTGCAAAAGTTTCATCAAAATCAATTCCTTCAACCGTTGTGTAGCCTTGAGCTACAAGTCGTGCCTTATTCCTCACCACAAGGCCATTTTCATCTTGCTTGTTGCGGTAGATCCACTTTGTGCCGATGATATTATGGTTGCGAGGATCCGGACGTTTGACCGGTTCCCACATTGTTGAGCTCGAACTGATGTAATTCTTCTTGCATGGCATGAATCCACTCGGGCTCGAAATGCTTCATCTACCTTAGTGGGCTCTGTGATAGAGACAAAAGCATAGTGCCCACAAAAGTTAGATAAATGTGAAGCTTTTGAGCGTGTGAGAGGACTGGCGCTTCAATGTCATCGATGATCTTGTCAACTTGTACTTCTTTTGCAACGCGAGGATGAGCTGGTTGTCGTCGAGGAATTTGATCATTTTCCTCGGCACCATTGTCTTGACATTATCTTGATTACATCACCGGCGTTCTTCACAGTCTGAGGAATGAATTCTTCAATTGATTCTTCAAGAGGAATGACATCCTCGGTTGCCTTGAACTTGATAGATTCCTCGGTGCTGGTTCATCTAACACAGAAGGTAGGTGCTCTCTTTGCGAGCCATTAGTTTCATCGAACCGCACATCTCTGATGTCAACAATCTTGTGAAGAGCGATGTTGAAGACTCTATAGGTGTGCGAGTCCTTTCCGTAACCAAGCATAGAACCTTCATGTGCTTTCGGTGCAAATTTAGAATTGTGATGAGGATCTCTAATACAGCATTTAGCACCGAAGACTTTGAAATAACTTACATTGGGTTTCTTGTCGTTGAGGAGTTCATAGGCGCCTTCTTGAAGAATTTGTGAAGATATACTCTGTTGATGATGTGGCACGCGGTATCAATTGCATCAATCCAAAACGACTAGGCGTTTTGTATTCATCAAGCATAGTGCAAGCCATCTCAACAAGAGTTCGCTCTTGCGCTCACGACGCCATTCTGCTAAGGAGTATAGGGAGCAGATAACTCATGAGTAATACCGAGTTCATCAAGATAGGCATCAAGACCGGAATTCTTGAACTCAGTTCCATTGTCACTCCTGATGTGTCTAATCTTCACACCAAAGTCAGTTGAAGCCCTCGAGGAAAATCGTTTGAAGACTTCTTGCACTTCATTTTTGTAAGTAACAATGTGTACCCATGTGTAACGAGAGTAATCATCAACAATAACAAAGCCATATAAAGATGTGTCATTAGTGACAGCTCAGTAATGACTAGGACCAAAGAGGTCCATGTGAAGCAATTCGAAGGGACGAGTAGTGGTCATGATAGTCTTCGCTGGATGCTTGGCCTTGGTCATTTTTCCAGCTTCACAAGCTCCACACAAGTGATTCTTGAGGAATTTCACATTCTCAATGCCAATGACATGCTTCTTCTTTGCAAGCGTGTTCAAATTCCTCATGCCTGCATGACCAAGTCGTCGATGCCGTAGCCAGCCTTCTGAAGCTTTTGCAAGTAGACACAGGCTGGTTGTGGTCCTGTAGAGAAGTCAACAATATACAAGTCTCCTCTCCTAAAGCCTTCGAAGACTTTGGAATTGTCAGCTTCCATAATCACAACACAACGATACTTGCCAAAGATAACAACCATATCAAGATCACAAAGCATTGAGATCGACATGAGGTTGTATCCTAAGGACTCAACAAGCATGACTTTGTCCATGTGTATGTCCTTAGAGATCGCAACCTTACCAAGACCCAATACCTAACTTTTGCCTTTTGTCAGCAAAGATGATATGCTTCAGATGTGACGGTGATAAGGGAGCATCCATCAATAGATTCTTGTCACCAGTCATGTGATTTGTACATCCACTATCGAGAACCCACTCAGTGGCTTTGGGTTGATCATCCTGCAGGTGAATTAGTGCAACTTACGATCTCATATACTTCATCAGTGAAGAATATGATATCAAGTTCATCAGATGAATTTCATCAGGCAGTATAACAGATAAGCAGTGTGAGGACGTGTGAAATGAAAGTTCATTTCATCATGATTAGCCTACGTCCTTTCAGGCATTTTTGTCAGGCCCCCAGCAAATTCTTCAGACGTTTAATGCACGTCCGGAGACCTGACCCTGCAGAAGAGGTTAGTTCTTTTTCTTCACCACCCACATCTGAAGGGGTGGCAAAGAGTTCATCACTCTGCGAGCACCATATGAGAATGGTGGCATAGAGGCCAATCCATTTCGTTTCACATAAGAGGGGTTAGGGTAAGCATATGAATAAGCTGAGAAATTCTTGAGGACTTATGAACATATTGGTTTGAAGAATAATGCACATATTCATAGCCCTTAGCTCTACCCTGCGAAACAGAGTTGTTAGCATGATGATAATCATATGAGGACTTTGATCCTTTTGAGGAATTTGATCCACGTGAGGAATTTGGTCCGTATGAGGACTTGGATCCATATGAAGAGTTTGATGTGGGGTTCCTTTTCTTCACAGGTGGTGTCATGAGGACATTCACCTGAAGACTTTCAAGGCACTTCTTGGGAACCCAGATTTTCTTCATAGGGAACCGTTCCTGCAGTTAGTGCCAACATATCTAGCAAATACTTCACCATTCTGATTTTTGAACAGTTTATAGTTGGAGTCAAATGACTCATCAGAAGAATGAGGATATTCACATGTAAAGCCAGATAAGTTAGATGGATCAACTGAAGGTCCCTTTGCAGCAACCCATGAGGTTTTGGGATACTACTCAGGCTTCCAATATGTTCCATCAGCATTGAGTTTCCTCTCAAAGGCAATACCCTCTTTCCTAGGGTTCCTGTGGAGGATCTGCTTTTTAAGCACATCACAAAGAGTCTGATGCCCTTTGAGGCTTTTGTACATGCCTGCCATGTACAATTCCTTCAAATGCATCGTCGGTGATACTAGCAATGTCCTCGGATGAGGAATTAGTGATAACAGAGGCGGTGTGAAGAATTTGTAACAGTTGAAGCATTTGAACATTCAGGTGAAGAATTAGCGATTCACGTTCAATGCACTTTAAGCATGGAGGAACAAATTCTTCACGAGAAGCGCTGATTTGTTGAGCAAGTAATGAATCGCGCTCCTTCGAAGATCTTCATAACTCACTCTTAGCTTCTCAAGATCTTGCTTTCTTTGAAGAAATTCATAAGAAAGTTTCTCATGATCAGACAAGAGAGTGTTATGATGACCTTGAAGGCTGTCAAACCTAGACTAAAGTCTATGAAGATTTTCAGTCAGGGCTTTAGTGCGATCCATTTCTTCACCTAACATATCGTCACTCTTATCTAGCATGTTTTGAACCTTTTCAAAAGCCCTTTGTTGTTTTACAGCAATCTTAGCAAGTTTTGAGTAACTGGGCTTTAGATCTTCATCAGATTCATTTTCACTAGATTCGAGGAGGTATATTTGAGTACCTTGGCGCCCTTTGCCATGAAGCAATAGGTGGGAGCGTAGTCATCACTATCTTCATCAGCTTTGTTGGTGAGGTCATTTTCTTGAGTTGAAGATGGACTTGTTGACGAAAGCGATGGCGAAACTAGACTCGCCACACCGGACTCGGATTCTTCGATGCCTCCTCTTCCTCATGTTCCTCGATTCAGCTTCAGAGTCCATTTCCTTGCCAATGAATGCCCGAGCCTTCTTGGAGCTGCTTTTCTTGTGAGAAGAGGGCTTTGAGGATTTTGATGATGAAGATTTCGATGATTTCTTCTTCTTCTTAGCGTCATCAGAACTGTAATCCTTGTATTTCTTCTTATTTAATTCCTTTTCCCACTGAGGACAATCTTGAATGTAGTGACCAGGTTTCTTGCATTTGTGGCAAAGTCTTCTCTTATAGTCACTTTGGATGAGGAATCACCGCTTCTTGAGGATTTTCCAAAGCGACCACGTCTTGAGAACTTCCGGAATTTCTTCACGGCGATGCTAGCTCCTGGCCTAATTCTTGAGGATCTCCAAGGATACTACCCAGTCTTCACACTCGATTCGCAGACAGCCTTGGCCTTGAGGCACGTGTTTTTCCATAGCTAGAACCATAGAGATCTCTCTTTTTGACCAAGTGGAACTCATGAGTATTTAGCCTCTCGAGGATATCACCGGATCAAGTGACTTGTAGTCAGCACGCTCTTGTATCATCAGTGCAAGAGTGTCAAATGAGGAATCAAGCGATCTCAACAATTTCTTCACCACCTCATGGTCGGTGATGTCAGTGGCACCAAGCGCTTGAAGCTCATTTGAGATGTCAGTGAGGCGATCGAAGGTTTGTTGAACATTTTCGTTGTCGAGTCTTTTGAAGCGGTTGAAGAGATTGCGAAGAACATCAACTCGAGAGTCACGCTGAGTTGAGACTCCTTCATTTACTTTGGACAGCTTGTCCCGGATGAGCTTAGCGGTTTCCAAAGCACTCACTCTTCCATATTGTCCTTTGCTCAGATGGCCACATATGATATTCTTCGCTTGAGAATCGAGTTGCTTGAATCCCTTCACATCGGCAGCATTCAGAGAAGGTGTGACTGAGGGAACACCATTTTCCACAACATACCACAGATCGTTGTCAATTGCCTCAAGATGCATTCGCATCTTGTTCTTCCAGTAGGGGTAGTCCGTCCCATCAAAGGTAGGACACCCTGCTGAAACCATGATCATACCTGCGGTCGACATAACTAAAACTCCAGGTGGTTAAACCAAAATCACACAGAACAAGGAAGTACCTTGCTCTGATACCAATTGAAAGTGCGTTATATCCACTAGAGGAGGGTGAATAGGCGATTTTTATGAATTCTTCACTGAGGAATTTGCCGGTGAGGAAATTCCTTAGCGAAGAACTACTTGCAGCGGAATAAGTACTCAGAAGTAAGCATAAGAGAATGCTAGATAAGAGTGACGATATGTTAGGTGAAGAAATGGATCGCACTAAAGCCCTGACTGAAAATCTTCATAGACTTCAGTCTAGGTTTGACAGCCTTCAAGGTCATCATAACACTCTCTTGTCCGATACAAAGTCTCAATGCTTTGTGATCTTGATATGGTTGTTATCTTTGGCAAGTATCGTTGTGTTGTGATTATGGAAGCTGACAATTCCAAAGT